>JADMNL010000028.1:71710000-73096666 GCA_016271365.2 Neoceratodus forsteri | reverse complement strand
GGCTAGCTAGGCTTTTTCTGATTGCTCTGATGTTAACTTCGAGTATGATCTATAGCTGCACTAACCTTCGAAGTGCCTGCATCTTGCATATAGTTTTACTGGGCCATTACAGTTTTGTGGTGGTTATATACTGTGCTGTTTGTCTGGCTACTGTCTGTGGGAGGGGAGAAGGAGGGGGAACGCTGGTTAACTCATGGGGAACTTGAAGACTGATACTTAAAGTGATAATCAGCACCTTTCCTGGCTTAGTCATAGTAATTCAGTATGAATCCTTACCTTCCCCGGAGTTCCTCGACATAAATCCTAATTTTCAGAGCCATGGTTTTGGGAGGAGGGATCTGATTTTGGCTCCACGGAGCCCAGTCTCCGTCCCTCCCACTTCCCTGTCCTGAACACCGCCCCCGCACTAGCACATAATGTGATATAATTATATTGAGAGCACCTCTGCTGTTGAATAACAGCATGCTGTAACTGCAACCTGTGTATGGTTTCTACTATATGTTCATTCACCTGTCAAGATACTCATGAATTTCAAATATAGATGTAACCCCTAGATGGCGCTTATCCAGGGCTACTACCCCTGCCTGATTTGCCACTAACAGGTTGAGGGCCTGGATCCAATGGCGGGTGCCTCCACCCAGAGGTCAGGGTTTGCAATAGTTAAACTAACTTGGTCACAGCCCTCTGGGACACTGCAACCTCCTTCTTCCCACTAGTGGCCCACACAATATATCAGAATTACCTTCACAGTATACACTTACCCCCAGGTCTGGTTCCGGCACTGGGACCTCCTGTGAAATGAGATACAGTGCAACAATCACAGTACAGTACTTTAACATAGACAAATACCTCAGGCAGTATAACTTTGCTGAAACAAGCAGCTCTGATTTATTTAGGGGATATAACAAGGACAGGGGAAATCGGGTTAATTAGCTTATCACTTTAATAATCTACTTATGGCTCTGTGCACAGGCCTATCCCTATCAGTTACTGTCCCTGGGTACCCAAGCCCTAGTGGCTAGTCCAAACCGTGGCAGCTGGTAGGGGCCCTTTCCACAGAGAAAAGGAGAATTAAACAGTCAGCAGTACAGTAATTCCATTTGGATTTAATGTGGCAATTCAACAGGAGCGACCCTGAATTAGTACTCACGACCTCCAAATAAGATAGGGTCCTTCAATGTCAGCAGGGCTCACTTGAGGTGCACAAACCTCTTCACACATCCATATAAAAGAAAGCACTATACCAGGCAGGCTGCATCTGTATCCCGATCGCAATTACTGCACAATACCCGGAGAACACACAGCAGATTCAGTTCCTGACAGACCGAGTGTAATTTTCAGCAATTCCTCCAGTCTTCTACAGGGTGAGCCTGGTTTCTACTCTTCAGAGATCCTTTGATTCTTTTCACAGGACGGATTCAGTCCTAACAAGCTGCAGACCGAACTCTGGGCCTTACACCGTTTTGACTAAAACTGCACACTGAAAAACACAGGGCTCCTTCCTTCTTCACTGCCAAGCTCAACTGAAACTCCAACCGACAAAACCGGGCACTTCCTTTGAGTTCCTCCCAGTTCTTGACTGGATTGGCTGTCACTCACAATAGACTGCTGCTGTTGGTCCAAAAGGTGCTGAAGTCTAAACTACATCTCCCAGAGTCACTGCTCATACAATCCTCTTGTGGCTGGCTCAGATTATGAGTCCAAGTTCTGATTCGCCCAAGGCACCATTTTAGAGCTAGCTTACCCCACACTGATTGGTCCAGTTCAGCAGTTCAAAACTAGAATGGGGAACTAGCAGACACAGTTCTGACTGCAAGAAAGCAGGTTAGACAAACTGTAATCTCATTATCACTCTAAATAATTTCTGGCAAACAGTTACATCTTTCAGATAGGTTCCTTTGCACTCCTAGTGACTGCAAAATGAAGTGAATTGGCAGCAGCTTGAGTGGTACTCAATCAAAGAAACACACAGTCCCCCATACAACTAATTATGTCTGCAAGCAGACAGCTCTTAAAGAGACAGTACCAGAGGCTCTAAAACACTCACTGATAAGTGGCTTAAGCGTAAACACCATTCAGGCTTGGAGCATTCAAGCAAGCTCCTGAAGTCTTTTGGAACCCCCATTTGCAGGGGTTACATAGACAAGTTAAAAAAAAACATACAGTCCTCAAGAGTGTAGTTGTGGATTAAAATGTCAAATTGCAAGAAAACTGTAATAAAAGTAAAATATTAAAGCAACATACTTGTTTTACCTGGTTGATCCTCGCCACCCCACCCACCAACACGGTAACTAATGCTCTCAGTGTTCCCCACGGCCAGCCTTCTGATGACGAGGCACACCAGGCTAAGCCATGGGAGATGCCTACATCATAAGTAGGTGCTTAAAAATGTCACAGTCCTATACAGTACAGTACATTACAGCGTTACACTGCCGCACCGATCAGCCGAGAAAAGCATCTGCCAGTGTTCCTAGCAGGGGAACATTTTACCTATACAGTATGTCAAGACTTCCCAGTGAACAATGTGGTTTGCTACAGAAAACATGATTACTCTAAAGCAAACAAATGGCCCAGTAGGAATTAAGAAAACTACTGTAAACACATGCCCAAATTTACAATGATATATTGTTTAAAAAGTCATCTTGAATGCCGTGAGGAAACAACCCTCCTACAAGGACCACCAAACAATCTTGCAACAACCAAACCCAAGACGTCCGATGGTCCACCAACAATCCAGAAGGCCAGGGTCCAGAAGACAGAAAGTGGGATGTAGCCTGAAGATCGCCTCAAACACCTCTTTAACCAAAATTATAAAAGGCTCTCAGAAATGCTGCAATCTGATTGGCTGTTAGGATTCCATCAGCCTTACATTAATCCATGTTATACTGTCATGTACAGCCTGATCACCACGGCACATGGATTCTTCCTGTCAGCACTCCATCCTCTAGCACTGCTGAATGTGTGGAATGATGCATTCTGATTTTGAACCAGCATTCTTAAACTGTTGCTGGAAGAACTATTTTATTAAAAATCTCCTCTAAATGAGGAAAACATTAAAAAGTATACTTTTAACAAATTTCTTTTGGAACCATTTTTATAATAGCAATAAGGCACTCCCAGGACTTAGATTAACAGTCAGTTAATCACCCCTAAGAGCACTATGGCACTCGGCTCGCGCCTTGTGCCACATTACACCCTAGGGGGTGATTAATAGACTATTACTCTAACCCCGATCATGTCTTATTGCTTAACTGGCTGAAACTCACTCCATGAGAACAGAGGGCTCTCTGTCATCATCGACCTGACCCTGCTGAACCCTGCTAGGACACCTGTGGAGATCCCCACCCTGCCGATTACAGTCTCTCCAGGAAGAACCTAATGAACTTATCTCACTTCTCTACTGATTATTTTGAAGTTCTTTCAATGTAAACACATACAAAAGCAAAGAGTTGAGGTCAAGGAGACTACACACACGCAAATTTCCAATTATATTAAGAACAAGTAAAGAAAGATTTATGTTCCTTAACATCAAATACTTCAGAATATTTCATACTGCAGTCTGCATAGTGACTAGTGCCTTAATCTGTGAGTAAGGAATCGTGGCTTATCTAATAAAACAGTCCGTAGGTGTACCATGGGATCATGAGGTAACAGGGTATAGAGAGCATGTTTTTAGTGTTCTCTTATCTCTCTGGGACAGCCCTCGTGTTGCTAATGTTCCTGCTTGTACCTCGAACGCCACAGATTGAACTTTCAGTTCTATTTGTTTTAGGTTTATGAGGGAACTTTACACACTGCTTAAACACAGTCACTCAGCAGGAAGCCATCTAGATATAGCAGGGGCGCACACATCGTGTCAGGCAGAGAAATGCAGCTCACCCCACCTCCACCCCAATGACTGGGGTCACCATGGTTGCACCCATCCTACAGTAAGGGTTCGATCGGCTACCTTCACAGCAAACACCAATGCCACTCATTGGTCAGCTGGCAGAGGCTGTTTCACTGCTGACAGCCCATAAACTCCCTCCCTCCTCAGCAGTGAGGTGCCTTTCCTCTGTGACATGCCCAGCTTCCCCAGTCCACTTCGTGTGGATTCCAAGGCATGCTTATAAACCCGGGCTCCACATAGCAGTGCAATATGTAGCTATGACTTGGATTGGAACTGGGTTTGGATATGTGAAAATACAGTGGAGATGCTCTCATTATGCCCAGGACCCACGAGTCAGTGGTCATTTTCTCCCATTACTAGAAGTACTAACTGAAGAGTCCAATGGGTTCACGGCACCTCTGACCAATATGTCAGAGATTAGTTTTTGAGATGGGGCTAAAGGAGCTTGCTGCTTTGCCCCCGATACTTTTCCTCTGCTTGAACCTCTGATAGGATATAGTCATAGAGAGCATACTGACTGCTTGAAGTGACCCTCCATAGACCTGTAGTAACTCCTACCCTACTCTATCAGTGAGGTTTTAAAAGTTGATATGTTTTCAAATTGTTTCATATATGCCTCTATTTGGCTGCCATACAGGAGGACCCTTCAAAGGGGCAATTAGCTGTTTTTAACTGCATATCCTAAGAGAGGACTGAGATTCTCAATCATGTTATCTTTATGTAGCAACAAAGTTAGCCAGTGCCCTAGTGGCATGTAATTAACATCCACTCATTGGTAAGCGAGAGGATTTGAAAGAGTGGTGAATATGGATGTATGGGAAATCCACCTCCCAAGGGCTTCACCCACATGCATATCTTTTTCTCAATCCAATTTTTAAAATGTGGAGTACCTTTCACTCACCGATTGACAGCCTCTCTCTGCCCAGTGCCTTAATACCCCCCGAAGGACTGGCCCTTTGTTTTATTTCTAAAATTTGACCACTGGTCTTAACTCAGAAGGCTATGACCCCAGCCCATGCCCATCAGCACTACTCTGATCTTCCCTTTCCAAATGTCTGCTGGCACCCTGCAAGCCATAAAGGGAGTGACTAGTAAGTAACACGGCTTACTGCACAGGCTGCAGTTTAAAGGCACAGTCCTCCCTAGTTATAACATTACCACGATTGCAGAAACTGATAGGGCCATGGCTATAATTGGCACCCCGTCCTAGCACCCTACGCATCTACTGCCACATGGAACTGGTACTTTGCAGCATCTATGTTACTTACACAGTATAGGTAAGCTGGATCTTGGTTTCCAAGTTAAGCCTTAGCACATTTACATACTGGAGATCAATAACGCCTTTTGCTAATGTAATACGTAACTAAAAGGCAGGTTACCATTACAACAGTGATGATGATATGTCCATTTCCTCCCAGAGTGTCAACCTGCCCTGAATTTGTATTTGGGGAGCTGAAGAAAGTGTACCTTACCTCCTTCACAGTCGGCAGAAGCCTGAATAAAGCACTCTGGGGAAGGGTACACATACGCAAACTTAAACCTTCCCTTTCAACCTCATATTTTTCTCAACCTTTTTCTTAGGCAGGTGCAGAAGGGGCATTTGCAGAATTCTACTGACAGCCTTTTAAATGATTATGTAGTGGTACCGACACCCAATCGGTGGATATAAGACCCAACATGCTCATAAACTGGGCCTCTTCTACATCAGCCTCAGATTAAGCTGTATGTGGGACTAGCTAGCATAGCTGCCACTTGCCTTAAACAAGCAAACATCTGGGTAGAAATCCTCTAATACTCTGGGAGGAGACCCTATTTCATCATCACTTAGAGGTCTTGTACAATGGGTTCTGCATCCTCCTTGTACTCCTGTTATATCACTTTGACTGGTGGGAATGTGCCCCAGGATTTTTCATCTGTTTGAAGAATTGCCACATTTGCTTTATATTCTATGGAGAAGACAAATCTTTGGCAGGCACTAAAGGTTGCACCTACTGAGCGCTAGGCAAGGAACTTCAATACAGAGGTCTTCGGTTGGTTCTCTGCAGGCTTTTTTCCTTACCATATAAACACTCTTGTGAGGTTTCCTCCAGGGGTTCTGTGGCAGGGTGTAGCCAGGAATTTTTAACTTGTACTCAAAATTGATGCACTGTTGCCCCCCATTATGTAAACATACACCAAAATATACACTACTAAGCCACACAACAATAGCCCCCTCCCCCGTTTGCCATGTCTGAGTTCAAGTAATCAGTCTCCTCCTGTAATCCTCCTTCCTTTGTTTTTTTGCCTGCCTGGTAAGTTGTTCTTGTTGTTTGTGTAGTTGGCTGGTGGCATCAGTGCCCCATAAGCAGACAACAAAGGCAAAAGGTCCCAGCGCAACACAGACAACAATGTGACCAGCAATGTCCTTGCTTTCTTTTGTTGCCCCTGCCTGATTTGTTGCCCCGCCTGATTTTTTAACTGTACTGATGAGTACAGTGGCGTATGCCTGCTGACACCCCTGTTCTGTGTGGTCTTTGTCACTTGTGGATGGTTTAGCAGTTTGCTTGGAAATGTATGCTGCTTAGATGAAGTTTTACCATCACATGGCCCTTCTCCATTTCTAAAGAGAACACAGCTGGTTTTACAAGGAAAAATCTAGTTCGGCAGAAGCTGACACTGAAGCAGACTGAGATGTCCTCTCTTTTTCCCACTTTTGAATTGCTTTACGGCAAAATCTTTAAAATGTTCACAATTTAAAAAGTTGTGATAGGCCATGCAATCACAACAAAATATATATCTGCCTTTGTCACCTGCCAGCCACTGAAGTACAATGTTTAAATCCTCTAGGGCCTTTTCTTTTCTTAGGTTTATCTGTCATAACCAAGAAAATAAAAACTTCAACTTTGTTTTACTAAAGTTTTGTTCCACTGAATTTAGGTATAAAATGCCAATTCAATGAAAAATGATAAACTGTGGTAATCAAGAACCAAAGGGGGCACTGAAAATGGTTTCTTGGAATCAACCAGGAACCAGAAAAGTGAAAAAATTACTTTTTATCCCAAAAAAACCGTGTGAGGGAAGAAAAAATTACTTACCATGCCTTAGTTCTAAACCCCTCAGATTTCCTGGACACCTGGAATGGCAGGCCCCCAAGGACTATAAATACTGATTAACAGTAATAATCAATAAACATAAAGATGACCAAGTACATAACCCCAATAACCCTCCAAATAAACCCTCCAACTGCAGGGAAAAACCATAACAGATGCTCGTAAAAATGTCAGAATCACCTTGTTTATCAGAATTGTGCCAGAAAGTGGCATGTATACCCCTGAGAGCACAGTATTCCAGGAGTGCAGAGGCTAAAGGTTCTAGAAGAGGAGGCAGGTGGGAAGTTATGAATACCTGAGTATCACTGGGAAGAAACAAGATTACTATGGTAAGTAATTTTTCCTCACCCCAGTAACACTCAAGTATTCCTAACTTTCTTCAGACTACTAAACAGTACCTTTAAAGGTGGGCACAGAACTTTAATTTGGAAACAGACTTTGCAGGACTGCAATGCCGAACCTAGCATCAACTCTGGACTGAATATCCAGGTTGAAGTGCTTTGTAAAGGTGTGTACTGTTTTCCAGGTAGCTGCTTTTCAGATGTCCACTAGTGGAACATCCCTGGCAGCAGCTAAGGTAGCTGTCCCTCTTGTGGAGTGGGCCGTCAATCCTGTTGGGGAGTTCCTTCCAACTTTAGTGTAACAGAACTGGATACGCTGGACTATCCAACAAGAAATGAAAATTACATTCCTACCATAATGCTTGATCTTCTTGGGCCGAAGTCTCACCACTCATTCACACTAATGGGACTACGCGGAGGCGCTTGGACCGAGCGGGAGCCAAAAATTTTCAGGATGGCCAGCACCAAGGTAGGGTCATGTGGAGCGGCACTGCTAAACAGGCTCACGCCATATAGGCTATCTCAGCATCGACCCTCCAACCGCCTCAGTACCTTTTTACCAAGGAGGTGCGGCGAAACCAACCTAATGAAACTAACCTATGTCGGACATAAAATAGTCTGAAAGACCCATATAAGAAGGGTCAACACACAGAGTCTTCACAGCCCAGCCACTGAGTGAGTGAAGACCAAAACAGATATGTGAGCTCGGAGATGGAGGTGAGCGTGTGAATGAGTGGTGGAGAATTCGTTCAAGAAGAGCAAGAATAATGGTAGATACTTCATTTTCATATCTTCCTGACATAAAGTCTCCACCACTCATTCACACTAAGGGAAGAGTACCAAGCTAAAATAATCCCCAAGAAGGGCTGCAGGAGAGAGGAGTTCACTTAGGACAGGAGTCCATTAAGGATTGTCCTGCCAAAGGATTGATGCTATCTGCATGGACAGCTAAAGCATAGTGTCATAAAAGTGTGCACGGAGCTCCAAGTAGCTACACTGCAGATATCTGCAATGGGCATGTTCTGTATTTCTGTCAGAGATGCTGCAACTGCTCTGGTAGCATGGGCATATACCCTGCCTTCCAGCTTGACCTGTGTCATAGAATAGCAGTGGTGAAGACATGCCACAGCCACGCAAAATACACCGGATGGCAACAGGCTGACCCAGCGGGCCATGCTGAATGAGACAGAGTTGCTTTGACTTGTGGATCTCGTTAGTTCTGTCTAAGTAGAAATGCAACACCCTTTTAACATCCAGAGAATGTAGGGTGCGCTCTCACTCATTCTGGAAGTCTAAAGTAGGTTTGAAGAACCAAGGGCTGGTTCAGATGGAATTCTGAGACTACTCTGGGGAGAAACTTAAGGTGAAATCCGTTTTTTAGAACCGATAAGAACCGGGAACAGCACTCTAAATAAGGACTAGTAGTTTTTAAGACAACCTGATCTGTTCAAGCCGAACCGATAACCGCTTACAAGTTCCAACAGAAAAAGAAATGTAAAACCTATCTATTATTTACAATACCACAGACAGAGCTTGAACCGACCGGTTGGGTTTAATTCGGTCAAAAAAAGCGATAAAATAATACTTTAACCTACAAAATGAACCTAGCAGAAGAAGAATCTCGGAGCAACTGTTCAGTGAGGCGGAGTAAAGAATCTGACAGTTTCTGTTTGAAGAACAACAGACAGAGTATCCAACCAGCTCGTGCTCAGAGTTCCATGCCTGCATGAAAAGTTAACTATTTCACCTCTGAGCAGTTCGAAGAAGGGACTCACTGCAATTGTCATAATATAGCAAGACTTCATAGTTGTTTGAAAGAGGGCTGTACCGGAAGAGTCAACTCCACAGGGATCTCTGGAACATGCAGATACTGAAGGCGCAACAACTTCCCAGATCAACCTCCAGTTTGGAGAGAGGGTGGAATTCATATTCTTCAGTAGAGACCTAAAGGACAGGTCCTCAACCAGAAGCTCAGCTGAAGTAGAGAGCTTACTTCCCACTACAGCGAATCCTCATCAAAGTCATCTCCTAATCTGAATCAGGAGCAGGCTCAATATTGTCTCCTAGCCCAGGAGGGATAGTATATAAAGGAAGGAGGAAGAGGCAGGAGGAGGTGCCTTGAATCAGAGTCGAGAATCCCAGTGTCTGAGATGGCACGGCCCTGGCGACAAGTGGCCATGGTGCTACCAAGACCAGAGTTGAAGGCACTGCAACCGTGCCACTCCAGCACCTGGAGACCACAAACCAATCCTCGGAGTCCCTAAGGATGAAGATCTGAAAACAAAGAGTAGGAGAAAATGGTACCTGTGCTGACTCCTGCAGCGAGTCATGTGAGGGGAAAAGCACAAGAGGCACGGTGTCGATGGCACCGAAGAAGGTGCCGCTACGACTAGGCAGACCCAAACATCCTGCCGCTGGTTCAAGCCCCAGGCCTAAGGCCCCGGGCTGACTCCATGAGGCTCATAAAGTCATGACAACTGCTGAACCCACTGCTCCATAAGAGAGGCCCAATGATGAAACTGCTCACAGAGGACCTCCCAGGGGTGAGGAGGGACTACAGAGTCGAGGATGTCAGCCACTAGGAACATAGGCACGCAGGTGACCCCAACAGAGTCGGCCTTTTGTCCCCCATTACCGACGATCGACATGCAGACATACAAGAGGGCAACCTCGTGCAGTACCATTTCTTCTTCAACTGGTGGACGAGGGAAGAACTCGAGGCCAAGTGATGCTGGGTTCTCGACAAAGATTGAGAATGGGCCGCTTCTTCTGGTGCTTTCAGGAGGACCGCTTCCTCCTGAGCACCGGACTGCCCGTAGTCAGACCCTCCCTCTGTAGAAGGCTGCGGACCGGACCCAGTCCAGGAAACACAGCTTTCATGCGAAGTCTCCCCACCGCCACTGGCCCCTGCTCATGGTCGACTCTGTCAAGGTTGGCTGAAGAAGACTTCTGTTTCAATGATGAAAAACTTTTTTTTACTTAAATAATAAAATAAATAATACTACAAATCAAAACTGAGCGACTAAAGCTGCTGTCGTGTGGCGTGGGACTCCATTTCGGTGGGCGATGTCGTCACTGAAGCACTGCTCGACGCAGGAAAAATGGAACTGAGGCGGTTGGGGGTTGACGCTGAGGTAGCCTATATGGCACAGAGTTGGTCTTGCAGCGCCCACATGGTCCTTCCCTCAGTGCCAGCCCTCCTGAAGATTTTTGGCCCCGCCAGTCCTAGCACCTCCGCATAGTCCCATTAGTGTGAATGAGTGGTGGAGACTATATGTCCAGGAAGAAATGGACTGTTTCGATTCTGGGTTACCCTTTCCTTCAACCCCATAAGTCAGGAAATGAAATTATGTACCTACTGTAATTCTTGATCTTCCTGTATCTTCACCACTCATCACTGTTGACTGGATGAGATGCCTGTCTCCGGCCAGTCACCCAACAGTGATGAAATGGTGAAGACCACACAGGGAAGATCAGCTGTTTTCTGTCCTACCAATGGTCCTGAGTGGCTGTCATACAGTAGCTGAGAGCTCGCTTGACATCCAGACTGTGAAGCCTTTTTCACCACAGGTGGAATGCTCAGTGAAAAGACAGGTAGGGTAATGGTTTGGTTCAGGTGGAAATCAGAGACCACCTTAGGAATTATTTCCTGTTTATTCTCAGGACCACCTTATCCCTGTGGAATGAGATGTAGTCCTGTTCAATGCAGAGAGCCTGGAGCTCACTGATTCTTCCTGCAGAAGTCACTGCCACTAGGAAAACTATTTTCCAAGTGACATATTTCAGATGAGCAGAGGACATGGGCTCAAAAGGAGATGCCATGAACTTAGCTATGCACACATTAAGGTCCTATTACAGCACCAGCTCCCTATGACAGGGGTGAAAATGGGCCAAACCCTTGAAGAACCTCTTAAAGATAGGATCTGAAGCTACTGACACATTCCTTCCAGCAGAAATGTAGCGGATGCTGCAGCCAGGTGGACCTTGAGGGTACTGGACTGCAATCCCAGGAATGTAAATAACAGAGGTAATCAAGAACAGCTGGAACCCCAGCTTGTGTTGGTACTAGCTCCCTAGCTGAAATCCAAACAGAAAACCAATTCCATTGTGAAGTGTAAGTTTTCTTAGTGAAGGCTTACTGTAACCTCTTAGGATGTCCAAAACAGCCTCAAAGAGGTGTAAACCTGCATATCCTAGGTCTTCAAGAGCCAAGCTTAGAGATTGAGAGACCTGAGATTCGGATACAGGAGTCCCCTGGTTGGAGGTTAACAGACTGCATACCACATAGAAAATCTCTTCCATTTAGAGGCATAGGTTTTCTTAGTGGAAGGTTTTCTGTAACCCCTCAAGACATTCACAACACTTTCTGAGAGATGTAAGCCTGCATACACTCTAAGTCCTCAAGAGCCATGCCTTGAGCCTGAGGAGTCTGAGGTTGGGTAAGGATCCTCCCTTGGTTGGAGGTTAACAGGTTGTGCCTCCAGGGAGGTGTACTGGCTTTTCTACAGACATGGAGAGCAGCAGAGTGTACCATGGCTGCCTTACCCAGACTCGTGCTATCAAGATTATTGATGCTGGCTGGGATCTGAGTTTGATCAGAACCTGAAGATCAGAGGAAGGGAAAAGGGAACACTGTTTAACCAGAAGTAGCACACTAAGCTGAAGCTTGTTTCCAGATGCGACCTGGGAGCACAAGAAAGTTAAGTGATTTCCTTAGGATCACACAGTATGCACCTAGGCGTGTTGTGGGATTCAAACCAGGTCTCCAGATCTGCAACTCAGAGCCTTAACTCCACTGCGCTTATACTGGAAAAGGAGGAAAGGCACACAGGTGCCTCCTAACCAGTCCAGAGACAGAAGAAGCCCAGAAGGGAAGGAAGGAAACATATTCAATTCAGTGCTTTAGAGTAACTGGTAATTGCTATTTTCTTTTAAACTTAGAGTGTGGGCTTTTAGTGACACTATACTTTCTTTGCTGTCTTTACTTATAATTGTTTTTGGTCTGTTGAAAATTTAAAACATAGTGGTGGTGTAATTCTGTGCTGTCTTTAATTGCTGCAAATTTTATCTTGGCTTGTCGGACTGCCCCTGTAGTTGGGTGAAGGGTATTAATTGTCTGGCCTCTGACCTCAGCTACGTGATAACTGGAGGTGGGGCTTAGTCAGAGTTAAAGTAGCAAGCAGAATTTTATTTTCTCAGAAGAAGCCAGAAGGGGAAGGAAGGAAACATATTCAATTCAGTGCTTTAGAGTAACTAGTAATTGCTATTTTCTTTAAACTTAGATTGTGGGCTTTTAGTGACACTATACTTTCTTTGTTGTCTTTACTTATAATTGTTTTGGGCTGTTGAAAATTTAAAACATAGTGGTGGTGTAATTCTGTGCTGTCTTTAATTGCTGCAAATTTTATCTTGGCTTGTCTGACTGCCCTGTAGTTGGGTGAAGGGTGTTAATTGTCTGGCCTCTGACCTCAGCTACATGATAACTGAAGGTGGGGCTTAGTCAGAGTTGAAGTAGCTAGCAGAGTTTTATTTTCTCAGAAGAAGCCAGAAGGGAAGGAAGGAAACATATTCAATTCAGTGCTTTAGAGTAACTGGTAATTGCTATTTTTCTTTTAAACTTAGATTGTGGGCTTTTAGTGACACTATACTTTCTTTGTTATCTTTACTTATAATTGTTTTGGCTGTTGAAAATGTAAAACATAGTGGTGGTGTAATTCTGTGCTGTCTTTAATTGCTGCAAATGTTCGCCCTCCCTTCCCCCAACTCTTAATTATATGCCCTGTTAAATCTGATTGACAGGAGCTAAACACAGGGTATAGTAAGGGTGTGAAGTAGGAGGGGACATGGGGGAAGAAGAAAAATTACTCACCTTAGTAATTGCTTTTCTTCCATGGAGTCTTGCTATATTAGGACCATTGCAGTCATTCCCCAGTCTTGAACTGCCCGGAGAGGAAACAGTTAACTCAGAGTGATCTGGAGTTCCACAATGTGAGGCGCTGTTCAAAACTCTATCTGGCCAGTTTCAAATGAAACTGCCAGGTTCTTCTGAGCTAAACTAACATAGCAAGTCTGTGTGGAAAAGCTCTACACTAGCCATTGGCTACCTATCATTAGAAGAATAAGAACAATCACAGAATAACAACAACAATATTTATTGTTAGGAACACTCCTTACAAGCACTAATAGGACCCTCTCCCAAAAACTCAAGTCTAGAGAGGACCCTCTACCACTTAACAAAAACAGAAATACCTAGTTCCCTAACCCAACTAGAGACTAAAATGGCATGACACAGTGCTTGCACTAATTTCCAACCCACACCCAAGTAGGAGTTCTGAGAGGGGTAGGAGGAGGTTGTCCTAATATAGCAAGACTCCATGAGAAGAAAAGCAATTACTAAGGTGAGTAATTTTTCTTCAAACACCATGAAGTCTTGCTATATTAGGACCATTGCAGATTACACAGCAGTACCTCCATGGAGGAGGGTCAGAACCTACTTAGGAAATAGGCTCAGAAGAACAGCTGTGCCAAGACAGAGCATCTCTCCTGGACTGGGCGTCCAGGGAATAATGCTTGGTAAAGGTGTGAACTGTTTCCAGGTAGCAGCTTGACAAATTTCCAAAATGGAATATCTCTAGCAGCCGCTAGAGATGCAGCTATACCCCTGGTGGGTGGGCCTCAGTCCTGGGGGCTCCTTACCTAGTTTTAGTAACAGAACTGGATACAGAGACAATCCACCTTGCAATTGTCCTCTTAGTGGCAGGTCTCCCTTTGCCAACCTCTCCATTAGGTAAGGAAAAGTTGGAGGATTGAACCTGTGACCCTTAGTCGTTCACATAGTAGCAGGGCTCTTTTAACGTCCAGGCTGTGTAGTTTCCTCTCACCCGAGGAAGAATGCTCAGTGAAAACACTGGGAGAGAAATGGACTGGTTCAGATGGAAATCTGAAACCACTTTGGTAAAAACTTTCTGTTAGTCCTGAGGACTACCTTATCCCTGTGAAAAATAAAATCTTTTCCACGAAAGGGCTTGCAATTCACTTATACGTCTGGCAGGTGATAGCCACTAGAAAAACAGTTTTCCAAGTTAAATACTTGAGATCTGCAGAAGAAAGGGCTCAAAGGAGGTTGCATTAACTGAGCAATGCAAACATTTCAGGTCCCAGGCAGGGGCTGGTTCAAAGGAGGTTAGTATGAAGTAACCCCTTAAAAAACTTAGAAAACACAGGGTGAGAGGAAGAGAAACAGGCTTCCCTCACGGAAACAAAGGCAGAAACAGCTGCCATATGAACCTTCAAGGTAGCTGGTCTAAGGCCTAGGGAATTTAGATGGGCCAAATAGTCCAGTAAAGTGGCCAGGTCAGCAGATTCTGGCACAATTTGTTTCTCCGAACACCAGAAGGAAAACCTCTTCCACTTAGAATTGTAAGTAGCCCTGGTGGAAGCTTCCTAGAAGCCTTTAAAATATCATGACCCTTGAGAAAGGTGTAAATCAGCAAATTCTAATTCCTCAAGAACCAAGCCTTGAGGTGGAAGGTTGAGGTCCGGTACCACACTCTCCCTGTGCACAGGTCAGCAAGTCGTGGGTCCTGGGCAAGGTTAGGGAGGCTGGATTGTCAGGGACAGGAGAAGAGGATACCAGGGCTGTCTGGCCCAGTCTGGAGCGATCAGAACCACTTTGCAGGGCTGAGTTCTGATTTTCACCAATACCCTGAGAGGAGAGGAAGGGGAAAAGCATATAGGAATTTCCTTCCAATCCAGCAGGAAGGCGTCCAGGGGACTGAGCCCAGCACTGGAGGCCTGCAACAAAATAGAGGAAGTTGATGGTTGTCTGGGGCTGCGAAGAGATCTATCTGAGGGTACCCCATCTGGCAAGACCGACCCCAATACCTGAGATTCAGAGCCATTCGTGATGGCCCTGGAAATCCTGCTGAGAGCATCCACCAGGACATTGTCCTTTCCTGGAAGGTGGTGCGATCAGGAGGTGTTTAGGGAGTAAGCCAGAGACCACAACTTCATTGCTTGATGCACAAGGCTGATGACCGAGTGCCCTTGCTTGTTGATGTACCACATTGTTGTGGTGTTGTCTGTCCTGATTTGAACTACTTTGTTCTGGACAACAGCTGAAAAGCCTGAAGAGCTAAAGAACAGCTCTGAGTTCCAAAAGATTGATGTGACAGAGATTCCTGGGGGACCACACTCCTTGGTGGAAAAGGTAGCCAAGTGAGCCCACCTAACAGGGAGGCATCCGTGGTGAGGTGAGGGAGTGTAAGCAGGTAGAAAGGGAACCCCTTGAGACAGATTGCCTTGATCCTGCCACCACTGAAGGCCAGGATCAGGGTTTTGGTCACCGAACTAATTTGGTAAGGGGTCCCTCCTTTGGGACCAATAGGACCTCAAGTGGAACTGAATGTCCCTCATCTGAAATCTTGCTCCCTGCCGACAGCTGTGGAAAGCAGCCATGTGCCCTAGGAGTTGCAGAAAATGCCTTGCTGGTCGGAGAGCCCGCGGGGGTAAGGAGGATGCCAGGGCAATGAGCCTGTCCGCTCTTTCCGAGGGAGAAATGCCCTGGCTAACTTTTGTGTTCAACTCTGCACCTATGAAAGTTAGAACCTGAACAGGTTCCAGAACTGACTTTGGTAAGTTCAGCAGGAACCCAGGGAGTGAGAAGCTGCTGGGTGACCTGCAAGTGAGATTTTACCTGGTCCGGAGACTGACCCACTAGTAGCCAGTCGTCCAGGTAGGGAAACACAGCAATCCCTTGCCTTCTTAAATGAGCCACTACCACAGCTAGACATTTTGTGAATACCCTTGGCCGCGAGGTTAGGCCAAAGGGCATTGCTCTGAACTGGTAGTGGCCAGAGAGCAGTTCGAACCTGAGGTACTTTCGGTGAGAAGGCCTGATCATGACATGAATAGGCGTCCCTGAGGTCCAGGAAGCTAACCAGTCCCCTGGCCTCAGGGAGGGCAAAATCATTGCTAGAGCTAACATTTTGAACTTCGTTTTCAATAGATGTCTGTTCAGGTACCTTAAGTCTAAGATGGGCGCCATTCTCCTGTCTTTTGGGGTAAGAAAATATCTTGAGTACAGTCCCTTGCCCTGATGGCAAGGGAACCCTCACTGCTTTGCAATTCAGGAGAGAAACTTCTGCTTCAAAGCAAGGGCTTCTGAAGAGTTCTTGAAATTGCCTGGCTCTCATCTTTGAAACTGTTTGAAGCTGAGAACCAGGCCTTGGCTACTACTTCCAGAACCCACCTGTCCGGAAGTTAGGACAGCCAGTTCTGGCTGAAATAAGCCAACCTGCCCCCCACTGGTACAGGAGAATCGGCCCTGGGCACCCCATCAGGTGCCTGCTTGGCAGGAGCCTTTAGGCTGAGGGAGGCGACTGTCTCCCTGTGCCCCTGCCTACCTCTGCCTCTGAAAAAACCCTCTGTGAAAAAGCAGAGGAGGCTTGAGCTTGGTAAAAGGCCTTAGAAAGGCCTACCCCTGCCCTAGGGGCATGCCTTTGTGGAGTGGCATGCCTTTCCTTAGCTTAGGCACTTTTGTAGGTAGTTCTATATTCATCCATCTTTTCATATAATTTTCTGTTTGATCACCAAACAGAGAATTTCCGATACAGGAAAATCCATAGCCTTTGACTGAGTATCTTGGGACAGATTAGTGCATCTGAGCCATGCCAACCTACGGAAAGCTACAAAGTGGCCATGACCCTAGAGGAAACATCATTAACATCAACAGCAGTATGAAATTGAACTTTAGAGGCTTCAATGCCATCAGCAGCCACTTGTTCCAACTCACTAGCCAGCTGGCCCTGGGCTCTTAGCTATACTGCAATATAGTGTCCCATCTAGATTTCTGATATCTAGCAACATAAGCCATATAATTAGCCTGCCTGAGTCCCAAAGAAGCTGCCATATATTGCTTTTTCATGGCATCAATCTTCCTGGAATCCTTGTCAGGAGGATGTGAGGCCAGGAATATTACTTCACAGGCTGCAGCTTGTACCACACCTACATGACTACACTGCTCAGTGAGGAAGTCTGTATCCGAGCCTGACAAAGTATACCTTCTGTCCATTTTTTTATCTACAGGAGGGACAGAATGAGGATTTTTAAAATCTTTGTTGTTTGCTTCTAAATGACTTATGCAAAGGAATAGACAACCTCCTAGTCTCTGGAATATCCATCATTTCCACATAATCAGGCTCCTCTTGCTCATCCACAGCCTCTTCTAAGGGAAGTTGGAGGGTTTCTGCCACCTTTTGTAAAACATAAACAGAGAGGGACTCAGACAGCATGAGGGGAGATTCTAAAGGTCTATCTGGAGAGATGTCGGTTCAATGGAGCACGTCCAGACCTTCCCAATCACAAACATACTGATCAAAATCCTCCTCCCCTTCATGTGGTTCATAAAAATCCTCAACATCATAATCCTGAACCACTGAGACTGAACGAGCCACCCTTTTCCCAGATGCGGGGGCTCGACAGCCTGAGACAAAGACTGGACAATCTGAATGGCTTTAGCTATCTCTGCAGCAGTTGGAGAGACAATTTTGTACTCCAGACCTGCTGATTTCTTTATCTTTTGCTGGAACTGGTTCCTCTGAACCAGCCTTCCTTTGCCGAGAAGTCTCGCCCTGGTCAGAGGCACTCCCTCTGGTCTAGTGGGTACTGGACGGGCAGGCCATCGGGTCAGCGGACTTTTGGCCTCTCGTTCCTGAGCGGCCCAATCTCTTTTCAGGGTGGCTGAGGGAAATTTTTGCACCTGGCAGTCTGACAGGAGGTGGTCAGCCCCAGACAATAAGCACAAGTGGTGTGGGTCAGCCTTGGAAAAGGCTTCCCCACAGACATCACAGTCATTGAAACCAGTGGGCCGGTTTTCTTTGGGTTTCTCAGACATAATGCCAGCCTAACCAAAAACTTGCCCTTTTGATGGCAGTGCCAGGCAAGACCCCTTATCGGTTCTAACAAGTGTCACAGGTATTTGAAAAACCCCAATAAAGTTAGGTTTTTAGAACCGATAAGAACCGAGAAACGACTCTAAAAGCCAACTAAACAGTTTAAAACATGTTTTCAACCAACCGATCGGTTCAAAACCGAACCGATAATGACTTTCCACACAGACTTAATTTCTGTACTTACGTTTACCAGATAGAGCTTTTTTAATCGAAATGCGGTAAAATAAATACTTATTGCGGTTCAATGAACCGAAAATACTAGCTTGAACCATGAAATGAACCGAGCTGAAGGAGCTGATATCCGGGCGACTGTTCAGTGAAGCGGAGTAAAGAATCTGGCAGTTTCATTTGAAACTGGCCAGATGAAACTTTGAACAGCGCCCCGCTGTGGAACTCAGATCACTCTGGAGTTAACTGTTTTCTCTCGGGGCAGTTCAAGACTGGGGAATGACTGCAATGGTCCTAATATAGCAAGACTTCATGGTGTTTGAAGCCCACCCTCAGCACGACAGGTGTTTTGACTCATTTATTTATTTATTGGTTTCTTTTCTTTAAAAAAAATATCTGAGGATCAGTGGCAGGATTTTAGTACAGTAAATTAATAAAAAGGGAACTAGGAGAGCTTCAGTAGCAGACAAGTAGTGGAATTGCAGTATAATGTGGGGAGTGGTGCAATACAGTGGCTGTGGGGCAGCCATATTCAGGCAGACCTTCTGGACACTGAGGTGCTGCCCTATCTGCATGCATCTCTTGGACTGCGGATGAGGTAGCCAGACTCAGGCGGAAGTAAACTGGGTCAGGAGTACCATCACCCCTATCCAGGGACCACCCAGTCAATGCAACTGCCTCAAAGAATGCTGAGAACGAGGAGCACTTGGATGACAGTGGGCTCAGGGAGGTTAGAGCAGTCAGGCAGAGGCACATACCAGATCCTATTCCACTCAAGAACTCATATGCCACACTGGCAAATGAGGACAACCAAATAGAGCACCCAGAGAAGTGGAAGGAAAGGATGTGGAGGTTAGCCAGAGGTGACCTCAGCGGGGAAAGCAGTGGACCCAAGAGGAGGAGGCCGAATCCTGGTGGGGGACTCCATCATAGAGGGATCAGCTAGGAACACAGGAGGGGGAGGACAGGGAGGTGAGGTGCCTACAGGTGCCACGACACGGAGGGATGGAAGGAAGGAAGATCCTGGGGATCACTGGGAAGGCAAGATGGGAGGGTGAGCTGGATGTCATTATCCACCTAGGTACTAATGACCTGGCAAATGAGGGAGCCAAAGGAAGTTCAGGAAGAGTTTAGGAAACTGAGGAGGGGTCTCAAGCAAGTAGCTACTTCTGTCACTTTCTCGAAGTACTACCTGTGAGAGGCAAGGAGAGCATAGAGTGCATGCACCAGGAACTTTAACTCATGGTTGAAGAACTGGTGCTGTGGAAAAAAGGTTTGGATTAGATGGTGACTGGGGACCCACCTGGAGGATGGAGGTTTGTTCAAGCCTGACGGCCTGCATCCATCCTGGAGGAATCAAGCACCCAATGATAAGTTTAAATGCTACATTGACAAACATTTAAACTAGCAAAGGGGTGGCAGGCCAGCAAGGAGGGTACCTACTTGCTCACCCCACAGCTAGCAGTGGAACCAGTGAACCAGAAGGTGGCTATCTCTGCAAAGCAGTGTGCAAAAGATGGAGATTAGTGCCCAAGAGGTGGATAAGCAGAAAGGGCAAAATTCAGCAGAAGGGCAGACAGCAAGGAGAACCAGGGATAAATGACAACCAAGGAAGGGGCTGAGGTAGAACAGTGAAACAGTCTAGGAGGTCAAATCATGGAAAGCCATGCGTGCAAATGCCAGGAGCCTTAGCAACAAGATGGAAGATCTGGAGGCTGTCATGGTACAGTCAGACCTGGACATTGTGGCCATCACTGAAACCTGGTGTAATGATAACCCACGACTGGAGATGGCCATACCTGGCTACAACATATTCAGAAGAGACAGAGCAGGCAGGAAGGAAGGAGGGTGGCACTGTATGTGAAAAATGACACAAGGGCCACAGAGATCCAGGAGGAACAAAATGGGGAGATATACTGTGGGTTAAGCTGGAAAGGAAAATGGGACAGCCATCCGCACAGGTGTGGTCTATAGACCACCAGCCCAGGAGGAAGAAACAGATAGGAGCTGATGCTAGCCATCCAAAGAATGGCAGACAAGGGTGAGGTAGTACTGGTTGGAGACCTCAATATTCCAGACATGGACTGGAGCATCCAGCAGCAGCATCAACTAGGAGCAGATTTATCCTGGACTCCATTCAGGGTGCCTTCCTCAAGCAACTGGTCATGGAACCAACTCGGCGAGAAGGCAATACTGGACCTTGTGCTCACAAACAGGGACAGTGTGATGGGGGTAACAGTGGGGAGCACCTGGAAACAGTGACCACCAGTCATTGTGGTTTGAAATCACAGAAAGAGCAGAACCAAACCACACAAAAACACGTATCCTGGATTTTAGGGGGCAGACTTTGGGAAGATGGGAGATACTTGAAAGAGGCATTAAGGGGAATGGGACAGGAATCAGGGGTTGAGGAACAGTGGGCAGTATTTAAAATGGATTACAAGAACAACAGAATTATGCATTAAGCAGGTTAGCAGAGGAAAAGGAAGAGGAGACCATTATGGTTTCCAAAGAGGTAGCAAAAGAAAGTGAAAGCCAAAAAGATTGCATTCAGGCAATACAAAGACACAGGCAGAAGGGATAGGGAAGTAACAGGAGAAGCAAGGGAGGCAGGGAGGTCAGTAAAGGAAGCCAAAGCTCAGACAGAAGAACACATTGCAAAATCAATGGGTAGAGGGGACAGAACCTTTACAGGTACATAAGTGAAAAAGAAAGACAAAGGGAGGGATAGTGAGACTGAAGGGGAGGAGGGGCGTGGAGGATGACAACAGTAAAACTGACATATTGAACAGGTATTTCTGCTCAGTCTTTACTGAGGAAGAGAGGAGTAATGGGTCTGAAGGAGTACAAGGGGTGAGAATGGTGCAGAAATGGACACAAGTCCCTTTACCACGAGAAAGGGTCCTGAAGGAACTGGAAGTAATAAGAGTTGATAAAAGCAATGGGGCCAGATGGGGTGTACCCCAGGGTCCTTAAAGAACTAAGAGAGGTGGTGGCTGAACCTCTGGCTATCCTGTTTAGCCGATCGCTGGAAACAGGGAGGTACCCAAAGACTGGAGGACAGCAGATGTAGTCCCTTATACAAAGTGGGACAAAGAGGAAGCGAGGAACTACAGACCAGTCAGCCTCACCTCGGTAGTGGGGAAGATCATGAAGCACTACTGAAGGAGATTGGTGGAACATCTGGTTGTCAATGGACTACTGGGACCCAAGGCAGCATGGTTTCACCAAGGGAGGTCATGTCAGACCAACCTCGTTGAATTTTTGACTGGGTGACTAGGAGGTGGATCAGGGAGGGCAGTGGACATGGCCTATCTGGACTTCAGCAAGGCCTCTGACACTGTGCCACATAGAAGACTATTACACAAACTGGGGAATATGGGTGTGGGCAGGACAGTAGTGTGGGGTGAGGTAACTGGCTGGGTGGCAGGACACAGAGGGGTGGTAAATGGCTGTCACTCCACAGAGGGAAGAGTGACCAGTGGGGTGCCACAGGGATCAGTGCTGGGACGGTCCTATTCAACATCTTCATCAGTGACATGGCGCGGGACCTAGAAGGCAGAATTTCACTGTTCGCTGATGACACAAAGCTCTGTAACACAGTAGACACACCAGAGGGTGTAGACAGAATGAGAAGCGACCTGCAGAAACTTGAAGGAATGGTCAGGGTTTGGCAGTTGAAATTCAATGCAAAAAGTGCAAGATAATGCATATGGGGCACAAAACCCTGGCACAATATATCAGTTGGGGGTGAGGATATAGCATGCACCAAGCAGGAAGAGGATCTTGGGGTTGTCATCTCTGATGACCTCAAAATCTGAAACAGAGGTGCGACAAGGCAGCAGGTAAAACAAAATAGGATGCTGGGATGTATAGGCAGGGGCATCACCAGCAGGAAAAGGAGATCATAATTCCGCTATACAAGACACTAGTGAGGCCCCACCTGGAGTACAGTGTACAGTTCTGGAGACCATACCTACACGTGAGGACATAGACAGGGTAGAGAAGGTTCAGAGGGGGCAACAAAGATGGTGCATGGATTGCATCACAAGTCCCTATGAAGACAGGTTGAAGGAACTGACATGTACTCCCTGGAGGAGAGGAGGGAGAGGGATATGATAGAGACTACAAGTATCTTACAGGAGGAACAGGGTGCAGGAAAAACACTATTTTAGCGAAATGATGTTCCAGGACTAGAGGCATGGGATGAAGTTGGAGGGAGGACGATTCAGAGGAAACATGAGAAAGAATTTCTTCACAGAGCGGGTGGTGGACAAGTGGAACACCCTGCCAGAGGAAGTGGTTGGGGCTGAAACAATCACAGGATTTAAGAATGCATGGGATAGACATAAAGAGGAATTCTGGAGGTCAGGTGTAGGGGCAACAGACTTCTAGGAAAACAAACTGAACTTTACAAGCTCAAATGGGCAGACTGGGTGGGCCATAGGCCTTATCTGCCGACACTGTCTATGTATCTATGTACAGCATCCAGGGGTATTGTACCCTTGGCTGGTGGTCTACAACAATACTGGGGCAGGTGGTGGTTTTCGAGGACACAAAGAGATCTATCTCTGGGCACCCACCTTCTGAACACCACTTGCAGCACCTGCCTGTTTTATTTATTTATTTATTAGTGTGGAATTTAACATGCCTTTGAGTCAGAGACTCCTTTACAAAGGCTCCACAACCAAAAGAAATCATAATGATTAGCTAAATACAACAATGTAACAAAAACATGACTTGGATATAACAAAAAAAAAAGAAAAAAAAAACTGTTCAGGATCCACCTGTGATGGGCCTGGTTGACCCGACTCAGAGCATCTTGTCCTTGCGTGGCAGATGAATAGCTTGCAGTGAAGCTTTGCGTGAGTAAGCCAGGCTCCAAATCTTCATTGCCTCTGTGCACAGGGAGCTGGACCTTGTCCTTCCCTGTTTGTTGATGTAATACATGGTTGTGGTATTGTCAGTTCTGACCTGTACCACCCTGCCATGCACCAATGGGGCAAAAGCCGGCAGAGCTAGGAACAATGCAGTGACTCTGCACTTGACTAGGTACCCTGAGTGGTGTAATCCCTAGATGAGCACCCCACCCCAGTAGTGATGCATCTGTTGTATCATTGATGGAGACTCCTGCTGGAAAGGAACCCCTTCCCTAAGGTTGTCTCCTCTTTCCCCATGGGAGGGCTTGCAATAATGTTTTGTTACTGGAACCAGTTTGAGACAGTCTCTCTCCTTTGGCACCAGTGTGCTCTGAGATGGAACTGTATGTCTCCGGTCTAGAACCTGGACCCTGGTACTGTACCTGTGGCTGTAGCCATATGTCCCAGTAGCTGAAGAAATATTGAAAGGTTCAGTTCTTTTAAAATATTGTTAAAAGACATCAATATTCAGCGACTACTTGTAAATACACATAAAGTAGTTTGATGGTATTACCATTCACAAACTCATTATGTGCTATAGACATAACATAATCTGTTTTAGGATTATAGTATAGTATTGCATGTTTGTTATATTGGTGATTTTATATTGTGCCTGTCCATTTAAATTGCTATACTGAATGTTTGTACGGTCTCTTCTGGGTCAAGTTTCCGTAAAAGGCCATGTGGCCCAGTGCTTTTTACCTGGTTAACAAAGTTTTGAATAAAAAATAAAAGCGAGAAACTGCCTTGCAGTTTTGGTTTGTTGAGACTGAATGAACCAGCTATCTGCAGGATACTGTTCACCCTGTCCTGAGGCAGGTAAACTCTGCCTTCCAGGGTGTTCAACTCTGCTTCTATGAACTGCAGTACCTGTACGGCTGTAGGACAGATTTCTTGAGGTTTATTAGGAATCCTAAGGACTCCAAGAGCTCCTGGGTTAACTGCAGATGTTCCTGTACCTGCTGTAGTGAGCCTCCTACCATCAGCCAGGCGTCCAGGTATGGGAATACTGTGAGTGTGCCACAACCACTGCCAAGCACTTTGTGAACACTCTTGGGGCCAAAGTGAGGCCGTATGGCAGTGTTGAGAACTGGTAATGACCTGATGGGAGTCTGAACCTGAGGTATTTTCTATAAGACTCCTTATGGGGATGTGGAAATAGGCATCTTTTAGGTACAGAGATGCCAACCATGTCCTTTTGAAGGGTTAGCGATATCACTGCCAAGGTTACCATCTTGAACTTTGGCTTTGTCAGGTGCCTGTTCAGTAACCTTAGGTCCAGAATAGGCCATCACTCCCCATTTTCTTTGTTGTAAGAAAGTATCTTGAGTAAAACCCTTTCCTTTGCTGTGGAGGAACAGGTTCCACTACCCTTGACAACCTCCTTTTCCAGCAGCTTCCTTTCTGCATTGGAAGCTGTTTTAAAACTGGCTTGAACACTCTGGTTCTTAAGAGTCCAAAAGGATTTGAAAGTTAAGGACAAACCCTGACTCACTACTTGCAGGACCCACTTGTCTGTGGTAATGCTCTTCCAAGCCTGGAAGTAGTGAGCCAGTCTGCCCCTACTGGTAGTGGGGAGGTGGCCTGGGCAAGAATGTCAGGAGTCTGTTTTGACTGGGACTGGACTTGACTAGCCTGGGAACCACACCTGGATCCTTCTGCCCCTGCCCCTAAAGTACCCGTCTGCCGGGGGTACTGCTGGTATTGGGGACAGCTTGTGCCTAATGGAAAGGCCTGCTGCATGCAACTCTACCCCTGCCTCCACTTCCATAAGGCCTAGTGGAAGGTGAGGGCTTTCTTTGGCTAAGTTACTTTTATAGGTGGCCTTATATTCGCCCACCTTTTCATACAGGCCTGTTTGCTTCCCAGAAAGGGAGTTATGCTCCACAGGAAGTCCATGGCTTTCGCCTGGGTGTCCTGTGTGAGGTTTGTGGTCCTTAGCCATGCAGACCTCCTCAAGGTTACAGTGTTATCCATCCATCTGGCAGCAGTGTCATTGGTATCTACTATCATTTGGAACTGGTATTTTGTAGCTTCTAAACCAAATCTGGCAGTCTCAGCTAGATCTGCTGAGAGGCCGGACTGGGCCTCATCAGACACAGCCAGGACAGACTGCCACAGGGACTTTTGATAATGGGTAGCGTGGAACTGATAACTTGCCTGCCTGATTACTAGGAAGCTGACAGATAGCCATTCTTTGCCATGCTAGCAAGCTTCCTGGAGTCCTGTCGGGGGTGGGGTGGGGTGGGATGCCAAAGGCACCTTTGCCGGTCACAGGCTGCAGTCTCCACCACCCCTGGTGGTAAGGATGGTGAATAAAAATTCAGCTCCCTCCCTGTCCAATTGGTATTTCTTGTCAAATCTCTAATCCAGAGCAGGACAGAATTTGGTGTTTGTAAAATCTTTAAGACATCCTACTTAAAGAACTTATTGGTGGGGAGTAACAATTTTTAGTTGGTGTCAGCCCGTCATTTTAGGTATTCCACCTTCTCCTCCTCCTCCTCATCTTCAATCACCTCATTGGTGGTTTTATCAAGAGCATCTACCATTTTTTATGAATGTGAAGTGGGATGAATAATCCTCTGTTACTCTAGGAGGGACCTAAACTCTTGGTCAAGGAGACCTCCGGTTCAAGGGTTCCCTTCACCCTCATCATACTCCCATAATCTTCAAACTCCAGCTGTTCCAGGAGTGAAGTCTAAGCAGAAGGAGTTGCTTGCTTGAACGGGGTTTGGACCACTGGTGTACTAGGAGCCAGTACCACCCCTGTGGAGCCTGAATTACCCTGAAAGCCTGGGCAATTTCATCAGATGAAGGCAGGCTGGAGGTCACAGCAGAAGTCCTTAGACCTTTCGGCGGGGGTTCAATGTGCTTAGTTTTTGAGCTTCTTAGAAGGAACTGGGGATTCAACCGTTCACCGGTTCTCTTACCAGTTGTTGGAGCACCCCTTATCAGGGGTGGACTGTTTAGGCTCAGCGGTTTCACCCACGGGTTTTGATGGTGTCGGCTGGTCAGAGCTCAAGAACCCTTTTCCAATTTATTTTGTAGTCTTTCCCAACGCTTTCAACAGTCTTTGGTGGGAAAGATCTACATATATCACAATCAGCTGGAAATGTTCCTCACCAAGGTAGACGAGACGTAATATGTGCTGGTCTGCCCTGGCAAAACATCCCCACTTTGTACTATTATTGAACCCAGGTTCACCAGTTTTCTTCTTTGGTTTGTCTGACATTCTTAGTACGAACAGAAAAACACCAACCACAAGATAAGTTTAAGGAGGCAGTATAGCGCGAGTGGTCTAAGACTCTGAGCTGCAGATCTGGTGACATCCAGCAGACCAGACCTGGGTTTGAATCCACAGTTTCCACTTACATACTGTGTGACCCTGAGCAAGTCACTTAACCTCCTTGTGCTCCCAGGTTGCTCCTGTAAAAGCTTTCAGCATAGTGTGCTATGCCTGGTTAAACAACTAAATAAAAAAAAAAAGTTTAAAATGTTAGGTACTTTTTTTTGCGGTTGTGATCGGTTCAGAAATTGACCAAAATTCCGATCGGAACTGAAACCGACAGAAAAGAACCAGGATTAGCCGTTCTTTAAAAGAAAGTTATTGGTTACTGTTTTTAAACAATAATTACTTAAATCCTCCACATCTCTTGGAGCTTAAATCCATGCTCTACGCCCACCTCTCTGCCACCAGCACCTGTGACTGCTTTGACTAAAGACTTATCCCTCCACTGTCCATCCTCAACATGGCCTATCATTTTGGCAAAGAAACCTTTAATACCACTAACTGGTACTGTCTGCTACTGTAATCTCTCTTCTACTTTCTCTCTTTCTTCTCTTTCTCCTCTACTGCCTCCTACTTTTCCTACTCTACTCTTCCCGAATGCCTCTGAGTATCTCTCTTTCCTGGAAAATTAGTTTGTTTCAATTTATTACTGCCTTTGGAAATTGCTGAACAAATTTCTTATGTAACATTTTTCTGTTAATACATGTAATGTTTTTGTTTGTCTTATGTTCTATGTGACGTGGAACCTTTGTAAAGAGCCCTGGCTCAAAGGTATTAATTCCTACACCAATAAACTAAACTAAACTAAAAAGAAGTAAACTACTGGAGTTTGTTTCAAAAACTCGCGAAAACTTAACTAAGGGCTCAGTTCCTTGACAGTTATCCCGAACCGGGAGAAACTGAGAAATAACAACAATTCCTAAACTAACTAGCAGTTTATTACTAATACAGAAGATAAAAGCAGCAAATGAAAATCTGAGAAAAATACTTATGTTTTGAAAGTAAACACTCAGGAACGGCTTGAGGAGAAGACTCCATGGCATCTGGACTTGACAGGCAGAGAATGAAATCTGGAGGCATTTTAGAAGCATGAGCAGTGAGTGCCGTCTTCCGGATGAGACGTTAAACCGAGGTCCCATCTGCCTAGATTGGTGGTAGTTCAGGTGGATTTTAAAGATCCACTGCACTTATTGAAAAAGTAGGGAATTTTTATTAGAATAACAAAATCAAATCAATACGAAACAGTGTTTCCTCACACAAAAGAAAAGTACAAATCATAACAAAAGCAAATAAGTATTATAGTCATACATATCCAAACAGGCTGTCTAATATAGAAGTAGAATACAAATCTAAGCCCAAGACAGAAAGGACCCCCCTTAAAGAGTGGGGAAGGCATTGTTATGATTGGAAATCAAATCATACAAACAGAAAGAAATACAAAATCACCAGCAATGCATAGCTAAGAAGAAACATAACCAAATAGATACAGTACATAAATAAACAAGAAACAAAAGTAAAGAAATACAACCCCAAATACCTCCATACCCTCTTAAAGAAAAACATAACACTCAGTAAAAAAAAAAACACAAACTCACATTAATCTATATCGATCAAAAGGAAATAAACATACAGGAAATGACCAATACTGACACTGTATATCAACCATAGAACATTCATGTGCACATAAAGGTAGTGATAATGAATACCAGTGTCATAAAGGAGATCTTGACCTCCCTATAAAGGAAACCCATTATACCCCAATTTAGGACCAAGGCATACACAAAGACCCTACCCTGTATCAAGCCAGGTCATTTCCTCCACCACAATCTGAACAGTTCAGGATGCACTTTCCTTGCTCCTGCAATCTCCAACTAAAGACATGTTTACGTAATGTTGTGAATGATCTGAGATTCAGAGAGCAATTTTTGCCTAAGTGTGAGATTGCATCTAGCTTGCCATAACTGAAAACCAATATGACCCATCAAGAGACGCAGTGTGATCGCATCATAAACAATTCAGGAGCTTGGAAGAATCCTGTCCAATCGAAATTGCTTGATGTAAGAACCCTAAAGGATTTAAAGGCCATGCAGCATGAAAATGTGACCAAAATGACACAATAAAAGGACACTCCACAAAAAATGTTCCATCATTTCAACTACTCCAATACAGGTCTCTTCCCTAGGACAAAATCGTTCTGATATTTCTTTATGCCTCATATTACCTTTCACCTAATTTTTATGAAGGCAGAGCCATAAAAAGTCCACATATGTTTAGGCACCAGCTTACTCATCAATAATTGTAACTTAGCATGCTGTTCAGAATGAGGGCCTTTCATGGAACCAGGGTTCAACAAAAATAAATCTTGCAATATGGCATAATAGAATTGTTGACGCGTCTGTGAAAGAACAGATTTCTTAACAACCGCCACGCTTTCAATTTTTAAACATTGTGCAAAATGACTAGCTAAGACACCCATCCAACCTGGCGGCCAGAAAGGAGTCCAGGCTCCACTGCGTTAGAAGGGATCAACACCATCTGCCACCCAGCGACCAAATCTTATCCATCCCTTTCAGTAAGGGTACTAAATTATAAAAAATAAAAGTACTATGTAAAAAACACTACGGATTCACCATCCCCAAACCACCTTCACTAAGAGGTAAATCGTAATACCCTCTTCAATGGGTTCAATCTGCTACCCCATAAACAAAGAAAAAATACACCATAAAGAGGCGTCTCCAGAGAAATGGTAGGGGAAAAAACGCAGCAATAAACAAAAATAAGGTAGCAGAAAGGTTTTAATCAAATAAATAAGTTTAGTTTTAGACATCGTCCCTTATTCCAAAGCTGAACCCTGTTTTGAGCTTCCAATAATTGCTTTTCCCAATTATACCGTTGGTCATCAGACCCCCAAAGTAAATACCTAGTATCATCCTATATTCAAATACTATAGGCATATCCCAAATTAAGGACACATCAGCGCATCATACCCCAAAGGCAGTATCCCACTCTTGAGCCAATTAATAGAGGACCCAGTCATACCAGAAAATGCATGTAATAACGCCCTTGCCACAATAGCAGAATCCTTATCTGACAAAACTAAAATTAAATCATCCACATACGCCAAAGTCACTATCTGAGGTCCATACACCCAACCGATAAACCAACAATGTCATCTGAACTATTTAAGGCATGTAAAGGGGATCCAAAGAAAGCACACAGAGCATGGGACTTAATGGACACCCTTGCCGCACCCCTATGTACCCCAATCTCCCTGCCCATCCGACCATTCACACTGGGAATCAGAGTAATACCCCTATAACATGTTTGCAGCCATCCTATGAATTGTGAAGGAAATCTGTACCTTTTCAGACATTCCCAAAGATAAACATATTCAACCTGATCAAATGCCTTGGACTGGTCTAGGCAAACCAGATGCCAAACAGTTCCCCAGCCTTTCCTTAGAGACCAATTCCCTAAGCAGAATCAGTGCATCCTGAACCCTTCTATGAGATACACCATTAAACAGTGTTGGCTGTAACAGGGCCCATAACCCCCTCAACCGCAGACATAATATCTTCATCAGGATTTTGTAATCCGTGTTTAAAAGCGACCAAGTTCTCCAATTACCTAAATCCCCTACGATCTCCTTTGTCTTTATACAAGAGAAGCAGCACACCCTGCAACATACTGTGAGGAAGAACCCCAGACTGCAGCCCATCATTCAAAACCTGGCATAGATCAACACCTAAGATCTCCCATAAGATCTTATAAATCTCATGAGGCAGACCATCAGATCCAGGAGTAATGCCTGATCTTAAAGACCAGACCGCAGACTTCAGTTCCTTCACTGTAATGGGTCGTACCAAATCAATCCGGTCAGCCAAAGGCAAGGCTGGGACTGACCTACCAGCAAACCAATCACAAATAGCATCAGCAGAGCGCTCTGCTCTGAAATGAGGTAGAAACATGTTCATGAATAGTGTCTAAGATATCAACATTGGTAGTAACCCCCTCCCCTGGAGTGTTTAAATACATCGTACCTCTTGAATGTTTAATAAATTTCAAATATTCAAAAGGCAAAGTGTCTTTCTTCCTGCCACAAATCTTAAATTTGTGCTTCACTTCAATACCATGCAGAACCTGAGACTGTGCCTTAGTCAATTCCAGTTTCAATCCTGCAATTTGTTCTAAACAGTCTGATCCAAGAAACTGTCTATGAGCGGACAAAAATGGAGCCTGTCCCTAAGATGCCGTAACCCAGCATCGATAACTGCCCATTTAAACGACCCACAACCTTAAAATAAACCCGAACTTCACTTTTAGTGTCCTCCCACCAAAGATTTAATTTATCATATAAAATGAGACTGACTTCCTTGCCAAAAAGAGAGTAACCCACCCCACACAGGATATCTAATAAGGCAGAGTTCAATTTCCAAATACCTGGCCTTCTCCGAGCTTTGGAACATCGTTTAAGGCCAGTCTCAGTAATCTGTGATCTGAGAAGCTACTTCCTGCAAGGATTTAGATTGCACAACAACCTCAGGTGCGAGAAAAAATTATCGATTCTGAAGCCCTGGGTCCACAGAAATAAGTGTCCCCAAACCCTCCAGTAGAGGGCCCAAAAGCATCTACTAAACCAGTGTCTGTAAAAAGTTTTAATAAACTAGCCTCATCGCTATACACCTTTCCTTTCCCAGAAGTCACTTTGAAAGGCAAGGAACAATTAAAGTTCCCTCCAAGAATTATGTAATAAGTGATACATAAAGGGATATAATGAGTTAAAAAGGAACACCTATTCAAACTTAGATTGAGGGGCATACACATTTATCAATCGCAAGAATAATGAACCCCATTTAATGTCCAAACCAAGGCCCTGCCAGCTAAATTTCTATCTGGTGTACCACAGTGATGAGAAAATGAAAAAACAAATTCCAACCCCACTGCACAAGTCATTACCTAAGGACCAAAACAATCCCCCATATCCAACCAGTAGTGGCAGCCTCTATCTCCTCAGAGAATGCAATTGTACATCCTGCAGAAAAGCATGATCAGATTTTCATACAAAAATGTGAATAAGTATTCTGATGTTTTGCAGGAGTTTAATACTATTTGCATTTAAGGTTGCCACCGAAAGTAAAGGAACCATGAAACATAGTGGAGCTAATTCACTTCACCTTACTAGACGCCCTTGTAATCCTACCACATTTACCATCTGGTGGCCTAGGGCCTACCAGGTCAGCAACAGGTGCAGTAGACTCCAACCCTGACAAGGGTGCAGGAGGCCCACCCGTCTGGGACTTCCACTGGAGTCTCCACTAAAACTGAGAATATATTTGGGTCAACAATGGAAGCTGACAGGAGCAGGTGCGGCTGATTTCTTCCCTATTTCCCTTCCCTTTAACAAATTTCCTTTTTTCCATTAACCGTCACAAACCCATCATCCGGAGGTTCCAAATCAGGTAATAAGGGAGCAAGGCCTCGTCCTCCCCTGACCTATCCCAAAGACCACTCAGCCCCTACTCAGGTGTATCCATGTTACAACGGTAAATCAGAGTCCTCAACAAACCCGGTTTAGCCAGGGGAGCATCCCCAACAGCATCGGGTCCCTCCCTCCCTAGTAGGAAGACCAAGTCTAACCGCCTCATGGATATAATGATCCTGTACCCATAATCAGCTTCAGCAGTATTTTTAGCTAAGGGACAGTTTTCAAACATGTGACCCACCACATCACAGAATTACATTTTGAGGTCTGAAAACAGTGGGCACTCGGATGGCCAGTCTCCCCACAGTAAGAGCATTTAAGTACAGTACAGGAGGTGCTTATGTGGGTTCGAGACCCACATTTAAAGCAAACTCTAGGCTGCCAGGTGAAAAAAAACCCTATCCCTCCCCAGAAAGAAGCAATTAGGCAGATCCAACAACTCAGAATCCGTGGAATGAGTTTGACCCTAAATTTCAACCCCATTCTAAAACCCTTCTGCATCCAGGATAGGGACTGGATTCCCTGAATGTCACGTGATTTAGATAACCAGTTTACAATATCAACAATATTAACTCCTTCATTCCTAAACAATACCATGATGACTTTATAGGCCTGCTTGACAAAGGCAACACAATGAAGTCAGACCATAAGGATTAGTTTTTAGTTTAAATAACGACTCTAAAATATCTCCATCAAAGCAGAATACAGCTGATGTCAGCGTAAACTCCCCAGAACATGTATTATCGTAAACTTCAGAAGGAACTTTGTTTTAACAGCATCTTCCCAACAAAAACCTGTCACGGGGATTATCCCTAGGACCCAAATAAGCATAATCGAGCGGCATTTCGCGTTTGGCCAACTCAAGAGGCTGCCTAAAATGACTAGCATAGGAAGGTTTGTCCACAGTCTCCAAAGCAGGCTCCTGAATGACAGGCAGAGTAGTCATCCCTGCCCCCACCTCTACTCGAGTCCCCAAAGACAAATCAAAGGTAGTACTAGACTGGGGTGTAGGAAATAGCAGTTTCAGCCCCAAGCCAACACCCAAAGAGTTTTCCTTGTCCACAGTACTTATCTGAATAGCCTCATCGGAGCCTGTACTTCTCTCTCAGTTTCCACATATCGCCTGAAATCGAATCCAGCCTGCCCCCATGAGCGCTTGCTCCAGCGACCATGACTCTTCAACAAGTCCCCCAATCCTTGGAAGCGCATTCAGTTTCCCTGCAGGCCTCTCAGTGGCCGAAGTAGCTTACACTGGGCCCCACAGTCTCCAAAGCACTTTCGGTGAACCAGCCGATCTCTTCCGTTTCGGTCTTCCTCCATAACAAGATTCTCAGCGTTCCCTCTGCAGTAGGTTGCTTACCCTCGATAGTTCCTCCTCAAGACAGCGCTGCTTCGCCACCAGACTAAGGCAAGTACCTTCGAAACATCAAAGGACCGCTCACACTGGCAGTATGCTGGCCACCCCAGGTGCATCCCAGCCGCCGGTTCAGCGGATTCCACAATAATAGGCTCATCAAGCTGAGACATGTTCTGAGCCAACACAGTCCCATTCACACCTCCTTCCTCCTCCATAGCGAGGAACAGACTAACTGCCTGCCTCTCACAATGATAGGGTCCCCTACTGGCAAAGAGTAGGGGAATTTTATTTTCACAACAACGAAACAAAAGGAATACAAACAGTGATAAGTCACACAAAATAATAAACAAATCATATAAGAAACAAACTCAAAGAAGTATAACAATCATACATCATCCTAGAAATGGGAAAGGAAACAGAAGTAAACATACCCCCAACTAAAAGAGTTGGGGAATTTTTCATTCACACCACCACATTTTAACAAGAAAAATGGCATTACCACACGGAAAAGCAAAGTACAAATCATAATAAAAGGCAAAAAGCAATCAAGATATACAGAAGCAAAAATAAAAATCAAGACTGTCTATGTAGAGATATCATAGGACAGAGATTTATACAGAAAAACAGTGAAGGCATACCAGGATCTGCAGAGAGGGCTTCCTCACAGCACAAGGAACCATCATAACCCAATACAGGGCTTGGGCAGATACAAGGTCCTCACCCTGTATCTAACCAGGTCATCTTCCTCCACCATAATTTGAACAATTCAGGATGCACCTGTCCCTGCTCCTGCCCCTCCGGGTAAACACAGCTGTGCGCATGTTGTGAACTATCTGAGATTCAGAAAGTAACTTCTGTCGAAGAGTAAGAGGCGTCTAGCTTGCCATAACTGAAACACTGATATGGCCTCATCACAAGACGCAAATGTAATTGCATCATACACAATCCAGGAGCTCGGTAGAACCCGTCCACCACACACCAGGTGAGAGAACCCAAAGGGATTCAAAGGCCATGTATCTATGAAAATAAGACCAAAATGAAACAGTAAAGGACACTCTACAAAAAAATGCTCCATCATTTCAACAACTCCCAACAGGTCTCCTCCTAGGGCAGTATACGTTCAGTCAATTCTTTATGTTTCCTATTTCCTTTCACTCCTAATTTCCTATGTAAACAGAGCCATAAAAATCCCACATATTGCTAGGCACCCTCTTACTCACTAAGAACTGTAATTTGTACGTTGTTCAGCAGGAGGCCTAACATGAAACCAGGGGTCAGAGAAAAGAAATCATGTAATATGGACAAATAAAATTGTTGACGTGTCTGAGAAAGAAGCAAGCCGCGAACAACACGCCACGTCTTCAATTTCTGAAACATCACGAAAAATGACTTGATAAGGCACCCATCCTAACCTGGCGAGCAAGAAAGGAGTCCATTCCCACTGTGACAAGATAAAGTCAACACCATCTGCCACCCATGGAGACCAAATCATAGTCTGCCCTTTAAGTAAGGGCACTAACTTGTAAAAAGAAAATACTCTGAAAAACAGGATTAACCATCCCTAACCCTTCTTCACTAAGAGGTAAATCGTAATACCCCTTTTTAGGGATTTAGCCTACTACCCATAAACACAGAAAAAAACTCCATAAACAGAAGCCTCCATAGAGATGGGAGGGAAAAACCACGGCAAGAAATAAAAAGTATGGCAACAAAAAGACAATCAAATAAATAAACTTAGCTTTGGATGTACAGCCCTTGTTCCATAGCTGAACCCTACTAGAGCTGCTAACAATTGTTGATCCCAATTATACCTGTGGTCATCTAGACCTCCAAAGTAAATACCCAGAATTTTCCTATAGTCAGATACAATAGGCAAACCCCAAACCAAGGACACATCAGCGCATCATACCCCAAGGACAGAATCCCACTTTTTGAGCCAATTAATTGAGGACCCAGTCAAATCAGAAAAGACACTCAACAACTCCCTTGCCGCCATAGCAGAAGCCTTATCCGCTAAAATTACAATCAGATCATCAGAAAAGCTAAGTAACTGTCTGAGGATCACTACAATGTCGATAATCCAACAATGTCATCAGTACTGTAGAACGTAGAGGGATCTAAAGAAGCACATAAACAAGGGACTCAATGGACACCCCTGCCGAACCCCCTATGGACCTCAATTTCCCTACTCACCCAGCCATTCACAAAGGGGATCAAAGTAATGCCTCTATAGCACGTTTGCAGCCATCCTATGAACTGGGTAGGAAATCCGTGCCTTGACAGACACTCCCAGAGATAGATATATTCCACCTGATCAAAGGCTTTGGACTGATCCAGACAAACCAAATGTCCAAATAATTCTTCAGCCTTACCTTTAGAGACCAATTCTCTAAGTAAGATCAGTGCATCCTGAACCCTTCTGAGAGGAGCCCCACTAAACTGCGTCGGATGCAAAGGGTACCCATAACCTTCCTTAACCTCTCTTCATCAGAATCTTATAATCTGAGTTCAGTAATGACAAAGGTCTCCAATTACCGAATCCCCATGAGCACCCTTTTCTTTATACAGAAGGAGTAGCACACCTTGCATCATGCTATGAGGAAGTACCCCAGACTGCAGCCCAGTATTCAGGACTGAACAGAAATCAACTCCAAAACCTCCCATAAGAGTTTATAAACCTCATGAGGCAACCCATCATACCCAGGTGTAACTCCCAATCGTAACATAGAAACATAGAATTTGATGCAGATAAGGACCGCTTGGCCCACCCAGTCTGCCCATTTCTACCACTGGATAAGCTGCAGATCCTAGTTAACCAGCAGCCTACTTCTTCTTACCCCACCACCCAGAATTGCCTTATGACTGTCCCATGCATGCTTGAATTCCACCACTGATTTTGACTCCACAACCTCCTCCGGAAGGCCGTTCCATGCATCCACAACCCCCTCTGTGAAAAAATACTTCTTAAATTACCTCTGAGCCGCCCCTCTATCTTCAAATTGTGCCCTCTTGTTCTTGCACACCTCTTTTTGAAAGATGCTACCCTCTTGGACTTTGTTGATTCCTTGAGGGTACTTGAAAGTTTCTATCATGTCCCCTCTCCCTCCTTTCCTCGAGGCTATACATATTAAGCTCCTTAAGTCTCTCTTCATATGTCTTCCGGTGCAGACCCTGCACCATTTAGTTGCCCTCCTCTGGACAGCTTCCATCCTGTCTATGTCTTTCGGAGATTGGGTCTCCAGAACTGCACACAGTACTCAGATGGGGTCTCACCAGCTGTCTGTACAGAGGGATAATAACTTCCTGTTTTCTACTGGTGATGTCTCTCCCTATGCATCCCAGTAACCCCCAACCCTCCTTGCTGCCCTCTCACATTGCTTGCCCACCTTTAGGTCATCTGACACTGACTACCCCAGGTCCCTTTCCATTTTGTTGTTGTTAGTATCTCACCCCCACTGTGTACTCTTCCCCTGGGTTTTGTTTCCCAGGTGCATTACCTGCACTTCTTAGCACTGAATCTAAGTTGCCATACATTTGACCATTCCTCTAACCTTGCCAAGTCCCTTCTCATCCTTTCCACCCCACCCTGTGCATCAACTCTGTTGCAGATCTTAGTGTCATCTGCAAAGAGACATACTTTCCTTCCAGTCCTTCCGCAATGTTGCTATAAAAACATTGAAGAGGGCTGGTCCTAATACTGAACCCTCACGGTGCCCACTAGTAACCTCCTTTCTTCTGAGTGGACTCCATTTACTATTACTCTCTGTGTCCTATTCCCCAGCCAATTTTTCCCAGGCTGTCATCTTGGGACCCTCCCAGGCTGGCTAACTTGTTATTAATCTTTTGTGTGGGACTGTGTCAAATGCCTTGCTAAAGTCTAGGTAGGCCATGTCCACAGCCCTCCCTGATCTACTACTTGGTCACCCAGTCAAAGAAATCTATCAGAGTTGTCTGGCATGACCTTCGCTGTGAATCCATGCTGCTAAGGTCCTGTGCCCCTATGGCCTCTAGATACTGATAATTCTTTCCTTCAGAAGTGATTCTATCATTTTCCCTACCACTGAGGTTAAACTAACAGGTCTGTAGTTTCCTGCTTCTGCCTTGCTCCACTTTTGTGAAGTGGAATCACATCTGCCCTCCCTCAGTCCTGGGTACCACCCCATCCTCCCATGATTTGTTAAAAGGGTAGTCAGTGGTGTCACTAGTTCTACCTTAGCTCTTTTAGAATTCTGGGATGAATCCCATCAGGCCCTATTGCTTTGTCACCTTCAGTTTTAAGAGTTCTCTCAGAACCCTTTCTTCTGTAAATGGGCTGGTATCAACTTTATCCAGAGTGTTACTACTGTTTGTTTTATGTCTCCCCTCTTCATTTGTAAATACTGAGCAAAAATATTTGTTTAGTATCTCTGCCTTTTCACAGTCTCCCTCTGCCCACCCTCCCCTCCCTTTATTAAGCCTCACTATCCCTCCCTTGGTCTTCCTTTGCTCCCTGAGTGTACCTATAAAAGGTTTTATCCCCTTCTTAACTGAGTTGGCTATCTTTTCCTCGGTTTGGGCCTTTGCTGGTCTGACTGCCTTCCCAGCCTCCTTTTGCTTTAACTGATAAAGTTCTCTGTACTGCTCCTTCTACGATTCCTTGTACTTCCTGAATGCTTTCTTTTCTCTTGAACCTTCACTGCCACTTCCTTTGAGAACCACAGTGGTTTCTTACATCGTCTTGTTTTGTTGCTTCACACAAGGCTTGTTACCTCTGTGATGGCAGTTTTATTATTCCCATTGTTCTTCCACCCCTCCTTCCTGACCATTTGCTACTGCATTCCTTAGGCACTCACCCATTTTGGCAAAGTCAGCCCTCCTAAAGTCCAGTACTTTGTCTTTGTATGGCTTGACTCTATTTCTGTGTTTATTGTAGAACCATACTGTTCAATGGCGCTAGTTCCCAGATGGCTACCCACTTCTACATCTGTGATCTCTCTCCATCTCCATTTGACAGAATCAAGTCTAATATTGCTCCCTCTCGAGTGGGCTCCAGTACTAGTTGTCTAAGGCATGCCCCTGTAGGGCAGCTAGAATAACTGCACTCTTGAAGTGGCAGCTGCAACTGCACTCCAGTTAACATCTGGCATATTCAGATCACCCATCAGCAATATCTCACTTTCTGCCATTCTAAGTATACTTTCTATCATTTCCCTGTCCATTTCACTCCCCTGAGAGAGAAGGTCTGTGCTCTAACCTAAGTAGTGTGGTGCCATTGCCTGTCTCCAAATTTACCCACAGTGCTTCTTCTCCTCCCTGTTTACCCTTTTGTTCTGTTGCTTTTATTCCTTCCCTTATGTAAAGAACTACTCCTCCTCCTCTTTTACCCTCTCTGTCCCTCCTGTAGAGAGTGTATCCTGGTATGTTTATGTCCCAGTCATGGTTTTGTGTGAATCATGTTTCTGTGACTGCCACGATATCCAGATGTTCCTCCTCCATCAAGGCCACTAATTCAGGGCTTGTTGCAGACTACGGGCATTGGTACTCTCATTGCTCTCCATTTTTGATGGCTTTACCTTCTGTTGCAGCATCCCCACTGACCGTTCTACCTCGGTTTTTTTCTCATTTAGTACCCTGTTTTGTAGAGAGAGCTGGGATTTTCCTGCTGCTTGTCAGTGCCTCCCTTTGACTAGTTTAAAAGCTTGTCAATGAGCATTTAAACCGACTGCTCAAAAGACTTGTTCCCTTCCTGGACAGATGCAGACCATCCTGCCAGTATAGGCTGGTGTCCCTCAGACACTCCCAGTAAAGACCAAATTGCTGACCTCAGTTCCTCCACTGTGATAGGTCGCACCAATTCAAACCAGTCAGCTAAGGACAAGGCTGGAACCCGATCTACCAGCTAACCAATCACAGATAGCGGCTTTGGAAAGCGTCCTGCTCTGAAATGACATAGAAACATAGGCATGAATTTCCTCCAAAATATCATCATTGGTAGAAACTTCCCACACCCCTGGGGTGTTCAGATCGCCTATGCTTCTTAAATGTCTGAGTGATGTCAAGTACTCAAAAGGCAGTATCTTTTTCCTGCCACAAAGTCTAAATTTGTGTTTCATTTCCATATCACGTAAACCTGAGACTGAGCCTTAGCCAATTCCCTTTTCAAACTTGCAATCTGTTGCTGACAGTTGAGGCCAAGAATCCGTCTATTAGTGGATAAAAATGAAGCCGTTCCCTAAGACACCGTAACTCAGTATGTGATAATTGTCCATTTAAAGCGACCCACAGCCTTAAAAATAAACCCTAACTTCCCATTTAGTGTCCTCCCACCAAACATTTAAATCATCATACAAAAGGAAACTGACTTCCTGGCCAGCAAAGAGAGCTTAACCCACCCATTACACAAGGGATATGCAACAATTCAGAATTCAATTTCCAGATACCCGCCCTCTCTGAGCTGCAGGAACATCAGTCAAGGTCAGTCTCAGTAATCTGTGATCAGAGGAAGCAACATCCTGCAAAGATCTAGACTGAACAGTAACCACAGAAGTGAGAAAAAAGAAATCAATCCTGGAAGCCCTTGGTCCACAGAAATAGTGTCCCCAGACCCTCCAGTAGAGGGTCCAAAAGCATCTACTAAACCAGCGTCTGAGATGAGTTTCAACAAACTAGTCTCATCACAATACACCTTTTCATTGTCCCAAGCCACTTCTAAAGGCAAGGAACAGTTAAAATCCCCAAAATAATGTAATAAGGAGAGCATAAAAGGGATAGAGTGAGATTAAACAAAGCCACCCGTCAAACTTAGACTGTGGCGATACACAGAAATTAACCTCAAGTATAAGGAACCCCATTTAACATCGTGAACAAAGGCCCTGCCAGCCAGAACTTCTATCTGATGTAGCACAGTGACATGATAATGAAAAAACATAGATACACAGACAGTTTCGGCAGATAAGGGCCTATAGCCCCACAGTCTGCCCATTTGAGCTTGTAAGTTCAGTTTGTTTTCTAGAAGTCTGTTGCCCTTACCCTGACCTCCAGAATTCCTTTATGTCTATCCCATGCATTCTTAAATCCTGATTTTTCAGCCCCACCACTTCCTCTGACAGGGTTGTTCCACTTGTCCACCACCCCTTCTGTGAAGAAATTCTTTCTCATGTTTCCTCTGAATTGTCCTCCTCCAACTTCATCCCATGCCCTCTTGTCCTGGAACATCTTTTTCGCTAAAAATAGTGTTTTCCTGCACCCTGTTCCTCCCTGTAAGATGCTTGTATGTCTCTATCATATCCCTCTCTCCTCCTCTCCTCCAGGGAGTACATGTTCAGTTCCTTCAACCTGTCTTCATAGGACTTGTGATGCAATCAAGGCACCATCTTTGTTGCCCTCCTCTGAACCTTCTCTACCCTGTCTATGTCCTTACGTGAGGTATGGTCTCCAGAACTGTACACTGTACTCCAGGTGGGGCCTCACTAGTGTCTTGTATAGCGGAATTATGACCTCCCTTTTCCTGCTGGTGATGCCCCTGCCTATACATCCCAGCATCCTATTTGCTTTACCTGCTGCCTTGTCACACTGTTTCCATTACCTTGAGGTCATCAGAGATGACAACCCCAAGATCCCTTTCCTGCTTGGTGCATGCTATATCCTCACCCCCAACTGATATATTGTGCCAGGGTTTTGTGCCCATATGCATTATCTTGCACTTCTTTTGCATTGAATTTCAACTGCCAAACCCTGACCATTCTTCAAGTTTCTGCAGGTCCCTTCTCATTCTGTCTACACCCTGGTGTGTCTACTCTGTTACAGAGCTTTGTGTCATCAGCGAACAGTGAAATTCTGCCTTCTAGGTCCCTGCGCAATGTCACTGATGAAGATGTTGAATAGGACCGGGTCCCAGCACTGACCCCTGTGGTAACCCACTGGTCACTCTTCCCTCTGTGGAGTGACAGCCATTTACCACCACCCTCTGTGTCCTGCCACCCAGCCAGTTACCTACCCACCACACTACTGTCCTGCCCACACCCATATTCCCCAGTCTGTGTAATAGTCTTCTATGTGGCACAGTGTCAAAGGCCTTGCTGAAGTCCAGATAAGCTATGTCCACTGCCCTCCCTGATCCACCTCCCTAGTCACCCAGTCAAAAATTCAACAAGGTTGGTCTGACATGGCCTCCCCTGGTGAAACCATGCTGCCTTGGGTCCTGTAGTCCATTGACAACCAGATGTTCCACCAATCTCTCCTTCAGTATTGCTTCCATGATCTTCCCCACTACCGAGGTGAGGCTGACTGGTCTGTAGTTCCTGCTTCCTCTTGTTCCCACTTTGTATAAGGGACTACATCTGCTGTCCTCCAGTCTTTGGGTACTCTCCTGTTTTCAGTGATCGGCTAAACAGGATAGCCAGAGGTTCAGCCACCACCTCTCTTAGTTCTTTAAGGACCCTGGGGTGCACCCCATCTGGCCCCATTGCTTTATCAACTCTTATTACTTCCAGTTCCTTCAGGATCCTTTTCGTAAGGGACTTGTGTCCATTTCTGCACCATTCTCACCCCTTGTACCCCTTCAGACCCATTACCCTCCTCCTCTTCAGTAAAGACTGAGCAGAAATACCTGTTCAATATGTCAGCTTTATTGTTGTCATCCTCCACAGACCCCCATCCTCCCCCTTCAGTCTCACTATCCCTCCGTTTGTCTTTCTTTTTCACTTATGTACCTGTAAAGGTTTTGTCCCCTCTACCCACTGATTTTTGCAATGTGTTCTTCTGTCTGAGCTTTGGCTTCCCTTACTGACCTCCTGCCTCCTTGCTTCTCCTGTTACTTCTCCCTATCCCCTTCTGCCTGTGTCTTTTGTATTTGCCTGAATGCAATCTTTTTGGCTTTCACTTTCTTTTGCTACCTTTGGAAAACCATAATGGTCTCCTCTTCCTTTTCCTCTTGCTAACCTGCTTAATGCATAATTCTTTTTTTATTTATTATGCTTTTTTTCCCGGCAGGACCACAGTACACTTTCCATCCTGGTCACGGCCCCGGAGACCTCCACCACCGCCAACTGCTGCTGAGGACCTCGGTCACCCCCGGCTTGCCCCAGAGTGGTATGAGCGCACCTCCGTGACCCGGAACTGTAACTAGTTGGGGTCCCTGGCGGCAGAGTGGCAATGCGAGGCTCTCAGGGAGGGCTTCATCTCTCGGTGGTCCTGCCCGCCATCTTTTTCCTCCTTTTTTTCTCTCAGAGGCAGGGGATGTACAATGACGTCCAGCGTCCACCTCCTTCCCCTACGTCTAGCCTCGGCTGGGAGGTACTCGGCCTCCGCCAGGAAGTCTCTAGCAAACCGGGTGCAACCCACACCTCCCGGAGTAGAGGCTGCCCAGCGGACGCTATCACCTGCTCCCGGCCGCCCTCCGACGACCTGGGTCCGCTCGAACCCGGTTGCCGCCGCAAGCGGAAATCCAACTGCTGTGCCGACGGGCCGCTTTAATGCATAATTCTGTTGTTCTTGTAATCCCCATTTTAAATACTGCCCACTGTTTCTCAACCCCTGATTCCTGTCCCATTCCCTTAATGCCTCTTTTCAAGTATCTCCCCATTTTCCCAAAGTCTGCCCCTAAAATCCAGGATACGTGTTTTGTGTGGTTTGGTTCTGCTCTTTCTGTGATTTCAAACCACAATGACTGGTGGTCACTGTTTCCCAGGTGCTCCCCCACTGTTTCCCCCATCACACTGTCCCTGTTTGTGAGCACAAGGTCCAGTATTGCCTTCTGCCGAGTTGGTTCCATGACCAGTTGCTTCAGGAAGGCACCCTGAAGGAGTCCAGGATAAATCTGCTCCTAGTTGATGCTGCTGCTGGGATGTTCCAGTCCACGTCTGGAATATTGAAGTCTCCAACCAGTACTACCTCATACTTGTCTGCCATCCTTTGGATGGCTAGCATCAACTCTATCTGTTTCTTCCTCCTGGGCTGGTGGTCTATAGACCACACCTGTCTGGATGGCTGTCCCATTTTCCTTTCCAGCTTAACCCACAGTATCTCTCCCCATTTTGTTCCTCCTGGATCTCTGTGGCCCTTACGCCATTTTTCACATACAGTGCCACTCCTCCTCCTCCTTCCTGCTTGCTCTGTCTCTTCTGAATATGTTGTAGCCAGGTATGGCCATCTCCCAGTCGTGGTTATCACACACAGGTTTCAGTGATGGCCACAATGTCCAGGTCTGACTGTACCATGACAGCCTCCAGATCTTCCATCTTGTTGCTAAGGCTCTGGCATTTGCACATGGCTTTCCATGATTTGCCCTTCCTAGACTGTTTCACTTTTCACTCCAGCCCCTTCCTTGGTTGTCATTTATCCCTGGTTCTCCTTGCTGTCTGCCCTTCTGCTGAATTTTGCCTTTTCTGCTTATCCACCTCTTGGGCACTAATCTCCATCTTCTGCACACTGCTTTGCAGAAATAGCCACTCCTCTGGTTCACTGGTTCCACTGCTAGCTGTGGGGGGTGAGCAAGTGGGTACCCTCCTTGCTGGCCTGCCACCCTCCTTGCTAGTTTAAATGCTTGTCAATGTAGCATTAAAACTTATCATTGAGTGCTTGATTCTCTTCAAGGATGGATGCAGGCCGTCAGGCTTGAACAAACCTCCATCCCTCCAGGTGGGTCCCCAGTCACCAATGAATCCAAACCCTTCCTCACAGCACCAGTTCTTCAACCATGAGTTAAAGTTCCTGGTGCATGCATCCTCATGCTCTCTTGCCTCTCACAGGTAGTACTTCTGAGAAAGTGACAGAAGTAGCTACTTGCTTGAGACCCTCCCCAGTTTCCCAAACTCTTCCTGAACTTCCTTTGGCTCCCCATTTGCCAGGTCATTAGTACCTAGTACCTAGTTCCAACCCCACTACATACTGTAAGTCAGCACCCAAAGACCAAAAACAGTCCCCCAACCAACCTGCAGAGGCAACCCTCCACCTCTTCAAGGGAATGCAGTAACATCTTGCAGAAAACACAATCTAGATTTTCAGACAGAAAATGTGAATAAGTTCTTCGTCGCTTTTCTGGAGTCTTAATACTGTTCACATTTAAGGATGCCATCGAAGTGGAAGGGAACAAGGAGCCCAGCAAGGGAACATTCACTTCACCTTACTAGATGCCCTGTGATCCTATCAATCTTACCGTCAGGCTGTCTAGGACCCACCTGTCAACCACAGGTTCAGTAGATTCTAACCAGGTAAAGGTAGAGGAGGCCCGAGACCCGCTAGGATCATCCACTGGACACTCTTCCAAAACAGAAAACATATTCGGTCAGCCATAGAAACAACAGGAGCAGGTGCAGCTGGTTTCTTCCCTAGTTTCCCCTCCCTTGGCAGATTTCCTTTTCTGCTAACCACCACAAACCCAGCATCCGAGTCTCTAAATCTGGCAACACAGGGACGATCTCCCACTCCCGATCCACCCTAGAGCCCACTACAGCTCCCACATCAGGCGGAACCATGGTAGTCAACTGGGAATCAGCTGATTCTAACAAACCAGAGTCAGCCAAGGGGAACAAACCTCAATATCAGGGCCCCTCCTCCTTAGTAGGAATACCGGGTCTAACTGCCTCCCGGATGTAATGATCTTGTACCCATAATCAGCAGTATTTTTGGCTACTAAGGGACAGGTTTCAAATGTGTGACTCACCTCACTGCAAAGATTGCATTTTGAGGTTTGAAAACAATGGGCACTTGGATGACCCATCTCCCACAGTAAGAACATTTAAGGACGGTGCAGGAGGTACTAATGTGGGTTCGAGAACCACACTTAAAGCAAACCCTAGGCTGCCCAGGATAAAAAGAAACCCGTTATCTCTCCCCAGAAAGAAGCAATTAGGCAGATGAATTAAGCCAGAATCCGTGGAATGAAGTTTTACCCTAAATTTCCAACCCCATTCCAAAACCCTCTTCATCCAGAATAGGGACTGGATTCCCCTGAATATCACAAGATTTAGACAGCCATTTAACAATATCAACAATATTCACCCTTCATTCGAAACATGATTGGATGATCCTATAGGCCTGCTAAGACAAAGGTAATACAATAAAGTCAGACCATAGTGGGTTAGTCTTCAAATTCAGATATCGACTCCAAAACAACTCCATCAAGGCAGGGGTGCTAAAGCTGACGCTAAAGGTGATTTCCCCGGAACATATATTAATGCATACACCTCTGAGGAAAAAAAAACCCATACTGCATTTCAATAATGTCTTCCCAACAAAACCTATCTGGGGAGTATACCTAGGACCCACATAACGTAATCTAACAGCATTACATCGCTTCCAATTCCAGCGGCTGTCTGAAATGGCTAGCATAAGAAGGTTTAGAGATAGGATAAACAACTGACTCAGGAAGGCTAGGGAAGCATTCACATCTCCAGCCCCCCAAGATCACATAGTTAAATCAGCAGCAATATCTGTAGACAGTGGGTAGGGAAACAATAGCTTCAGTACTCAAGACAGCCCCTATATAGTCAGATATATCACAAGGACTTATCTGTTCATCCACTGCATGAGCAGGAACAGCTTGCTCCGGTCTCCATGTGCCTCAGAAATTGAATCCCTCCAGCCCCTAGCACGCTTGCTCCGGTGACCAGGACTCCTCCACCAAAGTTCCACAATTCCTGGAAGGCTTGTCCAATTCCCGATAGGTCTCTCCACGGTGGAAGAAGCTTGCTTGGCCCCTCAGACTCAGCAGCACTCGAAGTAGCTGATCGCTTCCATTTCGGTCCTCCTCTGAAATCGCGGTCCGGCGTCCCCTCTGCAACAAGTCACTAATGCGAAAAGTTCCTCCTCGAGGCAGCGTTGTTTCTCCACAAGACTCAAACAGGACACTTTCGAAAAATTCAAAGGCCCACTTGAATCGGCATTTGCTGGCCACTCCAGCTGGTGCACCCCAGCCACCCACACCACTGGTTCTTCAAAAGCAGGTACAGTAACTATTGACATACTCTGGGCTACCTCAGCCCCAACCAGACTTCCTTCCTCCTCCATCGCAAAGACAGCGGCAGCCATCTTGGTCCCACATGAAAATGGGACCCCTCTGCTTCCAGGAAACAGAGTAGGGGAACTTCCCTGGTGTCCTGGCCAAATTTTCCCTCATTCACTAAAAATACCACCAACAGCTTAATCTGGTTCAAGGTCAGTTGGCATTCATCTGTATCCCCGGGCGTGTCTGAAAATAGGCAGGATTTGTCTAGTGCACTTACCCGGCAACAAAAACTAAATAAATAAATAAATAAATAAGGGCAGCATCTAAAAAGTGGCATGAGCCAATGATGGCAGTTCTATTTCAAAGGCTGACTGCAAGAGTTAGGAATGTTGGAAAATTCTGGGGTGAGAATACTCTTTAATTCAAACTAAAGAAAACTTAAGAGGGCTGGGAGCTGGATCTGGGGCATCTGTCTTCTTTAGCAGAAACAAAGATCTGTCGTTAGGAGCCTGGGATGTGTGACCAACACAGTGTGAAGGCATTCTCTGAATTTTTAACACTCTGTGTTCCGTGGTACTGCTGCTTGAGATGACTACAGAAGTAATAATATAGCATTACGGTCATGTTATTATAACAGTTTTTATGGGAGGACCAAGATGGTGGACAGCATGCAGTCAGGATAGGAGTACTCTTCCGCTCGTGGGGCTCCATAACTACCCCGGTACAAATATTGTGCCAAGTGCTACGTACTATGCTTAGTAAGCCGATTTTAGATGGCTATGCTTTTCATTTTGTAAGCATTTGCTTGCAGTATGTTTGCTCTCCGATTTACATAAACTGAAAATGAGAAGAAACTATACTGACCTCAGTACTGTCATTGAACTCACTGATCTCGTGAACCTGGCAGTCTTAGTGGCCGGAGATTATCGGCAGTAGTTGTGGCAAGCCGAGTGGATGCATGGTGAGTGTGGTTAACTGGTAGTGTTCTGAGCATTCCTCACATGCTGGCTCTATAGTGCTAACTAAATGTGTAAAGCACCTAGTACTAGTGAGGGCTTGGTCTGTTGACTTGCAACAAGCAGACACATTTGCTCTCTTTCTGCGGTGTGTGAATTTCATCAGCAGGTCTCGGAGTTATAAACAGTGGATGAGAAAATTGAATAAAAACCAAGGTATATACCGGCCCAGTGGCTCTAAGGTTGGCGCTGGATGCTACACCTCCATGCGCCGGCGACCTGGAGTTCGGGAGCGAGCACAGGTCGGCCACGGGCTAGCAGAAGGAAGAGGATTGGCGTCCGATGGACTGCTCTCCCTCTCGGGGTGAGGTTCCTAGCGGTCGGCGTCCGACTGCCCTGGCGGAGGCTGGGGTCAGGGGCGACGCCCATTAAGGGGGTAGGTGCGGGGCAGATGCCTGGGCGAGACGCATGCGGCGTTCGGCTCGCTGGCGTCATGCACGCTGCTGACTCAGGGAAATAGTACAGGGGAAATGGTGGCACCCGACGCGCTGATGGCCATCCGTCACAGTTTGCTGGGCGCTGCGCCCGAACTGGATCCACTGGGGTGGGGAGTTAGGGTCTCCTGCCAACCCACTGTGGGGTAAGCCACAGGGTTACTTGGTGCCAGCGGTCCCGTAGAGACGGACAGCGGCGGATCCCCATAGGTAGGGCTGCGAGGCTACGGGAAGCATCTGGGTGGCCACAGGAGAATAAATAAATAATAATAAAAAAAACAAGGTATACTCCAACAGGCTAGAATCCTAAATTGTACTCATTCCACTGGGGTGTCATACAGACGAGGCACACTGACGAGTCCTGGTAGGACAAAACACGTGTCTGTGTCTTCTGTTGGCACCCTTTGCAGACTGTGTGAGAGGCCTTTCGGCACCATGCATTTCTGCTTCAAGTTGAACCAGCATGATATTTTGTGGTGATTTACATGTACAGGCCATGATGCTTTGCATTATGGGGTATGTGTGATTTTGTATTTCTTTGAAACTTGGCTTCCCAGTCAATGCCCTTGGGTAACCCTTGCCTCAGTGCATGCACACTAAGGTTCTTTATCTTTTAGCTTGTTTTTGTTTTTATTGGGCTCACCACAACCCAATCCAGATAGACCAACTTAGGGTAGCTGGTTTATTCCACTGGGGTGTCATACAGATGAGGCACACTAGTCCTGGTAGGACTGAAACACATGTCTGTGTCTTTTGTTGGCACCCATTGCAGACTGTGTGAGAGGCCTTTGGCACCATGCATTTCTGCTTCAAGATGAACCAGCATAATATTTTGTGGTGATTTGTATCTGACCCATGATGCTTTGCATTATGGGGGTATGTGTGATTTTGTATTTCTTTGAAACTTGGCTTCCTTCCAATGCCCTTTGGGTAACCCTTGCCTCGGTGTTTGCGCACTAAGGTTCTTTGTCTTTAGAATCCTAAAAGGCACGCCTGAGCAGTTATTATAAGAGTAAGAAAAAACTGGCTTTCTTCTTAGTTGCTTTTGCTCAGCATTTATTAACTTCAGAGTTAATTGTTTACTTTCCTATACATGGTTAAAACAAATGCAATATGTACTGCTTGACTTCGGAGATGCATTTCATGGTAGCTGGCATTGCAACACCTGCATGAGTTTGGACAAGAGCTGTAAAAGTACTGAAGAGCTGAACATTTTACTTTAAACAAGTAATGGAGAGATTACCTATGTTATGTACTCAATGCTTTCTGGTCTACTAATATATGTATGTATTCTGTGTTCCTTTTTTCTTGCTGCCATATACGAACATATGAAAATTGCCAGCAGAAACAGGCCATATTGGTCTATCGAGTCTGCTCAAGTGTGCAGCTCAGTCTGTTTTACTGTAGCTGCCCCTTGCCCCCAGAGTGATTCTCCACCCTTCCCTCATCCTCTTTCTCCCTCCCACTGCCATTCTCTTTTCACCCTGTCCCACCCCCTTTAAGACTTCCCACTATTTTAAATGATAGCACCTCCTCAGGTAGTTCATTCCACTTTAATATCACCCTTTCCATGAAAAAGTGCCTCCTCACTTCCTGTTTAAATCTACCTCCCCCAAGTTCAGACTATGGCCCTTGTGGTCCCTCCTTTTAAATTGAAAATGCCCTCCACTCCAACCTTGTTTATACCCTTTAGGTACTTGAAGGTTTCCATCATATCCCGCTTTCTCTTCTGTCTTCCATGGAATACATATTGAGCTCAGCAACCTCTCATCAAATAATTTGTTCTCCGTGCCCTGAATCATCTTAGTTGTCCTTTGTTGGACCCCTCCAGTAGTCTGACGTCCTTCTTCAAGTAAGGGCACCAGAACTGCTTACAATACTCCAAGTGTGGTCCAAACAGTGACCGGTACAAGGGCAGAATGACTTCCTTCCTCCTGAGGTGACTCCTCTGGCGAGGATCCCAGCATTTTATTTGGTTTGGCTACCACTTTTACAGCACTGCAAAAGTGTTTCATGTCACCCTGACTATCACCCCTAGATCCTTTTCTGCCTTTGAACTGGACACCTGCACGCTACTCCAGCCAGTAGCTGGCCCCTGGGTTCCTAGCTCCCAGGTGCATGAGCTTGCATTTCTTGGCATTGAACCCCAACTGCTAGATGCCAGACCATTTCTCAAGTCTGGCCAGATCCTCCCTGAGTTCCTGTCTCCTTCCTCTATGTCCAACCTCCCACAGAGCTTAGTATCTCATGGACAGGCATATGTACTATAATGACACCTTTAATGGAACTGCTAAATTACATCCTCTGATGAATGGAGGCTTGAAAAAGCTGGAAGACCTAATGACATTTAGGATCTAGAAGAATTATGAATACAGATAAGTGATTTAACTGAACTACGCCAAACTGAACCAGCTAAAACTGATCAATGGCCAGGGGTTCCTTTTTTGGTTAAGGCTTTTGCAATTTAGCAGTCTCCTATTAATATCTAAGAACTTTAGATTTGTCAAAGACATAAGAGAAATTTTATGATAATAGAAAAGCACGAGTAAGGCAAAGGATATAACACACTCACACTTGACTACAGGTGTAGATTTGTCCCCCCTTGATAACACTGAAGGCATACAAGAACACTCTGTACCTGTGCCAGTGAATTCTATAACTCCAGAAAATACATTAGATATCAATAAAACTATGACAAGTGCAAAGGGAAGGAAAATGAGGCAAATGGACGCTAAACTTGAGGAACAACAAGAACCTTTACCAAAAGGGGCTCTCCACCTCCCTGCAGTAATGCTGCAGGACCTTTAGGTACCTATTAATAAAAGGCAGTGAAAGATAATTTTTATTTACTTACTCTTTTGTAATTTAATTTTTTATCTGGTTGATCCTGCGACCCTCTGCCCACCATGTTTACTAACTACATGTCCCAGTGTCTCCCAGGCCAGCTTTCAGATGGCGTGACTGACAGACTGAGCCGAAGGGACCTCTATGTGCCGACAAGTTACTTAGATGGTATTACAATGAAGGAGCACATGACAGCACTTATTCTACCAGTACGATCCTCCCCAACTGAAGTCAAGATTTCTAAGCAACAACTGTTGTTATTCTGGATGTGTGGCAATTTTCTTTGTAAAGTGCTGTCACTGGGTGATAATGAAGCCAATATGCTTTGAAGGTCTTAGGCCTAATTGACTTCATCCCCAGAGGCATTCTGAGAAAATTCAAAAGATTAAAAGCAATAAAAATCCTGCATGGCTAACCCTGTTATGTAAACAATGGCCACCCTCTGCGGCACCATTTCGAATGTGGGTGCGACTCAGCACAAGCTCACCTGTACACGCCAGTACACGTGAGTCAGCTACACATTTGAAATTGCACCAAACAGAGTTGCCATTGTTCGCATGCCAGGGGTTTCACAACCTGAAATAAAGCAGCAGAAAGGTAATCTGACATGCCCAGTGTTGCAGGCTTTCTGGAAGAACGTGGCTGGTGAACTTTCTAATGTGGCAGGGAGGCAGATACCGTAACTCCGATAACACTGTTATTTGGTATGGAGGACATGGGAGCAGAAGGATGGGGTTGCTCCCCAGATGGCTTTGTGTACTGGTGATATTGGCACACCAATGTCTTATGAATACATGGGTCTCCTGTATCCCCTACACCTAACTCAGTAGAGAACGTTGGCCATCCAGACCTACAGCGCATTTCCTTCATCCTAAAGGGAGAGGCGAGCGCTTTCTTACAACATGAGAGGCTTTTCTAAAATCTTTATCCCTGATGGAAACCCAGACTCTACTGTACATGAGGGTGGTGTGAGGTGCACTCTGTGGGTGCCACTGGGGGTATGGGGATGTTCTGTCTCCTCCCTAGGGGCTGGAGGGTTCCCTCATAGGTAGTCGCCTGTGGTCATGAGCCTCCCTAATACGTGTGCTATTTCTGCCATGTAATAGGTTATTATTGTTTACAATATATTCAGAGGTATTAGCCATAACTCCTCTTAGCTGGACCAAATGATTGTTTGTATGTTTCTTTTTGGTGGGGGGATTAGTTATATATTTATTTATTTTAATCTTAGTGTTGATTCTTTATGAATTTACAATTATGCACACATGTTACAGGTTGTTACAGATACAGTTTGGAGTTGGCTTTTCTGTAATTCTCAGATGGGCCTTGATAATTCTTTTCGCCTATATAATGTGACAGTATTGGTATGTAGTGGTTTTCCTGTGACACTGTATTTTATGGTTTTAAATATTTAATACAAGGAATGATACAAAAAAGAAAAGTAATCTAAAATGATTTTTGCCAGTAAAACTCCCAATGGGAGTTTATCCACTAGTGTTGGGGTTACTTAAATGAAGAGTGTTTTCCTTTAAGGACGGGGTCATGTTCTCAATCCAAAGTTGTAAAATGGTGCTTTGGCAGCTACTGAGAAAAGAAGAACAGTGTTTCTGACAGATGACCAACCACATACGTCTTAAAATTAGTACTGTTTGAAATTAAGGAGACAGGCCAAGCAATTCTTGGTAGCAGAATTTTAAGTGTGCACAGATGATGTAAACAACAAAACACAGTTGTGTGGTAATGCCAAATTACCACGCGCCCTCGTGGGTTCGAGGCACGAGGTGCTGCATGTTCCTTCAACCACCTGTGAAGTGCGGTAATTTAGGGCATTGCTGTGCACAGTGAAGTGTGTTACTGTGTTTATAGAATGATTTTAAAAGTTAATACAAAAATTAAGAAAAAGAAAGTAAAATCCAAACCGTGCAGTAATGTGAAATTGATGCACAGTCACGTGACAATTTTTTTTTTATTATTTTCTTCTTTATCCTGTGGTTCCGCTGTCGCTTTATCAGCCCTGGTCATGGACCCTGGAACTTCCACCGCATCTACTGCCACATCGCCAGTTATCCCGGCTTACCCCCAGAGAGGCGGGGCAGCGGCATCGGTCCCTTCATCCATGCTGCCGGAACTAGTATCTGGTGGGGATGTGGCAATGGCAGCTAATTGAAGCCCCAGGGAGGGCTTCACATAGACAACGGACCCGCCGCCATTTTTTCCCTGGTTTTTCTTGGAGGCGGGGCGTGTACGACACCACAGCGCCTGCCCCGCCCCTTGATACCGAGCGCTGGTAGCATGAGGACTCCCAGCTCTCTGCTAGGGGCCCTCACTGCGCCGGACACTGCTCCACCCTCCCTTGGAGAAGGAGAGCCACCCATGGGCGCTCAATCCTTCTCCCCAGACCGCCCTCTGACGACCCAGGAGTCATGTGACAAGTTTTGGCCAATCAGATTGCCTGTTTGATCCAGGTCATGTAATAATTATAACATAAAACATGCAAATTTTAATAGAGTGCCGCCCAGTGACACTGAGAGTTCAGGCACTGGACACCACACCTCGCACCAGCAACCAGGGTTCAGGGACGAACTCTGGTTTCCAGGGGCGGCAGGGGAGGAGAGGATTGAGTGTCTGGAGGACTGCTCTCCTCTCCTGGGGTGGGCTTGTGGGGCTGCTTCACACTGTGGTGACCAGGAGGCACCGGAAGGAGCATGTTGTTTAGGAGAGGCACTGGCGCACATTGTGAGGGCATGTCCTTCCGGCAGACATCACTGTACATCCGCGCCCGGGGGCAACACACATACCAGGTGGAAAACCCCGGTTGGCAGGGAGGAGACAGCGGACTCCAGGGCTGCTCCTACATGCTCCAGTTCCGCCTCACCATCAACTAGACTCTCCATGGTCCCCACCTCCCCGTATGGCGCCTATGGGGAGGGGAACCCAGCACCCATCCTCAGTTGGGGATAGGGGTTCAGGCAGGGCGTTAGAGGAGTGAGGGAGCGGCTAAGCCTTGGAAGGCTATCAAAAAAAAAAAAAGGTCCAGCCCACCGGCACAGCAGTTGGATTTCTGCTTGCAATACACCAGCGACACGGGTTCAGGAACGGACTTGGGTGCTGAAGGATCGGCCTGGGAGAGTAGGCTTGAGCCTCGGATGACTGCTCGCCTTCTCCTCGAGGGAGGTGGGGAAGCAACCCAGCGCTTGCTGACCCCTATCGGAGGGTGAGGGCACAGCAACGCAGGGTCCCACTAATCAATGAGGCATGGTGAACGCCAGTGTAAGCCTAACGTTAGTGGCACACCACACCCCGGGAGCAACTGGAAAAGAGCCCCAGGCCGTCCAGATGATGGTCGCCAGCTCCCATTGCCGTGAGACCTCGGCAGTGCATGAACCAGCCCAGCAGCACCCAGGGCAAGAATTGCGCTGGTCACCCTACCGGTGCCTTTCCCCTCGGAGGAGAGGGACCCACCTGGCGAAGGGTTACATCCGGGGTTACCTAGGGGCTGCAATATGGGATGATGGGTGGCAGCACCGAGGCAGTGTGGCACGGAGGCATAGGGAAGGCCTGAAGGAGAGGCCGGCCCAGAGCTGGGGGTGGAGGGGCAAAAAAGAGTTCAGGCATATTTCAGCAGAACTGAAGCATATTTCAGCTTATATATCACATATTCTCCACATGATGGTTACCTTTTCATTGTAACTACTCATAGTACCATAAAACTAGGACCGCTGTCCATTTAGACTTCATCTGCTCTGACTGACCATCTATACCGGACATCACAATCCTCTGTTTATGGCATCACAATCATGTCCAAAGCATCAGTCTGAGACGTCTACATGCTAAGGACTGCGATGTCAGGTGCTGGCAAACAGACAGAGATGTCAGAATCTAGGCACAGTGATCCTGTTTTCAAGGCACTATGAAAAATTATGAAAAGAGTACAAACAAACATAAGCAGAAATGTTCCTAAAATGATGTTGACCCAAAGTTTCCTTCTGAAATGGAGTGTCTTTAAACTGTTAAGTATTCCAGCTGAGGGTGGCTTGATGACGTTTTTGATTTTCATCTTGAATGTGGTCTTGGAAACAGGAACCCATGGCTACACAGATGAGACATCACCAGCTAATACCAGGACAACATGGGCCAATTTCAACAGATCAAACTGCCACCAGTAGCACCCAAACAGATGTCAACTACACCCAAGCTGATTCTGAAGGAACTCAACCTGACACTAGCAGGCAACTCATTTACATCAAAACAATTGCACCCATTCGCTCACAATGGTCCAGTGTCAGTGCAAATGCAGGTGACCTGAGTTTGGAAGGCAGGCCAGGCTAAGGCAGATGCCACTCAGCAGTGTGCCTCTGGCAGGCAGGGTTGGTGGTGGGGTCCGCACTGTAGTGACTCTGTAGTCGGGCCAGGCAGCTCATTATCCTACAGTGACACGCTGTGCATGGTCGAGGATGGCATAGGCTGAACTAATGCCAAGGGGCGAATGAGAACTTGGGAAGAAAAACCGAGAAGACTATCCCAGTCTCTACCAGGAGGGTGGTTGCCAACAAACTCAGGCCCTTCACACTGTAGCCCACCAACCATTACTGGATCCAGATCTGAGCTAGGAAGATGGTCCTCCCTTGACCCCAGTGACTCAGAGAGGAAAACATAGGGACTGCGGGAGCAGCAGGTTAGAGGAGAGTGGGCTAAGCGGTAGTTGGAAACAACCAGATGGTGCAATAGGGCTGGAGGGGTAAAGAAAACCTCTGTGGAAAAAAAAATAACTATCCAGACTTAGAAAACCTCAAGATGATGTCAGCTGATTCATAGCAGTTAGTGGAGCAAATACAGCATGTAACAACTGAACCCTAACTTGACATTAGAATCAATCTACAACAGACACCAACATGCCCTCTGTCAACCACAAATCTATAGCTGTTGCTGGAGGAACTCCAAATGAGTCCACCAAAGCAACAGGACTGAAGAAAATACAGCCAACACAGGCCCGTTTGTACAGCGGTAACACTACTGCTTGCGATGCTGGTGATCTGGGTTCAGGAGCGAGCCTGGATCGTGGGAGGCCCAGCCGGGTGGGAGGATGGCTGATCATCCTATGGACACTCGCCTTCTCAGGGGTGGTAGAGAGTTGGCCAATACCACCACATGGGTGACCACAGCTGAAAGTACAAGCTGGAGCCACAGATTGAGGTGGGGACATCGTGGCATGATGCAATGCGTCGGCCAGGGTCTTCCCAACATCCAGGACACCTCCTGACCATGCAGGATGCTGTTCGTTACCCACCGTAGGCTCCACACCGCCGACTTGGTTCTCCACTCTGAGACCAACACTTCAACTCTGCCTGGGCCAGTGAGGGCCTGGCCCCAGGCAGCCCTTCCCATGGTGGAGTGGAGGTTAAGACCCAGAGATGGCAGATGATGTGGCTGGGCAGAGCTTCATGACTTGATGGGGCTAGTCGGACTGGAAGGGGAAAGCGTACAGTAAACCAAAAAGATATGTAGGCAACACCAGTTCGGAGAAGTTTTTTGAACACCAGTGTAAGATGCTAATAACTAGTGCTAAATATATTTGCAGATGTGTTGCAAACTAACATATATCAGGTATAAACTGCTTAGGGAAGCCGTCAACTGTAGCTAAGGCTTAAATCTAGCTCTTACCATCCTCTTGGTTGTGTAGATTCTGTGGGCTGTGCATTCTCTCTTCTTGACTGGGGCTGAGGTCTGAGGTCCCGCACTGGTCAGCTGAAATCCATGTGGGGTCACTCATATCAAAATCCTCACTGCTCACTGAACTCTCATCCTGAAAATAACAAATATATAAGAAAATGTTTAATGTTTATGCCAACATCCTTTTGTTTTATACCCTGTTGTGACACGGCCAGTCTGCTCTTTCCTTCCTTGCCATTTTTTAGGACCTCAAGGGGTTCTGATAGGGGTCTGGGAGTGGGGTGGGGGAGACCAGACAGGGCGTGACAAGTCAGCTCTTAAATGGAATAGATCCTTTTTTCATATAGCTGTTTACCCTTGAGTTGCTGATCACTCTAATCTCACCTCCCCAGACCAGCTGCCACCTCCCTGGACTTACCTCTGCGCAGGTTCCCCACTGATTCCCCTTCCCCACTGTGGGATATCCTCCTTCCAATGAAAACATGCAGAGTGCACCCAGGTGGTGGTGCGGATCTGAGAAGAGCTGTGCGATGCATCAGCTAACATTCAGGTCCCATTTTCTGTTTTCTGCGCTTTGCAAGTCAAGCGACATGGGTGGGCGCAAGCACGTGGAGATGCACATGCAACCTAGAACCTGTGGTTACCCCCAATGCAGATATGTCTGCCGCTTCAGGCATTCAGCGCCACCAGACCTCCACTTAGTGGCAGCCAAGAGCCGAGTCAGCAAGCCTTCCCGATCCAGGAGATGAAAGGTGGCTGCTACACCCACTCCCAGCCCACAGCCCCTGCTGACCCCTGGCAACCCGAGCTTATTCCAGAATCTGGGTCGCCGGCATGGCGTGAGGTAAGGCGCCAGCAGCACATCAGCCCTCCTCAGCATCACTGGGCCGGCTACACACTTTAAGGCTGCAGTGCACCACTGGGTAGCAGAGTAAGGGCTGGTCAGGAGGCAGCTCTTCAGCCTTAATTAAATTACTGGGGCCTGCTGGGCTGAAGCAGCAGATTAAAGAAGCACCCTACAGCCCAGGGAGGAGACCTGCAACCAGGCTGACGTGAGCTCAGGATCTGAGAGAAAGGCAGAGAGCTAACTGACTTTGCTGTGCAGAGAAACACTGCAGAGAGGCTACACAGGGATAAACTTGTGCACCTGATGGGTAGCAGGAGAAAACTGATGTGAGTTTTTGTAAAGGAGGTTCTGCCAGAGAGAAGCAGGCTATGCAAGAAGGGCTGATGTGAAACCTCGCAACAGTGTGAAAGAGAGGCTAATGTAAAATTCCAGAGCCAAAGAAAACAGAGTTTGAGGATGAAATAAGCTCTGTTTATTTGACAGTAAATACAGAATAAAAGCCATTTATGTTCAGACCCGAAAGACTGGTGTGAGACATCGATCGGTGAATGTTCCCTTAAAGATCCGCCTAGGTTGCTTACCATCACCGACACACACATGCGTGCATACACACACACACACGCACACACACACCCTGTTTAATTTACTCCTATTCCTTGATATTCACAGTTAACTCACCACACTGCTAGACATGGCTACCTGTCTCAATATACCCAGATGGTTGCACTGACCTCCTTTGAGCCTACTACACTGCTTCAATCCCGTTACTCCCACTTTACGCAGCCGTTCCTCAACGATTCATGATAGAGCAGGGACTTTAAGAGTCACTGGTGGCACATGGGTGTAGTGGGACAGTAGGTCTCATTCTGCTAAGCCTGCCTCTTATTTTACTCATGAAAATCCTTCCCTAGCATTCATGTTAACCTTCCTCATCCTCCGCGATCCTTATTCTGGGGAAGGCAGACGTTACGTGGTTCCCAGCAGTGTCAGTGCTGGTTGGAAGTCAGTGGACTGAAGCCACTTCACTAGCTGGATGAGTTGAAGCACGCTGCTTTAGCAGCTCTTCCCTGATTCTCCAACCCTGGTACTGGGTGTCAGGTGTCTACGACACAAATGTGCGTATTCTGTACAGTAAAGCAATATGCTGCCCTCAAAACTACCAGAAAGGCCTATGATCCCTTCTATACCTCCCCACCCAACGCCCCCATCTTCTTATCACCACCGCCATCCCATTCTTCTAGGCAATTAGGCACCTGGCTGCAGTGCTAGTCCTCCGACCAAGTACTGTGCTTCCTTATGCTTGTCAATGTTTTTAATGTTCTTGAATCTGTATGCATGAACGAGACTGCTTTTGTTGTAACTTGGTCTGCCACTTCCCCAGAAAAGCAAGTCTTACTGGGGCTGTTCCTAGCATAAAATATTAAAAAAAAAAACTTAAAGCAGCAGTGCAACAAAGAACTTTTTTCCAAAACACCAGTTTCGCTACAATTAATAAAAATACTGACATGCCTGTGATCTACTTTTCTAGGCACCTGCTATGCTGCACACCATACGCTTTTTGCATTTTCTGATTCGAACCCTTACCAGACCTACAATGCTATTTCTAAGTCAAATGTGGCAGCCATCTTTATTTCTTGAGAAAATAAATAAATAAAACTCTTCTAAACACTCAAACTTTGGTGAAACTAGAAAATGTTACCATCAAATAAAACTGGAACATCCTTGGAATCTCTTAGTGAAAAATAAACGTAGGGTCAAAAATGTTTTGCCCTCTTTCATCCAGGTACGCTGCTATGAAAGCAACATAGAAGAGACTGGAGAAAACAAGAGGAATTATTTTTCTCCCCACTGTTTAAAATAATCCGCAAAATGTCACTTGAATCTGGATTCTGCTAAGTCATGTGACCCTCAGTAATCACGACACGCAGCTTGCCTGGCCATGATGTGGAAAAGGCCTGTTTTGTGAAACACAAAGACCCGAAATGTCGGCTTCAGTCACATTACATCATGTAGATGAACTTTGTAATTCTTCTCCCATCTACTGTTATCAATTTAAATGACTGCCATTTCTTTGTAAAAGATTATGCAGTTTACAGGAAGTATTAAAATGCACAAACCTGAGTGCAAGTACAATGGAACTAGCAAGGCCATCTTCACACTCTGTCCTGAGTTCTGTTCTACAGCTGTAGTGATTTCAGCCAATCAGGACACAGAGTCACTGTACCTCTAGTCCTACATACAGTGTCTCTTGTGCAGGAATGGTGGGAGTAAAGCATGCTACTTCACAGAAAGAGGAGGACTTTTGTTGTTTGTAATCAGAATTTTCAGTCCTCCTCCCCGAATTCCCCAGGCTTACAAAGCTACCCCAGTCACCGTACCTCCCTCCTCGGTGCCATCCTCCACAGAGCTATGACTTATGCCCTCCAGGCCAGGATCAAGGTGGCGGGATTCACCCTGAACACTTCGTTTCGTCAGGAGGCAAGCAAGCACAATGTCACCCATGATCCGTGCAGCTCCTCCCACCCACGATCTCGCCACGCTCATATTGTCTCCTGCATTCAGGGGCAGTACAGCAGTGGCAGACAGGACCCATCCTCCCAGGGAAGAGCAGCACTCTGAGACACTCAAACCTTCCTCCTGGCCAGCACCCGATGGCCCATGCTGGTCCCGAACCCGAGTGGCTGGATCTGCTGCTGCGAAGGACGGCAGGAAGCGGTTTTATTTAATTTCTGATAGAAAACTAATTATATAAATCACTCTAGCTAACTTTAATAATTCATATTAAGTTAATGGGCCTCCGTGGTGTGTCTATTATGGTATAAGAGACTCCTCTCGTAAGGTCTGGACAGCCAGATCCGCTCAGTTTCATTCTGCAGTCCTCTTGCCCAGACTGCATCATGCCTGGAGCCTCTTATACCATAAGAGATGACCCACAGAGGCCCTATTACCTTATAAAAGCACAAGCCAAAGTATAAGAGACAGCATGAATCTGCTGAACATCTGAATCCTGATTTGGACTAGCTAACATGTTGTGGATCATTAAAATTTCTGTTAATATTTTAATTTTTATAATAACTGCTAGCATTTTTCCCACGCGAGGCCTGGTTATAATTTGCCGTTATAATCTGAGGGTTATAACAGTGAGTGAACACATGCTGGGTTTCCCTCGGTCCATGTATGTGCTAGCCACTGCTCTTCCCATAATCTGTGCAGGACACTTCACTGCTAGTCACACTCAACGGTAAGTTACTTTAAAAACATTAAATGGGCTCTTTTCCTAGTACGTTTAACTTTTTTTTTTAAATGAAAAAAGAAGAGAATGGAAATGTTTGGTTTGCCATTGCTTCCAATTGGGACTGCACTGAAAACCAACCAGTCCGCAGCTCCATAAGCATGTCTATTTTATATAACTGCTGTGGCGGAAAAAAATGCTCCCCAGTAATTATATAAAATAAAGGCTGGGCAGGTGTGTAAAACTCAAATTTTACACACCCACGAGGTGAGATGCAGTTATAAACCCCTCGAGCTTCGCTCTTGGGGTTTATGTGGCATTCCACACCTTGAGTGTGTGTACAATTCTCATTACAACCACATACCCAGCCATTATTCTACATGTAATGTTTGACCAGAAGGTAAAACATATACACACACACACATGTGTATATGTATATATATATATATATATATATATATATATATATATATATTTGGTATATATAGATATAGATTATACACACACACACACACACACTCTCTCTCTCTCTCTCTCATGTACAGCGAATTATGTCTTGATCACGTTTTAAATGATCATCAAATTATTAACACCTGTCCATTTGTTAAGAGATTTTAGGAGCGGAAAATGAATAGCTTTATCTGTAGATGGATCAATGTTTAACAAGCATTCACCTTTTTCAATTATGCCTTATAATGATATAATCTGGAATCAATTTTCCCTTTATCTTGCGATGACCTAAAATGAAGTCTCTGTATCCTCTAATGATCCTAAGTAAAGAGCTTTAATGATCCACAATAATGTGGATTCCTCATCTAATCAACCCAAGTGAAGTCATTTCATATGTCTAATGGTGCACAAGCTATTGGCTAATGACCCAGTATGAAGTCGTTTATTTCTATACATTCTATTCACTACACAGTACATACAAAAACACGTGTTCTACCTGATCATCCATACTGCAACACTCAAAACTGCGGCATACAGTGAAAAGAAAGTGAGTTATTTATTAACTCTTGCTCATCTGGACTGTCTCTCATCCATATAGCAACACTTTTTGGTCTTAGATCTCGAGACACTAGGACCCCACAAGAACCAGAACTGTTGGGTCCAGTGTCAGTGGACAACACTGATGTATGGCTTCATATGTGCACCGTAAGCATATTTATTTTATTTTTATTTAAGAGAAATCGGAATTACAATCCTTTGAGTCAAAGACTCTTCGCAAAGGCTCACGTCAGAAAGATACATAAACCGGCTAAAAATTATATACAGATAATACAGAAGAAAAATTACTCACCTTAGTAATGCTGTTTCTTCTATTGGAGTCTTGCTATACTATGACATATAGCAGTGAGTCCCAACCTTGAACTGCTCCGGAGGTTAAAGAGTTAACTTTCCATGTCAGGCATGGAGCAGCTGAGCTCGAGCTCGGTTGAAACTCTGTCTGTTGTTCTTCAAACTCAAACCGTCAGATATTTACGAGCTAAACTCACTGAGGTCCTGTGTGGAAGCTGTAAACCTACACTAGCCAACTGGCTACTAAACATAAGAACACATTTTTGGTCCCAAAACAAAGACTCAAGTCAGAGACCCAAAAATGAAAAACACAACACCAAGTCACCCCTCCAAAAAAAAAAAAAGGTGAAAAACAACAAGGTGGGCACCTACTAAGTGCCTAACATTGCACTGCCCACCCATATCCTAAAAACAGAGGTTCTGAGAGGGGTAGACAGGGGAGGTCATAATATAGCAAGACTCCAATAGAAGAAACAACATTACTAAGGTGAGTAACTTTTTTCAAACAACATGAAGTCTTGCTATATTATGACATATGCAGACTCATAAAGCAGTACCTCCATGGAGGAGGGACACAACCTACTTAGGAAATAGGCTCTGAAGCACAGCTGTGCCAAACCGAGCACCACTCCTAGCCTGGATATCCAGGAGTAATGCTTGGTAAAGTATGAACTGTTTTCCAGGTAGCTGCTTGACATATCTCTAGAATAGGGATGTCCCTGGCAGCAGCCAGGGAAGCAGCTCTACCTCTGGTAGAGTGAGCCCTCAGGCCTGAGGGAGGAACCTTACCCAGTTTTTCATAGCAAAATTGGATACAAGAGACAATCCACCTGGCAATGGATCTTTCTTGGCAGGTTCCCTTACCAGCCTCACCATAAGTGAGGAACAGTTGGAGAGAGTCAAACCTGTGACCCTTGGTACGCTCTATGTAGTAACTAAGGGCTCTCTTCACATCTAAGCTGTGCAGCCTCCTCTCGCCAGAGGAGGAATGGTCAGTGAAGTACACTGGAAGAGATTTAGATTGATTAAGGTGGAAATTTGAAACCACCTTAGGCAAGAACTTCCTGTTAGTCCTGAGGACCACCTTATCTCTATGAAAGAAGATAAAATCAGGCTCCACTGACAAAGCTTGTAATTCACTATCGTCTGGCAGAAGTGATTGCTACCAGAAACACAGTCTTCAAATCAGTACTTAAGCTCTGCTGAAGACAAAGGCTCAAAGGGAGGTTGCATAAGCTGAGCAATGCAAACATTAAGGTCTCATGCAGGGGCAGGGTCCCTGAATGGAGGGTTGGTGTGAAGCAATCCCTTGAAAAACTTGGAGAATACAGGGTGAGCTGAAAGAGAAGAGGCTTACCTGCTGAAATAAAAGCAGACACAGCTGCCAGATGCACTTTTAGTGTAGCTGGTCTCAGCCCCAAGGTATTTAAGTGGACCATATAATCCAGGACTGTGGGTAAATCAGCAGATTCTGGAGAAATATGCTTTCCAGAGCACCATATGGAAAACCTCTTCCATTTGGAATTATAAGTAGCTCTGGTGGAAGGTTTTCAGAAGCCTTCAGGATATCCATTACACCTTGAGAGGTGTAAACCAGCAAACTCTAACTCTTCAAGAGCCAGGCCTTGAGTTTGAGAGATTTGAGGTTCGGGTACCAAACCCTCCCCTGAGCACAGGTTAACAGGTTGTGATTCTTGGGAAGACACAGGGAAGATGGACTGCTAAGGACAGTATAAGTGGATACCAGGGTTGTCTGGGCCAATCTGGAGCAATCAGGATCATCTTGCAGGGTTGAGATCTGATTTTGACTAGCACTTTGAACAGAAGAGGAAGGGAAAAGCATGAGAAACTTCCCTTCCCAATTGAGAACTAAGGCATCCAGAAGGACTGAGCCCAACACTGGGGGCCTGCAACAAAAAGGGAAGTTGGTGATTGTCTAGGACTGCAAAAGATCTATCTGCGGGTGCCCCATCTGGCAAATACCACCTCCAAGACCAGGGGTCCAATGACCATCGTGATGGCCCTGGGAAATCCTGCTGAGAGCATCTGCCAGGACATTGTCCTTGCCTGGGAGGTGAACTGCCGTAAGGGAGGTGTTCAGGAAATAAGCCAGAGACCGCAACTCATTGCTTCGTGCACAAGGCCGAGACCGAGTGCCCCCTTGCTTGTTGACGACTTCACATTGTGGTGGTGTTGTCTGTTCTGACCTGTACAACTCTGTTCTGAACAGATTTGGAAAAACTTGAAGTGCTAGAAAACTGCCCTGAGTTCCAACAGATTGATGTGGAGCAGAGATTCCTGAGGGGACCACAACCCCTGGTAGTGAGGTCGCCCATGAGCTCCCCACCCCAAGAGGGATGCATCTGTAGTAAGGATTAAGGAGTGAGATTGAGTGACAAAAGGAACCCCTTGTCTGAGATTGCTCTGATCCTGCCACCACTGTAGGGCCTGGATCAGGGTTCGAGCCACTGGGATCAATTTGGTTAGAGGGTCTTTCTTTGAGACCAAAAGGCCCTCAAATGGAACTGAATGTCCCTCATCTGAAATCTGGCTTCCTGCACTACTGCTGTAGAAGCAGCCATGTGCCCTAGAGCTGTAGAAAATGCCTTGCTGGTCGAGACACCTGCAGGGTAAATGAGGAGGCCAGGGACACCAGGGTCCTTGCCCTGTCCAAAGGAAGGAAGGCTCTGGCTTTCTCTGTGTTCAGTTCTGCGCCTATGAAGGTGAGGAGCTGGACAGGCTCTAGAACTGACTTTGAAAGATTCAGAAGGAAACCTAGAGAGGTGAGCAGTTGCTGAGTTATCTGTAGGTGTAACTTGACTTGGTCTGGGGCGGGCCCACTATGAGCCAGTCGTCCAGGTAAGGAAGAAACAATTCTTTGTCTTCTTAGAAAGCAACTGCTACTGTCAGGCATTTTGTGAATACCCTGGAGCAGAGGTGAGGCCAAAGGGCATTGCTCTGAACTGGTAATGGCCTGAGGGCAGCTCAAACCTGAGGTACTTTCAATGGGAGCTTCTGATGAGAATATAGAAGTAGGCATCCTTGAGGTCCAGGGACGCTAGCCAGTCCCTGGCCTTAGAGAGGGTAAAATAACTCCCAGAGTCACCATTTTGAATTTTGGTTTTAAAAGGTGCTTGTTTAAGTATTTGAGATCCAGGATGGGCCGCCATTCTCCTGTCTTTTTGGGGTAAGGAAGTATCTGAGTACAACCCTTTGCTCTGGTGTAGGGTGGAACCCTTTCCACAGCTCTGAGAGCCAGGAGGGAAGAGACCTCTGCCTCTAGGGCAAGTGCCTCTGGTGGGTTTGCAGGTGGAAAGGATCTGGTTCTCATCTTTGGAAACTTTTGAAGCTGAGAACCAGTCCCTGGCTTACTACTTCCAGGACCCACTTGTCTGATGTCAGAGACTCCCAGTCCTGGACAAAGTAAGCCAGCCTGCCCCTACAGGCAGTTGAGAATCGGCCCTGGCAACCCATCAGGGTGCCTGCTTGGCAGGGGCTTTAGGCTGAGGGGTGGAAACAGGCCTGCTGGCACCCCTTCTGCCTCTCCTTCTAAAGAACCCCTCTGGGCATAAGCAGAAGAGGAGGCCTGGGCTTGGTAAAAGGCCTATGAAAAGGCCTGCCCCTGCCCCTGGGAAGCTGCCTTTGAGGAGTGGCCTGCCTTTCCTTGGCCTGTACACTCCATAGGTGGTCCTATACTCATCCATTTTCTTCATGTAATTCTCTGTCTGCTCCCCAAACAGGAATTACCCACAACAGGAAAATCCATGGCCTTAGCCTGGGTATCCTGTGACAGGCTAGTACATCTGAGCAAGCCATTCTCAGGTGCCACAGATGTAGACATGACTCTTGATGACACATCATTTGAGTCCACTGCAGCATGGAATTGCACCTTGGATGTCTCAATACCATCAGCAGCCACCTGCTCCAGCTCCTTGGCAAGCTGGCCAGGGATCTGTTTTGCTAGAGCCATAACAGTATCCCATCTGGATTTCTGATATCTAGCAACATAAGCCACATAATTTGCCTGTCTGAGTCCCAAGGATGCTGCCATGTACTGTTTCTTTGCCATGGCATCAATCCTCCTGGAGTCCTTGTCCGGGGTGTGAAGCCAAGGGATATTTGCCTTGTCACAGGCTGCAGCCTGCACTACTCAACATGGCTGCATTGTTGTGAAAGGAACTCCGTATCAGAGCCTGACAATGTGTACCTCTTGTCCATTCTCTTATCCACAGGAGCTCTAAATCATACTCTTGAACCAGTGGAACCGGACGAACCGGGCACTTACCTGATGGTGCGGTTCGGTCGGACTGGGAAAGCGACTGGACAATTTGAATTGCTCTGGCTATATCTTCAGCAGTTGGAGAGAAAGTTTTGGCTCCACACCAGCTGATTTCCTAGTCTTTTGCTGGAACCGACCCCTCAGAGTCGGCTCTCCTTTGCCCGAGGAAGTCTCGCCTGGTCAGACATGCACTCTCTGGTTCGGTTGGAACCGAACCGGCTGGCCATCCGGATCAGCGGACTTTTGGCCTCCTTTCCTGAGCCTACCAACTCTCTTTTCCAGGGTAGCTGCAGGAAAATTTTTACAAATCTGGCAGTCTGCATTGAGGTGGTCAAACCCAGACAATAAACACAGGTGGTGTGGGGGTCAGCCTTGGCAAGACTTCCCACACACACTGCAGTGTTGAAACCCAGTGGGCCCAGTTTTCTTTTGGGTTTCTCAGACATAGTGCCAGTCCTAACCAAACTTACCCGTTTATGGCAATCCGCCAGGCAAGACCCTCTTATCCGCTCCCAACCGCAGTGTCACGGGTCGAGGAAAAACGTAATAAAACTGGCTTTTATGAACCGATAAGAACCGGTAACTACACCTAAATCACAGATTAAGATATTTTAAACAACCTGATCGGGTTCAAACCGAACCAATAAACAGTTTACAAGTTCCACACAGAAGAGAATTAATGTAAACCTATCTAGTACTACAAATACCACAGACAGAGCTTGAACCGACCGGTTATGGTTTAAATTCGTCGAAAACCGAAAAACAATACTTAAACCGACAAAATGAACTGAGCAGAAGGAGAAATCTCTGGAGCGACTGTTCAGTGAGGCGGAGTAAAGAATCTGACGGTTTGAGTTTGAAGAACAACAGACAGAGTTTCAACCGAGCTCAAGCTCAGCGCTCCATGCCTGGCATGGAAAGTTAAATCTTTCACCTCCGAGCAGTTCAGGTTGGGACTCACTGCATATGTCATAATATAGCAAGACTTGTTTGAACAGGGAATAATACAGAAGAAAAAATTACTCACCTTAGTAATGTTGTTTCTTCTAATGGAGTCTTCTATATTATAGACATTAGCAGTTGATCCAGCTCTAGAACTGCCCGGAGTGAAATGGTTAAAACCATTCCAAAACAGAATTTTGGCATGAGAGCAGCTCTATCTGTGACATTTCAAACTTGAACTGTCAGATCTTTACGAGCCAAACTCACTAAGGTCTGTGTGGAAGCTGTAACTCACACTAGCCAAATGGCTACCTAAATAATAACAACCATTGATGGTCCCAACACCCAAGACTCAAGTCAGGGGACCAGAAATACTAACACCATTCTAATAATATGAAAATGGAACATAAGTATAATAAAACACACACACGCTGCACACATACACACCCCCAAAGTCCCAAAGGGACAAAATGCTAACAGAACATGAGTAGTGCCCACACTAAGTTGCCCGACCCACCAAGTAGAGGTTCTGAGAGGGGCAGGTTGGGAGGTCTATAATAGCAAGACTCCATTAGAAGAAACAACATTACTAAGGTGAGTAATTTTTCTTCAAACAACATGAAGTCTTGCTATATTATGAGATATTAGCAGAATACACAGCAGTACCTCCATGGAGGAGGGCAGAACCTACTTAGGGAATAGGCTCTGAAGAACAGCTGTGCCTAAACCGAGCATCTCTCCTGGCCTGGACATCCAGGGAGAATGCTTGGTAAAAGTGTGTACCGCTTTCCAGGTAGCAGCCTGGCAAATCTCTAATAAGGGATATCTCTGGCAGCAGCTAGAGACGAGCTGTACCCCTGGTAGAATGAGCCCTCAAACCGGGGGTCTGCCCACTTTCTGATAACAAAATTGGATACAAGAGACAATCCACCTGGCTATTGATCTCTTAGTGGCAGGTTTGCTTTTCCCAACTCACCATAGGTAAGGAAAAGTTGGAGGGATTCAATCTGTGACCTTTAGTGACGCCTATATAATAACTAAGAGCTCTCTTAACATCCAGGCTGTGCAACCTCCTCTCACCGAAGAGGAGGATCGAGTGAAAAATACTGGAAGGGAGATAGATTGATTAAGATGGAAATCTGAAACCACCTTAGGCAAAAACTTCCTATTAGTCCTAAGGACTGCCTTATCCCTGTGGAAAGAAATAAAGTCAGTCTCCACTGACAAGGCTTGCAATTCACTTATGTCCTGGCAGAAGTGATAGACACTAGAAAACAGTTTTCCAAGTTAGGTACTTAAGCTCTGCAGAAGACAGAGGTTCAAAGGGGTTGCATTAACTGGGCAATGCAAACATTAAGGTCCCAAGCAGGGGCGGTTCTCGAAAGGGAGGATTAGTATGGAGTAATCCTTTAAAAACTTGGAAAACACAGGATGAGAGGAAAGAGGGATGACTTTCTTCTGACACAAAAAGCAGACACAGCTGCCAAATGAACTCTCAGGGTAGCTGGTCTGAGACTCAAGGAATTAAGATGTACCATGTAATCTAACAAAATGGGCAATTCAGCAGATTCTGGGGAAATATTTTTCCTAGCAGACCAAATGGAAAACCTTTTCCATTTAGAACTATAAGTAGCTCTAGTGGAAGGCTTTCTGAAGCCTTTGGGATCTCAAGAACACCCTGAGAGAGGTGTAAATCAGCAACTCTAACTCCTCAAGAGCCAGGCCTTGAGGTTGAGGGATTGAGGTCAGGATACCAAACCTTCCCTGGGCACAAGTCACAGATTGTGATTCCTGGGGAGGCACAGGGAAGATGGACTGTCAGAGACAGAAGGAGTGGGTACCAGGGCTGCCTGGCTCATCCGGGCAATCAGAATCACCCTGCAAGGCTGAGATCTGATTTTGACTAGTACTTTGAATAGGAGAGGAAAGGGGGAAGCATAGAGGAACTTCCCTCCCAATCCAGAAGAAGGGCATCCAGGGAACTGAGCCCAGCACTGGAGGCCTGCAACAGAACAGAGGAATTTTGTGATTGTCTGGGGCTGCAAAAGATCTATCTGAGGGATGCCCCAACTGGCAAAAACTATCCCCAGCACTTGAGGATCCAGGGACCATTCGTGATGGCCCTGGGAAATCTTGCTGAGGGCATCCGCTAGGACATTGTCCTTCCTGGAAGATGAACTGCTATGAGGGAAGTGTTCAGGAATAGGCCAGAGACCACAACTCATTGCCTCGTGCACAAGGCCAAGACCGAGTGCCCCCATTTGTTGATGTACCACATTGTTGTGGTGTTGTCTGTTCTGACTTGTATCACCTTGTCATGGACAGATGCAGAAAAAGCTTGAAGAGCTAAAAGATAGCTCTGAGTTCCAGCAAATTGATGCGGAGCAGAGATTCTTGGGGACCAAACTCCTGAGTGGAAAGGTCGCCCATGTGGCTCCCCAACCCAGAAGGGAAGCATCTGTAGTGAGAGTCAAGTCGTGAGAAGGGAAATGAAGGGACCCCGCCTAGATGCTCTGATCCTGCCACCACTGGAGAGCTAGGATCAAGGTTAGAGTCACTGGGACCAACTTGGAAAGGGTGTCTCTCTGAGACCAAAAGGTTCTCAAGTGAAACTGAATGTCTCTCATCTGAAATCTGGCTCCTGCACAACAGCTGTGGATGCAGCCATGTGCCCCAGGAGCTGCAGAAGTGTCTTGCTGGTCGAGAGACCTGCAGAGTGAAGGAAGAGGCCAGAGCCACTAAATTTCTTACCCTTTCTGAAAGAAGAAAGGCTCTGGCTAGCTTTGTGTCCAATTCTGCCCTATAAAGGTGAGTACCTGGACTGGTTCCAGAACCGACTTTGGTAGGTTTAGCAGAAAACCCAGGGAGGTGAGAAGCTGCTGGGTGACCTGCAGGTGAGATTTTACCTGTTCTGGGACTGGCCTACAATGAGCCAGTCGCCTAGATAGGGAAAACAGCAATCCTCTGCCTCCTTAGGCAGGCCACTGCCACTGCTAGACACTTTGTGAATACCCTTGGAGCAGAGGAAAGGTCAAGGGCATTGCTCTGAACTGGTAATGACCTGAGGGCAGTTCGAATCTGAGGTACTTTCGATGGGATCTTCTGATTAGGACATGGAAATAGGCATCCTTGAGGTCCAGGGAGGCTAGCCAGTCCCCTGGCCTTAGGGAAGGTAAAATCATTGCCAGAGTTACCATTTTGAACTTTGGTTTCAAAAGATGCTTGTTCAGATATCTGAGATCTAAAATGGGCCGCCATTCTCCTGTCTTTTTGGGGTAAGGAAGTATCTGGAATACAGACCCCTGCCCTGATGCAGGGAGAACCCTTTCTACTGCTCTGAGAGCTAACAGGGATGAGAACTCTGTTTCAGAGCGAGGGTCTCTGAAGCACTTGCAGGTAGAAAAGTCTGCTTCTCAACTTGGGAAACTTTTGAAGCTGAGAACCAGACCCTGGCTTACTACTTCCAGAACCCACTCGTCTGAGGTTAAAGAAGCCCAATTCTGACTGAAGTAAGCCAGCCTGCCCCCACTGGTACAGGAGGACTGGCCCTGGGCACCCCATCAGGGTGCCTGTTTCGCAGGAGGTTTAGGCTGGGGGTGGGAAGGTCTGCCCACCCTCGCCTGCCCCTGCCTCTGAAGAAGCCCTCTGAGCATAGGCAGAGGAGGCCTGAGTCTGGTAGAAAGGCCTGTGAAAGGCCTACCCTACCCCTGGGGCATGCCTTTGAGGAGTGGCTGCGCCCTTAGCCTGGGCACCTTGTAAGTAGTCCTATATTCATCCATCTTCTTCATGTAATTCTCTGTCTGCTCTCCAAACAGAGAATTTCCCACCACAGGAAAATCCATAGCCTTAGTCTGGGTATCCTGTGACAAACTAGTACACCTGAGCCAGGCCAACCTACTGAAAAGCTACAGATGTGGCCATGACCCTAGAGGAAACATCATTAACATCCACAGCAGCATGAAACTGAACCTTAGAGGCTTCAATGCCATCAGCAGCCACCTGTTCTAGTTCACTAGCCAGCTGGCCATGGCCCTGTTTTGGCCAATTGCATAACAGTATCCCATCTAGATTTCTGATACCTAGCTACATAAGCCATATAATTTGCTTGCCTGAGTCCCAGAGAGGCTGCCATATACGTTTTTTTGCCATGGCATCAATCTTCCTGGAATCCTTGTCAGGAGGATGTGAAGCCAAGGAATATTAGCTTTATCACAGGCAGCAGCCTGAACTACCCCAACATGACTGCATTGCTGAGAAAGGAATTCTGTATCAGGGCCTGACAATGTATACCTTCTGTCCATCTTTTATCTACAGGAGGCACAGAATTAGAGCTTTTAAAATTTTAATTGTTTGTTTCCTAAAAGACTTATGTAAAGGAATAGACAATCTCCTAGACTCTGGAATATCCATCATTTCTACAAAATCAGGCTCCTCTGCTCATCCACAGCCTCTTCTAAAGGAAGCTGGAGGGTTTCAGCAACTTTTTAAAAACATAAAATGAGATGGGGACTCAGACAGCATAGGGAGATTCTAAAGGTCTGTCTGGGGAGATGTCCGTTCAATGGGCACACCCAGACCTTCCCAGCCACATTCATACTGTTCATAATCCTCCTCCCCCTCCTCTTTTCATAAAATTCCTCAATATCATAATCCTGAACCACTGGGACGGACAAACCGACCTTTACCAGATAGTGGTGGTTCGGACGGACCCTGAGACAGTGACTGGACAATTTGTATGGCTTTTGCTATCTCTGCAGCAGTTGGAGAAGGAATTTTGACTCCAGACCTGCTGATTTTCTTGTTTTCTTTACTGAATTGGTTCCTCAGAACCAGCTTTTCTTTGCCCGAGAAGTCTGGCCCTGGTCAGAGGGCATTCCCTCTGGTTCGGTTGGCACCGAACCGGCTGGCCATCCGGTCAGCTTGACTTTTGGCCTCCTCGCTCCCTGAGCCTGCCCAATCTTTTTCCAGGGTGGCTGCAGGGAAATTCATACCTGGCAGTCTGACTGGAGGTGGTCAAACCTCAGACAATAAACACATGTGGTGTGTGGGTCAGCCTTGGCAAAGACTTCCCCACAAACATCACAGTGTTGAAACCCAGTGGGCCCGTTTTTTTTTGGGTTTCTCAGACATAATTCCAGCTTAACCAAAAACTTGCCCTTTTAACGGCAGTGCCGGCAAGACACTTTATCGGTTCCTAACCGTGTCAGGTATTGGAAAACCGGCATTAAATCTGTTTTTTAGAACCGATAAGAACTGGAACCGTGACTCTAAAATAGTAACTTTAGTTTTAAATGAGTTTTAAACTCAATTGATCGGTTCAAAACCGAACCGATAACTTGCAAGTTCCATAGACAAAACCTTCATTTACTTACGGTTACCACAGATAGAGCTTGAACCGAACGGTTTTATGTTAAAATAAAACTATTCTCGGTTAAATCCAACTGAGAAAATACTTTAAACCGAGAAATGAACCGAGCAGAAGGAGAAATCTCCGGAGCAACTGTTCACTGAGGCGGAGTAAAGAATCTGACAGTTCAAGTCTGAAATGTCACAGATAGAGCTGCTCTCGTGCAAAATTCTATTTTGGAATGGTTTTAACCAATTCAGTCCGGGGCAGTTCTAGAGCTGGATCAAACTGCTAATGTCTATAATATAGCAAGACTTCATGTTGTTTGAACAGGATATATATATATATATATATAATTGGCAGGTTACAGCTTTAGTGGTCATAAAGAGTAGACCCGGTCATCGTTATTTACATAAGGCAGGTTTCAGTTTCATGGGTCTTAAATAGACCCTGAGTCAAAATATATACACAGTGAAAGAGAAGTAATGGGAAATTAATCAAGATACATCAGACATGGTTCTCCTTTCCTGTGAGTTTACTCAGTGGTAGACTTAACGGTGAAGAAATATGTTTCCTAAGGCGCAAGCAATGCAACCTATAGAGAGGTTAAGAGAGAAGACAGAATATAATGTCAGTCACAGGCTGTGGAGGCAAGGAGGAGGGCTTGAGGTCGGTTTGGAATTGGCCAAGACTGGGTGCCAAGGAGATGGAGGACGTAGGCTGTTTAACCACAGGGGGCACCGACAGCAGAAGGACCTCTGACCAAGGGAGGTCCTACAGTGGGGGACCAGGAGGGTGGTACTGGGGACAGTCTGGGGCTCTTCTGTGGGGAATTATTTGGATGAGGTGATGTAAACCTTGAGGTGCTTGCTTCTGAAGTATCTCTATAAAGCAGTGATGTCCCTAACTGCCTCAACACATATTTTAACTAAGAGCAGAGAAAGAAAACTACCAAATGACAAACTACTTAAAATGTTAATACTAAACATAACATGAAGGAAGCATAAGATGTCCTAACCTGCCACAGAAGGGCCTATGCAGTCTATACATTGTGATGAATAAACGTTCAGACAGACAATACACATACAGCAACTGTTCATGAGACAGAGGTCCATTGGGTGGTGGTGTGAGTATGGCTCTATGGAGCTGATATTCTAGAAGATCAAGACGAGAGTAACTTTCCTAAGAGTCTGTCTCCTCATAGAACTCCACTCTTTGGTTGAGTGGCCAGCAGTAAAGAGCCCCCATGTAAACATAAACAACAGTACTCACGAGCTGAGTAAAACACTGTGATCGCCATCCTGAATGTGCATGGTTTTTTTTTTTTTCGAATGTTGATAATCATCCCCCAGCCATTGGTTGAGACCTCTTCCACATCTGCCAATGCTTGATTCCTAACCATCAAGGCTCCACCAACCAGGCCCCTAGGATCCCACAGCCCATCTGCGACTCACCGATGTGCCCCTCCCCCGGACTCTGTACAGCTTCAGAATTTCCTCCTCACAGTTATGGCATAGGTGAAGACCAGTGGTATCCCCGATAGTCGGCAGCTGAAAAGCAATGCAGACATGACGAGCCAGCAGGGCTTCATCTGTCCAGCAGTTGGGATTTCCTCCCCTTAGTGCATCTCACCCCCAGGCACACACTTACGTCATGTAGTGCCGACACCTGACGACACAGACGAGCAATGTGCACTCCAACTGCCCGCCCTCAATCAGCTGTTCCTCGCATCATCATCCGTGGTTACCCACGTGCAGTACAGCAGAGGACATGGAATCCCTCCCACAGAAGAATATCCAATAGGATGATCGCGCCTGACTGGCTCTCCAGATCTGGCTCATTCCCTGAACCTAGGCTGTTGGCATTGTGGGCAGCAGCGCTTAGTGCTGTGCCAGCAGACTGGCTGCCTGCATGTTTTTGGACTGAAATACAAGGCATAGTGTTCAGAAAAATGAAACTACTCCATGCTGTGGCTCTGCAGACATCTGCAACAGGAATCACTCTTAGTAAAGTTACAGATACACAATAACTGCTGCTCACATGGAACGGGTTCTTACTGAATCTGTTTGATGTATCGCGAGCAGCAACTCTGACCACAGCCAACAATGCAGTTTTGCAGGCACTGTTTGGAGACCGATCTCCCTTCACGTCAGGATCATAGGTCATAAACAGCTGAAAACTACTGCTTATATTACTTTTGAACTTTTTCTGTCGAAACTAACGATTTTACACTGATCAAATGCAGTAAAACTGCCTCACGATTTTTGAACTCCCACACACCACCTTGACAGAAACTTGGGTGTGAACCAAGAATAACCTTATACTGGACACTATAGCAGTGTTCCCACTGGAGTCACATAATAGGGTACAGCTGCACTTCCTCCAAATGTTTCTGGGTCAAATCATGTTTTGAGAGTATGCCATGCCCCTGCAGAGAAGCATGGAGGTACGATTGTTTTAAAGGGGTATGCTGCACAACCGCTAACAGTTACTCAACATAAGCAGAACACCATGGGTTTTGACCCAGTTACAAAACTGTCACCAACTTCACCACCAGTGAACGGTTATTCTGGTTTTCTCATTATACCTACTTATATTTACTGTGTGTTGTTTTAAAAGACATACAATGATATGTAACTGGTAGCTGCTGAGCTGTTTAATAATGTTCTCATTTAAGAAGATAGGAAGGAACATTAGGATATACAACAGTAAAATCTGTAAAGGATTCCATTTCCATCTGTAATGCAACAGCTGTGTTGGCTGAAATTAATTCAAATCCTGAATAAAATAAGTGATTGTGCACACATTTTGAAGCATTTTTTGCTTTTATGGGTACTGGCTAGGTAGTACTACCAGCAGTAGCACAGCATTCTGTTGTTGTCACAGGTCCTTCTCTCTCTCTCTCTCTACCTACAACACAGTCACACACACTCTCTGGTTGCAGCATCGCTAGTATAGTCATGACAATTCACATGCAGACAAACATGTACAATGTGCACCTTCTGCATTTGCATTACAATCTGTTCTGTCTGCAAGTAGCATTTTATTTCTGCAGCTGCTGCTGACTAGCTAAGCGGGACTGCAGTGCAGCAAACTTTACTAATAACTAAGTACATGACTACACTCGCTGTAGTATTACTGACACCGACTGGCAGATGACATGTTAGACTGAGGCTGTTGAGCTACAGTTACATAATAATTATGCAATGCAAATAATTGGTAGCACACAGCCACACAGTGATGTGACATAAACATTGATTCAATAACAGAAGATCAAACACACACAGAGAATGAATCACTCAACAACAGATCAGGCAGCAAGACTTACTTTCTCATAGTTCGCAAGCATTTATTAAGAAGACAGATACAGTGTATACATACACACACCACTGTGTCACACACTGACGTTTATTTACCTGTCTTGAGTTGAGAAAAAAATGCATTGCAACTGAAGGCAGGGTTTTACTTGACTCCTGAGTCCATGCCCCCCAACACACTCACTGACGGACTGTTCTAGTTTGATTCATCTTTGAGAGTGTGTGACTGAGTGTGTGTGTATCACTGTAGTTTAGTTTGTATGATGGATGGGAGCTGGAGGAGAAGGGAGTAGAGGAATCAGGGCAACCTGCTTGCAGAGTTAACAAGCAGTAGTGAATGATAGGAGGCTGAGGCCGCAGAGGGACAGGAGCAAAATGGGCTATCCAAGAACGTAAAATCCATCCATGTCTGACTGAAGTAAGGTGGATGAGAGACCCAAGGCCCCTTCCTGCCCCGACCCCCAGCCTCACACTCCCGAGTTCCCAACAGGCATTAGAAGCAGAGGTACAGACGGCAGGAGTCGAGTAGTCTGAGTATGCGACTGCACATTTACTCTATCAGCAGTCAGCACCATCGACTCCCACCCAGCAAATCCGACCTTAATGTATTCTTTATGTTTACACAACTGTGATGGGAGGACCTGAGAGTCGCAACTGGACTGAGAGGAGCTGGAGAGAGGGGAAGTGGACAGCAGACAGCCTTCATGAGCAAGAAATAAGAGATGGTGTGAGAGAGACTCGAGTCCAACCAGGGAGGCTTCAGCATGTGGTGGGTGGTGGTTGCGGGTGCTGTTCCTCAGAATAGTGAAGTCAGGAGGACTACCAGGACTGGAGGGAGGGAGGGAGGGAAGGAGACAGACTCACTGCTACAGGCACTCAATTGTATAGTCTCTGTGGCAGACTGCAGTGCAGACAGGACAAATAGAACCAGTGGGACCACTCCAGGATGGTTCAGCAGCAGCCAGGAAGAGGTCGGTGAGATACGGGGGAGACGAGACTGGACAGCAAGGGTGTCAGGGAGGGCCCAGGAATGGATAACAGGGCGTGCAGGCCGGAGAGAGGACTGTCAGTAGATTGGCCAGTGGGCGCTCGGTTCAGGTTGGACTTGGAGGAGAGACAGACTTGCACAGGGAGTCGTGCAGCTCTCAATGGATTTGAAGGACTTGGAGCGAACAAGGCAGAGATCGGTCACCAACTCACCACTGGGCAGGCACCACCATTCAAGAGTTTGTGCTTAGTACAGGCCATAGAATCGTGGATGGTGTGAAGAGAGGATGGAATCATAAATGTGAAGGAAGTCCGAACCACAATCACTGCTCTATCACCTACGGCCTGTGTGAGCCCATGACCCATCCACCTGGCCCGACCCACACTGGACTGGAGTTGGATTTTGAAAGGTTAAGGAACCATTCAATTCTGAGCAAAAATAACCAAACTGATTTTAGGCATGCGGTAGGGTAGCTGGGTTAATCTTTACTTTTACCGGCCCGAGAGAAGGGGCAGTCTCTTTCTCAGTCTTCTGGACTCATCTTGAACGTTGATTGGAGGACCAGACCATGGTTGTTTTTGTCCAGTAATGAGTCGTTCATTGCGTGGGTGGTAGTCTCCTCTCCAGTCTAGACTCTAGACACACCTCCTCCTCTCTCCACATGTGAAGCCCGCGGTTCCCTTGCGCCTACAACTGTACAGGTGCGCGCCCACATTAGAAATGGTGAATGGGTATAGGGTGGGCTTTCTAAACTGTGCAGTGTGCCAATCGCGGTGGATTTGAACAAAGAAAAAAAAATCAATAATGGCACTGGACCAATCGTCCACTTGCAACCAAGGGCAAAAAAGCTGGGGGAGAAACATTTTTCAAATGGCAGTCTGCTGCATGTAAAGATACTGAAATGCATGCATTCAGAAGATTTGGGCAGGCTTCTTCACGTGCAGTGTACCCTGCTCACATAGATGAGCGTGAATCTTGATTTCTTTCGTGATTCACATACATCTATCGTGAATGGGAACACTGCACTGTAAAAAAGGAGTCTGTACCAAAGCCTGTAACTCTGACACCCATCTGGCTGAGGTGATGATTATTACAAAATGTTTCTCAGTCAAACAGCTTTAGCTCACGCGTGGCTATCTGTATGAATGGGGGTGAGGAGCTGACAGCCTACTAGGAATACATTAAGAACACGGATTGTCACTGTTTGCGACCCGCATCAGACATGGAGATTCCCTCCTATAAATTTTATGAATACAGGAACTTGCATGATTGGGGTTTTATTCAACATCTTGGCAAACAGAAACATCTAACAGATAAACTTTCACCAATGGGAACCGCGGTCCAGATTCTGACCAATCAAGCAGTTTTTCCAGTAGTTGCTCTCAACGACAAGTGCACATGCCATAAATATGCTGACCTGGCACATCATTAAGGAAACTGCCTGAACTGAGATGACAGGTTTTCTGGTGGAAAGTTTCTTGCTAACTAGACCTGGATTACACAATCTGAGACCCTGAACTTGGTGACTTCTGTATTTTCCACAGCCTGGCTTGCACATACCGAGACGGAAGGCTTGGAAGCAACAGATTACTCTGGAAATGGGACAGCAAAGGAGGCTGCAGGGTATGTCCACAGGGCCCTGGTCGCCTGCTGCTAAAGCAGTGGATATCAGAACTACTTTGGCTAGCAGGAGGTTGTATGTATCTAGAGGAGGATGCAAACTTGGTCCATTTCAAGCTCAGGCATTGTTGAATAGGGACTGTGCAATGTCGCCTCCTAGAGACCACTCATGAGGATCTGCAGTTGTGTAGCTGAAGCCATAGACTAGCAGGCTGCTCACTCCCAGATATGAGTGACCTGGACCTAAATATTGTTGTCCATCTGTAGTAGAACCAACAAGGTTTATATTGCAGCCTCTAGAACTTGAAACTGAAGAGCACTGCTCACATCATCAGGAAGTGTATATGGTGATTGTGCTCTTGAAGAGGCCAGTCCCTTTGGGTCTGATACCCCTGGCAGTATGCTCTACCCCATGAAGAACAATCCAGTGTCAATGGCACTTGAGGACAACAAAAGGAGAGGGAAAGACCTCTGCAGAGCTGCTGCTTCTTCTACCACAATAGCGACCAACTGTCACCCAAACAGGCTAATTCAAAATTATGATGCTCATAAGCAGTTATTACTGAGCACCCACCAGGACTCTCCCAGTGAAACCTTGCAAGAAGAACTGGAAAGCTACCCTGAGGCCCAGCACACTCCAGAATTGTAGCCTTTGAAGTTAGACTAGCTGAAACCTGGTACGCTCAGAAGTATTCCGATGGTTTCCAAGAAGATGCAAACTACACAGCTCTGGATGGGTTTAGAATTAACCCGCCATGCAGATAACAGAATATCTAGATCCATAGTTCTCTGGGATACACCACTATAACTGAGAAGCACAGTTTAGAGACCTAGCGCTAACAAACACTACAGGACACACTCTAAAAGTAAAGTTACTTCCAGAGTGTCTCCTTGTGGAGCCTAAAGCAGTAGGACCTCGCAGGATCCAGAAATTTTGGGGTGGTGACGTTGGTGCATGGCACAGATGTATGGTGCCGTGTTCCCACTGTCTGCACATAAAGCAGCGCCAGACCCAACCACCTATGTAACTTTTTACGGAGGACAAGAAAAAGAAAAGTACTGAACAACAAACTATTCAAAAATTTAAACCATAAAAAAGAAACACTGTAGGCAGCCTAACTGCCCCCAAGGACCTTCACAGTCCATACCTGTGATGAATAAAAGGAATAACGAGGGTATAAATGCCTGTGAGTCCAGGGAGAATGGGTGGGTGGGTGGGTGTTTTCTATGGAGGTGACACCTATTTCAAGTAAGTAACTTTCCTATCTTCTTTTTCCTCCCCATATTCCTTTCTTCCAGCTGGCCACCATGAACTAGCTCTCTCAGCTCCCCCCCAGCCACCACTAATCCCCTGGACATACCAGCTCCAGTCCCTTAAGACTGCCCCTGTGGCAGGGCTAAGAAGGGAGGACCGTCCTCCACGCAGTGACTCATATCCAGATTGGCTAGTGGCCAGGTGACAGTGTGGGGTGGAGGCTGGCGGGCACTGACTTCATGTAGCCATGACCAGCCATTTTCCTTTTCTCCCTTTTGTCACCTGCCGTAGTAGCATCGAAGCTACGCCACATACGCTCAGCAAAACCGTGGCACCTCCCTTCATGTCACTCAGGCTCCTCAGAAGAATACAGCACTCCTAGGCAAGGAAAACCACTGAGGAAGGTGGTTTGCCAAAGCACTGGGTAGTGGCACTTGCCTGTTTTGCTGTCCACCACAGTAAATGTCTATTTTGGAAGTACCTTGGATGTCTAGTGGTTTCCTTGCCTAGAAGTGCTGTATTCTTCTGGGGAACTTTTGTATTTGAGCTGGCTGCCCTTTACAGCACCCACTGCGATTGGGGTTCGTGGTATATTACACCTGAAACCATGTCACTCAGGCTGCAGGCACCACCCCAGGCTTCCACCGAGAGGCAGCCAAGGGCTGAGCTGGCACACTACCCCACCACAAGAGAGGAGAGCTGTCATCCAGACACTCAATCTCTCTCCCCATTGCTGACCCCCAGCAGCTCGAGCTTGTTTCCGAACTCGGGTCGCCGTGTGGTAAAGGCACGCAGTGCCTCAGCACTCTAAGCCACTGGGCCGGCCTCCTTCCCACCGCCTCCTTCCTATCTTCTAGGAATCGTATCCTCCATAAAGCACCATCTCTGGTTGAGTGACAAGTAGTAAAGATCCTCCAGATTATGGTGGTTGGCAAGACAACATGGCTCGTGAGGAGAACAATGCATTACTGTCAACATGCATGTTTTCTGGATTTTCAAAGCACAGTGCTCAGTAAAAGTGCATTGTATTCAATAGGCTGTGAAAATCAATAATCAGTTTTGCATAAAAAGTCAATCAGTAGCTGGCTCTGTGGCGCGGCCGAAGGGTTAGATTTGTACGCTGGCAACCGCATTCCGCCCTGAACCTGGGTACCAGGAGCGGAGACTAGCAGGAGGGATTCACAAGTGCCCACTGGACGCCTGGGGGACGAGCTGTGGCTCCTGCGAGGTGACTGATGCACAAGCTTGGAGTGCGTGTTCTTGCACACCCCTGCATGTCCCCTCTCAGGATGCTGTCTCTTCAAGCTATGACATGGGGCAGGATAAGGAAAAGTGGAAAACTGGCTCCCTGCTGACTGGATGATGAGCGCCGCCTGCACCACCACAAAGAATTCAAGAATGCATGGGACAGACATAAAGCACTTCTAGTGGGGGCAGGAGGAAGTAAGCTGTTGATTAACTAGAATCTGCAGCTTATCCATCAGGTAGGAAATGGGCAGACTAGGTGGGCCAGCGGTCCTTATCTGCCATCAAATTCTATGTTTCTATGTTTCCTAAGCCCTGGACTAGCCTGGACTGACCCACCAGCAGCTTACCACAGGGATACGGAGTTTGCCCTGAAGAAACATCCCCTCGTCGGAGAGGATCTTTCGGCACAGGGATGGCTCGGGTTACATGAAAGTAAGGCTGCAAGGCAGGGTCGGGAGAATGGTGAGTGGGGTCAAGTGCAGGTGCGGGGCATTGGTGCTCCGATGGGCAGTCCGGCAGGGGTGCCACTAGTAGGAGGAAAATAGATATAACACACAAAAAAAAGTCAGTCAGTTATGAAATACAGCTTACAAAACTGAAAACGAAACACTATTTTTAAGTGCTCTTAATGTTTGCTTTTAATTTTTTTTCTTTTAAAGCCTCTCTCCAGCCTGCCCTCTTCTTCCTCTGTTTCTCCCCTATCTCGTCACCCATCTTCACTGGGCCTTAACATCGCTCCCCATTGTGCCACTGTGGTTTCTACATGGTGGTGCTCTTTCATCTTTTTAAAGGATTGAAAATCCAAACGCATCAGGCTTGTCTGGTGTCATTGCTTCTATGGATTAAAAGCGTTATATTTTTTTCAACAAGCGCTGGTGTCCGGTAATCTTTGGGGTTGTGAGTTGCCTCAGTTTTAGTTGCTTCAGTCTGTTTCAGTATCCCCATCACACACACCTGAAGGTGAGCATGCATCGCATTGTTTCGATGTTGAAAGGGCCATCAGTCTTCTGTAAGAGCAGAACTGAAGCTGTAAGAGATGACAACAAACAACCATTTGTCACTTATGGAGACTTGTAGCAGGGACACTCTGCCAGCAACAGATATGGTCAAGATGGATAGTATCACTATCCCAAACTGTTATGTGGCAGCAGGTAACCCGCCATCGGAGGGAATCAGGGGCATGTTACACAAGAGGATCAGCAGCCTCTGCTGTTGCAAGAAGGAACAGGCCCCTGCAGAAATCTGTATGGCTGCAACCTGGGCTTCTGCACTGAATCCATTTCATACTACAGACTGGACATCCAGGTTAGAGAGGAGGCCAGGCGTGGTACCTCAGTGTTGCAGAATTGTATCCTAAGTGATCCTAAAACCCTCCAACACAGGGTACTATTTAGAATGTGCCAGAGTTGGACTAGCTGTTCTAGTTATTGTTGCAGAAGGACTGACATCGCACCATGGTATCTGCCTTTCTTCTAAATAACTAGTACAACTCACCCTTCACTACCTCCTCTTCTTAGGATTATTGTAAGATAGGTTAGGGAAGTGTTTTATGGCCACTCCAGCATGAACTCTACAGTGAGCCTTTCCTGGTCTTATTTTATTTAAAATTTGTCCTGGCCCCCAAAATCTGGTAGGGCACCAGCTTAACACCGTTACAGCCCCTGAGCCAACCTGTAAGTATAGCAAACCCTCCCCCACCTATCTCAGCCTGCTACCCTCCCCAGCCAGTCCTTAGCAGCCGACTTATTATTTGATTACGTTTTGTAGTAAGTAGTACCATTCCCTCACCCATTTAGGCCCCACCATCCTCCCCAGTCAATGAATGGTTCCTTTGGTCCCTCTTCACGCAGATATATACCTTAAAAAGTTTTAAAATGTCCAGCTGTGCAAGATCCTGTAACTTCCATCTCACCATGCAGCCTGAATGCTAGTAACTCTCCCAGGCAAGACAGCGCAAAGCACTACAGGAGACTCACCTGTATGTAGGCCTGGCACTGAGAATGAAAGGGTGAGGATATTTGTCAGCGTTGGATGGGTTTGAAATAAATGCCTTGCTCAATGGTGCCCACCTGGATAAATAAAAGATTTTGATTGATTTTTTTTATTGATTAAAAGTTATTTTAAGGTAACACACTAGTGAGAGGAGCTGAGGAACTCAAACTCCATGGTTAGAGGGTAGCAGGGCCCTTACTTGTGTGTATGGTTGTTTATAAAACAAAATGTAAGCAAATGGGTTACATTCTTTGCGATTCAACCTACAGACTGAATTGTCTTGCAATTTTCGAAAAGGGAATCAATGTGCTCTGCTGTCTATCAAGAAGTGCTGTTTGGCATAAAGCATATTTATTTATTTCAAAGGTTTCACCAGGAAACGATACTGAGCTGATAACAGCTCATTTCCAGATGTGTCTGGGGGAGCAATGTAGAAATCAAGAACAAAATGACAAAGATTACAAAACTTAAACATTGAAAATTACATAATAGGTAGAATAGAATTAAACATCATACACAGGCAATTTATGTAAGGAGAGAAAGTAGTGAGGATTAGGAGGGAATAACAGCGTTAAGGGTGACATTCCAGAAGTACAATTCAAAAGTGCCGAGGTGTTGAAGGGTTAACAGAAGGAGCAAGGGCAGACACTGAATGGGTGGTGGTGGTGGTGGGGGAGCTAGTCAAGTGCAGAACAGGGAGAAAGGGAGAGGAGGAAGGTGGGGTAGTGGGTTACTAACATTGGACCAGGGACAGGTATCAGGAGCAACTGCAGGAGTCAGAAAAAGAAATTTAAATACCTGTAAATTTTCTTTCTCCGACTGCTGGAGAGAGAAGTGATGATATTCATTTCAGCATATTCTTTTGGTTATCACACCAAAACTCACAACATACTCTCCTGTCATCCCTACGATTTATTTAGTTTTACTGCTGTTGTTTATCCGCAGAGAATGAAATGAAAACATCCTGTAAGTTGCATGTTAATCAGTTCTGTTTTGCTACTTCTGTGATATGTTTATTGATAGTTGGCCATCGCCACCAAAATATTTTGATTTTGCAACATTAAACTGCTCTAATCCCCTATAACAAATGACTTGGACGATAAGGTTTTAGGTAAAGGACCTACTGAATGACTAATACAGTACAGCTTCAAAACTGGGTCCCAGATTAACCTGGGCATGGGTCCTTGAGGGTATTTCATTACAAATCACATGTTTTGTCAGTGCCTTAATGAACTCTCGTCACATAGCTGTTCAAAAGTTTCTTTCTTGAGGTGGAAGAGATCACTCCCTGGTGTTCAGCGATCAGTTCAAACAAATCATTCCTGGTATCCCAAGTACTCCCCCACCATCTTCCTGGCCCCAAGCAATTGCTGGTGCTCGGTCTCTCCCCTTCCTCTCCCTGGCCTCAACTGATTGTGCTTTGTGTCCCATGTAACCCCTCCTCAGCTCCAACCGATCACTTACTGGTGTCCAATCGGTCAACACTGGACCAGTTATTGTTGGCACCAGCCGACACTTTTGGGGATGGTTAATACAGTTGCCAGCTTAATTCTCACAGATTCTGTGTCTGTAACCTCAGTACTTATTATCTGTGTCTGCAACCCTCAATACTTATTAAAGTCATCATGTCTTCTTGGAAAGGAGTGGTGTGATATTTTCTGCATTATTTCAATGTCTTTAATGTAACACCATTAACACAGCTTTTAACAAAGGCAACAGACAAACATGAGCAAAACAGTGAAAAAATAAACATGACTTTACAGAATACTACAGAATTAGTACTACATTTACATCAGTGAAGTTGCAGACAGAGTTCCTGATGTAGGGCTGTGTCTGCATCATCTAAAATGCCAAAACATTCACTGCTATTTTTAAACATTCTGATGCATCTGTAACAAGTTTTGTGCTTTATGGCAGCCTGTGCCAAAAACAAACAATGCATACGTCACTTTATTTTATTTTTTTTTAATCTCTTTATGTACCATCCTACAGGGAACTCTCTCTGGCAGCCTTCACCTGACCCAGAGCTCTACCTCCCACCTGAGACACCTCCTCTCCTCGCACCAGCCTAATGGACCCCCCGTCTCTGAATCCCCCAAGGTGGGGCCGCCTATTCATCCAGGGTGCTCTATCTAGAATCTAGTATGCTGGATGTGACGATCGTCCTGAGAGGAGAGTGCCCGTGGTCAGGAGGTGGCCCAGTGGAGGCAGAGGTGCCTTCGCCTATGCCGAGGATGGGATTTTCCACCTATAGTTTTCCCCGGAGTGCGGATATGCAATGACGCCCTCGCGATCTGGTCGTTGACGTCTGCCTGCCCCCGAACGGCCGCCTCCATCCCATTTGTGTACGGCTCAGCGTGAAGCAGTATTCCTGGTTTCCATCAGAGGTCCCTGTTATGCCAAGTAGACCCTGATCCCACCCGGAGGAGGACAGCAGTCCATCAGACGCCCATGCTCTTTTCCCTGCCAGCCTCAGCCACCCGAGTCCGCTTCCTGAACCCGGGTTGGCTGGCATGGTGCGAGTTGTGGCGCCCAGCGCCAACCTCGGCACCACCGGGCCGGCTTGTCACTTTATTTATCAAATTGCAGCAACTGTGCTCAAACAGTGCTGCAAATCCCAGGTCCCCTCCCTTTTTTCTCTCTATATATATATTTCAGGTGTTTTACCCGATTTTCTCCCAGACCCAGGACCCGGCAGACACATACGTGCGCTGCCTGGAGGCGATGCCAGACACCAGCTTGGCCCTTCTGCCCCACCCTTGCTATCACTGCCGTCCTCATCTGCCTACGCTTCCCACTGGACTTCCATCCGTGGAAGCGGAACTACGGGGCTACCACCCTGGGAGGGAGAACTGCCTTGCAGCTGCTCAATCCCGCCCATCCCTCCCCGAATGGAGGCTCCCCGATGACCCAGGGGTCATTCAACCAAGTCGCCATGGGGTGAGGTGTGAGGCATCCAGCCTCATCCTCAGTGCCAACGGCCCAGCATCTCAGGTCCCTTTGAAAATACAGCCCTAGATCTCTAAATCTTGACAACTGTTTTGGTTTACAAGTATGAAAATATCATAAATTATACCATTCATTTTCACAAGAGAGGTACGCTTTAGGACAAAGAGTCCAGTGATAATCAGTGAAGCAACAGATTTCTTTTAATACACAACACAGACGCCACATACAGGGAGAATAGAAAGGCACCGAGCTAACATGACGAACATCATCTCCATCTTCGCCTGAGCTACTGGTGCATATAATCCCTTCGAAGTTACTACACAGTGCTACCAAATTAATTTGTCATTTTCCTGTAACTCCAGGGCAATATTCCTGTGGGTCCTCGTGAGATTACATTATTTCCTACAGAAGCCAAATTGCTCTGTTTTCTCATATAACCAATGCAAGTCAATGGGAACAGTATCCCTGTAGATTTATTTATTTATTAAGAGTTTCACCAGAAAAAACATACTGAGCACAAAAGCTTGTTTCAGATGTGTCTTTGGGGATGGGATGATGAATAAGCTTAAACATTACTAGACAGATATATACATTTGTACAATACATAAATACAGGAGTAAATGAGTAATAGTTTTATTTACAATTGACGATTACAACAGTAAGGCAGGTATGAAAAATTACTCACCACAGTAATGTTGTTTTTCTAATGGAGTCTTGCTGTATTCTGACTATTGCAGTATGACCGACCCGGTTCAAGCTGCCCGGAGAACAAACAGTTAACATCTATACAGCGCAAAGACGCTGAGCTCAAGCTCGGTTTTCAAACCACCATCCTTGTACGTCTCTAGTAACTGACCAGATTCTATGAAGCTAAAAGATAGCAAATTATTTAAACTATTAACTAGACCCAAATGCCACCAGGGCAACACAACCATAAAGTGGGCAGAAAAGAAGGCTCAAGCCACTGATGCCCAAGAAAAACACCTACCCGCAAGTGGGTGAACATTTCTGAAATCAGAACCAGCCTGAAGACCCCTAGGCTCTGTAGGGAGGTGTGAGGATGTCAGAAGACAGCAAGACTCCATTAGAAGAAACATTACTATGGTGAGTAATTTTTCTTCAAACTACATAAAGTCTTGCTGTATTCTGACTAATGTGAACTACCAAGCGGTGCCCTTGGGAGGTGGGAACAGAACCTACTTGGGAATAGGCTCTGTAACACTTCTGTGCCAAACCTGGCATCACTCCTGGCCTGGGTATCCAGTCAGTAGTGTTTAGTGAATGTGTGAACAGTTTTCAGGTGGCTGCTTTACAGATATCCAGCAGGTGAATATCTCTGGCTGCTGCCACTAGGACTGCAGTACCCCTAGTGGAATGAGCCCTCAAACCTGAAGGGTGTCCTTTTCTAGCTTGCCATAGCAGAACTGAATGCAAGCCACAGTCCAGCTGGCTATGGTCCTTTTGTGGTTGGGCATACATTATCTACTTCCCATAGGGAAGGAACAGCTGGTAGAACCCTGTCTGTGTTCCTTTGTCCTATCCATATAATAGCTGATGGCTCTCTTTGCATCCAGACTGTGCAACCTGCATTCGCCTGAGCTGAAATGGTCTGTGAAGAAAATAGGAAGGGTGATAGACTGATTAACATGAGAATCAGAGACCACCTTAGGGAGAAACTTCCTGTTGGTCTGAAGGTCAATTTATCCTTAGGAGGGGTAATGTAGTTGGGCTCCACTGACAAATCCTGGCGCCACTAATCCTTCTAGCAGAAGTGATGACTATCAAAACACAGTCTTCAAGTCGGAAATTTAAGCTCTGTTGAAGACATGTGTTTGAAAGAGGCTGCATAAGCTGGCCTATACAAATATCGAGATCCCAATCTGGAGTGGGCTCTCGGGGAGTGGAGATGTGACAGCCCTTTAAAGAATTTCTTAATATGGGGTGAGCAGCTAGGAAGGCCCTTCCTGCTGACATGTATGCAGAGACAACTGCTAAATGTACCTTCAGAGTGGAAGGTTGCAAGTGTAGGGATTGCAAGTGCACCAGGTAATCCAGTAGAACTGGAAGCCCAGCCTGTTGGGGATCCAGCTCCTGTGGGAACACCAAATAGAGAACCTCTTCCACTTAGAGGAATAGGTCTCCCAGTGGAAGGCTTTCTGAGATCCTCAGAATATTCAAAACACTCTCTGAGAGATGCAAGCCTGCATACTCTAAGTCTTCAAGAGCCAAGCCCTGAGGCGGAGGGACTGTAGATTGGGACAGAGAATCCTCCCTGAGATGATGTCAGCAGGTTGTGCCTCCTGGGAAGATGAATGGGCGTGACTACAGAGACAGGAGCATTGGGTACTATGGTTGCCTGGCCCAGTCTGGGGCATTGAGAATCAGGTCGAGGCTGAGACCTGAGCTGACCAGAACCCTAAGTATCAGCGGAAAGGGTGGAAAAGCATACAGAAACCTGTTTGTCCAGTCCAGAAGCAGAGCCTCTAGGGCACTGATCCCCAAACAGGAGGCCTGCAGCAATACAGAGGCAACTGATGATTGTTTGGGTCTGCAAAAGGTCTATCTCTGAACCCCCACCTCCTGAACACTGACAGGAGGAGTCCATTTGTGATGGCCCTGGCTTATTCTGCTGAGAGCATCTGCAAGGACATTGCCCTTCCTTGGTAGGTGAACTGCTGACAGGAAATGCACAAGGAGTAGGCCAGAGTCCAGATCTTCATGGACTCTGTAGACAGAAGGGAGGACCTTGGTCCTCCCACTTGTTGATGTAGTACATTGTGGTGGTGTTGTTGGTCCGACCTGAACCACCTGTCCCTTCAGATGAATAGCAAATGCCTCAAAGGCTAGGAACACTGCTCTGAGTTCCAGGAGGTTAATGTGTGACAGAGACTCTGATGCAGCCAGGTCCCATAAGCTGTGTGCTCCCCAGATGTGCCCCCACCCCAAGAGGGAGGCATCTGTGGTTAGTACTAGGAGGGAACCTCGGAAGGAAAGGTACTCCCACCCTGAGATTGTCCATGTCCTGCCACCACTGAAGGGCTTACAGAAGAGTGGGGACACTGGGATAAGTCTGATAGAGATTCCTTTCTCTGGGACCAGAAGGATCTCAAGTGGAACTGAATGTCCCTCATCTGAAACCCTGCCCTGGGACCACAGCAGTGGTGGAAGCCATGTGACCCAGGAGTTGCAGAAAATGCCTTGCTGGATGAGGAACTCTGAGTTGGAAGGAATCTGCCAAATGAATGATTGCCTGAGCCATCCTGAGGCAAGAATGCCCTGCCAGGATGGTGTCCAGCTCTGCCGCTATAAAGTCCAGAACCTGAACAGGGGTAAGCACTGACTTTTGAGGTTTATTAAGAACCACAGTGATTGCAGGGTTACCTGAGTGAGTTCCAGAGACTGTTGAACCTGTAGGGAGGACTGGCCTACTAGGAGCCAGTCATCTAGGTAGAGTAAACAGAAACCCTTGCTTTCTGAGAAATGCCACTACCACTACTAGGCATTTTGTAAACACCCTTTGAACAGAGGTCAGCTCAAGGGCATGTCCCTGAATTGGCAGTGACCTGAAGGTAACCTGAACCTGAGGTATTTCTGTGGGACCTTCTGAGGGTATGTGAAAGTAGGCATCCTTGAGGTCTAGGGATGCCAGCCAGTCCCCTTGTCGAGAATGGGTAGGATTGTTGCCAAGGTTGTCATTCTGAACTTTGGCTTTGAAAGGTGCCTGTTCAGGTATCTGAGATCTAGGATGGACGCCACTTCCATTTTTCTTTAAGATGAGGGAAGTACCTGGAGTATAACCCCTTCCCCTGTGCTGTGGTGGCACCAGCTACACTGCCCTTGAGAGAAGGATAGTGGAGACATCTGCCTCTAGCAGAGCTGCTTCTGAGGGATGTCAAGGTCTGAAGGGTCATGCTCCCAATCTGGGGAAGAATTTGAGTTGAGAGCAAGACCCTGACCCACTATCTCCAGGACCCACCTGTCTGAGGTGATGGAATGCCAGGCATGAAGATAGTGGGTCAACCTGCACCCTACAGGGTTAGGGGAGGTGGCCCAAGCAGACCCCTGCAGGAGTAGAGGGAGTGGGGTGGAAGTAGCACAGCCTGCACCCCTCCTTCCTCAGCCCTGAAGAACCCCTGGGTTGCTGAGAGGAAGGAAAGTCACTGCCTGATTTAAGAGCCTAGGGTAAGGTCTGCCCCTGCCGCCTCTGGCCTGTTGTCTCTGGGGGTGGCAGCATTCTCTTTGGCAGAAGCACTTTTATATGCCACCTGTAGTCATCATTCATTTTCTTCATGTATAGCTTCGTCTGTTCCCCAAACAGCAAATTCTGTGTCAGGGAAAGTCCAGAGCATTGTTCTGGTACATCTCAACCAGGAGAACCACCTGAGGGAAATGGTAGATGCCATAGCCCAGGAGGCTGCATCATTAGAATCCACAGTCATATGAAACTGTGCCTTAGATACTTTGATTCCCTTAGAAACTATATCCTAAAGGTCAGCTGCCAACTCAGGAGAAGCCTTTGGGGCAACTGCTGGACAGATTCCCAAAGTGCCTTCTGGTACCTAGAGGCATAGGCCATGTATGAGGCCTGCCTTATGCCCAGGGAGGAAGCCAAATATGTCTTTTGGCTAGTGAGTCAATTCTCCTGCAGTCCTTGTCCGGAGGATGGGAAGCCAGGGAACACCATCCTTCTCGCAGGCTGCAGTCTGTACAACCTCCACATGGCTGCAATGGGAAGATAAAAACTCAGTGCCTTTGCCAGCCAGAGCATACTTCCTGTCCATCTTTTGTCCAAAGGAGGACAGAGAAGGAGGTCTGTAGGACCTTAAGGGTTTGTCTTTTAACGACTTGTGTATGGGGATGGAGACCCTGAGAAGAAGCAGGAGATCCATCATCTCTATAATCACCTCCTCCTGTCTAGTTTCATGGACAGGGAGTTGTAGGGTTTCTGCCACCTGCCTCATGAAGGCAAAAGGAGGTGGTTTCGAGAGGACCCTAGGAGGAGACTCATACTGAGGATACTCAGGGAAACCTCAGGTTCAGTTGGTTCCCTTTATCCTCATCTCCCTCATACTCATACTCTGATTCATAATGCTCCTCAGGGTCTAAGGGACCAGAAGGAGCTCAACCGCAGCAACCTGAACAGATGACTGCCCAACCGGTCTCTGAGCCAGTTCACCAAACCAGGCTGCAGGGACCAAACAATTTTATAGCCTTGGCAATCTCACAGACAGAGCGGTATCCGGGTTGAATCTGACCGCCTTTTGGAGGACAAAGGTTCACCCTGATCCAAGGGATCTGAGACCGATTGGTTGGTTCAGCTGAACCAGACCCGACATCCAGGGCTGATTTTTCCACCCTTTCTTTACCTTACCCAGTCTCCTGTCGAGGTAGACTGAGGAACGCTTTGCAAATGTCACAATCTGCTTGCAGGTGATCAAAACCCAAGCAGTACAGACAAATTAAGTGTAGGCCAGCCTTAGCAAATTGTTCACCATATTGCGCAATGCTCAAACCAGTGGGACCAGTTTTCTCTTGGGTTACAGTGACATACCCTTTAATTTAATGCTTAACTCAGAGGCTTAGTTAGGGCGGTTAAGCTATGCCCAAACACAATTTAATTATCCGAGTGGCTTAATCAGGCCCGGATAAAACAAGAATTTATTTACCCCTTGTGGCTTAGCTAATGGTACAGAGAAGAATGAGACCTGACGACCAGCGGTTTAGTGCCGTAGAAGAAATCGAGAAAAATCAGTTTAGTCAGGAACCCGCACTGGTACCCTTAAACAAGAAAAACTAACTTTTAAAAGAAAAATGCTGTTCAGTTTCCTCACGGTCGTGGAACCAGTCAGAACTTAAACCACTTACCCAACCAGTAACACCATTGCTATATCGAGGACAGAGGTCTGAAGAACACTAAAAAGATAATAACGGATGTTAAAACAATGATTTTTACTCAATTTAACTGAGAAGAAGAGGAGCAATCTCTGAGGCATCTTCACAGGCAGTTGGAGTAAAGAATCTGATAAGTTATTAGAATGTACCGAGGATGATGGTTTGAAAACCAAGCTTGAGCTGAACGCTCTATGCATTTGCATAGAGGTTAATCTTTGTTCTCGCGCAGCTGAACTGGTCGGTCATACTGCAGTAGTCAGACTACAGCAAGACTTCATGTTGTATGAAATACAAAATGGATAATATGCAGTTAGAGAAGTGTGGAAACCAGGGTGATTACAATGTATAAAACAATACAATAGCAGCAGCAATGTACAATAAGTGGACTAAACAATGGCAGTAGTTGGGTACCCCAGGTACTACTAGTACAGGTAGGTATATACAGTAAGTGTAGTATACAGTGACAGCAGTTTGGTACCGGAAACAGAACGGCAGAATATGCCGTAATAAGAGGACAGGATAGGAGGCGAACAATGACAAAATATCATAGAGCACTAAGGACAGTGGCAGGAGGGAGAGGTGTGAACAGAGAAGAAAGGAGGAGAATTTTGAAGAGGCAGAGCAAACGCTTAAAGGGAGAGAATTCTAGAGTTTAGAAAAGCGGAAAGAGAAGGCTGATTGGCCAGCAAGAGTTTTACAAGAAGGAAGCTTGAGGAGTGGTACCCAGAGTTTCAGAGGGTAACCTATGATGTTGGCGCCTGAAAGACGGCGCCGTCTGAAATGGCGATGCGTTGTGGGTGAAAGCCCGAATGGTAATCGGGGTGGGGTGACTGGATGTGGTGGGGTGGGGACTGCAGCGATGGGATGTCGCTATATATACAGTCGAGGGAGTGACCACGGCGAGCATGGGCTGGGAGGGAGTAGGGGTGGTGCTGCGGTGGCTGCGAGCAGCTATCATGGCTTGGGGTTGACGTCCGGTTGCAATGCAGGGGTACTGGGTTTGGGTCTGGATCCAGGCACTACTGCATTTTGTGTTTAAGCCCATTTAAAACTTGTTTTTTGCCCCGACATGCACCCCCTGAGCTGAGAACTTTAGTGGGGGTGTGGGGAAAAGCCCCCCACACAAACAAATTAAGTAAGTCCCTGCACCATTCTTCAGTGCTAGCGATGTCAGGGTAGGAAAACGCTTACATTCCGACGTGCCGCAACAACGCTGCTCGCTTATTCAGCAGTCACCGCTATCACATAGAACGGTTTCAGAGGGAGTAGGGGAAGGGGTGGAGGAGCGAGTAGGCAGTCAAGATAGGGGGTAGAGAGGATAGCCAGAGTTTGGAAGTGAAGGAGGCACAGTTGACAAATCTCCAGAGAGGGATGGAGAGAGCAGTGTAGAGAGTGCAGTGGTGGGTGTGAGTAGGGCAGTTAGAGCAAAGTGGCAGAAAAAGTGGAAGAGGGATCCAGTCTGGCCAGGGTGGATTTAGGGTTGCACCACAGACTATATCACCATAATCAAAGATGGGAGGATCATCTTGGTGAGGATGTCCCAGCGGGCAGGGAGGATACAACTTTGTGCCTATAGAGGCACCCAGTTTAGTGTGAAGCTTTTTTGAATGGCGCCCACGTGCTGGGAGAAATGGAGGTGACGGTCAAGACAGACGCCAAGGTACTAGAAAGCAGGCACATCATCTGCAGGGATGCCATCAAGGCTGTGGAAGAAAGGGAGGGCCGGAATTTAGCGATCCTTGGTCTGCTGCCAAAACACATAGAGACCATCTTTTGGCGCTTAATGATAACTGATTTGACTGAAATCATTGCTGGACTGAACTGAAATCAGGTTGGAGTCTGAACATCAGCTCGACTGGTGAAGAATCAGAGACAAACAGGGCTGTGTCGCCTGCATACATGTGTATGGACACAGATGAGCAAGCAGAAGGGAGGTAATTTAGAAATATGGAAAATAAGAGTGGCCCAAGGACTGAGCCTTGGGAGACACCAGTGGCAACAGGGAGGGAGGGATAAAACTCTGATGAGTCTCACAGATTGAGATCAACCTGCAGAACGAACTGAACCATTGAGTGGCAGAGGCTGAAAGACCAACTGAGCTTAGCTTAAGAAGTAGGAGGGAATGGGAGACTGTGTCAAATGCTTTAGCTAATCAATGAAAATGGAGGCAATGAGGAGACCATGGTCCATAGCTGCATGGATAGTCTGTTAATCGGAGGAGGTGGTGGAGTGGAGTTCACGAAGCCCACTGGAAAGTGGTGAAAAAGGACGAGGAGTCAAGGAAAGGAGGGAGTTGTGATAGAACAATGTGTTCTTGGAATTTGGAGAGGTAGGCAGGAAGAAAACAGGTCTGAAATTACCAGAATAGGAGAGGACACTTCCTTTGTGGAGTGGGATGACTGTATCATGCTTTCCAAGATGTTGGGACGGAGGCAAGATAGAAGGAGAGACTTAACGAGAGGCATGGCAGGTGCAAGAGTAGCAGCAGCTTAGGGTCAAGCTCATCAGGGCTGTTGCCTTGAAGGGGATTAATGGCTGAAGAAAAAATTACTCACCTTAGTAATGTTGTTTCTTCTAATGGAGTCTTGCTATATTATGACATATGCAGTTTGTCCCAGCCTTAAAACTGCTCCGAGGTGAAAGAGTTAAAGTCCATGCCAGGCATGGAACTTAGAGCTCAAGCTCGGTTGAAAAATTCTATCTGTTGTTCTTCAAACTTAAACTGTCAGATCTTTACGAGCAAAAACTCACTAAGACTCTGTGTGGACGCTGTAAACCTACACTAGCCAACTGGCTACTTAATTAATAAACACATTTTTGGTGTCACAAAGAAGACTCAAGTCAGGAGACCCAAAAATGACAACATTAACAAAGATCACCCCAAAAGGAGGGGTGAAACAAGGTGGGCATCTAAAAAAGTGCCAACGCTGCCCTGCCCACCCACATCCCCAAGAGTAAGGTTCTGAGAGGGGAAGGTGGGAGGTCATAATATAGCAAGACTCCATTAGAAGAAACAACATTACTAAGGTGAGTAATTTTTCTTCAAACAACATGAAGTCTTGCTATATTATGACATATGCAGACTACACAGCAGTACCTCCATGGAGGAGGGACAGAACCTACTTTAGAAAATAGGCCTGAAGCACAGCTGTGCCAAAACGAGCAGCACTCCTAGCCTGGATGTCCAGGGAGTAATGCTAAATAAAAGTGTGCACCGTTTTTCCAGGTAGCTGCTTGACATATCTCTAGGATAGAGATGTCCTGCAGCAGCCAGAGATGCAGCTGTACCTCTCAGGAGTAAGCCTCAGGCCTGAGGGGAGGAACTTACCCAGTTTTTCATAGCAGAACTGGACACAGAGAGACGATCCGCCTGGCAATGGATCTTTAATGGCAGGTTTCCTTTGCCAACCTCACCATAAGTGAGGAACAGTTGGAGGGAGTTAAACCTGTGACCTTTGGTACGATCTATGTAGTAGCTAAGTGATCTTTTGACATCTAAACTGTGCAACCTCCTCTCACCAGAAGAGGAATGGCCAGTGAAGTACACAGGAGAGATATAGATTGATTAAGGTGGAAATCTGAGACCACCTAAGGCAAGAACTTTGGTTAGTCCTGAGGCCACCTTATCTCTGTGAAAGGAGATAAAATCAGGCTCCACTGACAATGCTTTGTAACTCACTTATGCACCTGGCAGAAGTGATGGCTACCAAAAACACAGTTTTCCAAGTCAAGTACTTGAGCTCTGCTGAGGACAAGGGCTCAAAGGGTGTTGCATAAGCTGGGCAATGCAAATATTAAGATCCCAGGCAGGGAAGGATCCCTAAATGGGGGTTGGTGTGAAGCAACCTTTGAAAAACTTGGAGAATACAGGATGAGCTGAAAGAGAAGAGGGCTTACCTGCTGACAAGAAAGCAGACACGGCTGCCAAGTGCACTTTAGGGTAGCTGGTCTCAGCCCTAAAGTATTTAGATGAACCATATAATCCAGGACTACGGGTTAGTCAGCAGATTCTGGGGAAATATGCTTCCCAGAGCACCATATGGAAAAATTCTTCTATTTGGAATTATAAGAAGCTTCTGTGGAAGGCTTCCCAGAAGCCTTCAGAATATCCAGTACACCTTGGGAAAGGTGTAGGTCAGCAACTCTAACTCTTCAAGGGCCAGGCCTTGAGATTGAGAGAGATTTGAGGTTGGTACCCAAACCCTCTCCTGAGCACAGGATAACAGATTGTAATTCCTGGGAGACACAGGGACGGTGGACTGCTAAGGACATAAGGAGGGTACCAGGGCTGTCTGGCCCAGTCTGGAGCAATCAGAAACATCATGCAGGATTGAGACCTGATTTTAACTAGCACTTTGAACAGGAGAGGGAAGGGTGGAAAGGCATAGAAACTTCCTTCCCAACTGAGAAGGAAGGCACCCAGGGGACTGAGCCCAACACTGGGGGCCTGCAACAAAAAGAGGAAGTTGGTGATTGTCTGGGGCTGCAAAAGATCTATCTGGGGTGTGCCCCATCTGGCAATACCACCTCCAGAACTAGGGATCCAGAGCCCATTCGTGATGGCCTTGGGAACTCCTGCTGAGAGCATCTGCCAGGACATTGCCCTTGCCTGGGAGGTGAACTACTACAAGGGAGGTGTTCAGGGAGTAAGCCAGAGACCACAACTTCGTTGCACAAGGCCTGAGACCCGAGTGCCCCTTGCTTATTGATGTACCACATTGTGGTGGTATTGTCTGTTCTGACTTGAATAACCTTGTTCTGAACAGATTTGGAAAAAACTTGAAGTGCTAGAAAACTGCTCTGAGTTCCAACAGATTGATGTGGAGCAGAGATTCCTGAGGGGACCCCAATCCCTGGGTGGTGAGGTCGCCCATGTGAGCTCCCCACCCCAATAGGGATGCATCTGTAGTAAGGATTAAGGAGTGAGACTGAGGGTATGGGGACCCCCTGTCTTAAATTGCCCTGGTCCTGCCCCCACTGAAGGGCCTGGATCAGGGTCTCGAGTCACTGGAATTAATTTGGTTAGAGGGTCCTTTCTTTGAGACCAAAAGGCTCTCAAATGGAACTGGATGTCCCTCATCTGAAATCTGGCTCCCTGCACTACTGCTGTCAAGCAGCCATGTGTCCCAGGAGCTGTAGAGAGTGCCTTGCTGGTCGAGAGACCAAGAGGGTGAAGGAGGAAGCCAGAGAAATCAGGGTACTTGCCCTTTCCAGAGGAAGGAAGGCTCTGGCTTTTTGTGTTCAGTTCTGCACCTATGAAGGTGAGAAACTGAACAGGCTCTAGGACTGACTTTGGAAGATTGAGAAGGAAACTAGAGAAGTTAGTAGTTGCTGAGTTACTTGAAGGTGTAACCTGACTTGGTCTGTGGACTGGCCTACTATGAGCCAGTCGTCCAAGTAAGGAAAGATGGCAATTTTTGCCTCCTTAGTGGGCAACTGCTACTGCCAGGCATTTTGTGAATACCCTTGGGGAAGATGTAAGGTCAAGGGCATTGCTCTGAACTGTAATGACCTGAGGGCAGTTCAATCTGAGGTACTTTCAATGGGAGCCTTGATGAGAACATGAAAATAGGCATCCTTGAGGTCCAGGACACTAGCCAGTCCCCTGCCCTTAAAGAGGGTAAAATAATTCCCAGAGTCACCATTCTGAATTTTGGTTTTAAAAGGTGTTTGTTTAGATACCTGAGATCCAGGATGGGCACATTCTCCTGTCTTTTTGGGGGTAAGGAAGTACCTGGAGTACAACCCTTTGCCTTGGTGTAGGGTGGAACCCTTTCCACAGCTCTGAGAGCCAGGAGGTAGAGACTTCTGCCTCCAGGGCAAGAGCTTTGAAGGATTTGCAGGTGGAGAGGATCTGATTTTCATCTTTGGAAATTTTGAAGCTGAGAATCAGTCCCTGGCTTACTACTTCAGGACCCACTTGTCTGACGTTAGAGACTCCCAGTCCTGGACAAAGTAAGCCAGCCTGCCCCTACAGGTAGTGTGGAGATCGGCCCTGGGCACCCCATCAGGGTGCCTGTTTGGCAGGGCTTTAGGCTGAGGGTGGAAGCAGGCCTGCCTGCACCCGTGCCTCTCCTCTAAAGAACCCCTTCTGTGAAAAGCTGAAGAGGAATCCTGGCTTGGTAAAAAGGCTATGAAAAGGCCTACTCCTGCCCCTGGGAGGCTGCCTTTGAAAGTGACTTGCCTTTCCTTGGCCTGTGCACCCTATAGGTGGTCCTATATTCATCCATTTTCTTCATGTAATTCTCTGTTTGCTCCCAAACAGAGAGTTGCCACAACAGGGAAATCCATGGCCTTAGTCTGGGTATCCTGTGACAGGCTAGTACATCTGAGCCAAGCCATTCTATGGAGAGCCAGAGCTGTAGCCATGACTCTGGATGATACATCATTAGAGTCCACTTCAGCATGGAATTGCAACTTGGATGCCTCAGTACCATCAGGGGCCACCTGCTCCAGCTCTTCTGCCAGCTGGCCAGGAACCTGCTTTGCTAGAGCTAAAACAGTATCCCATCTGGATTTCTGATATCTAGCAACATAAGCCATATAATTAGCCTGTCTGAGTCCCATGAAAGCTGCCATGTACTGTTTCTTTGCCATGGCATCTATCTTTCTGGAGTCCTTCTCAGGGGGTGAGAGGCTAAGGGAACATTTGCCTTGTCACAGGCTGCAGCCTGCACCACCCCACGTGGCTGCATTGTTTTGTAAGGAACCCGTATCAGAGCCTGATAATGCATACCTTTGTCCATTCTTTTATCAACAGGAGGTATGGTGTGAGGAGCTTTTAAAATTTTACTGTCTGTTTCCAAAAGATTTATGCAGAGGAATAGACAGTCTCCTAGACTCTGGGATATCCATCATTTCTATAAAATCAGGCTCCTCCTGATCATCCACAGCTTCCTCCATAGGAGCTGGAGGGTTTCAACCACTTTTTTTTTTTTAAAACATGAAGTGAAGGGGACTCAGAAAGCCTGGGGAAGACACTCCTGAAGGTCTGTCTGGAGAGATGTCCGGTTCACTGGGCACATCCAGATTTTCAAAACACATTCACTCTCCTCATACTCCTCTTCCCCTCCTCTGGTTCATAAAATTCCTTAAATAATACTCCTGAACCACAGAACCGACCAAAACCGGCGCTTACCTGATGATGCCGGTTCGGTCGGAACCGAGAGACTGAACAATTTTATTGCTTTAGCTATTTCTTCAGCGGTTGGAGAGGAAGTTTTGACTCCACACCAGTTGATTTTCTAGATTTGTTGTTGGAACCGACTCCTCAAGTTACTCTCTCCTTTGCCTGAGTCGCCCTGGTCAGAGGGCACTCCCTCGATTCGGTTGGAAACCGAACCGGGCTGGCCATCGGTCAGCGGACTTTATGGCCTCCCGTTCCCTGAGTCTACCAACTCTCTTATCCAGGGTAGCTGCAGGAAAACCCATGCAAATCTGGCAGTCTGAATTGAGGTGGTCAACCCCAGACAATAAACACATGTGGTGTGGGGTCAGCCTTGGCAAAGCTTCCCATACAACACAGTGCTGAAACCCAGTGGGCCGGTTTTTCTTTGGGTTTCTCAGACATAGTGCCAGCCTAACCAAAAACATGCCCTTTACGGCAATCTGCCAAGCAAGACTCCCTTATCGGTTCCCAACCGTGTCACGAATACCGTGGAAAAAAAAGCGTAATTAAATTTGTTTTTTAGAACCGATAAGAACCGGAACCGTACTTCTAAAGACTGTGAATGTAATAGAAGTAACTTGATCGGTTCAAACCGAACCGATAAAAATGTTTACAAGTTCCACACAGAAAATAAAATGTAAAACCTATTTAGTACTTATAATACCACAGATACAGCTTGAACCGACCGGTTATGGTTTAATTTCGGTTAAAACCGAAAACTTTTATACTTTAACCGACAAAATGAACCGTGCAGAAGGAGGACTCTCCAGAGCGACTGTTCAGTGAGGCGGAGTAAAGAATCTGACAGTTTAAGTTTGAAGAACAACAGATAGAATTTTCAACCGAGCTTGAGTTTAGTTCCATGCCTGGCATGGACTTTAACTCTTTCACCTCGGAGCAGTTCTAAGCTGGGACAAACTGCATATGTCATAATATAGCAAGACTTCATGTTGTTTGAAGGGCTTTTAGAGCGGGAAGGAAACAGGTGAAAAAGAAAGAAAAAGGAGAAGGATAGCTCCAATTCTCTGTAAAATACATGAATTCCTGTACATATGAGAGCCCTGTATATACAAAACACATCTCATACAAAGTTTCAGATTCAAAACAGCAGCAACATTCAAGTGAGGCTCAGTACAAAGGGAGAAAATAAAGGCAAAGGGGAAAAAGTGGGAACAGATTTTTATGGATTTGAAAAGTGTGCCACTAGAATCTACAGCAACAGGCCATGACGTCAAAATGTCTCTTTGAGCGGCCCATTGCGCTGAGGGTTGAGGCGCTGGACGCCACACCTTGCGCCAGGTTGCCAACCCGGTTCGGGAACAACCCCGGGGCCGGGGTCGGTAGGGGAGGGAGAGGATTGAGTATCCGAGGACAGCTCTCCTCTCCTGGGAGGGTTCAGGGCAGCTTGGTGTCCTAGTGACCCCTGATGGAGATGGGGGTACTACAGGATCACCAGCTCGAGTTGTATGAGGCAGGAGTGCGGCAAACGCCAGCAGGGCAACTGTGTGCAGATGTCATTGCACATCGCCTCCCAGGGCAACAAAAGCTGGAAAAATCCCTGTTCATGGGGATAGGCAACGGCACCACCATTTGCCGCCACACTCCACCTGCCGGACTGTATCCACCCCTGGGCGAGCCCAGCCCGCATGCCAAACTGTAGATAGAGTGCCCTGGGAGGAAAGGGCAGCCCTACCTCGGGAGGCTTAGAACTGGGGATCGCCAGACTGGTGCCAGGGCTGGAGAGTTTCAGGCACGGAGGTACAGCAACGAGGTAGGTGGATGACTGAGAGAGTTCCCGTGAGTGAAGAGTACAAAAACAAAGTAAAAAAAAAGATGTCTCTTTGATTTTCATCAATTAGAACTGGCAGTGGCATCATAAAGCAATAGCCAAAGAATGAATTTATGGACAAAGCTCACCCAGCAGACCTCTGGTCTGCATGCTCTCAAAACCTTTAGGGCTGAAGTATTCTCAAGGTAAATGTAATGCTATTTAATGACAGAACACTTGGAGGACTAGGTGGAGCGCTATACATTAGACTATAGTGAAGCACACATACATATATTAGAGCTGCTGCTCTTCAGAGTACTCCAGTAAAGGTCACAGCAACCATGATTAATAAAGCAAGGCTTTTATGCTAACATCAGCACAGCTTTCTGTACCACAAGTGAAAGGATGACAGGCAGGGTACAGTATCACTCTGATTCCAGGAAAATATTTAGGGCACTATTTTTAAAGTCCTACATGCTGTTTTCTAGCAAACCTGTAAAGGAATGTTAAGCAAATTAACCACGCTTAGTTCTTCCTTCAACTTTCACCAAATGGAATTTTTGTTGCTGGTTAGACAATATTTTGCTTCCATTTCTGGTGGTTATGTACAAAAAGGTAGGACCACTCATTAAAAATGAAGGACAGTGAGGGCTGGCCCAGTAACCTGGTGGCTCCACTCTGCATTGCCACTTAGGAGACCTAGCGAACTTGGGTCTTCTGTTATGGGACCAGCAGAGTCCAGGTGGATCAAGAAGATGAGCACCTCAGCAAAAAGAAAGGGATGACATCAGCTGCCTGGTTTATCTGGCCCCGTCAGCAAACCAGGAGCATTAGTGAAAAGAAAATTTCATACTTGCCATAATCTTTTTCCATATAGTTTTTCTTCCTGACAGGAAGCAGGATGGTGATGATCCCACCTCGAGAGAACTCAGATCAGCCCTGTTCGTATCAGGGGCTTCCGTGCCTGCCCTGGTGCTCCTTTCTCCCGCTTTCACCCCTTATGTCCTCGAGCCCCAGTGCAACCAAGGCAGGCACATGAAGGCGCCAGACGCTGCCTTGGCCTGAACGGTCCCGGCCCGCCACCTCTGGCTTAGCACCCAGCCCCCACTGATGCTCTGCACAACCACCACGCCTCCACGTGGTGAGAAGGCCGGGTAGACTAACCTGAGCGATCCAGGACAGGAGAGCTGCCAAGTGGCTGCTCGATCCGCACCCAGCCACCCCCATCCCTGGCTTAACCCACGGCAACCTGCTCACCATCGAACACGGGTTGCCAGTGTGGTAGGAGGTAAAGCAAAAGATGTCTCAGGCCTACATGCCACTGTCCAGCTATTCACCGTAATTCTTCATCTTCTAGGAATATCCTCACCATTGATTACCTCTAGTGGGTTTTGGCCGGAAGTACTAGGACCATGCTGGAGCCAGAATCTTAGGAGGGCTGGCACCGAGGCAAGCTGCATGAATATGTGGCACCACAAGACTGGTTCATGTTGCATGGCTTACCTCGGCACCAGCCCTCAACCACATCAGTATCTTTTTACTGAAGAAGTGCAGTGTAACCTAACAAGTACTTATGCTCTTAACCTAAGGGCATAAGACAGCCCTGGTGGTTTGTGTAAGAAGGACCACCAAACCAGTAACACTGTGTCTTCACAGCTCAAACCAAGAATAAAGGAGTGAAAACCAACACAACATACTGGAATGAGCCGGGGATGGTGGGCGTGGTAATCAATAGTGAAGATCTTCCTGAAAGATCAAAATTACAGTGAAAACATAATTTTTGTATCTTCCAGGAATCAGTCTTCATCACTGATTCCCACTAGTGGGTCAGACACCAAGCTCAGACAAATTTCCCTGAACTAGGTTGTAGGAGCCAAGGGCTCACTCAGGACAGAAGTCCATTCAGGACTGTCCTGGCAAAGATGACGCTGTCTGGCATGGACATCCAGGGCATAGTGCTTAGTGAAAGTGTGCACTGTGCTCCACGCTGCAGCTCTGCAAATATCACTGATAGGTACAGAGTGAGCCAGGGACGTGGCAACCACTCTAGTGAAGTGGGCACGTACTGACCTTCTAGCTTGACATAGCCATAGCATAGCAGTGGTGTAGGCAGCTCACAATGCACATAAATGCACTTGATTATACCAGGCTGGCCCTTTGATTTGGATCAAAGGAAACAAAAACTAATTGGAATTCCTCAAACTTAGTTTTGTCCAGGTAAAACCTATGGAGCCTCTTAACATCCAGGGAATGGAGAGCACTTCCTTCATTCTAGAAGTTGGCAAAGTAGGTAGGCAGCACTAGTGGCTGGTTAAGATGGAATTCTGACATCACTTTCGGTAGAAACTTGGGATGTATGCTGAGAACTATCTTGTCCTTGTGGAAAACAGTATATGAGGAACTCTGACCAGGGCATGAATTTCAGACACTCTGCATGCAGAGGTAATGGTCACTAGAAATGCTGCTTTCAAGTTAAAACGTCAGCTCACAAGTTACAAGGGGCTTGAAAGGTTTGTGAGTAAGCATGTCCAGCATAAGGTTGATATTCCAGGCTGCCACCAGCTTCTTGATGGGAGGCCTTGTGTGTAAGATGCCCTTAAGGAACCTCTTGAAAAGTAGCAGCTGTGCCAGGTAGAGGGTACCAACGGCCTGGTGGCGTAGACATAGTGACACAGCTGGACCTTTTTACTGTGGAAACCTGAAGGCCAGCACCAGAAAGGTCCAACAAGTAATACAGAACATCGTCAGGGCATCCTGAGGGGTCCATATGGTTTTGAAGCACCAAACAGAAAACCTTTCTAATTTAGCTGTGTAGCTTTCCAGTGGAAGGTATACGGGCAGCCAAAGGTATTTCAGAGACCCTCTGAGATACCTTCTACCTGTTCACTTCTATCTCTTCAGGAACCAGGCTTGAAGATGAAGGGCATGAGCTGGGATGGACCTGGTGACCCTGTGTCCAGCAAGTCCGCCCTGAGAGGAAGAATCTTCAGTTTGCTGATTGCAAGTCTATTCAAAAGAAGAAACTATATCTGTCAAGGCCAGCAGGGGCACCAGTATCATCTTGCCTCTGCACCTCCAATTTAAGCAATACCTGTTGCACTAGTGGGACTGATAGGATGCATACAGAAAGTCATTGCAGTCTGAATGCATCCTAACAGAAAATGCCATGTCCTGGATTTCTAGAACAGAATCAAGGCAGTCTGAGTTAAGTGGGATGCAAAAGGTCCACATCTGGGATTCCCCACTCATCAAACAGTGATCTCACGACGCCTGGAGCTAGTGACCACTTGTGAGGATCAGCCTCTGTTCGGTTGAGCTCATCTGCCCGAGCTGCTCTGACTCCTGGCAGATAAATTGCTTGAAGCAGGATCCCCTACTCCAGGCACCATTCCCATATACTCACTGCATACATGCAGAGAAGTTGTGTGTGCACCTCCCTGCTTGCAGTACATGACAGCCTTGCTGTCTGTCTGGAGGAGGACTGTTTTGTGACTGACTAGGTCCACTAGAGCCATCATGCCATACAAAACAGCTTGCATCTCCGGCAAACTGATGTGAAGATGAGTCCCTGATGGGTCCCAGACACCCTGTGTTTGGAGGTCCTGACAGTGGGCTCCCACCACAACATGGAGACCTCCATGTTGAGAATCACCTGAGGCGCCAGTTTGGAGAAGGAAAGCTCTGGAAGAGATTCTCCTCCACTGACCACCATGTGAATGACCAAACCAGGGTCCTGGTCATCTGAATGGGTAGGTCTGAGAGTGTAATGCTCGTGACCACTGTGCACTGAGTATCCACTTAGCCGTGCTTACGTGTAACCATTCCAGGGACACTGTGAACACTGGAGGAGACTATTAGATCCAACATGATGTAGCATGCCATCTGCAGTACTGCAAGCAGCCTGCTCTCTGGAAGAAAGGCCTTGGCTGTATCTGGGACAGCTCCTATGAACAGCAGCTGCTGTGAGGGTTGGAGCTGAGACTAGATTCAGAACCCCCACTGAGGTGAGGAACTGAGAAACACTAGCTACTGCCTGTTTCATCTCCTGCATGGATGGACTAGCGAACAGCCTGTCATCCGGTAGAGATATACTTGGGAGTCCTAACTTTTCAGATGCGCTACAAGTACTGCAGAGCACTTTGTAAAGACTCAAGGCACTAAGGAAAGTCCAAGGGCAGGACTCTGAACTGGTAATGCTGCCCCAGCACAATGAAGCGGAGGTATCTGTGGGCTGAGGTATATCAGTATGCGTGTTCATATGCATGCTGCATATCCAGGGAAGCTAACCAATCCTGGGGTTTCAGGAAGAGAAGGGAAGCAGACAGCCCAGAGAAATCATTCTAAATTTTCTTGATCCATGAAATTGTTTAGGTTTCTGAGGCTGACAACTGGGTGCATGCTCCCAGATTTCTTTAGTACTAGGAAGTTGTGGGAGTAGAAGCCTGTTTTGTTCTCACTCTGGCACTATTTTCACTGCCCTGTTGCTCACAAGACCACAATCTCCTGCAGAAGCTCTGCCATATGAAATATGAGGGTGTCTTCTGGATAGATAGTCTGCAGGATTTCTGGAAATCAGGCAGTATCCTTCCTGGATGATCTCAAGGACCCATTTGTCCATCGTAGTGGACTCCCACTGATGGTAAAACTGGGTCAGACTCCTCCACACTGGGAGTAGAGGGCTGCCTTGGGCACCTGAGGCAGGACCTGGGCCAGAGTTTCAGAGGGTGGCACTAAATGCTTTTGACATCTGTGCCTTTAACTATGCCTTTTTCTGAAGCTGGGTGGCTGAGATTTGTTAGGGGCTCCCCTGCCTCGCCCACAAAGGACTACCTGTTCTGAAAGGAACCACATCCTTTACCACTCTGAGGGTTAGCAGGGGATGGTCTAGATGTCTTAGGGAGTCACAGTTTCATGACGCCTTAAAGAGACATCTCTACCTGCTGTCCAAACAGGTAAGTGCCATCAAAGAGAATGTTCATAACCTGTTGATGAACGTCTGAGAAAAAACCAGACATTTGCTGCCAGGAATGCTGTCTGATACAAATGAAGCATGAGCAGAGCAGGAGAATGCATCAAAGGCATCCACAGTGGCTTTTAGCTGGTGACTCTTGGACTCAATACCTTGCTTCACAGTCAGCAGAATATCCTGTTTAGCATCTTAGTCTGGCAGGGACTCTGCCAGGGACTTAAGCTTGTTCCAAAGCGGTATATCTGTACTTAGAAAAATGTCCTTGGTAGCTGGCAATCCTCATGCCCTGAGTAGCTGAGGTGAAAGTCTGTTTGCTCATAGTGTCAACTCGTGCGGCAGCCTTGTTCTATTTTTTTTTTTTGTAGTATGTGTTTTACTGGCTCAGGTGGACCAGGGCATCTCTCATAAGTGCCCACTCAGCGTTACCTCTACACCCATGACATCCCCTCCTCCAGGAACAAGATTGCTGAGCAGTACCTCCCAAGGACCTTCCTAGCCCCTGGATCACCCCTGGGGGGTGGGAGGTGGGGAGGCCCACCCACCTACCTGGTGGCCTTTCTGAGATTACAAGGTCGGTCCTGGTTGGGTGGGCTCAGGAGGGCTGATGGAGGGATGATCCGGCATTGAGGATGTGGACTAGGCTCCTGGAACCTTCGTCGCCTCCCTGGTCCTCCGAGGGTATTTCGATGTGAATTCCCCTGGAGGCGAGGACATGCAATAGCGTCCAGGCACTGACATGCCGACATCTGCTGCGCTCCACCCCTAATTATGACACTGCTTCCTTGCAAGGCCCTAGATCTCCATCGAGGCCACTAAAGAGCGGTTCAGTCCCTAGCCCACCCGGAAGAGACAGCAATCCTCTGGATGCTCAATCCTTCCCTCACCTGCTGACCCCTGGTGGCCAAGTCCATTCTCAAACCCAGATCACCAGCGTGGCATGAGGTGTGGCATTCCAGCGCCTCAACCCTCAGCGCCACCGGCCGGCAGCAACTCCTTGTCAACAGGGTGCACAGAGACCTCATAGAAGAGAACTGCCTTGTCCTTCTCAGTGAGAATAGCAATGGCATCAGCTATAGATTGAGAGAGACACACTGGTCTATCCTTAAGGCAGTGTATTTCTTCTCAGCTTACTTGCAGGTGGAAGCCACCATAGCAGACCTATTCCAGACCACATCTGACAGAGTCTCAAATGCGGAGGAATAGGAGGGACTAAACTGACCGGGATATTGGAAATATTTAGACACTCCAGATGGAGATGTTTACCCAGGTCAACAGCAGTAGGCTCAAAATTAAGCACAGAGTGCATAATTCTGAGCAATGCCTGTAAAGTAATATCCTTCTGAGGCACTACAGACACTGGCCCCAAAGGACAAGGGGCCCAGCGGCAGGCGTGGTGCGGAACTGAATCCGAATCCCACAGTGCTGAGGGGATGGTGAGACCGATGCCAAGCTGGCCCCAGAAACACCCAAACCTGGTGCCAGTGACCCGACACCAGAAGCTGCTGGCACCGGAGTGACCAGCAATGGTACGTGGCTAGTTCCATCCTGATCCAGGATGGGGGTTCAACCAGTGGGATAGGAGTCAGCAGCACAGTCTAAGGGCTGCTGCCACATCCAAATGCTAACCCAGCCTTAGGACCCCTCTCGCAGCTTCAGGTCCACAGGCCCTAAGGGGTCAGAGACTGGTTCCGCAGTAGAGGTACATGGGCCAGATGTTGCATCCACTGCTCCATAAGTGCTGCACAATGGTGGAACTGCCCACCAGAGTTCCCCACTTACAGACAGAGAAGGACTCAGGGCCCGAGACTCTGACCTCCTGGAACCAGAGGCCCTCGGTGACACCAAGGTGATGGTGAGGGTCCCTATTCCTAGAGACTGGAGATCTAGTGGCAAACCTCACAGAGGGCAACTCTCGAGCAGTACCACTTCTTTTCCTACAGGCAGGTAGAGGAAGAACTGGCGGCTGAGCCACGCTAAAAATCTGATCAGGATCTGGAAAGAGCCCACTTCTTTTGTGTTTCTGGAAGGACTTTCCTTTCTCCCAGGCACTGGACTGTCCATTGTCAGAACCCTTCACCGACAGAAAAACTTGACGGATAGGGCTCTGCAGCTGGACCAGCCTGCCTGACAAGTCTGCATGGCCTTTACCGTTTACACTTGGCTTGTTAGAGCTGAGAGAGCTGACAGGAATTAAATTTGTGGTAAATATACTAAACTGACAAAACAAACTGTATCTTTAAACACTAAAACTGAAAAGAACTAAACGCTGCTGTCATACAGACATAAATTCTGTCTCCCAGCTGGCGAGCAACATCACTGATGCACATTCAATGGTGGGAAAAAGACTGAGGCAGTTGAGGGCCAGTGCCAAGGTAAGCCATGCAGCGCAAGCCAGTCTTGTGGTGCTGCGCATGCACACAGCTTACCCCAGTGCCAGCCCTCCTGAAAAGTTCTGGCTTCCGCAGAGTGTCCTAGCACCTCCGCTAAGGCCCACTAGTGGGAATCAATCGTGAAGACTAATTCCTGGAAGATCAGCAGCAAATGTAGTCACTTGTCCCCATGCCATAGCCTGAAGATCATTAATTTTGTTCTCAAGGCTTGGCATCTAAGCAGGTCACCCTCCAGAACCCTGCCTCCTAACCTACTCATCTGAGAATCGGATGAATCTTACTCAGTCCTTGTATTGTATTGCTTTCCTTACATCTCTCATCTTTTTTTTTTTTGTAATATCTATTTTATCAAGTCCCTGCCAGCCTGCTTCCTTCATCCCTCCTAGCCCCAGCCCCATCACCCACCTTCTCTGGAACTTACCTAGCTCCACTTGTTGCTCCCACCAATGTTTTACCCCCATGCTGGGGCTCTTTCATCAGGGTCCTGAAGGGAGTCAGTCCCCGAGGTAACTTCAAGCCATTGTCAGTGGAGTGGTGCTGCAGTCAGTGATGTAGAGCCCATGAGCTGTTTGGGAGTTATTCTGCCCAGCTAGGGTGTTCAACAAAGTTTCTCCCAGCCCAAGATGCATGTGTGCTAGGGAGGCCAAGGGGCATGTGCACAGCATGAGTATTGCTCTGGCCTCAGGCTTGCGCCTTCCTCCCAGCGTACTCAGCTGCACTGCCACCTGTGGTCACCCATTACAGCAGCAGGCTGGAGAGCACCCATAATGATGCTCGGTCCTCCTTATCCCCAGCAGGCCTCCAACAACCCGGCTCACCAGCAGCGCAAGCAGAAGCACTTCTTGCCTACGCCTCTTCAGCTGAAGTGATTTTCACTCTTGCCCCTTCCACATACCTATCCATGCATCCTCTGCCCTCACTAGCTGGAGGAGTGTTAGCTAGTGCTCCATCACCTGAGTTCACCCCATGGATCTACCAACCTTTACCCTCCCCTTACTAGTTTAAATGCCCTAAATGTATGCCTTAAACCTCTGGCCCATATGCCCTTGTCCCCTATCAAATAGGATGAAGGCTGCCTGGTTTTAGTAGGCCTTTATCTCACCAAATAGCACCCCAGTCTTCCAGGGAACTAAACTCTTCTCAGCGCAATACTCTTTCAACCAGCTGCTGAACTGGAAGATTTTCAGCTACCTTGCCTCCCTTATCTCTATACTGTGAGGACCTCTGACAAGTCACAGTCCAGCCAACCTAACGCTCTGGAACCCAATATTGTGAAGCTCTCGGTCTCTTGTCACCATGAAAACTCTCACTGAAACACGGCCTTGTTGTGCATGGTTGCTCATGCACAATCCTCTATACTGTCTGAACCTTTTACCAGGTTCTGTAAGGGAGGCAGGGATGATTGTTGAATTTAATGAGGGATCACTTTAGAAGAAACATTACTAGAGTGAGTAATTTTTTCTTCAAACCCTTGGAATCCTTCACTTATGTTTTAATGAGTACAGATTCAATAGCAGTACATTGTGAGGCTGGCTACAGAATCTATTTAGGAAAAGGTTCTGCAAGACAGCAGTGCCAAAATTGGCATCTCTTCTGGACTATAGAGCTGGATTTTCCTGTGAAGAAGACTGGAAGGGCAAATGACTGGTTCAGATGGAATTCAGATACCACTTTGGGAAAAATGTACAGTTTGTCCTTCGACTTCCCTGTCCCTATGGAAGATCATGTAGTTAGGATCTGTGCAGAGGGCTTGTAGCTTGTTTACTCTTTTGGCAGATGTTACTGCCACCAAGAAAACTGCTTTCCAGGTGACATGCTTCAGTGAAGTAGTTGCCATGGGCTTGAAGGGAGCCTCCATCAGCTGGGCAATACACACATTTAAATCCCAGGGAGGAACAGGTTCTCTACTGAAGGATATAGGTGATTAAGGTCCTTGAAAACTTTTTGAAAATGGGTTGTTAGGCCACTGACCTGTATTTACTAGTTGATGTATAGGCTGACACTGCTTCCAAGTGCACATTTAGTGCTGAAGGTCTGAGGCCCAGAGACTGAAGGTGGAGTAGGTAGTCCAGGATTGTAAACAGACCCGCCTGGTTAGGGTTAGTCTGTCTAGGAGAACACCAGAAGAAAAATATTTTCCATTTTGAAGCTTACACGCTTTCCTTGTTGCTGGTTTCCTAGAAACTTTCAGCACCAGCTCCATTACTTTTCAGGAAGATTTAGCAACGGATAATTTGTCTATAGCTCTTCAAGAACCATGCTATGAGATGCAGAGTTCTCAGGTTTGGGAATGTTATCCTGTCCTGGGACAGTGTCAGTAGATTATACCTCAGTGGTAGGTTGACAGGAGGCTTGTTGGAGAGGACAGGAGTATGGAGTACCAGGGCTGCCTGGCCTAGTCTGGAGCTATCAGAACCATTGTTGCTGACTCTCCTCAGTTTTATCAGTACTTTTAAAAGAAGTGGGACTGAGTGTGGATGGGGGAGGGTACACAGAAATGCCCCAGACCAGTTGAGGACTACAGTATCCTCTGGGACTGAGCCCACTATTGGGGTCTGCAACAAAAGTGGGATCTGGTTGCTTTCCCAGTAAGTAAACAGACCTACCTGTGGTGTGCCCCACCATCTGAACACTGATGCCAGCACCTGCTGGTTCAGGGTCCATTCATGGTTCAGGGTCCATTCATGATTTCCCTGGCTGATCCTGCTCAGAGCATCTGCTAGTACATTGTCTTTCCCTGGCAGGTGTACCAAAATAGCTGGACATCCGTGGTAGGCTAGGTTCCAGGTCTTCATGGCTTTTGTGCACAACTTTGAAGATTTTGTTCCTCCCTGCCTGTTTATGTAATACATTGTTGTGGTGCTGTCTGTTCTGATCAGGACAGACTGATCACTGATCTGGGAGGAAAAAGCCTGCATTGCCAGGTACACTTCCCTAAGCTCCTGAAGATGTATATGTCCTTGAGTCTCCTGTGTGCTCCAGGTGCCACCACAGTGAGGTCCTTCAGGTGGGCACCACAACCTAGGAGGAAGGCATCTGTTGTGAGAATGGCTTTAAGGAGTTGCTGAAGGAATGAGATTCTCTCTCTGAGGCTGTATTCTTTCTTCCACCATTCCAGTGCTTTTAGCAAGGTTTATGTGACATGCACCCATTTGGAGAGAGGATCCCACCTCTCACACCAATGGTTTTCTAGGTGAAACTGGATGTCTCTCATTTGAACTTGGCCCCTGGTACCACTGCAGTGGATGAGGCCATATGCCCCAGTAACTGCAGAAAACCCTTCCAGGTCTTGGCTGACCTGCTCTGAAGGAGTCTGCTGTTAGTTGAAATCAGATTTGCTACCCTTACTTAAGAAAAAAGAAATGCATTCCCTTGCAGTGTATCCAAGCTATGCACAGATAACGCTCCAGAACTTCAACAGGTTCTGTTTGGGACTTCTGAAGGTTTAAGATGAAGCCCAGGTCCTCCAATGTGTTATGTGTCAGCAATACATGGGACTCTGCTTCCTGCTGTGTTTTTCCTGCAATAAGCCAATCACCCAAGTAGGAAAACCACCACCCCTTCCTTCTAAATGTGCTGCCACCACAGCTAGACACTTTGTGAATATCCTTGAGCTGGGGTGAGGCCGAGGAAGGGCTGTGAACTGGCACTGGCAGTTCCCTAATCTGAATCTGAGGTAACTTCTGTGACTTGGCCTGACTGGTATATGAACATAGGTGACTTTCAGATCCAGGAACCCCAACCAGTCTCCTATTTGCAGAAACAGAATCATTAAGCCCAGTGTTACCATCTTTGAATCCTTCTTTCTTTAAATGTCTGCTCAAATATCTCAGATCTAAAATGGGTCACCACCCTCATTTCTTCTTGGATTAGGAAGTATCTGGAGAAAAGCCCTTGCCCCATTGTGAGGCAGGAGCTTTTGCCACTGCATTTCCTCACAATTGTTCTACCTTCTTCTCCAGCAGAATTATTTTCTGTTAGAGTGTAAGGCCTGAAAGTCTTTGGATTCTGCAGTTTGGGGAATTTATCTGAACTGCAGTGACAAACCCTGACCCACTACCTCCAGGACCCACTTGTCTGTGGTGATGTTTGCCACTCCTGGAAGTAGTGACTCAGTCTTCCTCCACTGGCAATGGACAGGTGACCTGGACAGACTTGTAAGGGTTTTGCTTTGATTGAGGTTGGAGGCTGATGCTGCAGCTGCACACTTACTGCCCCTCTTACATCTGCATCTACAGTAGCTCCCTGTGGGGGTACGACAGGGCACATAAGCACAAGAATAGTATTCCCATACCCCACCTTCCTTCCAAAAGGCCTGTAGGGTGGAGGCCTTTCTTTCCCAGTATTGCTCTTTGTAGGTGGTTTTGTACTCATCCACCTTTTTCGTAATATTCTGTTCTGCCACTCAATCAGTGACTTTCCCTCACAGGGAAAATCATTGCTTTGTTTGAGTGTCCTGGGATAGGTTTGTAGTTCTAAACTAGGCAAACCTTCTTAAAGACACTCATAGGCCATGACTCTAGATGTGGTGTCATTCATGTCCACTGCTATATGGAACTGGTGTTTGTGGCATCTATGGCTGATCTTGGTGTGTCAGTTTCTCTGTGCCAAGTTTCCAGTAGTTTTATGCTCAGTGCCAGTATAGCATTCCATAAGGTCCTCCGCACTGGGCTGTTTAGGCTAAATAGGTTGCCTGCCTCAGTAGCAGGGAAGCTGGACATGTTAGCCTTCTTGCTATACTGTCCAGATTCCTGGAATAATTTTCAGGAAGCTAGGTTGAAAGAAGCACTTCTGCCTTATCAAAGGCAGCAGTCTAGACCACGCTTCATGATCAGGATGAGAGGAGAGGTACTCAACACCCTATTTGTCCACCAGATAATTTTCTCAGTTTTCTTCTTGATGCCAACATGGGTGCTGACAGGACTTTGAAAGTGGCCTTCTTGAGAGATTTGAGAATGGGCAGCATTAATCTCCTTGTGGGTGCTAAGCCATCATATCCATCAACTCTACCTCTCATCATCCACCTCTGTCTCCACGAGAGGAGGTGTTGAGAGTATTCTCATGCTTCACAAAGTTATAGTGTGAGGTACAGTCCTCTGAAGGCCTAGAGAAGAGCCAAATTCCTGCTCAGGGGAACCATCTGTTCAATGGATTCTCCCTCGAGGCTGGCCCGCCAGCATAGCGACTGTGCAACCTGCTTGCAACGCCGGCGACCCAGGTTCTGAAGTGACCGCGGCCACTGGAGGGCCAGTCAGGGGAGGAGGATGAGCATCTGAGGGACTGTTCTCCCTCGGGGCAAGAACGATGCAAGCCTGGCCACCAGAGCATGTTGCAGTTGGGTAGAAGGGCAAGCTGACGCCATCTCCTGGGGCACATGGGTGGCGCCATTGCATGCCATGCCCCTCTGGGGAAACTTACCTATATGAAAAAAAAAGTGCCTCAGGACCTCCTGACTCAGTCGCTGGCCCTGGGCATGGCCGCTGAGGGGCGAGCTACTACCATCCCCTAGGAGGGCCCCACCGCAAGGGGTAATCTCATGGAGTTGACATACCGCAGTGGAGTGTGTTCCGTGGTGGTGGGCGAGCCGGGGCAAAGCAACTGCTAGGGAGCAACACTATAAATTAATTAAAAAAAAAAGTGTTTTCCTCTTCCCTGTCACAGTACATTTCAACCTCCTCCTCCATTGGGGGCAAGCACCACTGTAAAGTTCCCCACTGCTTGGAACACCTGGAGAAATTGCCATGCCTTTGCCATGTTCTCCAGACAGGGCATCTGTTTGTGTCCACTAGTGGCTCCTTTCCTTCTTTAGGAGAATAGACAGCGACATGCTTTTTCTTTTTTTAGCAGACACTGTCTCTGGTGTCTGTTTAGATGGTCTTTTATTTTTTGGATTCAGGGTTCCCCTCTCGACACTCTATGCTCAGAACCATCTTTGGCAGCTTTTTCTTTCTTCTCTGTCCTTTTTGACAGGGAGTGCTGCTTATTCTGAGGACTGGACCCTCACCTGAGTCCTGTGGTGCGCTTGAGGCTGACTGAGAAGCCATGAGGACTTTTTAGTTTTTGCCCTTTTCTTTTGTGTTTTACTAACATACTAAAATGCCAGCAGAATAGGCCTAATGGTCTTTCATGTTCAGCTGCTTGGTCAGCCCCCACCCTGGGTGCTGACCTTGCTGTCCCCTCACCTTCTCTGGCTTCTCCCTTCCCAGTTCCGGATATTCTTGCTGCATTGATTTTGCTTCCAGAACCCTTCCCCTGTACCTGTCCCACCCCTCTTGAACCCCTCCACTGTCTCTGCCTCCACCAGCCCCCTAGGCAGTGCATTCCATGGCTCCACCACCCCTCAGTGAAGTAGCACCCTCCTTTCTCCCTGAATCTTCCCTCCAGCTTCCACCCATGCCCTCTAGTGACCCCTCTCCTTCCTTCAAGCACCCTGACTGTTCTTCCCTATTTACCCTCTTCATGTACCTGAAGACCTCTATCATGTCCCCCGGTCCCTTCTCTCTTCCAATGTGTACATATTTAGCTCTTGAGCCTCTCTCATAGGTCCTGTCCCCAAGCCCCAAATCATTTTGGTTGCCCTTCTCTGGACCCTCTCCAGGAGGTTAATGTCCCTCTTGTGTGGCCTCCAAACTGCACACAGTACTCAAGGTGCGGCCTCACTCAAGCAGTTATACAGAGGGAGTATCACTTCCTCCTTCTGGAGGTGATCCTCAGTGATGCATCCCAGCATCCTGTTGGCCTTGGTTGCTGCCTCCCACAAGTCTCAGAGTTGTTCATCTTGACATCCACCACCACCCCCAGGTCCCTCTCAGCCATCGAGACTTGTAGCATTTCCCCAGGGTGTACACTTGGCCTGGGTTTCTGGCCCCAGGTGGAGTACCTTGCATTTCCCTGCATTGAACCTCAGCTTCCACTTTCTAGACCATCTTTCCAGAGCCTCCAGGTCCCCTGTAGGCCACCCTCCTCCTCCCATCCACCACCGCCTCCGCTAGTCATCCAGAAGAGACTCATCTCACCCTGATTCCTGTCCTATGTTAGAGACGAGGCGTTGAACAGAAGGGGCCCAAGGACCGATCCCTGTGGGACCCCACTAATGACCCTCCTTGGGATGAGACTATCCGCACAACTACGACCCTCCGGTCCTGGAGCCAATTGCCTCAGCCATCTGATCATCTGGTTCCCCACCCCATTTCTCCCAGCTTATCCAACAGGCCCACGTGAGGAACAGAGTCAAATGCCTTGCTGAAGTCTAGAAAGAGGACGCCCACTGGTCTACCCAGGTCCAAGGCAGGCACTAGTCACCCAGTCATAGAACTCCACCAGGTTTGTCTGACACGATTTCCGGGATGAATCCATGCTGTCATCGTCCAGGCACCCTGACTTATCCAGGTCCCCCCAGCCTCTCCTTGACAATGCCTTCCATCACCTTGCCCACCACTGATGTCAGGCTGACAGGCCTGTAGTTCCCTGCCACCTCCCTTGATCCCCTTGTGGATAGGCACTATATGCGCCACTTCCAGTCTTGGGGCACCCACCCTGTCCTCAGAGATATGGTGAAAGTCTCCAGGGGTTTTGCCAGGACATCCGCAAGTTCCTTCAGCACTCTGGGATGTAATTTATCCGCCCAGTGCTTTCTCCGTCTTAAGGGAACTGAGGGCTTCCTCACTCTCTCTGCTGTGATTTCCACTTCCGTACCTCTTCTCCCTGCTTAGCGCCCCGCCAGTGATGCCTCCCTCTCCCCAGACCCGCTGATCGGTAAGGGTCCCCTCCTCAGTATCTCTGTCTCCTCCCATGTATGATGCAGCACCCCATTTTCCTTGGGTAAACTGAGGTGAAGCACTCATTTAGTACCTCAGCCTGCTCCCCCAGGGTCTTGTGCCCATCTCTCCCGATTTAATCCTGCTAATCTGCCTTCACCTCTGCTTTTCTCCCAGTGTATCTAAAGAACCCCTGTTCCCTCTCCACTTTCCCTGGCCAGGTTCTGCTCCTTCCTTGCCTTAGCCGCCTCACCACCCTAGTGGCCCTTCTAGCCATCAGCTCACTTCTCTCGATCCCTTTCACCCTTGAGCACTTGAATTGCTTATAGGCTGCCTTCTTCCCTGCACCACCTCCTGGACCTCCCTGTCCACCAGCAGGGTTTGGGCCCACCGATTTTGCCTTACTTTGCACAGGTGCTGGTAGCATCCTGCACCCCTCTCCTGATGATTTCCCACCTACTATCAGTGTCCATGTCTGACCCAATCCCATCCAAATGCTCCTTAAGGATCCTTCCCATTTCTAAAACTCGCCTCTGAAGTCGGTTACTCCGCCTTGCAGCAGCCTTCTACCCTCCTAGGTCCAGGCAGAACCAGACCATGGCATGGTCACTCCCGCCAATGGGTCCCTACCTCCAGGCCTCCAATCTGGTCACTGTCTGCCGGACCACATCCAGTACCAGCCCCTGGTCGGTTCCCTCACCTGCTGAGTTAGGAACGCGCCCTGAAAGACATCCAACAACCTCTGTTCCTGGTCACAGAGGATGTCATAGTCTCCCAGTCTGTTCCTGGCATGTTTAAGTCCCCCAACACCACCACTGCCTCTGCCCAGCCTGCAGTGTCTCCCAACATCTGCCACCAGACTGTCCTCCAGCTCCTCTGCCAGGGCAGGGGTCTATACACCACCCTATCTTTACTCTCTGCCCCTTGTTATCAAGGTGACCCAATCGCCTCCACGGTTCCCTCCGCCTCTACTCCCCTATGCCAATGCAGTTTTTGACTATCATTGCTACCTCCTCCCCTTCCTCCCCTGTCCTTCCAAGAACATAGTGCAACCTCCAGGTTCAGGTCCCAGTCACGCCCTGCAGTGGCTCAAGTCTCAGTGACCGCTGCCACATCCACTGCTCCCTCAAGTTAGCATCACCTGGAGCTCAGGCATTTTATTGCCCAAGCTCCTGGCATTTAGCAGGACTACCTTCCACCCTTTCCCTATAGTTCCATTTCCCTGCTCGTGTTCCCATGGGGATTCTGTTTTCCCTGGTCTGCACTTTTGCCAGTCGGCCTTTTCCTGCAATCCTCCTGGTCCCAAGGGGTGGAGACAGAGTCCCTCCTTTATCGGCACCCCTGACAGCCTTTTTCCCATCCCGCCTCTTCACAAGTTTAAACCCCACTTTTCACCAATGAACCTCTTATTTTCAACTTAAGTATTCCCTCCCCTCCGACTGAGATGGAGTCTATTCTCAGCATACAGCTCCTTATCCTCCCAGGTCTCCCCAATCCCATCAACCCATACCCTCTGCCCTCACACCACCCCTGAGCCACTGGTTTATCTCCCTAATCTTCCTTTGTGCTCCCCACTAGCCCTTGGCACCGCAGGATTTCTGAGAAGGAAACTGTGCATCCTATGTCATGACAGACCCTGGAGAGCTCCCTGAATCTTGCCTGTATCTCTAGCTCGCTATTTCTCTCAATGTCATTTGTACCCAGGTGGACCAGTATGTCTGGGGAACCCCCACAATCCTTTGCCAGTTGATATACCTCGTGCTTAGCCCTGTGCACCGTTAGTCCAGGGAAGCATTTTGTTCTAACTGGCCAGGCTTCTCCCTCCCTATCCCATTTGATACCCTTGATCATAGAATCTCCAACAGGAGCACTCTGACCGCCTCCTTTTCCTCCATTTCCCTCTTCCATGTCCTCATCCTTTCTACTGGCCCCGCCACCCAGCCAGCTCCTTGTTCCTCCCCTATCTGGGTGCCACATAGGGCAGAACTTATACAGAATTCACAACTGACAAAATCGTGGTCTGAACCCAGACACTTTAAATACAGCTCATGGCAGTCTGCTTTTGCCAAGATCTGAAAAAAAAAATGCACAATTTTTAAAGCCTGTTAGTTCTTGTTTTCTTTTGGTCTGTCAGTCATGCCAACCACTGAAGACCACTAGAAAAACGCTTCCAGTTCCCAGTAAAATGGAACCAAAAAACATTAAGCCACCCAAAAGTAAAAGAGCTTTTATTTATTTTATTTTTATTTATTTGCAAACTTGGATTACAAAATACCTTTGAGCCAGGCTCTTTACAAAGGTTCCGGCCAGAGAACAAATACAATACAAAACACGTAAGTAAGTACAATACAGTAAATAGGTCGGCATATTTGCTTACAATGGTAGATCAAGAAAAAGACAGGATAAGCTGTTCTAGACAATGGGAACACAAGAGAACACTGAGTAAACAGAGGGAAGGTAGGAGGGGCAGGAAATGATGACAAAACATTAGGAATGGTTGAGTGTAGACAGGAGTCGCAACTGGAGGCACTGTCAGCAACTAGAAGCAGACTGGATAAAATAAGGGGAAAGTGCTTAAAAGGTGGGAAGTGGAAGGGGGGAAGGGGGAGCTTTTTCAAGACCGCTTTTGGAACAGACAATAGGGACCAGGGGGAAGGGGGGGATCTCAACATACCGTAGGTAGGGTTAGGGGTTAAGGAGCAGACTAGATAGGCTGGGAGGTCCTTTTCTGTCATCACCTTCTATGATTCTTTTAAATTTAGTAAATGTGTTTGGGTCTTTTGAAATTAAATTATATTTAAAAGTTACCTTAAAAGAGGTCCCAACAAGTAAAAACAAAGAAAATCATCTTAGTTCTCAAAAGACATAGAACTGAGACTAGTACCATGTAAAACCGCTAAGCTATTATAAAAACAAATATTATTAAAGCTTGAAATGTTAACATTTAGCAGGTCCCTTAGAGAGTGAACCATGCTAAAAGGGCCTTCTCCAGTTCCTGGGAACCAGAGAAAACACAGTAAACAGCACAAATAATACAAATAACAACCTAACTAGCGGCATGTTGAATGTAACCTAAAATACTTAAATACTATGAAACAAAGTAAATTTAAATCATAAACTGGCCAAGTAAAGAGAAGACTTTGGGGCAACTGCTCTCTCAGGCAGAAAAAATAAATCTGGTGTTACAGTACAGGGGTGAGCATTATCACACAGAGCAGAGTTTGAATCTAGTTCCAGATTCTATAATTTGCATAAATTCTAAAACGTCGAGGCTGTTCCTTCCAGAGGAATGATTGCATTTGTTGAACTTAAGTAAGAGATTCTTGGGGAATGAAGTGAGGGATTCCTGTGGTTAGAAAGGTATAAAGGGTAGTTTAAAATCTTAAAGGATGTCTATTTTACCTCAATCAAATTATATCAAATGGCTAAGTTGTCCTGCAAGGTATGTACAAGATGTCAGAAAGAGACAAGTACACTGATGCATATCTTTTGAATTGTGAACTGGTGTAGCTCTTTGGCGTGCAAACTGCAGCCAGGTTGGACCCTTGCTTGGTTTGGGGAACTTTTTTACATCTGAGGTATGCATCCCTGGGGATTTACTGATTTTACTGGATTTCAGCTGGACAAAAGAAGGCTCAAGGCCCATCATGATTGTCCCTGCAATAGCGGATCATTTATTGAATGTGATGTGTTAATCCATGTGTCAAGTTTAGTTTTAAATGTATCTAAGTCTGTAATGTTTATCAAGTCCTGTGGTAATGAATTCCAATATTTAGATGCTCTTATGCACAAAAAGTTGTCACGTTTGTTGGTGTTTGCCCACTCTACTGGGAGTTGCTTATTATGCAATCTACCTACTGTACATTTATTGGCCAGTGATAGCCCACATTGTTTCATGAGTTCTGGAGATTTTAATAGTTTGTACATGAGAAGAATATCACCCTTTGTCTTCTTAAATTAAGGGAATACAGTCCTGTTTCTTTGAGTCGATGTCATAGCTTTTGGTTTTAAGTCTAGGGATAATTTTCGTAGTTTTGTTTGTACTTGTTTCTAACCGATTTATGTCACCTTTCAGGTATGGACACCAGAACGAGATCCAAGTCCAAGTGAGGCTAGCACTAGACAGTGTTCGGATTTGCTGATGAATGTCTTGTTGACCTGTCTAAGTATGATGTTAGCTGTTCTTGCCACCTTGTTACGATTGTTTGAGGTTAATTTGTTATTTATGAGAATACCTAAGACCCTTTCACTAGATGATGATTTAAGTGTAGTGTTATTCAGAAGGTAATTTTTTTTGTGGGTTTTGTTTCCAAGGTGGAGGACCATACATTTATCAGTATTGAAGGACATGGAGTTACTCTGTACCCATGATTCCATGAGTTTGAGATAATTTACTAGTGACTTAATATTTGATAATGTGTCTAATCTATCTCCCAATTTTGTGTCGCCTGCAAATCTGGAGATGTAATTATCCATTCAAGATTCATTTCACTTACAAAATAACAAAAAGTGTAGGCCCCAATACTGAGCCCTGAGGTACTCTGCTAGTAACTCGACTTATGTCAGACTGGATACCGTTAATTCTTACTGACTGGGTTCTATTATGTAACCACCGTGAAGTCCAGTTAACTAAATATGGGGAAAAGCCAAGTGTCAGAAGTTTGTTGATTAATAGAGAGTGAGATACCCTGTAAAAGGCCTTACAGGGAATATTATTATTCAGGGAACTACTTATATTATTATAAAATGAAAGGAGATTTGTTGTACATGAATGCCCACTTTTGAAACCATGTTGTGTTGTATCTTGATACCCAGCTGCTGTATTTCTTTCTCAAATATAATTTTACTAAACGCTCCATGAGCTTCCCATTAATGGACATCAAGCTAACTGGCGGTAGTTCTGGACTTTAGATTTGTTTCCTTTTTGTAAACTGGAGTTACGATAGTACTGTGCTAGTTGTTACCTCATCTCGCTCTCTCTAACAATGATTTGTTAAAGATTAATGTGAGAGGTATTACCATTGATTTTGAGGTTTCTATCAAGAATCTAGGATGAATATTATTGGGACCTGGGCTTGTGGATTTTTTTTGAGAAGACAGTGTACTAAGATATCAACAGGGTCGGTAAGGGGTAGAGGGGAAGAAAAATTACTCACCTTAGTAATGTTGTTTCTTCTAATGGAGTCTTGCTATATTATGACAATTGCAGTTTGTCCCACCATTAGAACTGCTCGGAGGTGAAAGAGTTAACTTCCATGCCAGGCATGGAACTTAGAGCAGAGCTCGGGTTAGAAAAGCTCTGTTTGGAATATTTCAAACTGAAACTGTCAGATCTTTCTGAGCAAAACTCACTAAGGTTCTGTGTGGAAGCTGTAACCTACACTAGCCAACTGGCTACTTAAATATTAACACATTTTCCTGGACCCAACACCAAGACTCAAGTCAGGGGACCAGAAAATAAGATAAGATAAGATAAAATAAAACACAACACCCAAACACCCCAAAAAGAAGGGGTGGAAAATATAAATGGGCATCAACAAGTGCTAACACTGGACTGCCCACCCCATACCCAAAGTAGAAGTTCTGAGGGCAGATTGGGAGGTCATAATAGCAAGACTCCATTAGAAGAAACAACATTACTAAGGTGAGTAATTTTTCTTCAAACAACATGAAGTCTTGCTATATTATGACAATTGCAGACTACACAGCAGTACCTCCATGGAGGAGGGACAGAACCTACTTAGGGAACAGGCTCTGAAGCACGGCTATGTTAAACCCGAGCATCCTCCTGGCCTGGATATCCAGGAGTAATGCTTGGTGAAAGTGTGTACTGTTTTCCAAGTAGCTGCTTGACATATCTCTAAGATAGGGATGTCTCTGGCAGCAGCTAGAGATGCAGCTGTACCTCTGGTAGAGTGAGCCCTCGGCCTGAAGGGGAACCTTACCCAGTTTTTATAGAAAATTGGATACAAGAGACAATCCACCTGGCAATGGATCTTCTTTGGCAGGTTTCTTTCCAACCTCACCATAAGTGAGAAATAGTTGGAGGAGTCAAACCTGTGACCCTTGGTATGCTCTATGTAGTAACTTAGGCCTCTTAACATCTAAATGTGCAACCTCCTCTCACCGGAGGAGGAATGGTCAGTGAAGGACACTGGAAGAGAAATAGATTGATTAAGGTGGAAATCTGAAACCACCTTAGGCAAAAACTTCCTGTTAGTCCTGAGGACTACCTTATTCCTGTGAAAGGAAATAAAGTCAGCTCCACTGACAAAGCTTGCAACTCACTTATGCGCCTGGCAGAAGTGATGGCTACTAGAAACACAGTTTTCCAAGTCAGTACTTAAGCTCTGCCAAGACAGAGGTTCAAAGGAGGTTGCATCAGCTGAGCAATGCAAACATTAAGATCCCAGGCAGGGGCAGGGTCCCTGAATGGTGGATTAGTATGAAGTAATCCCTTGAAAACTTGGAAAATACAGGGTGAGCGGAAAGAGAAGAGGGCTTCCTGTTGAAATAAAAGCAGAGACAGCTGCCAAATGCACTTTCAGGGTAGCTGGTCTCAGTCCCAACTAATTAAGATAGACCATATAGTCCAAAACAGTGGGCAAATCAGCAGATTCCGGGAAATATGCTTCCAGAACACCAAATGGAAAACCTTTTCCATTCAGAGTTATAAGTAGCTCCTAGTGGAAGGCTTCCCAGAAGCTTTCAAGATTTCAGGAACACCTTAAGAAAGGTGTAGGTCAGCAAACTTTAACCTCAAGAGCCAGGCCTTGAGGTTGAAGCATTTGAGACTGGATACCAAACTCTCCTGGGCACAGGTTAACAGATTGTGGTTCCTGGGGAGACACGGGGAGATGGACTGCTAAGGACAGAAGGAGTTGGTACCAGGCTGCCTGGCCCAGTCTGGAGCAATCAGAATCATCTTGCAGGGCTGAGATCTGATTTTGACTAGCACCTTGAAAGGAGAGGGAAGGGGAAGGCATAGAGAAACTTCCTTCCCAATCGAGGAGAAAGGCATCCAGGGGACTGAGCCCAACACTGGGGCCTGCAACAAAACAGTGGAAGTTGACGTATTGTCTGGGGCTGCAAAAAGATCTATCTGAGGGTGCCCCATCTGGCAAAACTATTCCCAGTACTCGGGATCCAGTGATCATTCATGATGGCCCTGGGAAATCCTGCTGAGAGCATCTGCCAGGACATTGTCCTTGCCTGGGAGGTGAACTGCTATAAGGGAAGTGTTCAGGGAATAAGCCAGAGACCACAACTTCATTGCCTCGTGCACAAGGTCAAGACCGAGTGCCCCTTGTTTGTTGATGTACCACATTGTAGTGGTGTTGTCTGTTCTGACCTGTACCACTTTGTTCTGAACAGATGCAGAAAAAACTGAAGTGCTAGAAAACAGCTCTGAGTTCCAACAGATTGATGTGGAGCAGAGATTCCTGAGGGGAAAACAATCCCTGGGTGGAGAGGTCGCCATGTGAGCTCCCCATCCCAAAAGGGACGATCTGTAGTAAGGGTCAAGGAGTGATAGAGGGATGAAGGGAACCCTTGTCTCAGATTGCTCTGATCCTGCCACCACTGAAGGGCCTGGATCAGGTTCGAGTCACTGGGATCAACTTGAAAGGGATCTTCTTTGAGACCAAAAGGCTCTCAAATGGAACTGAATGTCCTCATCTGAAATCTTGCCCTTGCACTACAGCTGTGGAAGCAGCCATGTGTCCTAGGGGCTGTAGGAAATGCCTTGCTGGTCGAGAGACCTGCAGAGTGAAGGAGGAGGCCAGAGCCACCAGGGTCCTTACCCTTCTAGGGAAGGAAGGCTCTGGCCTGCTTTGTGTCCACTCCTGCACCTATAAAGGTGAGTACCTGGACAGGTTCTAGAACTGACTTTGGAAGATTGAGAAGAAAGCCCAGAGAGGCAAGCAGCTGCTGGGTAACTTGCAGGTAATTTGACCTGGTCTGGAGACTGACCCACAATGAGCCAGTCGTCTCAGGTAGGGAAAGATGGCAATCTTTTGCCTTCTTAAATGAGCAACTGCTACTGCCAGGCATTTTGTGAATACCCTTGGGGCAGAGGTAAGGTCAAGGGCATTGCTTTGAACTGGTAATGGCCTGAGGGCAGTTCAATCTGAGGTACTTTCGGTGGAGCTTTGATAAGAACATGGATGTAGGCATCCTTGAGGTCCAGGGAAGCTAGCCAGTCCCCTGGCCTTAGGGAGGGTAAAATCATTCCCAGAGTCACCATTTTGAATTTTTTTAAAAGGTGCTTGTTCAGATATCTTAGGTCCAGGATGGGCCGCCATTCTCCTGTCTTTTGGGGTAAAGAAGTACCTGGAGTACGGACCTTGCCCTGATGTAGGGAGAAACCCTTTATAGCTCTGAGAGCCAGGAGGGTGGAGACTTTGTTTCAAAGCAAAACTCTCTAGAGGATTTGTAGGGAAAAGATCTGATTCTCATCTTTGGAAATTTTTAAGCTGAGAATCAGATCCTGGCTTACTACTTCCAGGACCCACTTGTCTGATGTTAAAGACTCCCAGTCCTGGACGGAGTAAGCCAGCCTGCCCCTACAGGTAATGGAGAACCCGCCCTGGGCATCCCATCAGGTGCCTGTTTGGCAGGGGCTTTAGGCTGAGGGGTGGGAGCAGGCCTGCTTGCACCCTGTCTGCCTCTCCTCTGAAGAACCCCTCTGAGCATAAGTCAAGAGGAAGCCTGGTTTGGTAAAAGGCCTGTGAAAAGGCCTGCCTCTACCCCTGGGGTTGCCTCTGAGGAGTGGCTTGCTGCCTTGGCTTGTGCACTCCTATAAGTGGTTCTATATTCATCCATTTTCTTCATATAATTTCTGTCTGTCCCCAAACAGAGAATTTCCCACCACAGGAAAATCCATAGCCTTAGTCTGGGTATCCTGTGACAAACCAGTACACCTGAGCCAAGCCAATCTACGTAAAGCCACAGATGTAGCCATGACTCTAGAGGATACATCATTAGAATCCACTGCAGCATGGAACTGCACCTTAGATGCCTCAATACATCAGCAGCCACCTGCTCCAGCTCCTGGCAAGCTGGCCAGGGGCCTGTTTGGCTAAAGCCATGACAGTATCCCATCTAGATTTCTGGTATCTTGCCACATAAGCCATATAATTTGCTTGTCTGAGTCCCAAGGACGCTGCCATGTATTGTTTTTTGCCATGGCATCAATCTTCCTAGAGTCCTTGTCAGGAGGATGTGAAGCAGGGAATATTAGCCTTATCATAGGCTGCAGCCTGAGCTACTCCAACATGGCTGCATTGCTGTGAAAGAAATTCTGTATCAGGACTCGACAAAGTGCACCTCCTGTCCATCTTTTGTCCACAGGAGGCACAGAATTAGGAGCTTTTAAAATTTTTGTTGTTTCTAAATGATTTATGTAAAGGAATAGACAATCTCCTGGACTCTGGGATATCCATCATCTCTACAAAGTCAGGCTCCTCTTGCTCATCCACAGCTTCCTCCAATGGAAGCTGGAGGGTTTGAGCAACTTTTATAAAACAGAAAATGAGAAGGGACTCAGAAAGCCTAGGGGAGATTCTCCTAAAGGTCTGTCTGGGGAGATGTCCGTTCAATGGGCACATCCAGACTTTCAAAGTCACATTCACACTGTTCATAATCATCCCTCCTCTGGTTCATAAACCTCTATATCATATTCTTGAATCGAACCGGCCGAACCGACTTTTGCCAGATAGTGGCGGATCGGACGGAACCGGAGAAAGTGACTGGACAATTTGGGTTGCTTTGGTTATCTCTGCAGCAGTTGAGAAGGAATTTTGACTCCACACCTGCTGATTTTCTAGTTCTCTTTGCTGGAACTGGCCCTCTGAGTCAGCTTTACGCTTGTCCGAGGAAGTCTCGCCTGGTCAGAGGGCACTCCCTCCGCGCTCGCTGGCATTGAACCGGCTGGCCATCCGGTCAGCTGGACCTTTTGGCCTCTCGCCCTGAGCCTACCAACTCTCTTATCTAGGTAGCTGCTGGAATTCCTGCAAATCTGGCAGTTTGCATTGAGGTGGTCAAACCCCAGACAATAAACACATGTGGTGTGTGGGTTGGCCTTGCCAAGGCTTCCCACAGACACTACAGTGCTGAAACCCAGTGGGCCGGTTTTCTTTTTGGGTTTCTCAGACTTAATGCCAGCCTAACCAAAACTTGCCGCTTTTTCCGGCAGTGCCAGGCAGACACCCTTATCGGTTCCCAACGTGTCACGGGTCGTGAAAAACCATAATGAAACTGCTTTTTAGAACCGATAAGAACCGGGAACCGCACTCTAAAAAGCTTTTAAATGCTTCAGAATAAAGTTTTAAACAACCTGATCGGTTCAAACCGAACCGATAAACATTTACAAGTTCCACGCAGAAATAAACCTGTCTATTACTTACAATACCACAGACAGAGCTTGAACCGATCGGTTTGCAGTTAAAATAATAATAATCGCGTTGAATTTAACCGAGAAAACTCTTTAAACCGAGAAATGAACCGAGCAGTAGGAGGAATTCGGAGCAACTGTTCAGTGAGGCGGAGTAAAGAATCTGACAGTTTCAGTTTGAAATATTCCAGACAGAGCTTTTCTAACCGAGCTCGTTTCAAGTTCCATGCCTGGCATGGAAGTTAACTCTTTCACCTCGGAGCAGTTCTAATGGTGGGACAAACTGCAATTGTCATAATATAGCAAGACTTCATGTTGTTTGAATCAATTTTAGGTATTATAGGACTTGAAGCTGATACATATCTGATATCTGATCATAGTGAGCTACCTGAGAAGGAGAGAAGATTTTCTATGGCCCTTCTGACAGCCATGGCTAAAAAGTTACATTGCGGCACCAGACTGACCAAGTAGACATTTCCTATGCTGAATGGCATCAGGAGCTTTAACTAGCTTAAAGAACTGCATTAAACCTGTAAGCCATTTTCCCAACTGAAGCTGTTTTAAGTAGTGGTTAAAATTCTGTTACTGTTCCATCTAAAGAGGACTTTAGCAACCTCAGTGGGTGTTTCTGCTTTACAGTCTGGTGGCACTGTTTTAGAATTGTATTATGTAGTTTATGTCCTTCACAGCCACAAAGTTCTACAGTAGAACATGGATGCATTGTACCAACAATACAAGTGATCAAAACAGGAACATAAACTACATCATATAGTTCTAAAATGGTTCTTACCAGCAGCATGTCAATCAGAAAAACAACAGGATAACTAAAAGCCTACACAGCTACAGTAATAACAGAATTTGTTTTTGTTTCGCTTTTGTTTTAACTTCACATAAAACTGTTTAGGCAGAGCCTATTTTCAAACCATTCAGTGTCAGGGAGACAACAAAAAGTACAGTTACGTAAGAACTTACCGTAACAGTAGATCTTCTAGAAAGGCTCTTGCATGGTAATTACATATAGGATTGAAGCCGGCAGGCGTCAGGACCCAGGAAAAATTTCTAGCTAGCAGTCTCCAACTGGGGACCACCCCACGTCAGGTGACGTTGTTATAAAGGGGCAGTCCCCAAACCCGCCTTCAGTTCTTTCCGCCAAGGGCCAAAACAGCGTAGACGAGAGAGCGGATATTTCCTTCCTGGAAAAGGAGCCAAAAACTAAGAGGGACGGAGGGCGGCTAGATGTTTTTTGTAAGAGCCTCTCTCTCAAGATCTACTGTTACGGGAAGTTCTTATGTAACTGTACTATCTTACTCGAGAGGTTTCTTGCAGTAGTAATTAGTAGGTAATTACATATAGGACTAAGTCCCAAGCAGTCTGGAACAAAGAAAAGCACACGGAGGAGGAAATTACTCATACAGAGAACCTCTGGCTAAAGAGGGCTCAAGAAAGGAGCCCTGCAGAACAAGCCAACCAAGCCAGCTCTACGGCAAGAGGCAATGTCCAAACTGTAGTGTTTTATAAAGGTATGGACATATGTCCAAGTTGTGGGTGGCAAGAATTGTCAGCCGCTGGCACATTCTTAAACAAGCAGCAGAAGCCGCAACACCCTGGTGGAGTGACCCCTGACCTGACCTGGCAAGGTCTTGTGATACTTGTCGAAGCAGAAAGTGATGCAATGAGTCAACCATCTGGACAAACATTGTTTGGAAACAGTTCTCTCTTTGCTGGCAAAAGAAACAAATAGTTGGTCAGTCTTTCTGAGGTCCTTCGTCCAGTTGGTGTAGTATCTCAGAATCTGGTGAACGTCCAGAGTATGTAAAAGATACTCCCCATGATTGGAGTACTGTGTGAAAAACGCAGGCAGTTCAATGTACTGGTTCAACGTAGATTCCGCTACCACCTTACGGAGAAACTTAGGATTGGTGCACAGAGTCACACATTCCTACGGAAAATCAAATATGGAATTTGCACATCAAGGCCTGATGCTCAGAAATTCTTGAGCGGAAGTAATGGCCACTAGGAAGAGTCTTCCACAGAGGAACTTAAGGTCTGCTGAGGCTGCCAGCTCAAAGGGAGGCAGTGTAACCTTCTCGAGGAATTAAATTCAAATTCCAAGGGGGTGAGGAACCCGAATGGGGGTCTCAGATGAAGAACCCTCAAGGAAGGTCTTTGCAACCTCCAGCTGAGCGAAAGTTCTGTCTCCAAAGGGAATATGATAAGCGCAAGAGCCACCATGAACTTTCAAAGAGGAATGACTGAGACCCAGGTCGAAGAGATAACGATGTAGTCCAGCTGCTGCCCAACAGGACAGGAGAAAGGCTCTCAGGTCTTTGGACGAAGCCCAAATGGAGAACCGCTTCCAATTCATGGCATCAGTGGAACGAGTGGACAGCTTCCACCAAAATCTCTGCCACTTGTGGGGAAACCCCAAAGCAGACTTGTGCCATGTCTGTAGGAGCCAAGCATACAGCTGAAGGGACTTGAGGCTGGGATGGACCAGGGATCCTGATCCTGGGTCAACAGTGTCGTGAAAGTGAAAGAGGAATCGGAGGTTGCACTGAGTACTGTTGCAGAAGAGAGAACAAACTTGCCTGGGCCAGAAGGGAGCATGAGAATCATACTGGCCCCTCTGAGCTGAGCTTGTGCAGGATCCTTGGAATCAACGGAATTGGGGAAAGCATAGACGAATCTGCCCTTCCAGTCGAGAGACAGAGCCGCCTCCAGAGTCACCCACGCCTGGAATGAGCGAACAAAAGGTGGTCAGTTTTATGCTTAGAGGGGACACGAACAGGTCGACCTGAGGGGTTCCCAACGTAGGAAGATGTCATCTGCTATTTCCCAATCCAATTCCAACTCTGTGAGGTTGTGCCGAGAATCTGCTAAAGTGATCTACCAACGAATTCTCTACCCCGGGATGTGGACTGCCATAAGGTGAAGGTTGAGGAGGGTAGCACATTTCCAGACCCGCATTGCTTCCCGAAAAAGAGGGTAGGAATGGGTCTCCCTGTTTGTTGAAGTACCAGACTTCACTCATGTTGCCGGTCTGGACGGCCAGATGACCAGGAAGCAGAAAGGGTGCGGTGCTTGCAGAGCATACAACACCATTCTGAGCTTCAGCACATTGATGTGAAGCATCTGCCTGAGTTTGGACCAAGAGCCCTGAGTCCACTGGGATCCCAAATAGGCTCCCCAACCTTCGCCCGAGGCATCCGTTGTCAGCGTTGGGAGGGAAGGAAGACAGAAGGAACGCCGACAAAGGTTCTCCTGAACCAACCACCAGTGCAAATCCTCAGCATCGGGGTCGAGACTAGCACCTTTGGTCCAGGTCATCGACCAACTGATCCCACTGAGACTGAAGAGTCCACTGAGAGATTCTTGATGGAGCTGCGCGTGGGGAATTGTCGGAATTGCAGCCGCCATGAGCCCCAGGAGGTGAAGGATCCCACTCTATGTAACCCGCCTGTGGGAGGATAAGTGGCTTGCCTGAGCCTGGAGGGTGGCCACCCTGTCGGAGGTAGAATGGCCATGCCAGTGGTCATGTCCAGAATCGCGCCTGATAAACTGAAGGCGCGCATGATGGGATCAAATAGGATTTTGCTTGGTTGATGGTAATACCCAGGCTGGTAAAACCTGCCTGGTAAGACAAAAGGAACGCAGGAGTTCCTCCTGGGCGGGCCGCATAGAGCCAATCGTCCAGGTACCAGAAAACCTGAACTCCCTGAGTATGCAGGTGGGGCCACCACAGACAGGCATTTGGTGAATACTCATGGAGCCGAGGAAAACCAAATGGGAGAGCCTTGAACTGGTAGTGGTCCTCCTGGAAAGCAAACCAGAGGTATTTGGGTGGGAAGGGTGGATAAGGATATGCAGGTACCGTCCTGCATGTCCAGAGCACACAGCCACAGTCCCAGCTGAAGGAGGGGCAGGAAACTCTGCAGGAGAGCATCCTGAACCTTTGTACTCCAAAAACCGATTCAGGAGCTGAGGTCTAGAATGGGCCTCACGCCTCCTGTCTTCTTGGGGACCAGGAAGAAACGGAGAAACACATCCCTGAAGAGGGGAGGATGGGTTCTATTGCCTCCTTCAACAGAAGGGGGAGAGTTCTTCCTGAACCCTGAGAAGGTCTTCTGGGGAGTAAGGCGACCTGGGGTGGGGGGCGGTTCTGGGAGGTTTCTAAAGAAACTTGATGGTGTGGCCCTCTGCTATGAGCTGGAGGACTCAAGAGTCGGAAGTGATCCTCTCCCAACCCGGCAGATGTAGGGAGAATCTCCCACCTACCAGTTCCTCTGGGTCAACCAGAGGCTGTGGGAGAGGGACGGAGTCAGGAGGTGTGAGGCAGCACCATGGCTGGAGGTCCCACAGCCCATTTGGGTGGGGAGTCTTGCAGCGGAGGGGCCCGGCGTTTGTTGGCCCGCCTTCCTTGTGGTTTTGCCTTGGGCGTGCGCCCAGCAGCGAAGGAATGGCGCTGCGCTTGAAGGGCTCTGTACATGGAATCAACCTCCTGAGGAGCAGTGCCCTTCTTCCGCAGTCCGTAATGATGTCTTGACATCACCACCGAACCTCGGAAGGGGCGCCCTGGATGGCGGATTGTACTTCCGAGGCTAAACCTGACACCGGCCAGGCATGTCACCGCAGGCTCACGGCAAATACTGAGTTTCGCCCAGAAGCGCCCACCGCATCATAAGTAGCGCATAGCATGTACCTACTGGCCGAACGAGTGAAGCAAACCAGGTCTGCCACTTCCTGTTTAGTCTGTGACTGAGGAAGGAGTCCAACTTGGCTTCCACCTCGCTAAGGATAGCCTTCTGGTAATCCCCATGTGAGCCACATAGTTCAAGGCTCTGATACCCAGAGTGGAAGAATAGACCTTCTTGTCATACTGGTTCAGAAGGCGGATTCCTTATCGGGTGGGGATGAGCTCAGGTGTTTTGTGTTAGCTGAACAGCCGTGGCAGCGCTTGATCACGACTGAATCAGCTTTGGGTGTGACGTGAGAAAGTCAATACCCTCAGGAGTCTGATACAGCCTATCTGCCTTTTGAGGAAAGGGGCTAAAGCCGATGGTTGTTTCCAGATAGTGGAAACGAGGTTGGCGTGAGGCTCGATCAAGGGTGGAACCAACTGGGAGAGACCTCGGCAAATCCAAATGGGCAGCTAGCTTCTGCCTCAGTGGATCCAACTCAGAGATTTCCACTGATGAAGAGCCTGGACTTTTCTTAGCAACTCCAGAAATGAGGGATCCTCCAGAGAGGATTTCAGAGGAGTCCTGAGCCTGGGCTTGTCAGGAATGCGAGGCCTCGTCTGGACTGGAGCTGTCATCGGAGTCCTCCAATGAGTCCCAAGAAGAAGGAGACGAAGACCCTCCCCACTGGGAGGATATAGCCCTGGGCAAGGTGCTGCCCCAGCATTAGACCCCGTGAGCTGTGTCTCTGGGGTTGGGGAGGAGGGCCCTTCCCCGTGAAGGGGATCCGGGACCGGGTCCATCGCTGGAGGTGGCCTCCACCTCCCTGGGAAGCTGAGCCTTGGCCTCAGCCCACCAGGAAGCCAGAGTCTTCCTCAGATCCACCGCGCTGAGGGGGTAGAGGAGGGGGATATGGATACTGGGGTATCTGTAGGAGGTATCCGTAGCCTGACTGCTGAAAGCCTGGCGTTGGTACTGAGGCACCGCGTACCGCGGTGACGGGTACTGCGGTGCCAGATACCACGGAGCTCGATAGATGGCGTTGATACAACGCGAAGATCCAGCACCAGGGGCTCTACCGTAGAATGTCATGGAAGAGGCCCCTGCAGGCAGGCCAGGGCCAGGTGACCCAGCAGGCGTCGGGTCCGGCATCGGGGTGACGTCCGGTAAAGGGATGTCAGCCAGCGACGGGGCCGGCGTCCAAGGTCCGACATCAGGCCATCCGGACCTACAGGAGGGAGGCCTGACGGAGGAGCCAAAGAGTCCCCAGCGGCACTCAGGGAGGCCAGGGATCCTCCAGGTCCAGCTGGTGAGACGAGGGGCCTCGGACGGCAGCGCAAAGGCTGCGGGAGCCAGTGGCGCCAGATAAGTCCAACGGATCCAGCGAGGCTCCATCACCAGAGACCACAGGACAGGCCAGCGGGCATCTGACCAGCGGGATCCGGGCGGCATCGGAGACGACGCCTGACTGATTGGACCCAGTGCCCAAAGAAGGCTGCGCAGGGAAGCAACCTTGATGGGCGGCTTGATGGCTGTGCGCTGCCCCAAAGGGTCGGCGGCTTAGCGGCTGGCTCGGCGGATGTCGGAGGAGCTGACACCAGACTTACTGAGGCCTTACTGGGAGCGGAAGCCTTGTCCAGAGACTCTAACTGGCCCGAGCGCGCCGAACTAGCTGGGACCGATACTATCTCAGACACCACCAAGATGGCTACTGGGAACGGTCCCCTGAGAGGACATTACCTGAAGGGCGGCGACTTGTCAAGGTTCCAGCCGTGGATGAGGAGTCCCGTCCCGTGCTTCTCCTTCTAAGGCCCTCGGGAGATGGAAGTCTGTCGGAGCTTTTTCAACTCCTTTTCCATGGAGGACATCTTCTTCTGCTTTAGGATGTGGGCCTCCAGGGACTGCTGCCTTCTTCTGCGGGTAGCACGTTGAACTTCAGGCAGTGCTGACAGGAGAATCCGCGGGGTGGTCAGGACCTAGGCAGATGAGACACTGAAGAATGGCCGTTGGGCGCCCTTGCAGTCGCACTTGTTTTGTGCTTGGGCGTGGTTGGGGGACGACATACATAGCAGGTAAAAGAATCCTGACCGAATACAGTAGAAAAACTGAAAAAAAGCGATGGTATAACTACCGTGACGGACTGACGAGCAGTGGAACTTCACGAGGCGCTGTCGAAAACAAATGGCGGGAAAGAACAGGAAGACGCGTGGGGACCGCCTTTATAATGACGTCGCCTGACGCCGTCTCCTGACGTGGGGCAGTCTCCCACCAGAGACTGCTAGCTAGAAATGTTTTTGTGGCATCCTGATGCCTGCCAGCTCTTCAGTCTTATAAGTAATTACCAACTGCAAGAGCCCTCTCAGTAAGATCAAGTGTTAAGAGATTGGTGCAACATAGCTTCAGCAGACCAGTAACAACACAAATAACAGTACACTAAGGGACAAAAACAGTACAATCTTAGGCACTGTACCTCACTGCAACTTTAGATACTGTGCAGTGTCATACAAATTAGATTTCTTAATAGTCATTCATTTACAGAAAAAGTGCCATAACATAGCATAACTCAGAGTGGAGTGCAGACCTGTCATTTAAAGCAGTTGCAAGTCCCAGAAGCGGACAGTAGGAAAGCAGTTTGGTCTTAAAAAGACTGGCTGAGGACAAGTCATTAGGGAGACAGGAAGGTCAATCCATTGTCTAGCAAACCTAAAGGAGAAACATAATTGGCCTAGGGTGTTTTTTCTGTGGAAGCAGCAGGGAATGTTGTTCCACGCCTTGTGCAGAGTAATTGTTATCTACGGTGGTAAACACTGACTTTAGACTAAGGGACAATAGGCCATGCATAGCCTTGTAAGCAAGGATGAGTGTGTGTGGTAGTCCAGCCTAGTGTCAAGGTCAAGCCAGTTAAGAGAACTATAGAGGACACAGATATCGTGTCAAGTTTAAGGCCAAAGGCAAACCGCAAGCCCTATTAAGAAGTCTCCTGACTCTGTACAGTGCATTATTGCAGGTAGAGCTATATACTACAGTCCCATAATCAATGAGACTAGTAATGAGACACTGCACAGGCTGCTTTCTGATTTCAGGATGAAACCTGCCTATATAACAAACCTAGCCTGCGATTCGCCATTTTTATTAATGTTCAATGTGTACTGTAGGTCACGGGCGCTATCCAGTATTACTCCAAGGTATCTGAAAGGTAGTACTTGTTCAAGTTGGGAGCCTGAGCCAGTGATGATGGTGAGGGCTGGCAACTTGTTTAGCTTGTTCCTAGCTCAAAACAGCATACATGTGGTTTTCTGCTTATTCATGACTAGTGAGTTAGCAGTGAACCAAGTCTGTATAGCATTAAAGTCCCACCCTGTTCAGCCAGCCTCTGCTGCTGGAAGTTATGTCTCATCCCAATACGCTTCCTCAACTACTTATTCTCTTGTCATCTCTTCCCTTTCTATCTCCCTGGATCCTGTTACCCTCCCTCTATCAGGTTTCCAATTTGACTTTGTCCACTACCATCCATGCACTCTACACTCTATGCCGCACTTCCCTTCACCTTTCACGAATTATGAATGGCAACTCCCAGATACCCATGACCGAGGGTCACCAACTATCTCATCTCCATCTCACTCTTGGTACATATGACATCACTCTGGGATCAGTGCCATCGCTCTCTCCACCCATCTGTACGAAACGCTCCTGTAAACTCTCCATCAGGACTTGGCGCTAGTACCCTGAAGCTACTGCTCTTGCTGCTGCTTCTGTCTGACAACATCCACCCTAACCCTGGCCCAATAACTCATGGGTCAAACAACCAAGTTAAACACTCTGGAGCACTCTCCTAGCTTCTCTCAATATCTGCAGCCCTCTCCCAAAGCTTGATGCCCTGCAAATCTTCTCTTGCCAGTACAAACCAGATGTCACTGTAGTAGTCAAAAGCTGGCTATCACCTAAAGTCCCTGACTTGACAATTGCCCTGCCTGGCTACAATGTTTTTAGGCTAGATCGAAGGCAAAAAGAGGAGGGTGATGTGACATCTACCTCAGACAGACTCTCACAGGCCATCCCCGAAACACCCCTCTCTCGGACTCATCTGTACAGATCCTTCCCATTCATATCATCCTAGAAACCCAGGGCAAAGTCCTCACAGTTGCTGCAGTGTACATCCCACCAAAAGAGCAAGTAAAGGCCTCAATGCCATCCTGAACTTCGCCCATACAAACCCTTGATTCTGAATTAATCGGTGCTTGGCGACTTTAACATTAACTGGCTCGCCCGATACTGGGAGCTACAGGATGCCCTCACCTCTGTAAACCTCACATAACTGGTTGCCTCCCAATCTGATGCAACTACAGAACAGGAACTAGCTCCTCCTGGACTCTGTCCTAACCAGCCACCTCACCTGTACAACCAATATCTCTGTCCTCCATGATTCTCTTAATGACCATTCCCTGTCACCTGTGAATGGTCTAATAAGTTCTGCAAACCCCACCATCAGTCACCACCAACAGAATCCTCCCGAGGAATCTGAAACTCCTCAAATCCTTCCTCAGGCAGCAGGATTGGTCTCCATTTTCAATGCAACAGATGTTAACTCAGCAGTGGATTTCTTCATCACCACCTTCAATGCAGCCTGTGACTCCTACGCCCCTTCAAAAGCGAAACAAAGCCCTCCGCAATCCTTGGCTCACCGCTGACCTAATTGCTAACTAAATCAAGGGACCACCTCTGGCTTCTGGCTCTGGCTTCTGCATGCAAACCAACATTCAGAACTAGAAATGTGCCCGTAACGCCTGTACACAATCAATCCGCTTCACAAAAGTACCTACTACAAGGAAGTACTCACCAATACATGGGGTAATGGGAGATCATTCTGGAATAATATTAAAGAAGTAACCGGAAAACAACCAAAACCTCCCCAACTATGCTAGTCATGGATGGGACTATTATCCTCGACCCACAACTATTGCCAATACTTTCAACACTGCTTTCATGGACCTCAGTAATGTTCCCCTCCTCGACTTCTTCGATGAATCTCACCCCTGATCAACCTACTACCACTCCATCCTCCCTACACATCCTCCATTCTACTTCACAGCAGTCAAGGTGCATGAAGTTCGCAAATACATTGCTAAAGCAATCGCTGAAACTAGAAATAATGGGGACACACTTGACCTAAAACTGCTGTCCCTCACCCTTGATGAGGTGATTAACCCACTAACTAAGATCTTCAACCTCTCCCTCAGCCAGTTCCCAGACGATGGCAATCTGCCACCATCACCCCGGTCCATAAACTGGAGATTGGACCAACCCTGGAAACTACTGACCAATCCCCATATTGCCTAACACTGTCCAGGGCCATCGAACGCCTAGTTGCTGACCAGCTCACAGATTACTTGAACTAATACATTATCTTATGCTCACAGCAACATGGTTTCAGAAAAGGACACAGCACCACATCAGCCCTCTTGAATTCACCGAGCCTTCACAGCTCTCAGGATAATGGTCACCTAGCCGGGTCAGTCTTTACAGATCTAACCAAGGCCTTCAATACCATTCACCACCATCTGCTTCTGGAACAGCTCTTAAATGCAGTGCCCTCCCCAGACTCCACAGCTTGGTTTAAAAGTTACCTGGAGAACAGATTGCAAAGAGTGAAAACTGCAGGTGTCCTCTGATGCACGACCAGTCCACTCTGGAGTACCTAAGGGTTCCATACTGGGTCCCCTTCTTTTCAGTCTATTTCTGAATAACCTCCTTCAATCTTGCCCGAACAAATCTTACTCACGCTGATGATGCGTAATCCACACCACCCATAAGGATCCACTATCCCTACAGAACAAACTCCAGCTTGGTTTCACCTCCATAGAGAACTGGTTCAGCAAACACAGACTCATCTTTAACTACAAAAACTAAATCTAAGGTCTGCAGTAACTCCACAACAAGAACCGCAGCACCAACTGACCATTACAAACCGCCTTGGAGGGCCTTGAAGAGGTGCATTCGCTTTTAAATATCTTGGGATCTCTCTTGATGGTAATCGGTCCTATGGGGCCCACATTGACAGCGTAGCCAAGGTGGCTAACATGCAACTTGGGCCCCACTACAGGCAAAGGTCACACCTTATTGCTGTAGCCCTAAGGGTCACTGTCCAAAGCTTGGTAGTCTCCATTATCGAGTATGGCCTCATCATATATGGCTGTGCCACTTCAACAGCCTCAGATGATTTCCCACCTCCCCAAACAAAGCCTGTTATCTTATAACTGGAGCCCATCATCTTACCCACCCTGTAACCTCTACGCCCAAACTGGCTGGCTACAACTATCAGACCACCTAAAATACAAAACCTGCATTATGGCAAAGAAGATAACCTTGGGCCTTGCCCCTGGTGTCCAAACCTCCTCAGCCCAAGTAGTAATCCCGCCATACCAGGGGATCTGATTCTCAACTCCTCGGATTCCTCACTGCCGAACATCAATGGGTTAACTTTCATTTGCCTATAGGGTCCCAAGCTGGTTGAATAGCCTCAACAGTGAGATCTCCTCCATTCCCAAGCTTGGCCCCTTCAAATCAAGGCTCCACCTCTGTCTCTCTCTCTGCCTCCAGTACTTGCGACTGCCTCATCTAGCCAGCCTCCTAGCTACCCTTTCAGTACTGCCTCAGCCCCCATCTAGCACTTTTACCCCTTTTCCCTTTGTCTCTTCTCCTCCCCTCCTTCCCACCCCCTCCTAACCCCACTCACCTGCACGCCTCTATGTGCTGTGACAATGCCTCTGGCAGCTCTTACCTGCCTGTGTCCTACCCATGTCTTGTAATGCTGTTGTACACCCTCAATTGCCCTTGACCTGTCTTCTCCAAAATGTATTCATTTTTCTTGGTAACTGATTGTAAACCTATTTAACCTGTTTATTCAGCCTATAATTCCTTGCCTTGATGTATTACCATGCCCTGCTGTAGTTCATTGTACTGTCCTCAAACTGACATGGAACCTTTGTAAAGAGCCTTGGCTCAAAGGTACTTGTAATCCTAGATTTAAATAAATAAAAATTAAAATAAAAAAAAAGTCAGATTGCGGCTTGTGCTGATGTGTGCAGGCATGAGTCATTTATGAATATGACGACATCATCTGGCGCGATTCAAATTTTGTAGCTCTGAAAGCAGCTGTGATATTATTTATAAACAGGCTAAATAGAATAGGCCCCAGGATTGACCCCTAGGGAACACCAACTGAGACAGGCAAATCTTGAGAGAGGGAGGGGAGGGCCACCAGGGCCATGATATGAGACTGGAGGAGAAGACACTTTTTACAGAGAGGGTGGTGGCTGGGTGGAATGCGCCACCTGCTGAAGTGGTATGCAGTAGAACAGTGGACTGCTTCAAAGGGATGGGACAGGACAAGGGGAGGGTTAATGAAGGAAGGGTGGAAGGAGGCAAGCAGAATAAGGGGTGCTAGCTGCACATTCGAGCAGACTTGATAGACCTTTAGGCCTTTATCTGCTGGCAAATTCTAGATGTTTGTATGTCGTAATGCCTCCGACTTTACTGCTTGGGTTCTGCCTGATAGGTAGTTCTTGAACCAGGCTATGGAATCATGGGGAGAGACCCATACGATGAGCTTGTGGCAGAGGCAGTGTGGTTCACAAGGTCAAAGAACTGGAACCATTATTTAGAAAAACACAGCTTCTACTGGGAAAATGACTTACAGATTCAGCAGTTCTCCTTTAAGGACAGCATAGATGATGGCAGGTTTAAATAATTAACTTGAGAAGCATTTAGGAAACTTTTCACTTTGCACTTGCTCCATCAGCACAACCTAGGTTGATGGCTAGGATACACTGTAAGTTGCTTTTTCTCTTATGAGCCCTGACTGCATTAGGAGTGTGTCTGCATGGTTCATATGAAATATTTGTTAATGTAACTACCTCATGATGGTCACTCATTGAATTTGCTTGTTTGAATCTGTTGATTCCTAATGCATTCCACGGTCATATATAGGTTCTTGGAGTTTTGGATCAATATTATGTATATTTTGTTCTGTACTGGAGTTGTTTTTGTTGTATGTTGTTTTATATGAGAGCAATAAAAGCACATTAAATTGACAAAAAAAACAACAGAAAGTTACAAAAGGAAAGAAAATACAAATATAACCGCGCACTCAAGACATCTCATTGTCACCCATGTCAGTTTTATTTACACAACAGGGGCCAGATTTTCAAAGCCCTGAGATTGCCACACCCCGTACACACAGACAAGGCACAAAGTGCTTAGGCAATCAAATGGAATTTTCCATCCTGTGGCAACTGACACAAGTCAGACTATCTTTTGTAGTCTAGCTTGCGCTCCATCTCGAGATTATTTTGTGGTGCCTGTGCCAGAAATTTGGCACGAGCTGCTGTAAATCAGAAATTGTCGAGCTGCATCAGAAAAACTGGTGCAGCTGTGGAAATGGCATTGGTGTAGCAGTGATTTCAAAGTGTCAAGCACTGCGCCACTCTTTGAAAATACGGGCACAGGAGTTTAGGTAGTTTGTGACAGAAATGATAAAAAAAAGTTACAAAAGGAAAAAAGTGCAACATTTAGATTCTGCCCCTCAAAGCACCTCACATCATTTAGCTTCAGTGGTGCACATGGCTATAGTGATGCCATCAGCATTGTTAAAGCTGCTTTCTGATTGGTTCAATATTTCATGGTTTCATTGCGACCTTTTAACTTGCAAGACAGCACCACTGTCTTCACAGTAGGCAGTGAGATAGCAGTGGTATCTTGAGCTCTTTTAACCCTCACCTGTTGTATAAACTGGGAATATAACAAGCGTAGCTTCAAACATGCATATTATTTGGTTTGGAATGTCAGTGTTATTGCACACTTGCACGAGTGGTACAGCTGATGTGGAACCTTTGTACATGAGCACTTGTGGGGAGGATTATGTAGCAAATCTAGTCAGAAAATGCTAACAAATTTAGCATACATTTCTGGGGACACATCGGACATATGTAACCAAAGAAACAGAGCTCACGATCCACTACCTTGTTAATCAAAATGTCTGACGATTTCAGTGACTGATTTGTAGAAAAGGAAACTGTTGGCGGCCGGTGGCGATAGGGTTGAGGCGCTGGACGCCTACCTCGCACTGGCCGGGCAACCCAGGTTCGGACCACCGCTGGTCGCCGGGTGCCAGCTGGGGGCAGATCAGGATTGAGCATGCCGATGGGCAGCCTTCCTCTCCCGAGGGCAGCAGAGGGTGGGTGGCTCCCCCGTAGTTCCGCCTCACCGGATGGAGGTCCAGTGGGTAGTGTAGGCGGAAGGGGATGGTAAACAGTTACGGAGGTGGAGAGGATGAGCTGGCACACAGGGTGCATGCGTTACTCCCTGCGCTTACGGCCGTGTGCTGGGGCCTCGGGGTGGGGCCAAGGGAGAAAACCTGTAAATAAAATACACGTGTCCCCGCCACCAGTTGGCGGGAGGAGGCGATGGGGACCAAATAGCTATATCAAAAAAAAGAACGCCGGTGACCCGGTTCGGGAGCCGACTCGGTAGCCGTGGGTCGGCGGGGAGCTAGGCTTGAGCGTCCGACGACAGCTCGCCTACTCCAGGGTGGGATTTGGCCGCATTCGCACTTGTGCCACTCCTGCCGGAGGCCTGGCGAAGTACAAGTCCTTGCAGGGATTGGCCGGTGGCTGCTGAGCAGAGCGGACGCCGACGTAAGCCGGGCGATCGCCGGGGATCGCAGTCTGCTCGGGAGGGAGAAAACGGAAAAAGAGCCTGCCTCGTCCGGGAGGAAGCGAGGACCCGGACGTGCCTGCGATTTGCCCGCGCCCACTGGACAGTCCACGGGCCGAGGAAACACTAAGTTACGGGGTTGTCCCTCACCTGCCCCCGCCTGGGGGTAAGCCGTGGCTCCATGGGGCCTGTGGACTGTTCGTGTAGGGGTTGCGGGTAGGGATGTTCACGGGTCACCAAGTGTCAGAGGAGGCAGGCTGAGGGAGGAGGATAAATTACGATTTCAAAAAAAAAAAAAAAGAAAGGGGAAACTGTTTGGCCAGGAAAGGCACACTAAGCTGGAGCTTGTTTCCAGGTGCTACCTGGGAGCATAAGGAGTTAAGTGGCTTGCTCAGGGTCACACAATATGCATGTGGGGCTGATGGGATTCAAACCCAGGTTTCAGGTTTGCAGCTCAGTGCCCTTAACCACTACGCTATACTGCTTAATAGGTATCATTCCTCTTGCACATGTTAGAAAAATCTCCTGAAGGAATTGTTCTCAATAGCACTCTTAGGGACAGAACTGAGGAACTGACTAATCTTGCAAGAGTCAGTCTTCTCCACAGAGTCCCACTAATGGGTCTGAGTCGAAGCGACAGGACACTGGAAGCCAAACATTTCTGGTGGCACGATTAGGCCCTGCACAACCATCACAGCACATGCCCACTGATACACAGCAGCAAGCCTCCAAACGCCTCAGCTCTCTTCTTCCGCCATGCATTGCCTCTGCTATGGTTCCCAGGATAGGGTCTAGTCGAAGGTTATGTTCCAGATGATGATACGGTTGCCTATTAAAACACTGCTGTCAGAGGCAGAGTCCCATTACAGGAAAATTTAAATTCATCCTTCAGATGAAATCTTGAAAGGAGGCCATATTTTCAGGATAAAGAAAGGGCAAAGTCTGCTGCAAAGCACCCCACCCCACCCCAAAGGCAAACCCACAGCTTGAGGAAACAGCTGCTACTGAGTCAGGATTATTTTGGTCGGACAACGACTTCATAGTAAAGGTGACAGAAAATCATTGTACATTTTCAATGGCCCTCCCATTTTCCTTTCCATGCCAGTCGTGTATTCTGATATGCTTTGACCAATTTTTGATAAACAAATAATCTAGCTTTGGTGTGCCTCAGATCTACATAGAGTTCCACTCTTCCTCACCATCTAAGAAGAGTTTCAAATTGCCTTATTTGAAAGCTAGATTATCAGTAGCTAACCAACTTCTTCCAATTATTGACTATGGAAGTCATATCTATGTGCACTCAAATAGCGACGCTTTACATAGGCTTGACATCTGTTACAATAGATTAACGAGATTTGTACTAAAATGTAACTATAAAACACATCATTGCTTAACGATGAAAGCTTAAATTGGAAATCACTGGAACTGAAAAACAAGAGATTTGGTCTACAAACCGTATAGAATACTTAAAACAAAAGACCCCTGGACTCGCTGACAAAATGGATAAATCTAGCCACCCTTACCAGTTAAGAAAGAAGGAGCCAGGGAGTTGATTGTGCCCAAGGTAAATAATAAATATGGGAAAGTGTCTTTTAAATTTAAAGCTGCTACTACTTGGAACAATCCGCCTTTAAACATGAGAACCTTCAAACTGTCTGTCAATGCATTTAAAGATGCAATGAAGCACCACTTACAATTCTGATGTATTTGTAATAGATGAATACTGTATAAACTGTCCGAGTTGCACAGATTAGCAGTTAATTGAATGTAGTTTGATATTTTTGTAATCTGTATTTAATGTTTGTATATGTTTATTACTACCATGTGTACATTTTAATAATCCATTCCATCTACAGGGACACCTTGTAAATAGGTAACATTTATTAACCGAATGGTGTATGTAAATGTATTATTCCTGTATAAATAAATATTTTACTACTACTACAGCTCTAGTTTTTCATATTACTAAAACATACCATGACAACACTTAAGTCGCGCCATCAATAGTGCCTGAAGGGCAGAAGCCTACGGACTGAGAGCCCATGGCTCCTATTTACTAGATTGAGGGCAACCAGAAGACTGGCACTGGAAGCCAGAACCACGATGTGAACTGTGGTCCTTTTTCCAGATCAGAGGAACAAGAATGGCTACAGGTCCAAGGGAACTAGCGCAGTTGAGGATGGTGGAGCCAAACTCGGATCTCAAATGCATGGTACAGGGGACAGAACTGGGTTTACAGCTGTGTAGATTTCAAAGGATGACCCACCAAGAGCTAGAACTGGAACAAGAACCAGAGCTGGAAACGTAACCATCCTTGACAAATCCTCAGCCCCAGAGCTGGAGTAATTCTGATATTCCAACTAGAGTACCACTCCACCATGCCACTTGTGCTAGTTTGAGATACTTGTGAATACCAATGGGTTGTAATGCGTCTCTGTCATTGCTTGTTGCAGGGGCATGTGAGCAAGTGCTAAGCAAGTATTTTTTATTTTAAAATTATAATGCTGCTGAGTAACCTTAGAACATTTCATAACGGCAGTAAGACGACTCCAGAGGGGCATTACTGACCAGTAATCCAACCCCCAATATGGTCCTTCCCGGAGACTCGAGGAAAGGGATATTAGTGTTCAGGCCCCCTTCCCGAACAAAACTAATCCTGCAGTGTTTGCAGTGGGGCGGCGGGTCCTGACCAGGCCCCCACGCCCCTGACAGAACATAGGAGTCCGGGCTCGCAACCCTGGGCAGGTGTGGGGGCCTCGGGGATGGGCGGTCCTGGTGGCCACTGATGGGATTGGGTGGCCACAGCCAAGGGAGGAGCGGTGAGCGACTTAAAAGAGACGCAGACAGGTTGCGGACTCTTTCCCTACACCTCCAGGCAGGAACAAGTAAGTGCACGAATGGGAGTTCGGGCCGAGCTTGCCACGCGGTAGCATCGAGTGGCGTAGCAGGCCTCAGAGAGCGAGGGTTTGGCCGGGAGGACAGCAGGAAGTGGGCGGCAGGAGCCAGGTGGGTGCAGTGAGGAAGAAGCATTTAAGAAAATTAAAGAAAAGAGCTCACGCTAACCTGGTGCTTCTTTGGGTGCAAGAGGAGGAGGTGATATCCAGGGGCTTGGGCAGAGGTTAGTGAGGGCAGGCCGGAACCTTCTCAGGGTAGAACCTAGGATTAGGAGTGCTTCTGACTGGAGGATTGCAAGCACTGAGCCAGTCGAGTTTGAGGCAAGGGAATGCCCCCACAACGAGGTGGTGGCCCTGAGGTGCCTGTGTAAAAAACAAAAAATAATAATATTTAAAGGGAAGGCAGGACAGGACAGGGAAGTTAAAAGGAGAATAGCACAGGGGAACTGGGTGAATCCTACAGTTCCCAACATAGATACATAGACAGTGTCGGTAGATAAGGCCTCATGGCCCACCCAGTCTGCCCATTTCAGCTTGTAAGTTCAGTTTGTTTTCCTAGAAGTCTGTTGCACCTACCCTGACCTCCAGAATTCCTTTATGTCTATCCCATGCATTCTTAAATCCTGATTGTTTCAGCCCCACCACTTCCTCTGCAGGGTGTTCCACTTGTACACCACCTGCTCTGTGAAGAAATTCTTTCTCATGTTTCCTCTGAATCGTCCCTCCTCCAACTTCATCCCATGCCCTCTAGTACTGGAACATCTTTTCGCTAAAAATAGTGTTTTCCTGCACCCTGTTCCTCCCTGTAAGATACTTGTATGTCTCTATCATATCCCTCTCCTCCCTCTCTTCCAGGGAGTACATGTTCAGTTCCTTCAACCTGTCTTCATAGGACTTGTGATGCAATCCATGCACCATCTTTGTTGCCCTCCTCTGAACCTTCTCTACCCTGTCTATGTCCTTACTTAGGTATGGTCTCCAGAACTGTACACTGTACTCCAGGTGGGGCCTCACTAGTGTCTTGTATAAGCGGAATCATACCTCTCAACTGTACCACATACGAGGAACGCCCTCATTTTACTCAGAAAAGCTCACTGTTCCACATTGTGAGGCCTTGTTCCACATTTAGTATTAACATTTTAAAGAAAAATATATAGTAAATGATGCAAAACTTACATTACTCAATTAATGACAGACTTTCTGAACACAAATGCAAATATTTTAAGTGTTCTAAGCCTCCTAGGTAAAGATTTGATTAAATTTTCCACATTTTGCTCATTTGTTCCACATTTGAGAGGCAATGTTCCACATTTGGGGGACAAAAGGTTGAGAGGTATGAGCGAATTATGACCTCCTTTCCTGCTGGTAATGCCCCTGCCTATACATCCCAGCATCCTATTTGCTTACCTGCTGCCTTGTCACACTGTTTCCCACCTTGAGGTCATCAGAGATGACAACCCCAAGATCCCTTTCTGCTTGGTGCATGCTATATCCTCACCCCCAACTGATATATTGTGCCAGGGTTTTGTGCCCCATATGCATTATCTTGCACTTCTTGCACTGCAACAGCATAGCTCTGGGGGCCTGAAGGCCAGCTTGGTTGTGTAGTGGAACGGTCTACAGCCTGATAAACAAGAGGCTGAGAGTTTGAATCCACACAAGGTCTCCTCAGTTCCTCTTTGAGTCAATTAACTTAAAAAAACACACAAAAAAACAACTTTTGTAAGAGGAAGGAGGCAGGATAGGACAGGAGACAGAATAGTACAAGGGTTTACGGCTTGAGGGAAACCTTGTAGACCTGGACAATTCCACGGTACCCTCTAGTGGACCGATCAACCCTGAGCAAGTCATTTATCTCCTGGGGTTCTCAGGTTGGCCTTGAAAAATGCTTCAGGCTAGCTGTCTCCTCCCATGTTAATTAAAATAAATAAATTTCAGGCAGGCAGAGCCGTGGTCGAGCAGCATTACTGACACAGCTGAGAAGATGGCCTGCAGGCGGGGAACAGAATGGCTGGAGATGTGCTTAAGGACACCACTGGATCACCTGAGGGGTCGGAGAGCGGAGCCCAAGGCCCAGGACACAGCTGAAAGGTAAGAAACAAAGTCACATAAGGGCATAAGGGCCCGATTGTGGGTATTGACAGGCTACCCTGGTCTCCAGCGGGGGACAGTGGATCAGAGGGTGGAAACCCCGGGTCCCAGGGGAAAACCTCGGGGTCCCAGGGAAAGAGAGACCCAAAGGGTGGGGGCAGGGCAGAAGAGGGAGGCCCCGGCAGGGAAACGCTGTGGGGACCAGATAGTAGATGGAGGTCTCTCCTCCCACGTGGAGTCCGTGAGGCCACACCGCCCTCAGCGTCGGTGCTGAAAAAGCCTGAGGATGGTACAAACCACCTCCTTGGAAGAGGAGAGGGGTCCACAAGGTGGGACTGGAAAGAGGCCCAGAAGCGGATGACGCCACAGGGTGCTCAGCTGGGGTTTCCCAGGCCTGACAAAAACTGGCCTAGGCCTCTTCTGCCCTTGCCTAAGAGGCCCAGAAAAGGGAAGAGTCATCAGCAAATGAGGATGGGGGCCGGGGCTGAGGAAATGAGACTCAGAGGCAGAGGTCCTCAGCCAGCCCCTCCCAGTTCGTGAGGATCCGGCCGTTGCGGAGTTGAGCAAGCAAATCAGAAGGAAACCTGATGGTGGTGCAGTCATGCCTGTGATAATTTCTGATTCGAAGAAGAAGTGGTGGGGTGGGGGGATGGGAAACAAGATGGCAGAAGTTTTAGGGCACTGAAGAACCTGGCCAATATCTTGGCATGGTCTAGAAAAGGGGTAGTACCGGAAGGTGGACAAAGGGGGGAATGCAGAAACAGCCAGATTCAAGTGTGGTGGAGGAGGTGGGGCCCACCTTCAGACAAGATGAGGGCAGCAACACGCAGGAGGAATTTAGATATTTTCACCCTGCTGCATAGGGGAGAAGAGGACTATAAGAAAGAGGGGGATAAAAAGACAGAATAAAAAAAGAAACCACAGGTGGGAAAGAACTTCGAGAAGTCGCCGGCAGGGTACTTGATTTACACTGCACGGCCTGTGTCAGGAGAAGCCAGACCTGTGCTGTGGACTTCTCAGTCATTGGTCCAGGGTCATGTGAATGTATGCAGCCGGAGATCCATGGCTTCATTATGATGGCGTCCTTGGCTTTGTTTACATAAGAACCCAGAGAGGAATGGGATCAGGCTGATATGCCATTGTGGGTGGATGTAATTACAGATAGGGCTTATGTCCAACATAAAGACTGTGGCCTCCTGTGAAAGGAGACCTGGGGAGAATAAGGACACAGGAGGCCAACCAAGGCTGGCCACCAGTGTTACCGTTTAACCGGGAACATGCATGCAGTCAACATGAAAGTTTACCCACGAGTGCCTGGCGGTGGGAGGCCCCACCCATTTACATAATGCCCTGGGGAAACAAGGGGAGCCTATAGCCAAAAAGGGGATTTCATAAAAGGGATCCCTGGAGCAGGGGTAACACAGATAAAGGTAAGTGAGATGAAGGGGTCGTTGGAGATACCCCAGCAGAAAGGATGCATTTGTCATTTGGGGTGGATTTATGGAGGGGTTCAGGATACTGTATATGGGGCCATGGGCAGACTTGAGGCTCCAAATTTGAAATCAGCAAGGGATAACATGGGGATTGTGTGAGAAGACAGCCAAAGAGAGGCGACTGGGAGGACTGCATGACCGCTTGAGAGCCCCTATTGGAAGACTTTAGAGTGTTGCCAGTGGGCGTGGTGCCAAAAGCACATCAGGGGAATTTAGGATGATTACTCACTTGTCTTTCCCAGAGGAAGAGTTGATGAATGATTTCATAGACCCAGCACTGACTTCTGCATTATGCAACATTCGACAGGGCAGTGAGAGAGGTGACAAAGGTATGGCCAGGGACACAGATGGCTAAGGCAGACACAGAATCCGCTTTCCGGTTGCTCCCTTCCCCCCTGGAAGACCACAATCTGCTGGGATTGAAGGTAGATGGGGAATACTATGTGCATAAATGCATGCCAATGGGGTGTGCCATTGCATGTGCATACTAAAAATTTAGTACATTTCTACAATGGGTAGTGGAGCAGATGACCTCGGGTGGGGAATTGTGTGCATTACTTGGATGACTTTTGGTAGTGAGGCCTGTGGGAGGATAATAAAAGGTTGCAAGAGGTTTGCTGGGTCCTTTGGTGTCCCCTGATGAGGAAAATGTGGACCCAACCACGGTATTCTCCTTTGGGGATAGAGATCGATACAAAGAGAATGGAATGTAGGTTGCCAAGGGACAAGGCTGAGACCCTGGTTAGGATGGTGGGGGCTAGGGAGTGCGAGAAAGATGACATTGCATCAAGTAGGCAGTTGTTGGACCATCTTAATTTCACATGCAGGACCACACCGATGGATCGAGCCTTTATCATGGAGACTGGTCAAGGTGACCGCTGGGGTCTACCACCCCATCATAGGATCAGGATCCCCGGGCAGTGAAGGAGGATTTGGCCATCTGGGCTACCTTTTTAGAAGACTTTAATGGGGTGACAGCGTGGCTGGAGAAGGAAATGTCAATACGGACTTGGAGCTGTTCACGGACGCAGCTGGGGGCCAGGGGTTTGGGGTTTGAGGCTTATTTGAAAGGGCATGGCTAGCAGGGACATGGGTTGGCACCATGGGAAGAGCAGGATTGACCAAAAACATAACGTTCTTGGAATTCTTCCCGATTGTGGTAGCTCTAGTGGTGTGAGGGACAAAAGGTGGTATTTAGGTCAGAAAATACAGGGTTATAACGTAATCAACTGGCAACAGGGGCAGTTAGGCCCATCGGCACTTGTTGTAGGGTTTTGTGCCGAGGTGTTTGGTAAACAACATACACTTTAGGGCCCAATGTGTTCCTGGGAAATGCAATGGTATAGCTGATGCTTTGTCTCGCTTGCAGTGGGATCGGTTCACAGCCCTGGTACCTGGAGCAGACAACAGCCCGGCAGAGATCCCGGAGTTCTTGTGGAGCCTAGGAATCTCAAGACTGGGTATTAATGTGCCAGTCTTTGGCACCCAGCACCCTGAAAAGCATATATGAGAGGAGTGGAGGAATTGATGAGGATTCTGGACTCCCATGGTTGGGAGGAGGCTTGGCCGATCCCAGAAAGGCAGTTGCGCTGGTTTGTGGTGGCACTGAAAAAGGAAGGAGCTCAGCAGCGCGGCAAGCCATCATCTAGCAGGGTTGGGGTGGTTCAGCAGGGCAATAGAGTTGGAGGACCACACTCAGTCTTTCAGGATCAGGAAACCCTGGAGGGTGGGGCAGATTGCAGCTTAGGACTCTAGACAAAAGGGAGACCAGTGACCCCAAGACATTGGAAACGCCTGGTAAAGGTCATGCCATCGCTCTGCACAGGCCGGCAGGAGGCTTGGTTGTTCAGGCGGCATTCCTGTTGGCTTACTGTGGGGCCTTTAGGTCTCAGAGGTCATGTCAGCCAGCAGGCGGACCCCGCTAGAAGGGGCCTGAGACATGGGATGTGGTGCTAGTGGAGAGGGATTTCAGTCCCGATCCAGAGGTCAAAGACTGACCAACGGCTCGGGGCACATGGACGACACTTCAGGATTTGGGGGTTGGCAATGGAGAATTAGGAAGGAGCTACCAAGGTATGAGGCAGGGACACGGAATGGAGGGTGGGCATACTTCAAACACAGGGATGGGACACCACCGACACAGTTGGCAGTTTAAAGAATTTTTAAGAAGGCATAGCGCAGGGAAAGGAGCCGGGGATTATGGAACCCATTTGCTTTGGATAGAGGTGGCAACTTGGGCAGCAAGCAAGGGTATGACTCAGGCAGAGATTAACGGCCTGGGAGGTGGAAGTCAAAGGCATTCAAAAGGTATGTCTGGCCACACATGTTCTAACTTCTTTTATGTGTTAAACAGATTGGTTGGGGACCGGAAACGGGTGTGGATATGTGGGCACTCCTTCTCCATTGGGCGGCCACCGGAACAGTCTCCGACCTGGGGTCCAGTACTGAGCTTCAGTGATACTCCTGTGGAAGTGCAATGCATGGGTCACAGGGTATGCGCTGGGATCAGTTGATTCTCAGGTTGCGTAGAGGGAATACCACCAGATATTCTGGTCATCCACCTGGGAGGGAATGATGTGGGAGCAAAAAGTCCACTGCATTGCTGCACGCCATGAAGGAGAACATAGCCACCATCCAGCGCAGCATGCCAGGCACCAGGGATCATACAGTCGACATCATACAGAAGCAACGTTGGCTAAAAGGGACTAAGGACAAGGCCTGACAGAACCCAGAGGAAGAGCAAAACAGAAATGGGGGATATTCGTGGCTCGACTGCTGGGTGGAGTGGTCAAGCATGACAATATAACGGTAAAGCAAAGGAACTCTATCGGAGGATGGAATACACTTATCTGACCTGGGACTTGACTTATTTTGCAGAGACATTTACCTGATTCTAACTTCATTCTTATTTTATTTATTTATTTTTATTCTATTTTTTCTTGCTACCTGCCGCTGCTCCTTCAGCCTCGTCACAGCCCCTCTGCTCCCACTCCCACATTAGCCACAACTCCCCAGTCACCCCTGGCTTACCCCAGGACAGGGTTGTGGCACCGACCCAGTGCTGCAATCAACAGGACAGGTCTGGGAACCGGCCTGGAGCTCATCAGAGCGGAGGGACAAGCTTCACCAGGTGGCAGGTAGCAGTATTTTTTCTCCTTATACAATGGGGTAGGGACGCAATGACGACTAGCCGTCCGCCCCTGCCCCCCCAGAATGTGCTTGGTGTCGGTGCATGTACCTCCAGCCTCCACTGGTGTCTGTATTGCGCTGAACACTCTACCATCCTCCCCGAGAAGGAAAGCAGTCTGGACGCTCAATCGTCTCCTCCCAGCCGGCCTCTGGTGTCCTGGGTCCATTCCCGAACCTGGGTCAAGGCCACAAGTGGAAATACAACCACTGCACCAGCAGGCCAGCTTAACTTCATTCTTTAGAGATCAAGAGTTTAGGAGGGGGAGACGTGCTGTGGGGACCTGATGAAGATCAGATTTGTGGCGGATAGGGAGTGTTCCAAGATTCCCTAAGGGTGAGTCGGGTTAGCCTGGCTCGGAAGTGGGGAAGGGGCCTCAGCACCAGCATGGAATGGAAAAGGGGCCTCCAGCGCCCAGCATGGAATGGGGCTCCTCTTATGGCGGTCTGGGGGGTCCTGGCCTGTGCCCAGCATGGATAGGCCGAGGTCACTGGAAATCCCTCTGGGGGGCCTGACCTGCAGGGGCATGCCGCAACAGACCCGATGACAGGTTTTCCATTGTGGAGGTCCACGATCTCTGGGGTCAGACAAAGGGAGGAAGGCCAAGGCCCCAACCAGCATAGAGGGCGCTGGGCCTCCAACCCGTTGGTCTGACTCCTTCAAGAGCCCCAATAGCCTGAAGCCTCACCGAGGGGAGCCAGGCGGCGATTCCCCACCCTCCTGGTGGAGGGGCCGAAATGAACTTAAAGAGGCTCCTTCGGGCGCACATCTAGTCTGTATTAGGAATTGGTTTAATACCGATGTACAAAATAAATAAAATAAAAATAATAATAAACATATGGCTGTGGCCATTTAAATCCCAAACTGGTGTGTTTCTTGACTCGTGGGAAGATCGGAGGAGAGGGGGAATGGGTGAGAACTGGACAACCAATGAATCACACAAGGCTTTTTTAGGAGCTCCGGCTACCCCCTCAAGACTGCTCCTCCGTGCCATCCTCGGACATGAGACCCTCCTTCAGCACCCCGCGACTTACCCTTCGCGGGCAGGGTGGTGGGGAGGACTCAACCCACCAACGGGTCCATGCCAGGGAGGCGCCCTCCAGGAATGTGGCGACGGGGAACGACGTCAGCTGCCAGGCTCCATTTTTCCCCAAATTTTTCTCCCGCGGGCATGGCGTGCAATGGCGCCCAGCAACTGAGTGCATGTGCGCCCGTGCGGCGCACCAGTCAAGTGTCTGCACGTCACCTCCCCTGTCTGCGGCTGCGTTAGCATGGGCCCCAGCCTCCGCTAGAGGTCAGGCAAGCACCGCCACCGGTCCCCCGCCCGGGAGATGGGAGAGCAGTCCGGACGCCATCCATCTCCTCCCCGCCGACTCCCCGACAATCCATGCCTGCCTCGAACACGGGTCACCGCATGGCGCGAGGTGTAGCACCAGTGCCTCAACCTCAACGCCACTGGCCGCCCACATGGCTTTTGCCTGCGTGGAGAAGCGCGAGTAGGGAGAGTACCTCACAGTGACCATCCAGTAATGCCTACTGCCTGTGAGCACAATACAAGAGGCCAGGGACTCACACAATGCAGGTGCAGCGTTCTGAATTATCAGAATAGTAAAGGCTGGGATTTTTCTTGGAAGGTTCAAGGTTTCAGAGTTCAATCTCTGCTGTTAACACTTAACCCAAAGCTAATTGCTGTAAAATGTCCAACAACTGACCTTTTCCCTTTCATGCTCCTTTACATAACAAGACAAATGAAACAGCTGCCAGAGGCAAGCCAAGTCTTAACTGTGGAGGAAGGCTGCTAACAGGGTGAGAAGTTTATGTGTGGAGAATGCACGTCTGTGATTATCCTGGGAGACACTAAATACACTCTGTCAGACTGCTTTGGTCTATTATGAGAACTTGAACTGGAGCGTCTACTGAAAATCCCCAATACCATAAATTCCACTGTGGTTTCTTTTAAGTATAGCACCAGTGAAAGGACTGCAGTAAAAGCAGATCTCTAGTTCTTTCATCCTGCACAAGGGCAGAGAATAACTATCTCTAGTCAGAGTCTAAAGAGCGAGAACAACCCTTTGTCTTTCAGAAAGTATAGGTATTTTATTATTTTCCATGAACATTTTAAGATGTTCTAGGGTATTTTAAGTTCATTTAACTTTTATTTGTGTGTCCAGAACATACACATTGAACGTTCGCTATTTTCAACGTGGCCCTGAAGTCATATGGAAAATTACAATCAGCCAATAAATACAATACTTTGGGAAGAAACAGGCAGTTGTCCGACTTTAGATTCTTTATGATAAAGTACAGCAATGAACTACATTCAAGAAAGGTGGGGTTTAAACTTGTGAGGGGAAGGGATAAGGGAGGGGTGACCAGAAGCCTCCTCCAGATGAGGGGATAGCCTCAAACCCAAGGGGGAGGGGAAACAGACTGGGGTGGAGGTTTGGGGAGGAGCAGAGGAGGATGGAAGTATAAGGAACCTGGGTGGGGTTCAATCTAAGGGATCAGGGATAAGGGGGCTGGTGTTAGTAAATGCCAGGAGCTTGGGACACAAGTTGCCAGAGTTCCAGGCCATGCTGTTCTGGGACTATGTGTGCGGTCACGGAGATGTGGGCCAACAAAAACTATGACTGGGACCTAAACGTGATGGGTACACTATGATTAGGAAGGACAGAAAGGAGGGCAGAGGGGTGGAGGCGTGTTCATTAGAGATGACATAGAAATTGCTAGGGTAGAAGAGGCAGAGGGAACGTGGAGGCCTTATGGGTCACCTTACGATCCCCACCAGGAGATAAGGCCGGTTGGGTGTGTATATAGGCCCCGGGATGAGTGATGTTCTAGAGGATGGTTTGCTGGACAACATCATTGCCCAGTGTGGACCAAAAGGGAAGGAGTTGTGATGGGGGACCTTAATATCAGGGCTTGACAATCTATAGCCGGCGTCCCAGACTACCATTTTATGTGGGGACAAGCAGATGCCAGAGTTCTGCTTGTCCCATGGACTAACATGCTGCAGTTTAAAATTTGCAGGTTTTACCTGCTTTTCCCTCGCTGGCCACTAGATGGAGAGTCTCAGCGCATTGTTGAATGGCACAGACCACAAGACCAGCCGGCTACCACCATGTGCTCCCACGCCCCGACTCCTAATTAACTGTGCAGTGAGTCAGGCACGGAAATCGGCACCAGCAGACACTGGGAGGCACGAGGGTGGAGCCAAGAAGAAACGCTTGCTAACTGGTCAAAATAGCCAGACTGACAGGCTGGGCAGCCTGTAGCTGATGGTACAGTCCTCTCAGTCCTGGCTAGGTGACTCGCGTTTGAGGCGGACTGGAGCCTCTCAGGTGGCAGTAGCACTAGCTCCGTGCTGCGTTAGCCAACGCGCCATTTCGCTGCTCGAAGAGGCAGAGGACATAATTTCTTGCTTGAGCACAGTCAGTGTATTTGGGGCCGACTGTCATGAAGTCACTAGTGTCCAGTAATAGGAGAGAGAAGTTAGAATACAAATACAAATATATATTGGGAGTTTTGGAGTGCCAGGCTGAGCAGGAGAATCTGTAGTTTGGGGAGGGGGATGTGAGGAGAGAGAGTTTACTTAGAGTGGAAAGTCTGATAAAACAATCTGCTGATTATATATAAAAAGAAGGAGAACTAAGCAAAACACTGTACACTGAATTCAGGGAGCTGTGTGTGTTTGGACTCGTGAAGTGAAGAAAATAAAAGGATACACAGCTCTTAAATAAATAAAAAGGCAAAAACATGAGACTCTAAGTGGGGAAGTGACTGTGTGTTGAATTTAAGTTGTGGAATTACTAAACATTTCAATGATAATCGTGTGATAAGGGTTGGGTGTGGGTGTGTGTGTGTGTGTGTGTGTGTGTGTGTGTGTTTGTGAGACAGCCTGCCTTCCGTGAGAGAGCAGAGATCAGGACTTGGACCTGACTATAATGTGTGCGCCTCCAAAAGACCACTAGATAGAGCCGTGTGATGTGAAGTACACAACAACTGAACTAACTAAGAAAACTATAAACCTCCTTAGCCCTCCTTACCTAATCTTATATACACCACACCTATTCCTAGCTAGCCTAGACAGGTCCCACTGTCCCTGAACAACTGAAATTATAGGAATAAAAGGTAAACTAAAGGGAGAAAACTAAAAGCATTTTCTGAGCTACAGAAAACCTAAATTAACCTAGTAGCTGCTACTGCTACATACATTGGTGGAGGAGGTGTGTGGCAGTGTGTGGCAGGGCCATCAGTGTGAGACCACCGAACCTGCCCTGAGAGCCTAAGGGTAGAGTAGAGGAAATTGTGAAGGAAAGAACTGAATACTGAATAAAGTAAACAGTCGAGTATAAAGAGATTGCTACCTCCCAAAAAAAAAGATAGCTACCTTAAATAAACTTATTAGCTAGTACTTTGTCCTACCAAGTACTTGGTGGAGGTGTGTGGCAGTGGGCTGTGAGTGAGACCTAACCTGCCCTGAGAGGAGAGGGTACAGGACCTGGGAACAACTCATGATTTTCTTAGAAATATACTATAGGAAGGGAAAGGGAAAACATGTTTTGTGTGAAAAGTGACAGTGACACTACACAGAAGAAAATAATAAACCCTAGCTAGTACTTTTGGTGGAGTGTATGTGTAGTGCGGCTGTGAGGCCAAACCTGACCTGAGAAGGGAAAAGGCATTTTGGGGACACCAAAATAAAATAAACCTACCAGTACTAGCTACACTGGTGGAAGTGTTTGTTTGTGTGCGGCTGTGAGACCGAACCTGCCCTGAGAAGGGAAAAAGCAATTTCCTGCTAGTACTCCATCCGCTCTGGACCCAGCCCAGCCCCTCCCACCTACCCACCTAAGTACTCTGTCCTGCCCTCTTGTAGTGCTGCATAAGCACAACAGCTTAAGGTAAAAAATTACAGTAACAAACACAACAAAGATAATCACAAAATAGAATTTTATTGTGTACAATAATGCAACAATCTTTATTAGTTTATTTCACAACTGCAGCATAAAAGACAGTTAAAACAATGCAACAAAATAAGCCAAAGAAGCTACTCTATTTTCCCTTTGACAGGGAAAAATCTTCATCGGAAACAAAAGTAAAGAACCTGACCCTGAGCCTTCTTCACAGTCTGAAAGCCAGCCCCAACCAGCCCCCGCCCTACTAGTAGTCAGAAAAACGACCAAGGTTCTCGGTCTGGGTCTGTGTTTGTAGACATAACAGGCGATCAGTCTAACTTGACCGCACTCAGTTTCTGAAACAAGTGAGCATAACAGAAGCAGCAGTTCAGTGCCATCACATTCTGGTTCAGTACAGGTAAAGCGAACTTTCATTTTAGATGATGAGGAAATAAACACTGAGAAAAGAAGCAAAGATAAAAATATGATGTTGAAAAAGGGTTCGAACATTTCAGCATCACTGGCTAAATCAGTTTACCTGGTTAAGGTATGATGACCAAAAATACATCATGTACAGCTCTGCCTCTGAGAAATATCCCACTCTTGCGACTCCTGCTTATTCAAAAACCTAGCGTGTTTGCCACTGGTTCAAATAATTTCAGAATTGAGTCCGTGAGAGCCCATGAGAAATCAACCACATATAATTTGTGCAAAACAGCATAGTCATGAAACTGGTCAACATGCAGTCAATTTTAACATATCTGAAACTGCAATATATCATGCATTTTCTCAGATGGAGGAAGTCACCAAAAATAAAATGAGGCATTTACTTAACACTGCATATTCCTTGGCTAAAATTTACTCCATTCTCAGATATGGAGTGGCTTTGACATTGCAAGAAAAATGGGGTTAAACTCGCAGCAATTACTAAATGGTAAACGGCCAGAGATTTCTATAATGCAATATCAGCTGTCATGTCTACAACACAGATCCAGACTATCAAAAAACAAAAATTGCTACGTTTTGCAGATGGCAGTACAGATGCAAGCATTGTAGAGGGAAAAGTCTTCCTCGTTTTGTTGATGGCGCAGAAAAAAGTTACAACTGTGTTAATTAAAGCTTGTACCTCTTGAACATTCTCACGCAGATGGAGTTTTTAAAGCAATAACCTCTGCATGAGTCTGTTGATCTTTCTTTAGGACCTTAACGATGTGAGCAGACCTGGACCAGTTCTCGATGGCCAACTTTGATGGTGCCAGTGTGATGATGGGCCTACAGGTGGCACCACAGCAAAAATCCAAGAACATGTCCCCACTGTAATACTTATGCATTATGTGAGCCTACAAACTGGAGTTAGCAGTTCTCGACGCCATGAAAAAAAACCTTGTTCCAAAAAGTAGAAAACACCTTGAGATTATGTGATTTCAGTGCCACAGCACAGGTGCTATTGCGGTAAGACGTTGCTCAGTTCATGCTGTTTGTCAACTGCTTGTTGCATCAGCATCTTGAACATGTGTCAACCTCTGGTTGGTGATGATAAGCAAAGGCACTTCTAAGAGATGCGTACATGCAGTACAGTTTGTAAAATCACTGTTTATTCTTCAAGATTTTCTGCCAATATTGGAAATATTTATCACTTGAATTTCAGAAGGATGACCTACTAATATTAGAAGTCCCCAACCTGCTGGAGACATGCTTACTCCAGTTGATAGAGCTAAGAACAAGACCTGGAAAGTTTATGACATCATTCTGAACCAATATAATCCTGCAGAGAAACGCATGAACCACTCCTCATTTCAAAACGTGGCAGTGAGGACAAGATATACAGGTTACTCACCTGTAACAGGAGTTCTAGGAATGGTATATGTTGTTCATCCACACTCATTGGCAGTATCCTTGCCGCTTTTAAATCTTGCCGAAGGTCTTCAAGCTTGCTCCTCCCACCCACCCGGTGGTATAACTCTCGGCTCCCCCCATGACGCCAGATCTGCCCGCTGGAAGCTCAGGGTTGCGCTGAAGCCGAGAAATGTGGTAGTAGGATGAACAACATATACCATTCCTAGAACTCCTGTTACAGGTGAGTAACCTGTATTTCTAGGGACATGGATATGTTGTTCATCCACACTCATTGGCAGACTCCTAGCAGTTCTCCGGGAGGAGGGAGGCAAGACGACACCTATATACTCTACTTGGGAAAGAGAGACTGAGAACCGAGGCCCCAAAACCAGCATCCCGGCGTGACTCAAGGTCGATGTGGTAGTGGGTAATGAAGGTGTTTGCTGACTTCCAGGTAGCAGCCCTGCAGATTTCCTGGATAGGGACGTCCCTGAAGCAGCCATCACAGCAGCAGTATGGCGGTAGAATGAGCCTTATCCTCTGGGAGGCTCCATGCCCGCCAACTTATAGCAGAGATCTATGCAGGAGGTTACCCACCTGCTTATCGTCCGCTTGGCTGCAGGTCTGCCAGATGCGGCTTCAGCGAGGTGACAAACAGCTGGCTAACTCTCCTCGAATTTCAGCCGAGGCGCTTCTTATAAGCGAGCGCCTCTAGGGTCCAGAGTATGGAGCCTATACCGCCTCCGAGGTGATTGGGGTAGAACACCGCAGAGTCAACACCTGGTTAAGGTGAAACTCCGACACCACCTTCGGAAGGAATTTCGGGGAAGAGGACAACCTTGTCCCTTGGAAGACCAGGTAAGGAGACTCATGGAAAGCGCCTGGAGCTCTCCCATCCTTCTGGCTGACGGATAGCCACCAAGAAGGCGGTCTTCCACGACAGGTGAGAGAGAGCACACCTGTGCATAAGTTCGAATGGCTTGCCCATGAGCTTTGCCAGTACTAGCAGTAGATCCCACGGAGGTGGGGGTTCCCCTGACTGAGGGGAAATGTGATCAAGGCCTTTGAAAAAGCGCCAGACCACCTTCTCCTCTATGCCATCGACTGCTTCCCTGCCCGCGCCTGTAAGCAGAGATGGCTGCCAGGTGCACCCTTAGGGTCGCGACCTAAGCCCTTGACTAGAAAGGGACCATAAATAGTCCAAGATGCTTGCCAAGGAACAGGAGGAAGGGTCCAAGCCTTGTTCTGACACCAAAATGGAAAACCTTTCCATTTGAAGGCATAGCATTTTCTGTCGACTTCACGGGACGCCTCAACTACATTGAGGACCTCGCGAAAGACCCAAGGCCTGGAACTCTAGCCGCCAGGAACCAGGGCCGCTAGGTGCAGGGATTGAAGGTCCGGATGGAACACCTTCCCTGATTGACTGAGAGCAGGTCCGGGCGAGCTGGAAGCTGCCGCGGAGTCCTGGAGCTGAGACTGAGGAGATCTGGTACCAGAACTGGCGAGGCCAGTCTGGGGCTATCAGAATCACCATGCATTGTCCTCCTCGCCTTGAGAAGCACCTTGTGGATCAAGGGAAATGGGGAAAGGCGAAAGAGGCCCGCGGGTCCATTGCCCGAGAAGGCATCCCCTGCAGCGAGCCCTGCTGAGGGGGCGGGCATGGAACAGACTCAGCTCATGCTCTCCATGGAGGCAAACAGGTCCACCTGAGGTGTGCCCCAAAGGGAGAACAGATACTGTACTCCACCTGAGAGACCACTGTGGGATGCAGCCCCATCCGCCCAGGGCATCGGCCAGGGTGTTGGAGGGCCCTGCCACGTGAATGGCTAGAGATCCGCCTCCAGGCTGCCAGACGAAAGTGACTAAATGCGAGAGCTTCCCTGCATAGGAAGCATGGAGCGCTGGGCCCCGCCTGGCGGTTCAGATAGTACATGGTCGTGGTATTGTCCGCCTGACTCGGACCACTTGACCCCGGAGGAACGGAGCAAAGGCGGTGAGAGCTAGGCGGACCGCCTGGAGCTCCAGCAGGTTGATGTGGCATCGACTCCCCGGGACCAGAGGCCATGAGCCCGTGTTCCCCAGATGGGCACCCCAACCCATCAGAGAGGCATCGGTCGATAGAGAGACCGGCTGCCTCGGGCGGACGAACGGGATGCCCTCCTGCAAATGAACTGGAACGGTCCACCACTGGAGAGCGCTCACATCCCTGTGTCACCGCACAAGCTGGTCCAAGGATCGAGCCAGACCACTGGCTGGCCAGTCCCCACTGAAGGGGACGTGATGTTCCAGCGGCCCAACGGACCACGCTGGTGCAGGCCGCCATGAGACCCAGGAGGCGAGGAAGTCCCGGCAGGGGCAATTGCCCAACCAGAAATGATCGGGCAAAGGAGGAAAGAACTCGGCCCTGTCCGCCGGGAGCCGCGCCTGGCTCAAGAGAGTCGAGCTGCGCCCGATGAATAGAATCACCTGCTTGCCTCGAGTCTCACTTGGCCTCGCTTGATAAGGAGGCCCAGTTGAGAGCAGACCTGGAGGGCCAGATCTCTGACCACCCGCCTCCCTCCTGGAGGGAGCTGCTATCAGCCAGTCGCCCAGGTAAGGGTACACCTGGACCCTCGAGCCAAGAGAGGGAATGCTGTCACCACTAGCATTTGGTGAAGACCCTGGGAGCTGGTGTGGTTTATGGCCTTTGTCCTTCTGAGCGGAAGAGACCGAGTCCAAGGTGGCATTGGACTTCTCGATCCTCTGCAGGTGACCTTCCACCCCAGGGTCAAGAGGTCAGTCCCAAAAGGGAACATCCGCCAACTTGTGCTGGGTATCCAGGCAAAGGTGGATATCCTCAGCCAAGCTCTACCGACGCGATAGCCACTGCGGTCGCCACCGATCTGGCACATGAGTCCTCTATATCCAAAGCAGTCTGGAGCTGCTGTTTGGCCACTGTCCTGCTCTCTGGTCCCGCACTCTGCTTAACCGTAGTCTGCAGATCGGCGGGAAGATGAGGGATGACCTCATCCAGGAGCCCAACAGGGCATGAGAAAATGTGCCATGAGGACGGCCAACTGGCCTGACGGATACCAGAGAGGACGAGCGTAGACTTTTCACCGAAATAGTCCAATTCTTGGACTCTTTGTCAGGAGGTTTGTCCACATCCCTGGCGCGCTACGGGCGCCGGAAAACGCTGTTCGGTAACCAACCCTCAGCAGAGGGTGTTCAAACCGACAAGGAACCGGGGACCGATACTTCTGGCCATCCTGGCCGGGCGCAGGGCAGGAAGCAGGCGCTGCCAAAGTTCCAGTGCCGACCCACTATGGCTCGCCACTGAAAGGCCTCCGTCGAGAATCCCTCGGTCCAGAATCTCCGTGAGGGGATACCTGGCCCGCTTTGAACGGGTTCGAGCCCATCCCGTAGACTCCGAGATGAGCCAAGCAGTCCTAGGAAGGACGACGGGCTATCGCCCATTGACTGACCTCCTGAAGACTCCAAGTCCAGTCGCTGGAGAAGAAGGAGGAATCATCTTCGGACTCGGAAGAGTCCTCAAGAGCTGCCTCTGGCCTGAGCCACCCTTCACCTGCCGAGGTCGGTCGGGAGTGAGGGTAACTGACAGCCGATGGGTAAAACCTTAGCCGACCGAGAATCTTTGGTCGGAGCCCCAATTGGTGGCTGTGGAGGCGGAGGTTCCACCGAATCGGTGGAGCAGCTGGTTTTGGCCGAACAACCGCCTGGTATAGGCCTCGGAGTCGAGGGGTTGTGTCGGCTGCCCGGTGACAGCCACTTAATGGCGGGAAGGCGCCGGAGTCGTGCTTATCTCGCCAGGAGGAGTTGTTGCAACATAAGGTCCTCGTGACTGGCCGACGTATTCTACGCCAAGCCTCCTCATCCGGGAGGAGGAGGAGGACGAGCGGCACGCCGCTTATCGCGTGCGAGACCGAGACCGCTTATGACGGTGGAACGGCTGGACCGCCGAAGAGGTCCGAGACCGAGACCAGAGTCCCGGAATTTCCGGGTCGGTGCGGGAGGTGTCGGCCGGAACCGCACTCCTTTCGCTCGAAGGTCCATCCGAGGGCTCGGAACCGGAGGCACAGGCGGTCTCACGGATCCTCAACTCTCCCGGGGAACCGGGAGAGGAATCTGCTGCAAAGGCGACAGCCCGTCCAATGGGTTGAGAAAATCTCGACTTCATCGGTGGGAGTCTCGGTCAACTGACCTGACGGGACACCGTGAGGCCAGTGGCCGAGCGCCGACGGTCGACGGCCGGGAGAGGGACCTTTCCCGCCTCCCAAGAGCGCCAACGGAGGGACTACCCTGTCCCTCTTTTGGACCGATAAGGTCCCGCAGACGCAGGCCCTTCTCCTTTAGTGGAGAGGACAGACAAAGCTCTTAAAAGAAGCCGTAGGAAGAACCCAGAGAGCGGGATAAATGCCGCGGCCGAGGAAGATACGGCCAGCGCCGCCTCTCTTCGAGGGCGCTCATCCGCCGAGCTGATCCGCCGAGCCGCCGCCGTGACACCGCCAACCGGCCTCCTTGGACTTCACCGAGGGAACGCTTCGGGACGGCCCAGTTGCAATCGGGCAGCACGGTCTTCGAGGACGAGGCCGAGAAAGATGAGCACAGGTCGAAGCCGGGCGGGTCGTGCTCAAGGCCTAAGCAGTATACACACGTGGAGTGAGGATCCGTCCGAGACATCTTCAGCCGCATGGGCATCTCCAAACTGAGTCGATTTGTCCATCGCAGCCGAGGGATAGAAGACTGAAGTCTTTTGCAAAATTTTATTTTTAAACCGCAAACGGAGAAATAGGAACCAGTCGCAAACGCAGAGCGTTAAGGAGGAACCTGAGCTTCCAAGCGGTAAGGAAGATCTGCGCATGGGGCGGAGCCGAGTTATACCACCCGGTGGGTGGAGGAGCAAGCTTGAAGACCTTCCGCAAGATTTAAGCGGCAAGGATACTGCCAATGAGTGTGGATGAACAACATATCCATGTCCCTAGAATGTTCCTTTTACTTTCAAAGGAACTGTCCAGAAGTAAATTTTACGACTGATACACATCTGCACAGTTTAATAGATGCAGCAGTATCTTACATTGATCAGCGTGAATTTCTCGGAAGAACCTCTAAATGGTTCAGTTGCTTGGATTTCAAAATTTTGATCTGTCACAGAAGAACTTGCACAATTTGGCACAACTGATTTAAGTAATTTATTAGACTACTTTCACAACTTTTTTCCTGAAGATCATGTAACCAGTATAAAAGGGAGTATTGTGCATTAAAAGTAATGCTTAAGTCTGCAGTTGACAAGCCATATCTGCAAGTATATTCACGATTACTACGAGAGAAACCTGCCCAGCTTGCTCACATCCTTGACCTAATAGAAATGTTACTGGCTATGAGTGTGTCTACTGCTAAATGTGAGAGAGTATTCTCCATTCAGAATCTTATAAAACAAAATAAGAACAAGTTTGGCTGATGACACGCCCAGTCACTTCTGTATATAGTAGTTGAAGGCCCTGCATTAGACAGCTTTGATCCGGATCAAGCTATCAACCACAGGCTACTATCTGTCCTGGCACATGCCACATCCATGGTCATCATGGTCATGCTAGTTCAACTACTAGTTCTGCTGATTCACACGAAAATGTCCTGAGGCTGTCACTAGTCTTGATGACGACATGACTGAATATGATGCTCCGCTGGAGCAAGCTCAGGCTTCCTGTAACTTTTCCCGATGCTGATGCTGTACTGTCTGCTACTCTGCTGTAATGATGTTCTCACTGTGCTGCAGGCTGGCACTCTGTGCTGCTGCTGCAACCACACTTGCTGTCAGTTCCTCACTGCTAATGCTAATTCTGTCTATGCTCGCAGCTCGCCATGCTGCTGACAAAAATAAAATCATATTATTTATTCTCCTTATTGTCTATTTCAACACTAAATAACTACTACAATAAATCCATTGAGTTTTCTGTAGTTTGATATTTTCCATTAAAATATGCCATTTTATACCGGACTACCAACTCAAGCACTGGGACAACTACTTTGGACAAGCCACTGTCCGTGGATAAGTACCTTAATTTTAAAATTTGTCAAGCCCTGCTTAATATGCCAGGTACTAACTGGAAACCATGTCCTCTAAGGTGGCCAAGGAGCAGGCTGCTGGACGGCTTCCAGGATGTGTTCTTAACACAGCATGTGATGGAGCCCACAAGGGAGGGCATGTCCTGGACGTGGTTCTGGCAGATGGGGATCTGGTAGGGACCTGGTCGGAGGACCCCTGACTGGGAGTGACCACAATACTGTCTGGTTTCAAACAGCATTGGGGTGAGCTCTAGGACACTGGCAGTGGACTCCAGGGGACAGACTTTGTGGGCATGGGAAATATTCTCAAAGATCACTTGAAGGGATTACATCAATGACAAGTGTGGAAAGGAGATGGGAGGTCATAAAACAGGGACTTCATGAGGCAATCAGGATCTGCACTAAGTTGAAACGTATGGAAGCAAGGTCACATAAACCATGCTGGTGGTCCAGTGAGGTACAGGTAGCGGTCAGAGAAAAGGCGGCCTACAAAATATAAAACAACAAGAAAAAATTACTCACCTTAGTAATTGCTTTTCTTCTCATGGAGTCTGCTATATTAGGACCATTGCAGTCATTCCCCACACTTGAACTGCCCGAGAGGAAACAGTTAACCCAGAGTGATCTGAGTTCCACAGCACGAGGGCGCTGTTCAAAGCTCTATCTGGCTAGTTTCAAATGAAACTGTCAGGTTCTTTACGGAGCTAAACAACATAGCAAGTCTGTGTGGAAAGCTCTACACTAGCCATTGGCTACCTACCATTAGTAGAATAAGAACAATCACAGAATAATAACAATATTTATTGTTAGGATACCCTTACAAGACTAATAGGCCCCTCTCCCCAAAAAGACTCAAGTCCAGAGAGGGGACCATCTGCCACTTAACAAAATAGAAATACCTAGTTCCCTAACCCAAAGAAAACAAGGGGGGAACTAGAGAGGCTAAAAGGCATGACACAGTGCTTGCACTAATTTACAACCCTATACCCAAGTAGGAGTTCTGAGAGGGTAGGAGGGTTGTTCTAATATAGCAAGACTCCATGAGAAGAAAAGCAATTACTAAGGTGAGTAATTTTTCTTCAAACACCATGAAGTCTTGCTATATTAGGACCATTGCAGATTACACAGCAGTACCCCATGGAGGAGGGTCAGAACCTACTTAGGAAATAGGCTCTGAAGTACATCTGTGCCAAACGAAGATCTCTCCTGGACTGGACGTCCAGGGAATAATGCTTGCAAAGGTGTGGAACTGTTTTCCAGGTAGCATTTGACAAATTTCCAAAATGGGAATATTCTAGCAGCCTAGAGATGCAGCTGTACCCTGGTGGAGTGAGCCCTCAGTCCTGAGGGGGTTCCTCCTAGTGTTTTGGTAACAAAATTGGATACAAGAGATAATCCACCTTGCAATTGTCCTCTTAGTGGCAGGTCTCCCTTGCCAACCTCCATAAGTAAGTAAGGAAGAGTTGAGGGATTCGAACCTATGACCCTTTGGTACGTTCTACATAGTAGCTTAGGCCTTTGACGTCCAAGTTGTGTAGTCTCCTTTCACCCGAGGAAGAAATGCTCAGTGAAAAATACTGGGAGAGAAATGGATTGGTTCAGATGAAAATCTGAAACCACTTTGGGTAAAACTTCTGTTAGTGCTGAGGATACCTTATCCCTGTGAAAGAAATAAAATCCTTTTCCACTGACAGGGCTTGCAATTCACTTATACGTCTGGCAGAAGTGACAGCCACTAGAAAACAGTTTTCCATGTTAAATACTTGAGATCTGCAGAAGAAAGGGCTCAAAAGGAGGTTGCATTAACTGAGCAATGCAAACATTCAGGTCCCAGGCAGGGGCTGGTTCTCAAAGGGAGGTTAGTGTGAAGTAACCCCTTAAAAACTTGGAAAACACAGGATGGGAGGAAAGAGAAACAGGCTTCCCTGGAAACAAAGGCAGAAACAGCTGCCAGATGAACCTTCAAGGTAGCTGGTCTAAGGCCTAGGGAATTTAGATGGGCCAAATAATCCAGCAAAGTGGCCAAGTCAGCAGATTCTGGCACAATTTGTTTCTCCGAACACCAGAAGGAAAACCTCTTCCACTTAGAATTGTAAGTGGTTCTAGTGGAAGGCTTCCTAGAAGCCTTTAAAATATCCAGGACCCCTTGAGAAAGGTGCAAATCAGCAATTCTAACTCCTCAAGAACCAAGCCTTGAGGTGGAGGATTTGAGGTCCGGTACACACTCTCCCTGTGCACAGGTCAGCAAGTCGTGGGTCCTGGGCAAGGTCAGGGAGGGTGGATTGTCAGGGACAGAAGAAGAGGATACCAGGGCTGTCTGGCCTAGTCTGGAGCAATCAGAACCACTTTGCAGGGCTGAGTTCTGATTTTACCAATACCCTGAAGAGGAGAGGAAAGGGGGAAAAGCATATAGGAATTTCCTTTCCAATCCAGCAGAAAGGCGCCCAGGGGACTGAGCCCAGCACTGAGGCCTGCAACAAAATAGAGGAAGCTGATGGTCTGTCTGGGGCTGAAGAGATCTATCTGAGGCGCCCATCTGGCAAAAACCGACCCCAATACCTGAGGATTCAGGGACCATTCGTGATGGCCCTGGGAATCCTGCTGAGAGCATCCGCCAGGACATTGTCCTTTCCTGGAAGGTGAATTACGCATCAGGAGGTGTTTAGGGAGTAAGCCAGAGACCACAACTCATTGCTTCGTGCACAAGGCTGATGACCGAAAGTGCCCCTTGTTTGTTGATGTACCACATTGTTGTGGTGTTGTCTGTCCTGATTTGAACTACTTTGTTCTGGACAACAGTTGAAAAGCCTGAAGAGCTAAAAGAACAGCTCTGAGTTCCAAAAGATTGATGTGGAGCAGAGATTCCTGGGGACCACACTCCTTGAGTGGAACGGTCGCCTATGAGCCCCCCACCCTAACAGGGAGGCGCTCCGTGTGAGGGTGAGGGAGTGTGAAACGGGTATAAAGGGAACCCTTGAGTAAGATTGCTTTGATCCTGCCACCACTGAAGGGCCAGGATCAGGGTTTTGGTCACCGGACTAATTGGTAAGGGGGCCTCCTTTGAGACCAATAGGACCTCAAGTGGAACTGGATGTCCCTCATCTGAAATCTTGCCCCTGCACAACAGCTGTGGAAGCAGCCATGTGCCCTAGGAGTTGCAGAAAGTGCCTTGCTGGTCGAGAGACCCAGAGGGTAAAGGAGGATGCTAGGGCAATGAGCCTGTCCACTTTTCCGAGGGAAGAAATGCCCTGGCTAACTTCGTGTTCAATTCTGCACCTATGAAAGTTAGAACCTGAACAGGTTCCAGAACTGACTTTGGAAAGTTCAGCAGGAATCCCAGGAAGTGAGAAGCTGCTGGGTGACTTGCAAGTGGGATTTTACCTGATCTGGAGACTGGACCCACTATGAGCCAGTCGTCCAGGTAGGGAAACACAGCAATCCCTTTGCCTTTTAAATGAGCCACTACCACAGCTAGACATTTTGTGAATACCCTTGGAGCCGAGGTTAGGTCGAAGGGCATTGCTCTGAACTGGTAGTGGCCAGAGAGCAGTTCGAACCTGAGGTACTTTCGTGAGAAGGCCTGATCATGACATGAAATAGGCGTCCCTGAGGTCCAGGGAAGCCAACCAGTCCTCTGGCCTCAGGGAAGGCAAAATCATTGCTAGAGTTAACATTTTGAACTTTGGTTCAGTAGATGTTTGTTCAGGTACCTTAAGTCTAGGATGGGCCGCCATTCTCCTGTCTTTTGGGGTAAGAAAATATCTTGAGTACAGTCCCTTGCCCTGATGGCAAGGGGGACCCTTCCACTGCTTTGCAATCCAGCAGGAAGAAACCTCTGCTTCCAAAGCAAGGGCTTCTGAAGAGTTTGCAGGTGGAAACTGCCTGGCTCTCATCTTTGGGAACTGTTTGAAGCTGAGAACCAGGCCCTGGCTTACTACTTCCAGAACCCACCTGTCCGAGTTAGGGACAGCCAGTTCTGGCTGAAATAAGCCAACCTGCCCCCCACTGGTACAGGAGAATCGGCCCTGGGCACCCATCAGGTGCCTGCTTAGCAGCAGCTTTAGGCTGAGGGAGGCGACTGTCTACCTGTGCCCGCCTACCTCTGCCTCTGAAAAACCCTCTGTGAAAAGGTAGAGGAGGCTTGAGATTGGTAAAGGGCCTGTGGAAAGGCCTACCTCTCCCCTGGGGCATGCCTTTGTGGAGTGGCATGCCTCCTTAGCTTGGGCACTTTGTAGGTAGTTCTATATTCATCCATCTTTTTCATATAATTTTCGCTTGATCACTAAACAGAGAATTTCCCATTACAGGAAAATCCATAGCCTTTGACTGAGTATCTTGGGACAGATTAGTGCATCTGAGCCATGCCAACCTACGGAAAGCTACAGAAGTGGCCATGACCCTAGAGGAAACATCATTAACATCAACAGCAGTATGAAATTGAACTTTAGAGGTTTCAATGCCATCAGCAGCCACTTGTTCCAACTCACTAGCCAGCTGGCCCTGGGCCTGCTTGGCTAACTGCAATATAGTGTCCCATCTAGATTTCTGATATCTAGCCACATAAGCCATATAATTAGCCTGCCTGAGTCCCAAAGAAGCTGCCATATATTGTTTTTTCGCCATGGCATCAATCTTCCTGGAATCCTTATCAGGAGGATGGAGGCCAGGGGATATTAGCCTGTCACAGGCTGCAGCTTGTACCACACCACATGACTACACTGCTCAGAGAGGAAGTCTATATCAGGGCCTGATAAGGTATACCTTCTGTCCATTTTATATCTACAGGAGGGACAGAATGAGGATTTTTAAAATCTTTGTTGTTTGCTTCCTAAATGACTTATGCAAAGGAATAGACAACCTCCTAGACTCTGGAATATCCATCATTTCAACATAATCAGGCTCCTCTTGCTCATCCACAGCCTCTTCTAAAGGAAGCTGGAGGGTTTCTGCCACCTTTTGTAAAACATAAAAGAGAAGGGACTCAGACAGCATAGGGGAGATTCTACAGGTCTATCTGGAGAAATGTCCGTTCAATGGGCACGCCCAGACCTTCCCAGTCACAAACATACTGATCAAATTCTCCTCCCTCATGTGGTTCATAAAACGCAACATCATAATCCTGAACCACTGGGACAGAACGAGCCACCCTTTTCCCAGATGCAGGGGTCTGGACAGATCCCTGAGACAAAGACTGGACAATCTGAATGGCTTTAGTTATCTCTGCAGCAGTTGGAGAGACAATTTTGTACTCCAGACCTGCTGATTTCTTTGTCTTTTTGCTGGGACTGGTTCCTCTGAACCAGCCTCCAAATGCGTGTAAAATAAATACTTTTGCCGGGTTCCAATGAACTTAAAATACCGCTGAACCAGAAATGAACCGAGCTGAAGAAGCTGGATTCTGAGCGACTGTTCAGTGAAGCGGAGTAAAGAATCTGACAGTTTCATTTGAAACTAGCCAGATAGAGTTTGAACAGCGCTCACTGTGGAACCCAGATCACTCTGGAGTTAACTGTTCTCTCCGGGCAGTTCAAGTGTGGGGAATGACTGCAATGGTCCTAATATAGCAAGACTTCATGGTGTTTGAAGAGGGACAGGGATAAGGAAATGTACCATCTTGCATCTAGAAAAGTCACCCGGATGGTGAGAGGAGCAAAGTCCAGTAAAGAGCAGCAGCTGGCACAGGGATACATGGAGGGAAAGGGGTTCTTCTGGTACATTGGAGAGAGGAGAAATCTAAGGCCATCTCAGCAGATTGAGATCAGAAGGAGGGTGGGTGGAAGAGGGAGGACCAGGCAGAGGTATTTGACGAATACTTTGCCTCTGTGTTCACTAGGGAGGGGATGGATATCTATAAAGCAAGGCACGATGGGATAGAAGTGGCAGTGAGGGATCAGGGGAGCAACAGAAATGGAGCAAGAGGGGGGAGGGAGAGGTACCCAGGTGTTGCATCTGGACAAGGATAAAAAGGCCAGTAAGGTGAAGGGGACAGATGATGCTATCTCCGCTAAAAGGGTGGTTAGCCCTCAAGGCCCTAAAGAAAGACAAATCTCATGGCCGATGGCATTCATCCCAGAGTACTATGGGAATTGGTGGACATACTGGCTGCACCCCTGGCAGAGCTCTTCAACAGGTCACTTGAGACAGGGAGGGTACCTAGGGATCAGAGAGGCACATGTGGTGCCAAACCATAAAGGGGGCCTGAGGGAAGTACCAGGTAACTATAGACCCATCAGTTTGACCTCGTGGTGGGAAAATTAATGGAGAGTATACTAAAGGAACGATTGGGGTGTACTTGGAGGAGGTGGAGGTCTGATAGTCGGCAACATGAGTTTGTGCCAGGGAGATCATGTCAAACCAATCTTGTGGAGTTCTACTAATGGGAAACATCAGAACTGGACAGGGAAAGCCTGTGGATATATTATTCTTGGACTTCAGCAAGGCATTTGACTCTGTCCCCACAATGGTCTGGCTGAGAAACTGATGCGTTAGGAGTAGGCCCTAGATGGTCAGATGGATTGAAAACTGGCTAGCTGGACGCACTCCAGAGAGTAGTGGTCTGTGGGGAGCTCTCAACCTCAGAGAGGCTGGTAGGTGGGCACTGCAGGGCTCGGTCCTGGGTCCGATCCTGTTTAATGCATACATATCTGACATCAGAGAGGGTATAGGTGTGAAATGAATCTCTTCACTGATGACTCCAAGATGGGAGCAGTAGTTGAGGGAGAAGAGGGGAGGCTGGCCCTGCAAGGGAACCTGGACCCTGGAAAGCTGGGCTCAAAATGGAAATTAAATTTCAGTATCACCAAGTGCAAGGTGTTGCATCTTGGGCGGAACCCTAAACACAGGTACACCCTGGGAGGGAGGCGCTGGAGGCCTCAATAGGGAAAAAGACCTAGGGGTCATGGTGGATGCATGTATGAATAACTCTGAGCAGTGCAGGAGAGGCTAGCAAGGCAAACAGGATGTTGGGATGCATCGTAGGGGATCACCTCTAGGAGCAAGGAAGTGATTTTGCTGTACAATGGACGGTTAGAACACACGTTGAGTACTGTGTGCAGTACTGGAGACCACACTTGAAGAAAGACATACAGCTCCTGGAGAGGGTACAGAGGAGGGCAACTAAGATGATACGAGGGCTAGGGATTTGACGATGAAGACAGACTTGAGGAGCTCTGCCTGTTTTCATTGGAGGACAGGAGAGATGGGGACATGATTGAGGTCTTCAAGTACCTCAAGGGAATAAATAGGGTAAAACATGGAGGGGATCTTAGACTAAAGCAGGGAGGTATTACCAGAGGCATGGTTTGAAGTTGGAAGGAGGAAGGGTGAGGGAGGAAAGAGGAAGAGGTTTTCACTGAGAGGGTGGTGGACCCTTGGAATGCACTGCCTGGTGAGCTGGTTCAGAGATCCACAGTGGAGGGCTTCAGAGAGGGTGGGACAGACACAGAAAGTGGATGTATCAGATGATGGCCTGTCCCAGGGGTGGGAATGGATGATGGGGTTTCTGGAACACAAGGGAGGGAGAGCCTCGCACCCAACTAGGGATCTCAGGATCGAGTAGACTGATAGACCGTAAGGCCTAATCTGCTGGCAAATAGTATGTTAGTATGTAATGAGGTTGGAGGTCATAATAATGAGGCCAGTGGCTCTGTCTTTTCAGTGGTTTACAATAAACAGCAGCTTGTTAAGATTTTCCAGCCTAAAAGTCTTGTTAGAATACCACTGTAGATTAGAAGAGAAATACTCATAAATGGCTTCGGACCTTGTTTCTTCCAGGCAAGACTGACAGTTCCCTTGATTAAAAGCTCACACAGCCTTATGTTTTCTGGGCAACAGAGTCACTGAGGGAGTTTGTGGAATTGTTAAAACGGTGTCTCTTATGTTATAAGAGTTCATTCTCAAGTTCTTTGGGTGAGAGAACTGTGAAGCAAAGCTGAGTACTTCTGGCACACAAAGGACTTGAAAGAAACTCTTACAACTATAAGAGACACAGGAACTGTATGTATACATACATTAGAAATCCTGTGAAATGCCTTTGTTTAAAAAGTAAAACTTGAATTTAAAATCAAAATGTTTCACTTTACAGAATATCAGTGAATCCCCTTTGTGGGAAAATAGACTTCATTGTTCTCAACCAGCTGAAGGCGTGGAACCACTCTTATATAGCAGCGAGTGACTCCGGGGACATATTAACTAAGATATATAAGAGTACCTGGAATGTTTAGAAATAAGAATCTTGACTGGCTGAGAATGATTCCACGATTTAGTAACTTGCCTGACATGTCTATCTCCACTGCAGCATACCGTATATAAGAAGGCCCTGTCATCTCTGGGAAACTTTCTTTTTTTCATTCTCTGTTTGTGGCTCCCTCTGTGCCACTGTCTCAACCTCCATCAGGGTCCCCTAGGGTGCTTGTTTCTTCCTGTTCTCTGAACCCCTACAGCCATCTACCTCTATGCTACCACAGGTTTTCCTCAGGTGGGGAAGAAGGAAGGTCCCCCCACGTGAACAATCTTGGTCATGCTGGTCAGCTGAGTGCTTCTGAGCCATCTTCCTTGGTTCACTGGGGCTGACAACCATTGGGCAGTGGGGTCTTTTCTGCTTTTTCACCCCAGCCCCATGGAAGCAGGCACAGACGGAGGTCCAAGGCATGTGTACGCTGGAAGCATGCTGCTGCACTGAATGCCCGGCCTGCGTCTGTCTCTTCCCACAGCGCCCCCAGCTGCACTACTACTACAGTCACCCAGGTGGCAGTACTGCAGCAAGGGCGACAACCCACCCTCTCTGAAGAAGGAGAGCATCCCCCGATGCTCAATCTTCATCCCCTGGCCAGCTCCCCAATGATCTGAATTTGTTCCCAAACTCAGGCCGCTGGTATCGGAACAGTAGCGCTTACTGCTGTGCCGACGGGCTGGCCTATCTCTGGGAAACTTTGATAAAACATTTTTAGACCATATTCATCTTTCTTAATAATCACGGACTCTTTCTTAACAAATCAAAATAGTTTATTTCTAAACATTCCAGGTACTTTATAAACGTAAGAGGTGGTCTCGTGCAATACAGTTCTAAAATTCTAATGTTCTAAATTCAGTTGATAGAGCCTATTTCCCACAAAGGGGATTCACTAATATTCTGTAAAGTGAAACATTTTGATTTTATATTCAAATTTCACTGTTTTAAACAAAGGTATTTCACATGATTTATAATATGTTTATAGGTACAGTTCCTGTGCCACTTACGGTTATGAGAGTTTCTTCTCAAGTCACTGCTCTCTCACCCAAAGAAGTCGAGAATGCACTCTTCTAACCATAAGCAGGGCTCCTGGTGTTCTAGCGGCAGAATTTTCTGATTTCTATGCAGGGCTCCTTGACTTCATGGCAGCATTTTCTGATTTCGCGGCATGATTTATTCATTTCTCTGGCAGAATGCAGTCCTGTCATTGGTTAATATGATGTGATGTCATCGATGACATCATATGCTGAGTATAGAGGAGGGGCTTCAGGATAAACAGGTGGGAAAGAAAGCCTGACACTATGGAAAACAGTATATTTATATGAAAATTCACCAAAACAATGAATTCTGCGGCACTATATATATTCTGGGCATGATGCAATTCTGTGGCAAATTCAGCAACTGCAGAAATCTCCAGGGCCTTTGACCATAAGAGACACATTAATTGTAATATAACATCTATTATACATCATATATTTTCTGTATTAGGCTACATTTCTTCACTGTAACGGCACATACGTAAAAAGGACCAGTGTCTATTAGACTGTGGTTGTTCACATTATATCACAATCTGTTGCTATGGAAACAGTTCTGATATCACACTGGAGGATTATGATGTCTGATGTAAACAAGAAGCCAGAGCAGTTGAAGCATAATGGGGCGATGATCCGGTATTCATGTCAATACACAGAGTTATTGGTAAGGGAAGCGGACTACAGAGAACATGTAAAATACAGAATAAGTGGAAATGCGTATGTATTTAATTATTTAAAATGTGTTCATCAGAATTAAATATCTCCTTTCCACGGGATCTTTGAAAGTTACAGTGTTTTCATACAAAACAAAACAAATGTCATTAACATGTAAAAGACAAGACTAACACTATATCGACACAGTTCAACTAAAGTAAATCTCGGCAACAGTCTGCTACAACCATAAATCCTAATAGAAAGTCTCACCCAGGGCTTGTGTTAACCCCTACTGAAGTCCTCAAATGGGAATGCTGAGGATTTTGAACGAAGCACAAATGAAAGCAGCACTTGCATTGACCCTGTATATGGAAAAGTTTCCATGGATTTCGTTAGCAGAAAAGTATTGAGTAATGTTTTACAAAGCCACTCCAGCAAATTTCTGACCCAAGGAGTCTCTGGTCTGACCCCCAACACTTGAAGCAGACAGCAGAGGGTCAAGTGTTTAAAGGGGGTGGAACTATATCACTACTGGAGACAGATGCTTGTGAGTGAGCTCCCACTTCAGGCTCCCTCATTTTGATCAAAACGCTTATCCTGACATTATTTTACCCAGCCAGGAACACAACATATTGTACAGTACAATTTTTGTGGACAACTTGGGCAAGCCTCATACTCAACAATCCACTGCAAATGGCTTTTTAAACCGAAACAAAGAGCAGGACAGGAACTGTTGCCTGAGATCAGCTCCCAACTACACAACTTTAGTCATGAAAAACTTCAAAACAACGTGTGGTTCTGTACAGGCAAGGGAAAATGGTTTATGTAAGTTCTCGGATTATATATATATATTTTTTTTTTATTTTATTTAAACAGCAGTTTGAAAACCTTTGAGCCATAGGCTCATTTACAAAGGTACCTTGTCACAGTAAGACAAACCAAAATACACAGTATAGCAGTACAACACATAAGTATAACAGTAAAATTAAGACATAGATACAAACAAGCTGGTACTAGGTAGGATGGATGCAAACAATACCAGAGTTATGTCGTCCTTAGCAGCTTAGTAATAAGCTTTGTCATAAGTATTGAGTACGGCTTTGACTAGTGGCAGTTACAGCATCAGGTGTTAATAAGGTGGTTACAGAAGGAAGTTTTGAAGCGCTGATATAGTTGGAGCTCGGAGATGGAGGGGGCAGTGTGTTGAACCAGGAGGGGGGCCCTAAAGCTGAAGGCTCTTGGCCGTGAGAGTCCTAGCTCTAGGGATAACAAGAGAGGCTTTCCCAGAGGTCCGAGTATGAACTAGTGGGACAGAGCGCGTATGGTGGTGGTCAATCCGGTGTGTGGAAAGCCCAAGGAGGGTCTTTTTGGTAAGGGTACAGGTAAGATATTTGAGGCGCCATCGAGATCAAGTACCAGCGCTTTAGCATACAGTAGACAGGTGTGTGTCATCTCAGGTGCTCCAGTAATTAACCTGCAGGCCTTATTCAGAGTAGGAATTTTATGGAGTGCGGTCTGATCAGCAGCACCATACACCGGCAGTCCATAGTCCACTAGGACAGGATAGAGGAGGTGACTGCGAATGTAAGAGGCCTCGGGAGGTGTTTATACCATGTAAGATGCCCAATCGGATATTAGTGGCAGGCTAGGGCAGCGATGTGTCCATGGAAGGAGAGGGGGGTCAAATAAATCCCTAGGTATTTATAGGAGCAAACTTGTTCGAGTGGGAATGAGGACCCAGAGTGAATGAGGAGTTTGAAGTTGCAGGACTTGTTTTGGGGATGAGTGAAGAACATGGTTTTTGTTTTTAAGATTTATCACCAATCTATGTTCCTTGAACCAGCCCTCGGCTTCAGTGAAGGACTTCTGCAGAGAGTCCTGGAGGGCAGTAGGGTTACGATTTGAGGCAAAGATGACTGCATCATCAGCGACAATAGAATGTTCCCGAGCAAGAGCATGGAAGGGTGTTAAGGTAAAGGAGAATAGTAAGGCCCAGAATGGAGCCCTGGGAACCCCAGAAAGATGGGACAGATGTCTGAGTAGGTCCCATTAATTTTATACGCCAGAGCGGTCAGACAGATAACTGGTGCACCAGGAGATAGGCCCAGCAGCAAACCAGAGAGACTAAGGGCATCAAGAAGGAGGGGTGGAGACAGTGTCGAAAGCTTGAGAGGTCAATGAAGACAGCACCAGCCAGAGAACCAGTGTCTAAGGAGGAGGGAGAAAGTTGGAGAACTCTAGGAGGGCTGTGTTGGTACTGTGGCCCGCTGGAAGCCATGCTGCTCAGGACAAAGGACATTGTAGGTGGAGAGGTAGTCAGAGATTTGAGAGGCCACCACTTTTTCCAAGGCCTTGGAGAGGAGAGAGAATGGAGATCGGTCGATAGTTTCAGCCACTAGTCCTATCACCACCTTTAAAGATAGGGGTGACAGTGGCGACTTTCCAGGCAGTTGAAACCTTCCCAGGCAAAGAGAGTGGTTGATGAGGCATGTGATTGGGGTAAGACTGTGTCTAAGACCAGCCGAGATACACGGATCCAGGGTGTCACTGCCTGTACTATTACCTTGAGGGCAGTGACAAGGTGCGGCTTAAGTTCTGGGGCAGAAACACGGAGAGGAGAAAATAAGGGCGAGAAAGATTTACGGCAGGTGCTGGGGAGGAGGGTCAAAAAATTTGTAGGGAGGATAGGCTAAGGTCAGTGAATGAGGTGTTGAGGTGGTTGCTATGAGGGCTGGGTCTGAGGAGATCACACCATTAATGTTGATCTGGTGGGTGGGGGGGTGCACTCCCATTTAACTGTTTAATGTTATCCCAGAATGTTCTGGGATTCCCCATGAGCAGTGGTGAGGACCGACAGTGTTCAGACTTGGCCTTTCTGATGGCCGAGAGGTACTTGTTGACGGCAACATATAACACGCCTGTCATTGGGCGGCCAGTCTCAATGGCACGGTGCCATAGGTTGTCCCTATGTTTGAGCTGGTGGATCAAAGCTGGGGTAACCTAGGGGCATTCTTCCTTTTAGAACGGCGGGTCAACACTGGGAAAAAGATATCACAGGCATTATTAAAAGTTTGGGTAAAGAAGGAGAGAGCTGTGTCAATGTCAGGAGTTGCCTGTATAGGAGACCAGTCAATTTGGGACAGAAGTTCCTTAGTTTTATCAGTCCACCAGGTATTAGACGCCGGCATGTGGACTGTGCTATGGGTTTGGGGACTGAGGTTGACCAGTGGAATAGAATGGGGAGTGATCGCTGAGAGAGTCTGGGAGGACTTGTGCATTGGGGATCCGATTAGGGCGGTTGGTGAGTACCACATCAAGCAGGGTACTGGAGCCTCTTGGGGTTAGTCCTGGTAGGGTGGGTAACTAGTTGCTAGGTCTATTGCAGAAAAGGAGTCTCGGTAGAAGAGGAGGAGGGGCTGAGCCAGTTGACATTTAAGTCACCCACCAGAATTTGATCAGCGGAAGGAGGTAGAGAGGTAAGGTATTCTGTAAGAGAGGCAATGGCCTGCCATTGTCATATGCCACATACCCAACAAGTAAAACAAAGTGGGACATAAGAACATAAGAAGTAGCCCGCAGAAGGAGACTACATCTCAGCGAAGCCAAAAATGCAATAGCAGCTACATCTAGTGTAGTCTCTGCGACTGCCCTGCTAAAAAGCCAGGTTGGGGCAACACAGAAATCTTTGAACAGGCTGCCAGTGGATTTTTGACAGTGAGCTCCTGGTCAGATTCTTGAAGGCTTGGCTCTGCAAGTTTTACAGTGGGTAATCGGCATCGCACAGCCCAGGCTTTGCTGACAGGGCTCATCCAAAAGCTCAGGAGGGCACCAGAGAACTAATACCAGCCACACACACAGTGCTGATCATTCTCATCAGAGCCAGTTTGTGAGATCGGGTCCTAGCCTGGCTCAGCATGTCGACTGAAAGAAAAATTACTCACTGCAGCAATCTTCTTTCTTCCAAGGGGTCCTTTAGCATCAGTAACTTTTACACTTAGCTGGTTAGGTGCAACTGCCCTGGAGGTGTGCCTTTAGAGATATTTAAATGAGTGAGGGCCAAGCCAATCAAAAGACAGGAGGGGTGTGAGCTGAGTGAGAGCTGTTGAATGCTTCAGAATTTTTTCAAATAAACGAGGGCAATGCTCCAAAAAGAATCAACAGGATTCAAAACAAGCAGATGTCCACAAAAGTGGAAATAGAAACAACAGCAGCACAAGCCAAAACTCATCAATAAGAAACTCCAAATTTGGTAAAGGTGACATAAGAGCCCTTCTCCGACAGGTGAACCGGGAAGGAAGGAAGCATTGATGCTAAAGGACCCCTTGGAAGAAAGATTATTGCAGTGAGTAATTTTTTTCTTACCCCAAGAGTCCTTTAGCATCAGTAACTTTTGCAGACTACCCAGCAGTAGCAAGTGGGAGGCAGGCAGAGAACCTACTTAGGAAAGAGGCTCTGCACAACCACCCTGCCAAATTTGGCATCAGATCTGGTCTGCACATCCAAACTGCAGTGTTTCTAAGCGTGTGCACAGATTTCCAGGCATCTGCTTTGCAGATATCCAGTAGGGGAATGTCCCTTGCTGCTGAAGCGAGGCTGCAGTGCCCCTGGTGGAATGGGCCCTGAGCCCCACTGGAGGTTGTTGACCAGCGTTCTCATAGCAGACTAACACAAGAGACCAACCAACAGAAATAGTTCTCTTGGTAGCTGGTCTTCCTCTGCCTACATCCCCGTAGGTGAGGAACAACTGAGTGGAAGAGGCTCTGGACTGTCTAGTATGCTCCAGGTGAAAGGTAGTGAAAGATGGCTCTTTGATATCCAAGCTGTGGAGCTTTTGCTCGCCAGGACTGGATGGCTCAGTAAAGAAGACAGGCAGAGTAATGGACTGGTTCAAGTGAAACTCTGAAACCATCTTTGACAGAAATTCCCTATTTGTCCTGAGCTCAACTTTATCATTGTGAGGGATGATGTAATTCAGCTCAGTGCACAGGGCCTGCAGCCTCTGAAATCCTCCTGGCAAATGTAATGGCTACCAGGAAGACAGTCTTCCAAGTTACAAACTTGATGTGGGCCATGGACATAGGCTCGAAAGGTGGATTCACTAGCCCATCTGTGCAAAGTTTCAGGCTCCAAGGAGAAACAGGCTCCTGGCTGGAGGCTAGAGTGCAAGAGGCCTTTGAAAAACTGTTTAAAAATGTTGTGGGAAAAATGATTTCTTCTTTCCACCTAAAGGTAGGCTGAAATTGCTGCTAGGTGTAGCTTGAGTGAAGATGGTTTCAAGCCTGACGCCTGTAGGTGTACCAGGTAGTCTAGCAGCTGAGGGTCTGAAGCTTATAAGGTTCGACCTTTTCGCTCTTGCACCAGAGGGAAACCTTTTCCATTTGGCTGCATAAATCTTCTTAGTGTTCGGATTTTAGCCATCCTCAGTATCTTATGGACCTGTTCACAGTACTGTGAGGATGGAAACTCTTAACTGTCAAGAACCAGGCCTTGAGGTGAAGGAGTGTACGTTTAGTACTGCACTCCTGTCTGAGGAAGGGTCAGCAGGGAGTGAGTTGGAGGCAGGTGAATGGGCCTGTTGCAGGACACTGAGAGAAGGAGAGGTACCAGGCTTGTCTGGACCACTCCGGAGCCACTAGGATCATTGATGCAGGCTGCTGTCTGAGTTTCAGCAAAACCCTGAATATCAGGGAAAGGGAGGAAATGGCATAGGAATCTCCTGACCAGTACAGGATCAGGGCATCCAGAGGAAGTGTTCCCAGAACTGGGGACCTGCAACAGTACTGAGGAAGCTGAAAATTGAGAGGAGAGGCAAACAGATCCATGTCTGGTGTGCCCCACTGCCTGAACACTGTGGCTAGTACTTGCTTGTTCAGTGTCCATTCGCTCTGACCTTGACTGATGCGGCTTGAGCATCCGCCAGAGTACTGAGTTTGCCTGGGAGGTGAATAGCTGAGAGGCTGACTGCCAGGGAAAATGCTAGAGACCAGAGCTTTAGAGCTTCCAAACAGAGTATTCCTGATCTAGTACCACCCTGCCTGTTTATGTAGAACACTGCAGTAGTGTTGTCCATTCGAGTTTGAACTGCCTGCCCTTCTATGTTGGGAGCGATAACTTTGAGAGCTAGTAAGACTGCTCTGAATTCCAAAGATTTATGTGCAACTGTGACTTTGGGAGTCCAGCTGTCGCCATTGAGGCACTGTTCAAATGAGCTCCCAGCCCAAAAGGGATGCATCTGTGGTGATCACCTTGTGGGAAGAGGAGCTTGAAAGGAACATTTGCCTGCAAATTTGCAGGGTTCTTCCACCACAGCAAATTTTGAGGAACTGCTCTGACACAGGTATCAACTCTGAAAATGTGTTGCTTCTCTGAGATAGGCTTGCAGGAGTCTCATCCTGTACCTGACCCTGGGACTACTGCAGTCATGGAGGCCATATGTCCCAGAAGTTTAAGGAAATGTCTGGCTGGTCTTGGCTGTCCCTGGGCAAAGAATCTGCCACTGAAAGGAAACTGAATATTTTCCTGTGGGAGGAAAGCATGCCCTTCTGAGTGTCCAGCTGGGCCCCTGTGAAGGTGAGCAGCTGGGTGGGTTCCAGGTGAGATTTCTCTAGATTTACCAGGAAACCCAGAGACTCCAGAGTGCGTTCTGTGAGGGAAAGAGATTCCTTGACCTGGTAAGGAGACTTTTGCTACTATGAACCAGTCATCCAGATAGGGATAGAAGCGACACCCAGTCTCCTGAGATGTGCTGCTACCATCAGTAGACACTTGGTAAAGACTCTTGGGGCCGAGGACAGACCGAAGGGCATTGCAGTGAACTGATAGTGACCTGAAGGAAGTTTGAACCTGAGAAACTTCCTGTGAAATCTCCTTATGGGTATGTGGAAGTAGGCGTCCTTTAAGTCGAGGGAGGCTAGCCAGTCTCCTGCTGTAAGGACTGTATGACCAGTGACAGAGTGACCATTTTGAATTTTTTTTTCAGATGTTTGTTTAAATATCTGAGATCTAAGATAGGCTGCCACTCCCCAGTTTTCTTTTGTGTCAGAAAATACCTGGAGTAGAGGCCCTAGCCCTTCTCTTGGTATGGACCCTCTCCACTGCTCGTAAAGCCAGAAGGTTTTGTACCTCCATTTCCAACAGCGGTATCTGTGATGGTAACAGAGGTTTTACACCTGGGTACGCTTTGAGGTCTGGCAGCTGCTTGAACTGTAATGACAGACCTTCTCCACTATCTCCAGCACCCACTTGTCCGGCGTGATGAGGGACCAGTGCTGGCGATAGTGAGAGAGTCTGCCTCAACCGGAAATGGAGCGACCTGGACACTCACATCAGGACTTAGACTGAGAGGCAGATGGCTGGGTAGAGGTGGCTCTTCTTTGGCCCCTTCTGCCCGCCTCTGAAAGACCCCTGTACTGGCTAAAGTCAGATTGGGGATATGGACTTTAAGGCCTGGGAACAAAACTTCTTCCCTACTGCCCGGAAGGATCTCTGAGGGTGGCAGGTTTAGGCTTGATGAGTGGCTCTTGCCAGGAGGCCTTGTACTCATCAACGTTTTTCATGTAGTCAGGTGGTTCTGTAATCAAATAACATATTTTGATCACAGGGAAAATCCATGGCCTTGTTCTGAGTGTCTGTGGTCAGACTGGTTGTTCTAAGTCAGGCAGCATCTCAGAGATGGCATGGGCCATCGCCCTAGAGGCTGCATCATTATTGTCATCTGCCATGTGAAATTGGTACATAATAGCTTCCAAGGCAGTTTTGACATATCCACCAGCTCCTGCACCATAGAATCTGATCCGCTATGGGCGATTGCCTGGACAGAGTTCCAAAGGGCTTTCTGACATTTGGCTGTGAATGCCATGTAAAAGAAAGCCTGAGAAGCAGGAAGCTGTGTCATACATTTTCTTTGCTATGAAGTCAATTTTCTTGGAATCCTTGTCAGGGGAGAGAGGACAAGGAGACTCAAGCTTTCTCACAAGCTGCCTGCTGCACTATACTTTCATGGCTAGGTGTGCAGACAGGAACTCAGTACCATTTTTAGACAATTTATATTTTCTCTCAAGCCGCTTATCAACCCCGATACTGAAGTGGGGTGTTGAAGCACCCTTGTAGTATTTTTCTTTTTTTTTTTTTTTCAAACTCTGTTTTCTCCCACACACGCTGAATGTTCTCCAGTGACCCTACCTTACCACACTCTCTACCTCCTGTGTGGCCCTACTGTGTCCTCCTCCTATCTCCACAGATCGGGCATCCCAGGTCCGCCCTCCGGGAAGGGTCGCCCCAGGGCCCTCTTCTATTAGTATTGAGACACTGGGCCAGAGAGGGAGGAAAGTGGAGAGGACTTCAGGCCTGACTATGGGAGTGTGGAATGCAGAGGAAGGCGTCTCCTATCAGCGGCGAGGGTGTTTTCTCTATTTTCCTAAGTTTCTTGCAGCCGTAGCTCCACTTCTGGCGTACACCCTGTGATGCTACATTCAGTTCACCCCCAGCCTCCACCAGAGAGCTGCTTAGTGACCCGCAGCCCTAACTCCACCCCTGGAAGAGAGAGAGCTGTCCTCCGACGCTCAATCTCTCCCCGCCTCACTGACCCCCAGCCATCCGGGGCCATTCCCAACCCGGTCGCCGGTGGCGCCAGTGTGGCATCCAGCGCCAACCCTCAGCGCCACCGGCTGCCTGGCATGGTATTTTTTTTCAATGCATTATAGATAGGGATGACCAGGGTCTATGAGGATGAAAGACCTTCATCTCCTATAATCTTCGCCTTCATCGAAATCCTGGATGTAGGGAGGTCCAGGGTATCCAGCATATTTTGTGTAAATGTAAACATAGAGGAAGGATCCTTGTGGTCACCCAGGGATCCCCAAGGTGAAGGTCCAGGGACCCTGGGGCTCAAGACCCTCAAAATCCATGTCAGGGGCATCATAAAACTGATCATCATCTGGCCACCCTCATGGTCTACAGAAGAGAGAACTGTGGAAGAGTAATTGCCAGTCCCAATAAATCGAGGACCCAGCTTTGGAAGGGTCTGAAACAGCTGCCATGCTTTTTCCATATCTTGCACTGATGGAAGAACCTGTGCACTTTGTAAGTGTTTTGTTTTTCTGTATGCTTTAAGCTGCCTGTTGTCTCGCTATTGGCTTTCCCAGGAGCAACGGAGCATATTTGTCTTGACAGAGTTTCTTTTAGCCACTTCATCAGAGGATTGATCAAGCTTCCTTTTTCGTCGCCTTATTATTTTTCAATTTGTGAGGAACTTCATTTTGGAAGCTTTACTTTTTGGCTGTGATCTGGAGGGTTCCTCAGCACCTCTGCTTTTGGTATTAGTACTTTGAATGACCCTTCGTAGGAAGCCTTTGATTTATCCTCAGCCATAATAATCAAAGATTTGTCTGCTATGTTTGCCAATTTAAGCAAAGCAAACTACATAGATACATAGACAGTGACAGCAGATAAGTGCCTATGGCCCATCAGTCTGCCCATTTGAGCTTGTGTTCAGTTTATGTTTTCTTAGAAGTCTGTTGCCCTTACCCGACCTCCAGAATTCCTTTATGTCTATCCCATGCATTCTTAAATCCCATGATTGTTTCAGCCCCACCACTTCCTCTGGCAGGGTGTTCCACTTGTCCACCATCTGTTCTGTGAAGAAATTCTTCCTCACGTTTCCTCTGAATCATCCTCCCACCAACTTCATCCCATGCCCTCTAGTCCTGGAACATCTTTTTCACTTAAAAATAGTGTATTCCTGCACCCTGTTCCTCCCTGTAAGATACTTGTATGTCTAGACCAGGGCCCCTAGTGTTCTGCAGCAGAATTTTCTGATTTCTGCGGCAGGGCTCCTTGACTTATGCGGCAGCATTTTCTGATTCCAGCAGCATGATTTATTCACTTCTCTGCAGAATGGAGTCCTGTCATTGGTTAATATGATGTGATGTCATCGATGACATCATATGCTGAGCATAGAGGAGGGCTTCAGGATAAACGAGGTGGGAAAGAAAGCCTGACACTATGGAAAACAGTATATTTATATGAAAATTCACCAAAACAATGAATTTTGTGGCATGATGCAATTCTGCGCAAATTCGCAACCGCAGAATTCCAGGGCCTTGGTCTAGACCTACGAACTGAGTGCAGATTTCTGTGAAAATGCCACCGCCACTCCTGCCCCAGTTAATAAACTCTGTCTATTACCAGTGCCTTTTTTATTTGGTTGTAAAACTGGGATCTATACCAGTGCCAATCTTCATAGAAACCCAGTAATAGTCAACTGACAGGTTGCTGCTGGACCCTATGGACAGTCCTGACACAGATGATACCAAGGTCCAGTAATAGAACAAAAAGGTTTCCTCGTAATTGCCAATCTAGATAGAAACCTCCCAGGCACTGTTTAAATTTGAAATCTACTGCAGAAGCTCTCGTAGTAAACCCCGTGAGGTCTGAGGTAAAAACAAGGCAATTGTCTCTAATTCAACGGTTCCCACAAGAAATTAGTCAAAATGAAGGAAACCGCAAAAATAAACACCCATGATAAAATTAGGCTTTTAAATTAAATAGTCGCAGTAAAATAAAGTCAAAATAGTGCAGTCGCTAAAAGGTTTAAGGTTTGTAATTCGAATATACAGTAAATAAAAAATAAATAAAAATTTATGTAGCGCTAATGAAACAGTAAAACTTTCACTCAGCACACTAAAGGAAATAATTTAGGAGGAAAACTTTACCCAGATAAGCACTAGGAGGCTGTCAACAAGGAAAGTTGGGAGACACCTCAGAGGCAATATTACTCAGTACAGCGGAGAAAAATTCTGAAGCATTCAACAGCTCTCACTCAGCTCACACCCCTCCTGTCTTTTGACTGGCTTGGCCCTACGCCATTTAAATATCTCAAAGGCACACTTCAGGGCAGTTGCACCTAGCCAGCTAAGTGCAAAAAGTTGCTGATGCTAAAGGACTCTGGGTAAGGAGATTCTGCTGTTAGCAGGAGAAGCGATCATTCATCTATAGCTCAAGCTCCCTTTCTCCATAAGAATACGGAGTTGAAGGAATCAAGACCAGACTCCGGGACCTTGTAGCAGCAGTACAACTAAACTGGGCTAACAGTTAATCCCAACCTTTTCTTCACTAGAAAGATTCCAGGCATCTTCCAGTTTTATTTAGTAGTAAAATGTTGTAATTCCACCTAAATTTGAGTATTTTATAAATGTTTTAATTTAGTTTTTTTCTACAAAGATGTCTTCCACATTTGGCTTAGAAACAGCATTGTAAACCTGGTAGAGGTTAGATCTGAGAAAATAAACAACTTATGATGCACAGCATATACTGAGAAAAGTAGATTTGACAGGTGTGCTAATATTATTTATTTATTTTTTTCTGTTAACTCAATTTATGCCCCCTTCTCTCTGGCCCCATAGGATTCTCTCCAGCATGAACCACTGGGATCGGCGTTCTCCTGTTCTGTCCTAAATTCTCCGACCACCACCTCCGTCCTGGTGTGCTCTCTTGCCTCATCCCGACCTGACCAACGCCCCCAGCTCTGAGTTCCCTGAGGTGGGACCGCCAACTCATGCAGTACTCTATCTAGAATCCAAATGGTGGCGGAGTGAGGCGGAGAGAGCGGAGGCCGGCCGGAAGGATCGCGATGGGTGCCGTCCATGAGGTCCCGCCTTGCCTACCCAGGTGCCAGGGCTTTTTCCGCTTTCTTCCCGAGGTGCGAACACGCAATGGCGTCCAGCGCATGGCGCCCTCCTCCCCTCCTGCAGACATTGCCGTCACCACTCCCCATTCACATTCCCGCTGGTGTAGTGCTCCGGTCTCCACGGAAGCCTATAAGCGGGAATCCTCAGCAATCCACTTCCCAGGAGAGGAGAGGAGAGCAGTCCTCCGGACGCTAATCCTTCCTCCCATGCCGACTCCGTGGTCAAGTCCGCCTCAACCCAGGTCACCGGCATGGCATGAGGTGTGGCATCCAGTACCTTAACCCTCAGTGCCACTGGGCCGCATAATAATATTATTATTAATTGCAGCTGAAACTAACTTTTTGAAAAACATTTTCATTGCACTGCTGCTTAAGATCCTTTTTTCATTACCACTCCCAGCCATACTACACTTGGAGGTGGGGGTTAAGACCTTCATGTTTTCTAACCCTCAGGATGCCAATAAATTGTTGGCAAACTGAAGATGGAGTGACAGCACCTGGACATGGTCACACAATCTGTGGAGGACTCAGACAGGAAAGGTTAGTTCTTGCAGTTATTTTCTTTACTGAATTTGGACACCCGTCTCCTTTCCCTATGGGCTAAATGATGCCACTGGGAACTCTGTGACTGAGTGGTGGGTACCAAGTGTGGCAGAGTTAGGCTACACCCTCAGCTGTGACTGATGGTCCACTTTTCTAGCTCCTTATTTCCTAGCAACAGTTAACACTTTTCTCTTTGCTTTTCTTCTTTCCCCTACCCTAGGTTGGCCACCAGCGTAGCTCTTTACTGTCCCTACTAAACTTCCTACTAGTTCTCTCTTTTATTCTTTTTCCATTTCCATCCATCCAGTCCCTGGAATGATGCCAAACACCAGAGAGGTGTGTAAAGTTCATAAGTGCATTTTGTGTACAAAAAGCATGAATGCTATTTTAAATAGGAATTAATACAGTTAGTAAAGCCTTTTAAAGAAAAGAAGTCATATACTGATTCTCTCAACCCACTACTGTCTAGTTATCAGAACCAAATGTTAGTGTTCTCCCACTATGTATTCACTCGCTTATACTGTCTTCAACTGTCTACCTATGTTCCCCTGCCCCAGGACGATATGAAATCGAGCAGTAAACTGCTCAGTATGCCTTTCCTGGTAAAATGCTTAAATAAATAAAATAAATAAATAAAACAAAAATAATGTCATGATCAGTACAGTTATAAGAAATCCTTAAGGTATTTTCATAAAGTCACACTATAAACCTGTTATTGTATAAGGATCTATGTACTAGAATGTGGTATACTTCATAAAAGTCGCTGTGGATCAGAGATCTAGAAAGTCAATATCTGTGGATATATATACACTGTACCTTTAACTGAACCAGGAAGTCCTAAATAACACCACCCCTTGGTTTTGAAACATGTCCACACATGTAAGGACTCAGTCAGGAGACCCTACCAAAAAGATATAAAAACCTTTGCACAGAGTTTACTTCAGTTCTCCAGAGGGCTCAGCCCTAGGCTAGGAGAAGAGGCAGACAAGCTGTTGAATGCAGATGAGAAGGGTCTTAGGAGCTCTAAGATCTAGGACTGTATTTTGTGAGAAACCACTGATGTTAAGTAGTGATTTTCTTTGCAATTTTGTTGTTTTCATTTATTTTTCTAACCTTTGAAAATAAATATCACACCATGGTGTGTTAAACCTGTAAATTTGCCTCATCTAAAGTTTATTCCTACACCCTGACACCAAGGTAACAGTTTTAATGTAATTCTTTTGAACTATGCAGTGGTTAAACGTAAGTGGACTCCTAGAAAACGATTATCATGACTCCAAATCTCTGTAGAACCACACTCTTTGGTTTCAGGGCTGGAGGTGCCAGGATGCCACGGGAGCAAACTTTTGTTAGGGCGCCAACAACAGTGTTGGCACTACGCATAGCGACACCACTGTAACCAGTTGCTGCTGTCAAGACTCATACTGCCTCAGCTCTGTCAGTAAGGAGAGTAGAGAACAAGCACCACTACTGCAGAAAGATAAAAAAGGAAAACTGATATATAGAGAGAAAAGTGTCAGTGGCCCAGCAGGTTGCACACTCGCCTCTGAGGCTGGAAGATCAGAAGGCTGTGGGTTATATCCCCATATCAGGCACTTGGGATAAATCCAAATACTGACACTGTAGTGCAGCATGAGGGGGTGCTGCACTCCTGAGGTGCCATCTTTCAGATGAGACGTTAAACCAAGGTCCCATCTCCTGTTCTGGTGGTAGTTCAGGTGGATGTTAAAGATCCCATGGCACTTTCGAAAAAGAGTTGGGGAATTTCCCGATGTTCTGGCCAAATTTTCCCATTCACCAAAAATACCACCAACAGCTTAAAATCTGGTTCAGTTTCAGTTGGCATCCATCTGTATCCCCCCCTGGGACGAGGCTGAAAATAGGCAAAAGAATTGTGTAGTTCTCCTTCCGGTCAACAAAAACTAAATAAATAAATAAAGCACAAAAGTGAATATAAACAACTAACAGCCTAACAGGAGGAAAGTAAAGAGCTCCTCTCCCAGAATGCCTCCCATAAAGGGCAGGCAGGCTGTGCATAAAAATTATACAGGTAGCCCCTAGCCAGTGGTAACATTCCCAAAGCCTAAGGCGAGGAGAGAAAAACAAGGCAATGACTCAACACAGCTGCCTGCCAAATGCTGTCAAGCAGGGTATCTAGCACCCAAAGTACAGAACAGTAGTCTAGGGATGCGAGAGCAGTCTGTGTGTCAACCACCAAGGCAATCAGCGTGTACAGGTGCTCCCCAGAAGACACAAAACATCCAGGAGCTGAAGAACAAGTGTGCGCATCTAATTAATCCAGTCTTCGTAATACAGGAAATGACAAGAGTGAGGGCACTGAGTGACTCTGTCAGAAAAACACCTATATGCTTTGGTGACGGATTGAAGAAAAGAGTTCTTGGCACTTTGCCTCTGCAGCTGATGCCCATAAGGAAAGAAAATACTAAAATGGATCAATCATCAATGAGGTAAGCAAGGATGCAAACAAGAATCACTACGCTTAAAGAAACAAATTAAAACCAACGGCCAGATCCTAACTTGAGCTGTCATGAAGCCTATGAAAATAGACCAACAATTACTTTATGGGCATCAGGTAACTACAGACTGGTAAGCTTAACTTCCATCGCAGGGAAGCTGATGGAGACAATACTTGAGAAAAGGCTGGTGACCTTTATGGAAGACAGTGGGCTCCAGGACAGTCACCAGTATGGGTTTGTCTCCAGAAAATCCTGCCAGATGAACCTAGTTGAGTATTACGACTGGGTCACGAAGGAATTAGACAAGGGTCACGCGGTGGATGTCATACTTGGACTTCAGTAAGGCCGTCGATTCTGTGCCACATGGGTGGTTGAGAGGAAGTTGAGATACGTGGGAGTGGGGACTAAGATGGTTAAATGGACTGAGAATTGGCTGCAAGGGAGACAGGAGAGGTAGTTGTGGTGGTGGGGAACTCTCATCTCCAAGGACTGTGATGTCTTGCGGGTGCCACAGGGATCGATACTGGGGCCAGTGCTGTTGAGTATATTCATAGCAGACATCACGTATGCTGTCAGGAATAAGATCAGTATATTAGCTGACAATACCAGTTGGGGCAGGTGGTGGATGATATAGCAGGTTGGCTGGGGCTGAAAGACAACCAGACCAAATTGGTGGAATAGTCGGAAGTGTGACAGTTGGGGTTCAATAAGGAAAAGTTCAAAGTCATGCACTTTGGAGCAAAGAACCCAGGGAGGGTTACCAGGTGGGAGGGTGCAGCTAGGTTCCACTGAGGAGGAGAAGGATCTAGGGGTGGTTGAAGAAGGATTTAGGGTGGTTGTAACGGGAAGATGAACAATACAGAGCAGTGTAGGAGGGCGAGCGAAGCCAACAGGATGCTTGGTTGTATCGAGAGGATCTCCTCCAGGAGCAGGGAGGTGATCCTGCCTCTACAGGGCACTGGTCAGGTCGCACTTGGAGTACTGGGTGCAATTCTGGCACCCATATCCAAAGAAGGATGTGTAATTACTGAAAGGAGTACAATGCAGGGCAACAAGGATGATCCAGGGATTGGAGGACAGATCATAAGAGAGGCTGAAAGACCTGAACATTACTCCTTGGAGGAGAGGCGGGACTGGGGCATATGATTGAGACCTTTAACTATGTAAAAGGGATAAACAAGGCAGGCACTGAGGGATACTCAGGCTGAGGAGGGAGGGCATGAGCGGGCACGGCCTTAGATTGGGGAGGGAGCCGCCCACCGCGCAGCAGTTGGATTTCACGGCGACGCTGCCACTGCGGGTTTGGAATGGAGCCGGGTTATCGAGTGGTCAGCCGAGAGGAGGAGAATCGAGCATCCCTGCACTGCTCTCCTCCGGGGAGAGGGTGTGTTTGGTGCAGCAGCATCACCCAGCGGAGGCTGGGTTCGTCACTAGCACCGACACCTACCAACCTCAGGGACAGGGTGGACACTGGTCGTCACTGCACGTCCCGTCCCCTTCCTACAGGGGAGAAAATCTGCCGCCAGGCCGTCTCCATGAAACCCTGCCCTGGACCTCAATTAGCCTCTGAAGCCGGCTCCTGACTAGATACCGGTATTGGGGCCGGTAGGGGGACGGTGCCGCAATCCCATCCTCTGGGGGAAAAGCCAGTGGTGACTGGGGAGCGAGGCATAATCGGAGGTGGAGGTATGGGGTCCGTGACCAGGGCGGATACCGACAGCCTGGCATGGCAAAAGCATACTAAATAGATTGGAGAGGAAGATTTAGGAAGGAAACGAGGAGATACTTTTACAGAGGGTCGTGGCACAATGGAATGCTCTACCAGAAGAAGTGGTAGCCTGTAAGACAGTGGGTAGTTTCACTAGGGGATGGGACAAGGTGAGGGGTAATTGGGAAGGGCAGGGCAGCTGCAAGGTGAGGGTGCTAGCTGCACTTAAGCACACTTGACAGACCAGGTGGTCTATTTCTGCTGGCAAATTCTTATGTTCGATACAAAAAACAACTTATGACAAGTACTTGGTCTCCAATGCCCACCCAAGGTGCACGTAGATCCAAATTTTTATCTATATTGTCTTTAGCCTTGAATACCTAGGGAAAAATCTAGTCATGTACATGAAGAGCAAGGAAAAGGCTGTACATTGCCAGACACAGCATAGTAGATATCAGTACTACCTGTTCTAACAAGTAGAATATCACTCAGCATTCGGAGACGAAGAGGGAAGACCGGTGTGAGAACCAGCATCCTCCTGAAATACAGCCTCCAACAGTGTTGGCAAAAGAAAGACCATGCATGGTGTGGTACTAAGTGGGCCTAGTGACATTTCCATCACACGGTCACAGCAACATAAGACGATCTGCCACACTGGAGGTCCAATCTTAATCAAGAGATCTGCTACAGAAAAGGAGGAAAGTTGTGATTTGAAAGGAAAAACTGAGATATACCCCACTAGGACAGAAAAACAGAGGATGTACTACTTCTGGAAAATAAAAAGGGTTGAGAAGGTAGAAATGAGCAAATGACATAGTTCTACACTCTAAAACATTTTTATATAAATACATTTCTCTTCTTTTTTATGTGGTCATATGGGCATAAAACATAGAAACTGATGGCAGATAAGGACTAATTTTCCTGCCTACTGTAATACCACAGACCCTACCTGATCTCCAGCACAGCCCTCCTTCACTAACCACTAAGGTTCCCTTATGCCTATCCCATGCATTCTTGAATCCATTACAGTTTCTGCCCCTCACCATCTTCGCTGGGAGGCTGTTCCAGGCATCCACTACTCTTTCTGTGAAGTACTTCCTCACGCTTCCCTGAGTCTACCCCTCCAGCTTCATAGAAAGTCCCGCTTTCTTGAGCATCTTTCTTCCTGAAAAATGCTTCCCTCCGCATCTTATTTATACCTGTGAGGTATTTGAAGGTCTCTATCCTATCCCCTCTTCCCTTCTTTCTTCCGGGTATATATATTGAGGTCTTTTAGTCTCTTGCCTCACAGGGTCTCTGATGCAGACCCTGCATCATTTTAGTTGGCCGCCTCTGTACTTTCTCTACCCTGTTTATGTTCTTTCAGAGATATGGTCTCCAGAACTGGACACAGTAGTCTAGATGAGGTCTCACCAATGATTTATACCGCAGTATCACAACCTCCCTCCTTCTGGTGGTGATACCCCTCTCTATGAATCCTAGCATCCCACTGGATCTTCCCACTGCTTTGCCACACTGTGTAGCCACCTTTAGGTCATCAGATATGATTACCCCAGGTCTCTTTCTGTTTGATGATCGTCAGTACCACTCCCCATCTTGTACTCCGCCCTGGGTTTCTGTGCCTCAAGTGCATGATTCTGCACTTCTTAGCACTGAAACTTAGTTGCCATACTCTGGACCATTCTTCAAGGCTTCTTAGATCCCTGTGCATCCCCTTGCAGAGTCTACCCTATTGCAGATTTTAGTGTCATCTGCAAAAAGTATACTTTCCTTCTAGCTCCCCTGCAATGTCACTTATAAAGACATTAAAGAGGACCTGTCCCAGTAATGATTCTTGTGGCAACCCGCTGGTTACCCTCCCATCTTCAGAGTGAACTTGTTTACCACCACCCCCTCTGTCACCTATCCCCAACCAAATTCTTACCCAGTTTACCACTTTTGGAGCCTGAAGCAGACATATGTCCCACAGGTCAACAGTAAGTAAGTTCTCAAAAGGCATCAACCTGAGGCGGCAGAGGAGAAAATTGCTCATAAGCAGACATACTGCCCAAGACCAAAAGCCAGAACCTTGGCTCCAAACACAGATGTGTGTGTGTGGGGGGCGGGGTGACTGTGTCTGTATGGAGAAGATATGTATGAAGATCTTGAGTTACAGTAAGTAACATTTCTATCTTCTAAGAATTAATCATATCCATCCAGACCCTCTCTTTGGTCGAGCAGCAAGCTTCCCATTAACAGGGAGGCAACCTCAACCCTGAGGCAACGGGCACCGGTTCTCAGTGGGGAAAACTGAGGAGGGTGGTAGCCTGGATCATCCTGATCCATCATCCGGACAGGTGAGTGCAGCTGATCACAAGGGTAGACCAGAATGCAGTGCAGTGCAGTACAAAACAAGATAAATGCATGTCAGATTTGTATTGTACAAGTCAGACAAGAAGTTGTAAAAGTGTTGTATGCAAAACTACAACAATGCAAGAAAACAAAGAATTACAATTCACAACAGTTCAATAAAGAATTCAGTAAATGGGTTCACGGCAGTTGCAGACGTGGGCTGGAGTGCCTAGGAGGGCTTTAAGAATGGAAGGAGCAGATTGCATGAGAGGGCTAGAAGGTTGGACCAGAGGTGGGGAACCTGAAGGCGAAAGTTGACTGACCCACAGATTTCATGGGGGGCGCAAGAGCGAGGGTTGTATTAGTAAAGTAATAAAGAAAGTGTGGATGATAAATACAGAAAATATGTGCAATACATAAAATTTTGTGTAGCTATGTTTTTAAAGTTTTTCTGGACATGCCAGAGCCTTTTTAAGGGACTGCCTTTCACGCAACAGGACATGCAATTTTTTTTTATCAACCTATTTTTTAACTCCCCGCTGCATCACACTCCGGCTTGGGGCATCCAGCTGCTGGCTCCACCCACTCGGAGAGCTGGGTAGCTCGAACTGCACCCAGGAGGATTCGGGATAGCCATCATGCTGTCCTGCTAGAGGGCTCCCTCTGCCTCTACCAGCCAGGACAGCCCGGACCCCCTCCAACAGGACTCCGCCAAAGTCCTCCAGGCGGCTCGGAGCCGCCATCAAGCTGCATAGTTGCACCCAGCCATTTTCCTCCAGTTGGCCCCCCTTGGAGCAGGGATGTGCAATGGCATAAAAGCACTGCGTGCCGACATCCAGGCACTCCTATATGTCATCGATGTTAGCAGTGCCATGGGCATCCCTGGGGCAGCACAGCGCGATGAAGTTCCTAGCCCACCCCAAGACTAGGAGAGCAATCTATGGGCAACGATCCTAGTCCTCCCGGCCGACCCCGATGACCCGGGCTTGTTCCCGAACCTGGATCGCCAGTGTGGCGCAGGGTGGCATCCAGTGCCTCAACTTCAGCGCCACCGGCCGGCAGTACATGCAATTTTAAAATCGGTGGCCACGGCCCTTTTATGAACCAGTAACTGCTTTGATCAGTGCCTGTTTCACCCTGGGATCTTCTCCTGTACTTACTCCCAGGGCCCACACTCTTACACACAGCCAGCGAGCGTGTGGTACTACTGGGTATTACAGCTGAGAAGATAACTGAGAGCGACGCTGCCAGGTTACAGTGTGGTACTGAGGTTTCTGAGTGAGGTAAGATAAGACAGAGTGAGACCAGACAGCGAGGCTATAACCTGGTACTGGGGTTTATGACTGAGGTCAGCAAAGAAAGACAGAGTAAGACAGACAGCTAAGCTACAAGGTGGTACTGGGGATTTTGAATGAAGATGATGAATTAATTTTGGTTTATAAAGCACCTGTCCTGTACAGTGGATTCCAAAGTGCTTCACAAAGTAATGAATTTGAGCTTAGCACTGCTTGGACTGTATGCAGTCATTTGTAAAACACTTGGCATCCAAAATGGGAAAGCCAATGAAACGGGCAGACTGGATAGACTAACGAGTTTTATCTGCCTTAAGAATCTATGTATCTGTCTCTGTATCTATGTGAACCTGGATTACTGCAAACAGTTTTATAGAAGTATATAGGTACACAGAAACACTTGACTTTGTCGGCAGAAAAGGACCAGTAGCAGGACTTTCAGGAATTCTTGTTTCATTGTCCTGGACTTTCTGGAAAAAAGAGGTCCTCAGGTAAAGTTTGGGAGTCCCCATTAAAATGAATACCAAACTAGCTCCTGTCCCTCCTTTCCTGTGTTCCTTGAATGGCATTTTTCAGACCTCTTCTTCCCTAAATGTCCTTCCCAAACTGCCTGTACACATACTCCCCCATCCTTTACCTCCGTCCTCAAAGTGATGTCCTGCACCTGCTGTGCTGCTTTAAGAAATGGCATGCTATGAAACTGGCCATTGCAGGAGCTCTCTGCATGCAGTGCTGGGAGGAGAGGTGTTCGGAGCTCACAGCAGTGTTTCACAGAGCTGAAATTAGAGCAAAAGCAGAACAGAAGGGGTGTGAGGTATTTAATTTGCATACTTCACGCCCCTCTCTTCTGCCCTCACTCTGATTTCAGCTCTGTAAGCTCTCACTGTGAGAGCTCTGACATGCTCCTCCCTCCCAACACCGCAGACACAGAGAGCTGCTGCAACAGCCGATTTCAAAGCATGTAGTTTGTTTTTCTCCACCCTGGCCCTGAGCCCCACTCCTTCAGGCTCCCAAGCTCAACCTCCAATCATCCATCTCTACCTGCCATCTCTTGCCTACACACACCCCAAGCTTTGCCAACACCCGAATGTTCAGGCTTATCTCTGCCAGAGGGCTCCCTGTGCCACCAGGGAGAAATGTCTTGGTCAATGGGGTGACAGTTTGGGGCAAGGATGGTGCGCTAGGCAGATGGTAGTACACAGGACTCCACGGGGGCATCATTCGGTGCTCCACACGGGTCTTTTCCATTTTCTCCCTCCATCACTCCCACTCCCACGTGATGGCTGCACACTGCAGTATCCTGGAAAGGAAGCACCACGACAGTGGTGAGTGGTCACTCATGTCGCCAAGTGCTTCTCTACCAGCTGACCACCAGTAGTCACTTGAAGAGTGGTGCAGGACTAACCTTCCCTCTTAGGGAGGAGAGCATTTGCATGGACACTCCTAACCCTGCCAGTCAGTCTCCATTGTCGTCCCGGCGCAGAGCATGAACTAGGGTCACCAGTGTGTTCAGCGTGTGCCTCACTGCTTGTTGCCAAGGAGCTGGCCTAGCATGCCATTTCTTAAAGCAGCAGGCATGGGACTACTGGGACCTTTGAGTGAGCATCTCTGGGATTTGCTGCCATAATTTCAGAGTCGTCAACAGCCACACAATGTATACAAAGGACGCTGGTACCCACATTCCAAGAGTCCTGGTAGGTTCATCTAGTTTGCCCTATCTTCCCTGCTTATTACTACATGCTGGACCCTACTCAGTCTTAGGTGTCCCGCCATCCTAACTTTCCTCTGATTATTATGCGATGTGCCTATCCCACATATGCTTGAAGCTCTACTGCTGCCCTGCCACCTCTTCTGGCAGGCTGTTCCAGGTGTCCACCACTTTTCTGTTAAGAAGTATTTTCTCATATCCTCTTAAATGTCCCCTGAGCTTCACTGCATGCCCCTGTGTTCTGGTGCTCCTCCTCCTCCTCTGAGACTCCCCTGCTGCACCTTGTTCACCCCATCAGGTGCTTACAGGTCTCAATCATGTGCCTCTTGCTCTCCTATCCTTCTGGGAGTATATGCTGCACTCTCCTCGTATGGTTTCTCATGCAACCCCGCACCATTTTAGTAGCCCTCCTCTGGACCACTTCTACCCCTGTTACTGTCCTAGAGGGCGGCCTTCAGAACTGAGCCTAGTACTTTAGGTGGGGTCTCATCAGTGAGTGATACAGTGGCAGCACCACCTTCCTTCCTTCCCTCCATATGCCCTAGCATCCCACTAGCCCTGCCTACTGCCTTGCTGCACTGCCCTGCCACTTTGAGATCATCAGATCAGATTATCTCAAGGACCTTCTCTTGCTTAGTACCTCCCTCCCCATCATGTACACAGCCTCTGGGTTTCCCCACCCAGGTGCATGACTTTGCACTTTTGGCATTAAATCCAGCTGGCGCACACTAAACTACTCCTCTAGTTTTCCCAGACCCCTTTAATTCTCTTCACCCCTTCCTGGGTGTCCACCCTGTTGAAGATTTCCATGTCATCCACAAAGAGACACACTTTCCATACCAGTTCTTCAGCAATGCTACTTAAAAGACACTGAAGAGGTAAGACCCAGTACAGATCTCTGTGGCACTCAACTAGTCACTCTCCTATCCCCCAAAGGACTTCAGTTTGCTGCCACCCTCTGTCTCCTATCCTTCAACCAGTTAGACACCCAGTTTACCAACTTCTCCCCAACACCCAGGTTACTAGTTTCTTTGTTAGCCTACTGTGTGCCCTCAGTGTCAAGGGGCTTACTGAAGCCCAGACAGGCGACATTCACTGTCCTCCCTGAACCACCTCCATAATCACCCAGTCAGAGAAATATGAAATTACATACCACCGTAATTCTTGATCTTTCTGTGTATCTTCACCATTCATCAGTAGTGGGTTCGTTGCTGGAGCTAGGACCCCATGGGGAGACTTTTCAGGGGTAGTCGACACAAGGGCGGGCGCCACCCTCGAGGCGACAAACTAACAAACAAACCAAGGGGGATACTCCAACTGAAGGGACAGACGTATCCATGACCCTGGGTAGTGCAGCAGTGGCCACCTGTGCCACCACTGGTTGGTCAGTCCACTGACCCCGGAACCAACAGGACCAGTCTGACCCTCAGAGGAGGCTGAGTGGAGGCGAGGTGCTGGACACTGAGGGACCGGAGGATTCTGAAAAATCTGGAAGCCAGCCCGGATCAGACTCGAATCCTCCGAGGATGAGGAGGACTGAAAGGCCCAAAGCCAGACTACTCCCATCTCCCTCCCCGTCCCAGGCACGAGCCATGCTGCCATCAGCCCCAGCACAGCCAGCAGCACCAGAGCACACAGCGGCACCATGCCTGGCACCGACCTCCCCTGGCTCCTTGAACGGGACCAGAGTCGGAGGCGGCACCGGTCGGCGCCCCTCTCCAGTACCACGAGGGCCCGGAGTCACAAGGCAACAGCTGCGGCGACGCCTGTCCCTAGCACCGTGAATGGCACCGAGACAGGTGTGGCGTTGACCCGATCTCAGCACTGGGCACGGCGCCAATACCAGAGGCAGCCCTGAAGAGGTCCGCACTGCCCAGGTGCCACTTCCTCCCGCAAACAGTGCAGGAGGAAGAAATGGCACAGAGGGACGGACTGGTACTGTCCGCGGTGCCGCCTGGGCCCCGGTGCCGCAAGCGACACTGGAACCAAGGGCGGCACCGACAGACGGGCCAGAGGACGGTGCCGCCCAGGCCGTGGACCCCAGAGCTCCACACTGGGAAGCCTTTGCTTCCAAAGAAGAACTGCCAGCACAGTGCCTCCTACCCAGCCCCTAGAGGGCCAGACTGGGCCTCCTGCACGTGGGGGAGAACCCCACCGAGCAAGGCTAGAACTGGCGGAGGCCCTCCCGTTTGGGCTATATAGGACCAGGAGGGACCTGAGAAAGGGTCAGAGTCCTGGCCTTGGCCAGACTGCGAACCCACCTCTGAAAGTTGGTGGAGCACATCCAACTAAACACCTGCATTTCTAGAACCTGCCAGTCCATCAAAAGCAGGCGTCGCAGCTGTCCATATCATGGGCCAGGCCGAGGGCAGGAGAGACAGCCGTCATGCTGGTCCATAATGGAGCCTTCGACATTTTCTTGTCCCGGACGGCATGACCAGAAGGAAAATAAACACAAAATAGTACTTGATGTCACTTAAAAGAAAGGAACGACCTTACCAGAGTCGAAGACGCAACGCTGAGTATGGCTAACAGAACTGAGACAATAATCTATGACCGAACGACGGACTCAGGCCACACTACGCAGACAATCTTGCTTGAAGCTCCACAAGGTCCTCACTCTATGGCGGGAGAAGAAGAACTGGGGCGAGGTGAGCTTGACGGCAGTTAATAGCCAACCCACGAGCGCCACATAGTACGTCAGCCTCGAGGGCAGTGCTGCCCTCGCCGACTCCGCCCTGAAAAAAAAAAGTCTCCCACAGGTCCTAGCTCTGACAACTAACCCACTAGTGATGAATGGTGAAGATTGACACAGATAAGATCAACGAGATTTGTTTGACATGACCTCCTCTTGGAAACTGTGCTGCCAGCAGTCCTGCAGCCCATTTACCTCCAGGTAGTCCATCCGCCTCTCCTTATGCAGTGTCTCCATTAATTTCCCACCACTGATGTGAGACTGACTGGTCTGTAATTGTCAGCCTCCCTCTTCTGCTGCGCTTGTGCAGACAGACCACATTGGCCCTTGTCCAGTCCTCTGAACTACTCCATCTCTAATGAGGTGCTGAACAGTGTTGCCAGAGGGTGGCTAGCACCTGCTCTGTTCTTTTAGTACCCTTGACGATACCGTCTGGCACCACTGCCTTGTTTCCTTAGGGCTTCTAATCTCCTTCAGACTCTCTCCTCTGAGTACTGACCGGCTGTCCACCCCCCGGGTGCCTGCCGACACATTGGTCTGTCCCTCGATAGGGTGGGGTGGGGATCCCTACTTTAACATCTCATCTGAAGGCTGGCACCTCTACCAGTGCAGCACCTCACCCAGTACAGTGTAGTACAGCACAGCACTGCAGTGTCAGCACTGGATATGAATGAGCCCAAGACCTCGGGTAGAGTAGGAGTCTGTGACCTTCTCGCATACAGACAAAAGTTTTTATCTTCATAAATTAAGAATGGACTGTCTACCATCATGAGTGGTTGAGCTGAAATGGAGTCAGGAGCGTAGTCTGGCACGTCCTTTCAAAACGAGTCATGGCAGAAACATGCATCTACAGCAAAACCCATGTCATATTCGATTTAGTGTGGATGAGCTTGTCAATACTCACTGTATTGCACTATTACTTACTCTCTTCGCTGCAAGGAGAGTCAAACAGATATGTAAATATGTTTGAAATGTACAATAATTATGCCCCAAATGAAGAGAAATTATTTCAAATTAATATAAATCCTTGGAACAGTTCTGCACTCAAATAGCAACAGGATTCACCAGGTGCAGTTCAACTTTCAACAGGATTTATAGCACCTACACACACATAGCCCACAGATTTGACAACATGAAACCTGAAAGCTGCCCTAAATGCAAGACTGCAGAAGGAAAATGTCAGCACCTGGGCTGGGAGTGTCCTGGGGTTGCTAGTTACTGGGATGGCGTAGTTAAGCTGCCATCGGTGTCTGGATCATAGCTATGTAGCCTCCCCAAAGACTGCTGTCATCCTTGGATGCCAGACACAAGACAGTTCTCATACAAAATACCCTTACCCATTATGGAAGTTGGGTTTGGCAGTGGGAATAGTAGCGTCATCCCTGGTGGTGATGGTGGGAGTTTCTGCCATTTTCTGCTCTGGGCACATCACGAGTACAATGGACACGCTATTATGCACTCTGCCTCCGGGTCCTGCATGTTGGGTCCCTCTCCTGTGTGGTCCCACTGCGCTTCACTCAGATTCCTCCAGATGACAGACAAGCAGCAGGACTCAGTCATCCCTGCCCCTGAGGAGGAGAGATATCCTGGGACACAGTCCTCCCTCCTGGGACCAGCCCCTCAGCGACCTTGCTCCGTTCCTGAACCTGGGACACTGGCGTGGCAGGAGGTGAGGCATCCAGTGCCCGAGTCCTCCATGCCACTGGGCCAGCAAAATGTCTTAATTTCTAACTTTTCAAATAATTTCTTCTTGCGTCATTCGCTTTAAATCAGACATATTTAAAAGAAAATATAATTTTATAAAACACTGCAGAGTGTATAATTATGGTATAATATATGGTAAGTGCCTATTAACCACCATAATCAGCAGTTACACAGCTTTGTTATGCACTGTTTGGAATTTTAAAGTTGTTAACCACACTTTGGAACTTCCACACAGTGGCATAACAAAAGGAATGCACCAGAGTTCCATAATTCTCACACATAGAATGCAAACAGTGTTTTTTGACCATACACTATAAAGATGATGGCTGGGGATCGGTTGACAACCAGCTGAAATCACCTCTACCGTGGTTGCTAGGGCTACAGTAAACCTCTCGAACACGCTCTCGGGTTTACCATGTTGCTGTAACAACTTCGAGGTGATTACAGCGTGGTTATTACCTGATTCCAGCTATATTATCCCCTCATGAGATAATTCATCTTAATATATTTCAGGATTCCTTTTCATCAAGCCTTAGCCGTAATCCTAGTGCTGGACAGATATTTTACTGAAATGATTTATTCTTCTAAGGACAACCTAAACCTCTCTTTAGGCCTCAAAAGGCCTTGTAACCCAAACTGAGATTGGATTATCTGGTGAAAAGCGACAATGCTATACATTTTATTCTATTGTACTCTACTGTGGCATGTTTTATTCTATCTTAAAAACTGGGTTCAAGTGAAGACATTTAAGGAAAAAATGATGAACACATGGTTCATGCAAGCTTTAAGAGGGCATGTATGGTGAGATGATGGCATGCTTCAGGTGTGTGCTCGTGCCATTAAACACACCTGTAAAGGGCAGTTACTGCCTAGCAGCTAGACTTAGGTAGTTAAGGTGGAAGTGCACCAAAGGTGCTTAGTCCCCCCACACTATTGGTGGTCAATCACTTATGACCCAGTCGTCCATTTCTGCATTGAGCTGTTTTTAAAACTATATAATGTTGATGAGTCCATGATTGATTGCGTAAACCGTTCTAATACTTTATCACTCTATTACTGTAGAATGATCCCTTTTAGTAGTCCCAAACGGTTTCCGCCATAATTGTTTATCATGAGACCTGATGTTATATTCAGATTTCTTATATATGAAGCCAAGCTCCTGCATAACATCTGTGTCGCTGACATGATTATAAAGAAGAATTAAATCACTCCTTAAATGTCTTCTCTGTAAGCTGTGCAAACCTAACTTTATTAATCTAGCTTCATAAGCCAAGAGTTCACAGCCACTGCTGATTTTGGTGAAGCACCTCTGTACTTTCTTACTGTCTGCCTTATGAGAGAGGCCCAGATTTGGAACAGTAGTCCAAGTATGGGCAGGCAAGTGACCTGTACAATAGCAATATAACTGAACTGTTCCTACTTACAAAACTACTCTGTATACATCCCAAAATCTTGTGTCTTAAATTATACATTTCCTTGAATTATCACACCCAGGTCTCTCTTCAGTAACAGATCTCAGTTCAACACAATCAAGTCTGCATGTTGATCTAATATTTTTTCCACGTGAACAACTACACACTTGGTTGGATTAAACATCACGCCCCATTTCGTGGCTCGTGTGGTAATTGTATTTAAGTCAGTCTGGATCATGCTGGTTTCAGCAATGTTGCTGGTGGTCGTCCCTATCTTAGTGTCATCCCGATATTAACAACTATACTATGCAGATCTAAATGCATATCTCTGATATAAATGTTAAATAAAGAGGACCCAAGACAGAGCCCTGAGGACACCGCTCGATTTCTACTGGATCTGATACACAACCATCGACTCTAACCCTTTGGGTTCTATCCATCAACCAGTCTTGAATCCAGTTAATCATGCTACCATCTAGTTTCAAATTATTTAGTTTTACTATTAGTTTATCATGTGGTACCTTATCAAATGCTTTACTCAGATCTAACTTCTCAGGGTACATTGTGATCTGAAAGGTTGCTTAGAGCTTCATAAAAGAAATAAGGTTGGTCACACAAAGAGCGTCCTTTGTGAAACTGTGTTGTGACTTATCATATAGATCATGGGTGTTTCTATATGCTCTTTTAACAATTTCTCCATTGTTTTGCCCAAAATGGAAGTCAGGCTGATTAGTCTATAATTATCAATATTTTGCCTCGATCCTTTTTTTTTTTTTTTAAATAGGGTGTGACTAACCCTTTCTTCCAGTTGGTTGGTACTGTACTGGTAGAGAGTGAAAAGAAAATATCACTAACTGGTCCAGAGATGACATAAGCCAAATTTTTATAAGTGCGGATGGATATCATTGGCTCCAGATGATTTATAAGGGTCTATCCTAAGTAACTCTCTTGACATTTTCCATAAGAACAGAATACGGGACAGGTTTATGTTAGAACTAGTAGTATGCACTGTTTCCCAACAGGCAACTGTGCCTCTAATTTGCTGAATGATGCTGCAAAGGAAGCAAAAGCACTTCAACGTTCCTTTGCTATGCAAGACTTCGACTGAACTTAGAAATGTGGTAATGAGAGTACTCAAGGACACTGCATAGCTGAAGCACTTAACAATGTTAGCCTCAAAAGCCAACGCATTTTTATATTTACATTTTATAACTTGCTTGAGTTCTGTGTACCATTCACTGCTGTATTGCACTGTACTTTGTTCCCCTCCCCATGTCGCACCTGGAATTGAGTTTTGTCTCTTTTTGTATTTGTACATCACATCACATCACATGTCTTCAAATCCTTTATCTGTACTTTCACATTTATACTTTAGAACTTGGTTGATCTGTGTGTATCGTTTCCTACTGGATGTCACTGTAATTCTATGTTCTCCTTCCACAGGCTGCACCTGGAAACGAGTCTTGGCCGGAGTCCTTGGTAACAGGTCATTATGCCGCGGACTAAACCGTGCATGAAGAACCACGTGGTCTATAACATATAGTGCTTCAGAACGATCGGGTATATGAGCAATATGCAATTATCGCTACTCCTGTCGCTGAGCACTGGAAGGAAGTGGATATAACCACTGCTGGTCTGGTGCTCGGGTTGAGCGGCTCCAGTGGTGGAGTGGCAAGAGCACTGATCCAGTAGTGGAAAGGTGGGGAGGCCAGGGTTTGATTCCCTGCTAGAGAACGTTTTCCCTTTTTTTTATTCGAGCACCAAGGACAAGTGCCGATCGGGTTAGTCTGCTTGCCCTATGTTCCTACTGTGGCTTGAAGACTGTAAAGCTATCATCACCTAATTTATTATACGCAAACAGTGGTGATTACTGCTTAAATAAAAAACTAAGAACATGCAGAGAGTTGCACTTCAACATTCCCTCCACTATGCAAGGAAATTGGTGCATGCCTGAGGGGTGTCACTGAGGCATGAAAACTTGTGGACAGGGAGACAGGGAAGGGTAATTTTACTCGCTGGTCTAATCTTTTAGAACAAAAGCTGTTCCTACAGTGAATAACTTTTCCTTCTACTACAAGAATTAGAGCAAGCCAGTAAAACCTGTGCAGACTCAAGCAGTGCCCTGGGTTGGAGGATTTTAGCATTACTTTGAGACCAGGTTCTGACAGTGCTCCAGACAAGGTGAGCGCTAGCCTATTTTATTCACCATTTTAAGGAAACACTTTAAAAATTTTTTTAAAGGAATACAAATATTACCACACCTGAAAATACTCCAAACCCAGCAAAGAACGCTTCATAACACTATTATTGCTTCAAAAGGCATTTTCTTCAAGATTTGAAGTACTTTTACCCACCACAATTTCATTTTACTCATCTAATTTAAAAAATCAAGAGTACATTATATTTGCGGTGAAAATTATCTGAATCACTGGGTCAAGTACAGAAATCCCAGATCTAGCATCCTGGGGAAGGCAGGTGATGGTGATGTGTGTGTGTGGGGGTTCTGCAGATGGGGCATATCATCAGTAAGGGTGGATATGGGCAGGGGTCGGAAGTGCTCCCTTATCTATAATTTGTTATGTACATTTTTAAAAATGGAACATGCTCCTTGTAAACTACACACTTATGCATAACTGTCTGTACTAGAGATGTTAACTTCTTGTATAATAACACATTACAGAGCTTCAGTAACAATATTTAACTTGTCAATCTGAAATAAAAGTATTAAAAAACCTCTGTATATACAGTATTGCAGGTATACACACTACTGTAGAGAAATGGCCACCACTGCCCCTAGCAGTGTATCAGCTACTTGACTAACCAAATGGCATTTTCTAAGCATTACTATTTAGCTACAAAAGGCATTGCTCAGGTAGCCACAACATAGGTACTGCCATTTTTATAGACCAGGGGTTCTCAAATGGGGAGGCCCCAACCTGTTACGGGAGGCTCAAGCAAGACTGAAAAGGTATTGCATTTAAATTTTGAGTTTTATAAATTTTGTGTGAAGGGATGATGCAAACTGAAAGAAGATAATAGTAGAGGAATTATGTATTTATTTACTAACAGGTGACAAGGGAAGGTGAATGAGCCAAGGCCCATTTCAGGTGTACCCAGGAAGGGTAGGGAGCGTAATACATTTCAAAAGGTAGCTGCAGAACAATCAAGAAATACACAATGAACAATAGTGCAAACAAATATGAACAATAAACTAATAATGAGGGGTGGTAATTGATCAATTTGTAGACTGATGGCAGAACAGCCCAAATACAGGAGCAAAGTAATTCCAGAGAAGTTGCTTAGGAGCAGTGATGGAGGGAGAGGCAAAGTATGTAGGAAGGTTATTTCATATAGCGAGGAAACAGAGAAGTAGTCTGACCCATGAAGGTACTGCAACAAAGGGGTAACAATGGTTCAAGAATGAAAATAGCAGAGTACGTAGGATTTGGTCTGTGGGGGTGGGGGTTACAATAAGTCGAATGATAATATTTATTTTATTTATTTGCTATTCAGATAACACCTTTGAGCACAGGAGCTCTTTTTCAAAGGTTCCACGTCAGTACAAGACAAAGAACGTATGTGAGCCAAGTACTCAAAGGGTTTCAATTTATTCATGGTGTACTGCAAAGTACAGTACGTTATTTTTCTTTGGGAGGCCCAAGATTATTTCAATTTTTGGGGAGGCTCAAAATCTTTTCCATGGATTTGGGAGGCTCACTGTGACAAAGTCTGAGAACTATTGTTATAGACTGATCAACATTACAATAGTGATGTTTTTAAAGATTTATCTAAGAGTTTAGCCATTTTAGCTAAAATGTTCAGGTGACAATTAACCAAAATGCTACAGGGTTTTAGAAATCCGGCTAAAACCTTGTGCCAGGGATACAGGTGGGACCCAAAGAGGTTTTGGAACCCTCTAAGGGACATGGTGAGGTGAATGGTGACCACAGTGTCACTGGTGTGGGCTGACACCAGAAGGACTTAAAAGTGGTACGATAAAGTGTGGGGTGAACACAAGTTTCCTTTTTTCTCAAATATCTGATGTAACGGTATTCATTTTGTGCTTAATTTCTTTAAGGAGAATTTATCAACCATGCCATCAAATTTTGAAAGTCTAGGAAAAGATCTTTTAAATGAGGTTTTGGGCTTCTCTGTAGCCAGCAGCAGTCCGAGATATCGATAACCAAGTCTGCCCCACACTGATACTACATTACCACCATTTTAGACCCTTGTATATCACGGACAATCAAGCTGTGCTTGATTACAACGTGGTTAGCCATAGCTTGATCGTGACATCACAAGATTCTAACAATGGTGACACTGTAGTATCAACATGGGCAGACATAGTCATCGGTATCTCTGGAGTGCTGCCAGCTACACGCTAAGCCTACTACTTCCTTTCAAAGAGCTTTCATGGACTTTCAAAATATGATGGGCACGTTCATGACTGTTTCCCTTTAAGACAATACACTTCCCTTAATCTCTTTTAATTGATACAGGTTGCTCTTTCAAGATGCAACTAACTTATGTTAAGACAGACGACAAATAACCTAAGACACGAGGCCACCCTGATGGTCCAGTGGCAGTGAGTTATGCTGCCGTGCAAGCGACCCTGATTCGTTAGCGGACACGGGTTACACCATCGGGAGGCAAGCCAGATTGTAGGCGGCTGCTGGAAGCGGTGCATGGCAGGGGAGCTTGCTGCTTCCACAGGGGCCACTGTGTGTACACATGGCCAACAGATGGCACTGCATGCCACGGGGTGGAGGCTGGATGTGGGAGATAAAATGGGGAAAATACTTGCCCGCCATCTCCAGTATATGGCAGCTCTGGCCTGAGTAAGGTATATCCCTGTCCACAACGTAAAATCCTGACCCTGTGACAGCTAAGCCAGGTGATAAAAGTCTAAACAAAATAAGCTAGGACCTGCTTTATACAGTGCTGATTCACACATACTGGGTGCACAAGCTGTGCACCCGGGGTTCGATTACACATGGACACCCCAACTACAAACACAGGCGGGGGCAGGGAGGGTCAAGGGAATTCGGGGCAAATGACTTTTGAGCCCTGTTAGTTGAATGGTAACTTTGATTTAAGTCAAAAGACAGAGTATAACTTGTTAAAAAAACTAAAGAAAAACAGACCCATAGAGTTCAATGAAGCACGCTCCGCTGTCCCTGGTCAAATACAGGGAAGTGGAAGGAATCGACTGACCGCCTCCTCGGGGTCAATTTACAATTCCTTTCCTCTCAAAATGCACCTAAAAGAAACTTATGGAAGTATCCTGAATGCACTCCATAGAGGTAAGGGAGCATAGACAAAAGTAAAATGGCTTTAGAATAATAATACATTTTCTTTCAATTCCTAAAGAGGGGCTACAGCTAACAAGGGTGATATCAGTTATCCTCATGGAATAAGTTTCCAGGCTGTCATCTAAAACACCTCAATACTCTGCTGTTTTTGCACATTTTGGAAGGAAGAAAGGCTTTTGTGCTTTTACTGTTAAAAGTTTTAGCCTCATCACTAGGCCTGTATCTTTGTCACAGAACTCAAGGACACCAAGATTTTTCCCTTTATGAATTTGGCAATTTCCATGACAACTGTATAATTTGTACCATGTTTTGTACCAATTTTCCTAACAAAAAAAAAAAAATTGAAAATCATGCACAGTTCTAGTTGTATTTTGAAGGGCTTTAGCCTGAGGTTCGATAGGGCAGTGGGCAACATATGCCACACATATCCCATCGAGTGGTAATTAAATCGTGCGTGTTCAAGCATCCTCTGTATCCTTGTTTCTTTGCTGTCGGCAGCAGCTCCTCTTTGTTTGGCTGGCTGTTTGGTTTCAACCCTGACATTCCGTTGCTGCCTGCAGAGGTAGTGTGGCTGGGACCACTCACAGCTGCTGCTGCCTCCTCATTCTGCTGCCACCTGCTTCAGCATGGTTCCACACTGACCCCCCGTTGTGCTGGGTCAGATTCTGGGTTTGTTCCTGTCTGCCAGTGTGCATCGTGGGACTGTGCTGTGGGAGAGAGCAGGGTGGACACTCCAGACTTGCACGGCAGCTCTACTGTTACATTCTTGGGAATGTCACTGGTGACCTCCGTGCTGGGGTTCCTGCCTTGTCTTTGTGCTGCCCTCTGATAGCAGGCTGGTGATGCCCTTGATAACAGGCTGGTGACCCTGCTCTGCAGGCTGTCTTGTATGTCTGACCTTGAATGTTGTAGCTCATGGTATGTTTGTATACTGACATTGTGCTGTGGCTCCTCTGCAGGCCTGTCCCTGCTGCTGCCTTTCTTTCCCTGATTTGGCAGTGTTTCTATTGCACCTGGCTGTTCCTCTCCCTCATGGTTGTTCCACCACCTGCTCCCAGCTGCTGCTGCTCTCATTGTTGCCTTTTCTGGCTCTAGCCACCTTCTGCTGTGGCCTTGGCCATGCTCACCTTCGTTTTGTGGCCCTCTGACTGGCCTGCTTACTTAGCAGGCCCTGCTCTCCTAGCACCCTGCCTGCCCAGCTAGCCTCCTTTTGCCTTACTTGGTGGCTCTCTCCTAGGCCCTACTGTCTGCCTTTGCATGGCTGTGCTCCACCTCTTCTGCTCTTCTGATCTTCCTGGCCTGGGCCCTTGGTCTGTTGCTTCGTCCTTATGACAGTGTCCACCAGCCTGTCCAGGTGGTTGTCCATGCCCTCTCTTCAGAGCTCAACAATTAAGTCATTCTAGGCTCTGCCCTCCCTATAACCACAGTTAATTTCCGAGTCCATACAACGATCGCCCTCCTTTCCGTAGTACCTGCACAGGCACTCAACCCTCCTCATCGTACTACCTATCCCAAGCCTTTATTTGCACTCTTCATTATGCTCATCGCAATCACTCCCCGGCATTCACCCTCTTCATCGCCATCATACTCTATGTATCTACTGCCTTTAAGGGCTCAGCCATCCTGCTCCTCAAAAGCCGTCTACCATGGGCCTTGCCTCTCAATGGACTGGCTCAGGCTTTGCCCCTTAACAATTACTTCAGACCATGACAATGCGTTCCATCCTATCCCTTAGCATTTCAGAATTGGGTACATATTTCAGCAGAACCATGGCAGTGGGTTACTCCTCTTAAGCTCTTCCCCGGCATCTGACCTTATCATCATATTCTTCCCTTGGGCATTTACCTCCTCCAACTCCTCAACCCCTAAGTACCTACTGCCCCTCAAGCGATCAGTGGTCCTGCCCTCAAGGACCACCTACTGTGGGCCTTGACCTCAAGGGCTTAACTCCGGCTTGCCTTCTCCAAGGGCTTAGCACTAACGTTGAACATGACAGTGAGTACACCTATTTTCAGACCCATGGCAGTGGGGACACCTATCTTCAGACCCATGACAGTGTTTCTTCCATATTTCTTTAGCAATCACTTGAGACTTATGACAGTGGGGCAGGGTCCTACCCTTAAGTAATCACTTCAGATTCATGATGGGGGTGGGATGGCATCTGCTGTCCCTTTAGCAATCACTCCAGACTCATCATAGGGGTTTCTTCCTATTCGTAGCAGTTCAAAATTACTACATACTTCAGCAGAGTCATGATAGTGGGTTCCTCCTCATGTTCTGCCCATACATTCACCCACATCATCATGTTTATCAGATTCATCCCTTCGATACTACAAACACGTCCGTTGTATTCATGCTCACGCTATATTACAGCACGTTGTCCTTTATGGCCTGGAATGAAATATAAGGGACTGAAAACATTCTTTCTTTTTTTCCAACTTTCTTTCTGCTCCCTATCCCATTAGCTTCTCTCCAGCTAGGTCACTTGGCTTACCTGGCTTATCCAGTCCTCCTGAAGCCTTCCATCTCCCTGGTGTGCAGCTCCTACCGCCATGTCTCCCAACCCCCCGTCCGGATCTGAGTCCTCGGGAGCAAGGACCCCACAACAACTGGTGCTCTATCTAGAGTATCTGGAGGGGACTGATGACGGAGACTGGGAGGACGTCTAGGTCCTGAATTGAGGTGGTGCCAGAGCCCCTGCAGGACCCGCCTTCACCTACCAATGGGAAGAGGTTATTTCTTGTTATTGTTCCCCACTGGCCCGGGCGGTACAATGCGCCCAGCTCGTCACCGTGGACACTCCCCCGCCCATGCCTGCATAAGCGCTGCCATGGCCACTCTCCTGCTAGGTCCCCAACTGCTGTATGGCCCCTAGTCTCCACTAGGGGTCTCTGAACACCGAGGACTGTTCCCTCCCTCCTCCCAGGAAAGAGAGCTGTCCTCCGGACACTCCAGCCTTTTCTCCTCTGCCAACCCCGACAACCCGAGGTCTGCTCCTGAACCCGCTTCACCGGTGTGGCGCAGGTATGGCCTCCAGCACCTCAACCCTCAGTGCCACCGGGCCGATAAAACCTTCTTTCTTGATAAAGGCTTCAGTAAAAGTAGTGAAACAGCCTGGGATGGTAGTAACAGTGTAAGGGGTCGTCCTAAAGGCTCAAAGGATACTGGGAACTTAGAATTTCTCACAACCACCAGACTGTGTCCTCCTAATCACTATATTGCAGCAAAAGAAATGGTATGAATTACCTCTGTGAATCCTGACCACAAGAAAGGAGAGAGGGAAACGCCTGCAAGAATAGTGTATTTGGGTTTCAATGTTTAACGGAGAACTGCACTGATCCGGTCCTCAGTTTACTCATAGACTAGTGCTATGTACCTCAATTTACTTAGGGACCAGTCCCACAGAACAAGGTCTGCTAGTACTAGGACTGCCACCTAAGTCAATGTTATGTACCTGCTCCATATTATGCATGTCTGGCCCTATAGCTATCACCTATTTATTATGTTGCATTCTGCTGTCTCACCAAATAAGATGCCTTCCTACGGTAACTCTATATATATGATATGGGAGACTATTCACAACAAGGCTATTCTTCCACGAGTGAATGTCATGACGACTGATGACCTCGAGAGCCAAGCTTGGGAGGTCCTCGGTCGCCATGGTAACCATGAGGCGGAAGATTAGCCTTGTTGTGAAAGGTTTCCATACACTGCTCTATATAATGTATGGACAGAGATCATCGCAGCCTTTATTTAAAACCAACAGAAACACACACACACACACACACACACACACTCTGAAACAAACAAGAAGCACAGTTCTTTCGCTGACATGGATGTCGAGCGTAACTGTTTATCGGTGGCTTTCATCTGGAGTGTGCAACTGCCAGATCACTGACCTGTGTCAGAGAAACTCAAAATAATGTAATTTGTTACTCAGCATGTAAATCTTCCTGCCGTCCCCGATGTGCTTCTTGCTGTCTCCCAGTAACAGCAACTATGTTGTCTCATATTTAAGCCCCCACCACCCCCACCCCTGGCCAGCTCACATGCAGGACTCTTCACCTGCCGCTGACCAATGACAAGCGCCAATGGGGTGGCTTGTACTGTGATGTCCATACTAGCACAGAACAAAACATAGTTCTGCATTCATATGGCTGTCACTACTGCAGTAGAATGACTTTTTACTGTGTATGGCTCTCCATACACAACCATGTTCCACTATACACTGTAATCATATTTCAAACTGACTCCACCTATTACAATGCTGCATGATGATAGCTGCCTCATAAATTCAGTAGTAGCAGAATTATCACATCTCATGCTGTATTCAAATTAATTCCAGCAACCAAATCGCTGCACTCAAAGCTACGAGAGGATCGCACACATTAGGGTGACAAACCCTCAGCGTGAAATCAAATCCAGACCTGTATCGTTCTATAGGAGAAGAAAACAGTTCAAAAGAACTTTTAACAACTAAATAGTTGATTTATTCATCATCTGTGGAAGCTCACCAACAGCCCCCTTTGACGGCGCTTTTGCCGAGGCGCTTAGGGCTTCCACAGTGGTGACAAATAAATCAACTATTTGGTTGTTAAAAGTTCTTTGAACTGTTTTCTTCTCCGCACAGAGTGCATACAGGTCTGATTTGGATTTCATGCTGTATTCAGCAGTTCTATTGCTTTTGACAGCAGATTTCCCACTTACCTCCACCTCCTATTGTAATCTAGAACTGCTGTGTGACAGGCTACTAGCCATCCCATTACTAAGCTCATGTAAAGGTCCCCAGGCCCCTACACTATCACTAGTAGGCACCCTGTATCTCTAGCAACTCCCTATCTGAGTGGAGTATACTTTCTACATACTCCTAGTAGGATGGCATGTGTATCTTAGTCCCACTAGGCCTCCCACTGCCACTCTGTTTGCTAGCTGGTACCCTGTTATCCCCAGTTACTCCCTAGCTCGGTGGAGAGCTTTTCTAGTTACTCCTTATCTGGGTGGAGTATCCAAAATGTTGGCACTTATGCTTACCACCCTTATCCCACACATCTTCCTACAGGTTACCTACAAGTTCAATTCCAAGCTCACACTGCTCAAATATATACCCATGTATACTTCTGCAAACTGGCATAAACTAGGGGCAATGCTGAGTCAAGACCTTACTTCCCTTACAATATCCCAGCCAGCCACTACTCCCATGACAACTCCCCCACACGCACACACGCACACACACACACACCCAGAGAAGGCAATTCTCCTCCTCCTACTGCTTCTGCTAGGTGGAGACAAGCAGGCAAACCTCAGCCCACATAACCCTAATAGTAGTCTCTCTCCTACCCAATGGTCTCAAAATATTTCACACAAACATCAGAGGCCTCCTCCCCAAACTCAATTTAGTAAACACATTGGCACACTGAACAAACCAGACTTCCTTATACTAACTGAAACCTGGTTCTCTCCCAGTATTGCTTCCTCAGCCATAGACATCCCAGGTTACCTCTCCCACAGTCAGGACCTCTCCGAAACAGGAGGTGGGGTCCTCATATACTCTGCCTGTAATTTTACCATCTCTTTTCAAGAAGCCATCTCTAAACCCCATGAGATCTTCTTGGGGTCCTTTAGCCTCACTCCATTATGACTGTTCTCACAGGGCCCACTGCTCACCTGGGTCCCTCACGATGCAACCATGATTATTTTATGGAAGGTGCTGGTGACTTCAACATCAACTGGATGGCTGGCTCTGGACCCCCAATCCCACTTTACATTCAAAATAAATCCTGAGTATCAGCCAGATGATCTCACCACCCACTCACTTTAACTCCAGGACTTCCAATCACAGCACAATAGACTAGGCGCTGACGCCACACCTTCAGAACATCCTGACTGCGAACACACTGACTGATATATTTAGTGATCACTGCATGACCTACCACATGCAGAAAATCAAACCAGTAAAAGCCCCTCCCAGGGTTCCCTAGCCAGATCTTTCAAAACATTCAAAATGGATAAACTCCTACAAGGTCTCTTATCAGCTAACTGGAAACCCACACTAACAGCAGTGAACCCCAAGGAGGCTTCAACCCTTTTCACTGCTACCTTCACCAATATGTGACCAACATGCTCCAGTCAACAGGTCCAGAGTCTGAGGACACCACCTGACCTGGATCTCTCATAACATAAGTGAAAGCTTCCAGCATGGAGACAAAGCATGGGCCAGGCATAAATCTTCAGTTCTTCCATCAGACAGGCAAGCCTTCCCCTCTGCAACCTCTGCACCAAGCTCACTAGAAAGGCCAAAGCAGCTTACTTCTAGAGCAAGCCCATGTGCAGTGGTTCAGACCAGTCCAAATTTTGGGAAACAATTTACAGCCTCTAAACCCCCATCCCACCTCCCAGCAGGAGACAAGGCCACTCCTGGTTGTATGTTGTCTGCTGCAGACTTAAGTCAGTAGTTCGCCAAAGATCCGAGGGCTCTAATCACCGAACCTGCCTCACCCTGCAGCACCAATCCCCAGCTGGCAATTTCCACCTCCAGGCGATCCCAGCTGAAGCTGTCTTCAAAAAGCTCTTGGTGCTTAACACTTCTTCCGGCTGTGGTGGCGATGGCATATCCCTAAGTTTCTTAACGCTGTTGCCCTCATAATAGTGCTCCCACTGCCCACGTTTTCAACTAGTCCCTCACAGATGGCTCCTTCCCCCACAGCTGAAAGCATGCACTGGTTGTCCCTATTCACAAAGGCGGCCTTGCAGACACATCAACCAACTACAGCCCGATATCCCTCGCACTCCATCCTCTCCAAAGTTTTTGAGAGGTTGGTGAGCAGGCAGCTCTCTAACTTCTACTCATACCTGGCTTCCTTGCCCTTATCAGTCTGGCTTCCATTCCAACCACACCACTTCATCTCCCTCATCCATGTCACCAACCACATTCACTCAAGCAAGGACAAGGGCATGGGCACAGGAGCCATCTTCATTGACTTAGCTAAGGCCTTCGACACCGTGGACTGCAACCTTCTCTTGGATGAGCCTGCAGGCTCAGACATCTTCTGTTCTTCTCTAATCTGGCTCCGATCTTGCCAAACTAACTGCTCCTAGTTAGTTAAGGTAAGCAGAACCACATCCTCCCCTCCCAGTCACCCTCGAGGTCACTCAAAGTTCAGTCCTGGGTATACTGCTCTTACAGTTTTTATGAATTACCTCCCTTAGCTCTCCTCCTGCAGCATCCACATGTATGCTGACGATACAATTACCTATGCATCCATTGAGGATCAACTGCAAAAGGACTTCTCTGCAGTACAAAATTATTTCAGGACAACCAATTAGTCATAAACCAAAAGAAAACTGTCTCCTTGCTGTTCAGCTCTACTCATTGGTTACATGCCTCTCAGACTTACTGAACCTACACTCGTCTCAGGACGAATGTCTAGACTCTGTATCCTCATACAAATACCTAGACCTTCGCCTGGACCAATATATCAACTACTCTGGTCAAATATCCCAGGTAACAGCCAGTGCTATGTAAAACTTGGCGCCGACAGGACAAAGCACTGCCTTCAGCCTCACTTCAGGAAACTGGTGGCTGAACGCCCATTTTAACCCTCCTGTATTATGGGGATGTTGTTTACGCTGGAGCTATCTCATCCACCCTGACCAAACTCATCTCCCTATTCAATGCTCTGTACAGATTCATTCTGACCTACTCCCACTCCACCTCTGAACCCACCACTGTACCATGTAAACAAACCTCAGTGGGTGCCTCCATCGACTGAGGCACTCACTGCACACTGCCTAGTGGATACTAGGTACTGGTCAGGTAAACTCCCGAGCTACCTCTCGGATCTTCTCACTGCTGCAGCAAACTTTATTTATTCCCTCAGGTCTGAGAATGGTTGCCAATTTCATTGCCCCAAGGTGCAAACTAGGGCAAGCCTCCATCAACTACAGGCTACTCTACTTTTTTTTTAAATTTGCCCTTTCTGGCAGGACCACGGGGCCATCCGCCCTGGTCACGGCCCCGGAGACCTCTACCTCCGTCAATTGCTGCTGGGGACCCACAGTCACCCAGCCTTGCCCCGAAGGGGTGGGGTTTGAGCCTGCCGTGACCCGGAACTGTAACTGGTCAGGTCCCATGGCAGCCAGGCAATGTGAGAGCTCTCCAGGGAGGGCTTCATAGATCGGTGGTCCTGCCTGCCTTCTTTTCCACCAGATTTTCTCCCGGAGGAGGCGGGACGCAATGACGCCAGCGCCCGCCCAGCCTCCTCCCCCATCGCCGAGCATCGGTTGCGTGGAACTCCCGGTCTCCACCAGGGTCCCTATCGCACCGAGTGCTGCCCCGCCCCCGGAGTAGGAGAGCTGCCCATCGGACGCCGATCCTACTCCCTTGGTCGTTCCTCCCGATCGACCGATCCGCTCCCCGGCCTCGGTCGCCCGCGCCGCAGCGAAATCCCACCGCTGGCGCCGACGGGCTGCCACAGGCTACTCTACATATGGAACAGCCTTCCTGCCATCTCCTTCCTACTTCTTGTGTAAGAGACTAATCAAGGCTCCTCACTTCTCATTGATTTCATACTGCAGCTGCCCCACACATTCCTCTGCTTGCAACTGACCTAGGCCTATTGTATTTCAGGACAGCCTACAGCACGCTGGATGTACTGTATGCTTCATTTCAGATAACAAAGGGCATGATATACAGTAACTTCTACATGCTACTATATATAAACTAAGACTACTTGCACTGTACTTTTCTGTATGTAATGTTTATTTTATTTTATTTAAACTTTTGGTAATCAGGAAAGGCACACTGAGCCAGGGCTCGCTTTCAGGTGCACCCAGGAACAGAATATAATAAAAACAATATACAAAAGGAAAGTGACATAAAAATGAACACATGAAATACAGCCAGATACATAACTCAAAAGTGCAGTTAACAAATACATTTGTGTATTACACAATTGATATAAGCATAACAAGAGAATGAGAGACAAGCGCAGAATAGTCAGAGCTAATATGGGGAGAGGTTAGGAGCAGCCAGAGTGTAATGTACCCTGTAGATAATCAGGGGATGTTATAGTAATTTCACGATTTGCACAACGCTGACTGTATCACTTTGTTTTGTAGTACATCTGTATTTAAGAACTAAATGTGTGAATGTAATCTTCCCTATGATCTTCTTTGTCCCCACCCGTCAGAACTTGAAACGAGTCTCCTGGGCTCTCCTTGTTTACCCAATCAAATATGTTTCAAATAAAATAAATAAAATACATTTTCCTTGTAGAAGCTGATTCTGAGATATTGGGTCTAATGCTGGTACTGTTCCATCTCTACGGGCTTTTAAATATCCCAGTGGATGTTTCTGACTTACACGTAGCAGTAAGTACCATTTATAGAAACACAGAATTTGACGGCAGATAAGGACCGCTTGGCCCACCCAGTCTGCCCATTTACCTACCTAATGGATAAGCTGCAGATCCTAGTTAACCAACAGCCTACTTCCTCCTACCCCCACACCCTAGAATTGCCTTATGTCTGTCCCATGCATTCTTGAATTCCACCACTGTTTTTGACTCACAACCTCCTCAGGAAGGCCATTCCATGCATCCACAACCCTCTCCATGAAAAATACTTCCTCACATTACCTCTGGGCGGCCTCCTTTTATCTTCAAATTGTGCCCCTTGTTCTTGCACACCTCTTTTTCTGAAAGATGCTACCCTCTTGGACTTTGTTGATTCCCTTGAGGTACTTGAAAGTTTCTATCATCCCCCACCACCTTCCTCAAGGGTATACATATTAACCGTAGGCTGCCGCCAAGATAATATTCTGTCCTAAAACCTATGCTTCTAAATCTTCCAGCGGCCAAAGGATTAATCTCCTTAAGTCTTTCTTCATATGTCTTCTGGTGCAGACCCTGCTTCATTTTAGTTGCCCTCCTCTGACTGCCTCCATTCTGTCTATGTCCTTCGGAGATTGTCTCCAGAACTGCACGCAGTACTCCAGATGGGGTCTCATCAGTTGTCTGTACAGAGGGACAACAACTTCCTGTTTTCTACTGGTGATGCCTCTCCTATACATCCCAGTATTCCTGCAGCGCTCCTTACTGCCCTCTCAAATTGCTTGTCCACCTTTTTTTTTTCGTTATCTCTTTCTACCCCTACATGCTCCACGGCAGCCCTCCTTCAGGCTTGCCAAGGCAGACCTCTGAACCATCCGTCCTCCGAGATTCCGTCTCAGATCGCAGCCAATCCCCAGGTGACCCGCGTAACCCTTCGGCCAGATGGGTCCCTCCTCTGAGGGGAAGGCACCAGCCAAGGGCAGACCAGTGCTCCTACTTTAGCCCCAGGGATGCTGCTAAATGGAGAGCTCGGTAGAACCTTGATGGCCCCAGAGCGCCAGGCAGCTGTCATCCGCTACCGTGAAGCGGTATTTCCGCTTAGTTACTCCTCTTTCTTGCATGCGCCAGCAGTGCTCCTGGTCTCCACCAGAGGCGCAGGCGCAACAAGACCCCACTACCCACCCCCAGGAGAGAAGAGCAGTCCCACAGACGCCGATCTTCTCCCGCCCAGCCCCCACTGACCCGAATCCATTCCCAACCTGGGTCACCAGCATGGGATGAGGTAAGGCGCCAGCACCTCAACCTCTGCGCCACTGGTCCGCACTTGCTTGCCCACCTTTACGCCATCTGATATGACTACCCCCAGGTCCCTTTCCATTTTTGTTGTTGTTCATATCTCACCCCCATTGTGTACTCTTCCTGGGATTTTGCTTCCTGGATGCATTACTTTGCACCTATGTATTGAATCTAAGCTGCCATACATTTGACCATTCTTCCAACCTTGCCAAGTCCCTTCTCATCCTTTCCACCCCACCTTGTGTATCAACCCTGTTGCAGATCTTTGTGTGGTCTGCAAAGAGACATACTTTTCTTCCACTCCTCTGCAATGTCACTACAAAGACATTGAAGAGGACCAGTCCTAGAACTGAAACCTCGCGGTACCCCACTAGTAACTCCCCATTCTTCAGAGTGGACTCGCTTACTATTACCCTCTGTGTACTGTTCTCCTGCCAATTTTATACCCAGGCTACCATCTTGGGACCCACTCCAAGCTGGCTAACTTGTTTATTAATCTTTCGTGGGACTGTGTCAAATGCCTTGCTAAAGTCTAGGTAGGCCATTTCCACAGCCTCCCTGATCTACTACTTTGGTCACCCAGTCAAAGAAATCTATTAGATTCATCTGACATGACCTTCCTGCTGTGAATCCATGCTACCTTGGGTCTATGATGCACTCTGTGTCCCTTGCTCAGCTTCCATTTTATCTCCAATGCACCCATGTTTTACTGCAGAATTCTGTGGGGAGAGGGACAAAACCACATCATACAGTTCAAAAATAACACTTACAGAGAGAGTCTGGGCAATATGCTAAACTAAAGAATTACAATCAGCATATCGCCAATAAACCTCATACCAAAATTAGATCTCTAAATTACTTTGTTTAAAAGTTATGTTTATTTGTAACCCTGATTTATTTATTTATTTATGACTTTGGTAATCGGGTAGGTGCACTGATCCCAGGGACCGCTTTCAGGGATGACTCGAGCCACATACAGTGGTGCAGGGTATAACTATACAAAGAAGACATGTACAGAAAAGCAGTGGCGAACTGTTAACAGGTTCAGTAGTACATCTGAAATACAAACGTAGCCATAGCAGATATAATAAGCAGGAATGTGGATATAACACAGTGTAAGCAGGGGTTAATAAATAACATCGTCAACTAATCTATAGGCAGTGTTAGGAAGAAAAGAGCAGGCTCGAAACCAGACGGCAGCATTTAAGCTGCACCAGAGGGTAGAGATAGCAGTACCTGACCGTCAGGAGGGGAAGATGGGTTAAATGGCATGGAAAAGTAGAGAGACAAGCAGCAAGGGAAGAGGGCTAATAGGAGAGGGGGGCTATTCAGGGAAGCAGTGGCAAGTGGATGCCACCAGGAGCCAGTCTTTGAGGCGGGTTTTGAACTGGCAGTGGGTGTTGGTAGAGTGCAGTTCAGCAGGCAGTCTGTTCCAAAGTGTAGGGGCTGCCACAGACATGGCTCTAGTACCCATATTTGTGGTTACCCTGGGGATGTTTAGAGGAGGGATACTGGTTGAGCGGAGGCTGGCGTGTGCACGGTGCGGATCGTGAGGAGGGGTGCAAGAGGAGATTCCTGGCCAGTCCGGATGGCTGAGTCAACCAGGCAGTACAGGGCGAGGTCAAAGCGGCCTTGGAGCGGAGCCATACTACTGATTTGTAAAGGACGATGATATGTGGACTAGGTGCCAACAAGGTAAAATGACAGGCACTGTTGTAAGCCTAGAGTTCACCCATGATTGTAGCGAAATCCTGGAGTACGAGGAGGCATTTTCACTGAGAGGGTGGTGGAGCCATGGAATGCACTTCCTGGGAGGCTGGTGGAGGATGGCACAGTGGAGGGCTTCAAGAAAGGGTGGATAGGTTCAAGGGGAAACTGAATCTAGAGAAGATACTCTTGGGGGCTGGGGTGGTAAGGTGGGCATTAGGTTACTGGCTTTTGAGCAGACAAGACAGACCATTTGGCCTATTTTGCTGGCTTTTTAGTATGTTAGTATATAGAAGAGCAGTTGTCCAGAATTGGTAGATTACCCTGACGATAGCCAGACGAGCCTCTGGTGTGAGGTATTGTCGAATCTGTAAGCTGCACCTAGCTTTTGGTGAAGCCCCAGAACTAAGGATCTTATGGTCGGAAAAGAGAGAGGGGTCAAGCAGGACCTGGTAAGTATCTGAATTGCTTGACAACTTCCAAACTATGGCCATCGGGGATGTGATGTTTAGAGGGGGCCGATTTGCATTTAGCTAAGAAGGGCTTTGAGCCGAACAACATGGATTTTGTTTTTTGCTGCTGACTAGGAGGAAGGTGTCCCAGAACCAGTTATGGGCCACAGAGAAGTTTAATGAGAGGGCTGGAGGTGAAGGCAGGAGACTTTCCGCTACAGAAGAGTACAAGATCATCAGCATAGAGGAATGAGTGACAGCTGAGACAGTCAGAGGGAAGGAGTTTACAAATAGGGAGAACAGGAGGGGCCCAGAATAGAGTCTTGGGGATACCTGTGGAGACGGTAGGGTGGGTGAGCAGGCAGGGCCAATGCACACTACTGGGATCGCCCTATAAGGTAGCTTTTGAACCAGGCGGTGACCTCTGGAGAGCAACCAAGTCATTGAAGTTTGAGACAAGGAGGCATGGTTTACCATGTCAAACACTTTGGAGAGATCCACTAAGACTGCACCTGTGGCATTACCACGGTCCATGTTAAGAAGGATGTGGTCAGTCAGAAGTGCGAGGGCAGTTGTAGTAGAATGGTTCTTGTGAAAGCCATGCTGTTGGCTACATAGGAGATTGTGTTTGGTTATGTAGTCAGCCAGCTGATGGTGTACGACTTTCTCCAGTAATTTGCTTAGGTGAGGAAGGACGAGATAAGATAATAGTTGTCCATGGATTGGGGTCACCTGTTTTAAAGATGGGGATGACCTTAGCGGTTTTCCAGGAGTCGGGCATGAAGGAGGTGATCAGGGCAAGGTTGAAGATGATCGTGAGAGAGGCGATGATGGCTCACTCCTCGCTCAAAAAGCCATTTTTTAAGCGCCACTGATGACATCATAACCAGAACTTATAGCCTAGTCCATGTCAACAACCTTATAAGACTTATTTCTGCAATCATTTAACAAAAAACAACAACAAAAAGAATGTGTTGTTGGGTGCAGTGCATGTGTTCCAGAATGTTCAGATACATGGTACTCTACTCTAGAATGTGGCAGGAGGTGGTTTTGGGTGCAGGGTAAGATAAATGTAGAATGTTAAGGTTAGCGACAATTTCAGAATCTTTTGGGGACATGCAGTCTCTGAATGTGATAGGGTTATGCAATCTTGAAATGTTGTGGGGATACTCAATCTCAGAATGTGACAAGGACGACATCTAAATTCGGCCGGACTGACAATTTTGACACACCATTTATCCTGAAACTGCATGTCACTGCCACATTCCAGTACCGTACACACCCACCACATTTAAAGATCCACAACATTATGACAGTGCATCCCTGCCACATTCTGAAACTGTGCTCCTGCCACATTCCAAAATTGCACAGTTCTGCTACATTCTGAAACTGTGTCACCACCGCTTTGAAATTGTGCTTCCTGCTACATTCCAAAACTGCGCGGCACTGCCACATTCTGAAAGTGCATATACCTGTCACATTCTGAAACTAAGCATGCCTTCAGCATCTGAAACTGTATCACCACAAATTCCACAACTGTACATGCCTGTCACATTCCAAAACTGACTGTCCTCAATACATTCCAAAATTCAGTGCTTCAGCGCTTCTGCCACATAGGATGTATTTTCAAACATATTAAAAGCAGAGAACAAAAGGTAATACTACCACTTTATACAAGTATGATTAGGACTAAACTTGAATATTGTTCTTCTTTTGTGGTCCAGCTACTATAAAAGGAAAAAATTGGTTGAAGGGTACAGAGAATTAACTAAAAATTAGAGGTTTAGGACACCTTCAATATAAATCAAGGTTACAACATGTGGGTCTTTATTCATTAGAATATAGACGAACACGAGGAGATCTATGCACAATATACAAAGCAATTAATGACCAATATCTGTTTGAAACTTTAGGTTTAACGAAGAATAATTCTAAACTGACAAGATCTCATAGTTATAAACTTAGAGGGCAAACTGTATAACTCAAAATAGGATTATATGGTTTTCACAAAGGGTTGTAACACAATGGACTGACCTACCAAGAGAAGTAGTGGAGAGTACTAATATTGAATCTTTTAAAAACAGTTAGATATCTATAGGAGTAAAAAAAACATCATATCCATAATAGAATTACTCCACCTGGTTGGTGGCGAGCTCATTAGGGCATTTTGGTGCCTCCGAGTTCGTGAACTTCCTATGATCCTATGATTCTGAAATTGCTTTTCCTAACCACATTCCAAAAGTGGGTGTCCCCACTACATTCTAAAATTGTGTCCCAGCCACATTCTGAAATTGTACCTTATTGCCTCATTGCAAAATTGTGCATCACCATTCCAAAATTGTCCATCTTTGTGTCATTTCAAAACACACATCCCCATCATATTCCAAAGTTGTGCATTCTCGCTACATTCTGAAAATGAGTGTCCCTGCCACATTCCAAAACTGCATGTCAAGCTACATTCTAGAATTGCACATCCCTGCCACATTCTGTGCATCCCCATGCGTTCAAAACTGTGTGTACCCGTCACACATTCCGAAAATGTAATTTGCTGCCAGACTCCAAAATTATACATCTCACAACATTCCAAAATTTGCATCCTGCGACATTCTTAAACTGCATGTGACCACCGGATTCTGAAACTGTGCATCCCTGCCACATTCTGAGATTCTGTTTCCATGTCACATTATGAAATCGCATACAGTGTACAGTGGAACCCTGTTATGCATGAAATTCCGTGCCTGGAATATACTTGTTGTGCTGCAGTAGTGACATCGTTATATTGTTGTGCTACAGTAGTGATGTCACTACTGCAACACAACTTAGAATGCTGCCACGCGGCCGCTTTTCCTATATCCAACTGAGATGGAACCTTTTTTTTTTAACTTGACCTACAGAAAAGCTGCAGCACACTGAATCAGTACTTTGAGCTTGCCACCAACCTCAAGTACCTTCCTCCCAGCCCCCAGTTCACTGAAAGGAAGTGGAGTGTCTGAAATGGGCATGATTTCAATACACTAAAAAACGATGCATGGCATACATACATAGACAAGTCTGTGTCTTCCCTCGAGTTTTTCTATGGCAACTCAGAGTTCCGGGTTACAAAACCTCTCAATGCAGACACAGATTTGCTGTGTATGGCTGCCCATACACTGTGGTGGATAACTCTGAGGCACTCTGCACTCTTACACCTGGGTACTGTGTTCACCTGATTGGTTGCTGATGCGCATGTGACTTCAAAAGAAGTTCGTCCCTCTTCCCTGTGATGCTGCTTCCTCTGTATCTGTATCAGTTCGAATTGTACATCCGATCAGGTTATGTGCATTAAAACAGCTCCCCAGCAGTTTTTGATTTTCATTTAATTTTAAGGTAAGCTACAGTACTCTACAATCTGTATAAAGCTTGTTATCTCCACATATGTGTGACAAATTTTAAAACCCCAAATTTATCACGATATGTTGATAAACACTACCTGTTAATCATCTCCTGCTCAAAAACACCAGCATGTTGCATGACCAGGACATACAATGGGAACCCTGTGTGATGCATTATTTATCCACACTCAAACGTTTGACCGCAGACAAATCACTTGTGGCTTATGCCACCTGTGAGGTTACGCAAGGTCAAACTGCTCTTGTGTAAAGAATATATCACACAGTCCCCACTGCATATTGCCTATATCCCTGCCACATTCCGCAACTATGTGTCTCCTGCATTTCAAAATTGCGTATCTGCACATTCTTAAAACTTATGACACTGCCACATTCACAATTTCCCAGCCTGCCACATTTCAAAATTATGTGTCCCAGCTACGCTCTTATAGTGTGATTGTTGCAGTCCACAGCTGCAACCTGTTGGCATTCTGAAATCTATTCCTGCAGTATTCTAAAAACTGCACACAACTTTGCATTTTAAAGCATGTTTGCCACTGCATTCCACCCCGGCCACATTCTTAAGTATCTTACATCTGCACATTATGGAAATGCATGCCCACCCCACCCCCGTAACCACCTACTGTCAGCTTTTTTTTCAAATGTTTACTACAACTGCAGTTTTATGTAACGTGGGAGAAGTGTGCCCTGTTATAGATCGAGGGAGCGCTCCTAACCGATCAGAGCGTCCCCTTTCTGTGCAGTATCAGACACTTTCTGTGAAGCGTGTCTCACGACAGACATGTCCTGAAACAAGTTTGTTCAGGTAAGGTTTTCAAACTGATCCATAATGTATTAATACTGCTACTAAGACCACTCTTACGGTTATAAGAGTGGTCTCACATTCTTAGGTATTACAACCACTCACCTTCAGTTCACAGTTCTCATACCCTAAGAACCGTAAGAGCAGTCTCGCAGACATATTAACAGACATAAGGTAACTTGCAGGGAGGACTAGGCTGTGAGTTCTGGTTATGACATCATCAGTAGCTCTTCAGTGAATGAAGCTAGTTTTCTGAACGGCAGTAAAATTGGGGTTACAAAACTACTTAAAACATTTAAACAAAGAAACGCATAGATCTTATTTTTGCATGAGGCTGATTGGGGATATGTTGATCAAATTCTGCATTTATCAATGCTAGAAATTCTGGCTGAACTCCTCTTTAAAAAACACAACGGGTCTACAATCAGCCACGGTACCACTGATCTCCTGCATTGCACTCACTCACATTATGCAGAAAGATTCTAATTACGCTACTGTTCCCTTAAATAAAGAACGATCTTACTCCCTGACTCTCCTCCATCGCTTCGTGAGCAATGTTAACTTACTGGGCTAACATCAGAACTGTTCTGACGGTATTTGCCAGAGTGTAAATAGAAACAATCACTGAGGTTACCATTTGGCCAGTACAGCTGGAACAATAAAACAACTGGAACCAGTACTTAAAAACATCTTCTACTGAAAACAATGACACTCGGGTTCAGCACAGTTCTCCTTTAAGGTAGAGGACAGATCCTGTGTGCAGTACTGAGCCCTGATACAGGGTAGACTGGTACTATATAAAATAAGACAAATGTCCAATAACAATACTAATCATTGTTTAATCACATCAGTATATTTATTAATGAATGGTCCCTGGTCCACTCCACATGCTGCACTAAACTGACCACTGAAGTCACTCCAAGGTAGACAAACAGCTTGATGCTCCAACATCAGAAGAATTCTGCCACTACTTACAAACACTTGGTGAACACCTGGGGACCAAGTCAGGCTGAATGGCATGGCTTGGAACTTGTGGTGGGTCTCCCCACTCTAAACCTGAGGAACTGTATGAAGAACAAATAGGAAAGTGGAAGCATATATCCAGGAGGTCCTGGAGCAGCAGGAGCAAAACCAAGCACCTGGCTAGAGGGATGGAATGGACTGATTCAGGGTTACTATGCAAAATGGCAGTCTGCAAATGTACTTGTTCAGGATCCACAGATAGAGTATAGGGCACCATCTCACCATCAGCTTAGGTACCAGAAAGTACCGTGACACATATCTCCGTTGAGCTTGACTTTCTGGGACAGGCTCTATAGCATGTCATGCTAGAAGCTTTTGAACCTCATTCCATAGAGCTGAGAGACTTCAGCAAGGGCATGTCTTAAATAAGTGCGAGGGCCAACCCGAGGAAAAAAATCAGCATCAAATACAAACAAGAGCAGAAAGCACAAGCATGCCGGGAGGAAGTTGTTTGAGGAACACTCAAAGGACAATAAGTGGTGTACAGCCAGTGCATTAAGGGAATAATGGTACATAATTCCGGTTGGTATTCTGAGAGTGTTACACCGAAAGGGGCCATCTGAGAGAAGCTCCTTAAGGCTGAAGGCAGGTTGCAATGGCTGGGGCTGGGAGCAGGGAGGCACACAGGGTAAAAGAATGATGGAAGGAAAAGGCGATACAGCAGTAAGAAGGAGGAGGATCCTGAGGTTGTTGGTAGTTGAGAAAACTCCAGCCCCTGATGCCAATCAAAACCTTCAAAGGCCAGAAAGAGCTGGGACACCTCTGTAAAGCATGCCTGAGGGAGGGAGGAGAGGAAGAAGACACCCCTCAGCCCACTGATTGCATAGAAAAACCACAAGGTGTGGCGGCAGGCAGAGGCAGGTGCCCTCCCCATCTAACCAGGTATAAGACTGTGTTATAGGGTTGGTGTAGGGAAGTTGGAGGGAGATCCTCAAGGAGTCTTTCCAAGCACTGTACTAGCAGACCACTGCTGGAGGATGTGGGAGTGTCATCTCCTGATGGAGATCTGCAGCAGGAACTGTAGTGGGAGGGATGGGGACCCTCTTCCATCACTTGTTGTCTTTGGGGTAGACCCAGAGGCCTGGCATCAGAGGAACACCCCACTACCCTATGCCAGAGTTCTTGAGGTTTTAGGGTGTTGGTTGAGTGTTAGTGCTAATCCTGGTGCTCTGCTGTTGCTGAAACAGCTGTGGGCCTTGAAAGGTGCCAGCATGGGAGGGGATCCAATACATTATGGAGCCCGTCCCATGTCAATATGGCAGAGGATAAAGAACAGTTACGTAAGCACTTACATAACAGTAGACCTTTGAAGGGATCTCAGTCATCAGATCACACTGTAGAAACTTCACCACTGGTGAAACAGGACCCACACAAAACATTTTCCAGCAGTACAACTGGGCTGCCCGCACCAGCGCCACCTGCCAACGCCATCAACCCTATAAAGGTGTGAGTGGCCCCTCCTTCCTCAGTTCTTTCCCTGGTGACTAAGGGGCATACTGTGCCATGGGGACAGAGGAGAAAGAGGAGAGAGGTGCCCAGGCCTAAATAAAAGGCTGGAGACACCAGATAGCCAGTCTGAGATAAGGACCATAAGCAGTGGGATGGTGGGAGGGAAGGTTGACCCGATGACTGAGATCCCTTGAAGATCTGCTGTTACAGTAAGTTCTTATGTAACTGTTCTATATTCTACGGGGTACCGAATCATCAGGTCACACCGTAGGAACGAGTCCCAAGCAGTTACACGTGCAGCAGAACAGTCTGGGAGGCAGGCAAACCAAGGCCCAAGACAGAAGGCCCTTAAGAACAGCTCCATCCAGAGCTGGCCTGTCGGCGCAGCGGTGGGATTTCCACTTGTGACACCGGCACCCGGGTTTGGGAACGAACTCTGGTCGCTGGAGGGCCAGCCGTGGGGAGGATGGAGTGTCCTGTGGACTGCTCTCCTTCTCCGGGAAGGGTTGGGAGCCCATCTGGCGCTTGATGGACCCTGGCGAGGGCCAGGGCACCGCAGCTACCAGCACATAGCAGCACTCCAGGGTGGGCCGGGCATACCAAGGACGCCACTGCACGCCCCGCCCCCAGAAATTATAGGAAACTAAGGGAGCTGCCAGCCACCCTAGATGACGCCATGCGGGCTTGAATTAGCCCCTCACAGGCTGGCCTCTGACCAGTCCTGATGTCTGCGGTGCTAGGCCAGGGTGCTGCGGGCTCACCCCGGGGTATCAGAGGGTCGCGCTGACGTGAGGGTGAAGCCCGCAGTCTGTGACTGAGCAAAGGTACCGAGCAGCTGGCGGCTCAGGGTGATAAAGATAGAATTACAAAAAAAAAAAGAACAGCCCATCCAAAGCTTGCTCGGCTCTAGAAGCAATGTCCAGACTGTAGTGCTTGGAAAAGTATGGATGGTACTCCAGGTGGTATCAACGAAATGTCAGCGGCTCAGACCCCTTGAAACAGACCACAAAGGTAGCCATGCCCCTGTGGAGTGGGTTTCGCCGCCCCTGGCAACTCCTTGCCATGCTTGTTGTAGCAGAACACAATACAATGGGCCAACCACTTGGACCAAGGAATTTCTTCAAAGCTTAGCCGCTTAAGGGTTGTGAGGGTTGAAGCTTTGGCAGAGCTCACAGTCAGAAACGTGGTCAGGCCCAAGACAACAGACACAGAGGTTATGTTGTCTGAAAAGCAGTCTTCTTTCCTTCTTTGCTTTTCCAAGTAGTTTTGCATCCATCCATTTTTCATGTAAGTTTCTGTGTTGTCACCAAACAAGGAATTTCCTCACATGGAAAATACATGACTTTTATCTGAGTATCATGGGAAAGGTTTGTACTTCTGAACCAAGCAAACCTTCTGAGAAATACTGTATCGCCATGACCCTGCAAGCGGTGTACCTGGTATCCATGGCCATAAGAAATTGGTACTTGTGGATCAATGGCAGCTTTGGCTGTGTCTGCCAGGTCCCAAGCCAAGTCCCTAAGTACTTTCTCACTCATGGCCACCACCGAACTCCAAAGCGCCTTCGGTACTAAGCTGAGAAGGCCATGTAAGTTACCTGTCTGAGCAGCAAAGAAGCTGATGTGTAAACTTTTTGCCCATGCTGTCCTGTTTTCTAGAATCTCTCTCTGGAGGCTGAGAGGAATGGGGTACCTTAACTTTGTCACAGGCAGCAGTCCAACCACTGCTTCATGGTTAGGGTGGTTGTAGTAAGTATTCAGCGCCTGTTTGCACACCTGGTACTTTTTTTCTCAGTGTTTTCGCCAATGACAGCAGCTGAAGTGGAGGCTGACAAGACCTTGAAGGTGGCTTTCTTAGAGACTTGTGAACAGAAAAATACAATCTTTTCATTGGGGCTGGGCCCATCATGTCTAAAAATTCAACCTCATTCTCAACCCCACTTTCTCCTGAGGTGAGAGATCAGATATTTGCCATCTGCCTCACAAACGTAAAAGGAGAGGTGTAGTCCTCTGAAGACTGAGGAGGGCACCAAACTCCTGCTCAAGGGAGCCATCTGGTTCTACATTTCTGCCTGCTCCCCACAGGCTTCACCACAGATAGTGGTTGGGGGGGGCCTGCTAGGCACGGTCATACAGGCTCGTGATAATTGGGAGGCAGTATAGTGCAGTGGTCTAAGGCTCTGAGCTGCAAATTCCAGGACATCCAGCAGACCAGACCTGGGTTTGAACCCACAGCTCCACTTGCATTACTGTGTGACCCTGAGCAAGTCACTTAACCTCCTTGTGCTCCCAGGTTGCTCCTGTAAAAGCTTTCAGCTTAGTGTGCTATACCTGGTTAAACAACTAAATAAAAAAAATATATAACCTGAAAAGCCTGGAAAATGAAAGACAGTTACTTTTGCTCACTAGCATCTTCTTTGCCTTTTCAGCAGGCAGGCAGTGTCATGCCTTTATGTGTTTTCTTAGTGGGCACCATTTTAAAGGCCTTTGTTAATCAAGCTATGTCTTTTATTAATCTGTACATGACCATTCTTTAGCTTAAAACAGAAGAAAATCAAGCCCCATTCATTTCACTGGGCCTCACGCCTCTCCCCGCCACATGTCATTACATGCTGGAGCAGGGGGCGGCACTAGAAATTGAGCGGACGGGTTGGGTCTACATAAAAGTTACAAGGCATACTACTAAGGTATGGAATGTTATTTCAGAATAAATCCTGGCTAGAATAATTGTTCATGAGGGCAGCTACCACAATATGACTGGTAGCTGCTCTCAGATAAGTCGAAAATCTCTTCAAATAAAATGTATGATGTTTGGAGTCCAATTAACTGCTGAAACTTCAAAGGCTTATAATTTTCATTATAAATCAAAGAATTCCTCCTGGCCTACAAGAACTCAAATATACATGCTGCAGGAGACCTCTAATTCAAACAAGTGATTATCTTGTAAATAATGCAATTTCTCAAACTAATTTGACGAGAAGGAAGGGGAGTTATAAGAGTTTCAAACATACTTTGTATATTAACCTCCTTTTAAAACTTCTTTTGATTGACTGATTGATTGAAGTTGATAACTGGGAGAAGCACACTGATCCAAGGCTCGCTTCCAGGTGTGACCTTGGGGGTGGGGAACAGCAGAAGAACAGCAGCACAACACATAATAGCAGAACAGTCAAACAACATTTGGTAATAAGTTAGTACAAAATTAGAATACAAAATTGTGTGTACAGAGAATAAAGTGCAGTACACCTCAATAAGAGCATCTTGCAAGTGCACATTCAGAAATGGCAGCAGTACACGGTGAACAAGAACAATACTGACAAGCAGGCACTGACTTGTAGGGTGAGTTATTGCCTGATCTCGCTATGGAGGTTGAAACTGAACTGATGTGTGGAAGTGAATTCATGAGCTGGGTTCACACAGCAGCAGCGCCTGCTTGCAACCCTTCCAAACTGAGGCAACAGAAAATTCAGCTTTTTACACCAATCCATTTTGGGGGCAAGTAAGGGTCCTTATGGCTTCGGAGTGAGCACCAGAAAAGGTGCTGTATAAAGCAGTAGTGTTTGTTAGCAATTTCATCATATATTTTTCAGCAAAATGTATCTTTGACATCCTTCTCATTCATGCGCAGTGTGTTCTTAGTTTTCACAGATATTGTTAAAACATCTTTTACAGCAAATTTTGTAATTAATGACTCACGCCTTTAAAGACAGCCACCACTCACAGTTTTTAAAAATCAAGCTCATGAGGTAATCTGTTGAATGTACATGCTAGATTCATAATGTGGATGTATTAGAGTGGTGTGCACACATACTTCTGGAGTTAAACAGCACAGCTGATCCAAGATATTTACTTTTTTTTTTTTTTTATGCGGCATGGCACAAGAGTTGACATTTATAAAAAACTTCAAAATACTGTTAACATGGTTCAGAACAAAGAAAACACAAAGAAACATTAATATCTTGATATTTTGCCAGTCCAACATTATCATTACAAGAAAATATATGGTGACTGACAAATACCACGACTTTAAAGAGCACCTGTCTTGGTGCTAAAAGTGAAACATGGTATTCCCTACCTCAATGAGAGCTCCACCACAATGTTTAAAATATTTCTATTAGCCCCAAAGAAGGGAAAGGCTCCCTTTCCGCCTCTTGACTCTTTCATCCACCCCATGCTCCAACGTTTTGTGATGTTGTGATGTCTCTACAGGGAGAGCGGGGGACCTTCCATTCACTTGAATGGAGCATCTTTTCAAGGCTGATTTCGATTTTAGAGGTGGTTTTGGACCGACCGATGCCGAACCTTGTTAGTTGAACCCTGGCTTCAGTCGATGCAAAACCCGAGTGAAATCGAAAAAATCAGCTTTGAAAAGATGTACCACCCAATTGAATGGAGCGCTCTCACCACCACCGCTTCTCCCCATAGAGACGCCACAAAACATCAGGTGAGGGCGGATCACAGAGTTAGAATGTGAAAGGATTGTGCTGCCAGTCCCTCTGGTGCAAAATGATGATCCTTCCTTACTTTGGGGCAACCAGAAAAGACATTTTAATCCGGTGGAGCTCCCACTGAGGTGAGGTGAGGGAGCTCCATGCTTCTGCTTTTAGCAGAAAGAAAATGCAGGAAAGGTTCACTTAAGTATATGTACTACTGATGATCTTAAAGAGCAGGAGAACTTTAATGAAACATAATATTTAGACACCATTCAGATGTATTTCACATTTGTTCTGTATTTCTCCTCCTTTATTCATTACTGAGGTCATCTGTATGAAAGCAGGATCATCGCTCCTGAAGAGAGCTCATCCATTGCTGTTGCTTTCTTCCTACCTGAGGTCATAATGCACTGCTTGTGACTTCACAGTTACTCCCATGGCAACAGACTGTGATGCCACAACAGAGGATTATGACTTGAAGTAGGAGTAAGCTATAGAGGCAGATTAACTAATGCTGTCTAATTGTACCTAATTATTAAGGTTTTCTAAGTTTTCTATGAGGTGTCAGCAGCTCTTTAAACAAAATACGCTGAACTAGTTTACTGTCAGTATAACAATCAGGGGAGCCGTTTCCCATAGGAAACCTGGTTATGATTTACCATTATAACCAGCTGTTATAACGGCAAACACATGTCGGGTTTCCTCACTCCACGCTGCACCAACCATGGTCTTCCCTTAACGCTGGACACTTAAGCAGCTGTCGTACTCAACCCAGTAAGTTCTTAAAATTCTGAACTCAAAACTGCTGACCTGTTCAGAGAAGTTGCTAAAGAAAACAAAAAAACAAACAAAACCATGTTTAAAGAGGCACTTCAGATAAAAAGCCTCAGATCACATGCCACTTCAGCCAGACTTGGCTCCACTAACCTAGTTATATAACTGCTTTGGCAAAAATGCTCCCCAGCAGTTATATAAAACAAACCATGGGGTGATAGGTAAAACTCAATTTTACACATATCCTCAGTGATGAATGATTGTATAAACCCCTCGACGTAGCATCCAACATCTGAAGTGTGTTTAAAATTCTGCTACAGACACACCTCACGCATTTATTCTAGATGTGCTGCTCTTTACACCAGTTACTGAATAAGAGGGTTGTCAAGCTTTCTGATTGGTCTGTATAATGCTGGGATCTGACTATATTCCGACAGCTGCTTTGGAGAAGGGAGGGATGTCAAGAGAATGAACAGTTCATTCTCAATTAGAATGTAGAACCTGGCTAGATGAAATACTGATCCTGCATTTTTCTCTAATATTTATTGTATAATATATAAGGATATCAATGGTGAGCAGTCAGATAAATGATTTATTCACAAGTGCTGTTTGACCTCAGGTAACCTCACGAGTGGCATAAGCCACAAGCAAGGTGTCTGAGGTCAAACAGCAAGCACAAGTGTAGATAATCATTTATCTGACAGCTCACCATTGTATATTTTATTTACACAATAGGGACGCTTCTGTCAGAGCAGGGACATTTACTTTGACTGTTAATCTTTTTTTTTAAATGATAATTTCTGGGACTTTTTTAACTTTCCTCGTGTAGGACTGCCTAGTGTAATGGTTGTTATTAAATGAAACACCACTCATTGTGTAGAAAATTTTGTGCTGAACAAATGGCATGCTCACAGTAACATGCTACTTTTTAATTCAATGTTATTTACATTTGTCAAAAAGTGGATAAAAAATTTAATTTTGCTGTTTTTATTTGCCAATTATAAAAAACTAAAAGGCATTTATAAATGGAACACCATTCATTTTGTAGATATTTATGTGCTGAACAACTTATGCTCACAGTGCTACGCTATTATTTTTCATTTTAAAATAATTTGCATTTGTTTGTCAAAAATGAACAAAAGAAACTGAATTTTCTGCCTTTTTGCTAATTATAAATAAATCTATAAGGTATCTATAAATGAAACACCACCATTTTGTAGATAATTTTGATCTGAACAACTTTCATGCTCACAGCACTATGCTATCTTTTTCATTTTAAAGTTATTTGTATTTGAATATAGTAAGTATTGGTACTGAGGCCGAACATTAATGAGTTCCAGAGTAATTGTGACATAGCTACTATGTGTATATATTTGTGATGATGTATCTACTGTGTGTATAAATGTGAAATCTGACATTTATCACATAGTAGCTCAGATTTATCACGTAGGATTTATGTCCATGACTATTGTGATAAGTAATAACATTACAGGGTGTGCGTTGACAGTTTAACACACGGCTAGGAGGCGAGTGAGGCACGAGGCCAATGGCAAGTGCGCCCAGCCTCCTAGCCGTGTGTTAATCTGTTCAACGCACACCCTGGAGTGGTTTATTGCGCTTTATGAAATGGTGTATAAAATTACAGAAATAAACAGCTAGACTAGAACTTTTAAAAGTTAAGATTTCTCAGTTTATTTAATGTCATAACATTACACCACATAAAATAGTCCCATATAGTTGGGCATTTAAACTTTATTTTAAGATAAAAACGATTTTTTAAACTTCAAAACACAAGTTGTGTAACTTTAATTAAGTATTTAGTGTAGCTTTAATGAATAACTATTACATTTTTAACTATTTCGCCTTAAACACTGTTGCCTTTAATTTATTTTCCAAAATAAACTGTCCCATTGAAAGTCATGTTGCAGTTATGCATGGTTACACCTGCAAACTGTGGACTTTAGGTCCGGTTTCCTGAATTTCATTTGTTAGTTGCCCTGTTGTGCAGTTCTCCAACGTATTGCCTTGGGGTGTCAGTGTGGTGACATTAACTTCTGGTTTTCACATGGGATTGCGGTATTTGCTCGCTTCATGTGTGACGTTTTCCGGCTTTTAAAGCCAAGATACTGCTCCATTTTTCTGTCATCTGGCTTGGCACGCCAGTAACTCTGCAGGCTGGATTCATTTCGTGCCCGTCACAGACATTATTTCGCGGCTGTGCAAGCCGGCATCGGACAACAGTTGCACCGGCTGTTGCAGACAGTGATTCGTAGATAGCGCTGGCGAGGGCCGGCTTCCTCACTTACACGGGACATCATCGTGACAGGTAATTGACACCCATTGGCTCTGATGTATACCATACTGGTAGATAATCTAGCTGCATTTGAGGAAGTCTTCAAAAGTATAACGCTTTTGGCCCGGAGGCAGCTTACTGAGGTATAATTTAAAACTTTCAACTGGGCAAAGAGGATTGCCCGGCTGAGACTACATAAATCCTCGGTGTCCTGATTTTCCTGGTTCAAGGGGGTTCGTATGATTCTTTTTGTCTGTTCTTAAAGTTCAGTATGACAAATTCTGCTCCATTTCCGTCTTTTTATACAGAAATGTTGTGGTTTTAACTGTCGCAAACCTTCACGGCCACGCCTGGCCATATACAGTTGAATATCTAGCCAGACTTTCCTGACTAAGCTGGTGCGGTCCATGGAGAACAAGTTGGTGAGTTTCTTAGTCTGGTTAAATCGGGTGTTAGGTGCTTCATGGTGGATCGATTTATCTTTTGGGCCCTTCGGTACATTTTGAGCTTTGCTTTGAATACATCGTTACTTGACCGAAATTCAGGGTCTGTCATGAGGCTGAAGGCCTTCCGATGCTCGGCGACCCCAGGTGGCGGTTAAGGGCAGCTCGCAGACTGCAGAAGCTCAAGATAGCATACTCGAGCCCTCGTCGTAGCCAGCAGCCTCACAAAACTTTCGGAGGTGCCATTTAGTTCCTGTTTAGAGACGGTCTGCCAGTCTATCTCTGTTTTTGTACTCATGGCCCAATCAATGAACACTCTTAGTGCCCATGCAGTTGATCTTTCAGTGTTTAGTTCGTTTTTGTTGTTCCAGCGTCGAGTTGGTTGGCACTGTAGGTGCAGAAACGTTGGGCACTGTGTCATGCATGGGTTTAATGTCGCTTGTTTCCTGGGCAGAGGTACTCAGTTGAGAGGCTGTGGATACCTCATCTGCTGGGTCATTTTGTATGCTCATTAAGTTTTCTAGGTCTTCTTCTGTCAGGCTGATTTCAAAGCTTGTTTCTGGTAATGATGCCATGCTGTCAAATTGAAAAGCTGTCACCGCTGTTGCTGAAGAACAAGATGGCTGCTTTTCAATTTGCCAACATTCTAACTGGCATCACTACTAGAATCAATGCCCACATGGCACTGCTGGTGCTTCTTACAGTGCGTAAGAACCAATATCACATCCCTAGCAGCCAATCAGAAGTACTGATTTATGGTGTCCATTTCATAAATATAAAATAATGGGATGATCTGTATAAAGCAGTTAATATGACTGGCTGCAATTGATCATATAACCAAGCACAGACTTCATATCATCATACATCTGGGGCTAGATTTTCAAACCCACGCCAGAGACTTTCAGCGCAATCATCCATGATACTTGTGGTCATATGTTAGCCACAAAAAAGGCGCTCTAACTTGTGCGACAAGCCGTGACATCAGGAGTCCTACAATAAAGCATGTGTCGGTTATTATTTAGCTGTAAAGTGGCATCAACTTCCATAAATGCGCAAGGTTTGAAAACTGCAATCAGATGTTTTGCTCATTGACCTGCCACAGGCATGCACCAAAATCAGGTCCAGAGTGCCTGCAGCAGAACCTCAAAATCTGGGCCCATTATCTCCAGTCTTACTTTTTAATCATAGAATGAGGGAGCGCCTTTCCCATGCCCATAAGACAAGTTTTATTTTGAGATGAGGGTGTCATACACACATGTCCTGGAAACAGGCATGTTCGAGAGGGTTTTTCAAAACAATTTTTTACCCAGGATAATCCATTTGAGACACAACATCTTGTTTCAAGTGGGGTCTTGCTTCTATCCTTTTCCTCAGCTGGGTGGACTGGAACACTGAGAAGTTTTACTAAATGCCCAAGTTTTATTTATTTTTATTTATTCAATTTGTTAACCAGGTAGGCGCCTGGACCGAGGGTCCTTTTCAGGCCAAGCAAGCTTCAACACAACAACACTGAACAGTTAATAACAAATATGAAACATTATTATAGATAGTTACATAAACATTTAGAAAGAAAATATTGCTTAAAATGCTTTTTAAAAACAGAAAAGAACAAGATTTGAGTAGAATCTTGTAAATTATTCAAATACCTGGGAGCAGCAATTGAAAAGGCACCTGCCCCAACTTTTGTTTTATGAAGTTTTTTTTAAAGAAAGACTCACACGGTGAGTGCAATCCAGCCAACATAGTCCTTGCAGAGACTAAGGGCAGGATTCACTGAGTGAAATGAACTAAGTCCCGCCCGCACCCACTTGGCGCGAACGAACCGCAGCCGCGTGAACGGCTCATCCACAGCCGCAGAGTTGCCGCGGGAGGGTGCCACGGGCAGGTCCCAATGCCCATAGCAGTTTCCGCAGCTGCGGTGCTGTCCCTGGCAACAGCACCGCAGCTGCTATATTCCGTGGAGCCGTCATACCCGCCCACCTTTGAATACCCGCAGCTGCGGGCGACCTGGCGCTTCACAAGTGGAACCACTAGTGTCGTAGGTTTTCCGCAAGAGCCGCGGACCTTCCATGTTAGTGGAATCCTGCCCCAAATCTGAAAGAGCAAAGGGCCTGGGGAAAAAGCAGTTTTAAAACTGAACAACCAAAATAAATATTCAATCCTCAGGAGGAGACAACCAACTTAACTCAGAATATAACAAACAGTGGTTTTAGCGTGAGGGGCCAAAAAACAAAACGACAAATACTGTTATATACAACAGTTAAATTTCAGTTCTCCTTACCACCCAAATAAAAAAAGACTCAGCTTGCAATCAAAATGCACTAAGAAAAGTCAACTGTAATGGCTTTCCCAGTATCAAAAGAAAGATAGTTTTTCAACTTATAAACCACTCCCAGCTCTTGGTTAATGTTACAACGCACAGTTTTAACATGAGCAGAGACAGACAGTCCAGGATCAAGAAGAACAGACAGATGTTTACACTGGCTGACTTGCTCAATTTCAGATCCAGAATTATCGAGTAACCCAAGAGAAGGTCCTCCACTACGCAAAGCTCTACTTCCAAAACCATGGACTTAGTCTTCTTAGCACTTAAAATTAAAGAATTGCTAGAAAACCAGCTACAAACAGAGTGAAAGTGTGACTCAGGTTTCCAGATATCATAGCTAAGTCCTTGGCACTACTGAAAATAATGAAATCAACAGCATAAAGTAATATATCAATCAGTGAGTATTTGGATCCAACGAATTTAACCTACAATCTCCTAGTACCCAAAATCAACAAATATTATATCAATAATTTGTTAATATACTCATGGAGACCACTCTTAAGTGGAGCCAATGATTTTCCATTTTCAAAAATGGCTAATTCCATTTGTCAATATCTTAAAGGAAAACTGTAATTTTCTTAAATTCGGCACCCTCAAAGCTGTACCCTCCGATGAGCTTTTAGCAACAACAGACAATTTTTTAAAATAAGTGCTACTTGTTTTATTTAAATTTTCCAAAGACAGTGATCGGGAACATCGTACTTACTGCGTGGCGCGTATGATGTTACAGTGTGGGTCTACACCGCTTGCTTGTATACTTTCAATACAAGTGAGCGTTGAAAAGCCACACTGTAACCTGATACAGCACCACGCAGCAAGCGCTGTTCCTGATCACTGTCTTTGAAAATTTTAATAAACAATTAGCACTTGTTTAAAAAATTGTCTGTTGCTTATAAAATAATCGGGAAGGTATGGCTTTGGGTGGTGGGGAATCTAGGAAAACTACAGTTTTCCTTTAAAAATCCATTTTTCAGCTGGCCTGTCGGTAGTGGTAGCACTACCGCTTGCGACACCAGTGACCAGGTTAAGCTAGCAAGCCTGGGTTGCTGGAGGGAGCTGGGGGAGAAGGACTGAGCACCCGTTGAGCGCTCTCCTTCTCTGGGAAGGGAGGTTGCAGTCCTCGCTGCTATACAGCCACCTGGGTGATCACGGGTGGTGGTGCAGTCCAGGATGCAGTGGGAGAGCAGACATTGGCCAAGGGCCTAGCGAAGGCACTTATCTGTGTGCATTCATCTCATTGGCCCTCCCGTGCGCTGCGTCAGTGGTAGGGACCAAAACAAGAAAAACGACCCCGCGGCGCACCAGTAGACAGGTCCTTGTGACGACTCCAGGTGCACGCTCCCTCCTGAGGTATGGGGAGAAAGAGGACCTCCACCCCAACCGAAGGGCAATCCAGGGCTCATGAATCCACGGGCAACTGGGCACCTAAGGGAGCTACTGCGGTGAACTGGGACCGAAGAGAGGGACGGCCGTGAGAGTGGGGCATAAAAAATAAGTAAAAAAATTAATTTTTCCTCAAACTGAGGGCAAATCAACAAGTTTTGGCTAAATGAAGGGTCTGCCCAAAAGCTGGGCAAAATGTGGGTTTTGATGAAAGTGGTGGTTTAAAATGCAAATTCCATTTTCTACTGTTGATTTCCACTGAAAGCGGAAAATCATTTGCCCGACTTATGGTTGTGTTCTCTCCCATTCTTAAGAGTGTCAGAACTGCTCACTTATGGTTGACAGTTCTCACACCTTAAGAATGCGTGGTGGCCTGGTAGCGCTGAGGGTTGAGGCTCTGGACACCACACCTTGCGACATGCCAGCAACCCAGGTTGGGGAACAGACTCAGGTTGCTTGGGGGTGAAGCAGGGTGAGGAAGGATGCGTGTCCGTGGACAGCTCTCCTTCCTCAGGGAGAGGGTACAGTATGCACGCTATTTGCCTGACACCCCAGCACATGCGCGTCGTCAGAAGGAGGGCCTCATGTACTGGCATACAGCTGCCTCCGGAGGGCCGGGCAGGCTCTGTGATGGCCCAATGTGCCACCACACCAGTGAGCCCCAATTCTGGATTGTGTTCAGGGTGGGGAGTAAAGCCGACACCTCTCCTGGCCCGCTGCTGCGGGTAATCCACAGGGGAACTCCTGGGACATGGTTGCTGTGGGGCACCAGGCCAGAGAACGAGTCCCTCCGAGGGAGGACCGGCTGCCTACCTTTTTTCCTTTTCTCAATTGTTTTAACCAGGAGTGGCACACTAAGCTGAAACCTTGTTTACAGGTGTGACCTGAGAGCACAGGAAGTTAACTGACTTGCTCAGGGTCACACAGTATGCAAGTGGGGCTGTAGGATTCAAACCCAGGTCTCCAGATTTGCAGCTCAGAGCCTTAAACCTCCGCTATACTGCCTGCCTAGCTCCACAGAGGTGGAGGAAAAAATAAATAGAAAAAAAAAAGAGGTATGTGAGGCCACAGAAGGGTTTTTGTATTACATTTTCACCCACTGCTGGCGGTGGCTCAGTTATGAGCTATGTTGACCATCAGGGCTCCGTCCCCCTTCCGGAGATCATGTTGCACAGCAGCGGGGCTGGGCTTTTCTTCTTTAGTTGGCATTGTCGTGAGTACCTGAATCCCCACCCCTGAGGGTGCTGGCACAAGCACCAGAGTCCAGGCTTTAGACATGCATGCACACCTCAGCCATGCACCTAACGGCATTCTCCCTCCCCACAGTGTAAGTCCTGCATACCGGAACAGAACAGTGTAACTGCCTCCCCACCCACGGAAGAGAAGAGGGTCCTATAGGATGCTCAAATCTTGTCCCCAGCCGGCCCCTGATGACCCAGACTTGTTCCTGAACCCAGGTCACAGGCGTTACTTGTGATGGCCTTCTACCGCTGTGCTGACAGAGCCTAGCCAAAGCCACAGAAGTTTATTGCATTTTTCCAACAACACATCAACAATGTTTCATGGGCACAGTACATTAAAAAGCACACTCATCACAGACTTACAGTGTCAGTTTCAACACACTGGTCTAAAACTCAGTATATCTTAACAGCTCCCCTTTGTTCCTGAGTATATTTGACCTCTAGCCTCCAATGGGCAATGTGACTCTACAGGCGACACAGGTTGCCCAACCCCCACATGCCCTCCCACCTTACTACAAGTTTAATCTTGTATGATGCTGTCAAAATATTAAACATAGTAGCTAAACAATATATAACAGACTCTCAAAACTAAATGAAAATAAAAAATAGATGGGTTACAGTGATTACAAGGCTTAATTCCATTGAGAAGTTCTGGGACAGACATAACCCAAGAGCAAAGCTCAAGAGGTTTCGTGTCCCCAGAATCTTAGATGGAATTTCAGCAGAGAATTTACTGTAACCTATTTTTATTTTGTAATCTATGGATGAGAGAAGATGGCGAGGTCTTACCTGCTGAAGCACTGTGCAGGCTGACATGTTGAGCGAAGAATCAGGAAGTAGTGATTTTTTTTGCGAAAAGCTGAGCAAGAAAGTGCTGGAACAGTTTGTTTTAACAGTAAGAGGCAAAATTCAGTGAAAGTTTAACCGAAGCGTATAACTGTAGTCTTTTTATCTTGGAAAAAAAAACTAATGATTGCGGCTAAGAAACAAGTAGCTTAAACAGAGGAAACATTGCGATGGCATGGATTGGTTTCATTTTCACTCAGACTCCAAGTTTGAATAGATTAGGTATCTTAATTTTTGGGCTGAGGACACTTTTTTTACCCCGAATATGCCGCCGAAAAGTAAGGGACGGTAACCGCACAATGACTTTGAAATACTTCCTGCTGGCGGTTGAAAAAGCTGGCTCACGGTCAGTGCCAGGTGTCAGGCTATGCTTGCGCTTTTCCTTTGAGTGATAATACTATTGTTTCAACTTCGAACAATAGTATTATTCAGAGTGAAGTGTAGTATTATTGGGAGTGGACTGTGGTGTTATTGGAAGCTGCGCATGAATTACAGGGATTTTTTGCATCGTTTTCGATCATATTATTTTCATGATACATATATTATAATATCTTATAATATCTGAAGGCGACCTGCGTGAAGCTACTCTTACAACTGTGAAAGTGGTCTCCCCAGCTGGATCATATTATAAAAAAAAAAATGTCTAATGATAGTCCACGCAACAAGCACAACTGCACATCCCAGGTAGTGCAGTGACATGTTTTGTCATCATATTCACGCTGTCCATAAAAGACTCAATGAGAATTTTCTGACCTGTGTATTTATTATGACATCAAACAGCTTCCCATGGCAAGAAAGTATGATGTCGCATAAAGTGTAAGATCAAATGTTTGTGTGAGTACTAGTTTATGTGAAAGCATGTTAAAGGTGTATAATAAAGAAAGGTCAAGGCAGTCAACCAGAGCACCAATAGAGTTACCGCTTGCCATCCAGATGACCCAGGTTCGTGCCCTGACCCCGGGACGTCTGATGCTAACCGATGAGACAGGGTCAGGCGTCCTTTGGATGCCTCCTGCCTTGGGAAGGAGGGCACCTCTTTCAGCTGCATGACTGCCCTCTGGTGACCCAGAGGGAAGGGGTGTCATGCGGAAAGGAATAAGTGGTCCCTCTGGGGTGACCTCACATTGCACACCGCTCACCCTGATAAGCACTGCAGAGGCATCACCTGCCCAGAGTGGGGCCGGCAGGGGAGTTCGAAGCTAGGGAGGAGCTTAACCGTCCTTCCAATGGCCATAATAGGTGGATGCTGGGCCACCTCTCAGGACCACGGCCTGGGGTGGGATAAGGTGAGGGCTTAGCGGGGATAAAAACACCCCTAGCAGCACCAGGAAGATGAAGCCACCCTGCCTCCCACACCACAGCAGGGTCACTTTGACTCCTCCCACGCTCTGGCGCCTCCTCACGAGCCCCAACCATCAAGTGAAGTATCTCCTCCTGGCTTGCGGGACCAGGGTCCCACCCACGGGGATATGCCATGGGATATGGTCGGAGTATCCGGGAAAGGTGTCGAACAAAAGCTGGTGGTGGGTAGGACCAGCAAGGACTCCTGCAGTGGGTATAAGGGCTTGGGTAGGTGGAAGGAGGTCCTGGCAGCTGGCGGCAAAAATGGGGACAAAAATAGAAAGAAAAAAGTCACAAACCTAGGAAATGTTGAAGCATGCAGTTTACAAATGTGTAGGGCAGGTTTTTCCTCTTTGTTTCATAAGCCCCATTGCATCAGCTTGTGTCACACCATCAGGATTTTCCATCGGTGTGGCCAGCGACATTCTCTAGGCCACTGTTCTTTGAACTACTGTGCTTCAAATCTGGGGCCTCGTGTACACAGAAACACTGACAGCAGATAAGGACCGCAAGGCTCATCCAGTCTGCTCATTTTTCTACTTCATGAAGGTGCCAGAGGCCTTTACTGTCAGTGGCCTATCTATCCATGCTCCTCTGTATTGCTCCCTTATGTCTATCCCATGCCTGTTTGAAGCCCTGTATTGTATTCATATCCACCACTTCCTGAGGAAGGCCGTTTCATGCATCCACCACCCTTTCTGTGAAAAAGAACTTCCTCATTACCCCTTAATCAGCCTCCTCTAAACTCATGCTGTGTCCTCTTGTCCTGATATTTTTTATACTGAAACATGTTAGGCTCTTTTACCTTGTTAATGCCCTTAAGATGTCTGAATGTTTCGATCATATCACTCTCTCCTCCTTTGCTCTAGGTACACATATTGAGCTCCATTAATCTGTCCTCATGTGTTTTCTGATGCAGTCCCTGCACCATTTTGGTTACCCTTCTCTGGACTGCCTCCATTTTTTTAATGTCCTTTTGCAGGTGCGGCCTCCAGTACTACGTGCAGTACTCCAGATGGGGCCTAACCATTGCCTTGTAAAGAGGAATTATTACCTACCTCTTACGACTTGTGATACCCCAATACACCCAACATTCCCCAAGCCTTTACCTACTGCTTTAGTAGTCTACTTGGATGATTTCAGGTCATCTGTGATGGTGATGCCCAAGTCTCTTTCTTCCTTGTGATTGCCAGTAACTCCCTTCCAACCTATAGGTAGCTTCCGGTTTTCTTCCCTATGTGCACATTCTTGCACTTCCTTAAACCCCAGTTGCCACTCTTCTGACCATTTTGCCAGTTTATCCACATCTCTTCTCATTCTGGCCACCCCATCTGGATCATCTACTCTGTTGCAGATCTTGGTGTCATCTGCAAACAGACAAACCTTACCCTCCAGTCCATCTGCAATGTCACTGATGAAGATATTGAAGAGGACTGCCCCAGAACCGATCCCGAGGTACCCTACTTGTGACTTGCATCTCTTCTGACTGTATACCATTTACCATCACTCTCTGTTTTCTGCCCGTCCAACCAGTTTGCCACCCAGTTGACCAATCTGACCCCCCAAGCCTACTCAGCTTATTAACTAATCTTCTGTGTGGAACAGTATCAAAAGCTTTGCTGAAGTCAAGGTAGATGACATGAACTGCACCCTTGGTCCACCACTCTGGTTTCCCAGTCAAAGAAATCTATGAGATTAGTTTGACAGGACCTTCTATTGTAAACCCATGCTGTCTTGGATACTGTGGCTCCTATGGATTCCAGGTGTTTCCTTAAGGTGCCTCCATAATCTTGCCCACTACTGAGGTAAGACTGACTGGCCTGTAGTTCCCTGCCTCCTCCCTGCTGCCACTCTTGTGGAGGCGGGATCACATGAACCCTTCTCCAGTCTTCTGGGACCTCTCCTGTGCTCAGAGACTCACTGAACAGTTCTGCTAATGGCTCTGCTAGTTCCACCTTAGCTCCTTTAGTACCCTAGGTAACTATACATTTTATTTATTTATCGAAATGTTTCACAAGGAAGGCACACTGAGCAACAACTGCTCGTCTCCTGGCACGACCAGAGGGGGAATAAAATTAGGTGGGAAAATCAGTAAATTATCAACAATTACACTTGTGCATACATGGATGATTAGGATACAGTAGTAGAAACAACGCTTTTGCCTATGCCTGAAGGATTGACACAGACAAACACAGTTATCAGTGCAATTGCTGTGAATTAAATGGGTTGTAGTGGAAGGTCAAGCAAGAGGGTTAGGGGGTGCCAGCTGTGGAGGAGAAACAGGCAAGAACAGGAGCAGCCTACTGGGGAGGAAGTAAATAGGTCAGTGGAGCAGGCCAGAACAAGGGGAGCCTAGTGGGAGGGGAGGTAGGTAGGACAGAGGTGAGCAGAGATTAAGCCAGTGGTAGCAAATAGTTGAGCTAGTAGTGTGAAAATAGGTTAAACCAGATTAAATGCAAGCTGGAGTTCATGCACAGACAGAGCAGAAGTGCGATTAAATTTGTACAGTGCCTATAAGAGCTAGGGGTACCTGTAAGTGCAGGAGTAAAAGGGGAACAGAGAGGAGGGAATATGTAGGGAGACGATAAGTGTTGGGAAGTAGCCTCCCCAAAGAAAACTGGAGCTATGGCAGTGGAATGAAGGAAAGAGGGAGAGAGAGGGAGGGGAAGTCGGAGGAGTGGGAGAAAGGGTGATAGTAGCAGGAGAGGAGGAAGAACTTGCATCTACACTTTGATGCAAACTACCATAAAAGCACGTCCATGTGCTGTAAATTCAGGCAGTGCTTGAAAATACAGTGCAGGTGCAACAAATAGTCTCTGTACCCCAGCAGTGCTAAAGTCCATGACTGCACCCTACGGCCCAGTCCTCGCTTCTATATTTTAAAACTCCTGCCCGCTGGTTCTAAACATTTTCTTTTAGTAAATACCTGGGGTTAGCTTTTCAAAGCACTGCAACACAATACTGCTGCAACTGCGCTACTTGCAAGATGACAGCTAGACCACATAACACATGGTCTAACTTCACATCGCAAGTGCTCCACATGAATCAAAAATTATGCATGCATCACTTTCCTGCCATAAAATGAACAAAGCATCACAAATGCAGCAAAATGTTTGAAAATCACATGCCAACATTTTTGCCCATTTGCAGTGACACAGCTGTGGCAGAATAACTGCCACAAGTCCTGCGTCCAAAGCTATGAAAATGTAGTCCCTGAAGAGCCCCTGCTGTCACTGGGAAAAGTCATCCTTTGCATCACCCGTGCGCTTACAGCTTATATGCAGTCTACATTTATCTTCACATTCTTCAGTACATTGACACGGAAACATGATTACCGTCCTCCAAGATTTCATCTGCTTTGACTGCTTGTCACACTTAACATCACAATCTCTCTGCTCTAGGTGGAACAACTCAATTGGCAGGCTGGTGGCTGGGTTGATCACTAGCTTTCAAAATCTGGCAGCCAACAGTTTCTTTTGCTGGCTATCAATTTTTGGCCACCAGATTCAGAAATCTAGTAGCCAAGCCAAAGTCTCTCCCACCAATAGTTCATACAAATACTATTATTACTGGAATTATGATGTCGCTCTAGTCTCTCCAAAATGTCATTTCACTGCTCCCGCTCTCAGAACTGTTGCTCCTGCTCTCCACCGCTCTGTCTCCTTGCCACTGTCTCATCTGTCTGTGCTGGTCTCTAGTCCTTAACTCCTAACATTCTCTACAAGTATTTTGTTTAATTTTCAGCATGGCAGCAGGCTTTTCTATCGCTCTCTCATGTAAGCGTATTGTTCTGAGAGTGCTCTTTCTCTCACTCCAAGAACTGTGGCGCTTTCAAGTCCTGACACTGCACTGTCATGAACTGTTGTATGTGCTCTAATCCTACAAATGTCAGATGTTTGCAAATCCCAGGCAGCACTCGCGTCCTGACGCAAGATTGAGCATGCACATCAACCAGCATAATCCCGTAGGGCCGTGATCACGGCAAGCACTCCTCCATACTCTGATCAGAAAAACACATCTTTGCGATGCGAATGGCGGACTGCATTACACACCATGGGGCAATTCAGAGGCAGAATTATGGCCAAACTAAACTGCCAGGTCACATTTGGTGACCTGGTGACCAGAATTGTCTTAGGCTGCCTCTGCTTGTGACCTCTGCTTGTGACATCACCAACTGCTGCTGAAGAACGACACGTCATAAACAGAGCATTACGATATCAAGTGTAGACAAGCAGCCAGAGAAGGTGATGCCTTATGGGCAGTGAGCAAGTTTTCATACTAATGTGGAGTGGCATGATGAAGAAGAGAAGTCTAAATACAGATACTATTGTGAAAACAAGTGGGAATGGGGCATGTGTCCCAGAGACATCAGGTGTTTGGGAGACTTCTACTGTCCTTACAAGCCGCAGCTTACAAATCTTAAATCTCATTGTACAGATAGGGTGTCATGAAACTAGCATTGTGATAGGATTATAAATCTACTATTATACTGAAAAATATGCTAGTAGCAAATCAGAACACAGAGATACAGTTTCATTATTCTGCAATAACCAGACAGTATGCATTGCTGATCCCTGTGTTCTGATTAGCTAAGACTAGCATTACAGCCCATCCAAGCAGTTTTGGTTTCCTCATAGATACCCTGTAACACTAGTGAGAGGGTGATTTTGGCACTCTATTTTAAAGCTCTTTTCTGTTTTGTTTTGTTTCTTTTTTTTCAGTGACAAGCTATACGGTATAGTGGTTCATGTTTTATTTGTTACTAACTGGGCTGGAATGTTAACACCTGGTCCCGTTATTACCTCATAAACCACGACCAGTCTCCCATTATCACTATAAAAGAAAACTTTCATAACACACTTGTGACTTTGCCACTCTAATTATAATCTACCAATGCTTAGTAAGATTTGCATGGCTCCTGGTAGGATTTCATTTTCAGAGTCTAGGATTCCCGGGAAAAAGGGAGGGGAATCCCGTGAAAAAAGGCTAAGAGTCCTTGGGTTACGGTGGACTCGGGTGGGTAAAATTGGGTGGCCGGGGAGATAGGCTTGGCGTCCGACGACAGCTCGCCTTCTCCGGGGAGGATTCGACGATGCCTGACACTTGCATGACCCAGTGGGAGGCTCGAGGAACTGCAAGGTCCATTTGGGATGGGCGCCATTGAGCAGCATGGACGTCGGTCTTGTAGTCATGACATCAAGGGAGGTTACTTGCTGCTCGGGAGGGAGAAAATCGCAGGCAGAGCCTGCCTCAGCCGGGAAGATGGGAGGACCATGGCCGTGCCCACGATTTGCCTGTGCCCACCCAGCAGACCACAGACTGACAAAATGTAATGCAGGGGTCTGAGCCCCAACCTCATCCCCACCGGGGGTAATCATGGCTCCATGGGGCCTAGGGGTCTGCTTGGGTAGGGTTCCGGCAGTGGGATGTCCAGTTGTCCCCCTGAAGGGTCGGAGGTGGCAGGCTGGGAGGAGGAATAAATAGTAATTTCAAAAAAAAAAAAGCTGAGAGTCCCAGAGTGCATCTGCAGTAAAAGATTTAACAGTTTGTCCTGCAAGTGCAAAAGAATAATCCCACAGTTGCAGGTTGAGAAACAGTACACGTCCATGTGAAGCCTATCGAGAAAGCACCTGCATCTTTTTACTGCCAGTTGTGTGTCCCGCTCCATGTCCCGAGCACTGGATTTGGGGTTACAAGACAGAAATGAGAATTTAACACAATGCAATTAGACACCTTTGGAACACATTTTCATAACAAAAATCATACCATTGTTATTTGTTTTCTTCTATATGAACAAACCCCAAAAAGGTTTAAAAGTGTCCTAGAAACATATTTTTAAAACACGTTGCTATTGGTGAAGTGTTGAGTGTACTGTTACTATACTGATGATAAGTATATTTGCACTAGATCATTATACTGAAACAAATTCTATCAATTTAGAAGAAATGCAATATTAGTACAGCGATTTCGTAAAGGTGCATTTCAGTACAGCGATGCATTTAAAGTGCATCTATGTAATCGCCTATGTCGATCTTACTCCAACCTTTCGTATAAAAATCAAATGAAGTTTCTAGCCCTTACGCACAAAGTTAGGCACTGTCAGCGAAATTATCTTTTGATTCTGAGATTCTGACTCATGGTTTATGTGGCATCACTGCATCACACGCCTCAGATGCTAAAACAACCAGTTTTACTACTACTGGTCCTTGATTTACAAGATGCTGACCTAGCCCTTGATTACTTTATTTCTTTCAACACTGCCTGTGACACCTATGCACCAGTAAAAAAGCGCTAAAATCAAAGCAGTCACAAATCCCTGGCTCACGGCGAACTATTGGCACAACTCAAAGTAGGGATCACCTCTGGGCCACTGCAAGAGCTACTGGCACTCTGTCGGACATTCAAAAGTATAAACAGGCTCGTAACCACTGTACTAAACAGATCCGCTTGATGAAGAGCTCCTACTTCAAGAATCCTCTCTCCAACTCCTGGAAATCCTTCTGGGACAACATAAAGAATATCATGGGTCAGCAATCCAAATCCTCTCCTACAATAATGAATGTGGATGGAACCACTACATTAGACCCAGAGATCATTGCAAACACCCTAAATGATACCTTCACGGACCTTAGTGGTGTCCTCTCATCTGATTTCTTCACTGACGCTGACCCTCCAATTTCTACTTCTACTGCCTCCCAACCAAACCACCCTTCCATTTCAAACTAGTAAAGGCACATGAAGTCTATAAATATGTAAAGAAGGCCATTTCTAAGTCCCAAGCAAGCAGCGACACTATTGACCTTAAACTTCTGTCCCTCACTCTGGAGGAAGTACTGCTCCCCTCATAAAAATGTTCAATCTCTCCCTCTGCTACAGCCAATTCCCAGGAAATGGAAAGCTGCAGTTGTCACTCCGGTGCACAAAAGTGGTGATAAGTCACTGCCTGGTAACTATCGCCCGATATCAATACTACCACCTCTCTAAGGCCCTTGAACGCTTGGTGGCGGACCAACAGACTACCTGGAAAGCACAACATCCCATGCACTCAGCAGCATGGATTTAGGAAAGGGCACAGCACATCGACTGCCCTATTTGAATTCTCAGGAGCAATCCACAATGCCATGGACAAAGGAACCTAACTGGAGCAGTCTACATTGACTTAACCAAGGCATTTGATACAGTTCACCATGGCCTACTTATCAAACAACTACTATCCCTAGGGCTCTCGCGAGGGTCCTGGTGACTGGGTAAAAATTACCTTGCCCAGCGCTCTCAATCTGTAAAAGTAGCTGGAGTTCTCTCAGACTCAAAACCAGTTCGCTCAGGAGTTCCCCAGGGATCCATCCTGGGCCCCTCCTTTTCAGCCTTTTCCTAAACTCCTCCCCAAATCCTGCCCTGAACAAATAATCCTCTATGCCGGACGATGCCGTGATTCTTGCCACTCATAAAGATCCCAACCTCTTATGCCTCAACCTTCAGCATAATTTTTCCAAAGTTGAGATGTGGTTCCTTAAACATAAGCTGGTTCTAAACCACAAAAAACTAAATCCATGCTCTTCTCTAACCATAAAACAAAGCGGCAAGTCCCACTCACCATTAATACATACCTAGAAAATACCCTTGAACAAGTGCCAATTTTCAAATATCTTGGAATCAACTTTGATCAAGGCCTAACCTTTGCAACTCACATTGATAGTACAGCAAAACTATTAATCAGCAAATTGGGATTCTGTATCGGAACCGACAGCTTCTTACCCATTCTGCACTGAGGACTGCCATCCAATCCTCTATCATCTCAGTCGTTGATTAGGGCTAGTTATATACGGATCTGCCACTACTACAGCACTTAGTCGCATTACAACATCCCTAAATAAGGCCTGTCAGTTGCTCACTGGTGCACACGGCGTACCCACACATGTGAACTCTATGCTGACTCAGGTTGGTTGCAACTCTCAAACCGGATAAAGTACCTAACCTGCCTGATGGCGAAAAAAATCCCTCTGGGCCTCACTCCACCCTGTATCCAAGACCTGTTATGCCCGAGCTAGCACCCGTTTACCAGAAGATCAGAACACCAGCCTCTCCAAGTCCCCGATGCGGACTTCTCAGGGACAAAGATCATTTGCTTATCGTGCCCCAGCTGGCTAAATGCCCTCAGCACTCATATTACTGCCTCCACTCTCTAGGTATTTTCAAATCAAGGCTTTTCTCTCACCTTGACACCTCCAGCTCCTGTGACTGCCCTGATTAAACCTCCTACTTTCTCACCCACCCAGTCCCGTTATTTGACAAAGACATGTTTGGGAAACCTTTTCTCCTGCTATTGTCTGCTCCCACACCTTTCACTTACCCTCTCTGTTCTGGACTTTTCCCTATTTGTTTCTCCTAATCTGGCATGACCTCTTTCTTGTAATAATAATGTGATTATTGATATCTCATGTCCTTTTGCACAAAATTTGATATGTATTTGTATATGTTTTCTTGTTTGACACAACACAAATGGTTGTGTTATCTATGTAACCTTTTGTACTGTACCTAATTGACGTGGAACCTTTGTAAAGAGCCTCTGGCTCAAGAGTAGTAATTGCTAGAACAATAAACTACTACAGACCTTTTTTTTTTATAACTGCTGTTTTGCAGTTTCTGATTCTCAAAATATAGATGATGACTCATGAAAATGAAAACAGAAAGTGTAATACATCCTATAACGCATGGTCAGCGGAGCAGTCCGAACCAGAGGGCAACAACAGCTGTCAGCACCAGTACATGAACCTAGCCAGGCGAGAGGCGACACTCACACAGTGTTCTCCTTCCAACGTGACGACCCCTCTTCCCCACAACCCACCAACTGGATGGTCTTTGAGTGACAGATGAGAGTTTTATTCAGTCAGAGGGACCAGCAATTAACAAAAAAGCGTGGGTGGGTGTAATCAAGATTTTATACAAGCGTTCAGTGTGTGATGCTTATAAATCCCTCAAGCTTTGCTCTCGGGGTCTGTGTGCCATTACACACCTTGCGTTTGTATAAATCTTAATATGCAGTATCTAAAATCGTAATATCTTTCGATTTGATCTGCCTGTGAAATTCCTCAGTGTTCCAGCAGAGCAGCTGACACCACTGGATGAACTTTAAAAATAATTAATCTAGACACAGTTCAGCCTTTTATTTGATATGTAAGCAATAACCCATGACAGGGTGTGGGGTTACTGAGAGTTAATCAACATCCCAGGTGCATATCGTAAGGCATGAGGCCACAGGCTGACTGCCTTCACAGCAGCCGGGTGTTGATTAATCCTCAGTAACCCATACTCTGTCATGGGTTATTGCGCTTTATAACATGGATTTGCTGAAAAAACTAAATAATTACAAGAAAGGGTGTTATAGCCATTCAAATACAAGAAATTAGACTGTATTCTGCCGATCTGTAAACTACTGCCCAACACCTAATGCATACTTCAATGGTGTTATGAACACAGAAATGCCAGACAGTTGTATTACCATGATTTCTGACATTTCTTACTCATAACACACATGGGAAGACACAAAAGTGTCCCCCCACCGCTCCTCTGTCTCTCTCTCCCATCTCTGCGCTGCAACACGCTCCCAATGACTTCTACAGGAGTCGGGTACCGACATACAGTGGACTGTCCCCAGGGTTGTCACTGCTGTGACAGAATCAGCAGTAGAGTCAGAGAGACAAGATTCTGCAGGGCTCCATGCAGCTAGTGAGTGTGTGTCAGTGGTGGGGGTGGTGGGGGATGACCGAACTGAGGAGAAGGAGGACCAGAGACAGGAATTACACACTGCAGGAATTTGAATTCCGGTCTCTCGCCTCCGTGTTACTGTGTCTTCTCTCTCTCACTGTCCGTAATGTGCACTGTTACATGGCTGCCTTAGCCTTGTGTCTCACTTTGTGAGACTGAGAGCTGCTGCAGGGAGAGACACCAGCAAGAGACAGCAGACCGCACATACACTGCAGGAAGTTTTCATTATGTGTTCTGCTCTGTCTGCCTATCAGTGCCTCCCTCTCTTGCTGTCCCAACACCTAAAGGGCTGCACATGGTACCAGCAGGGAGAAGTGCTGTGGGACAGGCGGCAGACACAGAAAGCCACAAAGGGGACGTAAGAGCCAACAATGGGAATGGCAGGGACAAGTGATACAGGAGGAAACAAAATGCATGTACTTGTCTGAGCTCGTTCTCTGGTTCTTAGTGGTAACATTGGCGGGGAGGAGGCAGCTCTGCAGCACACTGTCTCTCTCAAGCACACTGCCTCTAAGCTTACTCCACGTTTTAACTTATTTGCTCCCAGTAACCATTTTGGGTCGGATCCAGCAATGCATGGTTCCGTAGCCACATAGCATCTATGGGAACAAATGACCTGTCTGTTGGCTTTCTTCTGTTCAGCACATAACGACTGCCAACAGGACATGCTCCAGGATTTTGCTTTATGGGCGCTTCACACCAACTGTGAGTTTATCATGCATTAATGCACAGTCAGGTGATGATGTTCTACCAATCAGGTGAGTCCTTTGTAGTAGCCCAAGTTATACATTTTTTTTATAGTTCTCTTATACCCATGCTTTATAATTGAGCACAATTTCTTGAAAGCATGATCTTTGTCTCCAGAGCTCATCCACTCCTTTGGCATATTCTAGACCTTAACTAAGATCACAATAATCTGCCTGTGGCACCACAGTCATCTACACAGCAACAAACTGAAATATCACAAACAGAAGACCGTGACCTCGGGTAGGGAATATGCAGCAAGTGTGGATGGATGCTTAGGAAAAAGCTTATGTTTGCAGAACAATGTGCTCAGATACATAAAATGGGGATCAGAAAATGGTACAAAATATAAGAAATATAAGCACAGTTGTGCCTAAGTATGATGCTTCTCAAAGCTTTTCTAATTGCAGTTTTAATACTGTGGTAGAAAGAAGGAAAAAGATCATATTTCGGCTCCGAGGAGCTGGACACCCCCCAATCCCTTCCTGGATTGAACGCTCTCACCCTTGTACTGTATTCCCATTTGTGATGTCTTACTTTGGAAAAGCAGCACTACACTTTGGGGCTATTCCATTACATTTCAGAGGTCAGCACAGGAGCATTTTAACACTGTAAACCCTGAGAAAAAATGGCCAGCAAGGAGGAATAAGGAAATTAACAACAAAAAAACACTTACGACAGAAAATACAAGAAATATAAACTGATGTGTACTTAAAAATACTGCTTTTCAGAGTCTGCTGAGTGTCTGGGATTCTTTATGGTCACAGTGGGACTGAAAACAATAAACTTTAGTTTCCTTGACTTGTCTCCACCCTCCTATGTCATGTTCTTGGAGCTATGGATTCATACTCACACAGCCTATGGCACCCTCTCCAAATAAGGATATTTACAGAAAAGGTATTGCACTCTGAATAGGAAAGTGGTGATTAGTAACTTACAGAACACGTGCACTGATGTGACGGGTCCTGTTTACAATAACCAAATGTGCTGCTGCTATCTTTCAACACTCCTAATAAATCCAGCTGCTGCAGGACTGATGCAGAAGGGTGGGTGCTTTGTTGTTAAGTTTCCAAGGCATGCATTATACATCAACAAAAAATGCCATTATGTTTTCTTTTCATTACAGTTTATTTATCCAGATAAATCCAACAGAGATGTGAAATCTCATTTTCACTGGGATCCTGTGTCTCCCCAATTTTACAGCTTGGAAGAAAGAAGCACCAGAAGGTCAAGCAACCTGTTCAAGGTCACAGAGTGAGGCTCTAACTGAAGTGGGTTTCAAACCTGTGACCTTCTGTTGCACTACTTTAACCATCAGACCGCCCTGCTTTATCAGATCTCTCCTCGATATAAGCAATTAAAGAATATGAGTTGCGATAAACGACGCCTGGTGGTGCGCCAGGTCAGTACAACGATTTACACTGAGTGCCATCAGTACTTGGACGTGGTTATCACACAACAACCCACACTTTGAAGTGTTTAATTGTTCTTATAAAATGTAAACTGAGAAAAAAATAAAAATGGCAACTTTTTTTTCATTCTCTTCCTCCTTCTCAGAACTGTGCCCCCATCCTCTGGCGTCCCTATCTTGTCACCCGCCATCCCAGGTACCTCGCATTGCACTGTTCATGGCGCAGTCCCCACTGTGAGGCAGCTGGGGTGGGGACACTTCCAGCAGGGACGGAGTTCCATTTGGAGCAGTGCCTGATCAGTGGGTGAGGCGCCTGTGAGATGGGTTCATTTTGTGTTCAGGCCCTGTATTTTCCCTTTGATTAAAGGATTTTTTTTAATTTCGCTTATGGCGCTGGCGACCGGGTTGAGGTCGGACTCATGGAGTCGTCCGGAGGGTCGGCTGGGGAGTAGGCTCGACCATCCCATGACAGCCTGCCTTCTCCAGGGAAGGGAGGGCCAAGGCCTGCAGTTGGGGTACAGCACGAAGTCCTGCCTGCAGCAGGGTCCGGCGAAACACATGGTGGACGTCGGTGCATTGCGCCTGGGCGTCAGGACACACACCACATGTGTGGGAGGAAATAGGGTGGAAAAAGCCCGGCCATCTCTAGGAAGATGGGGCACCGGGAGCTTGCCCTCGATATGCCTCCACCCCACCGGACTGCCTTGCCCGGCGAAGTTGACTATTCCCGCCGGGAGGATAACCCCCGGCGGCTCCATGGGGTGCAAAGTAAGTCCAGAAGTGCGGTGGTTGGCAGAGGATGACTCTAGGTGCCCCAAAGGTCAGAGGCAGAGGAGTAGGACTGGGGACAAAAAAAAAAAAAAGGAGGTATTTTCTTTACAATCTTTGGTTTGTCCACCTTTGACTGCCCAGCCGCCCCATCTGACCAACCTACCCAGCCTCATCATTCAGCTTCTTCAGGGCTTACCATGCTCCTTCTTTTTTTTTTTTAATTTTCTCTTTTGCCTGCCCTTCCATCGTTGATCTGCTCTGGTCACGGACCCTGGAGCCCGACCATCGGACATTGCTGAATCCCCAGGTCATCCCTGGCTTACCCCCAGAGGCGGGGCGCGGTGCCGACCCCTCTTATCGGCCGTGGAACTGTATCTGGTTAGGGGAACGGCTCCGGTGGCCAATCAGGGCAGTCAGGGCAGAGCATCATGTAGGCGCAAGGCAGGATTTTATCCCTTGTGTTTTCCCCACCCTCGAGGAGGCGGGGCGATGCAATAGCGCCCGGCGTCCGCCCGCCTACCTCGCCCCTCCTGACCTCAGGCGGTGGCGTGAGTTCTCCCAGCCTCCGCTTAGGAGCCTCATCGCGCCCGGATACTGGTGGGACCCTCCCCGGAGAAGGGAGAGCTGCCTACGGCGCTCAATCCTTCTCCCCGGCCTGCCCTCCGGCGACCTGGATCTGTTCCCGAACCCGGTCGCCGCGCCGCAAGCGGAAATCCAACCGCTGCGCCGGGCGGGCCGCCACTCATGCTCCTTCTTCACCTAGTGCCAGAGGGTCTCCATGGGAATGCCCGGCCGCCAGTACAGAGCCTGTGGGGGCGCGTCAGGCATCATCCTGCGGCTCTAACGTTTTCCATGCTTTCTAACAGGATCGTCACGTGTGCAATAGAAGCAATGTGCGTGCTATGCCTCTGCAAAAGGCGACCGGGCATCCTGTGCAGTTCCACCCTGGGTAACCTTGCTGCCCAGCCGCCCAAATTCCTCTGGGCGGTAGATGAGCAACAGGGTACTGTAAACCCCACCCAAGGAGGACAGCTATCCGGGAGCACTCAAACTTTCCTCCTCTGGCCATCCCCAAGCGACCCATGTCTGTTTCTGAACCTGGGTCACTGGCGTAACAGGAGATGGGCGTCCGAACCTCAGCCTCCATACCACTGGGCCAGGCCCAGCAGGTATTTTCTTTTGGTTAAAAAAATAAATAAATAGTAAGTATAATACAGTCCTCCCACCTTATGCGGATATGTATGTTCACTGGCACAGCTTAAATAAAGGTACTACCTACCTACCCACCCACCTGTCAATCATAGGTCTTTCTACACATCCATGTTTATCATGGAATACAAAATTCAAACTTCTGCTGAATACTGCTGACAGAATGTTAATCTCTCCCACACAGACACACAGAATAGAAGGCCTCAGTAAGTCAGGTTTTCAGCTGTATCTGCAGCAGAGTAAGGTAAACAACAAAGATTTCCTGGTTGGCAGGTAAGAACAGGAAGGAGATTTTTCTGGATAAGAAAAGAAACACAGAAATATAGACAACGGTGGCAGACAAAGACCATTGGTCCATCCATTCTGCCCATAAAACCATAACAAAGCTGGGACCTATTGTCCATACAGGGTTCTAACCCCACTCTCCTCCCCATGTTCCCTGCTGTACTACCACCACCCTGAGCAACCACGAATGCCATCCATTTGTTCCAGCCACGTTTGAAACTACCGATAGTTGTGAAGCCTACCGCATCAGCTGACAGACTGTTCCACGGCTCCACCACCCTTTCTATAAAATAAAATCTTCTCACTTCCTCTTGAACCCCCATCAGTTTCCAAATGTGCCCTCATGTTCTTTATCAGCTACATAATGAAATAATTTCTCACAGTTTACCTTGTTCATTCCTTTCAGAAACCTGAAGGTATCTATCGTGTCTCCCCTCTCTTGTCTGGCCTCCAGCGACTATATGTTTAGTGCCTCGGCGGATCCTCGTAAGATCTGCCCTGCTGGCCCTGAATCAGTGTGGTCACCGCCACTGCACTGTCTCCCGCCTGTCCTTACATTTCCTTAGGTGAGGATTTCAGAACTGGGCACAGTACTCCAGGAGGAGCCTCACCAGTGATCTATAGAGAAGAGAAGCTCCAGAAAATAATACTGGGACCAGTAGTACTTACTTTTTTAATTTGTATATCTGCGTAAGGAGAGAATTGCACAGTTAAAGAATATTGATTTTTCTTTATTTTGATGGAATTTTGTTTGGGGGCCTAAATGACTTTTCTAGTGAGTAAAGGTGGCGACACTAGTGACCATGTTTGTGCTCTTACATCATCGAAATTAAGAATATTTTTAACATTGAATTTAAATTGATATATTAAGTGTGCCGTGTCCTGATTTCCAGCACTTTTTAAATGGACAGCTGACTGTGCAGGCTCGGTCAAGTGCCTGGGGGTAACCCTTGACCCGCAGCTGGATATGAACCTGCACATCCGAAATACATGCAAGGCCTCAAACTGCAAGCTGGGTCAGGCTTACAGAGCAAAAAGCAGTCTAACTCCAGCTGCCCGTCTTGCTCTAGCCAGGGAGTCCTCCTACCCACGCTTTGCTACGGACTAATCACCTTTGCCCACATTGCAAAACTAGTCTAGTAAGTGGGACTCAGCGTGCAACAACATATGCTGTTTTGCGCTCTCAGCCCCCACCTCCTCACCGCTGTGAGCTTTATACCTGGCTTGAGTGGCTCCCCGCAAACTCACAGCTCTTATGTAGTGGCAACTTCATTGACAATACTGTCAGAACTGCTACCCCTCAAAACCTTGCTGAGACCCTTGTTCTTGCTACACCTTCCTACAACCTGCGATCCAGCGGCTCCCATGCCCTCCTGGTACCTAAAACCCACGCACACAAATGGGTGACCGAGGCCTTAGCTGCGTATGCATGGGGTTTGGAACTCTCTTCCAACTACCTCGCTCCTCTCCCTCGCACCAGAGCTTTAAAGCCTCCCTCTGGGGTTTTCTCAAAGCGGCTGTCACCTGTCTCTGCACTAGACAAACCATCTCAGCCTGAGATGCCCCAACTAACTGAGATGCTACCTAAACATTACGACTTGGGCAGAGCACAACTGTGCTCATTCTCCTCCTGTTCTCAGAGCATATATAAAATGGACCATTTAGGCCCACTGGCAAAACAGGGTGAGCACTGTAACTGTGCTCTCCTTCTCTCCCACTGGGCCCTCTATCCCAACTGTGACTCCTCCTTATTCTAACTGCTAGCCTTACAACTTGCTGCCTGGAGCGATGAATTCACACTGCGCTTCTTCCTACTGACTGCAATGTTTAATACTGTATTGTAATACCTGTTTTGGTATTGTTGTCTTACAATGTCCCTGTGTTCTGGTCACTTTATAGTAACTCTTCACTACTATTTGCCTGATGAAATCTGATGCTTGTAAAGTCCCTGTTGTGCTAATTCTATGTAATGTAATCCTCCACTTGTATTTGCCTGATGTTCATGTATGTACCTTGTAATGTACCTTGTAATCTCCCGGATCGCACCTGAAAATAGGCACTTGGCTGTCTAGTGTGCTTACCGGTTAACAAAAGTAAATAAATAAATAAAAATACTCTAGGGTATTGGTAAGATTGAACAAACAGACATGCTTGCTCTGATTTGCTCCAGCAGCTCCACTGAAGTTGAACCAGATTAAACTTTAGGTGGTATTTTAGTGAAGGCACTCCCTGAATGCTCAGAGCTGGTAATGTCCATTTAAATTTAGGGTACCGTTAGGGAACACTTCGTCACCCCGAGGATGGTGAGCCTACGGATCAGCACACCAGCAGAGACAATGGACAGGAAGACAGTTCAGGCCTTCAGGCTTAAGCCTGGACAAATACCTGCTTACCAAAGGAACCGCATGCTACCCCAGGCAGTAGGGAGGGTGCAGGATCCCCATAAATTAGTGCATGTTTAGCCAGCACACCTGATTGTCCCTGCTTATAAAGCAGGGTGGCGAGCAAACCTGGAATCCTTCAACCTTAAACTGTACTATTACTATACTATGCATAGGAGGATGTAACATTTTGGTAAGCACACCAGTCGGATCAGTGAATTTTCTGTGTCACAAGTCCTCTTGGCTAGCAGCTGCAAACTGAAATTTTGAGCCCTGCAAGGCACATTCTAGGAACACTGTAAGGCAAGCCTGCACAAAGGCCACCTGTGTTACGCCTGTTGGGTGCATAACAGTGAACTTCAAACCCCAGTGGTGTCTGTCTGGCACCTTTCATGAGAAACAATTACAATGACAAACTAAGAGACCGTCACAGGAGCATGACACCACAAGCTGCACATATGAAGGTCACTGCACAGGTTAGAAACCAGCATGGTGGACTAAGAGCCAGTACATGCTGAATGCTAACCAAATTTTATTTACTTATATTTTATGGGGCGGTATGGTGAAAGAGCACTACGTTTGTCATGAGTGGCAGCTCCATAGTGCAGTCACAGGGGTGTGACTATTCCCAGCAAAACGAAACAAAACCATAACTCTGTTATGACTGAGTGAGGTTAGAATTCTGTTCCAAAGCATATTACGTTCAGGGGTAGAGGGAGAAGCCCCCTCTCCAGCTCCCTGCCGAGTTAGCATGCTTTCTAATCTGATATATCAACACATCTATCTCACTAACACTAGCAGGGCTAACAAATTATTACATTTGGTGTTTCAGTATTCCATCCAGAAATCTCATAGATCTTCTCATGCTAAATACAGGTTTAATGCAGTTTACATACATTGCAAAAAAAAAGGTTTTAAACCAGATATTTAAAACACAACACCAGGAGTGAGACACTGGTATTCCACCCATAACTGTTGGTGAGTTTGGAACCCCACATGAAAGTAAAATTCAAGCCCGGCCTACAGCTGAAACTGGGTTTCTGCCCTCAGCTTCAAAGAGTTTGTACTCCGAGCCATGTTTTACAGTGTCTCTCCGTTCTGAGCCCATAACAAAAATCTTTTGGCAGGGTCCCTTCCTTCTAGGGACAGCAAGATACAAGCGGGCCTGGCAGTAGCAAGGACCCAGCAGTATCCAGACCAGGCAGATCTTGGCATCTCTCCACTATGTGGCCCTTCAAATGTACACCACATGCTAGGTGAGTAAGGGGCTTGCTTCTGTTCTGCAAACTAGAAACAAAGCACATTAGCTCACACCAAGCTATTTTGGCACCATACTTGGCCAAGATATATATACGGTACCTAACTGCCCCATTTCAATGCTGCCAATAGATATGTGTATATATATATATATATATATACACACATATATATATATATATATACACACACACACGTATATAAACATATATATATAAATATATATAACCCCTGCAAATGGGGTTCCCAAAAGACTTCAGGAGCTTGCTTGAATGCTCCAAGCCTGAATGGTGTTTGGCATTTAAGCCATTTATCAGTGAGTGTTTTAGAGCCTCTGGTACTGTCTCTTTAAGAGCTGTCTGCTTGCAGACATAATTAGTTTGTATGGGGGACTGTGTGCTTCTCTGAGTACCACTCGAGCTGCTGCCAATTCACTTAATTTTGCAGTCACTAGGAGTGCAAAGGGAACCTATGTGAAAGATGTAACTGTTTACCAGAAATTATTTAGAGTAATAATGAAATTACAGTTTGTCTAACCAGCTTTCTTTGCAGTCAGAACTGTGTCTGCTAGTTCCCCATTCTAGTTTTGAACTGCTGAACTGGACCAATCAGTGTGGGGTAAGCTAGCTCTAAAATGATGCCTTGGACGAATCAGAACTTGGACTCATAATCTGAGCCAGCCACAAGAGGTTGTATGGGCAGTGACTCTGGGAGATGTAGTTTAGACTTCAGTGCCTTTTTGGACCAACAGCAGCAGTCTATTGTGAGTGACAGCCAATCCAGTCAAGAACTGGGAGGAACTCAAAGGAAGTGCCAGTTTCGTCAGTTGGAGTTCAGTTGAGCTTTGGCAGTGAAGAAGGAAGGAGCCCTGTGCTTTTCAGTGTGCAGTTTTAGTCAAAAAGCGTGTGTAAGGCCCAAGTTCCGGTCTGCAGCTTGTGTAACAGCTTGTTAGACTAAATCCGTCCTGTGAAAAGAATCAAAGGATCTCTGAAGAGTAGAAACCAGGCTCACCCTGTAGAAGACTGGAAGAATTGCTGAAAATTGCACTCGGTCTGTCAGGAACTGAATCTGCTGTGTGTTCTCCCGGTATTGTGCAGTAATTGCGATCGGGATACAGATGCAGCCTGCCTGGTATAGTACTTTCTTTTATATGGATGTGTGAAGAGTTTGTGTACCTCAAGTGAGCCCTGCTGACATTGAAGGACCCTATCTTATTTGGAGGTCGTGAGTACTAATTCAGGGTTGCTCCTGTTAGTGCCACATTAAATCAAATGGAATTACTGTACTGCTGACTGTTTAATTCTCCTTTTCTCTGTGTGAAAGGGCCCCTACCAGCTGCCACGGTTTGGACTAGCCACTAGGGCTTGGGTACCCAGGGACAGTAACTGATAGGGATAGGCCTGTGCACAGAGCCATAGATAGATTATTAGAGTGATAAGCTAATTAACCTGATTTCCCCCTGTCCTTGTTATATCCCCTAAATAAATCAGAGCTGCTTGTTTCAGCAAAGTTATACTGCCTGAGGTATTTGTCTATGTTAAAGTACTGTACTGTGATTGTTGCACTGTATCTCATTTCACAGGAGGTCCCAGTGCGGAACCAGACCTGGGGTAAGTGTATACTGTGAAGGTAATTCTGATATATTGTGTGGGCCACTAGTGGGAAGAAAGGGGTTGCAGTGTCCCAGAGGGCTGTGACCAAGTTAGTTTAACTATTGCAAACCCTGACCTCTGGGTGGAGGCACCCGCCATTGGATCCAGGCCCCTCAACCTGTTAGTGGCAAATCAGGCGGGGTAGTAGCCCTGGGATAAGCGCCATCTAGGGGTTACATCTTGGAGGCTCACCGCTGGGATTGTGTGTCCTCTAGTGGCCATATTCTGAACCACTGTTAAGAAAAAAATGGGTACCCGACAGAAGTGGCTGTGCACCGGCTGGTGGAGTGGTGTACTGGGAGGAGATCGACCCCAAAATGCTATGCTTATCCTGGACATCCCCTGGGTATCAATACGGACACTGTGCAGGGAGTACTTTCCAAGGTGGAAGGTTTACAAAACCCTGTGGTGGTGGGTCGGCATGCTAATCTGCTCACACCACACTTTCCTGGCCCTAGTAGAGTTTAAGGATCCCATAGATAGCTCCAAAGTGCCACAGACCATTACCCCAGAGGAGCCCTCACTGCTTGGAGAGTGATAACTAAGGACAGTAAAGACCGAGGAATCAGCCCCCACCACTATCTGAAACTTTGAGGAGAAATTTGCTGAATGGTTGCTGGGAGAGGAAAACTGTGGAGGACTTGAAGAAACTATTCTTGCCACCTGGGGTGTTCCTCCCCAACACCCTCTCCTGCTCCAGTGCCCGTAATGGTGGCTGAACCAATGCAGACTCCTATTTCTGCACTGCCATTAGTCACGACTCTTACCGAAGGTTGAGGATCTTCTCTGGCACCCTCCCCACCCCAAGGGGAGGATGACTGGGAGACCTGGATAGACTATGTTGCCCCAAGTGCTAGAATGGCAATGCTCGGAAGGTGAAAGCGAAAGAGGGTTAGTGAGCCTCGAGGTCCTGCCCTGGCTACCATCCGTGCTAAACGGGCCAGTAACCCTGAAGCGACTGCACAGGCCTATCTTGAGGCCTTGAGAATTGTATGGGAGCCCAGATTCTGATGAGGACCTATGGTGGAGAGTAAGAGATGCACAACAGTACCAAGGAGTTGTTGTCTGTGTATGTATCTCGGCTGGAAAAATTGTTGCAAGAATGCCTCAGAAAAGGTAGTTTGCCAGCGATTGAACTGGACCGAACCAGGCTGGACAGGATCCTTAAGTCTGCCCCCTTCTCAGAACTGCTGTTGCTTCAGTTACACCTGGCAGATCGACTGGAATCCCACCCTCCTATGATGAGTTAATGAGAGAAATTGAGGGTTGAGAAAAAGGCGACCTCGGGAGGGACCTGCACCAATAGCTGCGGCTCGACCGAGTGACTGAGGGTGACCCATCAAGTGAAGTTCAGGGGCAGAGGTTGGCAGTCAATGAGTGCTCTGACAAGGAAAAAGATATGTCACAATGGGGCGAACTGTTGAGAGAGATCCGGGAATTCAAAAACAGTCCTTTATGAGAGGCCACGCCTGCAAGTGCAGACCCTGACCTATATCCGACTGCATCTGCTATATGGGGTGGGGTACCCACCATGTATCTCCTACTGATAACAGCTCGAACTCGATTCCTTGACCATGGAAGTGGAGAAACTGACGAGATGTCTCCAAATGCTTATCACGCCGCAGACAGAGATGGCACCAAGGTTTCCAGTTAGTAATACCCCGCCTGGCTCCCAGTGTGGCGCCTCGGCCAGCTCAAACTCCAGGAAGTATGTTTTGCTATAATTGTGGGAAAGATGGGCACATGAAAGGAATGCCAGTCCCAAAAGACACTGACAAAGTTGCATATAGGCTACAAGGAGAGCTTCGGAGAAGAAATCAGTGGTTAAGAGGTGCACGACATGATCCCAGTGAGGGCACCAAAATGCTAATTCACGTCCTTTGTGGCAAGGTCAGTTGCCCAGGCCCCCACTACCGCCTCTCCAGACTGGTCCAGAATAGTGGGTCCCTCCATGGAGACCACTGTAAGGTGAGCAGTGTCTACAAGAGCTATATTAGACAGTGGCTCCCAAGTGACAATTATGTTCCAAGATTGGTATCAGAAGCATTTGTCAGACGTACCCTTACAACCATTAGAAGGACTGCATGTAGGGGGTTAAGTGAAGGCCTACCCTATTCGGGTATATCCGAATTTGGCTGTCTTTCCCCACCTCCGTGGCTGGAGTGGCTTAACAAGTAGAGACCCTAGCCTTAGTGTGTCCCCCCACTGGACTGTATGATGGTGTCCCTTTGTTGATTGGAACAAATGCTCATATGTTCGGAAGGCTGGCACAGTTGTGTTATGAAAAACAGGGGTCAAAGACTAGTAGAGCTTTAAGAGTTCGCTTTAATTAAGAAGGCCTATGAGGCACAGAGATGCTGAAAAAACAGAACCAGAGGAACCGGTCGAATTGTATGGAAGAAGGATCCTGAGTCTCTGATCCTGGCTCAAATGCCCAGTGTACCTTACAGGGAGAGGTCCGTATCAGAAAGGATGTTAAGAATAAAATATTAATGTTGGATGCACCAGGCGATGGAAAATTGCCAGAGGGACTGCTGGTCAAGCCTAGTATTTTGCCCGCTAGAGCCCATGCTTATGCCAGAAGGGTAATGGTCCAAGTTCATAATGTGTCTGAAAGAGACATTCGAGTAAACAGAGGTTGCATCCTGGCTAATGTGCATTGTGCAGACACTGCAGTGCTACCCAGCAGCAAGAGTTCAAGGAAGAATGACAGAGTAATGCACGACTTGTTTGATTTGCGACTCCCGCTGCCAGCTGAATGAAAGTGAAGATCAGTGAGAAGCTTGCCCAGAGACCAGGTGTTTTCTTTAAAGGAATGGGATGTGGGATGCGTGCAGGAGCTGAGCACAATATCCGGCTGCATGAGAAGACCATTTCGTGAGAGGTCTCGACGCCTGGCACCTGCTGACATAGATGATGTGAGACGGCATCTGCAAGAGATGTTAGCTGCTGGTGTAATACAAGAATCCAGAAGCCCTTATGCTTCCCCATTGTGGTAGTGAGGAAAAAGAATGGAACAGTAAGGATGTGTGGATTATCGCACCTTAAACCGGCGGACTATCCTGATCAGTACACAATGCCCGCATTCAGGATGCTTTGGACTGCCTAAGCAGGGAGCAAGTGGTTCTCTGTGCTGGATCTCCGCAGTGGGTACTATCAGATCGATGGCCCCAGAGGACCGTGAAAAGACAGCCTTTATCTGTCCGCTTGGCTTCTATGAATTCATGAGGATGCCTCAAGGATTTCAGGTGCCCCAGCCACTTTTCAACGATTGATGGAGGCGTGCAGTGGGGGACATGAACTTACTAGGTGCCTGGTATACCTAGATGATGTTATTGTGTTTGGCAGCTCACTGGAGGAACATGAGCAGATTATTTAAGGTATTGGACCGACTGAGGACTTTGGCCTTAAACTGTCCATTGATAAGTGTCAATTTTTCAAACATCAGTAAAGTATGTGGGACACATAGTATCCACCGAGGAATAGAGACCGACCCAAGTAAAGTTGAGGCCTTGACCACCTGGCCACAGCCAAAAATCTAAAGAACTGCAAAAGATTCCTGGGATTCTGTGGTTATTATCAGGCGCTTCATCAAGGACTATTCAAGAGTGATCCGCCCTTTACTTAACCTTACTCAAGGGTATCCCCAACCCACAAAAATACCAAAAGTCAGCATCCCTCAAGACTGAAAGAGTGTATTTTCATCCAGTGAAGTATTTGGGGCCCGCTGGACTCTGATTGTGAGACTGCTTTTCATGAGATCATATATCAACTTACCCATGCTCCAGTGCTGGCCTATGCGATCCAAAAACCTTCGTCCTGCACACTGATGCTAGCTTGCAAGGGTTGGGGGCTGTGTTGTACCAGAACACGAGAATGGCCTGAGACCAGTGGCCTTTGCCAGTAGAAGCCTGACCCCATCCGAAAAGAACTATCCTGTACATAAGTTAGAGTTCCTAGCTTTGAAGTGGGCTATTGTTGACCAATTCCATGAGTACTTATGGGGCTAAAATACTAGTAAAACTGACAATAATCCTTTGACCTATGTGCAGACCTCAGCTAAGTTGGATGCCACTGGCCATAGGTGGCTTTCTGCATTATCTACATATGACTATGCTCTCGAATACCGAGCAGGTCTGAACCACATAGATGCTGATGCTCTCTCCCGAGGCCTGTTCCCCAGAATGATTGGGTCCGACTGGCAGAACCTGACATTCGGGCACTCTGCCGGAAGTTTGACAGGGAGGAACAAATGTCCACGGACGCAGTGGACTGCATGGTGGATTGCTTAGGGAGCCTCTGAGAATTGCATACCTGCTGCTTATTGCCACTTTTCTGCAATAGACATTGGTGCACTGCCTCAGCTGGACAATGACAGTATTCGGCGGGCTCAATCCGCGATCCCATGATCAAAGCAGCTTTGAAGCCCTCTATGCAGGAAAAGATGTGTCCAAATTCGCTCCACTGATTTGAGAACTGCACTGTTATACAAAGAAGGTCCTAAGTTGAAACTGATCAATAAACTGTTATACAGAGAAACAGTAGACAGAGGGACAAGTAGACAAACAACAACTAGTGCTGCCCACTGCCTTTCGAGACTCAGTATTGAGGTCCTTGCACAACCACATGGGGCACCTTGGTATAGACAGAACACTTGACTTGGTGAGATCCAGATTCTATTGGCCTAAGATGGGGGCTGATGTGGAGCAACACATTCGAACTTGTAGTCGCTGCTTACAGAGGAAAGCTTTGCCCCAGAAGGCTGCCCCTTGTTAACATAACCACCAGTGCACCCATGGAGCTGGTCTGTATTGATTTTCTAAGTTTGGAGTCAGATCAAAGAAATATCAGTAATGTGCTGGTGGTCACTGACCATTTCACGAGATATGCCCAAGCTTTCCCCACCAAAGACCAGAAAGCATCCACTGTAGCCAAAGTACTTGTAGAAAACTTTTTGTTCACTATGGGGCTCCACAAAGAATCCATTCTGATCAAGGAGAGACTTTGAGAGTCGTCTGATCAAAGAGATGCTTTCTCTGTGGAGTCGAAGTCCAGAACCACTCCTTACCACCCCAGGGGACCCACAGCCTGAGCGTTTCAACCGCACTTTGCTAGATATGCTAGGCACCCTGCACCCAAAGGACAAGCCTAGATGGAGCCAACAAATTAGCACCCTGGTACATGCTTATAACTGCACCAAAAGTGATGCCACTGGATTCTCCCCCTACCGCCTGATGTTTGGAAGAAAGCTCGACTACCAGTAGATGTGTGTTTTGGGGTCTCTCCTGATGGGGTTCAAGCTGACAACTATTTACAGTATGTGCAAAGTTAAAGGCCCAGCTAACTCATGCGTACAACTGGCTCAAACCATGGCTGCCAAAAGAAATCTGGCCAACAAAGAAAGGTATGATAAAAGGTGAAAGCACAGGAACTCCAGGAGGGAGATCGGGTATTGCTAAGAAATCTGGGACTGCATGGCAAGCACAAGATTGCTGACAGATGGCACCATCTCCCTCACATTGTAGTGGGCAAACTAGATGATCTGCCAGTGTACAAAGTAAGGCCTGAGAATAATTCAAAAGATGTAAAAACAATGCATAGAAATCATTTACTGCCCATTGGACAAATCTTAATTGAGTCTGAGCCCTAGAAGATGCCCCTCTGGACCAGTGACTAGAGCTGCTGCTAAGAAAAGATCAAGAAAGTCTGCACCTACAGAAGTAAAGTTAAAGTGTTCCCTCCACAAGTCCCAGTTGAGCATGACTGTCAGTCCATATCGGAAGAAAGTGAGAGTGACTTTGAATACTATCCTTCTTACGAACTGAGTCAATTGTTTCGGGCAATCCCTAGTCAATACTGGAGACAAAGCTGGGCCTTCTGGACTGTCTAAGCCCCAACTTCATCCCTGGAGCCAATGCTCCCAGAAAGTGAAGTGCAAAGCATCAGATCAGATGAAATGGAATCATTGTGCATGGTTGAACTGTTTGAGCTTTCAGGGAGAAAATGATAGATTGGGGCAGACTGGTGATACACCGAACAAGAAGAGTATTTTGAGTGCCCTGACAGTCCACTGCCAGTGTCCGAAGCTCTCCATGCGAGCCAAATGTTGTGGACTCAGAAACTGTAACTCCTGGAGCTGAAAGTGCCCCAAGTTCTAGCCTCTCTACCCCATAGAGACTCCCTGACAAGTGAGGACAATGCTGAAAATGAGGCTCAGAGTGCAGAGACTGTAACAGTTCCCCTAGAAAGACTGGTCGAGCTGTAAAGCCTGTGGTGCACCTCAGTTATGATTCCCTTGGAGGCCTGTGGATTTGCCTCTCAATGTTGTCCATAAAGGAGTGTATGTGTCCCCGAGCTCACTGCCCAAACTGAGCATCAGTGCTAACTCCAAGTTACTTGTGTTGCCCTCTAAGTATGGTGCCCTTGCCCCATCCAGCCCAAAGGTAACTGATAGGAAGGCCCTCTCTTCAGGTTTCATGTACAAGAGGTAATAACTTGAGTTATGGTACAATGTGTATGTAATACTGTGTAAAGAGTGACGTACTGCAATGTTTCAGAAATGTGTTCTTGGTAAAATGATATATTGACTGATGATTACATGTGGAGCCTAATGCAAATGTATATGGTTGCAGTTGAAACTTATGGGGTACTTGCTTGACGCAGACGTCAAGCTTTCCAAGCCAGGAAGGGTGTAACCCCTGCAAATGGGGGTTCCCAAAAGACTTCCAGGAGCTTGCTTGAATGCTCCAAGCCTGAATGGTGTTTGGCATTTAAGCCATTTATCAGTGAGTGTTTTTAGAGCCTCTGGTACTGTCTCTTTAAGAGCTGTCTGCTTGCAGACATAATTAGTTGTATGGGGGACTGTGTGCTTCTCTGAGTACCACTCGAGCTGCTGCAATTCACTTAATTTTGCAGTCACTAGGAGTGCAAAGGAACCTATGTGAAAGATGTAACTGTTTACCAGAAATTATTTAGAGTAATAATGAAATTACAGTTTGTCTAACCAGCTTTCTTTGCAGTCAGAACTGTGTCTGCTAGTTCCCCATTCTAGTTTTGAACTGCTGAACTGGACCAATCAGTGTGGGGTAAGCTAGCTCTAAAATGATGCCTTGGACGAATCAGAACTTGGACTCATAATCTGAGCCAGCCACAAGAGGATTGTATGGGCAGTGACTCTGGGAGATGTAGTTTAGACTTCAGTGCCTTTTGGACCAACAGCAGCAGTCTATTGTGAGTGACAGCCAATCCAGTCAAGAACTGGGAGGAACTCAAAGGAAGTGCCGGTTTCGTCAGTTGGAGTTCAGTTGAGCTTTGGCAGTGAAGAAGGAAGGAGCCCTGTGCTTTTTCAGTGTGCAGTTTTAGTCAAAAACGTGTAAGGCCCAGAGTTCGGTCTGCAGCTTGTGTAACAGCTTGTTAGGACTAAATCCGTCCTGTGAAAAGAATCAAAGGATCTCTGAAGAGTAGAAACCAGGCTCACCCTGTAGAAGACTGGAAGAATTGCTGAAAATTGCACTCGGTCTGTCAGGAACTGAATCTGCTGTGTGTTCTCCGGGTATTGTGCAGTAATTGCGATCGGGATACAGATGCAGCCTGCCTGGTATAGTACTTTCTTTTATATGGATGTGTGAAGAGGTTTGTGTACCTCAAGTGAGCCCTACTGACATTGAAGGACCCTATCTTATTTGGAGGTCGTGAGTACTAATTCAGGGTTGCTCCCTGTTGAATTGCCACATTAAATCCAAATGGAATTACTGTACTGCTGACTGTTTAATTCTCCTTTTCTCTGTGTGAAGGGCCCCACCAGCTGCCACGGTTTGGACTAGCCACTAGGGCTTGGGTACCCAGGGACAGTAACTGATAGGGATAGCCTGTGCACAGAGCCATAGGTAGATTATTAGAGTGATAAGCTAATTAACCTGATTTCCCCCTGTCCTTGTTATATCCCCTAAATAAATCAGAGCTGCTTGTTTCAGCAAAGTTATACTGCCTGAGGTATTTGTCTATGTTAAAGTACTGTACTGTGATTGTTGCACTGTATCTCATTTCACAGGAGGTCCCAGTGCCGGAACCAGACCTGGGGTAAGTGTATACTGTGAAGGTAATTCTGATATATTGTGTGGGCCACTAGTGGAAGAAAGGGGTTGCAGTGTCCCAGAGGGCTGTGACCAAGTTAGTTTAACTATTGCAAACCCTGACCTCTGGGTGGAGGCACCCGCCATTGGATCCAGGCCCTCAACCTGTTAGTGGCAAATCAGGCAGGGGTAGTAGCCCCTGGGATAGCGCCATCTAGGGGTTACATATACATATATACATATCGCACATTTAGAATCTGACTGCATTCCAAGCGTATTTAAAACTCAAATGGTTAAACAAGCGTTATGTATAGCAAGAAGCCAAAACACTAGCATTGTTAAGGTCACATATGAGCTTGCACAAGGCCCTACAAGGCCCCCTTGTCATAAATACAAGGATCGCAGCACATCGATGTTTTCCCAGCCTTAGACTGTTGTGAACATTTTTGAGAGTACAAGCCTATTTACTGTGACTGTGCTCCACTTGTGAAAGAAATCATTTTCGATTCTTCAGCAGCTGAATCGCAGACATAAATGCACAGACAGCATACTGATTTGATAAGTCCAATTTAAAATTAAGCTGCTGTAGAAACAAGTTGCATGCCATTCTGTCGCCACTCACAAAAGTTGCTCACCTGCAGTTCCTGTGTCATGGACTCTTTAAAATATTTCCTTCTAAATGCAGTTCAACTTTCTATCCCACAGTCAAAAGGTTCTTTTTTTCTTGGGTGGGGATTTAATCAGCCAGCTTTAGAAAAATCCAGTCTTCAAGCCTCAGTTTTGATGATAAAATCCGCAAAAGTTTCTGGCAATCTGACAAATATTTGCAGCCTAGAGCACTTTCAGTGTTTGGTTCCTACTGACAATTACCTGACTCACAACATCTCTGTTAATTACTCTGTGATATAAGAAACTGTTAATGGAATCTCAGGTACTAACGGAGAACAACAGGCCAGCTCTAACCAGATGATGGCCTGCTGTCTGCACCCCAAAAGAAAAAGTACACGATCAAGGTTGTTACTTTTTAGTTGGTCAGTAAAGAGGTTTCATTTCAGTATCTTATGTACCCCCCACCCCATTTGCCCCGAGCTCAGCTTTCATTGCACACAAGAGCTCTGTTCCATCCCAGTACAGGAGGGAGCAGATCTAAATATGCCAGGGGCTGAAGGTATGGGATGTGAAAGTCAGATTATAAACAGTGATCAAGAGTTACTGTATTTCAGGTCTTGGCTCTGGCTTGATATTTTTTGCACCAATATAGATCACTCAAATACCCTTTTACCACATGGCAGGCCGGCCCTATTTTCTACTCTATTTAATGGCGTCCAAACAGTTTTAAAGACAGCCATTTAAAACAAAGATATGTTTTGGCTCTGTTGGCAAGTAGCAGAGCAAGGCATATCACAGTTCAATAAAAGGAAAAACAAACCTTATTATTTTACATTTTTGTTTATATAATTAGAACATTTGGCTGTTAAGTTTAGTTTAATAAAAGCACAGTTGCAGCTGGACCCCTAGAATGGGAGGCTGGACGTTCAGTGCAGTTTAAAACAAAACACATACACAACTAAGTTTACAAACCAAAATAACACGTCACTTACAAAAAAACACTTTACTAACACAAATAAAAATAACGCTAAATACACAAATATATTAGTTAAGTTGCACTCCAATACACGTAAATTATACATCTATCAACAAAGCAAGAACAGTAATTACACACATTATGAAATAACCCAAGAATAACATACTCAAAATCATTCATTTAAAAGTCCCATAGAAATGGATATTTTATACTTTTTGTTCTAAAAATAGGTTTTGCCATTTAACCTGCTTCCTTTAACCATACACCAATTCCACTTTTACCAATTCCACTTTTGGTGGCAAAAGGAGTTTAATCTTCTCAACAAATTGTTTTGTGTGTTTGTTTTGAAATAGTCTCTCCCCGTTTAGGGTCCCTTTTCCTGCCCAGTAGTCATTAATTACTTATTGGTTTTGAACCGGAGACATCAGTTGAGCAGAGCGTAGAGTGAAGCCTTCCCTGCAGGGTTCCGCCAACTGATGTCACCATGCTCCAGAACAGGTAAGTATTTAAAAAATGAATGCTGGGGCAGTAAAGACAACATTTAATATGGAACCCTCAATGAGAAATAAACAGGACTAATTCAAAACAGACACATAAACAATAAACTAGTACAAAACAGACTTCATGCATGCTTAAGTTTCCAATAAATAGTAAGGCTTCTGCTCCCATACAATTCATTATACAGTCCGCCCACTTGGTACAGCTGTGGTGCTACCGTTTGTGATGCCGCAACCCAGGTTCGGAGAACAGGTCTGGGTCATTAAGGGCTGGCTGGGGAGAAGAGTATCTGAGTGGACACATTTTCCTCCAGATGGGAGGATGCCAGTTTCCTGCTATCATACCGTCTCCTGGGTCACCACAGGGAGGTGCAGAAGGGACTGCTGGAAGGATGTCTCCGACGTCGCTGAGCGTGTGCATGTGCACATGTGATAGGACCACCAGCCGAGCGGCAGGAAGGTCATGTCGCACCAGCAGACCCCACACTTGCTGACCTGGGCTCTCTATATGACCAGGTAACTGGACCTGAGGGTCCTAGCCTGAGAGTCCTGCCATGGGGAGGGAGCTAGTCACAGGGAGCAATGTGTAAAGTTGAGTTCTAGGAGATGGCGAGGTTATGGGGTTGGGTGTGGCACAGGCTGGAGGGTACCAATGGGTGCAGGAGCCAAACAGAATAAAATAAATAATTATACAGCTAGGAGCACTCCCACCCAATGGAGCACTCCATTTCCCTGGATGTAAGATACACTTATGCTGCTGGAAACAGGTTTGGTACAGAGACAGAACTTTTGCAGTTGAAAGAATGGTCTCACTTACATCCCAAGAGTGCCAGAACCACTCACCTTCGGTTTGTGGTCCTTACAGTTGCATACATGGCCACTCTTATAACACATATCCGTGATAGTGCTGTCGGATGGGGGACCCATAAACACACAGAACAAGCAATGTTGTCATGTAGCTGGCAGTGGTGAGTTGTTTGTGCAGTGTCTTTCCATTAGAAAGCTTCGACACGCCAGTTCGATGGTGTCGGGCGGTAAGCCATCTGTTTGGCATGCTGGCGACCCAGATTCACACTGAGCCCAGGGCGTCAGGAGTGGAGGCCAGCAGGGACCACACATTATCGCGTCCTGTGGTGAGCAGTGATCCTGGTGCCGCTCTTTTGGAGACACCTAGGGAGGCCTGGCAATGATGCCACTGACGCATCAGGCAACCCCCATCCTCATCTAGGGCAATCATATAGCCCCTGATGCCACTGACACGTCAGGCAACCCCATCTAGGGGCAGTCCTATGCTCCCCCAAGGGACCACACAAGGGAGGAAAAACACTTCACCATCGGTCATATGGCGTCCTGCACCGAGGGCCGCCCAATATCCAATAGGCACAAGAATGCACCATCCCCTACCTCCACCACAACACCACTACTGGATTTCTTTCCTCTGTGGAGTAAGCACTAGCACTGTGGAAACTTGAGAGTCCAGCCTGGGGGTCAAGCTGAGGAGGAACAGTGGGTGCGGGCCATTGGGTCTGGAAAAGCAGAAGTGATGATGCTAGCAATGGAGATCACATCAGTCCCAGAGATCTCGACAGGTAGCAGATCAACCCAGAACCACAGGTAACGCCAGGAAAAATAAAGAGTGCATTAAAAAGAGTGTCTGCATAGTGCTATTATCTTAAGAGCTGTTTTTTGTATTCTTTGTGCTGAAACAGCCCAAAATTCACCACAGGTTTTCCGGATAGTGTGTGTGTGTGTGTGTGATGGAGAGGGGTGAAATCTTGTGGGTCCCTCAGCCCTTCATGGAGTATTAATTTCTCAAGACAAGACTCTGCTCATCAACAAAAACATTTTTCATGACTACCACCATGAAACTAGCATACTGGAACAAAATATATATACACGGTCACCACTGTAAGCAAATTTGTCTAAAAGTTAGTACTGTCATAAAAGTTAAGAGCCTGCAGCTATTTTAGGATTTAGGTACAGACTGAAGTAAAAAAATAAATGTAAGGACTACAATAATGCAGAAGTTATTAATTCCTTGCGAAAACCTAGAAAGAAAATCAATTTTTAGAAAAAAAATTCCATTTGAATTAATGGGTCTGCAGCTCCCTTATTGATCTGTGCCTCTCAGACATTTTCTTTGCGCTCTTTGGGGAGGGAAGAGGGTATTAGGAGGTAATATTTTTAGTTATAGATAGGAGGCATAATATAACATATTCATAAAAACATTCCAGCATGCATGCTTTACAAATCCCTCATTAAACATGTAACTCGTTAAGTTAAAATGTAATATTCCCTATCATAATTTCGCTCCGCCCTTTCAACTGCGTTTGATAAAGCTGCTTGGGGCTGTATTCACATGAAATTGCAAAATAAAACAGGAGGGCCTCCGAATGTGAAATATTTTTGAAAGATGACAGACATTCCAACGGTAACAGAACGTCCATCAGGTGCCCCCTCCCGGAGAACAAAACCCGAGAGTAGGAGGCAGCCCGCGTCTGCGAAGAATAAGGCTGCGATCCAAGGACAGAGGCGCTTTAGGAAGGTTTAGGTGAAACCGGCAAGCCAGGCGATGACATTTACTCACGAAGCCCTTTCCTCCCAGCCTGGCGTCTTTAAACAAAATGGATCAGAAGGGGAGGGAGGAGAAAAAGCCCAGTCCGGCCCTCAGGCAGAGCTTGAGCTGCTTATTCTAACAGGGACATTAATAAATGCTTTTCTTCCGAATGTGTGGAGTGTTTTTAATGTGTGCAGCAGTACAAACCTAACACCCACCAAAATACACACAAGTGAAGGAATGAGAACAAACAAAAAATCCAACCACGCCAAAAATAATAACACTGCAAATCAAAATAATCGCATCTCATGTACTGTGTAGGACAGTCTGGTGAAATCAGCCCTCAACGATTCTATTCTTTTAAGCAGGCGGTCGCAAAATAAGACTGTAAATAATAAATATTAATACAGTAGCCGCGTTGTAAACCTGAGAATATGAAGACCTGACTTTCTCAAAGCTGAGGCTTTGCTCTTCTCATTCTGATTTCTTCCATACAACAACCCCTCCCTCTTGCTAATACAACAGCTACCCTGATCTCAGGACTAGTCAAGTACAGGACGGTGCAAGACATTTTCCAACAGGAAACGGTTTTTGTTCCTTAAGCAACACGGATCCACTGAGAGGCTAGTATGAGATCGCTCTGCAGGCAGCAGCACCTTACCTTGATGACAGCAGCAGCTCTGGTGGGACTTGCCACTTAAGACTCAGGGGGCTTTTGGGTGAGGTGTGTGAGAGGTGTGTGCCCCGGTGTGTTGTTGTGTTGTGCCGCCGGACAGCTGGCTGGGATCAGGATGAACACAGCAGACGGGGAAATGTGTGTTGAGAGGCTGTGGAACAACTGACAGCCAACTGCTGCCTAAGGAGAGGCGGTGGGGCTGGGACTGCTGCTCACGTCATGCTCCGGCTCGCTCGCTCCTCGCGGGCGGTCGCGCGCTCGCTGGGGAGAAAGATTGTCCTCCGCGGGAGACCGTAGGATTCCACGTTCCTGGGGAGCAGGCTGCTTAGGCTGACAGGAGTACACATTAATACACACGTTAAGTTGGGTGACCCAGATAGAAAGTGGTGCTCAGCCGCTGTGTTAGAGTTTTAACAGTATGGCAAACGAAAATAAGCACTGCTGGTTATACTCTCTGCCTCTGTGCACTGGTGCTCCATACAATATATATACCGTCAGTGCTCACATATTTGGCATTAAATTTCTCCCTATTACTCGACGGCAGTTTACCTGTGCTTTCTTGTAGATAACATTAAATCCGTTGGCAGCCAAATTGCTCTGTGTTCCCGTATAACTAATGCAACTATATAGGAACAATTTTCCTGTTAAATACAGGAATCCCTGTACCTTCCATTGCAGCTTTCTATACATCCTTGTGGTGCCACTGTAGTGTGCATTAAGGTAGGCATCATCCGCGTCTGCCAAATCCAGGAGAATTATAAAGGGCAAATCGCAGATGCACACCTCATCTGTCCCTGATTACGAGACGTCCCTTATTCTACCCTCAAAAGTGCTTTGTTCCTCGTGCAGTAGGTTCTATCCACACAGATGGTGCTGTAAATTCAGGCTTTAAAGTAGCAACTCATAATATTCTAAGATGCCAAATAAAAAAATGTGTACAATAACAGACAATGATTTCCACAGGGTTCTAATATTCTGCCTCCACGTTTGAGGATGTCCCCAATTGTGAGGGTCACTGTCCTTCATTTTAAGTGCCCGTGACCCTCATTTCAGTGACAAAAGGCTGACAGGTATACATGACGTTGCTTGCTGCAATATTTTTTGTTGTTGTTTTTCTTTTTGTGCACTGTTCCTATCCTTGGTTTTGACTGATAGGGGTGGGTGAGCTGACTGCCAGTTGAGGGTCATACCCCCCCAAGTTTCCCATGGCCATTTTCTGGCCTTCTAGAAGCTGCTCACTTGAACTCCCGAGGAGGGACTTCAGCTGTCCTCAGAGCCAGTCCCTCTGGTCCTATATGCCAGTTCTATCCATGATGTAACAGGAGTTTCACCCTTGTAACTGTCTCAATGCCTTGATCCTTTTGTTGTCGATCATTACCTACTCTCCGGCACCTGTGCCAGATTAATACAAGATTGGCACCAACTCTGGCACTAATTTTAGCATAGTCCTTTGCATGGTGCAATGTCAAGTAACAGCTACTGAGCAACACAGATGGCAAGGAAGGATGGAAGCAGCAAAGAATTGTCCCCATACCCTGACGCAGTAGCCTGCACCATATGAACATCTGAAGAAGCCAGCAGAGGAAGGCCATTCAGTTTTTGAGTCTGCTAAATAAATGATGCAGGGTCCATGGCTTGCACTACTGACCCTGCTCCCACTCCTTGATCCACCCCTTCCATGCTATCTGCCCTCTCCAAGCCCCATGATTTCACCTTATGCCTATCCCAAGCCATCTTGAAGCTGCTCACTGACTTCACGAGACCACTTCTTGCAGCAGCGCATTCAATTGTCCACCACCCTCTATAAAGAAATGTTTCTAACATCCCTCCTAAACTTCCCCTTCCAGCTTCAGACTGTGTTCCTCGTGGTTTGTCTACTCCTTAACTTCAATCAATCAATCAAATTCTATTTATAAGAAGGCACTTTTCCGTGTTCAAAGCGCCTGTACAATAAAATCTTAGCATAATTAAACTAGTTCATAAATAATACAAAAACATATAAATAGCTTATGTCCCCATAAAGTGAGTACATAAACAAGTGCGTTTTAATGCAGATTTAAATTCCTCCATGGTCAGGCTTTCGTATATCTGACAAGGTAGTTCCACAGGGCTGGTGCCATAAAGGCAAAAGATTTTACATCAAGCGTCTTCAAATTCACCCTGGGACCCTCTAGCAATCTCTTGTCAGAGGACCAGAGTAAGTGGGGGACAACAGGAGAAAGGAGGCCTTTCAGGTACTAGGGTCCCGGTTTATGTAGGGCTTTATATGTCAGCAATGCGACATGAAGGATATGCCATTGCATGGGCAGCCAGTGCAGTTGCGTAGCACAGGTGTTATATGACTGGATCTAGGGGTTCCAGTTAACAACCTGCCGCTGTGTTTTGCACCAGCTGCAAGCGGTGAATATTCACTCCCGTAGCCCCAGGTAAAGGGCATCACAGTAGTCCAACCGTGTGGTGACAAAGGTGTGGACCAATGTTTGCAGCTCTTCAGACGGAACCAGGTGCTTCACCCTAGCAATGTTCCTTAGGTGATAGAAGGCAGATTTGACTATGGTTGACACCTGAGTTTTCAGAGTCAAACCTCGCCAAATACCACCCCTAAATTCTGCACCTGGCTTGAGGCTCTGAGCAGGTCACCACCAAGTTGTACACCAGATGATTTTCCGCCCATGATCCAGCCATCCTCAGATTCGGGTCCACGACCAGCATCTCAGTTTTCTCTGGGTTTAGCCTCAGCCAGCTAGCATTCATCCAATTTTGTATTTCCTGCAGGTAGTTATTAAACACCAAGCCAGTATCATACTCCTGGGCGGTACAAAGGACATGTACAGCTGAGTATCATCTGCATAGCAGTGAAAACTCAGCTTGTACCACCTAATAATGTCTCCCAGTGGTAGCATATACACTCTGAAAAACATGGGGAGAGCACAGAACCTGAGGTACCCCACAAGGGAAGATTGGGGAGTGAAGAAAAATTCCCGATATCACCCTCGCGATCTTCCTTCTAGAAAAGTTCAAACCAACAGAGGACTGCCCCTCCAGTCCACAAAAGACATGAGGCATTCCAGCAATACCCATGGTCTACAGTGTCGAAGCTGCTGAGAGATCAAGCAGAACCAAGATGGAACAGGCTCTCTGATCTCTTGCCACCAGCAGGTCATTAAGTACACGCACCAGGGCAGTCTCCATGCTGTGTCTTTTCCAGAAACCAGACTGGAGGGTCATGGATATTATGGCTGGTTAAATGTTGGTCCAGCTGCAGTGCAACCACCTTCTCAATCACCTTCCTTACAAAGGTAGGTTGGAGATTGGTCTGTAATTAGCAGGGCAGTCTGGGTCCAAGAAGGGCTTTTTAGCAGTGGTCTAACCACTGCTACCTTTAAGGGATCAGGAAGATCCCTCTCTCAAGGAATCCCAGGCTATCCGAGCTAAAACTGGGCCATTAATCTCAACACAACCCACCAAAAGGCAGGTTGGGCCTGGATCTAAATTACAGCAGGTTGGCAGCAGAGTCTGGACGATTCTCACTATATCCATGACTACCAGCAGGCTGAAGGTAGACCAGACAAACTGGGTGTTAGTACCACTCGGAGAGCCACTATCATGCCCTTTGGTGAGGCACTGGCTGATCTCTGTCCTGACAGAGGACACTTTATCAGCAAAGAACCAAGCAAACTGTTCACACTTTTCTAGTGACAATGCTCCTCCAGTCCGCACATAGACTAGACTGCACAGTCTGTTCACGGTCCGGAAGAGCTGAGCTGGTCTGTTCTTTGCTGAAGCAATTTCTCTGGACTGGAATTCTGCCTTCTTATGAGAAATTGCTGACTGATAGACCTCATAATGGTCCATCAATATAAGCCTTGAAGACACCCTCCCTATCCACCCTATTATTCCTTCAAGTACTTGAAGTCTGCTATGTCCCTCTCTCCATCATTTCCAACAGGGAGTACAGCCTCAAGGCCTCCAACATTTCTTCTTAGGACATACCCTGCTGACCTGTGATCATCTTAGTTGTCCTCCTCTGAGCCTTTCCAGCAGACTGATGTCCATCTTAAGGTATGGAGACCAGTAACACCTCATACTCTAGATGTGGTCTCACCAGTGGCCTGTATGAGGGCAGTATAACCTCCTTCTGCCTACTGCTGATTCCCTGGCTATACACCCCAGCATCCTGTTTGCATTGCTGCTGCCTTTTTGCACTACTAGGAGTGCTTCAAGTCACTAGTTATCATCACTCCCAGATCGTGTTCCTCCTCCGTTGCTGCTACGGACGCTCCCAGGTAGTACTCAGTCCTCGGGTTCCTGGCTCCAACATGCATAACTTTGCATTTCTTGACATTGAAGCCAGGTTGCCAGATCTGACCATCTCTCAAGTTTACTGAGGTCCTCCATGAGATCTTTTATCCCTTCCACTGTGTCCACCGTCCCACAGAGTTTGGTGTACGTCTGCAAATGGGCACATTTGCCCATAATGCCCATCCCAATGTCATTAATGAAGACATTAAACACCACCAGACCTAGCACCGAGCCCTGTGGGACCCCACTGGTGACTTCCCTGGTGCTGGATAACTCTCCCCTACCACCACCCTCTGAGTCCTGTCCCTCAGCTATGCTCTACCCACCTGGTCATTTTCTCCCCAACACCAAGACCATGAGTTTCCTGATCAACCTCTTGTGGGGTACTGAGGCGAGGGCTTTGCTGAAGTCCAGATAAAGGATGTCCACCACCTGGCCACAGGTCTTTGCTAACTCCTGAACCTTCCTGCACTACCTCCTCCCTGCTATGGTGATTGGTTCCCAGGTGGATGACTAAGTTAGGAGCATGATACTTTGCCAGAGTAACAACCCCCATAATGAGGGTCTGGGTCTGGACTGAAGACAAGCCCCAAAGAAAGCGTGAGCGTGGCCCAGGAATGCAGACCTAAATGTGGGCCACCAGGCAGCCGAGAACCGGTACAAGGCACCCAGATTTATGTATTTTATTTATTTATTTCTGATCTTGGATTAACCATTTGAGCTCAGAGCTCTTTACATAGGTTCCATGTTAGTACATTTAGAACAAGTAGGTGATTGTACAGAGGATTGAGACAAACAAGGCAATAGAATTAGAATGAGAACATTTAGGTACATTTGGTCTTTAAACAAAGGAGTGCAAAAAATAAGCGCAAACTAAAAGTGGAATGAGTAAACACAGTCAGATACATACAGGAACAGACTAAATAACTGTGCCTAACAGGCTCCTGTTCCTTGCAGAGGCCGGTGAATGAACTGGGAGGAAGAGCCTCCAGGATGAACCTTGTGGAAAACCTGAGTTGTACTGTGAGGCCAGGGAGCTTGTGAGGGGTGGTCCAGACACCCGTCCAGCCAGGGTCCAGCAGATGGCCCAGCATGACTGACTGACAACAGACCAACAACAGCCTTGGACCACTGAAACAAGGCCCAGATGCAGGATTTGATAACGGATCGCCTTCCCCACCAGATCGGCCCGCTTACAGGTAGGCTGCGGTCCCTGGTAGAAATCCGAGGTTGAGGGGCGATGTATGTTCTGGGCATGTCCCCATAGGTCCCGGTCCTAGTGGTAGGCCCCATACTGGAGCCCAGTGGTATGACTGGTGCCAGGTTGGGGTGTAGGTTTCCTCGGTAGGCCCAGCATCCTTGTCTCTCATGCATCCTAGACAGCCCCCCATCCCCCACCATATTTCTTTCCCAGGTGCTGCAATGTACTCCTCCTGGCACCCTACTTGTTCCGATAATACTAAATTCAATAATCAACCTCTACTCAGAACCAAAGAACCTCTTACTCAGCCCCTGCTCTGCCCTGGTTTGTTGCCTTTGCCCCGGTCTTTGACCCAGGTCCATGTGTCTCAGTTAGTCTTAGCTCGGTGTCTGGGCCATGTCTCTGCTTTATTTTCCCAAATTGTTTCTGGGATTGGACTTGGGATCTGGGCCTGGGACTATTCTGAAGGTGCCTGTCCTGTGTCCCCACTGCCATGCATTCATTTTTAATAAGACACAGAAGTGTAGCCATATATTTCAGTTTTATGCGCATGCACACCAACTGCTTCTACCTTTCATATATCACTGTGTTCTTTATTACGAATTTCTGGTGCTGTAGTACTTTTATTAAACTGACTGTATAAATTTTACACAAGGTTTTTGAACCTCTCAGGTGTCTGAAGAGACCAGTGTGTACTTTTTAAAACACACAAAGAACAGAAGCTAAGTTTAAAATATACAGCAGTGGCACATTCTCCTCCACTAGAAAGCAGCATGGTAGGTGTTCAAAAGACATATGGTACAGGACAGGTATTTTAAAAGTGCACACAAATGTGTATAGCGAGTGTGCCTGCCCGCCCCTTTATGTAACAGTTAAAATCTCACACTTTTGGTTTCCCTCATCTCATCTCATTCATTCTTTTTTTTTTTTAATATAGCTTTTTGCCTCCGCCGCCACCTTACTCCTTTTGTCGGACCCCTTGTCACCGCGCTGATCCGTCTGCCGCTCCCCGCATCGTTGGACCTGTGGGACCCTCCCTCCCTTTTATACTCAGTCTTTAGTTTCTATACTGCAGGTCCACGACTGTGTACTTTCTGGCAGTGGACCCCAGCTGCCATACCCAAACTCAGGTTGCTGGCATGGGAGAGGTACGACACCTACGTGCCTCCGCCCCTGTGCCACTGGGCTGGTTCATCTCACTCCCTCTGATGTAATTTCTGACCTTGACAGCAATAGGTTCATGGTTTTGTCATTTGTCCCTCATTTTATTTTTAACCTTGCCTTGTCCTTGTGTTGGAGACTTGAGAAGTATGGTGTGTGCGTGGGGGGCTTTGGCTGTGAAAAATGACTATCATACAGTACTCTCTTAACCTCTGTCACTGAATTGTGGGACTGACACTTCAAATGTGGGACACTGATTCTAATGATGTGGGACACCCTTCACGTATAGAGATACAACCTCAGTCCACTGTGGAAACTAGTTTATTTGTTGCTGCAGAGTTTACCGAGCTACTGACATCACCTGGAATAGTAATAAAGGCACATTCACACATTTAGTTTATATTTTCAGTATTTCTCTTCACTTTATTACAGGAGCATTGTGCCTTTGGCTTCACCTGTTCTTGTTGCCTTTCCACATAAACATCATCATCTTTTGTTGATGATATCACAATATGGTGCTGTGGAAATGCTTATGACATCTGCAAAGGATTATGCTGTCACAGTAGACATGCTGCAGCCATAGATGAAGTCTAAGGAACAGATCTGATTTATGCAGAAACAGAATTTGTTGGCAGAAAGGACCGGCCTAGCCACCAGTCTGCCCAGATATTCCCTGTGTATACTGTCTCCGTGAGACCCTAACTGGTCTCCAGCAACCCCCACTTACTTACCAGTGTACCACTATGCCTATCCCATGCATGCTGTACTTCCAGTTTTCACCCCTATTACCACTGATGGTAGGCTGTTCCAGGCATACACAACTCTTTCAGTGAAATAGTATTTCCTTACATCCCTTCTAAATTCCCTCTTCCAGCTTTGTTGCACGCAGCTTGTTCTGTTACACTTCCTCATTTGAAACAGATTCTCACCTGTACCTTGTTCACCCTGTGATGTACTTGGAGGTCTCTATCATGTCCCCTTCTCCTCCAAGGAGTACCTGTTTGGATCCTCAGTCTGTTCTCATATGGTTTCTCATGCATCACCTGCACCATTTTAGTTGTCCTCCTCTGGACTGTTTCTACCCGTCTGTGTCTTTTCTGAGATCGGCCTCCAGAACTGGACTCAAAATTCCAGGTGTGGTCTCACCAATGATCTATACAATGCTAATATCACCTTACTTCTTCTACTGGTGGTACCTCTTTCTATAGACCCAGCTTTCCACTGCCCTGCGGTTTTGAGGTAATCAGGTATTACAACCCCAAGGTCCCTCCTGTTTAATGACTGAGAGTACCCCATCCCCTTTATACTCAGCTCCTGAGTTTCTATGCCCCAGGTGCATGATTGTGTGCACTTTTGGACTGAACCCCTGCCATACCCTTGACCACTCCTCAAATTTTCTAAGGTCCCTACTCATTTTGCCACCCTCTCCTGAGCCTTCACCCTATTGATGGGTTCCATAGGAAGTTTCTTAAATTAAGGGAGGGTAACTACAGCAGACATTATAGGGGTGCAGTGGTGCTCCCACTATTAGGGTGGAGGGGTGCAGCGCAGGGTGACAAAAGATGATCAAGGGGCTGGGGGACTTATCATGAGAGGAGAGCTGAGGGAATTGAACATGTACTGCTGGAGGAGAAGGGACAGGGGGGCATGATTGAAACCTTAAAGTACATGAAAGGAATAAACAAACGGTACAGAGTGGTTCAAACTAAGGGAGGGGAGGGACACCAGGGGCCATGATATGAGAGTGGAGGGAGGAAGGTTCAGGAGGGAGATGAGGAGACACTTTTTACAGAGAGGGTGGTAGCTGGGTGGAATCGTTCCCTGCTGAAGTGGTATCCAGTAGAACAGTGGACTGCTTCAAGGGGATGGGACAGCACAAGGGAGGGTCAATGTAGGGAAGGGTGGAAGGGAGGGGCAGCTGCAGAGATAACGGGTGCTAGCTGCACATTCGAGCAGACTTGATAACCTCTAGGCCTTTATCTGCTGGCAAATTTAAATGCGTTCATACAAATGCTGTCCTGTGATAAACTTATATTTTGTATCGTAGCGTTATCCATCCCTAGACAGAATAACCTGAACTTTGGCATGCTGGTTAACTGTGCCAGCATCTCTGGATTCTGAAAATGTGGTAATGATTGGTTCAGCCGTTTAAAAAAATCTAGAAGGTTTAAATGTGAAAAAAATATCTTTTTAACTCTTTATTTACTCACCCATATTGCAAAACTAGCATTCAAACCTAACATTTTCAGGTTAGTTAGAGTATGGCCCATATATTATTTTTGATAGGACTTTACTGAGAACATTGCAGTTTTTTAAATGATCAAGAAAAAATGGTTCCTGCATATGTAATAAATTTTTTCACAAATTTTTCATAAGGTGATTTTGCAGCAACATTATTTTCCATTTTGTAAGGTGAAATCTATTTTAAATTTTTCATAGGGTGATTAACGAACAACAGTATTTTCCATTTTGTAAGGTGAAATCTGTTTTCAATTTTTCATAAGGTGATTTTAGTAACAACAGTATTTCCCATTTTGTAAGATGAAATCTGTTTTGTGAGATAAGATTTCCATTTTCATGAGCCTTAGTGATCATGAAACTGGGTAAGAAAAGAGCAAACAGCGCATCAAAACAGTGAAAAAAAAATGTTTGGAACTGCACTCTGAAAACCTGTGTGGTCAACAGAGTTGGGTGTTAAGTTAATTCTTCAATGGTTGGGTTTTAAAAAAGAATAGTTTTAAAATAATGCTGAAATTAGTCAGTTGTGAGTTATGAAAATAGGGTTTGTTATTGTGACTTGAAAACCTGTTTTCATGACTGCCAAACCATTTTCATGCATGTTTGTAGTCACGAAAATGGGTAAAATAAAATATGCTTTGTGCATTTAAAACAAAAAAACAAACACTTGTAGCTGTAGTCTGAAACTTTTGTGGTTAACAAAATAGAGTGTAAGGTTGATTCCTTGAGTGTTGCCTTTTGCAGAAACATTACTGTTTTAAAGAGCTGGTGACATGTTCAGGTAAACTTTAATAACACATATTATTTAGACATAGTCCAGCTTGTATTTCTCATTAGTTCTGTATTTCTCCTCACCATTATTTATTACTGAGATCATTTGTATGAAAACAGGATCTTTGCTCCTGAAGAGTTCATCTATTCCTGCTGCTTCCTCCTTCCTGAAGTCATAAAGCACTGCTTGTGATCTCACAGTTACTCCCATGGAAAACAGACCGTGATGTCACAACAGAGGATTATGACTTGGAGTAGGGAGTAAGCAATAGAGGCAGATGAACTCAGAAGAAACTCTAAGGGACAACGATCATATATTCATACATTTCCTTAGTAATAAATTCTGGGATGAGAAATATATGAAATATAAATGGGATGCAAGCAGAATTGTACTTAAGTTTTCCTTGAGGCATCAGTAGCTCTTTAAACTATTAATGAAAGCAGGTAGGCCAGCCTGGTGGTGTAGAGGGCTGGCGCTGGCACCTTACCTCTTACCACACTGGCGACCTGGGTGGGAGCAACCTAGTATTGGAGGGTCGGCCAGGGAGAAGGACTGAGCATCCTATGGACAGCTCTCCTCCTCCTCCGGGGAGGGTGGGTGGGGAAGGACTGAGCGTCCTATGGACAGCTCTCCTCCTCCAGGGAGGTGGGTGGGGAAGGACTGAGTGTCCCATGGATAGCTCTCCTCCTCCGGGAGGGTGGGTGGGAAGGATTGAGCATCCTATGGACAGCTCTCCTCCTCCAGGGAGGGTGGGTGGGAAGACCACTGCAGCAATGGCTCCTGGTGGTGGCTGGGGACTGGTGCAGCTCCAGTGGTACAGTATGGGTCGGCCAGCGGGCCGGCGTCCAGCCCGTGCTATGCGTGGAGGCATGTGCAGCAGCATCCTTTACATCATTGCATGCCCACACCATGGGAGGGAGGAATCAAGGGGAAAAACTACATCTCTGGAGCGTGCATGATGACAGGTCCCGATGGCACTGTATCACCCTCACACAGGCTGCTCCTCCTAGATCCTGACCCTAGGCTCCCCGCGTGGTGGGGTAAGTACCCTGCAATGCAGCTTTAAGAAGAGGAATGGAGGAGGGTCGAGCACAGTACTGGCGGTGGTGCGATGCAGAGGGCCAGCCAGATGGGGGAACCATTGGTAACACCCCCGCCAAGTAGATATATAAATAAATAATGAAAAATAAATTAATTAATGAAAGCAGGTTGTTCAGTGTCACAAAAATGGGGCCTGTTCTTCATGACTTGAAAACCTGTTGTGACTCACAAAACCGTTTTTCTTAGATACAACTTCTGCTTTCATGACACATAGTTTCAAAATGAGAAAAATAAATAAAGATGACTTTGCAGGGCAATGTGCAAAGGAAGCTACAGAGTCTAAGACAATGTGTGTGATGCTGTAGCTACTTTGCAGAGTGGCCTGCAAGGCCCACATGAAGTCCACTGGGTTGGGCGCTGTGCGTGTGATGATGTTGGTGACTTGGGAAGCAAGTCAAAGGTCTGCTACTGCTGCATCATGAAGTAGCTGCTTTGTAAGTGGCCTGCTGGGTCATTCATGAAGCAAGCTATAGGTCTGGTACAGTGAGCGTCACTATGCATTGTTCATCCTGGAGTGTCAGAAAGGCAGAAGTTAAAGGTGTCAGTTGTTCTGTCTGTTTTCAACATTAAAGGAAACGTCCTGCCGGCCGGTGGTGCTGTGGGTTGAGGCACTGGACGCCACACCTTGCGCCATGCTGGCGACCCGGGTTCAGGAGCGGACTCGTCATCAGGGGTTGGCAGGGAGGGAGGATTGAGCCTCCAGAGGACTGTTCTTCCCTCCCAAGGTGAGTTCCGATGATTGCATCGCTCTCTGGCAGCCCCTGATGGAGATCGAGGACCCAGCATGAGCGGTGCTGCGTAAAAGGCGGGCGGCGGACATCAACCGCAGACGTCATAGCACGTCGCGCACACCACAGGGAAACAAACACACAAAATCCCTGGAGGCCAGCAGAGATGAAGGAGACTCCGAGGACCTGCCCACATCCGCTGTTGGACTCCACGCATCGGATATCCCATGGCCAACCCGACCTCACGGTAAGTCCTCTAATTTCAGAAATGCCAGCGGGTGGGCCTCTCCTGGGGTGATCCGGAGGGCTGGACAAGCCATGGGGTCGGGAGGGTGACCAATGTGAGGGGTTACAGACTGGGAGTAGCGGCAGCTAGTCAAGTGGGTACTCTGGAAGGATGCCCTGACCTCCAGAGCAGAAAAAGTATCCACGAAAAAAAAAAGAACGTCCATCAGCAAGTGCCCCACACCTTTCTGTGGGGCAGTCCCTGATTAAGCTTTTCACCCAAAAAGTAAAATTTTACCTTATTCTGTGCTTTTGCAATTTTAATGTTCATCTGGTTAGTCCTGCTGTACCTCCTGCCTGACATTTTGTGAAGAGGCGCACTAAGGGCCCCATCCAGAACCTCTTGTGGCTGACATCAGAGATGGCGATCAACCATGGGAGAGAGTATTATGTTATTAAAACTGAAGTTATTAATAGCTCTGGTTTGTCCATTACTGATCCAATACCAAGACTAAGTATAGACTGTACAGTTTATACATAGTTTCAGTATGGCACCGGACTGGGAAAGGCCACTTCATTACAATACCTCGGGTGCAGAAGGGGTTCAGAGGTGTGACTTCTAACACCACCATCCTGATGCAACCCCTTTTCTGATTTTCTCCTCTTTCCCAGAGGCCAAGGCACACCGTTTCCTGTGGACATCTATGTGGCTCTTGTGGTGTACACTCTCATTGACTATGGCGACTGTCATCGTCTAGGGGGCACTGGTAGAGCAGTACTCAAGACCCTCCCTCGCCGGAGCTAAGGTATGTCACCTGTGTGCTATGCCTACAGTTTCCCACCAGTCCTGAAAGAAGTTTGGACTGAAAACTGATCTCGGTCTCTTCTGTGGCAGAGGCCATCACAGTGTCATCAGGTCAGCTAAACGTTTGTCCATTTAATGTACAATACAACATACACTTTTTTGCTCCTTCTGTGTGCCTTCCCCTGCACTCCACTCCTTGAACTCCACAAGCCTTTGCTGCCCGCTGGACTCACTTCACGATTACCTCTGTTGCCTCTAGCCTCCTCAGGTGTTCCACCTCTGAGCGAGGGACCCCAGTACCATCACAAGCACCAAACCCCAGGCCCCTACATCCTAGTGAAGGTGATGAGATCCATGGGGCAGGGGTTCTTCAGGTACTACCCTCCCTTTAAAGGTGCTCCAGTGAAGGCAATGAGATTCATGGGACAGGGGCTTCTTTTGGTACCACCCTCCAGTTTAAAGTCACCCCACTGAAGGTGATGGGATCCATGAGATGGGTCTTCTTCAGGTATCATAATGTTTAATGTCGACTGAAGAATGATTTTTTGTGATGGCTGCTCCTGTCCTATGGAATTCTTTGCCAGTTGACATTTGCCTTGCTACCATTGCCTGGATTTTTTAGATATAAGTTTTATTTATGCACACTCTCTTCTTCCTCTGGGATAGCCTAGCTCTGTCCCCCTATGTCTCTGAATTTTACCTTTATCCAGCCTCCAACACCACAGGCTCACCCTCTCTGCATGGCAGGGCCTTGACAAACTAGACTTAAACCTCCCACCTTCCCTAGTACAGAGCTGAAAACTATGGGTGTGTGAGGTGTGAGTGACTGAGGTTAGGGCCCAAGCATGCCATTTTTTTTATTTATTTAGTTTTGTTGACGGAAAGGAGGACTAGGCAATTCTGCTATTTTCAGCCTCGTCCTGGGGAGGGGATATAGATGGATGCCAACTGAGATTGAACCAGATTAAGCTGTTGGTGGTATTTTCAGTGAATGGGGAAATTTGGCCAGGACAATGGGGAAAGTCCCTATTCTTTCCTGCAGGAGGTGCTGTAGAGCAGCAGGAGAGATGGAGGACTCCAGTCCAGGTTTGACTGTAGTGGGGAAGGTTGTGCAGTAGTGGCTCCTGAAACAGTGTTGGAACCAACAGTGGTGATGGAATCAGGATTAGAAGCTCTGCAGCATGAGAATGATCCTGAAACACTGGCTATGCAAAGGAAGAAGTGACTAGTTCGGGAAGAGGAACGTATGTTACAGCTTGAACTTGGAAAAAAAAATATTTGTTGGACATGTTATCAGCTGCTGAAACTGATTTCCAACTTCAGAAACAAAAACAGGATGAATGGAAAAAAAGAAAAGATCAGTAGCTAGTCCTATGCAAGAAGGAAATCCGGTGGTTTTGAACCTGGATCAGGTAGCAGGAAGTCCCATGGCGCGAGGAGCAGAATGGGTCCCAGCAGCTTGCGAAACAGGGTGGACTTTAGTGGAACATCTACAGACTGGACTCCTGGAGGAGCACTTCATTAAAGCAGGATGGATTTTCAAACGATACATGGGTACCCAAACCTTTTATTCTGATTCCAGGATCGCCGGACCAATTGGGTATGATTATGCATGAAACTGAGACAATGCCATCTATTCAGTAGAAGCACAGCTATAGCAGAACCTAAGTCCCCATTATCGGCTGCTGCAGCTGTGCGGGTGAAGGAGGGGCAGGCGGTTTGAAGGTGTGCCAGACGTGCATCAAGCAGATTTTTCGATGCTAAGTTCAGCGTGGTTACGGAACATTTCTGATGCTTCATTGGGAATTAACCATAGATCAAGAGGATTTATTGATGGACAACACTGGTTCTGATTCAGGTACAGTCAGGCCACCTCCTTTAGAAGTTTCCAGAATGGGGAGAGGAGCACCCCGAGTGGGACAGCATGGTTCACAGTCTTATGCTGGTCTTTTTCAGAAACCAGCTGAAGCAGCAAGAGAAGATTTTTGTACGACTTACGCTATAAAGGTAAAGCCCCAGTAGTCCCGACAGGTTATGGGTAGGAAAAACTTTAATCAAAGATTCACTGGGTTTTCCCAGCAGAGGTATATGTGTTTATTCATGCCTCTGGGGATAAGACTTATGATGTAGTTTTGTACCATAGCATCCTTAGATAAATTCTGGTGCTTATATTACGAAATAAAAGACACTGACAACTGGAAAGATTTTACTGCCATCCCAATTACAAAACCTACCATGAAGACAGTGACACTTCTTTTTCGTACTGAAGGGGTGAACATTAACAATATCACCCTCTGGTTGGAAAAATGTTGTACACTTTTCGATCATCTCAAACCCATTATGGGTGAGAATGGGTTTTGGACTGGGGTGGACCATTAGGGTCCAACTGAATCAAACTGAGTCTGGAATATAACATTTACCAAGTTCTTTCTTTTGGGCGGACAGAGGCATTTTATTTTATGGTGGACAACCAAGAGTTGTTACAAGTGTGGTTCCTTGACTCATCTGAACAATGACTGTGACAAAATTAAATGTTTTCACTGTGGGGTTCTAGGCCACACAGTCGCACAGTGTATGGCCCTCGATATGTAATTTGTGTGAGGATGTTGACCATTCTTTTGCAGAGTGCCCATGGGCAGAGCATAATTCAGATGAAGCTTCAGACCATGAATATTTCTTTTCACAAGCATGGCGCCCCTTTAGCCAGTCTGAAGTGGCCCTCCAAGGACAGAGGAGGAGAAGAGGTAGAGGAGGGGACTAGGAGGTAGAGCTAGAGCCATGTCGTCCAGGTCACATTCCCCATGGTTGGGAAACTGGCGCCATCTCAGGATAATGGACAGGTTAAACTTGTAATGTCTAGGCCTGTAGCATGGCCAGAGGATAAGGAAACTCCATATATGACACCTCAGAGCTCCCTCAATGGAGATACTGCCTCAGTTTTGCTTCCCTGTTCAGACCCTTCAGACAGGGAACCTCCTGCCCAAGTACCTGTAGAAGTTGAAGAAGAGGGTATACAAGCTTCTAACCCTTTGGGTATTGAAACTGTAGTCTAGAGGAGGCCCACTTCTGTTCCTTCCCTACCCTTGTTGTGAGTGAACCTTGAGAGTACTGGAATACTCCTACGCCCTTGCCCTTAAAACAGGTTTGAGGCTTTTTCAACATGGGGTGAACAGGTGGACTTAGAACACCCAATGGAGGCTGAGGATAGCAGCTTATTGCCTAATGATAAGGGAGATAAGAGACCCTTAATAAGACACTCAAAACTCCAGGAGCCCCATAGGCGACTGGGAAGTCTAGTGGGAAGGTCTTTAAACCTCCTCCCTGAGCCTACATTCTTAAGGTTGACTAGTTTGAATGTAAACAGTATTAAATCCGTGGTAAAATGGATTACTACATTTGGTGTCCTGCAACACCTAGAATTTGATGTAATTTTTGTGCAAGACACCATGCTTCATTCCTAGGAAATGGACCAAGCTTCTACTGATTGGAAATAGAGCCTCATATTGGTCCATGGGTTAGATGCATGCTGTGGAGTGGGTTTTGTTTCGCTACCCCAGCCTTAAAAGTTTTCGAATAGTGGATGTAGAACTGGGGTGAGCTCTACTGATGGATGTTGAGATTAATTTGGTTAGTTGTAGATTAATTAATATCTATGGGCAGCAAACTAAAGCGTTACGTATTAAGTTATTAAAGAAAATTCAACCCTTTTTACATACTAGTAGGCAAATATTTTGGAGGAGATTTTAATATTAATTTGCAGGACAGCACTGGGTAAGCAATATTGTGACAAAAATATGTTAAACTCTATAGTCCAGATGGCAGGATTACAAGATGCTCACACAGTTAAGAAACACTGGGCCACATCTACCTTTTATAAAGGGAAGCTTTCATCCTGTATAGATTTTATTTTTGTAAAGAAGGATTTGCCGATAGAGACTGTGGTGAATGTGCCAGTGGAAACCTCGGACCGCGTGACTGGTCTAATCATAGCTATACCTCCACGAAGAATTACAGGGATAGGGTTTTGGAGACTGAACACTTCAGTTTTAAATGAGGAAGTCATGGTGCAGCAATTGACTACCATAGTGATTGATAAATGTACTACCATATTTTTGTATGATGACATAAGTCAATAGTGGGAGGATATGAAGCTCTGTGTGATAGGATTTTTCAATCCTATGGTCGCTACAGGCAGAGACAGCTTATAGGAAGTATCAAGAGCTTAGAAGTGAATTGGGAGAATTCTTATCTAGACAGTGCATGGAAGGGAGGACTTAGCAGAAGAGATTGGGGTGCTAAGAGACAATATGGCAAAATGTCAATATGACAGGCTATGTTCCTTGAATAGAGAACAAACTTTTGGAACCCAGGGTACAGCAGAACAAGTAAACCAGTATATGGTTAGTCAATTGAAAAGGAAAAAAAGTTATGTCATCTTTGCTTTCATCCTCGAGGTGAGCAAGACAAGGAATAATGGAAATCTTGGACAAACATGTAGAACAAGCTTTTGGGGACCCAGTAGAGGAATTACAGTTATATCACAAATATTGCAGTCAGCAACACTTCCAAAATTGACTCCGAGTTGGCTGATGATGGTAACTCCTTTAATGCAGTAGAAACGGAAAGGGCCATCCACAGTTTTAGGAAAAATATCTCTTCAGGTTCAGATGGTCTTCCAGGAGAGTTCTATCAGCTATTATGGAATATTATGCCAAAGGTCCTGTTACAGGTATATAATTTTTTCTGACTGAACATTATTTGCCTATGCAAATGCAAGGGTTGTTGATTTTTCTTTAAATCTGGAGTTCATACAGATATTTGTAATTGAGCCAACACATTATTAAATGTGGACTTTAAATTATTTGCAAAACTTTTAAGGAATAGGTTATCCTTTTTAATTTAGTCTTTATATTTAATTTATAAATGTAATAATTTACAGGCAGCCATCACTTATTAATACCAGATGATAATATCACAATACATGTATACTTGTAGCAGTCATATTAGGGCAAAATAAATTAACATCGTATTACTTCAGTATCCAGAGAATCATAATTACTCATTTAAGTTCAGTCTGTGATCCATTTAAATCAAATCAGAGATAGCACGGTGAGCCCTCTCCTGTCTCTCTCAGATTTTATTCCCATTAAAATTCAAGGAGCATCACAGATCATATCCTGAATATCTTTTCAGTGTAAAAGAAGAGCAGAATTACTTGTTCAGTACACAGCTTAAGGTACAAAATCTTCATAATGATTTAGTTGGTATGATAGCCACTTTTGCCATTGTACATCAAATTTTGAACTTTGTCCATCGTCTTGGCGAGTCGCTCAAGGGCATAAATCTCCTGGACAAAACAATCCAGGCTTTAGTGGGTATTTTATTTGAAAAAACACAAGTCTAGTGATAATTTTGTGGGCTGCTGTTATGAATTTTAAAATTTGTTTCAGCAAGTTTTTGTCAATTACGCAGACCTTTTGGTTTAATAAAAGTCAGTATAAATGTAGGAGTGAATAAATCAGTGGTGTCATAAATTGCATTCAGCTCCTTGAGGATCTCCTTCAAAACTTTGATAGCTTAGGACATGACCAAAGGACATGGCTCTGATTTGCTCTATCATCTCACATTCTCTCCAACACTGTCCCTCCCTAATTCTCCTATACTAGCCAGCAAGGCTGGTGTGCAGAAGAAGCAGGAGGAGTTTCCACATGTATTCACGCCAGTATGATGAGAAAAGAGTTTTATAGTTGGTAAAGCAAAGTCATTCCAGTCCTGCTCACTGATTGATACCTGCAGTTCTTGTTCCCATCTAAACCTGACTGACTTGTCAAGGTCTCCCTGTCTTTCATTTAAGGCCTTATGTATCTCACTAATCAGGTGATCTGAGGTCGCTCCTCTGGTATGAGCTTGTAACAGTTGTATTATTTGGGTAGGGTTTTCACTTAGGGCATGAGTGACCATTCATATGGCTGAAGGTATGATTTAAGATGTAAATAAGAAATAAAATATTTATGGGCAAGTGATATTCCTTCTGAAGGGAGATAAAGGAAGGAGACCTGTTCTGCCCACTAACTGGAAAATGAATAAAATGCCATATCTCTGCCATTGAACTACATAGGGGCCTGGGGGACCTGCTGTCAAAATTGCATTATACTTCAGTGTTCCCAAGAACAATTTTCAGGAATGTAAAATAATCATTACTGACCTTAAGCCATATTTTTAAGGGTTCCTGGTGAACTTTGGATAATTCATTTTCCCTTGGCATTTGGGGGCTCCCAAAAGGAGCTACTGAGTGTTGTATAAGTCTCCCCAGGTTACTTCTAATTATTTCAGTGTGCACCATACTGTTTATTTAGCCAGTGTAGGACTACCCTTAACTGTGCTGCCATCGTATACTTTTTGAGGTCAGGAGGTTAAGGCCACCTCTCTCTCTCTGGCCAGTTGCAGAACAGAATATCTAATTCTGAGGCGCTTTCCGCTACACATAAAGCGGGATATCATTCTGTCCCACGCCTGGAAATATGTTTTAGCCGTGGTGATGGGCAGTGTCTAAAGAAAGAACAATATGCAGGGAAATTCATTCTGTAATTGTATCTATCCTACTCAAAAAGCTTAGGGGAGGCGTGACCAACGAGATAGATCTTCTGTCAATTTTAGGGTTAAAGGTTCGAGATTTGAGAGCTCTGCATGAATGGGTTTCTTGTGAGCTTTATTCCCAGTATCTCATCTCTTGTCTGTACCACTTAAAGGGAAGTCTTTTTGAAGTGGGAGGGAGGTAATTGTACGTCAATACCTCAGTTTTTGATTTGTTCATTTATATCCTGCTAGCTTTCCAAATATTTGTAGCTGTTTCCATACCACTGGGATGGATTGTTCAGGGCTCGGTGAGAGCCAGCAGAATAATCCATAAATAGTATCTTGTGCAGGGTACCTCCCAAAGGAAGGCCCTCTATGCCTTGAGAAGATCTGCTGGCAATGGCCAGGAGTTCAAGATATAAAGCAAACAACATTGGGCATCCTGGCAGTTGCCCTAGAAGTTGAAAAGTATCTAAAGTGCCCTGTCCACCTTGACATTTGCTTTAGGAGAAGCATAAATATTTTGGAATTGTTTTATAAGTTGTTCCAGAAATCCAAAGTGCTCCAGAGTCTGCCATAAAAGACCAGCTGACCGATTCGAATGCCTTTTCAGCGTCTAACCCCAGTAACACTAAAGGGATTTGTCTTTCTATGGCATAATCTACTAAGAAATGTGCCACGCCTTATGGCATCGTGGGCCTGTCTTGCCCTTAATAAAGCCCATTTGATCAGGGTCAATAATGGCTGGTAGTAAATGGTCTATTCTAGAGGCCATGACAGCATGAACATTTGTAATCATGATTTAGAATAGATTATCCTTAGTTATGGCTGAATTGATATTTCCTACTGAGTTTGTTCAATACCTGGAGCAGAATGATGGATGCTTTGCTACTACTAAGAGAATTAATGGAGAGGGATGGGGCAGATAGTGGAAAAAAGGGTCAACTGGCTATTTAGTCAACCTGGAACAGGCAAAAAGCTTTGACAAGGTGTCCCTCCTTTTGTGGGAATGCCTTGGTTCCTGTGGAATCCCAGAAGAGTTTGTGCAATGGCTACAATTATGTTATGCCCTTGCATATGTTAAACCGTATGAAAATGGCTGGCTGGGAGCTGAAGCATAGGATTTGTAAAGGGTAAGACAAGGTTGCCTGCTAAGCCCCTGCTGTATGTGTTCTCGATTGATCTGGTGTTAAGGCTACTACATAAATCTCCCGGATATATGGTATAGGGGTGCTGTAGCTCAGGAGTATAAAGTAATAGCTAATGTTGGCGATCTCTGTTTAGTGTTGCAGGATGGGAGTTCCCTTAGCATTGGCTGTAATTAGATTCAGGAGATAGATAAGGAGGCGGGAGCCAGTATTAATATTACTAAAACACAATGTTTAAGTTTATAGAGTTTCCATAAACACCTGAGGAAGTAGGGGTATTCAAGTAGCAATGTCTCCGTGTCGGGTACTAGGGATTTATTATGGAGGGATGACACAGGTATGGCAGGTTATAACTGGGAGAGGCCTTGCAGATGGAGCAGCTAAAGTTGCCCAATGGAATTGGTGGAAAGTTTCAAAAAAGCGTATTTACTATACTAGACCCTTTTTGGTTCAGGTATTTTTATTTATTAGTATGATTTTCCAGTACCCCAACGGTTAGAAACAAAAGTGTTACGATGTTTTTTAGTTGTTTTTGGGGAAGCAGGCTAAATCCGATTAAACAGAATGTTTTATATAAGGAATTAAGGAAGGTGGGGTAAACATGTTGAATCGATTTTTTTTTTTTACAATCTTTCTATACAATAATTTTTACCATTGATTAAGGGTGCTCACAACTTTGGGGAATGGGGTATGCTAGACTGACAGGGGTATTGGGAGAATGGAAAGAAAATACATTTTATATAAAAATAAATGGCCACGTTTAGTGCAGCGATGGAAAGGTTTTTGACAAAATAAAAACTTGGGATTGAGTTATGAATCAGTTCTTAGACTTCCCGAAAAGCACTCTAGAGGTAAGGATGGCCTGTTTTAACGAACATCCATTTGCAGGGTTTTCCATATTACATCAGAAACCATTTCTGAGATATAACAGATGGTAGGATACCGAACGCATGTGGGACATAGCTTGGTTAGGATTCATGGCAGGATAAATGTCAGGAGAATCAATCAATCAATCAATCAATCAATCAAATCTTTATTTATCCAGGCGATCACCGTTGAGCAAGCTCATTTGCAAAGGTGGACCTGCAGTTAGACATAAAGGATAGACATACATATGATGCACAAAAATAGAAATTAGGAATACAGACTTACATGTGTAAGGTACATTATAAACATTCCATTGCACTAGTTGGGAACAGGTGAATAATGTCAGGAATACATATTTACATGTGTAAGGTACATTGTAAACATTCCATTGCACTAGCGGTGAACAGGAAAAATAATGTCAGGCAATAGTTATACAAAGTACATTCTTCTCTATACATGATTGAAGTCGTGGCTACTAGTATCAGCCAGGGAGGGCAGATCATAGTCATTACATCCCTAGAAAAAGAAATACGGTTTCTGCAAGGTTGTAGGAACCAGAGACCAACAGGCATCTAATTAAGAGTCATGAGGAAGGTTGGTAGTATGCCAGGGCTCTGAAGGCCAGGAAGGACTGGCTACTTAATAAGTTAGGGAGGGATATACAGTGTAGGTATATAAATGAGGGGTGGAATTAAGCACTACATCCACTTTTAGAGCCACTAGAAGCTGTGGTAACATTTACAAAATTCAGTAAATGTTATGTCATAAAGATGCCTGAACATAGCAATACTGACAAGGGTACTGAATTTCAAGGAACTTTGGATCCCTCTCCAAAGTGTGGGCAAAGCATGACTTATGGCAGCCCTACCAAAGTGGTTGTTAATCCTGGGGATTTTTAAGGAGATTAGTGAATGACTTCTAGTGCCGTAGCTACTAGGTGGACTTGCAGGAAGGCAAGCAGTAATGTAATCCGGGAGTTTGCTGGAGAGAGCTCGAAATGTCCAAATGGCTGCATTTCTATGCCTTCTGAGTTGAGCGATGGCCACCCTACTGCAGTATATAGAAGCATGATGGTGCGTGGAGGATGGAAGTCCAGTTATAAATCTTAGGGCTCTGTGGTACAATACATCCAATTTGGTAAGATGGGAGGCAGGACATTGCCATATATGTCAGCATAATCAATTAATGATAGAAATGTAGAATTGACAAGCTGTCTTTTGCTGACTCAGTAAGAAGGTGTTTAATTCTGAAGAAGAGGCCAAGCCTTTGCCTAAGTTTTTTCATTAGTTCTTCAGTATGCACTTTAAATGAGAGTTTGCTATCCAGCCATATGCCCAGGTATTTAAATTTTGACATGAACTCAAGATTTTCACCAAGTAGAGTGGATACAGGAGGAACATTATTATAGGCTGTAGAAATGGCCCCGATGTTAGAAGGGCAAGCAGCATTGTCTGTTGTTTTGCATTTAATAAAGTTTTTATCAATGAGTTGATATTGCAGTATATTGAATTCATTTTGAATTGCAGCACATGCTGCTCCAGGGTGTCTCGGCTTAGGTATAACACTGTGTCGTGGCGAATAAGTGGACTTTGGCCTCTGTAATGCCTAAGTTCAGGTTGTTAATATAGATGTTGAACAGCAGTGGACCCAATATAGAACCACGAGGACTCCTCTCTTCATAGATTTAAGTGGTGAGAGCTCTCCTTCTGCCTTTATTTGTTGCTGTCTACCTGAGAGGTAATTCTGGAACCAGGCCTGTGAAATTGAGTCCAAACCTCGCTGTTTAGTGCTGAAAGAAGTAGGCAATGGTCGACGGTATCAAAGGCCTTGCTTAGATCTAAGAAAACCGCACAAACGAATTTTTTGTCCAGATCCCGAAGCCAGTCGCCAGTAACTTTGGCCAGTGCAGTGATGGTGCTGTGTTTGGTTCTAAATCCAGACTGCATGGGATTAAGAAATTTTATGCTGTCCAGGAAGGATCTTAGCTGTGTGTCACGATTTTTCCAATATTTTCGAAAGTATAGGCAGTAGAGAGATTGGCCTATAGTTGTTCAGGTCGCTGGGGTCCCTGATTTGTATAGCGGGTAACATGAGCAGTTTTCCACTCTGCAGGAAGGAGCCTTGAGTTAGGGACAGGTTAAATAAATGCATTATTGGTGCTGCAAGTATATGATAGGCTATTTTCAAAAGTATGGATCAATTGAGTCAGCTCAGCGCTCTTCTTAATGTCAAATTGTAATAGCAGGTCTTCAACTTCTTTCAAGGTGATTGATGAAAAGGCGAATGTCCTGCCATTATTGAGTTGCTTCTAGGGACTGGACTTTGAGCTGTGGCGAAGGCTGCTTATGCGCTTTATCAAAAGCCAGGCCAGCTGTGGCAAAATGATTATTGAAGGCTTGCAGGATTTCAGATTTATCAGTGACAGAGACATTGTCAATGGTTATTTTGGATGGAGTGCACTACTAGGTGGGTGGCCGAGACTTCCTTAATAGTGGACCAGAACTTGGTGGGGTTATTAGATGCAGAGAGCAATTCGGTTTGATAAAAAGTAGCCTTTGCTTCTCTAATCATTTTGTGCAGGCATTCCTGGCTGCTCTGAAGGTACACCAGTCAGATTCTGTATGTGACTTCCTGGCCTTTTTCCATAGTAGGTCTCTTTTAGTAGTGCTTTCTTCAAGTTTGGTGAGAACCAGCGGCAGGTCCTAGTTTTATTCTAACTTTGATTATGGGGCATGGGTCTAGTGCACCAGATACGTTTCGTGCAGGATACTATAGGCATCACTCACTGATTTAGCTAGGTAAAACTCTGCCATTTTATAGAGTCTTTTAGGTAGCTGAAATAGGCAAGAGGGTCAAAGTTACGTCTTGATCTTTTGTTGGAGAACTTTGATGTGGATAGTGGAATTGTGATCGTCCTAATGGCAGCTATATGGCAGTGGTCACTAACATCGGCTGGTAGAATACCAGAATGAGAGAAAAGATGAGGTTCATTGACAAGTATCACATCAGAAGGCTGCTGTTGGCTGGGTTTTCTTGTTTATGCGTGTAGGCTCAGAGATTAGTTGGGTGAGACCATGTGAATCACAGAACTGTTGCAGGGGTAGGGACCAGCTAGATAACCAGTCGTAGTTTAGATCGCCTAATATAATTGTCTCTATGGAGGAAGTGTCCATTTGTTCAGTCAGATGTGATAGGAGTTGAGGTCCTGCTGCAGGCGGTCTATAGCAGCCAATCACCGAAAGGCCCTTGAATGAGATGGCTCGATTTTAAGAGACAGGCATTGAAACCTCCTGCAATGGAGGTGGCATTTAATACAGATACTGTGTAAATGTTTTTAACATAGATGGCTACCCCGGTCCTTCTATCTGCTCTGAAAAGAAGGTAATGGGATATTAACCTCGCTGTCAGTTGTAGATGCTCAGAGCCACGATTCTGATATCACCAAAATGTCTGGTGCAGTATGTATGATCCATGCCTGGACAGATTCCAGCTTCTTTAACAGGCTGCAAACATTGGCATGCAGGAAACTGATACCCTTCAGTTGCTTAATTTCAGCTGGAGCTGAGAGCATTTTTGGGGACCAGGGTTGAGTTTAATGTCACCCAAACAGAGTAGCAAAAGGAGGAGGATAATATTCAGGTTGTGGAAGAAGTTTTTATAAACACGATTCTTACTATATCTTTTACATTTTAGTGCGCCTGGGTCCATAGATCGAATCTTATGTTTGTTAAGCCCTGTGGATACATAGCTTAGAAGCCAGGTGGGGCAGTAGCAGCCATAGCAGAGTTTAAAAGTCTGGGGTTTGAAGACAGGTATAGAGGAACTGGATGCTGTACCACTGACTGGAGTTTCCTAACCTTCTGTGGGATTAGGGGCAGACCAAGATAGTATAAGTAGCTATTGTTGATGTGCTGGTATAAAGATGGCTGTACAGGTCTCTAACGTACAATTGTTACTGTCGAGGTGCCAGCCCTATCAAATAGCAGAAGGTTAAGGCTGTTAGGCAGAGCCATTTAAGGCTTGCCATGTTTAATTAACACAGGGCGTTTAATAAATATGTATGAACTTCTAATATGAGGAGCCGGCCAATGAAGGGAAGGAGCAGACTGTGGGCGAAGCAAGTGGGCTACAAGATAACACTCGAAAAAGGCGGGTCGGGTGGGCAAAAAAAATGCGGCTTGGCCGTACCTGCCTGGCTGTAGGGATCCGGGGCTGTGGTCTCGGCGGTGGCGGCTATGGAGCGCCGTCTGCCGGTGGCCGCTCGCAGCGACCGTCGCCTGCACAAGTCCCTGAGGAGACAGAAGGAGGGACCAGTTATTTACAGTCCCAGTCATCAGAGGCGGGCAGTCCAGAGGTGTTTTGAGGGCAGAAAATTAGCAAGACAAAGAGGCGATTTCTGCGCCCGTGTCTCGCTACACAAACCAACAGTAAAAGGGCTGTATGAACTGGTCTGACCCTCTCCTAACACCTGGAGCTCACAACTCTTGGGTCACACACAATATAGTTATTTAAACAGTACAAATACAGTAAAACAGCTCCTTTTTGTCTAAATTCAGGTCAAAAATACAGGTTTAGCAGTGTGACCAATCGGAAGCCGCAAAGTATAGCGCTCGCTCCGATTAGCTGTGGCTGTGCCGTACCTGCCTGGCTGTAGGGATCCGGGGCTGTGGTCTCGGCGGCGGCTATGGAGCGCCGTCCGCCTGGTGGCTGCTCGTCCAGCGGCCGTCGCCTGCACAAGTCCCTGCCTGGCTGTAGGATCGGGGCTGTGGTCTCAGTGGCGGCTATGGAACCGCCGTCCGCCCAGTGACCGCTCGTCCAGCGGCCATCACCTGCACAAGTCCCTGCCTGGCTGTAGGGATCCGGGGCTGTGGTCTCGAGCGCGGCTATGGAACCGCCGTCCGCCCAGTGGCCGCCGTCGTGCCGTCAGCCTGCACAAGTCCCTGCCTGGCTGTAGGGATCCGGGCTGTGGTCTCGAGCGGCGTATGGAAGCACCATCCGCCCGGCGGCACTTCGTCCAGCGGCCGTCGCCTGCACAGAATCCCTGCCACAGCTGGCTCCGGGGCTGTGGTCTCGGCGGCGTATGGAGCGCCGTCCACCCGGTGGCAGCTTCGTCCAGCGGCCGTCGCCTGCACAAGTCCCTGTCTGGCTGTAGGATCCGGGGCTGTGGTTCGAGCGGCGGCTATGGAAGCCGTCCGCCCGGTGGCTGCTCGTCCAGCGGCCGAGCCTGCACAAGAATCACAAACATAAGTCCACAGGTATTGTCCAAGAGACACCTGTCTGATGAAAATTGAAACTATGGATCACATGTATTTTCAGTGTCCATGTGCAACACAGCTTTGGGATGTCGTTAAAAATCGATGGAAGAGGGATTTTACACCACCAGGATATGAACTGTTGTATTATGGTATTATTTCAAATAGGTTAGGACATCTGCACCATAGTACACTTGATGGTACTAGCACATTTTGTATTGGCTTTGGATTAGTAGATGTCGGTTTACACTACAACAGCAAACCATAGCGGTGTTGGATCTATTTCATATAATCAGCACCAATCTGAGAAGGTTGAAAAACTCAGAAAGGTCCCGATTTGAGCACTGGAAATGGGTTCAGTGGTGGTCTAATTTTGATTATATTTAAGCTATTTTAATGCCATCTCAGTGTGAACTGAACACTGTCCCTTTCTCATTGTGGGGGAGGGTGGCAGTAAGTTAAAAGAAAGGTTGTTCTGGTTCTTTTCAATGTAACAGTACCTTAGTAGCAGTATGAGGTGTATACTTCTAGGTAATGATTTACACATTAAGTTAATGGGACTGATCACCGTATATTATTTACTAGATTTTGAAGCTAAGGCCTTACAGACAAAAAATTCCCCATATTTTGAGGGGTCATTGAAGTTTAGTTGTGCTAATCTGGATCCCCACTCACATTCTTATAAATTACTAAGGAAAGCTTGCTGGTCATACAGTTTTGATTTCTGTTCCACTTGGTATTATTTTAATTGTATGAACTACCACTGTATTGTAGGTAATTTGATTAAGATGTTATGATACAAATTCCCCAACTCATCGGGGGTAAATTCAATACTGTATCCTGTTTAGGGATTAAGTCTGTTTAACAATTATTGTTTTCAGATTTTCTCGATTGCATCGTAACCTTTAGAGTTTTGTTCTGCTTTTATTGAAGGCAGAACAACTGAGCTGATTGTATGTCTTTTGAGATAGGAGAAAATCCCCTACTCTTACAGTGGGGGTTCTTTCAGTATTAAGATGTTTTGGGTTTTTCATTTGTATCTGGGAGTATAATACAACATGTATGATTGTATCTTACTTGATTTTTATTATGATTTGTATATTAATTTTGTGTGAGTTAACACCGCTATGTATGGATTTGATTTTGAAGTTTTAATAAAAAATTACCCTGCTCTTTTGAGATGTGCCATGGGATCTTTAACATCCACCGAACTAGCACCAGAACAGGCAGATGGGACCTCGGTTTAACGCCTCATCAAAGATGGCACCTCAGGAGTGCAGCACCCCTCATGCTGCACCGCAGTGTCAGTATTGATCATCCTGTGTGATCCAGGACTGTTTCTGTGCTCTGGTGCTCCCTACTCCTTGGCTTGTTGGTGCACTACGGGCTCTAAACCAGCACATGCAATGTATGCTGGAGCAGAGACTGGATGCCCCCCTTTCTAACTGTACCCCCACTATGCTGCCTGTGGACACCCTGGAGGCACTGTTGTAGGGGAGGCAGCTACCCTACCTCCTTTGAGGAAGAGAGATCCTCTGGAATGCTCAGTAACCTCCCCTTGCCATCTCCTGATGACTGAGCTCACTTCTGAATCCGGTCACCACGAAGGGTAAGAGCCCACTGCACAAACAGGCTTCTCGACTTTTGGTATTTTTATAGTACAGGTGAGAAAATATTTATTGATTATGGCCTTCCCATAGAAACATAGAAACAGATGGCAGATAAAGGCCGCTTGGCCCACCCAGTCTGCCCTTTTTCCCTACCTACATTCTCACTGCAGGCCCACTCGACCTTCAGCTCTTTCTCCCTCCCCTTCCTTTCCACTATGATTCCCTTACACAATCCCAAATCTGATGTTGTTGTACATGGATAGTAATACATTTAAGTGAACGTTATTTGCGCTGCAGATGCAAGCTGTTGATATGTACAGTGTGCTACTCTCCCTGTTTTTGTTTGGAATGGAATTTGATACACTGAGCCATGGAACAGTCCCTCATAAAATAAAATCTACTCCTCCTCCTCCTCCTCCTCTTGAAGTGTATCTTTGTCAGGATGCCTCCCTGCAGTCACCAGTGGAGGCGTACAGATCTGAGCTTAGAGGCAGCTGCTGGGGAGACAATAGTGGCGCATGGAGGGTGTTCAGTTGGCATGAAGGAGTACAGAAGCTGTCATCCAGTGAGACTGGATCAAGTGTGTCTTTCCATTCCCCTTCCATTTTCCATTGGCCCTTCTCATCCCTGCAGTGGCAGTCAGCAAGAGAGTACACTCGGGAAGGTGGGAGCTGAGCCGGTCTCCATGGACTCCCTCCTCACCGCACTCGCCAGAACCGGAGGGCAGCTTTAGCAAACTGGGACCCACAGAGAAGCAGAGGGTTCCCGGTTCAGACTTTTTTTTTTACTATTTCTTTATTCTCCTTCTGCTGCCACTGATCCCTCTCTCAGAGCTCCCTCGTACTGTAGATCCCAACCTGCAGCCCCAAGGAGTCTGCCCCAGAGTGCTAACGCTACCCTCGTACCTTCATGGCCTCAGATTACCCTCCAGGCAGGCGGCGGAGATCCCTCATCTCCCCTGAGCATTTTCTGGGAGCGTGCACAGCGGAGTCTGCTTCTCGACTGCTGCCTGGAACCACCACTGAGGCTCGTCGCCTAGATCAGGGCAGGGTTTTTCCGTGTTATGATGGATCCCCGACGTTGGCGTGCAATGAGGAACAAGGTTGCCGTGTGTAGAGATGCACGCCGGCCGGGTCCCTCTGCTGACGCCTACCCCTTGCGCCAGAATGCCTCTCAGCTGCACCGACCACTCTGAGGTTCCCTCAACGGTGGCGGTATCACAGCGGAGAGTCGGCCCCTCCCGGAGGAGAAGGAGAGCAGCCGTTGGGCTCTCAATCCTTCTCCCTCCCAGCCGACCACTGTCGACCCGGTCCTGCTCCCAAACCGGGTTGCCAGTGTGGTATGAGGTGTGGCATCCAGCACCTCAGCCCTCAGTGCCACCGGGCCGGCCTGGTTCAGACTTTTTATTTATTTTTAAATTTATTTATCACTTTGTTAACCGGGTAGGTGCACTGATCCCAGGGACCATTTTCAGGCACAACCCGGACACGTAAAGCGCACAGAGTAGAAACATCAGAATAACAAGAACATAACAAGAGCAAGTAATACATAGTGAAAGGTTACAGTTTTACATTTGGCAGTACATGGTGGCAGTAGCTGAGGGACAACAAATAACAAAGCAAAGTGTGGCTCATGGTGGGACAGTTTCAGTAAATAAGAGAACCTATTTGGCCCTCCCCTGGAACCTATAAGGGGGCTAGTCCTTAAAGCAGTGGCAGGTGGATGACTTGGATTGATTTATTCTTTTTTGTTGTTGTTTGTTTGAATTTTGGGAAACACTCAACGAGCGGAAGAAAGGACCACTGCAACTTAGGAAAAAGGGCATCAATTTTAAACTGCAAGGAGCAATTTAAATTGCCCCTTCTCATCTCTGCAGTGGCATTCGGCAGGAGAGGACACTTGGGAAGGAAGGAGCTGAGCCAGGTCCTCGGGACCCCTTCCTCCCACACTGCCAGAACTGGAAGGCGGCTTCAGTGAACCAGGACCCAGGGAGAAGCAGAGGGTTCCTGGTTCAGACTTGGATTTTTTGTCCTACCATGCCCACCCCTCCTCGCCATTTAAATAGTCACTAGCCCCGCCAAGGTAGCCAGGATTGGTGGCTATAAGTCTGGGGAGGATTATCTAAAAGGATAGGGTTTGTCAGATGAACCAAGCACACGGGATTGCTCTGATATGAAATTGAAAGCTAGCATTGTAATGTGATGCCATAATGCAGAGTTGATGTATAGAGCACTTAATAATATTCTAGACCATAAAGGCTGTGTAGGATCTGGGGATCAAAAGTGCTGTACTGCACTGAAGGGATCACATTATTGAGAACTGTATAGTATAATACACTGAGGAGGTTGTACTAGGGTTAGCAAACTGAGGACCAGGGGGTTAAAGAAGGAGCAGCATTAGACTAGTGATTAGAGCATTTAAGGACTGATGGAAAGGTGTGGGGATACACTGAACCAGATCGTAAATAATGGGGAGTAGGAGTGAAGGGCAGCTAGGGGTGTGTGCAATGGGGTGGACAGAAATGGATGGGTGTGGTTGGAGGCAGTGGAATAGGGATTGAATGAGGCGGCCATGGAGGAGGTGGCAGGAACAGGGAGGATAGTAAGCTGCAATGGTTGTGGGGCAGCCATTTGGATGAATTTATTATGAAACCGGGAGGCTGTCCAGTCTGTAGCAGGCTAAGGAAGCTGGAGGATGAAGTAAGGGACTTATGGAGGAACTAATGAGAGTGAGGGAAGGGGAGAGAAGGTGGGGAGAGACCCCAGCAAGGGTAGGCTGTGAGATGCAGAGAGGAACATCAGAGCTATAGTTAGGGGTGTAAGGAGGATGGGGAGGCCACAGAGGTGCACTAGGAGGACCAGGGAATGAGGAAGGAGAGATGGGCACCACTGTGGGGGTATCAAGAAATAGGTTTGCAGGGTTGGCAGAGGATGGGGAGGTACTGGGGCTGCATGGGGGAAGGGTAGGAAGATACAGGAGGCAAGAATCACAATGGGAAAAGTAGAAGGGAGGAGAGGTAGGGTAGAGGAGGAAGGGAGATGGTAAAAGAAGGAGGCAGTGGAGAGGGAATGATACAAGGAGCACAGTATGTGCAGATGAGGGATCTAATGAGAGGGCAGCGGAGACTCGTGGAGAAGATGGGTGCACTGTATATGGGGGGTCAAGATCAGAATGATGGGGGGTACTGGTGCTGGGAATTCCATACTGAAAGGATCAGATGGGGAGGCAGGGGAAAGGTGGAGTCATAGCTGGTTGAGGCTAATCCAGGGTTAATCACGAAAAGGGAGGCCAGGCACTTCTAAAGTGCATAAGCAGAGGAGGAACAAGCCACATGTGGTGGTGGTGCATGTGGGCACAAATGAGTTAGCAGGGGAAATAACAGAGGTGGTAAAGGAGGTTTGAGGAATTGGGAGGCAGTGTGGGGAGGTGGGGGTCGGTGACATATTCTTAGGTGCTACCAGTACTGTGTGCAAGTACAGGGAGAAAAAAAGGATAGAAGAGTTCAACAGGTGGTTGAGGATTGGTGCTGAACCAGGGAGTACGGAACAATGTCAGGCTGTGGCAGGACATGGGACAACAGCAACCTATATGCTGGGGCAGGTTACATTTGAGCAAGGAGGGAAGGTGTACTAAACAGGGATTGGAGGTATATTTCCAGCGAGGGTGGATTTAAACTAGGAAGGGGTGGTGGCGTCCTGGTGAGACACAATGTCTGGGAGGGCATAAGGTGCTCCCCCCAGTTATAGGTGAAGGCAGTGGGGAGGAGGCATGGGGGAAGAGGAATGGTAAGGTAGGGGAGACAACAGCCTGGAAGGTGGTCTCACTGAAACGCAAGAAGCCTAAGGTACAGAACTGCAGAGTTACAGGCTCTCTTGTTGGTGGAATTGGTGGACATAGCGCCACCACAGAAACATGGGCCATCCAGTACCAGGACTGGGATATGATGAACTCAGGGTACAGACTGTTCAGAAAGGATTGGGCCAAGGAATGGGGGTGGCAATCTATGTAGGGAGGGATTAAGTGTGCAAGAGAGGAAGGGGAGGAGGGAGGACAGAAGCTCTGTGGATGCAGTGCCAGGACGTGAGAAATAGGTCACTGAGGATGGTGGTAGTGTACAGACCGCCATTACGGGGTGACCTGGACTGGGAACTAGCAGATCAAATTCGAAGGATAAGTAAGAAGGAAGCACAGTGGTGGTGGAGGATTTTAACTGCTGGAGGTGGACTGGAGCACACCTGCCACCACGAGTGCAAAGGAAGGGTCCTGTTGATGCTTTTCAGGACAGCTTCCTAACTCAGCTGGTATAGGGGTTGACTCAGTTAGAAAGGACTTTGGACCTAGTACTGGATAATAGGGAAGCAGTAAGGAACCTAGAAGTGAAGGGCAGCTTGCTGACAGTGACCACTACTTGGTGTGGTTCACACTGAACATGGGGAGGGACACAGGGGCACGGGTACAAGGGTAGTTGACTTTGGGAGGCGGATTTTGGGTTGATGGGGAAATTCTGAGAATGTACCTAGCAGACATCCAACAGCACATGGATGCAGACCAGAAATGGAGCATTATAAGGAGAGGTTGGCAGAGGCAACAGGGACCTGTACTAGGACAAAAAGCAGGCAGGGCAAAGAAACCCAGCTGAATGACACGGAGGTCAGGAAGGGGTGAGAGCCAAGAGGATGGCAATTCGGAAGCACAGGAAAATGGGAGGGAGGAGAGAGGAGAGGATAAAGACATATTCAGAGAGCAGTCTAGAGAGGTCACCAGACTGGTCAGGAGGGCCAGAGCGGATAGAGAACCAAGCCTGGCGCAGGGGATCAGAAAAGGAGAAAATGACTTTTTCCGCTACATGGGGAGAAAGGAGAAGCAAGGACCAGCTAGTGAGGATCAGGAAGAATGGGGTGGGTGAAGAAGGGACAAAGCAGGCAGAAGCGCTGAATGATTACTTCTACTCTATGTTCATGCAGGAGAAGGGGGCACTCACTGTGAGGCAAGTGGGGTGTGAGCAGGGGAAGAGGATGACAGATGTAGGGATTACAGAGGGAAGGGTACTGGAGGGGCTGAAAGCAATAAGTGTGGACAAAGCGCCTGGACCAGATGACATCCACCCTAGAGTGCTGAGGGAGCTGGCGGAGCCACTGTCAGACCTGTTCAACACCTCTCTGGACACAGGATGTGTACCATAGGACTGGAGGATTGCCCATGTGGTGCCCATCCATAAAAGTGGGCCAAAGGATGAACCAGCGAATTACAGGCCAGTGAGCCTCACCTCGATCATGAGCAGACTCATGGAGACCATCCTAAAGGAGAGCTTGTGAGCTTCCGGGTGGCAAATGGTATTCAGGATGACCAGCAGCATGGATTTGTCACAGCCAGGTCACACCAGAAAACCTGGTGGAGTTCTACAACTGGGTGACGGGTACTGGACAAGGGTCATGATGTGGATGTCCTATACTTGGATTTCAGTATGGCCTTTGATTTAGTGCTGCATGGGAGATTAGAGGAAACAGAGAAACATAGACTTTGACGGCAGATAAGGACCGCTAGGCCCATCTAGTCTGCCCATTTCCTACCTACAGGATAGGGCGCAGATCCTAGTTAACCAACAGCTCTATTTCTCCTACCCCCACAAGAATTGCCTTTGGGAAGCTTTGGGAATTGGGAAGCTGAAGAATGTGGGGAGGGACCACAAATGGTGACCTGGATCCAAAACTGGCTGAGGGAAGGCAACAAAGGGTGGTGGTAGGAAGGAACTCTCATCACTAAGAGCAGTGATGAGTGGGGTACCACAGGGATCAGTGCTGGGACCAGTACTGTTCGAGATTTTCATTGCAGATATCTCGAGACGAGATCCGAGAGTAAATCAGTCTGTTAGCAGATGATCCCAAGATGGAAGCAGTGGTAGATGGCATGGGTGGGGTGCAGGAGGATCTGAATAAACTACAGGAGTGGGCGGGTAAATAGCAGCTGGGGCTCAATGCCAAGAAGTGCAAGGTTTTGCACTCAGAGCCCAGAACCAGAGGAAGGATTATTACCTAAATGGAGTACAGTTGGGCTGTTCCATGGAAGAGAAGGACCATGGGGTAATCATAACAGGCAGCATGAACAACTCTGCTCAATGCAGAAGAGCGGCAGCAAAAGCCAACAAAATGTTGGGGTGTGTAGCTCGAGGGATCTCCAGAAGGAAGAGGTTATCATACCCTTTATAGCTCCTGGTCAGGCCCCACCTGGAATACTGCGTGCAGTACTGGCACCCATTCTTGAAGAAAGACATCAGATTGTTAGAGGGCTACACCGTAGAGCTATAAAATGATCCAGGGATAGAGAGTAAGACCTCACGAATAAAGACTGAGTGAGTTGAATATGTACTCTCTGGAGAGCAGGGACAGGGAGACATGACTGAGACCTTTAAGTACCTGAAGGGAATAAATGAGATGAAAACAGGGGATTTTCCAGAGGAGGAAGGGAGGGATACGAGAGGTCATCAACTGAGATTGGAAGGAGGTAGGTTCAGGAGGAAATGAGGAGACATTTCTTCACGCAAAGGGTGGTGGACAAGTGGAACACCCTACCAGGTGAGGTAGTGGCCTGCATACAGTAGACAGCTTCAAGAGGGGTAGGATAGGGAAGGGGCAATGGAGCAGGGGATGGGCAGCAGCGATTTAGGATGCTAGCTGCAAACTCGATAGACCATGAGGCCTGTTTCTGCTGGCATTTTCATATCTCTGTATGTTCTCCTCCCGTGTGGAAGGCTGTAGGGTTCTGGTGGCGGCATATCAAGGTATGGTCACCCATGCCACTCTAGCACTGCCACCACTCACCCACCAGCAGCAGCTGCTCCAGAGCGATGGCTCTCTTAGCCCTCCCTGGGAATAAAGTGACCATGCAGACTCTCTGTCATGCTCCTGTCCAACTTTCTGTTCCTTCTGTCCAGGCAACACCCAGGTTGCCAGCACGCTAGCATGATCTCTCACTGCTTGGCTACATGGAACCAGCTGAACAGGTAGGTTTTCTTTTATTCTGTTAATGCCTCCATCCTACACTGGTACCTGGGCCCCCTCATTGACATTTACCTCAGCTTTCTCACTCAGGCTGAGTTGGTGCCATGGATAGCCCCCAGCTGAAGTCAAGGATAGGGACACCCCTCAACAAAATGCTTGTGGTCCTTAGGACAGTCAGGTTGAGGCTAGGCGGCCCAGATATGCAGGGGCTGTTATTCGCTTCTGGTGTCAGGGCCCATTTTCCATTTTCTCCCCATCCCGGTGGCATGTGGAAGGGCACTGAGCGAGTCAACATGTCTGTGCCTGCCTCCGCCTCATACCAAGTTTTTGTTCCTCCAGCCACATTGCCACCCGTGGTCATCAAGGTGGCAGTGTTGCAGCAGGTGATACAACCCTCCCTCCCTGGAGGAGAAGAACTTCCTCTGGAACACTCGATCCTCTTTCTCTTGGCCGCCCCCAATGACCTGAGATCGCTCCTGAGATGTAGTTTTAAGAAAAAGGAGTGGCAGAAAATTCTAACAGAACTGAATGTGATAGACCAATGGTCTTCTTTTCATCTCTAAAGCTGTGTAAGTGTATGTATGTATTATGAATTAAAAGTCTAGTGCAGTACTTCTTTAGAAAATTATTTCCATTCAAAAGGAAGAATTCAGTCTTATAGGTCTCTGACTTTCTTGTAAAACATTTGATATTGTGCCTCTAACTTTGGTCAGCTGTGCCTTATAAGCATTGTCTCTAGGGCCTTACTCATGCAAGTGAGGTTTGAAATACAGATACACATTGTTTTCCTTCCTTCCTTCCTTCTTTCTTATTAATTCTACCTCCTTCAGATGTCCCCAGTGCCCCTCTCCTTCTGGTCCTCCAAACAGTTCATACCTCTGCCCGCTGAACTCACTGCTTACACTGTTGCACATCTCCTGTCTCCCAGGGTGCCCTATGTCTCTCGGGCTTCAGTGTCAGTCCCTTCCTGAGGGCTCCCAAACCCTCAGTGGCTGTCAAAGAGGTGGGAGAACCACCTTCAAGTCCTCTAGACCAGGGCTGGGAGGATGCACACAGCCTAGCAGGATCTGTTGGTGTGGTGGTGGGTTGGGGGGTGTCAGACGTCTGGAGGGCATAATTTGAAAGCAACCAAATTGGCAGATTTTTACTTTTCTGTTGTCCACCTACTTTCTTCAAGGCGTGTCTGCAACAGCATCCTCGGGCGGGAGTGAGCTTGATGTGTGATCTTTAGTTATTTATTTACATAGATACATAGACAGTGTCGGCAGATAAGGGCCTATGGCCCACCCAGTCTCCCATTTGAGCTTGTGAGTTCAGTTTGTTTTCCTAGAAGTCTGTTGCCCTTACCCCTGACCTCCAGAATTCCTTTATGTCTATCCATGCATTCTTAAATCCGTGATTGTTTCAGCCCCACTTCCTCTGGCAGGGTGTTCCACTTGTCCACCACCCGTTCTGTGAAGAAATTCTTTCTCATGTTTCCTCTGAATCGTCCTCCCTCCAACTTCATCCCATGCCCTATAGTCCTGGAACATCTTTTTCGCTTAAAATAGTGTTTTCCTGCACCCTGTTCCTCCCTGTAAGATACTTGTATGTCTCTATCATATCCCTCTCTCTCCTCTCCTCCAGGGAGTACATGTTCAGTTCCTTCAACCTGTCTTCATAGGACTTGTGATGCAATCCATGCACCATCTTTGTTGCCCTCCTCTGAACCTTCTCTACCCTGTCTATGTCCTTACGTAGGTGTGGTCTCCAGAACTGTACACTGTACTCCAGGTGGGGCCTCACTAGTGTCTTGTATAGTAGAATTATGACCAAATATTTATTTGGGAAATCGAATTACAACTCTTTGAGTCATAGACTCGTTTCCAAAGGCTCCACGTCAGAATAAAACATAGACATTCATACAGCACATACATTGAATAAATGTGGTAAGCAATCATACAAGTATAAGTACAGTGAGCACTGGTTAATGCCTATACATTTGGTAGCTAAACAAGGGCAGAGCTATTGTCATATTTACCTAATGAGCTGTTAAGACCTATACAATTGGTAGCTAAAGCAATGCATGATATGAGTTGGTAATAGTACGCTCAGGAGGCCTTTGTCTTACAGTAATATAACACATTCATAGTCCAGAGCAACTATATGGTAACCAAGGGTGGTGTGAGCCTGTAGGCTAGAAATAGTGAGGGCTTTCCACTGCCAGCCCAAGGGCAGGTGCGTGGCCTAGTAGTGTGGTGCCACGATCCACAGGTTACCGCTTACTGGCATTGATGTGAGAAAGGATATGAGCCCATAAGGCAACTTTAAAAGGATCTAGATTGGTGATTGATGTGATGGCGGTGAAGGGCACTGTACCAGGATGGAGCTCTAAGGGAAGGGATAGCTGGGCCAGGGTGGTCCTGACCATAGCGCCTTACAGATAGTTTTTGGGTGGCCCGTGGTGGACGCTGAGATGGTGGCTGCCTGAACAGAAGCAATGATACCTATTGGGGTTAAACCCAGGTGGATTTTTGGGTGAAGAGACAGGTCTGGTATAGTAATCTTTCCTCAAAGGAGAGGATATTGGTGAGTGGGTATAGGGCGCAGATATGTGTATTTCTGTTGACACCAGAGAGGAGTCAGCAGGCCTTATTGATGACTACTTGTATTTGATGAAGCAATAAGAGGGTCGGTGGCAGCATAGACTGTGAGGCCATAGTCCAGCAGCGATAAGACTGAGGAGGTAATGGCTAGGTGAAGTGCTTCAGGTGGCAGGCAGTCTTTATGTCTGTACAGGAGACCAGTATGGTGTTGGTGGCAGAGGTGAGGATTTTTATAGCTCATGGAGCGAGAGGAAGAGTCAAATGTAATACCTAGATACTTATACTTTTGGACCTGTTCCAGTGGGATGAGAGAGAGGGAGGAGGCGGAGAGTATTTCCAGGAAATCCTTTGGTCTGTTTGGAGGTGGGCATAGAGCATTCTCTTAATTTTTTTAATGTTGACCACCAATCTGTGTTCAGCAAACCAGTGTTCAATCTAAGAGAAGGAATTTTGTAAGGTACACTGGAGAGAGAGAGGATCAGGATGCGGGCGTAAAGAATGGGTTGCCAGGGAAGGATTTAGGCAGGGTCTTGAGGTAGATGCTGAATAGCAGGGGACCCAGGATAGATCCCTGGGGAACTCCTGAGTGCACAGGCAGCATAGTAGATATGGTATTGTTAATTTTAGCACATTGGGTTCTAGATGAAAGATAACTGGAGAACCATGAGAGCGGACAATGAGAGACCCCAATTTGTTGTAATGTGTTAGAAGGAGGGTGAGAAACCATGTCGAAGGCCTTTGAGAGGTCTATAAACACAGCCCCAGTAGCTGCCCCTGTCATGTGGAGTGCATGGAGTTAGTGAATTCTGTGAGGCGGTCGTAGTGCTATGTCAGCTCTGAAACCAGGCTGCTCCCTACATAAGAGGTTGTGTGCGAGGAGGTAGTCAGTGAGCTGATTTGCCATGATCTTTTCAAGGGCTTTGGAGAGTGGGGAGAATTGAGATGGTCCAGTAGTTTAGGAGGGAGCTGTCGCCACATTTCAATATTGGTGTCATCACTGCCATTTTCCATGAGGTTGGGAACTGACCCAGGAGCAGGGACAGATTTAGAAGGTCCATGAGTGGGGAGATAGCCAAGTCTAGCGCAAGGTATAGGATATGCATATTGAAGGTGTCTTTGCAGTAACTGGAGCTCTGGAGGGCTTTGAACAGATAGGCTTTTTGTTTCTGTAGGGGTAATGACTCTGAGTTTAAAGGGGGTGGAGGAGCTGAGGCAGTGGGGTAGGCTGAATTGGATCAAAACGTTTCTAGGGAGGACTGAGCTGAGGTCTGAGAAGTTGGAGTTGAGGCAGTTAGCTATGTGAAGGGTGTCTGTGGTGGTAGTACGCTAACACTAAGTTGTGAGGGGGTAGCGGATTTACCATTAAGCTCCCTTGATGTTATCCCAGAACTTTCTTGTGCTTCCCAAGAGGTGGCTAACCCATGTCATGCACACTACCAGAAGCCAATCACCAGAAGCTGCTCTCAGAATGTACAACACTCGACCCTCCCCGAAAGAAGAACACCCACGTGGATGCTCTGTCACCCTCTCTACTAGTCTCTGCTCATGGCGTCAAGGACTCAGGGTGCAAACCTGGGTTGCCAGTGCACTGACTGAGCACTTCACCATCTGCCACCACAGAGGCAGCCAGATACCGCATTTTAAAACCATGCTGCACGTTGGCATTTCCTGCCATTGACACTTGCTATAGTTACAGCAATAAGGAAGACACACAGCATAACATTATAAATGATTTAAACGCCATTAAAAACAGTGTTTTATACATTATGGTAATTCACAGTCTTGCCTTTTTTGTGATTCCAAAACAGAAATGCATTTCCAACCTTGTTATCTTTTATTAAGCAGAAGATCAATTTTATTTGACATGAGCCCTGATGAACCCAAGGCGATTGTTTAATTCATATGTATTAACTCCATCAGAATGCCAATAACTAATTTATGTGATTAAATACTGCACATTGTTAACTTCTGTTTTGAGAGGTTGCAAGAATAAGCAATGGTACTGCTGGAGGATAACCTCCCGTGGCTTTTTATTTTGGTTGGTAATTAGCATCTCTAGGTGGGAGGATCAAGCCATACTGCTTTGTGCTGATGGTGCCCAAAGAAAAGTTCTGTACAATTCCGTGGACTGACAGTGGTTACAGAGTGTTTCTCACCCTTTAGTTACTGGTTCGAGTCTCTGTTATGAATCTAGTTACAGCTGGAAGTCATGCTTTTTCCTACACTTCACTGACCATATGGAATACACTTCCTCCTGGAGTATGTTTTTATATCCTTAGTAAAAACCATGTTTACTCCATGGCTTATAACTGTTAACTCATGTAATGCATCACACTTGTGTACATACGGTACTACAACTGCACTGTAACTTATACATACTTCATATTCCTTATGCTTCATCTGATCACTTGTTACTCTATCACTGAAATCAGGTTGGAAACTATTGGCCCTCCAGTTTTGCAAAGAGGCAGCTAGTAGGGAAGTACTGGGCATACAAAAGCGGGCAACAGCTATTCTGTTTCGGTGCAGTAATGTATACACCAAGTAAGCATGGCTTACAGTTAATTGGAGAAGGGGTGCAATAGTCTGTGCCCTGACCATCGATTTGTGTTGCTCCTACTGTTTGATAGCCACTCTTGCTCTAATTATGCATTTCCTAAAGTACAATATGGAGTGTTCAAGGGTCTGGGTAACAAATACAGACATGTGTACAATGGGGTAGGGGCAGCAAAGATGTACCAAGGTTCCGCCTACAAATTTTAATTTCCTAGCTACACCACTGCTCAATTTGAAATGTACCATGTGAAACAGCAGTGAGTTTGCACAGTTCTGTAAACAGCTATACCAACAGCGAACAGCCAACTGCCAACTTTCAGAAGCTAGATGTGTTCTTTGGCAGAGTCAAACGCAGCAAACTCTCCCAAGAAGTGTAAGAAAATTAGATAGCCTCATTTCAATAGAAGAGAGCCACCCCACAGTAGGCAATCTGAAGGCAGGAAAGGCCCTAAGGTGTCAAGGGTGTGCCTGGAATTTTACAAACATCCAGGGAGAAAACTTTGTCAAACCTCCAAAAGGTGTGTGTGTGTGGCGTGCAAGAGGAAGATGGGACCCCCTCCACATGGCAGTATGGGAAAGACCCCACTTTATGTGGGTCCTGTAGGCCATCTCTTTTAAATGTTAATTAAAAATCTTCACATCTATCGTCGCTAATCGACTGAGTATTCTTGTATTACTTGGCTCAATGGACGCGGTCACACATTGTACACTGTGCCTACAATTTGTTTGTTTGTACCAAATCTCCTCATGTCCGATATTGAAACCTTGTTTTCACTGTTCTCAAATGGACCTATGCATCAAGCCTGTATATTGTGCTTACTATTGTTGGTTGTATCAAATCTATTTCACGGTATTACTGTTACCTTGTACTCCACTGTCACCCCGCGCCATGTGTTATGGCCTGGGTCGAGGCCTGAAATCGGTCCCTGGGATCAGTGCACTCACCGGTTATCAAAGTCATAAATAAATAAATAAATAAAATAAAAGACTCCAGGGCTATGTGGATCAACAGTCCACCTGGATCAGACTGGTTTTATTAATGGAAGGCTAATCCACCTAACCATGAGACACCTGTTGAACTTGCTCTCCTGGCAATGTCAGTTCCCTGAACTAGCTCTGGCAATATTGATACAGGCAGAAAAGTGTTCAACCAGATGGACTGGAGATTCCACACAGGACCTAGGAGGAGATGGGGTGGGGAAGGTATTCTGAACCAGTATCCAAACACTATATGCAGCCCCTCAAGCTGTTGTAAAGTAAATAGGATCCAGTCACACCTCTTTTATCTAACCAGAGGCACTCAGCAGGGATGCCCCATCTCCCTACTATTTGCCATCTATATCAAACCCCTGGCAATAGTGGTTCAAGGAAACCCGTGAATAGAGGGAATTCAAACAGCTAACAGGTCCCACAAAATTTCACTTTAATGGATGACTCCTATTTTGTTAAATCCCCAGAGACCTCCATCTCCCACTCCTTAAGGAAACTGCAGCTATATGGAGAAATTTCAGGCTATATATTACAAACTCAAAGCCATTAAAATAAGAGACGGCCCCCAAACGCTTAGAGACACCTTCTTCTACAAATGGGCCACTTACAACATGGATAGATACCTGGGCACCGGGATCTTGCCCAACCTGACTTCCCTACTCAGCCTAACTTACAAAAAGCTTCTAGGGGAAATCAAAGCAGGCACCACTCACTGGGACCTACTCCCACTGCTCTGGCCAGTAAAGTAGCATCCATTAGAATGAACATCTTCTCATGACTCTTATTCCTCTTCCAAGCACTACCTGTCAGGATCATGGAACACTACTGGAACTGTGTACATAAACTCACGCTTACTTTTATATAGGCAGAGGCAGACACAGAATCAGCAAGAAACATGCTGCTCCCCCGAGAAAGACTGGGCTTAGCCATGCCATACCTCAGGCTGTACTATGTGGCGGCCCATACAGCACTGGCCATCTCTTGGAACATATTTATTTATTTATTGAATTCTCAGATTACAACCTTTGAGCTGCAAGCTCATTTACAAAGATTCCACATCGAGTAGATGAAAACAACAGTATCACATACAATTACTGGTGCAACGACAGAGACAATAGTAGGGATAAAATTACACAGTATTGAAAAGTGTTACAGAAACTGAGCTAAGCTGGTGCTAACATAGATTATAAGCAGAACAGAAAGAACAAGAGGTGGCCCAGCAGTACCGGATTAGGAAGAGAAGAGGGTTGGGGAGGGTTAAAGTGCGAGGCTAGCAGCAAGCTCAGGCTCGGGGTCACCTCTGCCATGGGGGGTGGAGGAGGATGAGGATAGGACAGAGGTATGGGAATTGGCAAAAGGGGTGAGCTGCAACCCAGAAGAAATACAGAGAGGAGGGAGGGTAGGGAATGGGTAATGGGTGGTTAAGAAGCAAGTTGGCCATGGAGAAGTGCAAAAGTTGGGGGTAGCCTATACCTGATTACAGGTGGAGGTGGTCTGGGGTAGCAGGAGCATATCACTTGGCTAAACAGGTGAGACCTGAGTGAGGATTTGAACAGGCCAATTTTACTGATAGAGGCTAAAAATAAATAAATAAAAGCAGTATCCCTAACTAATACAAGTGGATCCTCACCACGATAATAGGAGACCCTAACTTCCTCCTCCCAAGAACTGACCAAGGGTATAAACGTTCATTATATATGCCACTCTTGTGCAAAACAAAACGATTATTCTTTTCAGAGAACTGCAAGAAAATATGGCCTGCCAAGGCAGGATTTCTACAGATCCATCCAGGTGAGGCACTATCTCACTTCCAATAACTTAATCCCCAAGACGAGCACTCACACCTTTCGAGGACTTCTTGTTCTGGGCTGCCATGCTGGTGGGAGGGTAGGCAGTCTCAAAAGCGCATAAGGCCCTAATGGGGAACTACCACCCAGAACCTAAAACCATATGCGCCCAATAGGAAAAGGAGTCAGGGGAAACCATCTATGAAGAGGAATGGAAGTGGATCTGGGAAAAGGAGTGGAATGTGATGGTATTCTACCTGGAGGGAGTTCCACTGAAATGTGTCTCAAGGTTTTTTCATGGAAGTACTAAGTTTGGTCGACAGTAAATCTGTCAACCACCCGCACAGCGACGGCACAATACCGACACAGGTACTGTGCCGCCTAAGCCTACAATGTTTTCTGTGGGGCTATGCCCCCGCACCCCGACTTTAGATTCTCAGCTCCAGGTTGGAGTTGGTCCGAGAGGGAGCAGGACACTGGGGAAAGCAAAACCATGGAAACGGACCATTACAGCGATTGTTGCTGTAGTGGTCATTTTCTCGTGTTTCCTCACTGGCTAGGGTGTCGGGCAAAAGGACCACCCCTTTACACCCCTACCATCATGTAGCATTGCAGCACAGGGACCTTGGGCCTCTGTTGGAGGGCATACTAAAACCTATGGGATACACATCGATAGTTTCTGGGACTGCCCACTAGTCCAAGCCTATTGCAGGGAGGTCCACCATGCAATATTAAAGGTGCTCTGGGGAGGCCATCCCTTTAAATTCAACAACCTGCTACTGGGCACTAGAGCCTCCAAGGTAGGGGCCTCAGGCAGCAGAGCATCCTGTGGATATTATGCAGAAGTGATGAAAGGAATTTAACTAACTGGTTGCAAAACAACGCCTCGTGTATAGAGGCTTGGAAGATAGGGTAATTCCAATTAGTAGGATGGAAGAGATAACAGCATCCCTTAAACTAATGAAGGAGAAGCACATGGAGTTGTGATCCTAATGGGAAACATATACCGAGCATGGCAGATGGAAGGAGGAAACTGGGAAAGCGCGAGACAAGGGAGCAGAAAGACCCTACCCGATGAGATAGCAATAGAACCTCACCAAGGACCCACCCCAAAAGCACACTCTTCACCCACTTCAGGGATACCAGAAAAGTTGAAAACCACAAAGACCCAGCCGAATGTCTTGTTGCCAACGATGGCCAACTTATTGTTTTACAGTTCGTTATATATTAGGCCAAACTGCAGGCATCACAACATGTACCACCAGCCTTGAGTAAACAGAAGACACGTTTAACCAAAAACCTATAGTGTATAGTAGAGCATTGTTCTGTATAGAATTCCATCCCTTTCAAAATGCTGTTGCACCAAAGTTCAAAGGTCATGGAATGTGATTGTACCCTTCAGTGGTACAGCAGCATTCTGAAACTTCTAGAGACTGCACAAGTCTGTTTCATTCTGAAATGAAAGCACCATTGCGTGACATTTCTCATAATACTATGCATTATAAAAATACAGGATTAGCACTTTATGCACAATCAGTGTGTTCTGTCACCTCAGGTTCTGATTTCATGGACCTCTCAAGCTCGCTTTTGAGGTCAAAGGAATCAGAACCCTCTTGTGGCAGAACACACATAGTTGCCCATCCAGTATTCTCTATATAGTATATTTGTAAGGGCTGTTATGAATGAAATTTAATAAATTCCAGAGTTGTACCCTAGTAATGACATCAAACTGCTGTATCATCTTGAGTACATCACTACTAGGCACAATAACAAAGAACGCAAATGCGCCCACTTTTACTTAATAAATATCAATTGGGCTTTAAAGAGCAACTATCTTGTTTTTCAAACTTCCTTCCAGAAACATAAAGGATCTTTACCAGTCCGCAAATGAAATGGCGCAAAATTTTTTTTAAAGTGCCCCTATTTAGGAAGTGAAGGGATTGTATTTTGGCTCTGTGGAGCCGAGCTGGGTTTCCAGTGATGACAGCGACCAAAATAGCAACTCACTTTCAGCTTATCATTTTGGGCTACCCTGTAAGGGTAACGATGCAGTAGCGAGGACGGTGACCAGAAGGGAGGGATACGGAAGAGGGTTTAGGTAGGGTGGTGTGCCTGCTGCGCCGAGCCAACCCTGTGGTGTGGTGGTGAGGGTGGCTGGCTCCAGTGCAGTAGGCACTGGGTTCAGGATGGAGCAGGGGGAAAGAATTTGCTGCTGCTTGCGGCTGCTTTTATTTTTTCTATTCCTGTGCTGGAGTGTTGCCCTCCCCACATGCACCTCCCGGGAGTTGGTAATCCAAAATTAGGGGGTGCAGAGGCACTGCCCCTGAAAAAGTACTAAGTTTTTCCAAAAGTGTGGCTACCGAGAAGTATATCACCGATTTGCTTTTCAATGATATGCACGCCTTATAATAGCAGACACTGTTTTGGGATCGCCATTATGACACGGAACTAAGCCATGGTGATCCCTTCCACTTCCTGATATCTTTGCAGACCCAGATCCACTCCCGATCCACCTCTATGCTCCACATTTTGTGAAGTCATTATATGGGAGCACAGGGACGTGTTACATAGAAATGAATGCCCATTTTCAAAGGGCCCCATTCATTTCTATTTAGCTGCCCCCATGCTCTCCATATAGTGACTTCACCAAATGTGGAGCGTGGGGGCATGGCCAACTGCCAGCCAGAAGCAGCATTTCCATCAAGCTCTGCAGTCCCTCATCTTTGGATCTTGAACTTTTAATACTATATTATAACACTTAACTTAAATGCCAGCCCATCGGCACATCGTTGATTTCCGCCATGACGCCAATGACCTGATTCGGAGCGACTCAGGTCGCTGGTTGGGTGGCCGGTCGGGGAGAAAGGCTAGAGCATCCCATAACTGCTTGCCTTCTCTGGGGGCTAAGGCCTGCAGTTTGCCTGGACCTCCTGGGCGGAGGCCTGGGTACTGCAAGGCCTGTTACCAGGAAGGAACCTGCTGAGAGACGTGGTGGATGTCAGCGCCTAGCACCTTGATGTCAAGAGACACGCACTCATGCCAAGGGATAAAAAGGAGGAAAATAGGTGCCAGTCTCCTAGGTGACGGAGACCCAGCAGTACCCCGATACGACACCTCCCTGATGTCCCCAGTGAATCCGACACAGAACCACCAGTGGCAGAACAGGGAGGCTGCAGTGAGGGAGAAACTGCAATCTGTGTCTCCCAAAGAGTGGAAACTGGCATCACGGGGAGTATAAACAGCAATTTCAAAAAAAAAAAAAAATTACAACTTAAACACATTCTACCTGATGGGAGAGTTTTTCCTGTATTGAATGACACATTTCTGGAACCACTGATAAAAGTATGGTGGAGTTATGGGCAAAACAAATAAATGGGACCTGAGGAGATGGAGCCCAGGCTAAAACAACTAAGCCAGGCACAAGCAAGGACACTAACCCTACGACGGAGAGGAAACTGAATTTCAACCAACAAACGCTGCACTTGTAAAAGTCACCCAAAGCTTGATACAAAAATGGAGGATTTCTCAACACAATTTAAAATCCTGGACACAAAAGTGGGGCTATTAGATATCGTGTAAAATCCGCAAGAACAAAATAGCAGAGTCAGCACTCGCAGTGTCCTTGGGCCTAAAGAAGGAGAATGGAGTGCTCAGGAGGAGACTAGAGAACTTGGGAAAATTCCTCCACAGCAACGAATGTGTGCATACTTGGGCTCCTGAAGGTGTCAAAGGAGAACCCAAATAATTCTCACTGCCCTATTTAAAGATGCCCTGCAGATTACAGACTTGGTATCCTCAATGAAAACATGCGGATCAGCCCTCGTGGTGGAAGAGACCCAGATGAGCACCAACAAAATGTCACCAAGCACCTCCTCACGGTGCTGGCCACTGTGGTGGATAGGGCTGCATTCTTACCAAGCAAAGAGAAATGGTACTTCAGAGTGGCAGGTCTGCAAGCTCCATTTCTTCCCAGATCTCAGCTATGCGACCGCCAGCGTTGGAAGAGTTTCGATGGGGTCAGACAATGGCTAAGGCAATTAGGAGTACATCACATGCTGTTGATGCCTGCTAGTTTAAAAATGTTGTATGGGGACAAATCTTATCAATTTGTGGACACAAGAGGGCTAAGATAGTTGACCGACTTGAAAAGAATTTCGTTCCAGAAATGAGGATCCAGAATCGGACTCAGAGGACAGTGAGTAACGAGGATGAGGATAATAATTTTATTGGAGTCCCTACTGAGACTTGCCTTTGCCGCTGCTCCATGTCTCACGGGTTGGCACTGTATATTTTAGGTAGGCTAGATTTCAAATCACTGAGTTGAAGCTATGGAGAATGGGGACTGAGGGAAATAGTCAAAATGGTGCTTGAGCCGTTGATTAAATGTAAACGGTGAATGACGCCTGTCAGCAAGGTGGTGATCCAGTTTCGCCCATCAGTAACTTTTCTATAAGAAAGTGCGCATTGGACTTGTTGATCTGCAACTCACTCAGAGCAACTTATGGACTTGTGTATTCATAGGTCAGGGTTCTAATGGTTCTGGATGTTATCAGTAGCTGGAACCTAACAATAAGATCTTTTTTCTATTCTCTTACTTCTCATTTAATACTTATGGGCCGAATTAAGTTGTTTTAATGGTAGTTCCCACTTATAAGGAGATTTAGTTTTCTAACCTTTAAGTTCAGGACCATGGGTATTGTACTATAAACTCTGCCTAATGTTAGAGTCGCAATTTATTTACCTAGAGTTAATGTTTCAGCATTAAATGAAGTTCAAATCCATGGAGGTTGCAAGGTGGATCACAGCTGCATGAGCTGGGAGACTGCTGTATTAATAAAATCATAGTCAACTCATTAGAAAGGTTTAGGGGAACTATACCCATATCACAGGGTGCAGGATTTTTATTGGTTTATATCTGAGATTTCCCTGCTTATGGCAGTAGTGGCTTGTGTAATCAACTTAAAAGTTTTTCCACATATTTTAGTACTCTCCCTGTGTAGTACCAAGATATAGGGGCATATAAACTTCTTACTGTAACAATTATGTAACCATTCAAGGAAATGTATTCAAATTCAGTATGCCTGCCTATGTGATTTCTGCACTGTGTTTCAGTATACAGTTAAATCAATAAAAATAAGTAAAAAAATATGTGAGCATGGGGGTGGATCGGGGTGGATCGCGGTCTGCAAAGATACCAGGAAGTGGAAGGGATCGCCATGGCTCGCCCCGGAGCCAAAATACGATCCCGCTCACTTCCTAAATAGGAGCATGTTCAAAAGAAATATGTGCAGCATTTCATTTGGGGGCTGGTAAGAATCCTTTATGTTTCTCAGAGCAGCACTGAAAAGTTGCTTTTTAAATAGAATGCTGTTACAAATGTTGCCATAGCAAAGAGAACCCTTTACTTTTACAGTGAAGTAATTAATATATCATCCCATCAATAGGATCAGACATATCAATAATGCTAGTAAGAGGATGCAACCATTTATTCTTTCCTCCTTGAATCGTGTACATTCTCATAGCACATGTTTTAATATCAATTTTACAGTTGCAGAACAAGAACAGCAGGTAATACCAAGCATAGATCCCTCAAAACTCCACCATCCCTAGATTTACACAGAATGTTGAGTCAAAATGTGGCCAATGCTTTCCTGTCCATAGCGTTATCCATATAGCATAAATAATGAGACTCATACAGCAAATCAGTCGCCTCACTGTACTTTAAGACTGGGAAAATTCAAGAGATCTGCCCCATCCCTTGCATTACAGTAGTCATATAGTCTTAAAGTCACATTATTCACATAGTTAGAAGAAATAACAAATCAGATTCTGACCTAATACATTCTAACGCCTATCTTGTTAGCGGATCATTTAGTTTGCCAAACCACAGATACTGAGATTTAAATCTACTGTAATCTATCCAACAGTGTCTTGGCAGCCTCCACTCTTGCATGGTTAAGATTTTGCTCCAATATTTGATGGCCCTCATATGGGCTTGAAATGCCATAGTGGGCATTTTAGCTTCACTTCTAAGAAAAGCGGATGAGGTATCCTTGGCATTCCCACCTGATCTCAGAAAATAATTCTGCGTTTGTTCAAGATCTAGCAAGAATGTCTGCAGACTCCATAGGAGGCAGTATAGCAGTGAGAGGTTTAGGCTCTGAGCTGCAAACCTGGAGACCTGGTTTGCATCCTACAGCCCCACTTGCATACTGTGTGATCCTGAGCAAGTCACTTGACTTCCTTGTACTCCCAGGTCGCACCTGAAACAAGCTTCGCTTAGTGTGCCTTTCCTGGTTAAACAATTTCCCTTTCCACACTTCTGCACCGCATACAAAGTTGTGCATTAACTTTCTCCATAAACATCCGCTTAAGTGCCAAAGAAATGAATTGGTGACAATATTCACAAACCTAAAACTGCTTTAGATGTTACCTGTGCACTCTTTTCAGTTTTCCAGATGGATTTTCCTATTCATTTTTCTGTCTAGGATCATACCCAAATAACAATAATGATCTACTTCAATGAAGGACACATTTTCCTCAATCCAAGGCTGCGGTTTGAATGATCTACCATTGATAACCATAATTTTGTTCTTATCAATATTGAGCTCAAGATTAATCCTATTCAAATGGGACATTACTGCAGTCAATGCTCTCTTTACCCCAAAGACATTCTAGAAATTAAAACGGTATCATCTGCATATATTAATTGTTTAATCTCTACCATTAATTTTAGAGGAAAAGGTATCGATAGGCTCTAGGGATTTTATCAGTGTCTCAGTATATACAGTGGTAGTCACTGAAAAGTTGACGATAATGTCGCACCACTTGTAATTGCACGGTAGCGTATACATGTTATTCAATGAGTACCATGCCTGTGCACCGCTCGGTATACCGTATACCGGCAAGTTTTGTGCAATCACCACTGTAAACTGAATAGCAATAGTGCAAGCAGACATCCTTGTTTCACGCCTCTTCTTGATAGCAAAGGCACACAGCAATTTCTGTTATTAGCTGTTTTCACAGCAGCTGCTTTTATACCTGAATGTAACAGTCGCAGTATTGCTAATAACCATTTGTGAATATTTAGATCCATTAGTACTTCCCACAGGACATTCAGATTTACATTATCAAATGTAGCCTTGATATCAAGGAAGGCCAGATATATACAGCCTTTCTTGATACCTTTTACATACTTTTCAATGATGTATAATAGTGTAAACACATGATCAACGGTCCCACATTGTTTCCTAAATCCAACCTGAAATGGTGACAGCAGATCTTTTTTTGACCCAACTCTCCAAGATCTTTAAAGCAGCAGTGCAACGAAAAATGTTTTTTCAAAAGCCTAGCTTCAGCTACAATTAGGAAAATATTAGCATACCTATCAAATGTACTTATCTATTTTTTAAATATTTTTTATTGTTCCATTATTTCCTGGCAGGTACCATATACATCATTTATTCATACATATTTTTCATAGATTCTGTATAGATATGTCCTTCATATTGATCTCAGGAGTTTTTCTTACTGTATCTTTTCTCAGTAGTACATTTAATATTTAATTCATAGGTTCCCTTATGGTAGTCCCAGGTCTGTCCATCGGTATGTTCCCTCATGGTATCAGATCAGGTCTATGCCCAGAGATCCAGAGCCACCATTTAGCCCAAAAAGCTGTACATCTCTGGATTTTTAAATTAATCTGGTCTGTCATAAGTTCCATTCTGTATATTTAATAGGTTATATCTTCCCATTCTCTAGAGGTAGGTGGGTCTTTCTGTAGCCATTTCTCACATTGCTTTATTGGCAGCCAAGAGCAATATGGCTAGCAAAAGCTTTGTATTACCTCTTCCTAATTCACTAGTGAAATTTAAAATAAGTGCTATTTCTGGTGTCAAAGTCCCTGTTTCAGGAAATAATTCTCGTAATGCCTCCCCTCCTCTCTCCAAAATGTTTCCAGAGTTGGGCAGCTCCAAAATATATGTTTATGGTTAGCTACAGGCTCCCCATACCTTCTCCAGCATGTCATTCCTATTTGAGGATCATATTTCCCACTATTTGTGGGATTTCTAAAAATCTTATCAGACATTTCCAGCCAAATTCTCTCCAAGTTGGAGATCTTATAATTCTGTGTACTGTTGTGTATATCCTTCCCAGTTCTCTTTCTCCAGACTTATGCCTAATTCTTCTTGCCACCGTTGTTGGAGTGCATCTTAAACTCTTTCTGGTGGTTAATTAAAGCTTGATACGTTTTGGATATTATATGTTCTGGTATTGCTATTTCTATTGTATTAATTATTATTCTCATAAGTGGTGTATCTCTCCTGTGTCCCAGTCTTTCACTAATAGGTTCTTGCAATAATGTCTTATATGGATAAATCTAAAAAAGTCTTGTTTCCTAAATGGTACTTTTCTTTTAGTGTCTGGAATTGGCAAAAGACCCTTGTTCACATAGTTGATAGAATCTAGTAAGGCCCTGTTGGTGCCACCTTGTAAAATTATAATCCTGTTTGGTTGGTTTGAATCTGGGATCTGTTGTGATTTTTTGTATTAAGTATATTTTGGGGTCTTTAGTTTTTAATTATTGATCTCCAAATTGTCAGTAATTGTCTGGTTTGTTTAAATCTGATCTCTTTTTCCATGATTACTTTTGGTACTGTTTGGCCAAATATATATTTCTCTATTCTCTAGTTGGTTTCCTCTCTCTCTCTCTTTCCATTCTGGATTCAATCCTTCATCTAACCACTGTAGTATATGCAAAGTTACTGATGCCTGTGCACATTGTTCTAAATTAGGTAAGACAAGACCTCTCTATTTTTAGGTAGTTGAAGGGTTTTATATTTTATTCTTGTTTTTTCCTTGCCATATCATACTATTCCATTTTTTAAAGTGTGTCTGTTGTGGGAATATTGAAGGGTCTGGAAGAGGTATAGGAATCTTGGGAGTATATTCATTCTTATAACCTCGATTCTTTGATTCAGTGAGAGGTAAAGGATCCCATCTCATAAATCCTCCCTGATAGACTGTATAAGCAGGTTATAATTGGCTTTGTATAAACTGTGCATTTCCTTTGTAAGATTTATCCCCAGATATCGAAATGTATTACTTTTCCATCTCAATGGGTATCTGGCCTGGATTGTCTCACTTGGTTGGTAGTTTAGACATAGCACTTCTGTTTTACTTGTATTTAATTTATACCTGAAATACATTCCATCTCCTCAAGAGAGAGAATAATTTTGGTATGGATGTTTCTGGTTCTGTTAAATATATTAATAAGTCATCAGTGAAAAAGCTGTTTTGTGAGTAGTGTTAAGAAATTTTATCCCTGTGATTAGTTAATTTTCTCAATAGCCTGGGCTAACGGTTCTGCATATATAGCAAACAGGGAAGGAGATGGGGCAGCCTTGGCGGGTACCGCTATTTAGAGGGAAACGAGTTGAGATTGATCCATTCACTTTTATCATAGCTTGTGGAGATGTGTATATTTGTTGTATTATATTTAAAAAGGTTATTGGAAAATTAAATGTTTCCACTGTGTATCTTAGAAATCTCCAAGAATCTCTGTCAAATGCTTTTGGCATCCATACTTAAAAGTATGGAGTGTTTTTTCCCATTTGTATTTCTTCTAGTAGATATACTGTTCGCTTTAACATTATCTGCTGTTTGACGCTTTTATGATGAATCCTGCTTGGTCTTTATTTATAATATGTGGTAATATACTTTCTAGTCTTTTAGCGATAATGGCTGTGAAATATTTATAATGCTGATTTAAACGGAAATAGGACGACATGATTCACAGTTCATTGGGTCTTTATCTGGTTTAAGTATTGTGGATATGGTAGCATATTGCCAGCTGTTTGGAACAGAGGAATTGCCATTGTGTATAGCATTAAATACCTTAGTGCTGGGAGTAGAGTTTTCTGAATAGTTTTATACAGTTCTGCACTATATCCATCTGGGCCTGGGCTTTATTAGATTTGAGTTACTAAAGGCATTACTATTTCTTGGGAAGTTATTGGATAAGTTGATATCTTACTTTGTTCCTCTGTGATTTGGGGTAATTTCATATTTGTAAAAACATTTTGTATTTTTCTTCTTCTGTTCTTGTTGCTGATAATATAATTTTGAGTAGAATATTTTGAAGCCCTCTAATACATCCTTTGTTTTATTAAGTATTTTGGTTTGTGTTGGGTGTTTTATTTTAGTTATTGTTGATATTGTCTATTGTTTTCTTAATCTATAAGCTAGTATATTGCCGCCCTGCTTCCCCTTCATAGTATCTTTGTTTCATATACATCAAGGCTTGTTCAGTTTTTTATTTATTTAATTTAATTTATTTAATTAGTATTTCGAAAGACCTTTTGAGCGTGAGCTCTTTACAAAGGTTCCACGTCAGCGTGACAATAAAACAATATACATAATCAGTGATTACAGAGGCCTGATCATTAGGCATGAAAGAGTGATTACATGACAATTAGACAAACAGGAGAAAAAACAGAGCAGTTGTAATCGAATACTAAGCTATTTCTAATTGGTTGCCCTTAGGTAGCCACCCTGAAACCTCCAAATCCGTTGATAGACTATGGCAGAGTAATTGCATAGGGCTTAACGCTATCCCAGAATGGCGAGAGGCTGGGTGACAGTGAAACAAGGGATTGGGTTTGAACCTACCGCAGAGAAGCGAGGTGGGATAGTGAAGCAGGGGCTGTAATGGGGAGAGCAGCTCCAGAGGGCTTTGTCAATTATGGTGTGTGTGTGGCGGGGGTTGGGAGGGCCAGTACCAAGTGCGTTTATAGAGGACAGAGCTTACTAAGCCCTGGCTTGTTCAGTTTTTGAGTTAATATATCTTGTATCTTGTTTTACCTGATTAATCTGTAATCGTATTCTCTTTCCCTCTGCATGCACTTGTTGTAATCTTACTAGTTCCAGTTCCAACTCTTTTTGTTTCTAGTTCTCATTTTCTTTTGGTGGGTTGCATATGCTATAATTTCCTCCCTTAGAACTGATTTTAATGAATCCCATAATGTTCCCTCCTGCACTTCTTCTACTGTGTTCTCTTGTATTATCCTGGAGATCCATTGCTGCACTTTTTCTTTGAATTGTTTATCTTTAATTAGCTTATTATTGAACCTCCATTGTTTCATTATTACTTCCTGTTCTGCTTCTAGTTCTACAGTAATAATTGCATGGTCTGATAGATAAATTTGGAAATCTTGGCCTTAAGTATTAAATCTAAAGATTCCGCCCATAAAAATAGTCTATACGTGAATATGTATTATAGACCTCTGAGAAATGTATATCATCAGGATGTTGGGTAACAATGTCTCCAAGCATCTATTAAAGCAAGGTCTTTTATAAGTCTCTTGCCATGTTTCTGTCCCCTTGTAGCTTTGGGGGTATTAAGATTTGAGCTATCCTTTACAGGATTCATTAATAGGTTCAAGTCCCTCCTATTATTAATTTCCTTGTTTACAGGCTATAATTTTATCAAAGATTGCTTGCTATACCATATTCTCTGATCCCGTGGTATATATATATATGCTTCCCACTGTGTAATCTGGCCTTCCCAGTTTCCTCAACCAAGCTTAACCTGGCCTCTCCATCCTGATATGATTCAAGCATTTGAAATGTTGAAGACCATGATATAAGTATGGTTGACCCTCTCCACACCCTCTTGTGTAGGTAGTAGCCACAACACTCGACATTCCATATATTAATAATTTCTGGTGTTCATCTTTGATAGATGTGTCTCTTGTAATAGAATAATCAGGGATGCATTTTTCTGAGATGGGAGATTATTTTAGATCCTTTATAGGGTTACTTAATCCACTGACATTCTGGGACACCAGTTTCAGGGTTTTCTTAATCTGAGCCATTGAAATACTTCTGATAATGTTCCCTAATGTCATTCTCTTATATCTATTACATTGCCTCTCTTCTATATTGCTTGCACTCTGAGTATACTCAAATCTTTGCTTTTTTTGCTTCATATTTCATCCATTTAAATTGTCCGATGTTTCTGTATCCTCCTTTTTCCTTCCCTCCCAAATAACTATATCTCTTCCCTGAGTATAACCTATATACATTTGACTTTCCAATGTCAGATTCTTCCCTGACAAGGATGGAAAAATCTGTCTAATGTGGGCTATTTGCCTTACTCTGTAGGCCTGCCCTAGGGGTTGTACATATCCCCATAATGAGAACCTATATTAAACTGGGTCTTAACCGGTTTCCTATGTGGCTATCCGGTCCTTTTAAAGAAATTTCTAAACAATAAATGTAATTTCCAACTTAAAATATAAAGAAAATAAGATAGTTAATACAGGTGCCAAGCTCTGGTTGCTTTATCACCCTTTCTCTCCCAAAATAAGTCTCAGGTAGTTCATCTTCTTTATTCAATTAGTCCATGTCCTTTACTTTTAATTGTCCAGATTATCGGTTTTCTTTTCTCTTTATTCTTATTGGTTTTATCCATTATTGTTTTGATTTATTTCTGTTTTCCCTGTTTTCTTCCCTTTCATCCATTCTGTTGGAAAATCCCTTGATTCCCAGCTTTCCTGAAACCGCCCTCTGGTGGATTTATTTTGCTATATGCCTTGAGCTCCCACTAGGAGGCCCTTGGCCTTCACATCCAGCCATTATTCGAGTTCAGCAAGCCCCCATCTCAACTGTTTGGTCTCTGCAGAGCTCTCAGGCCCAGTCCGGATGTCTCCCTGGGATTCCACTAAGAAAATCCCCAGTTTAGCTGGTCCTGTCTTATTCTCCGCCTCTTCTCCCACCAAGAGTGTCCAAATTATTATCTTGTTTCTGTATCTTTGCTTAGGTGCACCTGCCCCTTGACTTATCTCCTTTTTAAGAGATTTTTAAATGCATATCTTTAAGTAAGAAACAGTGGCCAGCTCCCCAGTCACTTCTCCTAAACTATTAAGCATTCTCTAGTATTGAGTTTGGGGCTCATTAGCACCATCCCATAAGCAATCTCTCTCACAGAACCATTTTGGCGCTCTTTAGTGGAAACAATCTCCGGAGAACCCCCATCCAGCTTGCCGGATCTCTTCTCCCTAATGGAGACATTTGTGTACTTCCCTGAGGTTAAATCACCACAGCCTCGGCCTAGATCTGCTCCCCCAGTTAACCACCACAGTCTAAGCTGACGGCCTACCTCCTCGTGGGCGTTCTCCCATCTCTCCTGGGTGCTGCACTCTAGCTCATTGGCCTACTCATCTTAAGAGGATAATCACTGTATTTTATTTGCAAATTGACCCAATAGTATCTTTATCTCGTCTAGTACTTCTTGCTGTGATTCCTTCCTGGTCTCTTTTCTTTGTTCAATCTCAAGCTCATAGTGTATGGTTTCCCTGGTAGTTTGGTGGGCAGCTCAAATCCTCTCTGTCTCAAGTCCTCCACTGCACTCCTTTCGTTATCATATGTAGCTGTCCATTGAGGTATTGGATTAGAAGTCGGGATGGGTAAAATGTTCAGAATTTCAACTGCAGTTGTCTCAAAATCGGAAGCAAAGGTACATATTCCCTTCTTCTTTGCATTGTTACTCTCAGATAGTCATTGTCGAAAACAGTCTCTGTTTTCCTTGAATATTTTCCCTTTGCCCACGGTTTCTGGAGTATTTTTTCTTTGTATGGTAACTCAAAAATCGCACTATTATGAAGCATGGGCTTATCTCTGGATCCACAGGTTTTGGACTGAGTGCCTGTGAGCCCTTTCTATTTCTATGAGAAATTCCTGCTCACGGTCTAGTTCTTCTCTTAACAAATTCTCTATGTAGTCCCTCATGTCTCTGCCTCACTATTCTCTGGTATTCCGTAAATTCGTATTTTCTGGCATCTCTGTCTGTTCTCTGCATCTTCCTGTCTCTCTCCCAGGGCTTTAGTTATATCTAGAAGCTGGGTTATAGTTGTTTGAATGTGTATTATCTCTGAGGCCTGGTTTGAGTTGTTTTTTTCCATCGATTTTACTTGGTTTTGTAGATTTGATACATCTGTGCATAGAAGATCATGTTCTGAAGCGAAATTCCTGAAAATCCTTTTTAATTTCTTGTAAATCTGTTATTATTATTCTACCTAGTTTGTCATTTAAGACCAAGTTCTTGGTTTTGTTTTCTTAGCTTAGGTTTCTTTCCGATTATACCATCTGGGTCTGCGATAATTCTGAGGTCTCAGAATCTGATTTTTCAGCTCCCGATTTCTCTTCTATTTGTAATACTTTGTATCTGTTTATGGTTCCTTTGTCTAATCAATGCCATCTGAAGAATTTCTCCATCTGCCAAGTTTTAAGCTGAATTTTGGCTTTTTAATTGTTTTTGGGGAGAGGTCTGACGGAGCTCTGATCTTATGCTGCCATTCGTTCCAGAGCTGCACCTGAAGTCCAAATGTACTTATCTAGGTACACTCCTATGCTGCCTACTGTCTATTTTATTTTTTGATCCTAACCCTTGCCAGGTCTACAATGCTATGTCTATGCAAAATGTGGTGGCTATCTTTCTTTCTTGAGAAAAATATATTACAGCATTCATAAAATCATCTAAGTTTGGCAGAATTAGAAAGCTATACCACAAAATAAAACTGGAATATATCTGGAATCTTTAAACTGAAAAAGGTAGGGTCAAATTTTGCCTAATTTCGTTGCACTGCTGTTTTAACGTAAACCTTGAGTAGATCATTACAAAGCAGTGAAACTGCGTGATAACATCTAGGATTAATTTTATAATATTTTTAAACACAGGAACAACTGCGCACTGTTCCATAGAGTAGGCAATGTCAAGGTATTATTGATTGTTGATAAAAGAGGTGCCAGCACCAATCTGGATTCGCCCAGAATAACTCTGCCTTCACCCCATCCCTACCCAGGGCTTTATTAATTTTTTTTGTCAAGTATCAAAGCTGTGACTACATTTTTGCTAACTGGAGGTGAATACCTTAACTCCTCCAGGTAATGGTTCAATCTGACCGATTTACCTAGGAGTTCACAGGCTCATGGAATCTCTCTTGATGTCATAGAGCTCTGTGTAATGCTTGACCCAGGCCTGACATTTCTAGGTGGATTAAAATCTTTCAGTCTCTTACCCGTACTGTGCACCACTACTCCAGAACTTTTTAAATTAATTATTAGAGATTGCTTCTTGTAATTCCACTCATTGGGAAAATTTATATTTTTGTTTTTATTCCTAATTAATTGCCTATATTCTTTTTTAGTTCTTTGACAGCCCTCATTGTAGCTATATTTCTTCCCTTCATGGACAGTTTAACAATTTTACATATAACTGTCTGCATTTCTATGCATTCCTTATCAAACCATATGTTCTTTGCATCTTTACATGTTCAGTGGCTCCACTCTAAGACCTTAGGGAGGACATAACATTTTCTATTATCTGCTCATAAGCATCATATACTGTATCTCCCTGTACCCTGCTGCATTAAAACAGGCCAAATCTGTTACCACAAGATGTTTTGTTTAAAATCCATAATATCATTATTTATACAATAGGAGTGAGCAAATAACTTATTGCATAAAAAGCATGACTCACTGCAGTGGAATAAATCCATTTATTCCACTGTGGTGACTTCATCAAACCAAAAAAACAGCAAAAAACACAGTACTATTGTATAAATTGGATATATTGTGGCCAGTGGTGCAATACACAATTTATGTGACAGAGTGGAGAGTGACCTCAGCTATCATCACTCATGGCTCAAGCTCCGCTACTCATGAGGACATCCAGGGGTCACTCTTCCACTCATTCAAATAAATAGGGTATTCCACCACCGCCACAACATATCCCCTATTTAATACATAATTCACCTTTCAGATACCATGTTCCACTTTAGCTGTTTTTTTACATTTAGTGCTGTAGTGTCTACATTGTGTACTGACATATTACAAGAAGCTACAATGCTAGAGTTAGTTATTATCCCTTGTGAATTACTACATCCAACATTTAATATTAACATGATTTTCTTAGTTTTGTTTTAATAAAGATATTGTAGTTATATACCCTTTCTTGGAAGTGTATGTGTGTTTTTTTAATATCCATGTAGATGAAGTCTGTTTGTCCTCAACGTTTGTTTCCTGACTACTGCCCTGTTTCCACGCCCTTTCAATTCTTTGTGGTGTTGACCTGTGACACTGTGATGTCATGCAAGGGAAACAGGCATAGCCATCAGATCAGCATGTGTGATGAGAGATTATACCAGTGAGTCTGAGGAATCATCAGTGCTGTTTGTCACTGTGCTTTCTCATCGCGACTGGATTTATTTGGAAGTGATAACAAGACTGCAATCACAATTATATCCTCTATGTGTGTGTGGCATTTTTTCAGTCATTGGTGCAGCTCAATGATTTTTTCCTCTTCCGGTTTAAATGTAGGTGTCTCACGGGACCACCGTAGTGTTTATGCAGGCTTCATGTGGTGCTGTATAATGCTTTTTTTCGTGGCTGCTGAGCCTGAGACAGGGAGAGTGAGAAAGCAGCCACAGCTTCCTTGAATCAAGGAGGTTATTTTCTAGACTACACTGAACTGAATTATTACTTTTTGGACCTGTGTAAGTAACTAGTATTGATTCTGTTTTTGGGGTGGACTTGTCTTAGTTTTAAGTTTTAACTTTAATTTGCCAGGGAGGAACTGTAGCTGGGAGATATTTGCAGTCAGTTGTGAGTACACCTGTTACTTAGCCTTTGTTAAATAGGTTTTCTGAAGGAAGGAAGGAAGGCACTCGGGGTGGAGGTAAGAGTTATGGCTGATTGTTTCTAGACAGGCATGGTTTACTCCCACCCACCTGCCCCAAGCGCATAACTTCCTTTAATGCAGGGCTCTGACATCACTTCCCCAAAACTGCTAACAACATGCACCTGTTCATATCCATAAAGGCACAGCACACTGAATAGGGGTAGAGACACTCACAAGCTTGCACACACTAAAACAAGAACAAAAAAGCATCTGTAACTGGAAGGACACAGACATGTGGGAGTGGTGCAATGCACTGACTGAGGAGCAGCAGTCTTCAGGAGACATTCTGGAGACTGTGTTGCTGCCTATTTGCAGGCACCTCTCTGGTCTGAGGAGGAGGTTGTTTGTCTCCATGCTGACCTGGCAAGGATTCGGAAAACCTGCTTCTCCACCCAGGGACCACCCAGGCCACTGCCACTACCTCAGAGGTTGCCAAGAAAGAGGAGTGGTTGGACCACGGTGGGCTCAGGGAGGGGAGGTGAGGCTGGTGGAACAGAGGCACATCCTCCAGTTGTGCTCTCCACAATTCATTCACCACTCTGGTGAAGCATGGTTCCTCTATGGAGGCACCTGCAGTGGAGACCAAGGAGGATGCTGGGAACCTCCACAATGGAGACCCACAGGAGGGTGGCCCAGCACCCTACAGGGGAATGAAACAACTCCTGGTGGGGGACTCAGTTGTTAGGGGGTAGAACTGGGAGGGAGGGAAAGGAGGTAAGATGCCTGCCCAGCACCAAGGCTTGGAAGGACAGGAAATGAATCCTTAGGATAGTGGGAGCAGTGGCAAGGGAGGGAGCTGGATGTCATTATCTACCTAGGGACGAATGACCTGGCTGAGAATGGGATCAGAGTGCAACAGGAGTTTGTGGAGTTGGGGAGGGCCCTAGACAAGTAGCACATTGCAGTAACTTCTCTGAAGTGCTACCCATCTATGGTATAGATGAGGCTAGGGCACTCTGCAACATTGGGATTCAATGACTGGTTGAAAAGCTGGTGAAGAGCTCAGGATTTGGCTTTACTGGGGACTGGGCTCCACCTGGAGGGATGCAGGCCTATACAGGTACGATGGTCTGCATCTATCCTGGAGGGGAATCAGGATCCTAGTGATAGGTTTAAATGCTTCAATGGCAAGCATTTAAACTAGCCAAAGGAGATGCACTGAAGAAGAGAAGGAAATCCTAGATCCCCCAAAAATCAGGGTAATTAGGAGGTAAACACCAAGATAGAGCAGTCAATAGGGAGAAGGGCAGGGGTAAATGGAGAAAAGACAAAGGCAGTAGGGACAGGATGATGGGGCAAAGAAATAAAGCCATAAAAAATGGAAGGTGATGATTACCAATGCTCATAGTCTGAGTAAAAGCTCCCTGAAATGGTGGCTTTGATGGAAGAGGATGCCTGGATATTGTGACGGTCACAGAAACATGGTACACAGAGAACCATGACTGGGATGTCAACATACCAGGTACACAATCTACAGGAGGGACAGGGAGGGAAGAAGAGGAGGAGGAGGAGCTCTATGTGAGGAAGAGATCAAAGCAACAGAGCTAAAGGGTAAACAGAGACGAAAGGAGGCACTGTGGGTCACCCTGGAGACTGGAAATGGCTCCACAGTCTGCACAGGGGTTGTATACAGACCCCATCTCGGGAGGAAATGGACAAGGAAATGATAGAAGGCATCCTTGGGATGGCAGAGAAAGGGGAGATATTGCTGATGGGGGACCTGAATATGCCAGATGTTGACTGGAGCACCTTTGCTGCAGGCACATCCAAGAGCAGGGCCATTCTCGGTGCCCTACAGGGGCATGCCTCAGACAGCTAGTTTTGAACTCACTCGGGAGAGCAATCTTAGACCTGGTACTCTCAAATGGGGATGAGAGAGGATCTCTGATCTTGAAGTGGGTAGCCATCTGGGAACAAGCGACCACTGGACAGTGTGGTTCATGATAAGCTTAGCTGTAGAGTAAAGCCATACAAAAGTGAAGGTACTGGACTTCAGGAGGGCTGATTTTGTCAAATGGCAGAGTACTTCAGAAGAGCACTAGCAAACAGGCAAGAAGGTGGGTGAAGCAACAATGGGAAACATCAAAACCGCCATCACAGAGGCAACAAGCCTTTGTATGAACAAATAAACAAATCAAAATGAAAGAAAAACACTATGGTTCTCAAAAGAAGTGTCACGGAAGGTAAGGGAGAAAAGACAGCATTCAGGAAGTATAAGGAAACACAGAAGGAGCAGGACAGAGAACTGTACCAGTTAAAGCAGAAGGAAGCGGATAAGGCAGTCAGAATAGCAAAGGCCCAAACTGAGGAAAAGATAGCCAACTCAGTTAAAAAGGGGTAAAACCTTTTATGGGTACTGTACATTAGGGAACAAAGAAAGACTAAGGCAGGGATACTGAGGCTGAACAAAGAGGAAGGTGGTTGAGCAGACAGCGACAGTGAAAAGCAGGGATACTGAACAAATACTTCTGCTCAGTATTCACAATGGAAAAGCAGGGGAAATACCTAATCCGGTCAATAGAAGCACTCTGGATAGGGGAGCTGATATTAGTCCTTTCACAGAAGAAAGGGTTCTGAAAGAACTCTTAAAACTGAAGGTGGATAAAGCAATGGGGCCTGATGGGATTCACCCAAGAATTCTAAAAACTAAGGAAGAACCAATAACACCACTGACTACCCTTTTAATAAATCATGGGAGGATGGTGTGGTACCTAAGAACTGGAGGAGGGGATGAGATCTTCACAAAAGTGGGAGCAAGACAGAGGCAGGAAACTACAAACCTGTCAGTTTGATTTCAGTGGTAGGAAAAATGATGGAATCACTTCTGAAGGAAAGAACCTAAAAAAAATACACACAGACACTTCCAAGAAAGTGTATGTAACTACAATATCAATATCAAAACAAAACTAAGAAAATCACTTTAATGGTAATGGGAATAGATTACTTTCCCATAACGAATTGTTTTCATACTCACAACTTGAAAAAAAAAGATATAATCAATAGTCAAAAATATATAAAGTACCCCTTTAACTGTAGAAAATGTTATTCCCCCTCATAGTCACCCAATACTGACCATTCAATATTTTCATACTAGTACTTTGGGCCACTCAGGATTTTTTTTCTCTATTATTGACTTTAGTATCAATTCCATTTCTAATTGGAATCGAAAACACCATCTATGCCCCAAAAGTTAGTTTTACTTTCTTGTTCTTTTCCCAAATGTGTTTCACATCACTCCTCATAATCACGAGCACTTCGGATACTCATTTAAAATCTGGATAACAAGACCAGCTCCCAAAGCAAAAAGAAATACCTGCCCCGTGTATTCATAACCAAAAGGGTGAAATCTTAGACCTAAGTATCTAACTTCAAATATCTTGGTATTACCTTTGATGACATGCTCACCTTTTCAAACCACATTGACTCTGTTATCAAGACTGCAAATATAAAACTTGGTGTACTTTATCGTCACAGACATTCAATGACACCGGATGCCCTCAAACTAGCCACCAGTAGCTCAATACTGTCTACCATTGCCTGTCATCTCAGCCACTGCACACATCCTACTGGACCGCTGTCTTGTTATTATCTGCAAATTATGTATGCACTGTTTTGTCTTGTCTGCAATATTGTACCCCTTCCCAGGGCGTATCTGAATCGAGTTGCATCAGCTTCAGTATGCCTTTCCTGGTAAATCTCTTAAATAAATAAATAAAATGGGTTGCCTTATATGTGCAGGGCACAAAAACTGCTCTTAGCAGGATCAACACACTCCTCAAGAAGGCCTGTCATCTTACTTTGGGGGCTACTCTCGACACCCACACCTGCTCGCTGTACACTGAAACTGGGAGGCTCCCACTCCACCTTAGAGGGCAATACCAAACCTGCCTACTTCTAAACAAAGTACTACTTGGGCTGACATCCTCACACTGGGTGGACTCTTTAAGCTGGCTGCATAATGAAATCTACCCACAGTGCAGTCGCTGACAAGATGGTGATTCCTTCAAAAGGATGAAACTTGCCCAGAACTCCATCCTGTATCAAGGTCCGAAATGGTACAATAAACTACCTGCTGTCCTCACTGATACTACCAAGATTAGTACCTTCAAAGCTGAGCTCAAATCTCTACTCGGCTCTAAAATGAATTGTAACTGCCTGGCGCTGATGTGATAGCACTCACCCCCAGTTTTCCATTTACCTATCCCCTACACTCTTTCAGCCATATACCACTTATTTCTTAACCCACCCCTACCCCCAATTACCTGACGATGCCCTCACTTGGTTGAAAGGTTCACCTCTCTCCCACCTCAGACAATGCCACCTGCCTACGCTAATGTGATAGTACCTCGCCCCAGTTTTCCATTTACCTACCCCTCTACATCTTTCTGCTATATACCTCTTTTTCTTAACCCGCTCCCCTACCCAATTACTGGACAATGGCCTCACTTGGTTCAAAAGCTCCACCTCTCTCCCACCTCAGACGAGCTACACCTTCGCTGATCTCCAACCCCTCTTATCTAATCAGTCTATCTGTTAATATTTACTAATATGATGTGTATAAGTTCAAATTTTACTATGACTGCCTGTGTATATGCTTCAATGTTTTTCTTTTTTTCTCTCTGTAAACCTTATATTTTTGTAATATTTGTTCAATACTGACGTGGAACCTTAGAAAATGAGTAATTGACTCAAAGGTATTAATCCCAAACTGAAATAAATAAATATATAAAAATCTTCCATAAATTTTACAAATATGTTTTCTTGGGCTTTGGGAAGTTTAGGTGGAAAATAAATATTCAGAAGTACTATGACTGGTCTATTTTTGTCATGTAGAACTGTACCTAAACATCCTTCATAACTCAAATCCATTTTAACCAGACATGCTAGAGAAGTAGATACAAATATTACAAGTCTCCTGCAAAGGTCTTTGAAATTTACATTTCTCAAAAGCGGCCTGAGTTAACACTTAAATTGCCTAGCAAAAGTAAATGTCTTACTATCTAAACTCCAGGGGCAGGGGTAGGATTTTCCAAAGGGTTAGATCGCATAGGCCAGGTGGCCTGGAGGGCAGAGGCACCCATGCTTCACCTGCCACCACACTGGCAACCCAGGTTCAGTGATGGACTGGTGCTCCAGGGGCTGGCTGGGAGAGGAAGACTGAGCATCTGGAGGATGGCTCTCCTCTGGGAGGGAGGGTTGTGGGTACTTGACACTGCTGTGATCCTGGCAGAGGCCCAGGGTAATCAGTGCCTTCTTGGGGACTGGAGTGCTGGTGGCAGTCGCACTTCATGATGACATTACACATCCATCCCTCCCTACCAGAAAAAGGAAAATGGTCAGGTACTGCGTCTATGAATCCTGTCTCTCCTGGCTCCATGCTGGACCATGGGACCCTCTCCCACATTGGATCCATTCTTCAGCAGGCGTCACCTGCCGTCAGACCCATGCCATGGGGAGCACTAAGCCAGCTCTCTGGCAGCATGGCATCGATGATCCTGCCATGGGGGGTAGGGGGAAGCTTGGCGAGAGGTAAGTTCTTGTGGGTGCTGGTGATGGGGTCTGGGGAAGTAGGTGGAGGGTCGAGCTACACCATGGCGGGAGGTAAAAAGGCTTAGACTGCCGTGAAACCCTGGGTGTACCGTTGATATGGCACATGGGGTTTGTGTCGATCTAATGGGGGTTCTATCCCATGCGGCACTGCTGCAAGTTAGACCAACTTTTTTCTGGTCTAACTTGAGGCACTCCTCTGGGCCTTTATTTACAGAGCTTGTGCCAGATTTTGGTGCAGGCTGTTGTAAGTGTGAAATTGTCACAACTGCGCCCGAGATTGTGGAATTGGGTGCAGCTGTGGCATTTCGAGTTAACACATTGCCAGAACCTAAGTGTTGTGGTGCAGGACTGGGCGCAACCCTGCGCCATGCTGAAAATCCTGCCCTGAATTTTCAAATGGCTTAGATCACCGCAGGCTACAGTTGTGCCAATGAACAGGGCATAGGGCTTATGGGATCTAATGGATTTTCTATCCCGGTGGCAGTTGCCACATTAGACCACATTTTTATGGTCTAACTTGCAGCAATCCTGAGGGCCTTTTTAAAGGAGATAGTGGCAGATATTTGGCACAAGCTGCCATAAACTATGAAAATGTTGCAACTGTGCCTGAGATTGTAAAATCAGGTGCAGTTGCAGCGACGGGTTTGGTGCACTGTCAGAATCCTAGTAGGTGGCACAGGACTTGTGCAAGCCCTGTGCCACGCTTTTGAAAATCCGCCACAGGTATAATGATATGTCATATCAATTTACAAATTCTAACCACACTTAGTCCATTAATTTGAACTTAAAACCAGTCACATTCCAGCTCAGTATATTCATATGGAGGTATTACCTGTGGATCTGCTTAGTGGAGATGTCTGTCAATTATCTGTCTCTAAATCAATTACTGTAGTAATGCAGGTATTATATACATCCTTAGAATCACTTTCTTCAGTGTCAGCCTCATCTGAATACTCATCTTCTGACTGGTCACTGTTCTCAGATTCTAGAAAAATACTTGAGTTAATTCTGGGGCCCATCTGAAGCCTACCCCTGATCATATATTTTGGTGACTCTGACTCAGAATCATTACCCAATACGTGAACAGTTTCAGTGGATTTTACATAGTGTAATTCTCTACTGCTTTAAAGTAACATTTCCCTCAGTTTGGTCCTTGATCTGTTCACTCCATACTTTTGTAGAAGCCGCATTTGCCTCCCTAAGTGAGCCATGGCACTCTCCATAATTATCCAATGTATCATTTAAATCAACCCCAATCCTCTTTAGGTCCTCCTTATAGTCTAAAAGGCACAGTCATGCTGCCTGTGTCTTAAAACATATGGATATCCAACCTTTATATTCACCGCATTTATATCTATAAATTGATTTAAGATCATTCTATTTTATTCATTTGCCGACTATTCCCCTAAGAACATCGTAGACTGACACAGTGAGCAAGCGCTTGTGTATCATGCTTTGATTTCAGCAGACCCTTCAGAAACACAGTGGGTAAAAGGTATCCTCTAGTAACTAAGATTTCTTTATAATCACTAGCCTTCTTTAAACCACTTCTTTTATACATTCAGAATATTTCCTCAATGCTCAGCTCTGCCAGATCTCTCTTTCTTTCATAACCTTTTCCATTTGCAGCAATACCTTTTCTCCTTGTTCCTTCCTCTGTAAATAACCAGGCTGCACCAATACGTTTTCCTGTCTATTTTAATAATTTTATTTCCTTGCTTCTGTTGAATTTCTATAATATGTCTCTCCTTCTTTTCATACAAGTATTAGTACCAGTTCTGTCATTAGCAAATTGTTCCTGTTGCTCATCAGGATTTCTACCATCTTTCTTCCCCTTATCTGTCTTTATTCTCATTGTATGTTTTTTCTTATTTTTATCCAGCTCTTATTTCCAATAATTCTTTACCTGCAATCCTTTCTGTAGTTTCTCTAACTAGTACCTCAGTAGCTTTATTCTGTTTTCCTTTTGGTTAACCGTTGAGTTCTTTCAATCATAGTAGTTAACCAATCTTTGAAGTAAAGCGTTATTCTTTTCAATTCACTTTCTATTTCTGCAGCAACCACCAGTGATAAATCCTGTGTCAAACATGATTCCCTGGAGTGCGTGCCAGCTATGAAAATGACTGAAATCACATCTCACTAAATTATTGGGGGAAGAACAGGTGGGGTTGTGGCAGGCATGAGTGAGCTGACAATATGTAGACTTTAAACATTTTCTGGAAGGCAAAGAAAATGCGGATTCCAGCTGCAGTTCTAGCCTTTGACTTCTGCAAAGCATTCTATTTTTTAGAATGGAATTATCTTTCCAAGTGCTAAGTAAATTTCATCTAGGAGATACACTTATTTCCTGGCTGAAAATTCTATATATGAAACCTTCTGCTAGAATAATTACCAATGGTTTCATTTCAAACCATTTCCACCTGGAGGACACCAGCCTATACTGGCAGGATGGTCTGCCTCTGTCCAGGAAGGAACAAGTCTTTTGAGCAATTGGTTTAAATGCTTCATTGGCAAGCTTTTAAACTAGTCAAGGGAGGCACTGATAAGCAGCAGGAAAATCCCAGCTCTCCCTACAAAACAGGGTACTAAATGAGAAAAGACCAAGGTAGAAAGGTCAGTGGAGGATGCTGCAACAGAAGGTAAAGCCATCAAAAATGGAGAGCAATGAGTACCAATGCCCGTAGTCTGAGTAACAAGCTTTCTGAATTAGTGGCCTTGATAGAGGAGGAACATCTGGATATCGTGGCAGTCACAGAAACATGGTACACACAAAACCATGACTGGGATGTAAACATACCAGGATACACTATCTACAGGAGGGACAGAGAGGGTAAAAGAGGAGGAGGAGTAGCTCTTTACATAAGGAAGGAATCAAAGCAACAGAACAAAAGGGTAAACGGAGGAGAAGAAGCACTGTGGGTATATTTGGAGACCGGCAATGGCATCACAATCCACACAGGGATTAGACAGACTTCTTCTCAGGGGAGGAAATGGACAAGAAAATGATAGAAAGTATACTTAGAATGGTAGAAAAAGGGAAATATTGCTGATGGGTGATCTGAATATGTTAGATGTTAGTGGAGTGCAGTTGCAGCAGCCACTTGAATAGTGGGGTTATTCTAGATGCCCTACAGGTTGCAAGCCTTAGACAACTAGTATTGGAGCCCACTGAGAGGGAGCAATCTTAGACCTGGTTCTCTCAAATGGAGATGGAGAGAGGATCACAGATGTAGAAGTTGGTAGCCATCTGGGAACTAGCTACCATCGAACAGTATGGTTCACAATAAACACAGCAATAGAGTCAAGCCATACAAAGGCAAAAGTACTGGACTTTAGGGGCTGACTTTGCCAAAATGGGTGAGTGCCTAAGGAATGCACTAGCAAATGGGCAGGAAGGAGGGTGAAGAACAATGGGGAATAATAAAACAGCCATCACAGAGGTAACAAGCCTTGTGTGAAGCAAATAAACAAAACGAAACGAGGTAAGAAATCACTATGGCTCTCAAAGGAAGTGGCAGTGAAGGTTCAAGAGAAAAAGAAAGCATTCAGGAAGTACAAGGAATCACAGAAGGAGCAGGGACAGAGAACTGTATCAGTTAAAGCAAAAGGAAGCTGGGAAGGCAGTCAGAACAGCGAAGGCCCAAACCGAGGAAAGACAGACAACTAAGTTAAGAAGGGGATAAACCTTTATAGGTACATCAGGGAGCTAAGGAAGACCAAGGGAGGGATAGTGAGGCTTAATAAAGGGGAGGGAGGGTGGGCAGAGGGTGACTGTGAAAAGGCAGAGATACTAAACAAATATTTTTGCTCAGTATTTACAAAGGAAGAAGGGAAGTACCTAAAACAAACAGTAGAAACACTCTGGATACAGAAGTTGATACCAGCCCATTTACAGAAGAAAGGGTTCTAAAAGAACTCTTAAAACTGAAGGTGGACAAAGCAATGGGGTCTGATGGGATTCATCCCAGAATTATAAAAGAACTAAGGGTAGAACTAGTGACATCACTGACTACCCTCTTTAACAAATCATGGGAGGATGGGGTGGTACCCGAGGACTGGAGGAGGGCAGATGAGATTCCCCTTCACAAAAGTGGGAGCACGGCAGAAGCAGGAAACTACAGACCTGTTAGTTTAATCTCAGTGGTAGGGAAAATGATGGAATCACTTCTGAAGGAAAGAATTGTCGAGTAACTAGAGGCCAGAGGGCACAGGATCCAAGGCAGCATGGATTCACAGTGGAAGGTCATGCCAGACAAATCTGATAGATTTCTTTGACTGGGTGACGAAAGTAGTAGATCAGGAGGGGCTGTGGACATGGCCTACCTAGACTTTAGCAAGGCATTTGACACAGTCCCACACAAAAGATTAATATACAAGTTAGCCAACCTGGGAGTGGGTCCCAAGATGACAGACTGGGTAAAGAATTGGCTGGAGAATAGGACACAGAGAGTAATAGTAAATGAAGTCCACTCTGAAAAAGGTGGGTTACTAGTGGGTGCCGCAGGGTTCAGTATTAGACTGGTCCTCTTCAATGTCTTTATAAGTGACATTGCAGAGGGACTGAAGGAAAAGTATGTCTCTTTGCAGATGACACAAAGATCTGCAACAGAGTTGATGCACAGGTGGGGTGGAAAGGATGAGAAGGACTTGGCAAGGTTAGAGGAATGATCAAATGTATGGCAGCTTAGATTCAATGCTAAGAAGTGCAAGGTAATGCACCTGGGAAGCAAAACCCAGGGAAGAGTACACAATGGGGGTGAGATACTAACAACAACAAAAATGGAAGGGGACCTGGGGGTAGTCATATCAGAAGACCTAAAGGTGGGCAAGCAATGAGAGAGGGCAGCAAGGAGGGTTGGGGATACTGGGATGCATAGGAGAGGCATCACCAGTAGAAAACAGGAAGTTATTATCCCTCTGTACAGACAGCTGGTGAGACCCCATCTGGAGTACTGCTTGCAATTCCGGAGACCCAATCTCCCTAAAGACATAGACAGGATGGAAGCTGTCCAGAGGAGGGCAACTAAAATGGTGCAGGGTCTGCACCAGAAGACATATGAAGAGAGACTTAAGGAGCTTAATATGTATAGCCTCGAGGAAAGTAGGGGGAGAAGAGGGACATGATAGAAACTTTCAAGTATGTCAGGGGAATCAACAAATTCCAAGAGGGTAGCATCTTTCAAAAAAGAGGTGTGCAAGAACAAGGGGCACAATTTGAAGATGGGGGTGGCTCAGAGGTAATTTAAGGAAGTATTTTTCACAGAGAGGGTTGTGGATGTATGGAATGGCCTTCCAGAGGAGGTTGTGGAGTCAAAACAGTGGTGGAAATCAAGCATGCATGGCACAGTCATAAGGCAATTCTAGGGGTGGGGTAGGAAGAAGTAGGCTACTGGTTAACTAGGATCTGCAGCTTATACATCAGGTAGGAAATGGGCAGACTGGGTGGGCCAAGCGGTCCTTATCTGCCATCAAATTCTATGTTTCTATGTTCTATGTTTACTCTAAAAGAGGATCAAGACAAGGCTTATTCGACACTGTGGACCATGAACTGCTACTCTCATCCCTACACTCCATTGGCCTAGATCCATCCTCCCTTAAGTGGTTCAGATGCTACCTCTCCGTAGATCACAGCAGGTAAAAGCTGAAGGTGACCTCTACCCATTAAGACCACTGTCAAGAGTGTCCCCAAGGCTCTATTCTGGGTCCTATCCTTTTGCCATTTATATAGATAAAATTGATTCAACCCTTACCAAGTCCTCAGTACATCTCTTTGCTGATGACACTGTACTGTATGTCAGCAACCCTTCACCTAAAGTTGCTCATGAAATCCTACAAGCAGAATTCTCCCTGTTACAACATCAGCTTCGAGAAAAAGCTTCTGCTAAATGCAAAGAAAACCAAAGCAATGATGTTCACAACCCAAAACTCCACCAACACATCCTCTTCAATCAGTCTCCCCAGATATGCACTATACTTGGAGAAAATCTGAGTATGTTGAAAATTTCAAATACCTAGGTGTGTGGATTGACAACAGACTTGACTTTACTCAGCATCTAGAACAACTGCTGAAAAAGCTTCTCCTAGCTTGCCTCCTCTACAGATTAAAACCCTTCCTTAATAGAGATTCAAAGATGAGATTAGTCCAGGCCATCTTTCTATCAGTCATTGACTATGCAGACTTCTATAGTCACTGCTCCATTCCCTACCTTCAAAAGTTGGATACCTTATACCATAGAACAATAAGGTTCATTACAGACCTGCCATATAATACTCACCATTGTTCTCTCTATGATTCAGTTGGATGGGTTTCCCTTCATGTCAGGAGGAGCAGAAATGCAGCTCTATGGATCTACAGAGCTTTATCAAAAAACTCCCAAGCTATATCCTGACTGCTTCAACCTGACCACTCCCAGCTCCTATGCCCTAAGAAGCAACAATATCATCCTGCTCAAATTGCCCAAAGTCAACACCAAAATAGGGAGGGCAGCAATCAGCTACTCTCTAGCCATAGCATGGAACACCCTACAAAAATCCCTAAAACTGTCCATTATCATTCCATTTACATCCTTCAAGCAGCACTGTACAGCCTTCTTCACAGAGAAATGCAGTTGCTACCGCTAGAGATAGAATAGTCATCCCACAAAACTTTATTCCAATCACATATGGCATATTCCTTCCAGCCAGACACCGCCAGTATATGGCACCCAATAGTCCCTTCACCATCCTTGTACTCATTATGTGAGTGACTGTCATGGCCTGCATTGTGATATATATGTATTGTACATATTGTAGATGTTAGTTTAACTTTTCTTGCCAAGCTTTAACATGTGAATTCTCTGTATATTATTGTGTTATAAATAACATTTTCTTGTTTCTGTATGTATAACTGTCTTATAAGTATGTGATGTAATTGCTGTGCACCAACTCGAACCTTGACCTTATCAGGTCCATCTTGTAAATGAGCCTTGCTCAATGATGATCGCCTGAATAAATAAAGATTTGATTGATTGATTGATTGATTGATTGAAGGCTGTCCTCTTTCCCATACCTATTTATATTGGCCATTGAGCCCCTAATTAGGTAAATCTCTGAATGTCACACAGTCAAGGGAATCAAATCAGGCAAAATCAATAATAAGGTCTTTGCTTATGCTGACAACTTGCTTGTTTCTCTTTCAAATCTAAGAGATCCTGTAGCACACTTGGGAAAATCTTCAAAGTTTTGCAACCTTTTCTGGTCTTAAACTGAACTGGGCCAAAACTCAAATTATGTCTCTAAATTCATATTTGTGTCCAGGGGATTCTCTGTCAGCGATGCATTCAGAGCTTAAATGCTCGGAATATTTCACTTATTTAGGCATCAGATTATCCAAAGACTCCCATAATCTAGTTAATTTGAACCTACTGCCTCTGATAAAAGAAACTAAATCAGATCTGCAGAATTGGCAAGGCCTCAGTTTGTCTATCTGGGGTAAAATAAACTCTGCAAAATGATTGTGGCTCCTAAAATATTTTATCTCTTTCAAAATTTGCCCTCTGAATACGAACATAAGTTTTTGACCTTTTAAATAGGATAACTAGGCATTTTCTCTGGAATTCCTCTACTCCAAGACTATCACTGGCAAAACTCCGAGCACATGGGTCAGATGGAGGCTTTGGACTTTCACACTGGGAAAAGTATTATTTTCTTTTGTTTTAAACATAGTGGCTGGTATTTACATTCTGACTTGAACAACCATTTTCTGTTGTGGCTCAGGGTCAAAAACAGTTGTTGCTGCCTTATAAAACATCTGATTATCTTTTATGAAACTCCCTTTTACTTAATGACAATATCTGTATTAATACCTCCATCTGGGTGATCAAAAAGATGAAGAATTTACTACTTCTTGAGAATTTCCTGCTCATTTGACCACGCTTTAGAATAATACTACCCTACTATATAGTCAGACCCCTAACAGATTTTGGATGGGGTGGCCTGGGCATCACAAACTTGTGGGATTTATTAGAGCTCGATGGAATTGCTTTCTTTTGAACTTCTTAAAGCTCATTATCACCTTCCAATGTTTCACTTTGTCCACTACCTCCAGTTAGGAAAGGCTCTCAAGATTCAATACTGGTGAGATTTAACTCTCAGTGAAGATTCTGAATGGATTCAGTAATTAATGTGATTAGATTAAAGAAAGGAGGAGCTTGGTATATAGGCTTCTAATTAATACACAAGATCCCTCTCAGTTAAAAGCCTCAGCTAACTGTAATTGGGAGGAAGATCTTGGGAAGCTGTTTCTCCACTGACTGGGCCTCAATGTGGGACAATGCCTGCAGTAGTAGTAGAGATACAGGGTAGGACAGTTCAATACAAAATACTACATTACTACTATAGTGTATGGTGGAGCGTCGTTTCTCCACGAAATCCATCATTTTGAAACCTTGTGACACACACTAGTGGCGTTCGCAGTGCAACAGAATGATGTTTTCTACTGTACTGCCGAACATCACACGGTATCCTCGGGCAGCATTTGACAGTTAGGGTTTACTCCATAGACAGCTGACGTAGCGAAAGTAGCAATGTCGGTGGCAGTACTAATGTTTAGCGTTAAAAGCGTTCACAGTGTGAAGTTCTTAAGCAGTTAAAATGTCAAGCGTGAAAAGGTTCAAAATGTAAAGTTCTTTTCCTTCTAGTAACTGATTTTTTCCCCAAAAAGCGACGTTCCACCATACACTGTAAAGAAAAGTGCATGGGGAACTGATTGACAACAGGGCATCTTTCACCTCATTGGCACTATGACAGCGATTACCTCTCGAGCTGCACCTCGAGGTAATCCGGCTGCCATAGTGCCAACTCAGTGAAAGAATAGCCCTGTTGTCAACTGTTCCTCATGCACAATCCTATATATTACTTCCCCTAAAAGGCTGTTCTCCATGGGTTACCAGCCAGATGCGGCGTTGGAGATGTCAAGGGAAGATGCTAATCTGCTCCATATGCTCTGGTCCTGTCCTCTATCAAGGAAATCTAGGACAAAGTTCACAGAGTCTCTGCTTGGGATATCAACCCCTTTGACCCTAAATTTTTATTCTGAGGATAAAAGGGATGCTGGAGACTGTCTAGGCAACAAAATTCTGTTACATGGTCAGCAGCTTTATTACTCAAAAGGATTCTACTCTTTCATTGAAGTCTCCTCCTTCCACTTATGAGGAATGGGCCTCTAAAATAAGTGAAGTCATTAATAACAAAAGGTTAGCACACCAGGTGATTGGAAAGAAAGAGTTGTTTAAAAGAATCTGGGCACCTTTTCTCAATTATCTGGCTACTCCATGATGTAAGAGTTATTATTTCAGGCCTGAGCCAATATTTAATACTTTGTTTTAACAGAAGACTTTTTAAAGTACAGTGAACTGACCATCTTAATGACTTTGTATGTAAATCCCGTATACGATCTAATAAGTTAATTGTGTATGTTAATAGTTTATTTCAGATGTCTTAATTTTCCTTTATTGTTTTCTATTTGATGTATTTTGTTATCCTGAATACCAATAAAATCTTTTATTTTTTATCATGTGACTATTTTTCTGCTTTGCTGTGGCAACTATCATGGGCATCCAGCCGGGTCCTGCCCGCCAGGAGAGCACCAGGCTCACTTGCATGATGGGGATCCAGCACGGCTGTCGCCAGTCCACCGCAGGGCCTCCCATACCCTGTACAGCCGGCCCGGCCCCAGACCCCCCAGCGATTCCACCGAGTTCTCTCGCGAGGCAGGGTGCGGCTGTCAGGCTGCACGGTTGCACCCAGCCATTTTTCCTCCATTAAGGTCCCTCAGTGGAGCTGCATGCAATGATGTCCACGCACTTACATGCAGACATCTGCCACGCTTCCTCTGCTAACACCTGCATCTGCAGTACCCCCGGGTGTCCCCAGGGGCTGCCGCAGTGCGGTGTGTTTCCAGCCCACCCAGGACTAGGAGAGCTGTCGGCAGATGCTCAGTCCTAGTCCTCCCTTGCCGACCCTTTCGCCCACCCCTCATCCGTCGCCCCTAACCTCCCATCGCCATGAGGGATTGCGCCAGGAAGGAGTCACCGCTATGGACGGCGCCTTCCCATGTGCCCACCTCACGGGATACTGGGGCCGCCCATGCCTATATAGGGTTGGTGAAGTCGATGGACGCCGATGGTGTGGGCAACCCCAATTGTACTGCTGAAAATCTTCTGTGTGGATTCCTCGCTCCAACGGTGAAGGTTCCTACGGTGTAACCTGATGACTGAGATACCCCTGAAGAAGATCAATCTTTTTAGAGATGGGGACTTTTAGAGATCTTAGGACTATATAAGAAAAGTACTGAAACTATATATCCTCAGCCTCTTGATACTTCCACTGGTTAATAATCTTTACTAATTCACATTCATTTAGCTATTATACTATACTTATGAATGTGAAAAATAATTTCATTTATATATAATTTTATCATGGAAATATCTAGATAAACTTTTAAAAGGACCTTACAAAATATCCATTGGAAGACAAGTTTTTAATAAGCCAAAACTTAGGTTATCTGTCATCTCATAGATACACAGAATGTGACAGCAGATAAGGGTGCTGGGAGCCTCAATCTTGACAATAATGTGTGTTTTTTTTTAATCAATTTACTTATTATAATACCCTCTACCCTACCCCCACAATTACTTTTAGACTACTGTGACAGGGTTGGTTGACTCTCTGTCCCATTTGTGATGTGTAGAGAGAGGCTGAAGCAAGGATTCTGCCTACTGGCTCTTGTCTTTTCGATTGGACTGCACAGTCAACTCTTACCTATACTTGCTGCTTTTTCTTTTTCCCTTTTTGCTGTCTCTATCTTGCTTATAAATAGTTATAAAAAATATGCATTAAACGGATTTGTCAACTAGATATAGTTATTACTGCTGAAATGACTACAGAAACAGCTCTTTGTTTTTATTCGCTAAGTTTAAGAGTGTGTGACCTTTTGATCTCAGACTGGTGGAATCTGTCAGCAAAAAGAGGTCAGCTTGTAACTGGGTCACAGTGCTCTGGAAGCTAGGATCTGACACAATTCTGAAGTTATGGGTCACAATGCTCTGGTGGAAGCTAGAACTGACTTGCCACAAGTCTGTGTCAGGGTTACAGTCACAGGTGTCTTCAGCGGATTCGAGACCAGATGCAACAGAGAGCTGGTGGGTTGTAGATTTCAGTTCTGAACTCAGAAAATGGGCTTAGTTTTTGGACTGCCTATGCTGAAAACCAGTCACTACATTTCTTTTTGTTTCTATTCTGGTTACTTATAATAATAAATCACTACAAGCCAGCCAGGTGGTGCAGAGGGTTGAGGCGATGGATGCTTTCTCACGCTACACCAGTGACCGGCTCGGGAACAACCTTGGGTTGTCAGGGTGCTGGCGTGAGGTGGGGAGGGTGGAACAGGATTCAGCATGCTGGTGGGCAGCTCTCCTCTTCTGAGGGTGGCAAGGGAGGTTGGCACCCCCATTCCCGCTCCCCTGGGTGGCAGTGCGGTGGGTAGCATAGGTAGAGAGGCAGCAAAGTAACGGGAGGTGGAAGGGCTGAGCTGGCACCATGGGTGTGAAGCATGCCTCCACACGCTTGCATCGGCTGTGTGCCGAGGCCCTGGAGGGTCAGGGAGAACATTTAAAAATGCGTGAGTGTCCTTGCCGCTAGTTGGCGGAGGAAGCAAAGGGACCAAACAGCTATATTAAAAATAAATAAATAATAAATCACTGCTTGTGGATTTTACAATTTCTCCGGTCTGCGTAGCTTCCTGACCCAAGCCTCAGTTACAACTATCCTATGCATTTTGAAACCATTTACTGTTTTTGCCCCCACTACTTCCTTTGAAGGCTATTCCAGGTATCCACTGCCCTTTTTTTTAAAATGTTTGTTTATTCATAAACATGCCATAAACAGTACAATTTAGGGTACCATATGAATGTACAGTTCACAAATTAGTGAGTGTTACAACATATATTAGCATCACGATACACAAGACCTTTACATTTTGATGCCACAGGTGGGGTAATATACAAAGAGTTCTTAAGAGTGCTATATAGCATACTCTTACAATGCTAGGCAGGCCAGCCATGCTAAGACCTGTGCGGAAAACATTATAAAATAGGTAGACAATAGGATAGATTAGACACGGTTCGAAAAACATTATTCCTACACTCCTAAAATATTGAAGGTAGAAGAGGTCTTGGACAGTACAGCCAAGCTTCAGCTTTGAAACAAAATTACGTAACAAATATGGCACCTTTACCAGTACTGGCTAAAATAGAACATATAGAGGAAGAAGCAGAGGAAACTATTCCCCAAATGTAATAGCTTCAGTACAATGACAACGCCTACAAAGTTAGTGCCCTATTTAAGCATAATGTTCAAAAACATGTAAAGGAAGATCCTCTGAATAAGTCTTTCCAGTTCAACTGTCTACATCCACACTGCTAGTGTCGTACTGGAGAAGGGCTCCTCGTGGTCCATGCCATGTTGTTAAAGTTATGTTCAGCCAGTTGTAGTATAGCTGGCATTAGGCCACTGAAGGTAGAAAGAACAGTTTGAAATTAAATATATCAGCTGGATAAACATGCACCAGTCAACCATCGGTCAACACAGCAGAAATAATCTTCAGTCACCCTCTTCAGAACCAGCACTATGACTCTGGGCAACAGAGTCTTCACTTCTGAATTCGCCTAATATTTTGTCCACTTTCTTTTTGCTTCTCCAGGATCCGTGAACGGGAATGTTTGACCACCATATGCTATCTGGAATTTTGTTGGCGCCAACAACAAAGGTGTTATTCTGAGGCTCAGAGCTGTCACCGGCGGATCAAACATCTTGCGGTGGCTCCTGGTAGCCAAGGACCAATCAGCAAAAAACGTTCACCTCCTGCCCATGCACCTGTAAAAGACAGTGGGTTGAGCCAATAAGGATGAAGTCCTGTACCTCAGGACCTGCCATGACCAACAGAACAGTCTAACTGACCTCACAGTTCCCTGTGCTTGCCTGAAGTTCACTGTAAGCTCTCTTGAGGGAATCGGTATCCAACCCCGTGATACTACCGTATAATAGACTGCAGTCACTGCTGTAGAAAAGTAAGTAAATTTCTCCCTCAGTCCTTCCCAAAGACCCACAAGCCATATATTCTTCAGATGTGCTCTGACATGATTCATTTCAGTAGTCAGTTTAGCCACAACCCTTGCCTCTGCTGCAGCCATTCTTCAGCCTCCTAAGCTGCTTTCATAGCCCCATCGATTCTGACCTCCTGGGCACTAAGACAGTTGAGGACTTTTCGATTTTCCGATCCGTCCTCCTGGACCGCTCTCAGGACAGTATCCCATGGCAGAGGGTCTCCTGCTCCACTCAGGCTTGCAACAGTTGCACCATCCCCAAAGCCATGCTTGAGCCTGTTGCTGTTGCAAAGGTTGATTTCGGTCCAGAGCTGCCAGCTTTGTTCTTCAGATGACCCATTTTCAAACGTGGTACTGGTCGACTCCAGATGTAACTAACTAGTCGAGTGAGAGCCTTAAAAACTGGTAGAGTGGGTAGAAATATAAAATAAAATGTTTAATGTTTAATTGGAGCTTAAGGCAGAGCTAAGCCAAGACACGAACGTGGCTCTCTGCCCCCAACCACCCACCCTTTCTGTGGAAAAGTACTTCCTACATCCCTCCTGAATTTATCTCCTTCCAGCTTCATATTACATCCCTTGTTTCAGAGCACCTTTCCTCAGGAAGATACTCCCCTCCTGTACCTTATTATCCCCGTAATATATTTAAAGGTTTCTGTCATATCCACCCCAACCTCCAGGGTGTACACACAGATATTTAGCTCCTTGAGTCTTTCTTCATATGGCTTTTGATGCAGACCCTGCACCATTTTGGTAGTCCTCCTCTGGACTGCCTCCACTCTGTCTATGTCTTTTCTGAGGTGGGCTCCAAAACTGTACCCAGTACTCAAGGTGGGGTCTTACAAGTGGTTTATATATGGGCATAATCACCTCTCTCGTCCTGCTGGAGATACCCCCACCTATGCACCCAGCATCCCACTGGCTTTCTCGATTGTTTCATTACACTTCCTGGTCTGTCTCAATGGGACGAACTTGGGATTACAGGTACACTTACACTCTAAGGTTAGTCCCAGGAGTTAAGTGTCCTGTTATACATTCAGAAAATGTTGTACACAGAGCGAAATGTCTGAATTAGCAAAACTTACTTAAAGCAGCAGTTATTTGTTAGTCGGCAAAACATTTCATCATTTAATTTTTCAGCAAAAATGTATTTCTGAGATCTAAGATTTATGCTCAGTATAGTTTTAGTTTTCTCAGATATTGTTAAAATAGCTTTTACAGCTAATTTTGATTTGCATCACTAAAGATGAGGTTATCTGTTGAATGTACATGCTAGAGACATACTGTAGATGTATTAGGATGGTGCTACTATGTGTTTGCTTTTTTATAATCCTACTTTATTGAAGTGCTTTTTTTTCAGATAAACAGCAGAGACATTGAGAAAAGCAAAGAGTACTGGGTATGTTAATCTGTATACATAAATAATTTACGGAAATTGACGGATGAGGCAAGACAATGCAACTGTCTGGGTACAACCAACTCAAAGACCTTCAGGTACTACATGTTTACAGTACAGATAAAATTAATTCTGTCATCTCTTGTTCCAACCTGCTAGTAATAAAACTCAGCGTATTTAATAACGTGCTCAACTTAAGTTTGTATATAACTCATCTGTGCTACATTTCTTCAAAGACCAATAGTTTATTCATATATGTGTATGACTGTTTTTCCATTCTGTACATATCGCCCACAGTAACCTCCCAAGTTGCCTCAGTGGGTAGTTTGGCCAAGAGCCACTCTTTAGTTATTACTTTTTAGCCTTTGTCGCCAACATTAGCCAGAGCTTAAGCTGGCTACCCTTAATTCTTGCTAAGGTGCAGAGGAGAGGTTGTTATATGACCAAATACAGGCCTATCTGAGTATATCAGCTCCTCACAAGCATCCAGCATGGTTTTCATAAAAATCATGTCATGGTACAGACACTGCACTGGTGCATGCGACCTCTGCTTTGGAGAAAGGTTTAGTTATCAAAGCTTTTGATAAAGGACAGTCTCTGTCCGAAATGCATCAGGTTGGACATGTGTAGGGTGGTTCATACACTCCTAGTCTATGTCAAATAAAATGACTTTTAATGTTTCAACACCAAGGCTGTGTGGCATCTGTTTATTGGAGGCGGTGAGTGCCCACCACGTGAGTACCATTGTGCTGTGATAACTACACTTGCAGGGGCAGTTAGTGCCTAAATATGCCCATGGGAGTGCAGTTATCACAGTGTAATGCACACTCTGTCATGTCTTATTGCTTGTACATAGATACTGATGCTTGACTGCATTGTTTGCTATTTCAATAAGAATTCTTTTTGTAGTTTGCCTGTTTGTTCCTTCCTTCTTTGCCAACCATGCCCCTCCTTTCCAGACTGGACCCCAGCCCTGTCACCTGGCTTCTGGTTGGCTTACCTTGACATCCCATATCTGCCATCACAGCTTACCTCATGGTGGGGGCGGTAGGTCCTAACTGCCGCAGTTCGGGATTCAGTTCATGGAGGGCTGCTTGTCACCATCAAGCAGCACAAATGAGTACGATTTTGTCCCTGTTGTAGGCCCTTGCACTACCCAGTTTTGCAAGCCTTTTTTTGACATTCTGTTTATCTCCGGAGGGCCAGGGCATCTCCCGGTGTACCTCTCGGACTCCACCTCTACTCCTCACCTGAAACCCCTCTCATTGGGAGTACAAAGGTTGAGCATCCCCTCCCAAGCCTACAGACTCGGCCAGCCCCTCGGATCTAAGCCTCCTGGGGTGGGACCACCACTCCTTACCTAGTAACCTTTCTGGAATTTAGACAGTGGTCCGTGGCTGGGTCGAGGGCCTGGGAGAGCCAGTGAGAAGGTGGTCCGGTGTTGGGGATGTGGGTTTTGTCCACTGGGGTCACCATCGCCTTCTTGGACCCTCAAGGTTTTTCCTTGCATTTTCCCCAAGACGCTGCATGCAATTACCCTGTATGGCTCCTCTTCTGCTGCTGGCGCCTGCCATCACCTCACCCATGTCTAACGTCCCTGCTCATGTACTGCCCCGATCTCCATCAGGAGTCGCTGACAGAGTGGGAACCCCTGGAACCCACCCTGGAGAGGAGAGCAGTCCTCCGGATGTTCAATCCTCTCCTCCTGCCGACCTCCCAACATCCCGAATCCGTTCCCAAACCCGGTCGCCGGCGTGGTGGCTGTGGCGTGCAGCGCCTCACCTCAGTGCCACTGGACCAGCTCAGTTTTGCAGCTTGCTCTCGCAAATGCCCCAGGGGTCAGAGGCACTACAGCAAGATCCCTCCTAGGTGCTTCCTAAGAGCAGCGTGCAAAGCCTCTCACCCATGGGAAGAGAGCATTCAGATGGATGCCCTGTACCCCCTTGTTAGCCTCAGATCCTGACACTCCAGGCTCAAGCATAAACCTGAGTCACCACCATGCCAGACAAGATCCCTCCACTCAGCAGTAGAGCCAGCACTGATGGTTTCAGTTTTATTGTTGTGTGTATGTGTGCGTTTATTTAGCACTCACTGTTTGCATTGAAACCCCACTCCCCCAAATTTTTGCCTCTATTTAGTATTTTGCACTGAAACCCAATTCCGCAATGTTTGTGTTTATTTAGTATCTTGCACTAATTTCTTGCACTGAAACCCCACTCCCTCAGCATTAAGTTTCCATTCATAAACCCCCCTTTTTTTTTGCATCACATTTTTGTTCAAAATAAATGTGCTGATTTGTACTCAATATGAGGCGGGGGGAAGACAAATGAATTTTAAGATTTAAATAACTAGAACTAGGCATTTTAAAATAGAAAATCAGTGGTGCTAGTGTCCACATCACAAAATCACCATCACAACTGCCACCACTTGGCACCTTGTTGGCTGTAACATAACACAAACGCCTGAGGACTGAGCTGCACACTCTCCCACTAGCTTTGGTCTCTCCATGCCATGTGGAGCACTGCGGGAACCCATTTGCCCTGCTGTCCATGCTAAACATGTAATAGAAACATAGATTTTGACGGCAGATAAGGATCGCCACCCACCCAGTCTGCCCATTTCCCTACCTATTGGATAAGCTGCAGATCCTAGTTAACCAGCAGCCTACTTCTTCCTACCCCACCCCTAGAATTGCCTTATGACTGTCCCATGCATGCTTGAATTCCACCACTGTTTTTGACTCCACAACCTCCTCCGGAAGGCCGCTTCAGCATCCACAACCCTCTGTGAAAAATACTTCCTTAAATTACCTCTGAGCCGCCTTCTATCTTCAAATTGTGCCCCTTGTTCTTGCACACCTCTTTTTTAAGATGCTACCTCTTGGACTTTGTTGATTCCCTTGAGATACAACAGCTTAATCTGGTTTAAGGTCAGTTGGCATTCATCTGTATCCCCTCCCCGGTCGTGCCTGAAAATAGGCAGGATTTGTCTAGTGCACTTACCCGGTCAACAAAACTAACTAACTAACTTGAAAGTTTTATCGTGTCCCCCTCTCCTCCTTTCCTCGAGGCTACATATTCAGCTCCTTAAGTCTCTCTTCATATGTCTTCCAGTGCAGACCCTGCACCATTTTAGTTGCCCTCTCTGACAGCCTCCATCTTGTTTATGTCCTTGCGGAGATTGGGTCTCCAGAACTGCACGCAGTACTCCAGATGGGGTCTCACCACCTGTCTGTACAGAGGATAACTCCCTGTTTTCTACTGGTGATGCCTCTCCCTATGCATCCCAGTATCCCCAGCCCTCCTTGCTGCCCTCTCACATTGCTTGCCCACCTTTAGGTCATCTGATATGACTACCCCTGGTCCCTTTCCATTTTTGTTGTTGCTAGTATCTCACCCCCATTGTGTACTCTTCCCTGGGTTTTGTTTCTCAGGTGCATTACCTTGCACTTCTTAGCACTGAATCTAAGCTGCCATACATTTGACCATTCCTCTAACCTTGCAAGTCCCTTCTCATCCTTTCCACCCCACCTTGTACATCAACTCTATTGCAGATCTCTTGTGTCATCTGCAAGAGACATACTTTTCCTTCCAGTCCTCTGCAATGTCGCTTATAAAGACATTGAAGAGGACCGGTCCTAATACTGAACCCTGTGGCACCGCATCAGTAACCCCTTTCTTCAGAGTGGACTCCATTTACTATTACTCTGTGTCCTATTCTCCAGCCAATTCTTTACCCAGGCTGTCATCTTGGGACCCACTCCAGGCTGGCTAACTTGTATATTAATCTTTGTGTGGGACTGTGTCAAATGCCTTGCTAAAGTCTAGGTAGGCCATGTCCACAGCCCTCCCTGATCTACTACTTTGGTCACCCAGTCAAAGAAATCTATCAGATTTGTCTGGCATGACCTTCCCGCTGTGAATCCATGCTGCCTTGGGTCCTGAGCCCTCTGGCCTCTAGATACCAACAATTCTTTCCTTCAGAAGTGATTCCATAATTTTCCCTACCACTGAGGTTAAACTAACAGGTCTGTAGTTTTCTGCTTCTGCCTTGCTCCCACTTTGTGAAGGGAATCACATCTGCCCTTCTCCAGTCCTCGGGTACCACCCCATCCTCCCATGATTTGTTAAAGAGGGTAGTCAGTGGTGTCACTAGTTCTACCCTTAGTTCTTTTAGAATTCTGGGATGAATCCCATCAGGCCTCATTGCTTTGTCCACCTTCAGTTTTGCCGCTCTTTCAGAACCCTTTCTTCTGTAAATGGGCTGGTATCAACTTCTGTATCCAGAGTGTTTCTACTGTTTGTTTTAAGTACCTCCCACTTCCTTTGTAAATACTGAGCAAAATATTTGTTTAGTATCTCTCCTTTTCACAGTCACCCTCTGCCCACCCTCCCTCCTCTTTATTAAGCCTCACTAGCCCTCCCTTGGTCTTCCTTCGCTCCTGATGTACCTATAAAGGTTTTATCCCCTTCTAACTGGGTTGGCTATCTTTTTCTCGGTTTGGGCCTTTGCTGTTCTGACTGCCTTCCCAGCTTCCTTTTGCTTTAACTGATACAGTTCCCTGTCCTGCTCCTTCTGTGATTCCTTGTACTCCTGAATGCTTTCTTTTCTCTTGAACCTTCACTGCCACTACCTTTGAGAGCCATAGTGGTTTCTTACATCATTCTGTTTTGTTAATTTGCTTCACACAAAGGCTTGTTACCTCTGTGATGGCAGTTTTTATTATTCCCATTGTTCTTCCACCCTCCTTCCTGCCCATTTGCTAGTGCATTCCTTAGGCACTCACCCATTTTGGCAAAGTCAGCCCTCCTAAAGTCCAGTACTTTTGTTTTTGTATGGCTTGACTCTATTGCTGTGTTTATTGTGAACTATACTGTTCGATGGTCGCTAGTTCCCAGATGGCTACCCACTTCTACATCTGTGATCCTCTCTTCATCTCCATTTGAGAGAACCAGGTCTAAGATTGCTCCCTCTTGAGTGGGCTCCAATACTAGTTGTCTAAGGCATGCCCTTGTAGGGCATCTAGAATAACCCCACTCTTTGAAGTGGCTGCTGCAACTGCACTCCAGTTAACATCTGGCATATTCAGATCACCCATCAGCAATATCTCCCTTTTTCTGCCATTCTAAGTATTCTTTCTATCATTTCCTTGTCCATTTCCTCCTCCTGAGAAGGGGTCTGTATACAACCCTGTGCGGATTGTGGTGCCATTGCCGGTCTCAAATTTTACCCACAGTGCTTCTTCTCCTCCCTGTTTTCCGCTTTGTTCTGTTGCTTTGATTCCTTCCCTTATGTAAAGAGCTACCTCCTCCTCCTCTTTTACCCTCCATGTCCCTCCTGTAGATAGTGTATCCTGGTATGTTTATGTTCCAGTCATGGTTTTGTGTGTACCATGTTTCTGTGACTGCCACGATATCCAGATGTTCCTCCTCCATCAAGGCCACTAATTCAGGAAGCTTGTTACTCAGACTACGGGCATTGGTACTCATTGCTTTCCATTTTTGATGGCTTTACCTTCTTTTGCAGCATCCCCACTGACCTGTCTACCCTCGTCTTTTCTCATTTACTACCCTGTTTTGTAGGGAGAGGCTGGGATTTTCCTGCTGCTTATCAGTGCCTCCCTTGACTAGTTTAAAAGCTTCCAATGAAGCATTTAAACCCGATTGCCTCAAAAAGACTTGTTCCTTCCTGGACAGGTGCAGACCATCCTGCCAGTATAGGCTGGTGTCCCTCCAGGTGGAACCCCAGTCCCCAATGAAGCCAAACCCCTGTGCTCCACACCATTTTTTCAACCATTCATTAAACTGCATGGTGCAAAGTACCTGCCTCACTCATGCCATTGACAGGCAGCACCTCAGAGAAGGATATTGTGTGTGCTACTTGTCTTAGGCCCTCCCTAATTCTACAAAGTCCTTCTGCACTGCTCTAATCTCATGATTAGCCAAGTCATTTGTCCCTAGGTGGACAATGACGCCCAGCTCAGACTCCCGTGCAGCAGTTCTCGTGATCCTGAGGATGCGCTTCCTGTCTCTCCAAGCCATGGCACCAGGCAGGCACCTACTTCAGTTTTCCTGCTCCCCAATTGTATCCCCCTAATTGAGTCCCCACCAGGAGCTGCTTCCTTCCTTGTGGTGTCCTCTGCCTCCTTCCTGTGGGCCTCCCTTGAGACAGTTGTCCTCAGTCCTTAGTCTCCTCTGTGGGTGCATCCATAGGGGAGCTATGCTCCCCAGAATGGTGTATGGATTGTGTGTGGAACAACTGACTGGGTGTGCCTCTGTTCCACCATCCTCACCCTCCCTGAGCCCACTGTGGTCCAACTGCTGTGCTTTCTTCCAACCTCTGAGGTAGTGGTCGTGGCTCTGGTGCTCCGTGGATGGGAGAGGTTCCTTCCTACCTCCAGTGTGGCTTGGGAAAGGTCCCCTTACTACTGTCCAGTGTGGCCTGAAGACGGGCAACTTCCTCCCTCAGGGCAGAGAGTTGTCTGCAAATAGGCAGCATCTCAGCCTCCAGAAAGACTCCCGGAAGACTGCTGCCCCACAGCCATTACATTGTACTACTCCCACATTTTTTTTTTTTGTGTGTGATTGGTTTGTAATATATATATATATATATATATATATATATATATATATATATATTATACAATTGTATGCTTATATTGTCAGTGCAGTGTGCTAGAGAGGATATGACAGTGATATGCACCTTGCACTTTGAGGAAATGATGTCAGAACCCCAGGTATAAAGGAACTATTTCCAGGGGTGGGTGGGTGAGGGGTGGGAAGGCTGGGCCTAAATTGTGCCCTCACAAAACAATCAGCTAAAAGCTCTGACCCACCGCTGCGATGAGTGCCTTCCTGTCAGCAAGATGCCCTACACAACAGTTTGACAGAGAAAATACCCTGCTAATCAAACAGAGAAAATCCACACATCCAAGTCAGACACAGGTAAACCTCCCAGCCCCAAAAACAGGCCTGGTGGTTTGTGCTCTGAAAGCTGTCTGCCCCAAAATAAGTCAGCTGTGCTTTAAACTCTTCCTGCACTGAAAATGTTAAGAATTGTAACAACAATCTACATTGTAATGTAGATAAATAGGCATTTGACTCCAAGACACAGAAACACAGAATCTGACAGCAGATCAGGACTGCTTGGTCCACCCAGCCTGACCATTTTCCCTGCCTATACTGTCATCGCAGACCCTGCTTGATTTCTGCCCCCGCCTCCCACTGAGATTCCCTTGTGCCTATCCCATGCATGCCTGAAGTCGACTACTGTTTTTGCCCCCACCACCTCTTCTTCTTGAAGACTGTTTCAGGCATCACTCTTTTAGTGACATACTTCCTCACATCTTTCTTGACTTTACCCTTCTAGCTTCACTGCATGTCCCTTGTTCTCGGCATCTTTTCCTCTGAAAATACTGCCATTCTGTACCTTGTTTACCTCGTGGAGGTATCTGTAGATCTCCATCATATCCCCACTCTCACTCCTCTCTTCCAGAGTGTACATACTGAGGTCCTTTAGTCTCATCTCATAGGGATTCTAATGCAGACCCCGCACCTTTTAGTGACCCTCTTTGAAGTGCTCCACTTTGTCTATGTCCTTCCTGAGATGTGGTCTCCAGAACTGGACAAAGTACTACAGGTGGGGTCTCATCAGTGATCTATACAGTGGCAACACCTCTCTTCTCTGTTACTGGTAGTACCTCTCTGTGCACTCTAGCATCCCACTGGCCTTGTCCACTGCCTAGTCACACTGCTCGCCACCTTGAGGTCATCAGATATGATAACTCCCAGGTCCTTTTCCTGTTTGGTGACTGTCAATACCTCTTCTCCGATTCTGTATTCCACCTCAGGGTTTCTGTGCCCTAAGTGCATGATTTTGCACTTTTTGGCATTGGGACCCATTGCCATACCCTTGACTGTTAATCTGGCACATTCCACAAGCACTTAAACCCTACAACTTTTTTTTAAAGACAAAGTCAAAGTAGTGAAACTCTATACAACTCGCGTAAACCCTAGCATATCTGTCATGATCATTCTTTTTTTTTAACTTTATGTTTATTGGTTTGCCATCAAAAATACAGCTGATTACCAACATTTAATCTAACAGTAAGATACCTTAAACTTTTCCATGAGGGCGCCTACCTCTTAATACAATCATTGAGTCCATTAAATGTTAAAGATACATCTTTAGGGGTCCAGTGGCAATGAAGGTTCAGGCGCTGGACGCCACACCATCGATACCGCGAATCGGTTCGGAGCAGACTCAGGACGTTGGGGGTTGGCAGGGGGAGATAGTGCACTGACACCATTGCACGCTCTGGCTCCAAGGGAGGAAATCTAGGTGGAAAATTCCAGGGCAGTCGTGGGCGACTGATGCCCATGCACCGCCGCCCCTGATCTGAAAGGTGCGCCCCAGGTATCAGGATCCAGGTCCCTATGGGGATACTGCGTGCCGGCCTGTGAGAGGAGAGCATGTCACTGACCAGATTGGGTCTGGGGTGGGTGCGCGTGCCAGATGACTCTGTCAGCCATCTGTAGTGAAAGAGATAAAGAATGCCATGACAAAAAAAGATACGCCTTTGGGGAGTTCAATAAGAAAAATATATCAGTCATTCAAACCATTTGCTACTGCTGTATGGGAATCCCATGAGCTATATGGTGTTTAAAGAAAAGGAATTTCTCAAAGTCACTTATAGGTCCATCTTCCCTGCTGTGGGGTAGAAGTTTCCACCATACTAATTATCCTTAGCATATGCACAAAGTAGTGCTAATTAGGAAAAAATATATGCTTACTGTTGAATCGTGATAAACATTAATACCAACATCACTCCTATTTGTATACATCTGCTTCTTTAACTTTAAACTACTAAGCTAAGGCACTATAAACAGCATGCACTGTGTACCTCATTTTAACTCTTGGTAGAAAAATATAGCAAAGCTGAAAATCTCCAGCTGAGATCGAGAAATTAGGAGTGGGGGCAAAATAAAGTCTCAAGTCCTGTAGTATCTTCTCCAGTACTCAGTATTGCTGGATACCATAGTCCCTCCTCTTCTACTTCTTTACTTTAAAGAAACAGTTTGTGAGAGAAAAGAAAAACAGTACCATTGTATCCTCAGGAAACTCTTCGATCAAGAAGGGTCGCCTCCCGCATACAGCGCGAGGTCAAGACAGGGCATGTTTTTACACTACTTTAAAGCATCCCAGGATCGAAAAAATAAACCTTGCTGCGTGCACAAGCGGAGGAGGTCCGGGAAACCATGTCATGTGGAACCCCTGCCTCGCAGCATCGCCGAGCTCCATCAAAACGCTCTCTTTGATGGGTTATGTAAGATAGGTCCGGGAATATCTTAATCTGGTCTCCTCATGCAGTAGTGTTTTCTTTCTTCTAGCCACAGCCAGCAGGAAATCTCTGAACACACACCATCTGTTGCAATAACCACTGTTCTGGGAGCTTCAGGGTTTTCAGGATGGCCCCATGCAACCTCTATAGGCTTTCTGTAATTTTTGCACTATTGGGTGGCCTCTTCCCAACTGTTGCACCATCCAGTCTTGTCTAAAAAGCATTAGATGATCTCCTCACATCCTTCAGACAGCCCTAGGAGCCTATGTTAGGGCGCTCGCTTGGTTTTCAAGATTCTCAAGCGACAGCGGAGGTGCATGTTCTCCTTAATCACTGTATTCACAGCTCCTAGGGCTGCGCCTGCTTTCTTGTTGGCCGCCACTGTTGCTGTTTGATTTATTTTTCGATCTGTGACTCTACTGTAGCCACCCAGTTGGTGACAGCATCAAACTTATTAGACAAGCCTGACACTCATGCTATCAGGTATGTTCAGTTTTTTCCTAGGGTTCGCATTGTTTCTGTTTGTTGTTCCTCTTGGGATCAGGCTCACGCCATGGGTGGCACTCATGGTAGAAGCTCCAGATACTGTTTTGTTTTTCATTCCAACTCCCAAAGACTTTTCTTTGAGGATTTCCCATCTGAATCCACAGGTGTTCCGCTTTATATTATATAGCTTGTAGTCTTTAGTCTTTGAAAATTCGGCTATCTTGGCTCAATAGTTTTATATTGAGTAGCAGAGCTCAATTAGTGTGCAGCCATCTTGCTCTGGTCCCAGAGCACCCCCCATCATGCTTATTCTGTTCATTGGTGGCACCTGGTATCCAGTCAACAGGATGCAGGAATGAGGGCGTAATGTGGGTGCCACAATAGTGCGCACCTCATGTGGGCGCCCAGGACTTGAAGGCATGGTGCGCTGAGGCATCACTCTGTATCATGTCTCCAATATGCCCAGGGAGCAGGTGACTATATTTATTTCAGGGCAGGTGCGGGGTGCAGGGCAAGCCCCCTTATAAGCGCACACTAAATCAATTACGCACTCTTGTGTCTGCGGTGCAGTTGCCAGGAGCTGTCATTACTTGTTGTTTTTGACTGCACCCCGCCCCATGCTGCGCTTTGTTGTCGCCTCAAAGTGGGTGAACCATGGCACTTTTAAGTTGCATACTGCATACTATGAATAAGGATTTTGCCTTTTTAGACTTTTTTCAGTTCTTCACATTTTTGCCTCTGGGCATGTCCTCCTTACTCTGTCTGGTCTTCTGCCAGCGACATCCCAGCATCAAATGCTGATTCACCCCGCTGTCAAACCAGCAGGTATCCCCGCCACACTGTGCTCGGGTTGCCAGTGACCATCACTGTTAGACGACCCACAGCTGTGATTTTCTGTTTTCCACCCACAGTCCCCTCCCTTGATGCTGTGCAGCACCACAGAACAGGCCATGCATGCAGTGGCAGTCTCATGGGAGGAGGAGAGGCACCTGTCCCACTGCAGGGTTCGCTTTTGGTGGAACCTGCCACAGTCTCACCCCAGCTTGAAGAGCTGCCATGTGGCAGCGCCACCCCAGCACCCCCCGGCCATCCAAGCCAGCTCCTGAGTCTGTATCACAGTATGAAAGAACAACATGCTATCCACTGGGTCACTGGAAGGCCCTCAGTTTTTATAATTAACATTTTATCATGTAAATTCAATTATCTAAGGAATAATGTACACCCAACTGTATATTAAATATAGAATAATACATGGGTGAGTGTATATAACCAGAATTTCCTACACACCCAAAGTGTGATACTGGTTTATAAAATATCCCACACTGAGGGTGTGTGTGTAAACTTCTGTTACACACACCTCTCCCATGTTTTATTTTATTTAATTACTGGTCAACATTTTTATGACATTGGATTTTAAAATAACAGAGTCAGAGAGTGGAAGTCTTCTCAGTTTCCCAGGGCTGTCACATCAAAATGCGATTCCATTATTTTATTTTTGTCAGAATGGTAATTTTATTACGATTTGTGTATTTCGTTAGTAAAACGTTTACTCACGTGACTGACTTTTGAAATCTAGATTTAATAGTTGCCGTATTGGACCTTGCAAGAATAGATCCAGAAGCAAATGATTTGATACCTTTTAATGGACCAACATAGATGTAACAACAAGAACAAAGTGTTTCTAGCTGGACCAACCAGTCCGACATAAATACCTTTGAGCTAGGAGCTCCTTTTACAAAGGTTCCACATCGGTGAGTTAAACAAGCAGAAAACACTGGTATAAGCTTATAACAGAGTAACTGATTTAAAACAAACAGGATAACACTGAAGACTGTGTTAGCAGAGTAAATGACAAGATTATGCAGGTCATATACACATGGATACAGTTCATCATAAAGCAATAAGTATACATCACAAAACACTCAGTAAACATCTTATGTGAGGCCAGAACATACAATAGTGGGTTGCAGCCAAGCAGCATTGTCATAGCCTGGAGGGCATAGGGTGAAAATAGGTAGGGGTGGGAGGAAGGGGTAGAGTAGGAGGAGAAGGAGGTATTGGGAGAGTTTGCTGAGCTCACGCTGAGTGTAGCACTAGTGCTCGAGATAGGCAGCGACATACAACCACCTGTTATAATGCAAAATATCAACTGGGCAGTTGTAACACTGATAAAACCATAGTTATTCATATATAAAAATGCTAACCAGTAATTAAAAAAATAATTTATGAATGGGTTTATTGAGATATTTAATTCATCGACACACCTGGAAACAAGCTGTTTGCTGCTCAGCATGTTCCTTCCTGGTAAAAATGTCATATAAATAAACTGAATGAAATGTCTCCATAAACCCCTTGATAAGTACCATGGCTTGGCCCACTTTGTTCTAAATGCCCAAAGAGAAACCCAGCATTGGTAAGAGTGGGAGTTACACCTACATTAGTTTGATAATAAATGTCTGCCAAATGATAGAGCTCAGAGAATTCGGGCGATCACAGCCATATAAACTGCATGCCACAGCAGTCATGTTACTACTATGTTGGTACACTGCTCATTTACGGTACTCCACTTTATAGTTACTAGGCAGTGGGTAAAACAAAACTCATTTTTTATAACTTGTATGAATTATTTTATGAGAGTTTTTTGTAACCTGTATTAATTATTTTGATGAGAGGGGTAACTGTACCTCATTTGAACTGTTCTTGGAGTTCTTGTTTTTCTTATCAGAGGGGGTAGTTTGCTGAAGAGGCTATAAACCTTAATATGTTTACATGCTGCTCATTGATGGCACCTACTGTCCTTGGGGCAAAGGAGCTATCAAAAGGACAGTAATCTGAACTGAAATCATTTCTGAGTGTTGCCATGCCTCTTGGGCTACAGTTCTGCAGCTTATAGACATCAGTAATTTTACATTTTGCAATGGTGGTTGCCTCTCAATCTGGAATTAAATCGAGGGACATTTGTTTTTTGTCCTGTATAGCCACAGAAGCACTATCTATATGTTATATACTGCTGCATGATGTACCTTGAACATGAATAATGTACTTACATTTTATTACAAAATGAAAAAAAACTAGTTGAAAAAAATAAAGAAATCCACCACTGTGAACTCTTGAATAAGCTGGGATGGATCTCTGTGAGAGTAAGCATAAGGCCCATATTGATTTCATATACAAACGCACCGCCAACAAAGTTCCAGCATATATTAATGAGCTTCTGCATAGTCATATTGTAACGTATTGTCCAAGGGCTTTGAGCTCCTAGAATCAAAAGTAGGCATGGCCAACGTATGCTTTCCTATTGCTGGTTCACATATATTAAATTAACTCCTGCTGGCCTAGTGGAGGTCCAGCCCTGGTCCCTCTACCGCCATAATGTCTGTGAAAAATGGTGCTAAGCTAATGTACGACACAATGTGATTCTTGGATCAGGTCACATCATTTGATAAACAACAACCCATACCTGCTTAAAGGAGATAGGAAATTATTTTTACATAGTAAACTGCCCTTCCTTCTTCATTTCCATGTTAGTTATGTATTCTGATATGATTTGATGATTTTTTGATAAATAAATGATCTAGCTTTGGGGTGCCCTCAGATTTACATCGAGGTTCCACTTCCTCACCAGCTACAGCTCTTGATTTTCATATTTTTATTATTTCAGATATCACAAACTCCCATCCATGCTATTCATCTGAATGGCCCGGAATGGGAGTTTGTGATATCACAGAATGTTCAGGCAGTATGAAAACAGACAGCAGCAGCTGCTGTGGGAGAGGGATTCAGGGTAGTTACAAAGGCAACAAAATTAGATTATTAATGTAACAAAAAGGTCAAAACATATCAGAATAGTGGGTAGGCAATAAAAGAACAACTAGAGGGCATCTGGAGATCTACAAAATGTTTCCTGTCACCTTTAACATGAATGCTGGATGATATTTACTGCAAGTGTTGATATGATGTAACAATAGAACTAGAATCACATTGATTGGTATTCTTACATAAAAACATGGACAGTGACAGCTGACAAACACTCAAAGTCCATCCTTTCTGCACAGAATTCCTGCCTGTTACCCCATAACCTAATGCCAAATAAGAGTTTAAAGGGACACTGTCAACTCTTCTAGGCCCTTTGTGATAGGTTGGGTAAGACTCAGTCCCATTTGTTATGCAGAAAGAGTTAAAAGCAAGGATCTAGTCTGTCCTCTCCTATTCTGTCACTTGTCTATCTCGCCTGTCTGATTGTGCAATCAACTTTTCCTTGTGTCATAGGAAATGGCTACTTGACAGTCCCATGATTTTCCTGTTATCTCCTTTCTTCACTTGCTGTTTTTATTAATTCTTTTTCCACTTTTCTTCTGCTCTCTGCTTCTTTGTCGTTAAAATATATGCAAATCTTTGTGAAACTGAGATCCCTTGGTTTGCAAATGTATACAGTTGTGTTGTTGAAATGATTCAGACAGCTATTTGCTTTTGTCCTGGAACACAGGAGGTTAACCTTGAAGTGCATTTTGACCACTACAAACTTGTCTCGCAGATTTATGAGCAGGAAGCCAGCCCTGGGACAGGATGTCTTAATTGACTGCACCTGTTAGGAAGACTAATGTACTCTTCAGGCTGCTCACAGGAAGGAAACTAACAAAGTCTTAATACATTCTGTGGAACACAGGTGGTGCAATTTACAAAATAGGAATGCAGAATTTAATTGCCAGGAAAACATCTATAAAAGGAGAGCAATGTTTGGTTTAGAGAGAGAGAGAGAGAGAGAGAGAGTGAGTGAGTGAGCTGGAGATTTTAAAGAGACTCTAGATGAAGGACTTCTGTTTTTTGAAGCACTCTATCAAGAACTATCCTGAACTTTTTATTTTAATGTTATTGATACTAATAAAATGCTACTTGCAAATTGTATAACTTTCCTGGTTTGCTCTGTGCTTCCTGACCTACAACGGTTTTGTAGAATTTGCTGTTGTAGCTGGTATTTAGATTCTGGTTCCTTTTTTCTTTTAAATGTGAAAAACAAGACTGTTCACCATATTGGTGCTATTACAAAAAATATGTTTGTTTACATTCCTTGATAACTTCCACTGCATCTTTATTAGACCAGGGAACACCCCAAAAAGTCTAGCCACCATGATGCAGTGAGAGGAGAGGAGACTAATGCATCATGAATGACTGCACAGTTTGAGGTGTTCCTAATATTCAGGGAGTACGCAGATCAAGGCTTTGAAACGAAACAAGGTTGAGTATAATTACACCATTAGCACGCATTTCAGTTCTACTAACAAAGGAATCAGAAAAACCAACCAGAAAAATCAATGAATTTTAGAGAAGGTAAACAATGATAAATGTGATTTTTCAATTAGAAATAATATGATACTTAAAAGGGTTGACAGTGTCCCTTTAACCTTTGATCAACCCCTCAATTTCCCCACTGACCCCCACCTCTACTTCTTCCTGCCCTCCCTACCTCACCTTTCAGCACCACTTATCCCTTGAATCTGTCCCACCAGGCCTTGAACCCATTTACAGTCTGTGCCTCTACCACCTCTTTTCAGTCTATTCCATTGTTCCACCACCCTCTAAGTGAAGAACTTTTTAATGTCCTTCTTAAATTTCTCCAAACTAGTCTCCACTCCCTGCCTCTTGTCACCGCCTCCATTCCTAGTGAACAGAACTTAGCTGGCAACTTTGTTTATCTCCTTTAGAATATGTACATCTCAATGATACTCCTTTCCTCCTCGCTTTTAGCACATACATGGTCAGACTGCCAGGCTTTCCTTGTATGTCCTACTCAGTCACCCCTGGATCATTCTGGTGACCTCATCTTGTCTACCCTAGGGGCTGCATGACCCTTCAGCACCATGTCCTATGATCTGTGCTGGCTCCATTCCTCTCACTGCACTTGAGGAAGCCTTTATGCGTTTCTGGTAGTGCTCCCCAATCCTCAACCATGAATATGGAGCAAAATAAGTTGTTCAGTAAATTTAAATTGTGTCCATCATCTCCTCACACAACTCCCCTTCAACCTGATAACCTCCTTCTACTTTTTTCCCGATGTATCTAAAAACTCCTTATCTGCCCCTTACCCATTCTGCATCTCTGCGACTCTCTTTCATTTATGTATAGCTTTTGGGCTCCAGTTGCCACATTCTCCTGCTTCCAATGTCTGGTGCCTCAAACCTAACTGCTACTCCCCACAGTTGTGCCAGTGGGGGATCCACTGGGAGGGGTCTGGGGGCTGTGGACTGCCACAGTTATGGCACCCAGGGCACATTTCTGCTTCTCCCTTGCTTCCCACTTCCTGGGGATGGCAAGCAAGCCATGGTATAGTGCACTGCTCTAAGCTCTGGAGCCTGCCTTATGACCAGTCAGTAGCTCCTGATACTATGATGGCACCTCACCTATCTAGTTTGCCAGACTCCTCCCCTATCTCTACCCTTAGGATGATGCCAGAGCACCAGTCCCACTGGCTCATCTTGGCAAACAATTACTTCTCTGTTTTTATGGAGGAGTTGTCACACTTTTATAGAGCATTGTCTTTCATTTAATGCATTTATGTTGTTTTTTTCCACTTTGTGTTTTCTCCTTGGTCACTCTGACCGTCCAGCCAGTTAAGTCCCAGTTAAAATCTCCAATTCTTTTATTCAATTACTATCTAGTGACAATGATCCCTTGCCCAACTTTCACTTCCCAGCCCCAAAACAACACGCAGAGATGTACAAAAGAAGGTAACCCACCCAGAAGTTGTGTTTTGGACCACCTTGACTTCCCCCATCTGGACTTACCCCGTCACCAGACATCCCTGAAACTTACTTTCTCCATGGCTGTCCTGCCACAGGACCTGCCCAGTCATTGGTGCAGGGCCTGTGAGGGACCAGGCAGTCACCATGCTGCGGCCGGAGGGGTCTTCCTCCATGTCTCCTTTGGGGCCCATGCATGTGCAGTAACACATGTGTGTACTCCTCCACAGAGACATCCATGGCATCCAGTCGAGGGGATCCCTTCCCTTACTGTCCCAGTTTGCCATCACCTATATTCTTCTAGGTGGCAGACTAGCTGCAGACCAGAGAGGAAGTAAAAGTCATAACAAGGTTTCCGAGGGTGAACCCTCTTCCCAAGGGAGGAGAGTTGTCCCCAGACACCAGTCCTCCCTCTCCCAGCCAACCTATGAATTATCGTGGTCTGTTCCTGAACCCCAATCCCTAGTGCAGCAGGCAGTGAGGCAGCAGTACCACTTGTTTGGCTCTTTAATAAATTACTTACTTTATATAAAATGACCCTGAGGAATTTATGCTATGGATTAAAAAGATCAAGATCAATTCAACACTCAATGCAGTGATCCAACCCAAAGAAAAATAATGTAACAACCTCCTCCTGCCAGTAGAGAGGGAGGTTACTAGAATGCCAAGCATGGTACATACTGATTGGCAGTGCCTTTGACTTGGGAGTTCAGGGAAGGAGCTTAGAATGCCAGTGCAAAAGAAGAGTGGCACTTGCCTTTAAGGCACTTTTGCCTCCGTCACATGCTTGACTGCCTGAGAAGTCAACAGCCCAACACAGAGCAGCTATCGATGGATCCAGCTTCTGCAACTAATTATCTCGATGCCCAGTCACCTAGTAGCCTACAGGACAGGTGCAAGACAGCTGTGGAGATCCTCTGCATTTGGGATCTAAGGGCATTTAATGTAGATCGCTGTTAATTCCTGGGAGGATTAAGAATTAGGAATAAGGGAGACATTGGGAGAGTGTGGGAACCTGAGGGCTTTGTCTTCTAGCTTTAGAAGGGTGGACAGTCCCATCAAAATAGCGTGTTCAGCTTTTGGGGAGGTCATCAAGGCATGGGGGGAAGCATAGAAAGACCAGGAGCTGTGAAGGTTAATGGGTGAGACAGATGCACAGACTGGTAAAAGGTGTATAATACACCTTATGTATTTATTTTCCAAAATAAAATAATAAACATACAGAAAGGAAACAGGTGATTAGTCTTTCAGTTCGTATTTATTTATTTAATTTAATATTCATTAGAATTACAACCTTTGAGTCAGAGACTCATTTACAAAGGCCATGTCAGAGGACAGACAGACATACAATATACACAATCACAGCATGTAAAGGGTTAAAAAGCCACAGCTTACAGTTTTCCAGGTTTACAATATTACAGCTATAGGCTGTACAGTATAATCATCAAAAATCTACAGTTTACAGTTTTACAATAATGCAGGTTTCGCTAAAAGAGGTAACAACTTTGATTAAACATTGGAGTGGAGAAACTAACATAGGTAACATGCGTGTGCAGCCAACAGAGGCATTATCAAGAGGTTAAATTTAGTAGCCATGGAATACTAGACATGCAGAGTAGGTTGCAGGCATCACTGGATGGCCAGAGTATAATAAAGTACAGAGGGGATATAATATGGCCTGAAGAACAGCTGGCAATGGTGTTGACTCGGTGAGAGCCTGTCACGGGCAAGAGCAGCGCCAGCCAGTGGGAGCTCTGAGGCGGGTAAACGTGGTAGGATCCTAAACTAGGAGGTACATTGGCAGCGCCATGAGGCAAGTATATGTTCTTTGAGAGCTAGCTTAAAGGGACCTAAATTGGAGATGGAGGAGACATCAGAGGGGAGTTCATTGTACCAGACTGGAGCTCTGTAAAAGAAAGACCTTTGGCTAATGAGGTTTTTATCCTCAGTATAGACCACACCTGTTTGTTACAGCGGATGTTCACTGAGGTGTGAGGATTGGAGAGAGGCAGACACTTCAGGGGTTAGCCCCAGTGAATTATTTTAGTGAGGATAACGTAGTCTTTCGTCCAGGGTGAGGAGATTTGTCAGGCATACAGGGTACAAGTATGGGGTACGCTTATCAGCCCCGGAGAGGAGTCTACACGCTTTGTTGATGGCCAGATGGATTTTGTTCAGAGTCATAGAGGATCAGTGGTCGAAAGTAGAGAGGAGCTCATGATCAACTAGAGAGAGTGGACCCAGGAGGTGCTGGGCTGTGTTGAGGGCTTCAGGTGGTGGCAATTCTTGTGCTCATACAGTAGTCCTTTATGGGCATTTATGGCTGTGGATAGAGTGTTAATGTGTAAATGGAAAGAGAGGCAGGAGTCAAAGTTTAGGCCCAGGTATTTATACATAGGACTTGCTCTAGTGGAAGGAGAGAGTGGAGAGGATTGTTAGCTGCACATCCTTGACTTGTTCTGACAATGGACAAAGAGCATGGTCTTTGTTCTTTTTACATTGGCCACAAGTCTATGGTCCATGAACCAGTTCCCAATCTGGTTAAGTGCGTGTTGGAGGAAGGACTGCAGAAAACTGATCTGGGCTGAGGCAAAGAGAACTGCGCCATCTGCATACAAGAGTAGAACGCCGGAGCAGAACTTGGGCAGGGGTCCAGGCAGATACTGAATAACAGGGGGCTGAGAATGAGCTCCGAGGACCTCTCGCCGGACTGGCAGGGTGGTTGAGAAGGTGTTGTTTATTTTGACATTGCAGCATCCATCTGTAAGGCAGCTGGTTAACTAAGAAATGGGTCCTTTGGACAGACCTATGTGGTGGAGTGTGCTTAACAGAAGGGGGTGAGACTGTGTCAAAAGCCTTTGACAGGTCTATGAAGACAGCTCCAGCAAGGTGTTTTCTATCCAGGGCTGAATGAAGGAAATTAGAGCACCAGTAAGGGGTGTGGTTGTACTGTGCTAGGATCTGAAGCATATTGCTTTCTGCACAGTAGGCTGTTAGTAAGCAGGTAATCAGTGAGCTGGGTACATAATCTTTCAAGGGCTTCCTGAGTGGGGAGGGAGGATGGAGATGGGCCGGTAACTGTTGGGGATGTGCTACACATTTCAGTATAGGGGTGATTGTGGCAGTCTTCCGCTGTTGGGAACTGTCCCAGGCATAGGGAGCGGGTATGAGGTCAGTCAATGGGAGAGAACTGAGTCTAGCACTAGATGAAGGATCCTCATATCAAAAGAATCCTTGTAGTAGCAAGAGCCACTGAGGGCATCAGCTAAGCAAAGGCCTAGCCTCATTCATAGTGACTACCCTGAAGTGGAAGGGAGGATATTGAAGGTTAGGGGCGGGATTTCCGGAGCGAGGTCAGAGAAGTTGTTCGGGAGTACCACACTGAGGTCAGAGAAGGACGAGTTGAGGCAGTCGGCGATGGCAGATGGGTCAGTTGTGGGGATATTGTTTATGGTTAGTAGGGAGGGCGGGGAAGTTGGATTTGCCATTGAGTTCCTTGATATTGTCCTAAAACAACTGAACATTCCCCAGGAGGAGGCAATGATCGTTTTGTAGTAGTCATAGCTGGCCTGCTTTACTGCCCAAGTGCATTTGTTATGAGGCAGCTTTGAGTAGGCTTGCCTGTCAGCCTGCAAGCCAGAGGCAACTGCTTTATGCCAGAGTTCATCTCTGCGTTTCAGTTGATGGCGAATTCAGGTGTGACCCAGGTGGCATTATAGCTCCTGGACTGCACTTTTGAGAAAGGGGCACAGATATTGCACACCTTATTAAAAGAGCAGATAAAATACTCAAGGGTTTCACTCCACGGAGGAGGCCCGAGAGATAGGGGACCAATCCCAGAGGGTTAGGTATTTCCTAAGTTTAGTGAGGCCTCCGAGCCAGAGATGGCGCTGGCTAACTTGTGTGGTTTGGATTTCGCTGAAAACATAACCAGGAAAACAGTATGGGAGAGGATCACTTAGGGAGTCCAGAAAGACCACCAGGTTTGAGATTCTGTGGGACGGTTCGTGAGGAGAAGGACAATCAAAGTGCTTAAGCCCTCAGTGGCGCTCACCCGCTGGTTGGCTGATTGATGAGCTATCAGGTCCAAAGCAGCAAATGTGTCCTTGATCTGGGATGCCAGGCTAGCCAGCCAGTTCACATTAAAAACGCCAACTATGATGTGTTCTGTTTTGGGTGGAAAGCTGGATGTAGTTAGCAAAGGATTGTATAGCAGGAGCTTGGTTTCTCAGGGGTACATAAGCTACAGTAAAGTTAGAGGGGCTCCAATGGATCTGGGGTGAGTTTTCAGGCTAAGGCTTGGGCACCGATGATCTAGAGCGGTGTTAGAAGTGCATGGCAAATCAAGGAGTCACAGACATAACACACCCCCCAACACGCTTGCCCACTCTGTTGGTCCTGTGGAGGGTGAGGCCTGGGAAGGTAACCATTGAGTGGGTGTCCTTTGGAGAGCCAGGTTTCAGAGAGGGCTAGGACACCTGGCTAATGTTGCAGCATCCAGCATTGAGGGCCCGTGGTCTTATTGGGTAAGCTGCAGATATTCATTGCAGCTATTCTGAATCCGTGAATGAGGGGGCTATGGGCAGACAGGGTCTGGGTTGGGATGAATATTACTGAAATAAGCAGGAGACTGGCAAGACTCTGAGTACAGCAAGGGATCATTGCCTGGCAGTCAGGGAGAGCTACCACCTGGTTGTAGAGTGAATAGTACATGGGATGATCAGAGTGACAAGTGTTGATAGGATAGAAAAGTGATCCGCAAGGTGGTGTGTGCTGGTGTATTACAGCTGGGAGATATGGGGTGGGTGGGGGATGGATGACAGGCCATGGTAGGTGGGTGGCGATTGAAGGTGACTTGTGAAGGTGGGAAGTGTGTGGGAGATGGCCCTCATGAGGGAGGATAAGGGGTCCAAGAAGCAGGATCGAGTGCAACCAGGAGGAGCCTGTGCAGACAGCGTGAGAAGGGATGGCCAGTTAGCAGTATCAATGGGGCAGGGTCAGTGGCGAGTAAGTGAGGCACAATGACACTCATCATTGTGGAGATCCCTGTGGCTCGTGGTAGAGTGATGGACTGCAGTGCAGAAGGTACCAGGTTCAAATCCTTGTTGGGAGCACTGCTGCAGTGTACAATTCCTTCAGTGCACAACTTCCAGGCTTCGCTCCAGCCAACTAGATTCCTAGCACATGAAAACTTGTATATACTATTAGATGCTTCCTCCACAACTGTCAGGGCTCTACTGACTGACACGCCTGTTTTGCATCTCAGGAGGTAGGCTTTTATACCTGCCTACTGATGATGTCAGCACCATGTGAACTGTCTGACTCACAGTTCTCTAAGTAAACACAGGCAGGCTGACTTATCCTGAATAAACACAAACAGGCTGACTCATCTGACCTTTACACACTCTCTGCTTCACCTAGGAAAGATTGCTTTATTTTTGGCTTCTTGCAAACCTAAAGCAGTTTACATAGAATAAAACACAGAGTGCAAGACTCTGTGTTTCAATTTTTTCATTACTTAAATTTTCCTCTGTGTCTGCCTGCAGTATAGCACAGGAGAAGGCAAGCAACTTACTGCATCTTGATTTACTTATATGTTCCTAATACAGTACTTGGGAGAAGGGAGAGAGAGACTACAAGACTGAATGTGGCCAGATTTCAGCCTGTAGCTAGAACAATAAACTTACAAGAACAGGACAGTGTAATAGAAAATTTAGCATAAATTCAGACAGGAGCAGCTGTAAAATTCAGTGTTTAATGCTCTATTATTATAAAAACAATAAAATTAAACATAAAAATTGTTCAGTATAACTACAAAGGCAGTACAAACAGAAAATGAAATCCTTCATCTGAGGGTATCTCTAATTCAAGTTTCAGTCTCTCTAGTAATAATATTGCTGCTCTTTTATAACAGGTCTTTGCCTAACAATTAACTTCTTCATCCTCAGCTCAAATTAACTTGCAGGGCTGATACTATGCAGTCCAAAATTCCTATAAGTTCTTATTCTGTCGGCAGACTAAGGGTTAAGGAGACATCCTGTTTCTCTACAAATGTATCAGAGTTCTTGTCGTTTCTTTGCAGAGCAGGCTTGCAGGTAGAATAGTATCCCAAGCTGGTCTCCTGTTGACAGCTCGAAAAGTTTGCAAAAAGCCTTAGAGGAGCTCAAACTGCATCTCAGGTTAATCCCCTAAATTCCTAATAGCTTTTTGCAATCATTTCAACAGTATAACAATATACATTTCAAACCAAGGGATCCCAGTTTCACTTAGAGTTTCACACAAAGATTCACATCTATTTTATAACCACAGATATGCAAGGGAAGAAAAGACAGAAACAGCAAGTGAAGGCAGAGAGATAGCAGAGGTGAGAATCGTGAGACCGTCAGAGTGATCAGTTCCTAGGTCTCACAAGAACATTTGGTTGCACAACCAGACAGACAAGAGACAGAAAAGGAGAGGATAGAACAAATCCTTGCATTTAACTCTTTCTGCATAACAAATGGGACAGGGCCTTATTCAACCCTGTTACAGGGGTGTTTGTGGTCCCTGTACCTTAGATGTGCTGCCAATCAAGCTGATGCTGGACAGAGAGCTGTAAGAGAGACTGAACTGTGGGGAAAGGAGTAGGAGATGTACCCTGTGCGTACAGGAGATCTGTGAGCTAGCAGGACACTAGAGATACTGCCTCTGGTAGAGGGGATTGGGGCATTGCTAACTGCTGCTAGAGGGGCAGGCTAGCATATGCACTGCCATGTTGTACCCAAAATACCATCCAGTGAGTGGTGTTAAGCTGATGTGAAGTGACCAGAGCAGGGGTGGCCTGAGGCCCCAAACTTTGGTGGAGAAAATTGTCCTGGTGAAACTGCAGCTTCCACAGGACCAGGGTACCCCGGATGCCGTAAACCAGAAAAGCCAGATAGTAAAGTCTTTACATCAATGATGCCTCAGTAAAGTCCCTATATCAATGATGCCTTAGTAAAGTCCCTACATCAGTGCTGCCTCAGTAAAGTCCCTACATCAATGATGCCTTAGTAAAGTCCCTATGACAATGCTGCCTCAGTAAAGTCCCTACATCAGTGATGCCTCAACTTCCTAAATACTTTGGTTTACATAACATAGTATGCATCAGTGCTGCCTCAGTAAAGACCCTAAATCAATGATGCCTTAATAAAGTCCCTACATCAATGATGCCTCAGTAAAGTCCCTACATCAGTGCTGCCTCAGTAAAGTCCCTACATCAATGATGCCTTAGTAAAGTTCTTATGTCAATGCTGCCTCAGTAAAGTCCCTACATCAGTGATGCCTCAGTAAAGTCCCTATATCAATGCTGCCTCAGTAAATTGCCTACATCAGTGATGCCTCAGTAAAGTCCCTACATCGGTTTATGCCTCTTGCAACAACCACTGATAAGACATTATGGTGAAACTCAGTATGTGTAAATGTTATGTTATATAAACCCAAAGTATTAGGAAGTTGAGAGTTTCTGGTATTTCAGTGCAGGATAGAATAGGCTTTGACCCAAAGTATGACCATACTCACTGGTGTTGAAAGAGAAAGAGAAGGGTTGTTTGGCCTGAGATTTGACAGGAGGATACAAACCTATGCAAAGGGACTCTGATGTCTTGACTGATGCTCGAGGACAGGATAACACCTGTCTGTATAGTGCTAACTAAGAGAGCTTCTGGGGACTAGGCTCCATGTGTGTAACTTAATATATGTCGGTAAAGGCTGATAACTGCTCAAGTATTGGGAGGATAGTTAGCCACTGGCTGCAGAAGATGCTCTTTTCAGATCCCATCTTAAGCTGCTTTTGAAGATAAAACCGCTATTTAAAGTTACTATAAAGATATTTCCATTGCACAGCTCGATAGACTGATTCCTGGTGAACAGAATGGGAAAGTCTCAAAAATGTTCCTCTGGCTCAAACTGACTTTTTAAACAGCAACAGCCAGCGGTTGGCACCACTAAGAAGGATCCTCTAGCGGAGACAAGGAATCGTCTACGGATATTATCAACGTTAAAAACCTCGCTACAAGTTATGAGCGAGACTCTGCAGGCAACTGAAAACACTTGATGCTTTGGCACATGGATGCAAAAGGAGAAAATCAATCTCGCACTGGTCCGCTAGGTCAGATGCAGCAGCAGCACAGTCAGAGAAAGCCCTCACGGTGACCCTGAGAAAACATCTGAAACAGCAGAGCTCTCCTTGTGAGAACGCAATCTATGTCTGGTTGACTGCAGAGGATCAAGAGGCATGAACCTGGTGGCATATTTAGAATCCTGGCTCCCACAAGCACTTCATCTAGACCCAGCACTTTCCACAGGCTTCACTGACTGAGCATATCGGGTCAACTTATTATATTCCCCAGCAAACGTAAGAAGAAGCCTCGCATCGTCCTGATTACATTACTGCAGACCAACATGAGGGACTACTTACTGAACGCAGCCAGATGAGCTCAGGACATGATGGAATGGGAGATGACAGTGCATCTATTCTATGACCTTCATTCTCTATCCAAAATCGGAGGAAGGACTATGACAGAGTCAAGAACAGACTCAAGGTATTTAAAAATCCCATTTGCACTGCTTCTCCCAGCACAACTGAGAGTGGAAGTGGGAGAGGAGACTTATCTTTTCAGCTTCCCACAAGATGCCAATAAATTGGTGGAAAAGCTTGAAACAAAGAAGTATGCCTTAGAAGAACAGGGTATCATCGGAGGACAGCACAGACACATAAGGTACACTTTGCGGATTTATTGTCCAAGGATCAGAGTGGAATGGACACCCTCCCACACAACTGGTAAGTGCATTTTGGATTTAGGTCACACAGAGCAAGTGAATGGTGCTTTTAGCGGACTCAGCAGTGGTACGCACCAGGACTTCTTTATGACTATTAATTTTCTCAGGCTGAGCTGTTAATTATTTAGAAACATAGAAATTGTTGGCAGATAAGGACCACTAGGCCCATCCAGTCTGCCCGTAGGCCTTATACATTGTATGTGGCCACTGACCCTATGTGATCAATGGTTTCATCACCTCTCCCTCTCAAGCTTCCCTTGTGCTGTCCCAGGCATGCTTAAGCCCCTCCCACTGTGCTCGCTCACTACCTCCTGTGGCAGACTATTCCAACATCGACTGCCCTTTCTGTGTGAAAAATTTCCTCTCATTACCTCTTACTCTAACCCCTTCCAATTTCATATTTTGGGACTGTTCTGAAAATAAAGTCAGCCTGAACTCACCTATGCAGCCATCATGACTTGTGACATGGCTTGCTCACAAGGACAAGAGAGGTGGAGGGAGACACGCTTCCTGCTCCAGATTTGACACAGCGTGAACATTCTTTTCTCTCTACAGAGACTTTCCAGCTCTTCTTAAAAAGTTTAATTGTTGTGTCATATACTAGTTATTTGCTTTAGACTGATCAAATGTTAACAACAGTTATTGTCTTAAAACAAAATGTTGAACTCCTCTGATTCTCTAGTTTCTCTCTGGTGCTTTCATAAACTGCACTGGCTGCCCGATACAGTGGCGGATCATCTTTAAAGTCAGGCTTCTGACTTATAAGCTAATACCACGGACAGGGCCAGTCTACTAGAAAAGAGCTTCTGGTTCCTTACTGCCCCAGACGATGGCGCCACTTGGCTGAGGGGGTTGCTAGAGATTCCAAGGTTCTTTAAAATCTTCAGGGCCCATGCGTTTTGTATACATGGCCCCAGCCCCATGGAATTCTCCTCCCCGTCATCTCCAGGAGTGTACGACTGTGGAGGGAATTAAACAGGCCTTAAAACCCATTTGTGGCATCTAGCCTACCCTCGTGATTTTATTTGAAGTCTGAATTTTATGAGAGTCTGTATTTAACTGTTTTTATTGCACTCTGTTTTATCTTATTGTTAAGGCGCTTGATTTTTTGAAAGGCGTTATAAATAAAGTATTAGTATTTTATTTTTAAACACCTGAATGGCTTCTCTAAGTCAGAGGTCTAGGCTGCTCATAAGCCTACACCACATCTGCGTGTAGTAACAGATCTCTTTTTTTGTTCATAATGCAACCTTGCCTGCTGCACTCATCAGACTTGTAGTGCAGTTGGTGATGGCAGCTGAGAATCCTACATCTTAATGGAACAATTATAATACAATGTATGACCTTGACATCTTCATACTAGAGTATATAGTTTGGTAGTTAATACAGTATCCTTTTATAGTCATGGTCCTTGATGGCACAAAGTCTATTCACACTGTCAATGTAGTGTATGGGCAAGTAGTCAGTTGTATCCTCCCCAACTGTGCTGTACCACAGGTGTGTCTTGTACTAATTCTGGCATAATGCATTTCAATGCTTGTAGTCCTCACATCCCTGAATCAAGCATGTACATTATTACTGTGTTTACGTCAAAACCCAATAAAGAAGTTACAAAAACAACAACTGCTTAACCATCGTGCAGTGAGATAATTTCTGTAAGAAAGAGGTCTGAGTTGAACTCATCCCCACAGCCAGGGAGGGTTACAGATGTGTGACTGAAGTACTGGGAACCCTCTGCAAGCTTAACACCTTACTTCTAGAAACAGAGGGTCTCTCTCTGGCTATGACCTAGCCCCCATGGACATCAACCGATGGGTATCACATGGTGCCAACCTAAGCTAAAAGATTACACTGTGCAGCAGCAGCAAAATGGGTTGCATGCTTGTAAGCCAACATTGGGGCTGCAAAAATATATAACATCCTCTTCTTTAGGCTGTCAGATACCTTCAGTATACAAGATTACACAATAAATCTTGCTTTCTTCTCTCTCTCCCCTTCTGTCTCTGTCTCTGTCTCTCTCTCTCTAAGGTCCTCATTAAAGTAGTTAAATTATGCATTTCTTCCAGCCAGGATAAAATGCAGCTTGCAGGTAACTATCGTGCGCCCTGCCTTGTCGGCACATGGACTGTGCACTGAACAGTACCTCGTCAGGTTATAGAGTCTCTATTATTCATGTGCCAGTGTTCCTCATGCAAAGCCCCAAACAGTTCTGCTAATCAGCGGTTAATGAGATGGCAGTTACGGAGACTCACTGCACTCTAAGCCACAGGAGGGCTTAAAACAAAGGACCCCCAACAGGAAATTTGTTTCACGCCAGCTAACCCGAGGCATACCGATGGGAGATGTTGCAGCCCCTGCATCACCACTCACTCCTGTGAAGCCCGCTGTGCAGTCAGCGGCTTAATTTATTTAAGATACTGTTACTGGAATGGCAGCTGTCACTGCAGCTCAAACACACGGCGTCTTCAAGTAAGAGAATCATTTTAAAGTTTGCTGTTGCCCTGCTTTTGAAATCATATGGAGTTAGGCTCCAGATTTAGTTCCTCCTACAGAATCTATCAGTGAAGCAAGGATAAAAGTGTCAAAAGTAGCAGTACGACACCTTTTGTACATAAAGTTAAGTGAGTTACATTTTTATTAGGCTGGGTATTTGGCTCACTGAGGACCCCATGTTAAAACTGCAAGCGTTAAGGCAAGAGAACAATCAGTACTAGGGTCACCAAACTTTTTATTTTCCTTTATGTCGCTAAGGAGAACGTGTTTAAACTTTCACCCCGATGTGTCAGAGTCTGGCGATAAACTATTCAATGTAAAGGCTGGGGAGAGAACACAGGATAGGACTAGTAGTAGCAGTAAAATGTTATTTATACAGGAATATGAAGACAACTTAAACACCATTAGGTTACAATAACCCTCTTACAAGTTGTACCTGTTTAGATGTCAATACAAGTTACAATAAAACAAGCAATAAAAACTGCACATTTGACAGTACAATAAATACTTAATACAAAACAACAATGTTATATCATAGCACTTAAACATCTTCAAAGAATGCAAATCATCTATTACATTTACAGCGAAACATATTTCTTGTTTCCTAGCAGAGTCAAATTCAGCTAAAGTCAAGTCCAGGGGTTTTCAGTGACAATGAAAGTTCATTTCAAGTAATAGCAGCTCTACACTGGAAAGTCAGAGTTACAAATCTATTTTTATATTTCACTCCATTGAGGACCCTTTGTTAAAACTGTAAGCATTAAGGCAAGAGAACAATCAGTACTAGGTTCAGCAAACTTTTATTTTCCTTTATGTCTCTAAGAAAACGTGTTCTCCTTAGCGACCATCACAGTAGTCAGTGGGAATAAGCGAAGCACTGGACAGGGAGATGAAATTAGGAGGGTGGGAGGAATAGTATTAGTGGGAGACTTAAACCTTTCAGATATAGACTGGCGGACACAGGTGGCTAGGAGCCAGAAAGGTCTATAACTAGTACAGTAACAGGAGCCAGAGGTAGTGATAAATAGGGTACCCTCGGATGAAGGAAAGATAACCAGCGGGGTGCCACAGGGTCAGTTCTGGGACTGGTCCTCTTCAATGACTTCATTAGTGGCACCACAGAAGGACTGGAGGAAAGTATGCCTGTTCGAGATTACACAAAAATCTGCAACAGAGTGGTCAAAAATATGGCAGCTTAGATTCAGTGCAAAAAGTGCAAAGTAATGCACCTGGGAAACAAAAACCAAGGGAAGAGTACACAATGGGAGGAGGAGGCACTAACAACAACAAAATGGAAAGGGACCTCAGGGTAGTCATATCAGATGATCTTAAGGTAGGCAAACAATGTGAGAAGGCAGTAAGGAGGGCTGGAGGGATACTGGGATGCATAGGAGAGGCATCACCAGTAGAAAACAGGAAGTTGTTATCCCTCTATACAGACAGTTGGTGAGACCCATTTAGAGTACTGCATGCAGTTCTGGAGACCCCATCTCCATAAGGACATAGACAAGATGGAGGCGGTCCAGAGGAGGGCAACTAAAATAGTGAGGACCATGCTAGAAGCCCATGAGAAGAGACTGAAAAGCTTAATATGTATACTCGAGGAAAGGAGGAAGAGGGGAATATGATAGAAACATTCAAGTACCGCAAGGGAATCAACAAAAGTCCAAGACAGGAGCATCTTTGAGAGAAAGAGATGTGCAAGAACAAGGGGCATAGTCTGAAAATGGGGGACGGCTCAAGGCAAATGTCAGAAAATATTTTTTCAGAGAGGGTGGTGGACGATGGAACCACCTTCCTGAGGAGGTCGTAAGTCAAAACAGTTGGGGAATTCAAGAATGCATGGGATAGACATAAGGCAGTTATAGTGAATGGCAGGAGGAAGTAGGCTGTTGGTTAACTAGAATATGCAGCTTATCCAATACATAGGGAATGGGTAGACTAGGTGGGCCAAGCGGTCCTTATCTGCTGTCAAAGTCTATGTTTCTATGACACGGCGTTGGGAGTGTGACAGTGGGCACGAAGGGCGCGTTGCCTATCAGGGGATGAGGGGTTTTCCTGCTTGTATGTGTGTTGCCTGGGCATGGACGTGCAATCATGTCCTGCTCACCCCAGACACACTCTGCACCTGGATGAAAGACACCGCTGCCGCCCAATCCTCTGCCACGATCTCACATAGCCTGCAACGCCTCCCAGCATCCCAGGGGTCACTAGTGCTGTGCAAGAAAGGACCCACCCACTTTAGAGAGGACAGCTGTCCTCCGACGCTCAATCCTACTCCTCCCTTGCGACCTCCAGTGACCCGAGTTCACTCCCGAACCTGGGCCGCTGCGTGGCATCCAGCGGCTCAACCCTCAGCGCAACTGGGCCGCCCGCTGTATTGGTTGATGGTGAGGCACCACCTAGAGTACTGTGTCCAGTTCTGGAGACCCCATCTCAAGAAAGGACATTGATCGGGTAGAGGTGGCACAAAGGAGGCAACCAAAATGGTGCAGGCCTACTTCAGAAACACTGAGAGGAACGACTCAAGGAATTAAATATGTACTTCTAGAAGATAGAAAGGAAAGGGAGACATGACAGAGACATTCAAATACCGAAGGGCATCCATAAGATATGGGAAGGTGGCATTTTACATAGAAATAGATGCTCAAGGACAAGGGGCATAATATGAAGTTGAAGGCTCAAGAGGAAATGTGAGGAAGTACCTCTACAAAGTAGGGGTAGTGGATTCCTGAACAGACTACCAGTAGAGGTGATAGGTACAATACCTATCAATAGTAGCAGGATTTAAGCATGCATGGAATAGACACAGGGGACCTTAGTAATAGGGCTGAGGGGTTGGCTGCAGGCCAAGTAGGGTCAACAGTGGCACATTAGGTAGGAAATTTTAAGGCAGACTATATCGGCCGGGGGTCCTTAGACAACTGCTATGTTACTATGTATAGCATATCCACTGCGAGACCCTGTCTGCCATTTGTGTCAATACATTAAAGTAGTCTATTAAGTGGGTCTGACATGATGTTCCTGGTGAATCCATGCTGCTTCTGTCCATTAAGTCATTTTCCTGCATGAATGCAACCATCTCCTCCTTGATAAATGTCTCCAAAAGTTTTCCACTATTATTTTCAGGTTCACTGGCCTACAGTTGCCCAGATTTGCCCTATCACCCCGGGGTAGTAGAACCACATTAACTATCCACCATTTATCATGGTATGCTGTTTCCTGCTAGGCTACAAATTGTTCTCCAGGTGGAGTGTTCATGTTCTCTGACCCAAATGAAGCCCTGAAATGGGCCAACGACATGCACCTCCTCCCCATCGGAGAGATGAACTGCCCTAAGTGGAGTTGGAGGGCGAAGATGTAATGGTTACCTGATAGGACTACTGGAGTGTTCAGGTTTGCTTAAAACCCCTTTACTCAGACCAATTAATATTACCCCGCTACTTAAGACTTGAAAGCATTACTGGCTTAAAAATAGTATATACAAATGTATGTTTCAGATTTACTCTGTTGACTTACAGTTGGTGAGTAAAACCACCTATTTTCTTTTCCTGTATTTACCTTTGAAGGTCTTGGGAGTTATGGGCCTGTAGCTAGCTTTAAATACATAGGACTAGTAAAGCTTTTGTTCAAATGCCTTTTATTATTGTTGAGCATGATGTAAAGTAACAGTTAATTATAGGAAGGTACCTTAACAGGTAATATACCTGAGAACATGCATGGTTACACTCATCTATTTTTTAGGAAGCAGAGAATGGACAGTATGTTCATATTTTGAATTTTCTATCATATTTCCATGCAGCTCATGGGCTCATTATTGCATTAATCAGTTTGATGTTTAAAACTGTGATTGTTAAAATCTTTCTGGGGATACCCCCATGATGTATCTTTAAGATGGAGTATGACCTTTATACCTGTGTATTAAGAGAGGTGGCGCCTCATTGGTTATAAACCTTTTTCGTATATCCTGTATCAGGAAAATAACTGCATGTTATGTTATTTGATAAACTCAATAAACATAAAGTTAAAAAAAAATTAGCTATCCAGCATTCTACAGGTGCCTCACCTTTTGTTATTGATTCCCATAGAGGACTGACAGCCATTCCACCAGTACCTGCCTTGTTTTCATGTGCTTAAGCTGGAAGGGGAAGGTTTAAAAATATATTAGAAAATATCATTTTACAGAAAGGGTAGTGGATGGGTAGAAAAACTTCAGCCAAGGTTATGGAGGAAGAGACAATATCACTAGGAAACTTGGATGCATTCATGGGAGTACTAGATGGGACAATGTAGAATGGAGTGAGGAGAATAGGGAGATGATTAAAGATTCCGAGTAGAAACCTTAGGACTGACCAGATGTACTGTCCAGGTCTTCTCTGGTCCTTCTCTTTTCCCATGTTTTTATTTGTAACCAGCTAAATGTCAGATAGTTCTTGAGGGAAACACCTATCTCTGTTTTGTATGTACCATTTCACTGTATCTCCACCATACTTTTGTCTTTTTGATCTGTACATAGGGATGTGCCCTGTCAGGGCTCTGTGCTATATTCAGACTAGCATTCCTGGCTGCAGTCTGCTGCCTCCATATCCCACAGGATTAGCCTCTCCTGCAGCGGGACCCAGCCTGTCAAGTGATGGTAGGAGTCAGGGGCCTTACTTGACCCGGGGGCAGCATTCTCTACTGCAATACTGCCATATGGGTGACCACAGGTAGCGGTGCTGATGGAGCAGCGTGAGAGAGGGTAGATGCAGCCAGGCTCTGAGTGCAGTAATGTAATTTGCGCAACATGCACACCATGGAACCATCGCCAGCTGCATCCTTGGGCCTGGTGAGAAATGAAAGTGAGGAAAATTCCCAGAGTGCGGCAGCATGACACCGCACACTTGGGCCCCACCACTCAAACCGACCACTATCCTCCACACTTTGATTGGAGAAGGCACCTCCCAGCCAGGCCCCTGATAAAATCCACCATGGGGTGAATGCCCTGTGGACCCCATGAGGACAGATAAGTGCCAGAGATGACTGGGGCTGGGCGGTTGCCTAGTAGAGAAGAGTATCACCAGTAGCTAGAGGGATACACAGAAAACAAAAAATGACTGCACTCTATTTTTAGTCTAAGCCTCCTCTTTAGGATTTTTGCAATAACAGCTTTAACATACTCAAGGCAGTGCTGGGCTGATGCCCATCCAGAACACGTGAACCTCACCAGCACAGATTATCACAACAGAGGGCAGTACTGTGTTGAGGAGACAGTTAAAAAGTGCAGAGCACTTTGTGTGTCTGATGACTTAGAGGTAAGTACATCCATTCACCGTGCAGAGCATCTGAGTTTAAGTCCCAAGCCTAGGCTTATAGTTGAGAGTCAACCAGCGGTGCCATCACAGGAAAAGCCCAATGCCTCTGGGGTTGGTTGGCAGCATCTGACATTGTTTGACTGCCCTCTGGTGGCTGGGGGTTGAGAGAGCGCAAAGAGAGCCAAGCAATACGGCCATGCTGTGCCCCTACGCACAGACATGACATACAGGAACCAGAGCTGGACAAACCTCCCCAACTGCCCCAAGTGTGATTGCTTGTCATCTCCTGGGACCACACACCACCCGCAGGATGCTCTGCCATGAAGGAAGACACAAGACTGTTTGTGGGCAGTGAGCAGAGGCAATCAATGGTCTCCTGGCAGCGGAGATAATGGGCAGAGGGTTGTAGAGACTTCAGGGGAAAAATAAAAAGAAGTTTAAAAGTGACAATTGCTGCTGCTTAATTTCAGTACTGTGTTGATGATGATGATGATGATTAAAACTTTTATTTTTATACAGGTATATTTGATTAGTGCAACAAACACTGTTTACAATCAAGACCTGTATAGATGATACATATATAACATCAGAATACTCAAAATACAAATACTTCACACAAAAAAAGAAAAATAACATATACAACATTATCTATAACATACACACACATTACTTGTTAGTATAAGAAACATACAAAATATGTTTCTTTCAACTCTGTGGCACTGAGTGATGGGGATAAGCTTTTCTCCTGCTTGCCACTGCTCCACCCAGTTCCATCACTGCAGCTTCCCTAGGACTTACCTTCTCCTGCAGTCCCCTATGGCTTACTCTCTGTGGCAGGGTGGCAGGAGCCCTCTCAACCCACCAGGACCAGATCCAGATTGTGGGTGGAGCCTGGGTCGCTGGTGGGGCCTGCGGTGGAGGAGATCACCCTGCCAGCCAGGGTTTTCTGTCCCCTAGAGGCATGGTGTACAAGGACATTAGGCTGCATGCCATGCACTCCTCACATTGCGTGCCAACATCTTCCCCATCTCTGACCTGCTTGGCTCTGAGTTACTTTTCCGCCGGGGCAGGCAAGCCTCAGACTGGCACACTACCTCCCCTTGAAAAGAAAGCGATCCTGCATGCTCAATCCTCCTGCCCCAGGCCAGACCTCCGCACCTGGATCGCTTCAGAACCTGGGTTGTTACGATGCAAGCAGTAACACTACCACAGCGCCAGCAGGCTGGCTTACAATGGGGGATCACTTTGGCAAGCTGGTGACTGGGGTTCACACCCTGAGCTAAGATGTCAGGAGTGCAGGCTGGCAGGGAAGGCTCAGAGCGTCCGATGGACATTTCTTCCTGGGAAGAGGTTTGCTGCACAGTGGCTCTTGGTGGTGGCATGATGGAGGTGATACTGACGCCACTGGTGACCACACATTGTCAGACATCCACCCCAGGCCAGCTGGAAGTGTGTGTCCATGGGGAGTAGGCGTGGGAGAACAAAGTGGCAGAAATGCTGCACCAGTTCTTCCAGCATGCCATTGGGACCCCCAGCGTGCTCTAAGTTTAGTACATGTTCTTTCCTTAGGCCAGGAAAGGCCCAGCAGAAACAAACTGGCTATAGTAGATGTTATGGCGAGGCACTTAGTACCCCACTGGACCAGAAGAGGCCTCATGGGATGCCAGATAAAGTGGAGGTCAGGCTGGTGCTTATTGACATATAGGGGTGGCGTGGCAGGTTGAAGGGCAGCTGTGGACCCCCAAAAATGTTCATACTTAGTTATATAGGGCTGAATTTTCAGTCCTACATCAGGGACTTGCAACACTAGCCTGCCGTATCCCCAACACTTGCACTAATATGTTACACTACCTAACAGGTAGTCTGTGTGTCATCTGCTGTGAAATGTGATGACTTGTGTGCCTACAATGATGCATGTGTCACTATATGATTACATATGCATTATTTTGCCATTAATTGACGGCAAGGGCCCGGTGGCCCTGAGGGTTAGGCACTAGTCGCCTTACTTTGTGCTACGCTGGTGACCAAGTGCAGCAACAAGCCCTTGATACCGGGGTCGGCAGGGGCAGGAAAGGACTGAGCATCCAGAGACAGTTCTCCAGTTCTCCCTCCCGGGAGGTGTAGGGACATCGTCGCTCATGCACAATCTCTGGCAGTAATCAGGGGAAGCCATAGGCAACACAGCCGTATGGCAAGGGTGGCTTGCAGATGCCAGACATCATTGCACGTCCAAGTTACACTGCGGGGGTGGGGAGAAACAACACAAGAAAACCCCTCTGAGCCTGGTGAGATGATGGAGGCTCGGGGTGCGCACATCCCAACACTGGTCCAACACTCAGGACTCTCCACGGCCAACCCAACGACTGGTAGGGTACCTCTAATTTCAGAAAAGCCACCAAGGAAGGGCAAACCCTTTCCCAGAGGGTGATCCGGGGCTGGACCTGGCCAAGTCATTTGGGAGAGCCTTGGAGACGCGAGGACTCAGGCAGGAGCGAGAGAGACACAGCCGTAGTAGGCACTCGGGATGCCTTTGTCTCCGGAGCAAGAAAGAAAGTTTAAAAAAAAACATTCGGCAGCAGCTGCTGTAAAGGCAGCACAATGTTTGAAAATAGCATTCAAATAGTGTGCCACATTTACCTCCTGCCACATGCGCACCACAAAATCAGGACTTGTGTCTGTGGCAGGAGCTTTAAAATCCAGCCCATAGTAATTAAGGATGATCAGAACTGGTTCTAAATAGACAACCCGCTATAAGCAGGCCTGTTCAAAAATACAGAATCAAAAGATCCTCTCCTTAAAATCAGTTTCAGTGGTTTAAGGGTCAATGTACTACTTAAAGCAGGAGTATTTGTTAGTAACTGTTGTCTTTCATTCCTGACACAAGATACAGGATTTTGACATTTTTAAAACTTCAGACTGGCCACCAGCCTGGTGATGCTGAGGGTTGAGGCTCTGGATGCCACAACTTGCACCATGCTGATGATCCGGGGTCAGGAGCAAGCTTGGGTTGCTGGGGGATGGCAGGGAGGAGAGGATTGAGTGTCTGACGGACTGCTCTCCTCTCCCAGGGAGGGAGGGTTGTTGTCTCACTCCATGGCTGCCCCCTAGTGGAGGCCGGAGGGCAGCGCCAGAGCCAGGGAGGCACAGGGGAGCTGGAGTACGTGGGTGTGCGCGCATGCTCGCACATGCACGCTGTCATTCTGCAAGAGAGGGGGGCGGGAGAAAACCAGAAAAAGTGGGACTGGCAGGCTTTGTGATGGCTTGGCCATGTCCTGATCCTGGCTCGCACTGGCATCTGGATTGTGCTCTGGGGAGCCGGCACTCCTCCCTCTGGCCTCCCCACGGGGGTTAATCCATGGGGGAACCACCGGAGTAGAGTTGATCGGGACGACCAGGCTCTGAAAGATGAGCACTTTGAGAGGGTCTGGAGTCACTGCCAGCCCCAAGGAGGAAGAAACACAATAAAAAAGTTCAGACTGGCCCACTGGCATAGCGCTACTGCTTGCAGTGCAGAGACCAAGGTTGGGAACAAGCCTGTGACATCAGAGGGCCAGCCAAGGAAGGTGGGTTGAGCATCCCTTTGGGACCCTCTCCATCTCAGCAAAGGAAGGGCTGTGTCCCTGGCACAGTACCACCACCTGCGTGACCACAGGTGGAGCTGAAGCTGGAGCTCAGCGCAGGGAAGGTGGATGTCGGCATGGATCGTGCTTAAAAGCGCATATGTTGCACATGCCACTGACATCATAGGGTATGGGGAAAAAGAGGAAAACACTCCTGACCAACACAGGATGTTGCCCACTTTGCACCACAGGCCCCTGCACCGCCAACCACAGAGCTTTCCTGATGCCACTCTCTGCTGGACTGGTGCCCCTCCTGGCCCCCTTCTGGGGGGGCAAGCCAGGGATGAACATGGGAGAAGGAAGTCCTGGAGAAAGTGGGTGACAGGGCTGTGTAGTAGGTGGGCTGATGTGCACTAGGTTTAAACAGCACCAGCAACAAAACACTGTCAATAACAGCAGCCTATAAACACCCGTCGAGAACAGGGGTAAGTACAAATATCAAAACACAAAACAGTGCCACTGCTAGCGGTCATAAACCACACTGATGACCATTACCAAAAGAAGAGCACATTATTCACTGTTGCTTAGCAACACTTATAAACAACTCTGGAGGGCCAATCTTGGGGTAAAGGAGAGACTTGGGATTTTCAGTCACGGCAGACACTATTCACTTTTTTTCTAATGGGGGTAGGTCCCTGCACCCCCGACATGGTGGGCTCTTCCTCCTGCACCCCTGGAATTTATATAACCAACTTAAGGGGTTGGGGGATTTTTCAGTCACGGCAGATAAAACAAAACAAAACAAACTCTGAGGTAGGGGATGTAACTGAACAGGTTGGGAGACCAGGAACAGAACCCGGTCTCGCTCTGGTCTGCCCATGCCGCTGTCTTAACCCGCTCCACCACTGGAGCAGCTTTCACAGTGGTGCACTTTTCCTTTACTTGTGCACCCTCAACAGTCCCTGAATAACTATAGGGGTAGCGTAGTTGCTACATGCTATTCTACCTGTCGCTGTTCAGGCATTATGCGTCCGGATAGCGCTGTTTGGACAGTGCAGTTCAGGATGCACTAGTCTAACCTGGTAGAGGGCGATGGCAGCCGGTCAGGATTAAAGAGGGTGAAAAGTAAAATAATTAAAAAACATTTTTAAACGTCTCCACCCCGTGCCATACCCACTACGAAAGAATTAAATATCTTGGTATAGTATTGTGCTGTTTACCATCAGAAACATGTGGTATCACCATCCTAATACATCTGCAGTATGAATCTAACGTGTACATTCAACAGGTAACCTCAGTGAAGAAGTTTTAAACATAGTGAGTGGCGGCCATCTTTAATGAAATAAGCTATTAATTACAAAATTAGCGTAAAAGTTATTTTAACGGTATCTGTGAAAACTAAACATACATTGAGCATGACTCTATGTCAGAAATACATTTTTGCTAAAAAACTATATTATTAAATGTTTTTGCAACTAAAACTACTGCTGCTTAACGTAACATAATTAATACGTAAAATGTGCAAATAACTAGGTCCAAAAGAAATCTGAAAACAGTTACATGACCCTTTTATTTATTTGAAATTTGCATGAAACAGATGGCGGTCTTGCCTGTGGATACAATGACTCATTTTTGTAGGGGCCCTTAGTGCAGTAGGTGAAAAAAAAATCAAACTGTCACAAGAGAATACATTTTTTAAACTCTCAATCTTATTGAATTTTCATTTGTTTTCAAAAATACATACAATACACAAACACACATTAGACACATTAAACATGAAATAATATGACAGGCACGTCAACAAAACCACAAACATTGGGCAATTATAGCAATTAATCCAGACTAAATCAAGTCTCACATAGTAATTCCTTCGGGGAGACATCCCTGAGAAACCACAAAGTGCAGATATCACGAGGGGAGGACAAACCCAAAAGCTCACATTATAGTGTCCCTTTCTACAGTACAAATTCAGCTTTTACCAGTCCCATGTACAGGATCCATAGTCTCCAAATCAACATAAACTGAGCCTCTTATTAAGGGTGGCTGTGAGAGCCTCCACCTGATAAATAGAAATCATAATTTCATGCCAGTGAGTTATGGTGGGCTCCTTAGGGGTAAACCACAACTTGGTTATAACTTTCTGACCGGCAAGTAAGGCATGTCTTAGCAGTTTCCCTTATTAGGATCGTTATAGTTTCTCGGGATATCAAACGAGAAGTACAGAGACCCAGTCAGCTTAATATCAGGATCAAAGCTAGCCTGCAAGGCGCCTCCATCTCTCGGAGAAAGGGAGCCAACCTCAGACACTCCCACATTACATGGTGTATGGCCATGTATGGAGGCAAACCTCACCCCTCCAGCAGGTTGCAGCTCGATTTCTGAAATTTAGCTTGTATCTTGGTGTCCTGAAGAATCTAATAAGCATTTTCCAAGAGAATTCTCTCCAGCTAATAGTTGACAGACCCCAGTACACTCTCTTTTGTGCCCATGCCCATGTTTCAGCAGCTATCTCGGTACCCATATCTCGAGACCACGCCCTCGAATTGATTCTGTGTTATCTCCCTTCCAGGAAAAAGTGCTTTATAAAGATAAGAGATTATGTGGGTCGATTGAGCTCTATTCTCAACTACAGCCCTAAGAATAACCAGTATCTGAGGTGGAGAAGGACCATCCTCGCCCCTCAAATTGTAGTGTTCTAATATAATTCGAGTCTGAAAATATCTAAACCTATCCTTCCAGGAGAGTCCAAAACTGGTCACTAAGTCCTAGAAGAATTTAATCTCCATCCCTCTAAAAATGCCATATCAGGTGGAGTCCCTTTGTTTCCCAACCTTGGAACCCAGCATCCCACCTGGCTGGATCAAATCCCCCCATATGTGGGAGCAAGCACATAAGGTATCTTCAACTCCAGGCTCCTATCCCCTGTTTCCCCAAACCAGGAGCCCAGGGTTACTTCCATATAAGGGTTCAGCTCTCCCTCTGCAATAGCTTTCCTGCCACCTCGCAGCAAGGCCACATTGAGGTTAATCAGGTTTCCTCTGATAACTCCAGTGTCTTCCACTTAGATATGTATCTCTGTTGAGTCAGTATAAAGCCGTTCTAAGTTGGGCTGCCTTGTGGTATAGCTTAAAATAGGGTAAAGCTAAGCCTACCTCTGCTTTTGTATCTGGAGGGCCGACAGTCAGACTCTCGGTCTTTGCAGGCCCCAGACAAACCCAGTGATCTTCCTATTGAGAGCATTATAAAGAGTCTGGAATTGGGGTGGGTAACGCTTTAGCTAAATACAGAAACCGGGAAGAACCACCATTTTACCATTTGGATCTTTTGTAGTAGGGAGATGGATACACCCTGCCATCTCTCGAAATCCATCCTAATCCTATCAATCAAGGGGAATAATTAAGTGCAAACAACTGGTCACAGTCAGGCCCCAGTTGTACCCCTAGGTACTTCAGGTGTTTTAGGTGCCAGCGGAAGAGAACTGCTCCTGAACCATTTAAGAAGGTTCATAATTGATCGGCAATAACTCTGTCTTGGCTGTACTGACTTTATACATTGCCTTACTTCCAAACTCCTCCAAGCTATCCCATAGTCGGGGTTGGGCCTGCTCAGGGTCCCCAAAATATACTAATAGGGCTTCAGCATAAAGGCTAGTTATGGTCTTCTCCACCCAATCTAATCCCTTAACCTCTGCATACTGCAAGAGCCGCAGCCAGTGCACCACATACTGGGCAAAAGGAGGGGTGAGAGGGGCACGCCTAGTCCCCTCAGCAAAGGAAAAGATTCAGAAACTCTGCCATTAATTTTGATATAGGCCCTAGGCTTATGATAAACACTGCTAATGGCTTTCACAAAGGTCTCAGGAAGCTGAAATGTGTCAATGTTGACCTCAAGAAATTCCATGCTACCCGGTCGAAAGCCTTCTCCGCATCCAAACTTAAGATTAGAAGGGAGACTTTACCTGGGCAGCATGGTGCAGAATATGTAGTGTTAGCCTAATATTATCCTAGGTCTGCCAGCCCGGCCCGAAACCCGTTTAGTCAAAGTCAATAAGGAGGGTAATATTACCTCCAGCCTCTGTGCCAGGATTTTGGCATATATTTTGTAATCTATGTTAGGCACCGATATCGGTCTACATGAGAATACATTTTTAATTTATTCATTGAAATGTTCCACCAGGAAGGGCACACTGAACAACAAGTTGCTCATCTCACGGTGCATCCTGGAGGAATGGTAGAAGGAGGAACAACAACATATAATATATACATCGAGCAGCATTGAACAGAATGGTACAGGACTAAAATAATGTATGAACTAGTTAAATAGTGTAAAACAAATACAGAAATTATAGTACTAACATCGAGTGGCATTAATCCAATTGGAGCAAATATACAGTGACATATACAACATATGATATATACATTGAGCAGCACTGAACAGATTGGAACAGGACGAAATAGTGCATGAACCAGTTAAATAGTGTCAATTACAGAAATTACAGTACAACACTGAGTAGCATTAAACCTGATTGGAACAAATATACAGTGACATATTAGATAATTGGTGCAACGTAACAAGACTGTACTCTGAAGTGCTGTAAAAGAATACAATTACAATTATGCATACTGATAAAGGAAATGGAGCGATTAGGTGGATAGCGAGTTGAACACGGATAGACTTAGACTGCAAAGTGCCATCTGTCGCAGAAGGAGGGGAGACTTGTTTGCAGGTGCAGTTTACTGCAAGAGGATCCACAATAGGTGTTCGACAAAATTTTGTTGAACGCCTCAACAGCGAAAACCAGCAGGTCGACCGCATTTGTAGTCGGCCGGTTTCCAATGGAACCAAGTGTTTTCTTCGGTGGCTTTGTCCCCAGAACCCCCACATGGGGGGCACACCACCCCACTTAGGATTCCCAACCTGAGACAGAGCTGATTTGGGGAGGGGGTGCAGGACCCCGACAGACAGTGTTGGGTTCCAGCAGGTTCCCTACAGCAACGTGGCACTATAGTCGCTGTAGGGGACCTCGCTGTCGAAAAGTCGCTGTCAAGTGGGATTACCACCGCAAGAAAGTTTTGCAGAGCCAGAGAAGTGGAGGAGGAGGAGGAGAGGCAAATCTGGGGAGGGTTGACTTCTATAAAAAGTGGTACAATACATTCAAGAAATGATAAGTACTTTAAAATTACAATCAACCTTGAACGGTCACAAAAGGTTCTGATTTAATATTTATTATTGAGTATAATCAAAAGGTTTCTCCTCAGCCAATCACAATGCAGTGTTACTGTACCGTTATTTTTCCATAACTGGACACCAGACTCAATAATGGAACTGTATCTATCTAATCCTGCTTCGGACTAGCTAACGCCTGCAAACTGCTCTTCAATGTCAACTTTCTGTTACTAACCTGCACAGTAAAAATGGCAGAACAAAGCTCATTTTAACCTAACAATTCTTCTAATTAATTATTTTTCTGATTAAAGTTGATTTTTCAGTACAGCGGCTGTAACAGCTACAGTGGTGGGAGTGAAACTTGGTAATAACTGTATCTGTAACGCATACAAACCCTGGCCTTCCACCTTCACTTTTCTGTGGTCCCATATACTGTTATTACCTCATAAAACCCCACCACTGTACTGCTATCACAGTTTGTATTATAAATCATTAATAAATATACGTTTTTGGGTTTCTAATTAGAACTGGTACAGGTTTGTCCATCGCTAATTATAATTCCACTGTGCTCCAACCAGCAGGGCCATCAGGGGTGGCTGAATTAAGTTCATAAAGAAGAAGCAGAGAAAACCTGAAATACTCCATAAATTAAAAAGCCGGCTGTTTTCCCTGCTAACAAGCTCCACGTGGAGTACAGATTCTCTTGCTCCTTGCTTTTCACTCCAGCATCACCAGTCAATCAGTTCTTGCCTTCAAGGAACACAAACCCTGTTGTTTACATGTTTGACTAGAAGTATAAATTTTGGCATATGTAAAGTCGGTTAAAGTAGCAGTTCATGATGGCAGTGAAAAGTTTAACCTAGTCTTTTTATTCTATTTTAGATTGCCCTTATCTCCTGTCTGACTTTTTGAAATCCTTCTTTCCCCATGTTATATAGAAACATAGAATTTGTCAGCAGGAAAGGACCGCTTCACCCACCCAGTCTGCACAGATGGTCCCTGCCTAGACTGTCTCCACAAACCCTAGCTGGTCTATGGTGACCCTCCTCCTCCCTGTCATTTTACTTATATTCCCCTATCTCACATGCCTGAAGCCCCAGCTGTTTTCATTTCTACCAGTTCTGCTGGTTTGGGGTGTGAATATATAATTGTGTGTATTCATTATCTGGACGATACACCCCTGTGGTATTCAGGTATCTGACTGTAATCGGGTATTCCACTATGCTGGTATTCACCATGATGTAGTATATTTATTAAATATGCTGTAGACATATAAAAACACCTCAGAATAGACAAATGAGATGTTTTCGGCTCAGGATGGGTAGAGGGTAATACTAGGTTTGAAAACACACTACATTGATGCAGAGTCAGATAGCAGAAGTGTACTTTGAAGGAAAATACCAATTACCTTTGTACACTCCTGCCAGTGCATATTTATGCCCGATTAGCGTTTCAGTGTAACAAAATATATTTTCTAACTACATTTGGCATTAAAACTTCAGTTTAAAAAGTGCTCAAAAACTTCTGTTTAGCTAGGCTGCCACTTTCTAGCAGCCATCCCATGGGAGCCACTCACTCCCTCTCCTGGATAAGCTAATGTGCCCTGTCAGCCAATGAACTGAGCTGGCAGGAGAACATTAGTACATCTTGGGTGTGGGAGAGCGTCCCCACAAGATGGCTGTCAGCAGCCGTGGCAAATGGAAATTTTAGCACTTTTTAAAACTTAACTTTAATGCCTAAACGGTGAAAATGCAGCTGGAAAAAATATTTTGTTACACAGAAACGCTTAATTGAGGGCATATGCACCAACAGGAGAGTGTACAAAGGTAACTGGTGTTTTTGTTTAACAGATCAGCCATTTTCTTTACGTGTTCTGTTCTGTCTGATAGGTGTACTGAAAAAAGGAAGGGGACATTTGTTTTGCAGACCAGGAGAGAAGCACTGAAGCAGAGAGTTGCACAGTACACAGAGGAAGGAATTAAAATGAAAGACTGTTTGTTTTGGAGACAGGAAAGTAAAACTGAGTTGCACAGTAGAGCAAATATTCAGACTTTCATACTATTTTTTTTAAATTAATGTTTTCTTTTTATATTTTTATTTATATTTATTTATGAATTATTTCTTATTATTTTGTAATACTAATTTTTTGATCAATGTCTGGCCTGAAAGTTAACAACATAATAAGCAGTACATTTTTGGCCAGCCGATGGCGCAGTGGTAGCACCACCACTTTCCGATGATGGCGACCTAAGGTTTGGGAACGGCCTAGAGTTGCTAGAGGGCCAGCAAGGGGGTGGATTGAGTGGCCTTGCATGGTCTCCACTTCCAGGGGTGGGGTAGCATCTCTGGTGCAGTGCTCCTGGGTGACCACAGGATGTCCTGTCACCAGAGGCCTGGCAGTGGATGGGAGGCATGCCAGATGTCTGGCACTTTCACACCGCAGTGTCACTGCATGCCATGCAGGGCTCCAGATAAAGTGTGTACCGCCTATTTTACTCACCTCACTTTAGGAAATACTCTTCAGAAATTTTTAATGAGTACCTGTACCACCCAACATTTGTAAATACTTCACACGCCAAAGAATAGTGCTTCATAACATAACTGGTGATTCAAAAGGAACAGTGTTTTGCCAGATTTACAACACTTGTATGCATCCCACTTTTGTTTTACTCACTATGTTTTAAAACTGGTGAGTAATTCCTACCTCACAACATTATCTGGCGCATTGTTGGCACCTGAAATTTTTATCTAGGAAAAAAACTACATTTTTGTTAATAAATGTACTCCTCAGTCCACTCTAGCAAGGCATTTGTACACATCTGAATTTTGTTTTACTCACCTCACTTTCAAAATGAGGAGTACAGGTACTCATCCCAAAAATCTTATCTAGAGCCCTGATGCCACGCTCCCACAGTCACTCCATGGAAAACTTCACCGGATGAGCTGCATGCTAGCCTGCTTTGAGTCGCTGTCACCACGAGCGACCCTGGGCTGCCTCCCGACACCAAGCGTGGTATCCAACAGGGCTGAATTGAGGCCCCAGAGGCCTCACCCTGTGGGGAAGCCAGGAGGAACACCAGGCAAGGTAAGTTCCGGGACCACTGTCGACCAGGGCTGGGTCCAAGGCAGAGCTGACGGGGGGCGCCCAGGCTACTAAAGTACACTAAGGCAAAAGAAAGTAAATTTTGCAACCAAGTATCTGACTATACTAGGATAGGAGAAGTCACATTGCAAAAAAAAAAAAAAAAAAAGAAAGTCTCTAATTTCCAAGTCATTGTCTTTTAACAAACATACAAAATTGCTAGCAGATTAGACCTTTAGGTTATCACATCTGCTCGAAATGCAGCTCGCAGTTTAATCACTGCTATTGCCCACCCCCTTCATTACTTCCCTACCCAAATTCCCATCTTGAGTTCCCCAACTGGTTCCTTCCTCCCCAACCTGAACTCTCCCATGTATCTGTTCCATCCTTTCTTAAAACCTCCCACTGATTCCACTGCTATCACTCCTCTGGTAGCGCATTCAAGGCATCACCACCCTTTCTGTAAAGTAATGTTTTTCAGATCCCTACTGTACTTACCCCCTACCAGTTTTAGGCTATGTCCCCTCGTGGTCCCTTCCCCTTCAGTCTGAATAAACCTTTGGTGTTTACTCTGTTGAAACCCATCAAGTATTTAAAGGCCTTGATCATGTCCCTCTGTCCCTTCTGTTCTCCAGGAGTACACACAGTATTTAGCTCTCTGAGTCTCTCCTCGTAGGTCTTATCCCCATTCCAAGGATCATCCTAGATGCCCTCCTCTCACCCTCTCCAGGAGCATGATGTCCTTCTTTAAGTAAGGGTGGCAGAATTGCAACAGTACTCCAGGTGCGGCCTCACCAAGGATTTGTACAGTGGCAGAATTACCTCCTCCTTCTTGAAGTGATCCCCCTAGCAATGCACCCCAGCATTCTGTTTGCCTTAGCCGCCGCCTTCCTGCATTGTTCTGAGTAATTCATTTTCCCAGTGATCGCTACTGTTATGTATGTGAAATGGTGTCCTTGTTGAGGCCAGAGAGGCACCTAAATAAAATGAAAGCTGTTCTATTCCTGTTGCAGTGTGAGTTTGTTGAACAAGACCAGAATAAATGTTAGAACATAACATAATTGGCAGCAGGTGTTTAATTACTCTCGGTGCACCTTGCAGGAGCAACTACAGCTGTGAGGTTTTTCCTGAGGCGTAACTTTTGGACCACGAGTGAACCTGCGAGAGACACATAAAGATGGCCACGAACTATAGGACATATTGATGCATTTGATGAAAATGTGGAACAATGGACAACTTATATTGAGAGATTTGGACATTTGTCACAGCAAATGATATAAGTGATGAAAACAAGTGGCTGTGTTACTGAGTGTCATGGGCAGCACAATGTACAGTTTGCTGAGAAGTCTAATACGCAGAAAAGCCGGGGAGAAAACTTTTCCAGTACTGTGGAGGTCTTACAGACACATTTCTCTCCTAAGCCTCTGGTGATTGCTGAAAGATTTCGCTTTCACAAAGCGAAATCAAGCAGAGGGTAGTCTGTTCGAGTATGTGTGTTTCTAAAGAAATTAGCTGAACATTGTGAGTTTGGCACCCATTTAGATGATGCCCTCCAGGACAGATTTGTATGCGGTTTGAAAAGTGAAGCGACACAGAAGAAGCGTCTTTAACGGAGGCAGGACTGACATACAGAAAGCGATAGAGATCACTGTATCGATGGAAACAGCTACAGGAGGCTCAGCACTTAAGTGATTCCCTGAAGGTAAATGCTTTATCCTTCTTCTCCCAGGAAGCCTAATAAATGTGGTCGCTGTGGAAGGCTAATCACAGTGATAAGGACTGCTGGTTTAAAGAACAGACATGTCATAACTGTGGGAAGAAAGGCCACATTGGGAGAGTGTGCAGAGGGAAAAAGAAAGGAGGGGAAATCAACGGAAGCAAAGGGAAGCAATTTGCAGAAATGTAGAAAGAGAGAAGTACATCGGTGAAACATAGGGAACGTGCAGTGATGACACTGATACTGAATTAGCATTGCGTGCTGACTCTTAAAGGGAAACAGCAACCATCTGTGTAACTCCTGAAATTGAAGGAAACCACTGAAAATGGAATTGGACACGGGCTGCAGTTTCATTGATTTCTACAGCAAGTATGAAACTATGTTAGGACATCTACCCTACAAGCGACTGGCGTTATACTGAGGACATACACTGGCGAGGCAATTTCACCTGAAGGTGTCATCAAAGTGCAGGTGAAAATAAATGGGCAAGCGGCACTACTGCCTTTGTACGTTGTTAAAGGTAACTACCCTTCACTCTAAGGCCGAGAATGGCTGAAGAAAATACGCCTCAACTGGCAGGAGATAAGGACTGTGTACTGGTGACCACAACACTCTAGAAGCAGTGTTGCACAAACATGCTCCTTTATTCAAAGGGAGCTAGGCACAGTGAAGGACATTGAGGCAAGAGTGTTTTTGAAGCCACAGCACAAACCAAAGTTTTGTCAACCTCGCCAGTACCTTATGCACTCAGACCGAAAGTGGAGGCCGAATTAACTCACCTAACCGGGTTGGAGTCTTGTCACCTGTACAGTTTAGTGACTGGGCAACGCCAGTAGAGCCAGTGGTAAAGAAAGATGGATCCGTGCGAATATGTGGAGACTTTAAAGTAACCATAAATCCAGTTCTGTGTGTGGAACAGTATCCGATTCCACGCGACGAAGACTTGTTTGCATCGCTGGCACAGAGCCAACGCTTCAGTAAGTCGGATCTGTCACATGCTTATCTACAAATGGAGTAGATGAAACCCAAGGACATATCTCTCAATAACCACCCAAAAGGGTCTCTTCTGCTATAATCGCCTACCTTTTGGCATTGCATCAGCTCCAGCCATATTTCAGCGAGCTATGGACCAGGTTTTGAGGTCTTCCAAATGTTCACTGTTACCTGGACGATATACTGGTGACGGAAGAAATGATGCAGAGCACCTGAAGAACCTGGATGCAGTTCTGCAGCGATTGGAAAGATTTTGGCGTGCATGTCCAGAAGGAGAAGCGTGAATTTTCAAGACTTCATTGGAGTACTTGGCCTATATCATAGATGCAGCGGGCTTACACAAACCGCCTGAGAAAGAAAAAGCGATTGTGGCCCCAGCACCGAAACATGTGAGCCAGTTACGGTCATTCTTGGCCTCATAAATTATTATGACAGGTTTATTCCCAATCTGGCTACGATTCTCAACCCACTAAATGGCTTGCTGTGCAAGAAGTCCTGGTGTTGGACAAAGGACTGTGAGAGTCGTTTAAGAAGGCTAAAAGCAGCTTGTTTCGAAGATGTGCTCATTCACTATAATCCACAGCTGAGCATCAGACTGGCGGTGATGCCTCACCTTATGGGGTGGGAGCAGTTCTTTCTCATGTTCTACCTGAATGGGGACGAAAAGCCAATTGCCTTTGCATCCAGAACTCTCAGCAAAGCTGAACAAAACTATGCCCAAATCGAGAGGAAGCTTTGGCAATAGTGTTCGGAGTTCGAAATTCCACCAATACCTCTGTGGTCGGGAATTCACACTCCTCACTGACCACCATCCCTCATGACCATTTTCAGCCCCCACAAAGGTATTCCTTCCATGGCAGCAGCCAGAATGCAACATTGGGCTCTCTTGTTATCAGCTCCAACCACTCAAGCGTTGAATACAAGAAGGCGGCTCTGCATGGCAATGCTGATGGGTTCTCAAGATTGCCTCTGCAGGTAGCCCACAGTGACAAGGTGGACATTGTCGATGTCTTCTACATCAGTCAGCTTGAGAAACTACCTATCACAAGTTCTGAAATTAAAAGGAGACAAAAGTTGATCCTGTGTTGTCTCAAGTCTTGGACTTAGTAACAAAAGGAATTTTACTGTGAACCAGGACATTCACGGTGAGTTATCACCATTCTACATCAGGCGTAATGAGCTTTCAGTACAGCAAGGTTGCTTGATGTGGGGTGTCCGGGTTATTGTCCCTCAAAACTACATATTAGTGTTCTGGATAAGCTACATGTGGGACACCTGGGCGTAGTGAGAATGAAGGCTTTAGCTAGAAGCTATATTTGGTGGCCAGGGATTGATTTGCAAATTGAGCAACAAGCAAATCATGCACTACTTGTCAGCGTGTTCAGAAAATGCCTGTCCTTCATAATTCATCCCTGGATGCCAGATGCACCATGGCAGCGCATTCATGTAGATTTTGGGGGGCCGTGGAGGGACACATGTACTTAATTGTTGTAGATGCCCACTCAAAGTGGCCCAATTCAAGTCATGGACACCACTGCTACCAGTAAGACCATTCAAGTGCTGCGAGGACTATTTAGCCGTTCACGGATTCCTGAACAGCTGGTCAGTGACAATGGACCACAATTTATTTCTAGTGACTTTGCAGCATTTCTGAAGTCCAATGGTGTGAGGCATATTCGTAGTGCCCCATATCACCCCTCGACTAATGGTCTAGCGGAGCTTGCTGTGCAAACCATGAAGAGATGCTCTGAGATCGGGCGGGGGTCTTTAACCTTACAACATAAGTTGGATAACTTCCTGCTGGCATACCGAAATACACCCCATGCCACAACAAAGGAATCTCCAGCAATGTTGTTTTAGGCGTATCGCTCCCGTCTTGATTTACTTAAGCGAGCGTGGCATCAGAGGTTTTGAAGAACCAAGAATCTCACATACTGCGCTGGCAAGCCTGCTCAAAGGACAGGCAGTTCATTGTTGGTCAAGAGGTGCTTGTTCGAGATTACCGGAAGGGGGAGAAGTGGACTTCTGGTGTAGTGACATCTCAGACGGGTCCAGTGTCATACACAGTTGATGTTGAATCTGGAGGAAAATGGAAACGTCATGCTGAACAGCTCCTAGATCTTCAGCAGCGCACAGATGGGGACACTTCCAGGGAAAACCCACAGGAAACGTGGATTCCATCTGCCGTAGCTTACAGAAGCCCCACTATGGAAGTCTCAACACCTTCTGAAGATACAAAGGAGGAGGTGGAGAGGAGCAATGGTGAGGCTGTACAACCACCAACCGAGGATCGGAGGGAGGTACCAGACAGGCAGCCATGCCAAGGGTTGCTCACGAAGCGTTATCCATCCCGAATTTCAAAACCTCCAGATCATTTGAACCTGTGAGACATTTAAAAGGAACAAAATGTTTTGTGTAGTTAGAGAGCCAGATCAGATTATCGGGGCAGAATAATCCTTTGACTGGTTAGAGGCCTGGGGCAGTCTACCCCTACCTCTAGCATAGAATGAACCGTCTTAATAATAGCGAATAATGCTAATACTTGTTCATTTGATAACAATATAATTTAGTGGGAGGAAATGTTATGTATGTGAAATGGTAATGCATTTGCGTTACTTCTGCCACTTGAGGACAGCATTCGAGATGTGTAAGATAGAAAGAGAGCAGACAGAGAGTGTTGTTGCTGAGACCAGAGAGGCACCTAAATAAAACTGAAAGCTGCTCTACTCCTGTTGCAGTGTGAGTTTGTTGAACAAGACCAGAATAAATGTTAGAACATAACAGCTACTCCAAGGTAATTTTCCTCCTCGGAGACTGTTGAGCTAACCCCACAAAATCGTATGATTGTACACTGGATTTCTAGTTCTCAAGCGATAGTATGCTGCACTTTCAAGCATTCAAACCCAACTCTTGAGGCGGAACAGCAAGATTGCCACAACGCTGCTCTGCTCCCTGCAGCTCGCTTTGTAGCGGTGTTTGCATGTTTCATGACGCTATTTTATTTAAACTGATAAATGGAACTTAGCTTATTTTTGTGTTTTGTTTGCCTCCTGATGCTGTTTTATACTCCTTCTCCTCAGCATTTTGGTTTAGTGCATCTTTCTGGTGCAGGGCTGCTCAACGGTGCGTAGAGTTTTGCTGGAGCGGGACTCGTGTGTTGAGTCACTTGCCCTGGAGTTTGTGGCTTCTGCTAGACTGTTTGGATGTATTGGACCTGAAGATGTTGGTGCAGGATTATGGGGAAAGTTCTGCCCCACGCTGTACCCGCTGTTCTGAAGGAAACTAAATCAGATGGGGACATTTTATCTATATGTTTATAGCCTAGCACACTGTGCCCAGCAAGTTGTTACTGAACCGTCAGTGTATCTGTTTTCGCTCATGAAATGCCTCCACAAATGGAACTTTAGCTATACTATTTGGCATTTCACCATTGTTTTGTGTCGCCCTTGAAGTGATAAATAGGCACAAAGGATTAGTGGACTGATGGAGCGGTCTGGAGATTCTGCTGAAGAGGAAAAGTTATACGAAAATGTTGCTGCCGTGGGAAAACTGGAATGCACCACCGTGCTGAGATACAAAAATATTCTACCTAAAGGTATGCTAACATTGCCTAAGGAGGGTAGAAATGGTCCTAAGAATAAGCGTTTGAAGTTATTACGCTCAGTGGAGTGATCTGTTTCTGTTTTTCTTCAAGTTTGAAAAATGTAATGGGAATCCTGGAAAAGCACTTAATAACGCTGTAACGTGGGATTGGAAAGATGGAAAATAGAATGCAGTTGCTGGCCACAGGTGTTTCCAGGAGGCGTGCTAATGGTTCTGCTACATGGAAGAGTTTGGAGGCAGTTTACATTTTCTTATTGCCACACAAAGAATACTGCCTAAGTGATTGTGGAGTAATACGTCTTGAAAAGTTTATTTTCAGCTCTCATCTTTTTGATGGCAAGCAGCAAAGACGCTTTTGAAGTCAAGCGCATTGCTTCTTTGAAACTAATCATAGAGACTTCCACTAAATCCAGTATTTGAGGGGTTCCCCAAATGCCCAAATTTACTGCTTATATAAATGTCACCTTATGGCCTTGCAAAACTTGTAAGGAAAACTATCGACTTTCTAAATGGGCAGAAGAGAGTCTATTAAATATGGCTGGCGTCTCCTTAAAAACTAACAATGATATTGTGTGCACCTGGACGGTAGGTTTTACTGCCAGTTGAGTGCCAGTACTCTGCTGATTTCAAACCTGAAGGGCCTCATTTTGACATATCCTTGTTGTGCTTCTTAGGTGTTTGAATTTCTGAGTAAGAAAGATCATTTCCCCTCTGAAAGGAGTTGTTACTATTTTTCATGTTAGGTTTGTGGTTTGCTTATGGCTACTGGACTGACAGGGATTCTCATGCCTAATGGACCTCACGTCTGTAGGTAACCCCTACCAGTCTGGGGGCTTAACTTATGCCAGTAGCTCCCTTTTGCTCTCTTCCTCTGCGCATCCAGAAACGCCTGCATAATTTTTTTTCCTGGTTCCTCAGTTCCCACTGTGCCCCTGGTGCCCCAGCCTAGCCCCCATGTGTGAATCCAGCCCAATTTGAGCTTCAGGAGCTCAGCCACGCCTTCCCACTGCTTTTGGCACCCCTGGTGCCTCAGAGGTCGTGCCTTTGATCTCCTGACTGCTTGCCTTGAGGTCAACAGGAGAGAAGTACTGCGGTCCCGTGTCGCCATGTGCTGGTGGAACCCGTGACCTTAGGAAGGGCCAGGACAGCTCAGTTTTGAAGAGAATAAAAGAACCACTTAGGTCGTAATGATCAGGGCTCATGAATATTAATGAGCCCAGATCCCAGATTAAGATAACTATTCATAAGGGCATTTCTGCCCTCGGGGCAGCAGCGTTTTGCAACTGCCAAAGAAAAAGGGAATGTTTTAAGTAAAACAAATGTAACTGTTGTATGGGGAAAATGTTCAAGAGGGGAAACAAATGTTTAAACAAATAACTTCACCTGGCTGCACTAGAAATATGTTGGGACTCAGAGTGACAGCCTGCCTGCTGCAAAGGGAGCTAAAATACTGGCAGCAGTGACAGGCAAACAGACTGAGGGAATACTTAAATTTGGACAGCGACTTGAAGGGCACACCAGTGGCTACAGAACTGTGGGGCATTTGGGCAAATATTTTATTTATTCAGGCTGCACCAGACTTTCCTTGGGACTGTATACATTCTGCTTAAAGGACTGTGTGTTCAGCAGCCATTATGAAGCAGCCACAGCCAATCGGAAAGCTAGGATTTGAAAGCCAGGACTTGTGGGACTTTTGCCAAAGCTCATGGGAAACTACCAAGTGCTCATGGGGAACTGCAGGGACCTAAATTCAGGCGCCAAAACAGCAAACCAACTGTGCATCAAGGAGGCTTCATGAATAATACATTTTATGATTGACAAGCCTTCAACCAATCACAGGTAAAGCAGCTCAGCTCATAGCTGCAGCCAATTGGGAGCCTCTGGAGAGCCCCATAAAAGACAGTGTTTCTAGCTGCACGAACAGATCGAGAGGGATTTAGCGGGAGCCCCTCAGGGTGGGGGCTCAGGCCCCCAGCCACGCAACTGGGCCTGGTGATCCAGTGTAAGCCTTTCCATCCAGGAGGGGTTAGTGACTCTTTGCAGTTAAAAGTAATTTAGTTTAATGCAGAACCTGCTAGTCTGGGGTTGCCCGAATGACCTCCAGGTGCTAGCCCTCCTGTCCATGCTTGGGCAAAGTGTGACCTGCAACATGACAACATCAAGCCAGCTGTGAGAGAGCTGGTCTGCCTCAGTGGTGAGCGAACTGAAGACATCAGGAGCCTTCACTGTGAGATTTTACCATGAGGAGCCTGAGTGAGTACTCTTGTACCCCACAGTGCAAGAAAAGAAACAAACTTGCTTATTGGTGATGACAATGCCCTACAGACTGTTGCTATTTGAGACTGTTCTTTGGGTCTGCACCTTGTATCTGTTGCACCTAAGTCTTGCCAATGCAGGTGGCCCTAACTGCCCTAAGGGACCCATGTGAGTCCAGCTAAAATGTATGAATGTGCTGGCATGTGTTTGTCTGCTCAGAGCCTACAGGACTGGAAGGGGGGCACCAGAACTGGGGCTTATCCTTGACTTTGCCTGGGAGGTCCAGTATCTGTTTGAATATTTCGTCAAGATGTCCAGTGGAGCTGCACACATCAGCCATGTGCCACAAATGGGGCTGAGATCTCATTTCTAATCTGATTTGACTATGTTAACCTGGACATGACTGCTCTGACCACCTGAGTGTGCTCATGTGGATGCAAAGAAACAGGCTCCCCTAGATTTGGGACCAAGCACCCACAGATTTAAGTACAAAGGACCAGGCGTCCATCCTGGCCCCTGGTTGAAGGAGCTACACCTCCATCTGATGTACTGGATGTGTTTGAGATACAGATGTACTGGATGTGTTTGAGATACAGATGTACTGGATGTGTTTGAGATACAGATGTACTGGATATGTTTGAGATACAGATGTACTGGATGTGTTTGAGATATAAATGTACTGGATGTGTTTGAGATATAGATGTGCTGGATGTTTGAAACTACCAGTTGGGCTCAACCTAATGTAACCAGCTGGCTACACCAAATCTTGGTTTAGTTTACAACATGCAGGGCAACCCCTGTATATTCTTCAAAAGACTGGAACATAGTTCAGGTAATTAATGTTTAATATCTAGTTTTAAGTCCTCAATCTTTCCAATCAAGCCGGCCAACATACAGCTGCACCTTCCACCAGGCCTGCAACTTGTAAGAACTTTTAAAGTACTGGTACCCAGGTTTAAATATTGAGATTATGGGTTTCAGTACAACTTTGGGAACTAGTACCTGTTGTGGGGAGAAGCAACACTGTGTGTCATCTAGGGTGTCAAAATTGTGATTGCATTTCTTTTTTGTTTGTTTTTTATATATACTTTATTTATTTTATGTTTCTCCTCCCAAGACCATGGCATACACATGCGTGTACGTGGTGTGGAGGTGCATGCACATACCAGGATCTAATGCCCTTCCGCCCCTCCCTTGACTTTCATCGTCGCACTGTGCTGCCTACGCTCCCACCGGACCTCCACCTGGTGGAAGCGGACTACGGACGGGCAGGTATCCACCCCTTTGAGGGGACAGCCATGGCTCAATCCCACTCCAACCCCCCACCCCTGAGCCGCACAACCCGAGGTCATTCCCCAACCCGGTTACCAGAGTAGCACAAGGTAGGCACCAGAGCCTTAGCCCTCTGCACCACCGGGCAGGCCATGACTGCATTTCTGATTTGTATAACTGTGTATCTACCCAGTTGGAGGGTTTTCACCAGCACCAACCAAAGAACCAATCACTGTAGATATTGTATATACTGTCTACAATAACTCTACTCCTCGCTTTCCCACTCCTAAGTCCAGACCTCCCTGTAAATAAACTGTTTGTTGTTGTCTGCAGATGATGGTGTCGTGAGTATATTATTAGAGCCAGTCAATAATTGTACCAGGTAACCAAATGTGAGGAAGTGTTTATTGGGTCATGTTTTGGTGGTCAAAGGTTATATAGCATCCCAGGTGGTTGTACCAGTCACAGCTAGCCCACTTAAAGCTAAACTCTGGGTGGAGGCACTGTGCCACTTGTAATATCTTGAAAAGAACCAGTTTAAGTTAAATCTTGAGAAACCAGGCCCTCATCAACCTACATCCTAGGCAGCCGCAGGGGTTGTAACTCTAGGAATAGCTGCCTAGGGTTAGCATGTAAATCATTGAAGCGCAGTGAGTTACTGGCACTTCTGGAATCAATGGCTGTGGTTGATTCTTTGTTGTGACTATAAAAGTCGCTGAATGGGGACTCCTGGACATGGAGCCGCTTGCACAATCATTACTACATGTTTAAAGCTGTTAATTTTGGTTTGTTAGGTTACAACCTGACTGTTTTAGTTATACCACACCTGTCTTACGTCCTTAATTAAATTATTTCCTGATGGATGAGCTTTTTCCATGCAGTTCGCTTTTGAAACACCTAGTCCAACAGATCAAATTATGTACCCTGAGCTACTGAAGCTTCAGAAATTGAACTTATAAATGAGAGGTTTCCAAGTGTCATGAATTCATAATTGTCCTCAGGAAACTTAGTTCTTTTTTTTTATTTTTTTATTTTCAGCTTTATCCTCCTACCTACCTCCGTGCCTCCTCCTTCTGTCCGCCCATGTCCCCTGTTACCTCCTTAGGGATCTGCCCTAGAGTGCCCATCCTCCTCTCCTCGCACAGTAGGGTCTGTCCTGTAGGTGGTCCGGTGGACTTAGGTGGCCTTCATCTAGAGCTGCGGAGGGGATTTTCCCGTTTTTCCCTTACGTCCCACTCCCCTAGGACACCTGCGCTTGGGACGTACATCCCGAGTGGTAGTGTGCTTCACGCATGCAGACCCTCATGTGCTGCGACGCCCCTCCCGGTCTCGGCAAGTGAGCCAGCTTCCATCCTTTCCCAATGCCGGTGCTTCCACCAGCTACGGAATGAATGCAGAGCTACTGCGCGGCTGGTAACTCGCCCCTGAGGAGGAGAGCATCCGTTGGGACGCTCGATCCTCCTCTCCCCATCGACTCGGCCACCCGAGTCCACCCTGAACCCGGCCGCCGTGAGCGTGAGGTGGGTGACCAGCGCCAACCCACAGCGCCACCGGGCGGCGAAACTTAGTTCTAATATTGTGTCAAGGGCTGGGAGCATAAATGTTTAAGTTTAATTATCAATTAAATGAAATAATCTGTTTGTGATTCCATTTTCAGTTAACATAATAAGAAACAATAATGGAGTCTGGCAACCTAGATTATTTTAATAGTAATAAGAGTCCGGAATTTAATGTATTTATTCAATCTGAATTAATCTCTGTTATTTGATATCTGAGATTTGATCATTGTACAGTTTTATGAAAATGTGATGGTGTTACAGTACTCATAATGATAAAAGTGTTATTTTGATATATTGTGACACTTTTCAGATGTTTTAGATGCGTTTTATGTTGTAATGTTTTTTTACCGAACAGCAATAAACTTTGATTTGATTTAACAACCCAACTGCCATGTGACCGACCACTGTTCAAGTCTTTCTAGGTCTTCCTGGAGCGTCTTCCTTCTCTCCTCACTATCCACCACCGCTCCCAGTTTGGAGTAGCAGCAAACAGGCTCAATTTGCTTCTATCCCCTCTGTAATGTCTGAGATGAATTTGTTAAATAACAGTGGTCCCAATACAGATCCTTGCAGGGTCCCACGAATGACCCTCCTAGGTCCTGATAGCTCCTCCCTACCACCACCTGTTGCTGTCTGTCACTTAGCCAGTTTCCAATCCATCTCGCCATCCTTTCCCACCCCTAAATTCCTCAGCTTGCCCAGGAGTCTCCCATGTGGTACCAAGTCAAACGCCTTGCTGAAGTCCAGATACAGGACATCAATCATCCAGGATCTTGTCACCCAAATTCAACTAGGTTCATTTGACAAGATCTCCCATGGACAAAACTGTGTTGCTAGACATCCTGAAGGCCATTAGCCCTCCAGGAACTCCACCATCCTTTCCTTCAATATACTCTGTAATAGTTTCCACTATGGACGCCAGGCTCATAGTTTCCTGGCTCATCCCTAGGTCCGTAAGATTATGGAGAGGCACTATGTGTGCCATTCTCCAGTCCTGGGGTACCTGTCCCATTTGGAGGGAGGAATCAAACAATTCCATCAGAGGTGCTGTCAGGACATCGGCCTGTTCCTTAAGGAATCTGGGGTGAATCCGCCTGGGCTTGGGGCTTTATCTACCCTCAAAGCCTTTAGGCCCTCTCACACTCTCTTCTCCGATATCTCTCTAGAAATTTGCAGCAGCAGTGCGGTCATAAAGCAGGTCAGTCAAAACGCCAAGCAGCAAGTGCAACCACATCCAACATCGTTATTCATGAATCTTTGTCAGTATAACTTATATAACTATAGACTAATCTTAGTCACCTAGATGGTAAGCAAGCAATAAATGATTCAACCAGAAAAAGCTCCTACCCCGGCAACCTGGGTTAAGGAATGGACTCGGGATGCTGGGGGCTGGCAGGAAGGAGAGGATCGAGCATCCATAGGGACTGCTCTCCTCTCCTGGGTGGGTAGCGGGTTGGCGTCGCTTGCACCGGCCTCTGGTGGAGACCAGGAGCACTGCAGAAAACGCAAGTGGAACACCATAGAAAAGCAGAACCGCCTTTCGGACCGACCGGATGACGACTGCCGTCCCCTCCGTTACCGATGCCCTGAAAGAGCCCTCTCCACTGCAGCAGCACCCTGGAGCCAAGTATATGTGCTGGTTGCCCCTGGTGCCATTCCCTCGGAGGAGGGGACCTGCCAGTGAAGGGTTATGTCCGGGTTACCTTGCGGTGGCTGCGATGTGCAGATGGAGGGCTCCAGGACGGGACAGGTGGAATGGATGAAGGACCTAGGCAGCCCGAGGAGTGGTGGGTCATGGGGCATGAGGGTGAAAAGAAAAAAGAAAAAGCTCCCTAACAAGCCCAGGAACATCTTAGCCTAATTTTGTTTCACGAAACACTGAAGTAATTATGCCTTGGTCCAACAGCCAGTGCTGGGGACCATAATACAATTAGCTGTGGGTTAAATTTAGCAACAGGAATCCAATCAGTGCCACGAGATAATCGTATTTGCAGAAGATGCTTTAAAACATATAGTGCACAACTGTTACCCAGTAAGTTAGGGAAAATAAAATGGCCAAGATTATTTCTATTTCCAACTTTAGAAATGGCCATTCAGGAACGTAATGATTTATTCCTGCAAGCTTGTGATGAATATGCCCTTTGTTAAAATTCAGCAGAAAAGATTCATGTGCCATGGATCATGGAGAAACTAAAAAGAAGAAATTAGGGTAAAAAGCAGGATCCGAAACTGGCTAACGATCACTGGTGCCGCTGTACTGGGATCGGTATGAACAAGCAAGAAATGGGTTGAAGTTATGAATAAAAAGCTAAGGTTCAATTTTACTAAACAAAAGTAAGGATACTATCGGCACAGGGAAATATTGGTCCCAATGAAATTATTAGCAAATCCAAGTTCAGCACTCCCACAGTCCAAATAGACAAAGATGCTGTTATCCCAAACAGTAAAATTCAGCTAATAGCCTAAATGACCATTTTGCTAAACTTCCGATGTCATGGGGCTAAAAGAAAAGAAAAAAATTGACCCACAGGAGTACAAAGAGGACAACTCAATTCCAAAATTTAGATTTAACTATGTGACGTAGAGATGTTAAAGAAATCATTAGGAAACTAAATTCAAATAAAGCACCAGGAAATGGCAGAACAGAGATAAGATTCCTGAAAGATGGTCTAAATATAATTGCCCCCGTTATAACAAATTTATTTGATTGGAGTCTGAGAGGGATTAGTCCCAACATCTGGAAAGAGGCAAAAATCATTCCAGTTTATAAAGGGGTAAAACTACAAATCCTTCCAATTACAGACCCATTGCTTTACTACCAGTGATTTCAAAGATCCTGGAAAACTACTGCATGGACAGCTCTGTGCGTATTTGGAGAAGTATGGGTTGCTGTCCATGCGCCAGTCAAGATTTAGGAAAAACCATTCCATGGGCACCGTGCTCACGACCTCATAGATCTGGTAGCTACATCTTTGGACACGGTGTTCATGGATTTGTGAACAGCTTTTGACACTGTCAGTCATTTGATTCTGCTACATAGACTTGAAGTATATAGGAGTCTTGATGAAATTTGTAGATGGTTTGGGTCATACCTAACAGGAGAAAACAAAGTGGTGGGGAATGACCTCTCAGCGCAAATTGGGTTCAACGAGGATTTCTACAGGGGTCCATATTAGGGCCCATGTTATTTATAATTTACACAAATCAGGTAGTAAAGTTGAAGAAAAGCCCGAAATCAGACTATATGCAGACGATACAGTCTTACTGACCACAAGAACGAACATAAATCAAGTAAGAGAAGACCTACACGGTGACTTTGCAGTCCATACAAAATTGGTTTGCTAAATCAAACCTGATTTTAAATAGCAAAAATCAAAATCAGTGCTGTTCACAAACAGCTCAAAAGTACAATTAGCTCCCCTGCACTGGAAGTCAAAACCAACACTGGAGAATATCTGAACAAACAGTGGAATATAAATGTCTGGGTTTCTGGGTAGACAGCAGCCTAAAGTCTGACTATAATATAAATTAAATGGTAAAAAGAATTGGATGTAGACTAGGGCCTTAAGACTAACTAAACATTGCTTGGATAAACAAATGAGACATTCCTCATGCTGGTTCCTATCACAGATTATGGTATTCACATATATGGTTTTGCTAGCGTTGCAGATATAAAAAGTAGAAGTTCGTACAACCGACTGGCAAGGTTTGTGCTACAATCAAATAGATGGATCACACTCTGTGGCGCCGGTAAGGGGTTCGCTTGCACGCTAGTGACCCGGGTTCGCATCCTGAGCCCAGGTGTCAGGAGCGGAGCCTGGCAGGAGGGATTTCAAGTGTCCATCGACACTCTTCTCCCAGGGGTGGGATAGGGCCCCGGCACCTGGAGGCAGATTACAGAGATGTGCTAAGGGGGATGTACAGCCTCGACATGCCTCTGCATGTCCCCGCCTGGTTGCCACTCTCTGTGGCCCAATCAGGGAGGGTGGGTGGGGAGTCCTAGAAAATAGCCACCGAACCACCGGATGACGGTGGCCCTGCCTCCCGCTGTGAAGCTGGGTCAGCCCCATGCCACACCTTGCCCAGCACGGATGCAAAGGTGCCTATGTGCACTTTGATCTCCTCCGTAGCCCAGGATGGGTAAAGGGGCCCTCCTGACAAAGGGATACTTCAGGTCTGCTGGGATGAGTGTGTGGTGGATGGCAAGAAATGGAAGAGCTGTCAGGATGGCTGGGCGCTCAAGGAGTGGCCACCAGATGGTAGGAGGATAAAAAGAACAGACAAAAAATAAAAGAGATGGGCACACCATTGTAAATTGTATATTGAGTTAAACTGGCTTACAATAAGGAACAAACAACGCTTTGGATAAATTAAGTTAGAAAAAGTATGATCATGGAAACATCTACCTATTTATTTGAAAAATGAAAATGTGAACCATTCACATGACCTAAGAAAAGCAAACTACTTGGGGATTACCAGAGTTGGACTCTAGAACTAGACATGGAGAAATGACTTTTCTATATTCTGCTACAAAAATATGGAATGAGCAAAAATACAGACTAAAAATATCCATGAAAGTTATAGAAAATTCAGTTCATCCTTTGTCAAGAACTGACTACAAGATGTGTTTGGTTTGACTAGCCTTAGTAACTACCACAACATAAGATTTTAGCCTAAAGTATTTGGTGGAGACGAACCTGTTCATTGTTTTAAATGTAATGCAATTTGTAAAATGGGTTTGTATTGTTTTGTAGATTTGTACATGAAACTTTGTATTTTGATGTTCAGACTCAGGCGCCTTGTAAATAGTAATTGTCCCAATGGTGTATCTATGACAACTGATCCTGACTAAAAATAAAGATTATACTACTACTACTACTACTGCTGTAATCAAGAGTGATGATCAAAAAGTAGTTAATTCAATATTCAAAGCCAGCAGGCAATGATAGCACATTGTTAGGCTGTGACCAGTACACCTAGTCACTTGAAAGAATCAAGCAGATGCATATTGAGCGTAATAAAAGAAGCTGCTGTACACATTCAGGCTGCAAACAGGAGCAATGTGACTGAACAATATCTCCTGCAGTGCTGACGAGGCGCCTGAAGAATCTGCTTGGTGGGGGCCACACAACACATTTACATGCTACCTGGGACAAAGCAGGACATGACTGCTGTTTGGTGTTCCAGTAGGTAAGAAGCGGATCAACATTAAAGTTCACAATCAGCTCATCTAAATAATTAGTGAGCATCTGGTCAGCAGAGCGTGCAACACACGTGTCCTCTGCCGCTGCTTGTTCAGCAGCAAATTAGTAAGCAGTGACCAATCATAATGATGTGCTTTGGTAACCCGAGGCACAGTGTCATGGGCCTGTGTTTCTGACTGACTCTGTCTTCCTGCATCAGCAGGCAACCTCATTGTCAGCTGCATGCCACCACGCACACTGCTGTCACAGGGGCTGCCAGTCCCACTCACTCCAGGTATTCTAGAACTGTCTGATCCACCAGCATCCTCTAAATGGAACAGGTCCATCTCCCTCATGACTCCCTCAAGTTCACTACACACTTACTGCTGGTACTCACTCACTCTGTGACTCTGCATGGCCAGCCACAGTGCTTCACATTTGACTCTTGCGCTCATCATAGTTGCGTAACATGTAACCAGTATTGTTATATATGGTTGCAAACCCTGATCTTAACTCCTTAGTTAGCCCTTCAATGAGTTCTTTGATGGGTTTTGGAAACAAATCCATAGTGTTGCACTCCTAGAAACCCACCATGGTTGACATGAGGAGATGGACAGCTGGAATGACCTGACTCAGGAAGCTGTATTGGAGCTTAGGTCATGAGTGCATTTCTCAAAGGAAGACAGAACCTGGACCATGCCCTCAATGATGCTCCAATCCTGCTGTAGCAGTACTCCACCAATATCCTGCTCGATGGATAACTTATGTAGAACATGCTTCTGTTCCAGCAAGCATTGCAACATATAAAATGTGCTGTTCCATCGTGTACTGACATCTCAAATTAACCAGTGGTTTAGTAAGCCAAGCTATTCCTGAAAAGTTTGCAGCCTCTGGTTGCCTTAGCAGAATGATGGAAATGGCTACCGATGTCTCTTGAAGTATCAACAATATGAGAAGCACCCACACTGCTCTGGAGAGCACCACTGACCACAAGGTTCAATGTATGATCAAATCAGTGGATTCCCTGGAACTGGCCATCATGAACTGCGTTTACCATGTTCTTCCATTATCTGTAATAAAGAACCCAACATGCAAACCTATTGTGCTAATCCAGAGTCAAGCATTTCTTGCAGAGACACAAGAATGTTAACACCAATGTGTTTGCTTGGAAGGACTGCAACACTAAGGAGAGTGGGCATCCAGTGGGATGGGGTTTTGCTACAGCCAAGGCCAGAGGAAGAGGAGGAGGAGGAGAGGAGGAGTCAACAGTAGCTATGCCACCCATGAGCTACTGGTGTAGGTGAACACCAGTGTGCTATGAATGAGAGGTATGCATGTAGTGAGTTTGTACTGGTCCATACATCAGATGTGCAGGGGAATACCCTGCCCACAGCCTGGTTCATCAGTTTCTCCACTTGACTGCGGCATACGTCAGAGATATTAGGCATGATTGTATGAGAAAAGTAGTTGGCGGTGGGATATGGTATTGAGGTTGCAAAAATTGAGAAGTCTACGAATTTAGTATCTTCAACAATAGACAATAAGGATGCAAATCCAGGCAATCATCTCACCTATGAGCTGCCTGGGTGTGCTGGCAAGTTAAGGAAGAACTTTGTCGTGGCCTGAATGCTTTCCTTTATTGTGAGAGCAGGTTTTTGAAATGGCATAGCCTTGCTCCTGGCCCTGGCTCCTGAGTGGACAGATGTGGGTGATTTAGGCTGGGGTGGCACCATGAACTGCACATCTGCTGTTTCACCATCTGAACTAGTTTGTGAAGGACTTGGTGTTGTGCCTATTGGAGTACTTGAGCAAGGATTGGAAACAAGATTTGCTGGTGTTTGGTCACTTGCTGACTGCTCTTGCCACCAGCAACACCATCAACAGAGTCATGAACTGGTTTTGCATTTTGAAATGCAGCGCAGTGACGTGAAGACACAGCACCCGCAGGAACTTCATCCAAGTTAGCCTCCCCAGGATGCTTTTTCAGAATGGTTCCAAAGATATGTTGTGCTCAGTTTATCAATATTTTACCAAGCTGAGACCATGGCCACAGTGTGAGTACACAGCTCTCCTTTCATCATCATCCTGCTCAGAACTATGTCCAGATAACAGTGGACCTCAACTTATACCTGAACTCAACCTCTTGTATGTTGCTAGCACTCATGACCACCAGATTCAGTTTGGAGTGGTGTACAGATTGTAGTGAACTGACACCAGATTCAATCTGGAGTGGTGTACTGATTGTAGTGAACTGACACCAGACTCAGTTAGGAGTGTGTACATGATTGTAGTGAGTGACACCAGATGCAGTATCAGAACCACTCGGACAAACAAAATTTGGGATGGACTACTTAGGTTTTTTATCAGGAGGTTGACATGTCAGATGAAAGGGAACAGTGGCAGACGTACTGTGCCTGGCTTCAGCAACTCATTTTTGGATTGTTTTGACCCGAGTGCTTCCTTGTGGAATGAGGTGAGGACTCAGTTTCAGCATCCTCAGACTTATATAAGTCACTATTCTCAGAAGATGCGTCATGGAACACATCTCAAAACCTTTAAAATCTGGGATGGGAAGATATTCTGACCCAGAAGACATTGCCTCACTGTCCTCATCATGCTCAGAACTGCTTGGATTTAACCAACAAGGCCGTGGCTAAATACTTGTTTCATGAACTGTGGTCATGGTGGTACTGGTGGATTAGGTGGTGGTGGTAATGGTGTCAGCAGAACAGCAGTAGTGGAGGTGGTGGCGATGGTGGCAGTAGCTACTGGAGGTAGTGCTGATGGTGGCACCAGCAGCAGCACTGGAGGCGATGGTGGCAGTAGCAGTACTGGAGGTAGTGCTGATGGAGGCACTGAGCATCAGCACTGGAGGTGATGGTGGCAGTAGCAGTACTGGAGGTAGTGCTGATGGTGGCACTGGCATCAGCACTGGAGGTGATGGTGGCAGTAGCCGTACTGGAGGTAGTGCTGATGGTGGCACTGGCATCAGCACTGGAGGTGATGGTGGCAGTAGCAGTACTGGAGGTAGTGCTGATGGTGGCACTGGCATCAGCACTGGAGGTGATGGTGGCAGTAGCAGTACTGGAGGTAGTGCTGATGGTGGCACTGGCAGCAGCACTGGAGGTGATGGTGACAGTAGCAGTACTGGAGGTAGTGTTGATGGTGGCACTGGCAGCAGCAGTGGAGGTGATGGTGATGGTGGCAGCCAACGTGGCACACATTGGCCACTACAGAGGCTGAGACTTTGCACTGGAACAGTGGTGGTGGCTGTGGTATTAGCAGTGCTGGCAATGGTTGAAGTAGCAACTGGTCTGGTTGGAGTGAAGGGACAGCAGGACGTTAATATGTGTTCGATCTTTGACCCTGTCTGAATCACTTTTGGAGGAGCTGGTCCACAGACATATTTTTTACTGTACTTGTGTGACATTTTCACTTGACAGATAAACTGCAAAAAATTGAATATTGTTTTCAAATATTTACTTATATTTTTTTCTGATGCTATAATTAGTTTTTCTAATGCAATGTATGCAAAAATGTTACTTTGTTTTCTACATCAACAGGAACCAGAAAAGAGCAATTACCGTCTTTGCTTATCCAACATTGGCAGTCAGTAAATGTAACTGATGGCTCAGACAACTTCTGTAGTGTTCAGATGACAGACACACAAATACGTCAACATTTTTTTTACATTGTTGCATGTAACGTCTTTACTGTAATAACAACTACAGTCAGAAAGCTAAGTCCAGGCCACACACAAAGTCCCCCACCACCACCACCGAGAGAACGCCTGAGTCCTCCGGTCTGGAAATGTAAAGACTTCAACCATTTTTTATATTGCTTTTTCAACTTTTACTGTTTTAACGACAGTGAGAAAGCTAAGTCTACGCTGCAAAGGTGTCCCCGCCTCTCTACCCTATGGCGCAGTCAACATCTATGTCATCTGGAGATAAAAGAGTAAAGGCTTCAACAATTTTTAAATTGTTGTCTGTAACGTTTACTTTAGTGACAGTCAGAAAACAAAGTCTAGGCCGCACAATAATAGTGTCTCCTGGACCCTGCCTCCCTAGGGCAAAGATAAAGTCTGTGGTATGCAGTCTGAATACAAAAGGACTACAACAGTTTTTTATATTGTTTCTTTTCAACTTCTACTGTTTTTTTTTTTAGTATGCTTTTTGAGCCAGGACTGCAACCTCCATCAGCCCAATGTGCCATGACCACTGTCGCCACTTCATCAAGGGCAGCCACTACCCTGTGTTTCCCCAGCTTACCCTCCAGGATGGGGCCTCCGGGCCTCCCCATGCCCTAGTCAGATGTCACTTCTGGAGTCTGGGCAGAGACACGAGTCCGGCAGGAAATGTTTTCTACAAGGTTATGGGAGGCACCGCACTATGATGCAACAGCACAACACGCCAAGCATCTGACACGCTCATGAGAGCAACGCGAGTGCCACTGGAAACCAGACAACCTGTGGTCACCCTGGGCGGTGTGCCAGGTCACCACCCCCTCCCCCTGGGAAGCGAAAGACAGGCGTCTGAGGCCACCGATCCACCTCCCCGCTCCAACTGGCCCTCTAGCCACCTGAGTCCGTTCCCGAATCTGGGGTGCTGGTGTTGTGAGCAGTAGCACACAACGCACTACCGGTGCACTAGCAGGCCAGCAACTCTACTGTTTTAACAACAGTTAGAAAGCTAAGTCTAGGCCTCCTCAAGGTGCCCCAGTGGCCCTGCCCTTCCTACTCCTAGGGCACAGATAACATCTGTGGCATCTGAGACAGAAAGTAAAGACTTCAATAGTTTGTTTACATTTTGTTGTCTGTAACCTTTACTTTAACAACAGTCAGAAAGCTTAATCTAGGCCACATACAATGATGCCTCCCGGCCCTTTGTCCCACCTACTCTAGGACACAGATAATGTCTGTAGCGTTTGGAGACAAAAGACTAAAACTTGAACAATTTTTTAAAATTGTTAGTAATGAAGCAGCAAAGCAAAGGTGGCAGTGCTTCCCTTTGCTTTCGATATGTTATGCATAGACTGTGGTGGCGGCAGGCAGGCAGCAAATGCCTACGTGCACTACTGAAACAAAGTCTGCAGTGTCAGAAGAAGAAAAAGATATATATATATTTTTTAATAACAATAATTAAAACAGCTACATAAAAGGAAGCCAAACTGCTGCGCCACACTGACAGCAGCTTCAAAAATACCGTAACACACACTGAAGTTGTTTGCACAGATACGTAGTATTCTATCACAAATGAAAAAAAATTTTTCAGCACTGTGAGTCTAAGGCATCTTTACATGCGTGATCTCTGTATCACAACAAGCGATACAGATCAACTGCAACGTTACCTTTCTTACGTGTACAGGTGATCCATTCTGCAAGAAGAAACGAGCGTTCACGAATCCATCCCCTGCTTTCCTGGGTTCATAGAGTTTTTCCATTCTACCTGGCCGTGTACTAGCGCCTCTACTGCTCATTTCTGTCCCATGACCACAGGGAATCCCATGTTCTCTTGGCTGTTGCAGAGTGGATTGCCTGTGAACGGCACAAAGAGGGTAATGTTACTGTTGATCTGTAGCACTGATTCCGATACTGATTACAGCAGTTAAAGGCGATCGGCTCTGCAACAGACCGAGCGAACAAAGCGCTGTTAAGGAATGAGTGCCCTGTGTAAAAGCACCGTAAATCTGAAGAAGTCACAGGAACAGGCCTTTTTCAGCCAGCTATCCAGGAAGCAAGAGCTAGCCTGTTCTAGTTTGCAACTGCAGACAGGCGCTGACCTGAAGATTACAAGAAGATTTCTTCTGTTGTAAAAAAACAAAAACAACTACTTAGCAATCATTCAGTCACTCAAGTGGAGCACCACAGTCTCCACTAAGATTCAGTGAACAGACAAGTCCAAATAAAATCTGCAAAGAGTTTTTTTCCTAAATCAGGTTCAGAAAACCACAAGTCTTTCACAGAGAGCAACAGCTTCCTGTCAGCTCAAATGTCTCTCTGCACTAAGGCAGACCACATGGTAAAACTCTTGAAAGCCCTCTGTGAGGCTTGGGGATTGGCTAAAGAGAATTCACGAGATTTCAAAGTCTTGTCGAATACCTCAAATACACCCCAGTATTCGGTGTTCGTCGATATGCTTGGCATTCAGGCAGATTCTAGTTTGACGTGACACCCTACACTGGCAGTCTGTTTCAGGTGTCCACCATGCTTTCAGTTAAGCAGTACTTCCTCAAATCCTTCTTAGACTTCAACCTCCCACATCTTCACCGCATACCCTCTGGTTCTGATACTCATTATTTTATTTATTTATTTTTCTACTTTCTGTTTTTTGCCCTACAGCCCACATCTGCCTCCGACATTTTCTTGGGGCATCCTAGTCACCTCCCAATCCCCTCCTCCCCAGCCCCTGGAAGTTACCTTCTTGAAGCCTTGGCTTCAGCACCCCAAATTGGGGTCCCGGGAGTGGGTGCTACCCCTGAGCTTTCTTGGTCTCATCAGGTGGTGCTGCTCATTGCTGCATGGCGGGGAACCCCGGCTGTGCCAAGGAGCCTGTCACTGTTCGGAGGTGTTGGGGACTGCAGTAGCTTTTCTCCCCAGATACTCCCACGGGGACGTCACGTGCCATGACATCAAGGTGTGGGTGTGCACACTGTGTGTCTCTACCCACCAGTGTCTGCAATGTTCCTCCTCTCTCCCTCTTCTCCATCTGCACTGTCACCTGGGGTCACCCAGGTGACAGTGTCCTGTGAGCATGGATCCCTCTCTCCCTGGAGGAGGAGGAGAGTGTCCTCTGGGACGCTCAATCCTCCTCCTCCAGCCGGCCTTCCGACGACTCGGGCTCGTTCAGACTTGGGTCACCAGCGTCACCAGCGGTAATGTTCACGCTGCCGCAGGGGCTGGCTGTTACTCTTTCTCATGTAAAAGAGCCCTCCTGCACCTTTTTACTCCTTTGAGGTACCTGTAGGTTTCTTTCATATTCCTCTCCTCCTCCTCCTCTGTTCCAGTATGTACATGTTGAGATCCTCAGTCTCTCCTTGTAGGGCTTTTCTGTATCGCCCACGGCGTCAGTGGGGGAAGGCAGTGGCTGGGTGTGTGCCCCACTGAGGCAGTGGTACAGCTCCAAAGCTGTGATTCTGTGCAGACCCCTGGGACATGATACATTCCATCTGCATTCCACCTAAGTTCTAGCTGTACCACTGTAGCAGATAAAAGCAGAAGAACCCTCTGGAAGATTTACGTTGTGTGTTATGTTTTAGTTAGGACTGTATAACTCTTGGTAGGTTGGGGCTTCCTGGCGACAGGGCACCACTACTAAATTTAAATCATGCCCTGTTAAGCTGAGGCTTTCAAAATGAATAACCTGCCAGCTAACATCCTTCCAGTGCCTCCAGTACCTGGTTTGCCTTGGAGAGTGTTAGTTATCTGTAATGTCTGCAGGTTAATCCAGCCTGGTGCCTCTGATAAGTGATTTTTATTGGTCTTGGAAGGTATTAGAGACAGTTTTGTTGTTAGTTTTGTCCTTTCCTCCCTCCACAGCGTTTATCAGCACATTTTGTTACCAGGGTGGGGGTGGTTTCTAGCCAGTTAGTTACAGAGCCTTTCTGTCTCTGGTGCTGTGGTGTGTTTAAGCCTTTAGTTGGGACTGCTGGCTCATGAAACATAAATTTGACGGCAGATAAGGACCGCTGGCCACACAATCTGCCCATTTCCCTACCTAACGGATAAGCTGCAGATCTTAGTTAACCAACAGCCTATTTCCTCCTACCCCCACTAGAATTGCCTTATGTCTGTCCCATGCATTCTTGAATTCCCCCACTGTTTTGGACTCTATGACCTCCTCAGAAGGCTGTTCCATGTATCCACAACCCTCTCTGTGAAGAAGTACTTCCTCATTACCTCTGAGCCACCCCCCATCTTCAAATTGTGCCCCTTGTTTTTGCACATCTCTTTTTCTGAAAGATGCTACCTTCTTGGACTTTGTTGATTCCCTTGAGGTATCTGAAGTTTCTATCATGTACCTCTCTCTCCTCCTTTCCCGAGGCTATACATCTTTAGTTCCTTTAGTCTTTCTTCATATGTCTTCTGATGCAGACTCTGCATCATTTTGGTTGCCCTCCTCTGGACAGCCTCCACCCTGTCTATGTCTTTGCGGAGATGGGGTCTCCAGAACTGTACACAGTACTCAGATGGGGTCTCACCAGCTGTCTGTACAGAGGATAACAACTTCCTGTTTTCTACTGGTGATGCCTCTCCCTATGCATCCCAGTATCCCCCAGCCCTCCTTACTGCCTTCTCACATTGCTGGCCCACCTTTAGGTCGTCTGATATGACTACCCCAGGTCCCTTTCCATTTTTGTTGTCAGTATCTCACCCCCATTGTGTATTCTTCCCTGGGTTTCTGTTTCCCAGGTGCATTACTTTGCACTTCTTTGCATTGAATCTAAGCTGCCATACATTGACCATTCCTCCAACCTTACCAAGTCCTTTTCATCCTTTCCACCCCACCTTGTGTATCAACCCTGTTGCAGATCTTTGTGTTATCTGCAAAGAGCATAATTCTCTCCCAGTCCTTCTGCAATGTAAGCTTATAAAGACATTAAAAGGGACTGGCCCCAATACTGAACCCTGGGTCAGAACTCTTTCTGTTCTGGCCAGGCTTGGCACGTGTGGAATTCCCCCCAACCGTGACTGCCTGTAAGGCTAGGGCATTGTCTGTGTTTTTTTCAGTTGGAGCTGGGCAGTGTTGTCCCTTATTCCTTTTATTTTTCTGGGGAACTTGAATTAGGCAGATCAGTGGTTTCTGAGTGTCTGCCTCTGCTGGTGAGCCACGTGACTCATTCGCCTGGCTGGCAAGATGCCAGCATGTTTTTCACCCTCTTCTCTTTTTTTAATGTACAGTTTTGGTGCTTTTACCCCAGTTTTTGCCTGCCCTTCTAGGGCACGCATGTGTGCGTGTGGAGGCATGCCACGTTCTGAGATGCCCTTCTGGCTTGCCGCCCCTCCACCTATGCCGACACGGACCTCCATCGGTAGCAGTGGAACTACGGGGTGTGCGACAACAACCCCTGGAAAGGAGAACTGCCATCAGGTGGCTCGATCCTGCTCCATCCCTCCTCCTCATGCCGGCACCCTGATGACCCAAGGTGGTTCCCAAACCCAGGTTGCTGGCTTAGTGCAATGTAAGGCATGGCGCCTCAGCCCTCAAGAGCCACCAGGCCAGCTTTTCCACCCTCTTCTGCCTTAGGTGCATCTGTTTTGCAGTTTTATTTCCCTTTTGCCTGCGCCTCTCTCTACAGTTATGGCCTTTCCGTGGGCAGGCATGCTCCTGCCTGAGCGGTCATGTTACACATCGGCATGACATCATCACATCAGCACGTGTCTGAGCACCCTTCTCTATTGCTTGCCCAACACAGCTGTTGAGGCAGAGCAGTTTCCTTTCCTGAGCTGAGCTGTGGCCTCATGAGTTTGCATACGGCTACTCCTTCAGGACAGAAGCAGCTCAGCAGCAGCGATCTCATGGGGCAGCACTTTTTGGGACAAGCAGCCCTCTCCGATACTCTCTGGTATAGGCCTTTTTCTTTTCAGGGAGCAACTGATCTCAGCGTGAGAGACCTGGCAAGACAGGCCACCAAGTTGGCTGCTGGTACAGATATCCCGTGGTGGGGTGGGGGGGGAGAGGACAACCTGCCAGAGGAGCAGCAGTGGGTTTACCTGTTTGTCCTCTGAAGCAGCATCCTTAGAGTGGGGTTGCTGGCTAGGAAGGTTGGCAATATAGCCTAGATTAACTCACAAAGCCCAAATGAAGTCAGTGCGGATCTGGTTTGACTCTCACAGCTGCCTCATACTTCCCCATTGCCTTTTATTCAGTCACCGCTCACACAGTTGACATGTGGGGGATGGGGGTTATAACAGATTCATACTTCATTTTTCATTTTCTGGAAGCTCTCTTTAATTGTGTCTGTTTCTTGCTTTCATCATTTGCAGTGTATTTACAATAAATTGTGAGCTAAGGGTCCCAGTTTGGAGCTGGGGTGGGGGGTTTGTGCCTGGCAAATTCACCCTGTGAGCCCAATTTGGAGGCTCAATTACCATGTGTTCATTTGCAATGAAGTGTGAGCTTAGGGTCCACTCTGCAGTTAGGAGGGTCAAGCCCGAGCAGTTCTCTCGCTAGGTTACACTTCCAGCAGTTTGCATTACAACATTGCACGGTTCATTAGAAGGTCGGTGTCCTTATGGTTATGCAGGCATGTCATAACTCAATATCGAGAACATAAAATAGGGGTCAGTATTTGTCAGCCAGACGGTGACACAGGGGCCCTCGTGTGGGGGAGGGTGAGTCAGAACTGCCAGAGTGTGCTTTACAGCCCAGGAGAATTTCTTATTCCTCTTTTTTTTTCCACGAAATGGCCTTGAGTAGGCAGAGTGTGGAGCCTCTCACAGCGCAACAAATATGTTTTCTCTTTCCTTTACAGATACTGTAGTGGAACCTTGGCTTATCGAGACCGATAACGATAGATGTAAGACCTGCAGTAGGACCAGGAGTCCCTTTGTTTTGGGGTTTGGTTTCACATTGTGTAATCTGATTTAACATGTCTGTTTCAGTTCTTCTCAGCTGAATCATCGAACTGAGGCAAGGGTGCACCTGTGGTACTACTAGTGGTCAAGGGCTGAGTTACACAATGTCCTTCGGTTTATCTCAGAGATCCACAGGTCCAGCTTGTGAAGACACCTGCATCCATATGGATCCCCTGGTCAGGAGGTCCCTACAGACACATTCAGGTGTGCCAGAGCAAAGTGAATTAGCTTGATATGGTTTGCAGGCAGCCCCTGACCTTGGGCAGTAGGTCAAGAGGAGGACATTTAGGGATATAACTACAATCCTGACTCACAGAACCTAAGCCATCATGAGGCAGTTATGCCTCACAAGATGAAGGGGTGACCGGCAACAACAGGTACTCCTTGTTATGTAGCTTGAAGGAAGGCCCGTGCCCTAATCTGGTGTGAGGTTTCTGTGCTTGTGGCACATGTCACTAAAGCACAATAATGCCCGACGGGTGTGTGATAATGATCAGTCACCAGGTGGTTGGGCCACGAGGCCACAGGCCGGTGCACTAATACTGAGGCGTGCTGCATCCCAAACGACACACCCTGGAGGGCATTATTGCTATTATACAATGGCTCATTATATATTAAATAAAAATAATTTTAAAGAATTGTTTTATTAGTGTGAAAAATATTTTGTTTCTTAAGAGGAGATGCAAAAGAGAGCTCCATATGGTCATCCATATTGGTTCACAGTGCTGAGACTAGACCAGTGGCATTATGCTGGATAACATCACGGGTCTAGTCCCAGACTGACCAATCAGAGATCAGGAAATGTTCTTGCCATTGTGTAATAAGGCCTCTACAAGTTTTTTGTTTACAGCTACAACCTCTGTGTATAGGACAGGACTGGAATGGGGCAGAGTGACCATGTCACAGCTGACCTTGCCTGACCTGTACTGTTGTATGACCTCTGACTCCTTTCATTTGTGATGTACTCTGTGTATTCTGGGGCAGCTGAGGTATGGGCAGAGCCGTGTAGTGTCCCAGCTTGCCTTATAGCATCATGCTACCGTCTGAGGTTCAGGCTGGGGCAGCAGGGTATGTGGACAGTCTTGTGCTTGATCGCAGAATATGCGATGGAGGACCTTCTCGGAGTTCCCACTTGGGGTTTATGGGCATGTCCTGCAGCCTTAGGAGGTTGCCTCGGCGTGTGTTGGTTTGGTCAGCCTTTTTCTTTATGATGCCGCTTAGGGGTAGGCGGTTACTCCAAGGACCACAGGCCAGTTCTTCACTGGTAAACCAGTACCACGCCAATGTTACTGTGGATGTGTTCTCTGTTTGGAATAATCATGAACATAATGCTCTCTCCAGTCTTCAGTCAGTTGTCAGCTGCATGTGGAAGTTTCTGCTACGTGGGCCCAGTTTCTGCCTTTTCTTGTCCGATGGCAACCCCTCCTCAGGCAACCTGTCCTTGAATCGCATTCGGGATGCTAGGTTTTCATCCTGTTCTGGTTTTTGTTTTGTCTTTGAATGGGTTGCCTCAGCACAGTCCGCCAAAGGAGGATCCAGTTAGTCCTGTCAGTTTCCCAGGAGATCCTTATCCCAGGACAGAAGCATCCCATTTGTGCTGAATGTGCTGCTCTACAGTCCACCTACTGTTTTAAAAAGCAGCAACTTGTTTTTGTGCCATGGGTAGGGCTGTGCTGGACTTTGTTTCTTACTTTATGTTTATTGATTTTACAGCATTCATGATATAGAATACCACCTTCATAGGCAGACTTACAAATTAGTACAATAGCATGACATTATGCTAAACAGCATTTTACAAAAAGGAACTAGTAAAGCTCCTATTAACTGATACTACAATTGGAGAGTTAATCGAACAAAATTGACCTAATAATGCTTTATCTAAATTGCCCACATACTGCCACGCGTAGGGATTAACCATCACAGCTTATAAAATACCATCTTTATTCCTATTTAACTAGGTAGATATATCCCCATACTACATTGTAAGGACTAGTATATTTGCCAGCTAGAACTTTAATAACTCCAGAGATCCATTTACTTTTTACTCTTACTTACTTAAGAACGCCGCTTAAAGTAGAAGGTGTTAAACAATTATTCAATACTTAAACATTTAGGCAGCACAAAGAAAAGGGGTTCAGTGCTATTAAACACTATTTAAACTGTCCCATAATCATCTACCGCACTATTCTAAACATAACTAACACAATGCAGATGATAGCAGCTGTTCGCAATAACGGACTAAACTTCGATCCCTTTGGTCACAGTTCATGGGGTTATCTTTTCAGCCCCAACCGAATGTCATTAGCTCCACAAAAAGAAGCCATCTCTATGGTTTAAAAAGAAATCAATATCAAGATTAGTCCTCAGTTCAATTGTTGGTGAAACAATAGAGCCCATAAAAGCCCCTTATTTACTCACTGTTTAATGAATCGCCTTGAATGGCTATCATTGGTTTGGAATTTTTTCGATTCGATCCATCAGCTTGTCTGTTTCCAGGGATCAGCAAACTGATATGTTTTCCACCGTAGAAGATTCTTAGACTTATGGCATTAGCAACACATGTTGACTCTAATTGACGGAGTCATCCTCAATGCCGGCCAAAACTTTTCTCCGACAAGCATTTAGTTGCATAGCTCAGGTCGGGAAAGATATGAGTTTTATTTCCTTCCAGTCCATTGTTCCCATATTTTTAGCCTGATTTATGATCATGTCCTTCACTTGAGCAGATCACAAGACAACAAGTAGCGTTCTGGGTGGAGCGTGTTGGTAGCTGTGGTCTCCTTGTGCCACGAGAGGTAATCCTGTAGGCCTTGATCACTGGAATTTCTTCTTTAATCTGCACAGTGTCCTGAAAAAAGTTGCTTAGGAAAGCCAGGCAGTCGTCCTCTCCTGCCTTCCAGGTAGCCCCCAGAATCCTTATGTGAGTTGCCTCGATAGATTTTCCCAATTTTCCGACACCGTCTCAGCAGGCGTTTTTCTTTAATGAGGCCCAATGAAACTGTCAATGCAATACTGGCTGTTTTCATTGCGGTTTTGGTGTCTTCTCCAACCCTTTGACTTTTGCATCTATATTTTTAAATTGGCCAGCAAAATTGTCCATTTTCTGGATAGCTTAAGTAGCGCGGCATTAGATGGTTGAGTTTTTCCCTCCAGACCCACATTAAGGTCCTTGTTGGTACTGGGCTTTGGGTCTTTGGGTCTGGCCCTTCTCCACCTGCGCAATCTTATTGCTTCTGCCCATTTCTCCAGTGCTACAGCTGATAGCGAAAAGCAGATTGTATCTTTGTGCTCGTGAGTTTTCTTCTGCTACGAATATGTAGGTTACTTTCCTCTTAGTGCAAGTTTTTATACTTTTTAAGCAAAATTAGATCTCTGGTGTCAGGGCTCCACTGGAGATGTGTTGCAAGCTTGACTGCTCAGATTTTTGTATTCTGTAGTCCAACTTTGTTTTGAGGCAGAGGTGCCTGTTGGCTGGTACATGTTCAGACATACAGCAGCTAGGGAACTACTGGCACTTACCATTGTTGGCTTATGATACACTAGGTGGAGTGTTCACTGACCTGAAGGCTCTGCAGATCTCAAATCGGTTATCTAGAACAGTCTTGATATGGAGGGCAAGCTAGTCCTCCAGTGGGATCTTCCCAAAGCTGTTTATGTGGAGATGTGAACCCATTGTTGACTGGCCACCTATTAGGAGAACTTACAGACAAGATTCATGTGGAGAAAGTCTGGAGCAATCAGCAACCGTGCTTCTAGCCCAAGGTTCTAGTGAATGGTAAGGCCAATCTCTGCATTGCCAGAATAGCAGGGAAATAGTCTTGAAATCTGTAGGCTGTCAAAATATACCCCAGGGAGGGATTCTTGTGATCCTGAGAGAGTTTGGCCACCTAAGTGGATGACTGATCTGTCGGGATCGAGTATTTGACCATAGGGATCTTCTGGTGTTAAGGACAGTTAGTCAGTACTGGTGTTCAGATGAAGAGACAGTGGCAGCCTGTTTTGGCACTGGAACTGCATCTGTCATACTTGCTTATTTTACACTGTAGCAAGGCATCTGTCAAGGATTAGGGACAAAGGAGTTCCTTCCATGATGCATCGTGCCAAGAAGCTCTTAGCATTCAATGCTGGTTCACAGTTTTTGTGCAAGACTAGTGGCCTAGTCTTCCAGGATAATAGGGTATCCCAGATGCAGGGATGCCTGATCCGAGATATTTCTTGTGATTGGTTTCTAGGAGATTCTCTTCCTAGCTAACTGGCCACCGAGGTTAGATGGGCTCTCTTCCTGTTTAGTCCAAAGACCAGGGTGTTAGGGCCCTATAGGCCACAACTACTCATATCTTCTATACCAGTTGCTTTGTAGGGGCTTCAAGTTCAAGTTCAAGTTTATTGCAGGAAAACTCCATTGAGCAAGCTCATTCACAAGGAGGTCCACCAAGGGTTTGCCACCAATACCTCTGGCACAAGTTCTGGAGTCAATAGCTTTTCCCACAAGAGTGACAGGAGAGAAACAGTGTTTTCAGTGAGTGAGTAAAGACTTATCAATGCGTGTTTTTTTTTTTTTCCAAATGAGGACTTCATCCGCTCAGGCAATGAGACAGAATTTATTCCCTATGCAGGTCAGGGACAGGCAAAATAGTAGGCCAAAAGGACATTCCTGGTGGGAGTCCTCTCACTTTTCTTTATTACCTTGGGTCTGACTGGAATACGGGCTCAGACATTGCCAGAGTTTCTGGCAGATGGATAAGAGCTTTGCCACAGTCTGTAGCTGTTGGGCTGAATTCTTTTCTTTCCAGATGCTCGAAGCATCCTAGGTAGAGAGAGTTAGTCTGCAGCAGAATAACTTACCAATAACTTAAGACCATTGATAATATACTAAACATTTAAACTTTTTAAGGAATTAATTATAATATTGTTGAATAGGATGTTTCATTAACGCTAGCATGGATTTAATGATTAAACTCTCTCACATCAGTCCTTCCTCCTAGTGCAGTGTTTCAATATAGTGCAGTCAGCACTTGGCGCCAAAACAACTTCACAGCTATTGAGTTGATGGCCCATTCTCTAAATTCAGTCGCAATGAGCTTGAATAATAAAAATCAGGGATTGTGCAGCCTGGTTGGTAATGAACTGGTTCTGCATCAAATACTATTGTGCGTGTTGGAGGGTGGATTGAGGAAGAAAGACACAGCAGATAGGAGTTCAGTGTTCAAAGTCCTATAGAACAGTACACTTTTATTAGTACAAAGATTTTAGACACTTGTGTAACCCCTAAATGGCGCTATCCCAGGGGCTACTACCCTGCCTGATTTGCCACTAACAGGTTGAGGGGCCTGGATCCAATGGCGGTGCCCCACCCAGAGGTCAGGGTTTGCAATAGTTAAACTAACTTGGTCACAGCCTCTGGGACACTGCAACCCCTTTCTTCCCACTAGTGGCCTACACAATATATCAGAATTACCTTCACAGTATACACTTACCCCCAGGTCTGGTTCCGGCACTGGGACCTCCTGTGAAATGAGATACAGTGCAACAATCACAGTACAGTACTTTAACATAGACAAATACCTCAGGCAGTATAACTTGCTGAAACAAGCAGCTCTGATTTATTTAGGGGATATAACAAGGACAGGGGAAATCAGGTTAATTAGCTTATCACTCTAATAATCTACCTTGGCTCTGTGCACAGGCCTATCCCTATCAGTTACTGTCCCTGGGTACCCAAGCCCTAGTGGCTAGTCCAAACCGGTGGCAGCTGGTAGGGCCCTTTCACAGAGAAAAGGAGAATTAAACAGTCAGCAGTACAGTAATTCCATTTGGATTTAATGTGGCAATTCAACAGGGAGCCAACTTGAATTAGTACTCACGACCTCCAAATAAGATAGGGTCCTTCAATGTCAGCAGGGCTCACTTGAGGTACACAAACCTCTTCACACATCCATATAAAAGAAAGCACTATACCAGGCAGGCTGCATCTGTATCCCGATCGCAATTACTGCACAATACCGGAGAACACACAGCAGATTCAGTTCCTGACAGACCGAGTGCAATTTTCAGCAATTCCTCCAGTCTTCTACAGGGTGAGCCTGGTTTCTACTCTTCAGAGATCCTTTGATTCTTTTCACAGGACGGATTCAGTCCTAACAAGCTGCAGACCGGAACTCTGGGCCTTACACACGTTTTTGACTAAAACTGCACGCTGAAAAGCACAGGGCTCCTTCCTTCTTCACTGCCAAAGCTCAACTCAAACTCCAACCGACAAAACCTGGCACTTCCTTTGAGTTCCTCCCAGTTCTTGACTGGATTGGCTGTCACTCACAATAGACTGCTGCTGTTGGTCCAAAAGGCACTGAAGTTAAACTACATCTCCCAGAGTCACTGCCCATACAATCCTCTTGTGGCTGGCTCAGATTATGAGTCCAAGTTCTGATTCGTCCAAGGCACCATTTTAGAGCTAGCTTACCCCACACTGATTGGTCCAGTTCAGCAGTTCAAAACTAGAATGGGAACTAGCAGACACAGTTCTGACTGCAAAGAAAGCAGGTTAGACAAACTGTAATTTCATTATTACTCTAAATAATTTCTGGCAAACAGTTACATCTTTCACATAGGTTCCTTTGCACTCTAGTGACTGCAAAATGAAGTGAATTGGCAGCAGCTCGAGTGGTACTCAGAGAAGAAACACACAGTCCCCCATACAAACTAATTATGTCTGCAAGCAGACAGCTCTTAAAGAGACAGTACCAGAGGTTCTAAAAACACTCACTGATAAATGGCTTAAACGCCAAACACCATTCAGGCTTGGAGCATTCAAGCAAGCTCCTGGAAGTCTTTTGGGAACCCCCATTTGCAGGGGTTACACCTGGACAAAACAATAAACAGAAACACTAGGGACAGGTACTCAGTAGATTTTCTTCATCAGACTAGCCCTAGCAAGGGAAACCATTTCTGGGCATCAGGTCCCACTCACTTGGGTCTCCACTGAGGTTCAACCAAAGATCTACAGGTATGGGGTCACACCAGTTCGTACTTTAATCACAGGCTCACTTTCCAGGAGTTACAGTTCCTCAAACCTCGGACAAATGCTGTCCACCTCCTCGGCCTCCTTTCTTTTTGTTTTTTCACCCATGCTCCCAACAGGTAACAGACTTCCCAAATGTTAGACACTGAGCCACAATGGTGAAACCCACCAACCCCAAGCAGCACTAGAAATTGGTCAGCCCCACTTGGGCTAGACCAGCACCGACTGCTCCCAGAGCACACACACAGTCAGAGATTTGGTTCCTGTCTGCAAGCTGACAGCACTCTAGTGGCTGTGTTCAGCACACATGATTAATGCCAAATTGCTCAGCCAGCTCTTTTACAAGGTCACATGACATGAGGTCGCATCTGAATCGAGCAACACTGCTCAGTATGCCTTCCTGGTTAAACTCATAAATAAATAAATAAATAAATATCAATCAAAATTCAAATGCTTGTACAGTAATTAACATTCAAAAGAATAAAGCAGTGCTGGCCCAGTGACGAAGAGGGCTGTGGCACTGTGTACGCGCCTCACCTTTTCCCACACCAGCGACCTCAGTTCGGGAACAAGCTTTCTTTTCATAACGAGTCCAAATTAGGTTTAAATCAAACCTGTCTTTAACTAGGTTAATTCTAAGACTGGTGATTCCAGCAGCATGACCATGGACTACTAAACTACAAAATAAGTCAAAAATATCAAAATAGTGTGATGACATATAAGACATAATAACTGGCTTTACAAATCCATACTAAAGATGCATAATAAAGCAATCAATCAATCAATCAATGGAGAAACAATGCAGACTCCATCTGCAATGCCATGCATATAAAACTTGCTGCCATATACTAACAGAAAACATCGATGGAGAGCGTGATGGCAGAAAAGCTTCAACGGCCCATGCAGTCTGCCCTGAAGAACATATGAACATACTAAATTGCCAGCAGATACAGGCTATTTGGTCTATCTAGTCTGCTCGAGTGCACACACACCATCTTTTAGACTGCAGCTGCCCTCCCTTGCACCTTCTTTCAGCTTAGTGCCCCCATTTCTGACTTCACCTCTCCACCCCCCAGGTTTGACCCTCTCTTTAACCTTATCCCACCTTCTCTTGAAGCTGCCCCTGTCTGCAATGCTACCACTTCTTCTGGCAGCACATGCCAACCAGCCACCACCCTCTCTGTGAAATAATGCCTCCTCATCTCTTTCTTGAACCTTCCTCCCTCTAACTTCAGACTGTGACCCCGGTGTCCCTCTCTCCTTTTAACTTAAACAAGCCCCCTGAATTAACTTTGTTTATGCCCTTTAGGTACTTGAAGATCTCAATCATGTCTCCTCTCTCCCGTATGGTAATCTTATCAGCTCAGCTGGAGCCTTAGTGCAGTATGTTAAGTGAGACCAACTGTGGGACAAGGACGATTCTATCATATCCTAACACACGTCACACTCAAATCAAGCTCCTTGTGTATCTGAACATTTATAATGGGTGGACTGTATAACAGCTAGGGACCATCAGAGTCTAAGAGACAGCCAAGAGAAGTTATGGCACCAGGCTTGGTTGCGTAGTGAGGAGCAGTTCCCGGACACAACATGGAACGGCCTTATTGTCTCTACCAGTTGAGGGAGGTGTAGAGGACATGAATTTGGGGATGCCTACACCTTCCCTTCCTGGGACCTAAGCACCTCAACTCTGCAATATACTCTCTGTTCTGGTCCCTAAAATGTACAGTGAAGTATGACATAACACAGGTCCCAAAGGTTCCAATGAGGATGCTTGCTTGGTACTCCACTTTGACCGTGTCACTTCAGGTCCTGGTTCTGTTCTATTTGGGTAGCCTTTGTTTTTGTCCTGGTTTCTTTTCCAGTGGGCTGCTCCTACCAGACATAAACAATCATCACCCCTTGTTGTGCTTTCAGCAATGCGCGTGTTTGTTTTTGATCCCTAGTCTTCAGACATGTAGCAATTTGCCAAACCCAAAACAAAGGACCCACATTATAAATAAACCAGCTGACTGCAATCAAAGAATCATGCCACTGTAACACCACATTGAAAAATTACTGTTCTTAGTGGTGGCAAGCTGTCCCAAGCAGAAGAAGTACCCACAGGAAATGAGATGCTGCATCTTCACTAGGCTATCCTTTGTAAATAAATTGCTTGTAAATCACTTTTGGATACATGATATAAAAATCACCAAATAATGTAAATTCTAGGCTACTCTGCTGGTCACACACTTGAATAAAGTACCAATGCTGGCTGGCTCCATGGCACCAAGCTGTGGGCACCCCTTGGCATGCTGATGACCCGATTCGACCCCTGAGCCCAGGATGACAGGATCGGAGGCTGACAGGGAAGGCGACAGAGCCTCTGCTCTCCTCCATGGAGGGTGCTGCGGAGCAGCACTCAGACAGCAACACCTGGTGTTGCAAAGAGCCTTCTCTGGCATGGGTGACCACATGTCAGCTGTCTCTGCCTCCAGGGCACTGTCTCAGTGCATGCTGCTGGGGAGAGGCCCAGAGAAAATGGGAAAATAGCACCCATTCTGCCCTGACCAGATGAGGGCTGCCATATCCCCCACGCCAACAGCTCCCTAGCACACCGCCCCTGCTCCCTCTGCCCTGCATGCCTCAGATAAGCCCCCGAAACTGTCATTCCCTTCCACCTAAGACAGGGGAAGGAGGCCCCTGGAAGAGATAGCCTGGACCCTCTAAAGTTGCAGGGATAGCCTGAGGAGCCAGGATGCAGTGATTGGCAGTGAAGGGGTGACACTGGCGGGTAGGATGGGATGCTGTGAAGACAGGAAGTAGTGGCAGGTCCGGGGGTGGGGAAGGAGCAAAAAGGATCAACACTAATGGGAGGTGCTAAGTTTTTCTTTACACTGTACCCTAATTTCTTCAACCTTTTCAATCCCTGGCTTCAAACGTTTCCTCCACAGTCATCAGGTTGTATAATATCTGCCCACGACAGAAATCCAGGACAGCTTTTATGGAAGTAGACCATCCTAGAAAGCCTCCATACCTAACTACTACAGATCTACTGCAGTCGGCATGACATGCTGGAGACCCAAAGACAGCTTGCAAACAGGGCAGTGTGCAGAATGCACAAACAATACAAAATGACAACGTCCAATTTACTTGATTTGTTTGTGACTTGTTCCAATACAGAAGTGTTTTCTAAAGAAAAAGTAAAGCATCCGTGTGCAAATACTTCCTGACGGGGGGACCAAGGAGGGGGGGTGAGCTGTGTAACAAATCACTTAACTGGTATTACATTCTGCTGAACAATCTTAAGCAGATTAGAACATAATCATCCCTCACCAAATATATCAAAGCTTCTTTCTTATTTAATATTTATGCAGTAAGTTTTGACCAAAAATAGGTGCATTCTCTATTATTTTATTTATACTTGCACTGCCCCTTTAAATTCATTAACCATTAGTCATATCCTGCATCTTCTTATAGTGGTTCTTAGTACTTTTTATTTAAAGTGAAATTGTTTTAAACATACATTTATTTCCTCTTTTTTGTTCTTTAAACCACATTACCCTTTTATGCATTGCAGTTTAGATTTTTTTTCACCTTTAGTTATAACTTATAGGTTACCAAGATGTAATGAAAGATCTCCTCTTCAGTCTTGTATTTCTGTAATATATTGTTGCAACCATGTTTAAAGGCTCCTGCTTATATTTACCAAACTCTGTTGCAATGTATAAAGACTAATGGTTAATGAGATTTAAAGGACAGTGCACGTATAAATAAGAGTAATGAATGCACCTAGTTTTTGTCAAAACTTACCAACTACAGAAATGTTTAAAACAAACTAAGATACAAAATACTTTCATTTTATGAATATGTGTAGAAAAGAACTGACACGAAAAACAAACATACTGAACAGGAGGCGACTGCAGCATTTTTGAAAGTAAGAACATTTGGCCTCTGAAGGTGCTGGAAGGAACAAAAGGAAAAGAAGAGAAAGGACTGTATCGCACTATTATTAATTATATGTCCTTACTTAAATAATAGAACTTTAATAACAATTAATTACTCACCCTTGTGTGTTGATTTCCGCTTGACGGCGCCGCGCCCGAGTTCGGGAACGGACTCAGGTTGCCAGAGGGCCGCTGGGAGAAGGATCGAGCATCTCACACTGCTCTCCTGATCCGGGGAGGGTGTGGTGAGTCGCCGATGCACGGGGACTCCTGGTGGAGACCGAGAACCCCAAGCACTCGGAACCTAACGCTGCCGGGGGCGGACGGACGCTACGCCATTGCACGCCCCGCCTTGCTGGGAAAAACACCGCCACCTCCGACGCTTATGATGCCTGGCCCTCGGCTGCAATGGGCCTCCATAAATAAAGAGCACGGCTCCCAGCCCATTACGACGCCCGGCGGCACCCTAAGGGCCGAGGGTGCACGGCCCCGCCTTGGGGCAAGCCAAGGGGTACTGGGAGCACGTGCTCATGAGGAGGAATGCCGCAGCAGGGGGATCCGTGACCAGGCGGAAACCTGGTGCAGAGGAGGTCCAAAAAAAAAAATTAAAAAAAAAAATTAATTATAGCGTGTGGAGGAAGTATACACACCTGTATATTGTAACACTGTACCTATCACAATACACTTGAAGTTACAAAAAAAATATATATATATATATATGTATATGGAAAATGTTCCTAATTATTTGATGTATATCAAATTCTGAAATGGGATATATATATATATATATGTATATAATTTTATACATACAAACGCATCTAAAAAATATACAGATGAACTGAAAGGGGTCACGTATATATGTGTTCAGGTTTAATAAATGGGATGTTTCATAAATATGAAAATAACATACATAAACATGTTTCTATCTTTTTATTTATTTTAGAGTAACAAAACAAGTGTACCACTGATGAAGGATAATAATCCAAACGATGACAACAACTACACTGTTTTGAACAGCGTAAATATTAAATAAAAAGAAAGGTTTGATATATTTGGAGAGTGGGCTCACTATGTTCCAATCTGCTCAAGATTTTTAGCTATGCCATGACTGGAATTGGGCTACTCCCTTTAAACTATTAATTTTGTTCAAACCGAGGTTGGCTGGACTGGAACAACACATTACATTCTACTGGCCATATCCCTATTCAGACTTCACTATGGCTGACTAAGACAGTAAAGGTAACAATAGTCTTTAAAATCTGCACGGGAGGGGCAGGCGTGGCTTGGAGCGGTATGGAGCATACATTCCTGTACAGAGCTCCCAAGGATAAGAGCCAAATCTATACACATATTATCATTTTCTTACAATGCTGGATTCTCTTAGATTTATATTACTAACAAGGTTTTAAGTGGACTCCCAACAGGCAAAAATAAGAATTTAGCTGCATCTTCAGACTTTTCAAACCTAAACAGTCGCGACCATTAAATAGCAGGCCGCCCTCGCAAACTGGAGCCTCCAGGGATGGTGATGATGGGAGGGAGGAGGTATGCCTTCTGATGGTTAATTCTGCTCTAGCCAAGCTGGTATGAATGGTACAGGGCATGGATGGAAAGCTTGATGCTCTTTCTCCGTGGGTGGCGCCTTAGAAACTTCGGGTAGATGCCGTGGAACAAACAGTGCAACGGGCTGAACTTTCCTCACTTAAATCGACTGACACCACTTCTACAGTGATAAGGGAAAACTCTCTGCTACATCAAAGATTAGAGACTGTAGAAACCAAGCTGGAGTGCAATATTCAGATTATTGGACTTCCGAGCAAGTAGAAGGAGAGGATCCTTTGCTTTTTGTGCAAACTATGCTACCTCAAGTTTTAGGGATGTCTGAAGAGGACCTGACCCTGGCTTCGGAAAAGCCTATCGGATAACACCACTACAAGCTGTTGTGGGAAAAGTGGGGCCTAGAACTCTGCTGGTTGTATGCAACGGGTTGGGGTCCATGACAGCATCTTGACACTGGCTAGGAGGAAGGGCAGCTATGATACTGGGAGTACCAATCTTCGCTGTTCCCTGATCTCTCATACTCCACAAGACAGCAGAGGAAAGCATTCGATAAGGTACGGTCTGCTTTACGCCTCTTAAAATTCAGCACTAGCTCTTAATCCCTGCCAAACTGAAGGTGAGCTGGAGGGCAAATGTTCTTATTTAACAACCCCAAAGATGCCCTGAAGTTGCAGCGACATACGCTATACAGGCCGAGATGGTTGGTTCTAAAAGAGTGCCCTTCAGGTGATGAAGACGGTTTACCCATGCCACAGCGACACCAAAGTCACAATATCCCTGACATCGACAGACACAATGCCGAGTGTCAACACTGTGCTGTTGGTATGCCGTGTGTTTTCTTCAGGGGCTGTACCACTAACCCCCAGGTATTTATATATCCAACTCCAAGTCAGAGTTGTCTCGAGGGGGCAAACACCAGGAGATGCAGTGTCGGTGTCAGCGGGACCATTACAATGACCTGTCAATTTCTGTTACTGTAATGGTCTTCGCTGTAGATGTTTCGTTGTTTGGTCAGCATACCGATGAAGACGGAGGTAGCGAGTGAACTTTTTTACGGCTTTGCTTTTGAGACCTTAAATGTTTACTGTGGGAGCAAAGTGCTTTTGATTTAACTGGAGATGACTGTAATTTTTTTTCCTTCTAGAACTGAAACTGTTTTCTGGTAAGAAGAACATTTCCTAATACCCTTTCCAGCCTGGACTTTTTAGGGTCACTACTGAAATTGGACTGCTTAGTTACGTTTGATGGTAGGAGTACCCACTGTCAGGGCTTTGGGACTTGTATATCCAATTATATGTTGTTTTCTCTGTGTTAACCCTATGTGACTCCTACTTGATGGCTCTGTGGGTTAATGGAAGGGGTTCACCATTTCATATTAGATTGTAATGTAATGGAGTATCTTTACATTTTCTGCTAATATTTTACATATGGCTTGACCTCAGGGTAAAGTTCTATATTTGTTTAAAGTGGTGTCATACCTGTGTGGGACACAAGGAGCATTATGCCCATATGGTAGAAAGGGATTTCTTTTATTGATTTTGGTAAATCGATGTCCCTGTAATTGCTCTGTGCTGCTATAAACCATGGGATTATCATTAGTAGTATAATATTATTTTATGGTTACTTCTCCAAATGCTGTATCTTAGGGGAGGTGTCATATCATAGATACATAGACAGTGTCGGCAGATAAGGGCCTATGGCCCACCCAGTCTGCCCATTTGAGCTTGTAAGTATCATATCCCTCTCTGCCTCCTCTCCTCCAGGGAGTACATGTTCAGTTCCTTCAACCTGTCTTCATAGGACTTGTGATGCAATCCATGCACCATCTGTGTTGCCTCCTCTGAACCTTCTCTACCTTGTTCATGTCCTTACGTAGGTATGGTCTTCAGAACTGTACACTGTACTCCAGGTGGGGCCTCACTAGTGTCTTGTACAGCGGAATTATGACCTCCCTTTTCCTGCTGGTGATGCCCCTGCCTATACATCCCAGCATCCTATTTGCTTTACCTGCTGCCTTGTCACACTGTTTCCCTACCTTGTGGTCATCAGAGATGATAACCCCAAAATCCCTTTCCTGCTTGGTGCATGGTATATCCTCACCTCCCAACTGATATATTGTGCCAGGGTTTTTGTGCCCCATATGCATTATCTTGCACTTCTTTGCATTGAATTTCAACTGCCAAACCCCTGACCATTCTTCAAGTTTCTGCAGGTCCCTTCTCATTCTGTCTACACCCTCTGGTGTGTCTACTCTGTTACAGAGCTTTGTGTCATCAGTGAACAGTGAAATTCTGCCTTCTAGGTCCGCGCAATGTCACTGATGAAGATGTTGAATAGGACTGGTCCCAGCACTGATCCCTGTGGTACCCCACTGGTCACTCTTCCCTCTGTGGAGTGACAGCCATTTACCACCACCCTCTGTGTCCTGCCACCCAGCCAGTTACCTACCCACCACACTACTGTCCTGCCCACACCCATATTCCCCAGTTTGTGTAATAGTCTTCTATGTGGCACAGTGTCAAAGGCCTTGCTGAAGTCCAGATAGGCCATATCCACTGCCCTCCCTGATCCACCTCCCTAGTCACCCAGTCAAAAATTCAACCAGGTTGGTCTGACATGACCTCCCCTGGTGAAACCATGCTGCCTTGGGTCCTGTAGTCCATTGACAACCAGATGTTCCACCAATCTCTCCTTCAGTAGTGCTTCCATGATCTTCCCCACTACCGAGGTGAGGCTGACTGGTCTGTAGTTCCCTGCTTCCTCTTGTTCCCACTTTTGTATAAGGGAACTACATCTGCTGTCCTCCAGTCTTTGGGTACCTCCCTGTTTCCAGTGATCGACTAAACAGGATAGCCAGAGGTTCAGCCACCACCTCTCTTAGTTCTTTAAGGACCCTGGGTGCACCCCATCTGGCCCCATTGCTTTATCAACTCTTATTACTTCCAGTTCCTTCAGGACCCTTCTCGTGTAAAGGGACTTGTGTCCATTTCTGCACCATTCTCACCCCTTGTACTCCCTTCAGACCCATTACCCTCCTCTTCCTCAGTAAAGACTGAGCAGAAATACCTGTTCAATATGTCAGCTTTACTGTTGTCATCCTCCACCGGCCCCATCCTCCCCTTCAGTCTCACTATCCCTCCTTTGTCTTTCTTTTTTCACTTATGTACCTGTAAAGGTTTTGTCCCTCTACCCACTGATTTTGCAATGTGTTCTTCTGTCTGAGCTTTGGCTTCCCTTACTGACCTCCTGCCTCCCTTTGCTTCTCCTGGTACTTCTCCCTATCCCCTCTGCCTGTGTCTTTTGTATTGCCTGAATGCAATCTTTTGGCTTTCACTTTCTTTGCTACCTCTTTGGAAAACCATAATGGTCTCCTCTTCCTTTTCCTCTTGCTAACCTGCTTAATGCATAATTCTGTTGTTCTTGTAATCCCCATTTTAAATACTGCCCACTGTTCCTCAACCCCTGATTCCTGTCCCATTCCCCTTAATGCCTCTTTCAAGTATCTCCCCATTTTCCCAAAGTCTGCCCCCTAAAATCCAGGATACGTGTTTTGTGTGTGGTTTGGTTCTGCTCTTTCTGTGATTTCAAACCACAATGACTGGTGGTCACTGTTCCTCAGGTGCTCCCCACTGTTACCCCATCACACTGTCCCTGTTTGTGTGCATCTTAGGGAGGGTGTCATAGCATTCCTTTGAAAGTGGATTGTATTTTGGGTTTAATGCCTGAATCCCTTTCATGTGCATTTTTATTGAAGTTTTGCAGTAAAACTTATAAATAAAAATTTCAAAAAATCTTCATGGAAGAGTATGTATGACAACATGAGGGGATACAAGCATAGCTCGCTGCCTAATTAGTTCTCCACCAAAAGGTCTAGGAGGAAGAGGTATCATGAGAGCTTCATCCTGTGAAGCACTCTACTTTTGGTAACCAGTCTATGATTCACTAGACCCAGACAGTCATCCCACAGACTCTGGAATGACACTGCGTGAACTTCAAATAGAATACACAAGTGAAAACTGGCCAGTTGAAATTGTACTGCAGAACTGTGCATGATAACCCACACTGCTCTGTGGTTGTATATAAAATACTCATTACTAACATACACACTCAGTAACAGACAGTAGTAATCTTAAGTCAGAAGGATCTTTAGGTCGATCAAACCCCATAAGCAGGGACTAACAAGAATGATGTGCAGACATGTACTCAACTAATTTAGATTAATCCCTACCCATCTCACTACAGATCTTGGATGCCATTGGTACCCTATAAATAAAAAGGAAAACCTCTATCAGGGGGTAGCCTGCTCCTATGTTAGGTCAAAGGTAGTGCCTGTAGAGGACAGGTAGTACCCTCTTTGTGTATTAGGCCATTTTGTATTTTTCCTGTTCTGAGTTTGTGATTGCTCTTCACTTTCATTTCATGGTGTCTGCTTCCCTTTGCCATGCAGGGGACTCCTAGCCTTGGTCCGGCCAGCCACCATATAGCGTCAGAACCATCTATTGCTGAACCTGACCCAAAATGGCCACTGGGAGAGAATGAGTTACATAAATGATTTAAAACTATATAGGGCGGTGGCCTCCTTTCTCATATGTTGTACAGGATCCCCACCTGTCCTACTATTTTAGGTATCTTTTGATTCCCTTGGAAAGCAGACACTACGCTTGTTATGTCCAGGTTTAACTGAAAGGCCTGTACTGTCTTCATATCTACTATCTCTGCTGGTCAGCTGCCCCATAGGTTCACCACCCTCTGGGGAAGAAGTCTCCTAATGTTACCCCTACATTTACCACCACTAAGCTTCAGGGCATGTCCACGTATCCTGCTAGAGCACACAAGATCAAACATCTACATCTGTTCCACCTTATGGATACCACATGTGTACAGCCTCATAAGATTACTGTACGCGGCCTGGGCAATTGTTCCTGTATCTCCACTATGATTCTGGGGTGTATCCTTCTGTCCCTTGGGATTTACCTGGCTTGATCTTTACTAGTGTCCTAAACTGTCACCTCCACCCTCCACCAGCTGCTTTCCCTTCCTATACCTTCTCAAGATTCACCACCAGTTGCCATTCTATCCTGGCAACATTCCTCCATGGATCCATAACCATGCATACCCTTACTGTACAGATCTGTTCTCACTGTGCAGATCACCACCAGCATCAACCTGCACCAACTTCAACTGCTGCAGACGTTGGTTTGCTGAGTATCGCTGTATAATTGTGTTTATCTGTGCTGTTTGACTGTATAATTGTACAGCTACTGACGCCTCAAAGAACACTTTAAAAACATAATAATTAGGTACAATTCTGCTTGCATTCGTTTATATTTTATATATTTCTCCTTCCCAAAATTTATTACTAAGGAAATGTGTAAGAATATATGATCGTTATCCTTACAGTTCATTCTGCTTCATCTGCCTTTGTAGCTTACTCCCTACTTCAAGTCATAATCCTCTGTTGTGGCATCACAATCTGTTGCCATGGGAGTAACTGTGAGGTCACAAGCAGTGCTCTGTGACTTCAGGTAGGAGAAAGCAGGAGAATAGATAAACTCTTCAGGAGCAAAGATCCTGTTTTCATGCAAATGACCTCACTACTAAATAACGGGAGGAGGAATACAGAACTAATGGGAAATACAAGCTGGACAGTGCCTACATATTATGTTTTGTTAAAGTTCTCCTGAACGTGTCACCAGCTCTGTAAACAATAATGGATGTTCTAAATGGCAACGCATAGATACATAGACAGTGTCGGCAGATAAGGGCCTATGGCCCACCCAGGGTCTGCCCATTTAAGTTTGTAAGTTCAGTTTATGTTTTCCAGGAAGTCTGTTGCCCTCACCTGATCTCCAGAATTCCTTTATGTCTATCCCATGCATTCTTAAATCCGTGATTGTTTCAGCCCCCACCACTTCCTCTGGCAGGTGTTCCACTTGTCCACCACCATTGTACTGTGAAGAAATTCTTCCTCACGCTTCCTCTGAATCGTCCCTCCTCCAACTTCATCCCATGCCCTCTAGTCCTGGAACATCTTTTTCGCTTAAAAATAGTGCATTCCTGCACCCTGTTCCTCCCTGTAAGATACTTGTATGTCTCTATCATATCCCTCTCTCCTCCTCTCCTCCAGGGAGTACATGTACATGCATGGAATATGAACTGCCATTTTGTTTTTTCTGTCAGTTTAGTAGAAGAATTCCTTACATGTGAACTATATCTTTTTGTATTATGTATGTATACATAAAATAATATGAATTATTTTACTAAAAGATTGTTTTCTGTGACCTTCGACTCTGCTAGGATGGGCACCAGTAAACCCACATTGATCTAATAGTCTGACAACACCACTAAACATTTCTTAAACAAGGTAGTGGGCTTGCCTGCAGGGGTCAGCGGTCCAGTGGTAACCATGTCTGAATCATCTCTCACTAAACTGATCACAAGCAGCAGCCACTCTGTGGAGCCTTGAGACTCAAAGTGATGTCACTGCTGGGAAAGCTGCCTGCTCAGCACGCAGCGCGCCGCCAATCATGACATCACATTCCGCCTCAGGTACCATGAAATAGGCCGCGCCGATGGCCCAGTAGCAGCATGTCGACGATTTGAAATCAGGAGCGAACTCGGACACCGTGGTTGGAAGCAGGCCAGGCCACCGCAGATGCTGCTTGGCAGTGTGCTGCAACTGGAGAGGGATGTGGTTAGCTCCAGAGCTGCAGCAACCCTTGCAGTGGGAAATGGGAGCCCGCTCCCGCCACTGGATTTTGTTGCATGCAGCGGATGCCACTCTGTGAGCTACATCCATGCTAGGGAGGAGAGGAACCAGATAGAAAGCTGGGAAGAAAACACATTACGGGACATGGCCTGACCGCTAGCATGAACAGACACAGAAAGATCGAGCTCCATAAAAGGACCACTCAAAGCATTTAAAATAAGCCATTATTTCTACAAACTGAAACCTAACTGATAGACAATATTGACCTGTCCAGTGGACTAGTGAGAAAAAAACAAGAAAAAACATTACCATCTATATAAAAAAAAAAAAAAAAAAACCCATTACCTTCTGGTCCTCTCCTGCCAGTGTATATGTTCCCGATTAGCGGTTCTGTATAAAAAAATATTTTCTCACTGAATTTAGGTACTAATATTTAAGTTTTAATCAGTGCTAGAAAACGTCTGTTTACTAGGGATGCGGCAGCCATCTCATGGAGCCATTCACCCTCACGCAGGATATGCTAATGCCCTGCTTTAATTTGGGTCAGGTTAAGCAATGGATGGTTCCGATGCCATATGGTGCTACTGGTAAGAATGGGTCACATCTGACCTCAAGTTCATCTTCCTTCCCCTTTTCCTTCCAGTCACAGCCTGCAGGGCCTCTCTCAGGCATCCTGGCCTGGTCCTGCTCACCTGAAATCCCCCATCCAGAGCCTCCTTTCTCCCTCCTCCTCCTGCAGCCAGTACCCCAGCTCAACCCCTCCGGGGTGGGGCCGCCCTCCTCTTTGGGCACTCTTAAATTCTGGTCAAGCTGCAGATTAGGGTCCGGTGGAAGAACTGGCAGGAGCGGCGTGGGTGGGATCCGGTGGTGGGCATGGGAGTCAGGTGCCATCGCCTACCCGCAGAGCTGGGTTTTCTGTGTTCTGTTGCGCCCCCCAGTGTCATGGGCGTGCAGTGACATCTAGTGCCAGTGTGCGTGCTCCCACACACATCGGCAAGAACGTCTGCCCACGGTGCTTCCTCTGCCTACACGGCTCCCAAGTGCGTGATCCCTGCCTCCACAGGGAGTCACTAGCGCTGGGAGATGCATCCTCCTGTGCCCCAGAAGAGGAGAGCTATTTATTTATTTATTTTATTTATTTATTTGTACATCGGTTTACAACCTTTGAGCCAGAGGCTCATTTCCAAAGGTACCTTGTCACACTGAGGACAAATACATAACAAACTTTAGTTACAGCATATGGGTTATATAGTTAGCAAGCATCTGTGATTACAACAGTTAAACAGATAAGCCAGTTTAGTTACACAGTTACATTCTTGCACGATGGTAAGAGCAAGCAGATGGGTAAATAGAAGTTCAATCAGCAATGGGTAAGGATCAAAGAGGAGGTGTGGATGTAGCCCAGCGGCACTGTCAGGGCACAGAGAGCTTTGCCTCAATTATAAACAGGTGCAGCTGTCGTTGAATGCTCGATCCTCTTCTCCCGGCCAGGCTCCGGAGACCTGAGCTTGTTCCCGAACCCGGGTTGCTGGTATAGCGCGAAGTGTGGCATCCACGCTCAACCCTCAGTGCCACCGGCGGCATTCCTTCTTTTCAAACTCAGACACATCACTATAGTTTCACCTGACTCTGTGACAGGTGTATGTTGTTAATCATGAGGAGGGTTGATTATTACCATACGTTCCCACAGAACTGTGTCCTGTTGGTATTTTAACAATGTGGTAAGTGTCCAGCAGCCAGATTTCTGTTCACTCTTTTGCAATTTTTTAACGTTTTCCTGAAATGATTCTATAATTTTTGCATGTGTATTGCTTACTCTATCACCTTAATTGCACTGTATAAATACAGCTTGACAGCAGAGGGCGATCACCCTTTGACAAAGTGCATGCCTGCGTGAAACAGGGTGTTTTGGGGCCTCAGCACACCTGTACCTCGCTGTGGCTCTTTTTTCATCTTGCACTTTTGCTAAACAGCACTGAATAAATATCAAATGTGCAAATTTATGGTCAATGTAGGACAGATTTAGTGCGTGTGGTCATCTCCTAGTGCCCAGTTTTGTTATTTTTCTGCAGATCACAGTATTTACCAAGTGCATCGACGCTGGAGCACTCATTGCTTGCTCTTGAACTGCTCCTTTCCTACCTACACCCTCTGTCAATATTTACTTCATCACCCTCACGCTAGATAGTGTGTTACTTGCTTTCCACTTTATTTGCCTGCTATCTCTGGATATGTACGCTCCCTGTACTCCTCTGTCTCTTTACTTCTTCCTATATTTAACCTCCCTTTGCTGCTCCTGATCAGTTACTGCACCTTACCCTAGATAGGGTTGTCTCCTGTAGTCCCACCTCTAGCAGCTACCTGCTTCTTTCTACCCCATCAGATACTACCTACACCACCACCTGTAGCTATCTAAAAGGTAAAAGTAAGCTAAATGGAATGCTACCTTCTCCTTTCTGCCTGTCAGAGCCCCCTGCTTACCTGCTGTTGCCTGCCGATGCCTAAGATGTCAGTCACCTGTTCCGTTCCTTCTCTGTTTCACTTGCGCTCTGGGACACAGGCGTGATGGGACATGCTAGGAGGGAGTCCTTTTACAGTGTTCTTGTAAGAAGACTAAGGAAGTCTAAATGCAGACAACTGCTTCACTGCAGCGTAAGCACCCCCAATTAACAGCTGTCCCCACCCAGCTAACTGCAAGAATGATTGTCAGCTGCCTTCCCACATCCCAGACCAGCACACTGCTAACCACTATGTTTTTTATACCCCTGACTGAAGGTCCCAATTTACCTTGAAGATCCTACACTTTTATTTTTGATTTATACTTTTTGTCCTTGGGCCACCAGTCTGCCTACCTCAACACGTCAAGCATCCTCCTCGGGTCTCAAACCACCATCGTTGGGCATTCTCCTCAGTTCCTTGTTCGGGTCCTGCAGCTACCCCAGCGCTTGCCCCTGCGGCGGGTGGTGGGAGCTCTCCCTAGCTCTCACCTCCCAGATCAGGATCCAGTACTGTCAGCACTCTCGCACCAACAAGTCCCACTGGAGACGGCCATCATGCCGCAGCGACTGGTGCCCTATTTTCCGCTTTATCCCCTAACGTCTGTGGCGTGCAATGATGCCTAAGATCCTGAGCGCTGCGCTCCGCATGCACTCTGATCCAGATGTCAGCTCAGTCAGTCCCTCCAGGTCTTGCCAGTGTTCTCTATCACCTCCAGCCACCACCAGGGGCCACCAGGGCACCGATGGCAGCTCTCCCCCTCCCGGAGAAGGAGAGCAGTCCTATGGATGTTCAGTCCTTCTCCTCCCTGCTGACTCCCGGCGTCCCAGGCTTGTTCCCGAACCCAGGTTGCTGGCGTGGTGTGAGGTGTGGCGTCCAGCGCCTCAACCCTCAGTGCCACTGGGCGAGATCCTGCACTTCTAATAAAGTATCGGTCTTATCCCTAGTTAGAAACATTGTAGTGGAACTGTTCTAGCTGCCTCAGTCAGCTGCCTCCTCGCTCTGAAAGCAAGAGCTAACTCCTTGCTCTGAGAGCAAGCACTAACAGTGATCAGGTTGGTTTGACAGGATCTCCTGCAATGACCCTGTGTTGCCTCTTGTCTTGGAGCCCATTTGCTTCCAGGAACTCGACCGTTTTTCTTTTTGGAATGGTCTCCATTAGTTTACCAACAATGGAGGGCAGACTGACCAGCCTGTTGTTCCCAGGGTTATTTCTGGGCCTACGGGTTATCTCTGGGTGCACAGCGAGGACATGTAGGATAGAGGATTTCAATAGCTGGGTGAGGGAGTGGTTCAGGGAAGAAGGATGTGGGTACACAGGTGCTGGGAAGGAACCTGACCAATAAAACTCTCCTCCCTTGCATTAAGTCATCAGCCAGTCAAGTTGCATTCGCCTTTAGATTCTCCAAACTTTGATCAAACCTCCCTTCTTATCCATTCTGCCTCTACTACTTCATCCCCAAAACTCTCCTCCATGACTTCACAGCTCACTCTTGCGACTGTTTCTGACCCTACCGGTCCACTCGGCTCTTCAGTGGAACACTCCTTCAATGTGCACTTTATGGTTTTGCCTTTACCATTGTGAATATACTGTTATTACTCTGCACCTGATGTTTTCCCTCTTTATTTAATGTTTAATATGTGTGTTTAATTTTTCATTGATGCTATTTTGAATACTCTTAACTATCGATCAATCAATCAATTTATTGATAGCAAATTGAGAAAAGACTCTTGTTTACAATTGCATCCATGAACAGCAAAGCCCACACAACTAACAACAATAACTAATAATAACAACAATAACTAACAACATAACTAAAACAATAACTAACAACATAACTACCAACTAACAACAATAACTAATAACAATAACTAACATAACTAACAACATAATTATATATTTTCAGTATACAGTTCATACGTTTTTTCTCCGCTTGGTATTGATAAATTATTGCTCGTGTATTCTTTACTCCCTGCTCCTTTTTCCCCAGGATGCATCTTGAAATAAGCTGATATCAGATTAGTACGTCCTTCCTGGCAAAACATGTGAAATAAATAAACAGTCCTCCAACTGGTACAAAATGCAGCTTCCTTTGGGGCTTCTGACTGTGGGTCTGAAGTTTGTTACTAGGCTCCCCACTAACAATTTTGCAACAGGCTTTCTGTATTTCATTTTGCATTTTATACGCTGAACACAGAGCATCTAGCCTGTTTTGGCATTCAGTCGGATATGTGCGGAGAGCTCTTACTATACTGGTGGCTTAGCGCATCTCATTGTTGCTGGTTCTATTAAGGGGTGAGGAACCCTGGCAACAGCACACTGTTTCCAGCACCCTGAGCACACACATCCTGCACCATGTACTCCCATTCTGACAGCAGGCGCTACATGCACAAAAGCAGCCCACACTTAATACGCTGCAGTGAATGGATTGTATTGCACCTCCCTCACAGAGTGCTCAGTTGACAGACTTCAGATACTTTATGTCTTCCATTTGTACAGGTGTCCTTTACATCAGGGCACAGCTCACATCACAGACGTTACCTTCATTCATCGACCTTCAGTAGGGAAATGTAAGATTTGATGCAAGCTGTTGTTGTAAAACTGTAAAGGACATGTTTTCAAACTGAGAATATTGAGCATGTCAAATCAACACTGCTAAAGATCACTACATGATGGCTTTATTTGATTAAGCAGTATCACAGATGGATTTACACAATGCACATTAAAATACAAGGAAAGAAAATAAGTAAGCAGTTTACTTTTATTTGTAATGTGTAGCCAGGAAGGCACACTGAACTGAGACAACTCTTTCCAGGTGCATCCTGGTTGGGGCAGATTAAATGGACCTGTTTTATTGTAAAAGGAATGTTGGCCAGGACAATATGGAAACTCCCTTACTCTTTAGTACATTCCTGGGATCTTTCTACTCCAGCTGAACAACCTCCAGAGATACACAGAAGGACCTCGGTTAAATGTCTTATCAAGGGCGGCATCTCAACAGTGCAGCCCCCAGTTCTGCACAACAGTGTCAGTAATGATGTACCCCAAGGTTCCTGCTGTGGATCCAGAACTCACAAATTTCTGATCATCCGCCCCAGAGGCACACCTGCACCCTACTGCGCCATTACAGCTAAGGTGGTGAAGGGACGCTTAGGAGCCGATTTGAGAGATTCAGGAGAGAATGAGTTGAGACTAGTTGTTTAGGAAGGATGTTCAAGAGCACTGGTGCAGAGAAAGAGAAGGCTCACCTGGGTTTAAGAATAAACGTGGATGTCAGGGGCTTGCCAGGGGTGGAGCATCGATCGCCCACAGGATGCTCTCCTCCTCCTCCAGGGAGGGAGTACGGCAGTCTCTGCCACAGTACAGCAGCTTGGGGACACAGGTGGCAGTGTAGATGGTGTAGCTTGAGGGAGGGGAGAAGCAGCCTGGATCTGAAGGTGGACACACAATAGTAGGCGATGCTCACCATGGAGCCTTGATGGCTGCATCCTTGGCCCTGGGAACTGAAAGCAAGAAAACCTCTGCAGGCCCGTGCATCCTTGGCCCTGGGAACTGAAAGCAAGAAAACCCTGCAGGCCCCAAGCATCCTTGGTCCTGGGAACTGAAAGCAAGAAAACCCCTGCAGGCCCCCGCATCCTTGACCCTGGGAACTGTAAGCAAGAAAACTTCTGCAGGCCCCTGCGCATCCTTGGCCCTGGGAACTGAAAGCAAGAACTCCCTGCAGGCCCTGCGCATCCTTGGCCCTGGGAACTGAAAGCAAGAAAATCCCTGTAGGCCCCAAGCGATCCTTGGCCCTGGGAACTGAAAAAGAAACCTCTGCAGGCCCCAAGACAGCAGGAGATCAGGGATAACATTCTGCACACAGGGCCCAGACCTGTAGCTTGAAGCAGTAGACTAATGGAGCATGGTCCCAGACTTGCAGTTTTGCCTTGGGTCACAAAACTAAGGTGACGGGTGGATGTTAGTGTTGAAAACTCTAATGCCACATAAATTCTAATGCCACATTTACCTTTTTGTGGCTTTAGAACCCTAATGGTGCATTAATGTAGTATAATGTATGGGGGCCCTTATTACTAACTGAAATCAAGCAGATTACAACTTTATAGTGTATGATGGAACGTGTTGTTACTGATAAAAATCGGTACTTTGAAAACATTGTTATGCTGTAGTAGCTACGTCATCATAGCTGTTATGCTGCACTAGCTACGTAGTTACTACAGCCGCAACAATATAGAACATGCCTGCACTCCAGGTTAATGCGGTTGCCATAGTAACCTCTCTCAAACTAACCAGCTTGTTACTGATAACTGTCCATTTTTCTCTTTGTTATGCCATCGTTATGGCATCACTCTGTTGTTAACCCTTCTTGAGTATGTCACATCAATGGTATAACAAAACGGAATGCTCACAACATTCAATGTTCCACTTTGAGAAAAATGTTTTAAATGTTGGTATTAAATTAATTGATTTTAGCCGCCCAGTGGCGCTGAGGGTTGAGGCGCTGGACACCAACACCTCGCGCCACGCCGCTAATTCGGTTCAGGAAACGAGCCCGGATCATCAGGGCTCGGGCAGGGATGGGGAAGGACTGAACGCTTCACGGACTGCCTCCTTCCCCGGGAGGGGATTCCACCAGCCGATGCACTGGCGCACCTCAGCGGAGGCTGGAGGCACCACAGTGCATAGCCGCCAGAATGCGGGGATTGAAGCTGCGGCGAGGACATCTTTGCCCGGTGCGGGCGTGCACCAGCCAAGTCGGACATCAATGCACGCCCGAGCTTCAGGAGAAAAAACAAGTAAAACTTCTATCGGGTGGGTGAGGTGACGTACACCATCAGCAGCCTCCAAGGCCACACGTCCAATGTCGGTCATACCTTCACACCTCCCCTGGGGATCCCAGGGCCTCCGTGGGGTCTGAGAGTCCAGGGTCCTGAACCCGTGTAGATAGTAGAGGACGGTTCAGATGGGCGGTGGAGCATGGAGCTGAGCATGGGAACCCAGAGATGCCCCAAGGTAGGTGCAAAACTAAGAGTCCACAAAAAAAAAAAATTAATTGATTTAGCCAGTTCTCTTTCATAAATGTTTTGCTTTTTGACAAGACACAGCATGTACTCAACATCGCTTTAATCTTACACAGTTATATACACTATAACCACAAACACAGAAATACACCGATTCAATCAATTTACAACAGTTCATACTGAAAGGTACAAAAATAAGAGAGTACATATTCATATCCCTTCCAGCCCTGGTATACACTCGGCTACAGTACACAAGGTTCAGGTCTCACTCAGCCACTCTAATTACTGCCACTTCAACTTCAATAGATGAGAGGGTCGCCATGTATGGTCCCCATTGTCTGTCTGACTTGTCTGCCTGCCTCTTAGTTCATAGGTTTCTCCGGGGTGGGGTGGGGACTTCCAGCGCTGGCACCAAGAAGGTCGCTTTAGTTTACAGCTCTCACAGTTGTAACTTTATCCTTCAATATCTGCCGAAATCCACCAAGGCCGCAGCTTTTATTTTATCGATGTCTATGGTGTCTTTCTCTGTAGATTATATAAATTTAGCTTGTTTTCACTCAGTGCTTGAGTTCCACACAACGTGTTGTTTTACCTCAGACTGTGACATATCGCGTACCTCTACACCGGATTCCCACCACCGCCTGACTCCAACTGCTGGCTCAGCTATATCAGCCACATAATATCCTGAGTTGCTATATAAGTAGATTCAAACATTGATTCTACTATATATCTGTAGAGTCAAACATGGACTGTACTTTAAATCCATACATGTGTTTGGAAAAGCAGTTGTTTTCCTCAGACTGTGGTTCCTTGTGGCCTACGCCTGTGGCTTCCCACCATTCATATGATTCCAACTGTCAGCCTCTCAGTAAACAGCCACAAAATACCTTGAATCAAAGATGGCTACTGCCGTTGACTCACTCAGCGGTGGCCCCAAGTGAGTTAGCCCATATATCCGCAAAGATCTTAAAGGACACAGCTGGAAAGCTGAAGGCGTTAGCCACGCCAAACCAACTAGGATCCGTTACGCTAGGTAGCAGAGTCACTGTAGCAGAGCAAAGGCAGGAAATCCTAGTAGCAGAAACCAGGTGCAACTCTCGAAGCACAACCGCCACATCAGTTATCTTCAAAAAAAATAATGGTATGGAAGAAAGATCATGCTCATTGGAAAACTCTGAGATTGGTTGGATTTCCTGAAGGAGTAGAAGGCCCAGATGTAATCTTCCTTCAACAAGCCTTGCCATGCAGCTCCTATTCCCCACTTGGCTGCAAGTACACATGGCTCCAAGACACATGTATTCTTGGTCCTGACTCTGCACTGGCATTTGCAGAAAACTTATTACACAGCTTAATATCTCCAAGACTGACCAGTAACAGGAGGGGAGATTGTTTCCAGGCCTGCTTCTCTACAGCTAGTTGTGACTGTACCACCACTCGCTGCTCTGGGCCACCAATGAGACTCAGTGTTCCTTATATTAATTTGTATGTTTGCAACGCTTTGTGTGCTCCTTCTGTTAAATCTAGACCTTTTGATCCATTGAATTAGGAAGTTAAGTGGTTGTGTGTGGTTCACAACAATGCTCAACTTATGAACTTTTAAAACGTAATTATTGTTTTCATTCCTTCTCTCCCCAAGACAGAGGTAGTTTGCTATAGGCTGTGGGGATAAACATAAGTTACTGGGCCCCAGGACTTCCTACACTATATGTTCCTGTTCGCTGGGCCTTTCTAGGTCTCCTACTCATCCTGCCTCCACCCAAGTAGGGCAATGGAATGCCAGCGTTATGCCTTTTGCATCACATTTGGTGAGAGTGTTATATTCTACAGCGTATCATGCTGGACTTTGCTCCTGCTCATCTTAGACTTTGGCAGTTCTGATAGTGACTGGACTTGCAGACCTGGTATAAAATGTCTGTCTACCATCCTTCTGTACGCTCATTCTTTGGGTCTGCATATCCTGACCCTTGTTTTTTATGTATTATGGTATGTACTGTAAAATGTCAAATCCGAGATAAAAATTAGAAACAAAAATAAGTCTTGGCACTGATTTTAAATACACCGCACTGCCCACCTTTGAAACTGAAAGGTGCATCACTCCCAGCTGCAAAGCCCAGGCGGAGAATGAACACGCCAATTTTACGTAAGTTCTTGAGATTCCCTGTTACAGAAAATGTGCTCCAGATAGCTAGGGAAAGGGTCTGCTTAGATGGGAGGGCCACAACATACACATTTTAGGACTTTGCAGCAGAGCTCTCCAAAAATGGAGGGCTTTTAACAGCCAGGCGTTAGTTTGCTCAGCTGGGGTGCTGTACTCACTTGATACCCAGTCATTTTTAGGGCTACAGTGAACAGCATTCCCCAGACATTCCACTCTCTGGCCATAGCGAACAATTCATTGCAGAGACTCGGCCGGTAAACAGTTTGTACCCCCGACTCAGTGAATCACAGCAATGCCACTGGGCAGTCGATGGACTTAGCCAGTACCCCAACAGCCACTTACTCCTCCCAGCACACTCATCAACAATCGGAGAGGACCCCTGACATCAGGTCATTAGAAACCAGGGTTGCAAAGCAAATGGAGGATTACCATATTCCTCAGAAGCCCCACAAGAATAAAGGCACAGGCAACAATCTAAAAGTAGAAAAAGGGTCCCTTCCTCTTCAACCTCCATAATCTTTAAAGTTACCTCTATTCCAGGTCTTTTCACCTTCAAACTCCTGATAGCTGGTTATTTGAAGGAATCCTGCAAATGTTATACGTGGCAATTGTAAATATCCATTGCTCCTCATGTGCTTTCCAACCACAACCTTGCCCTATTAATGCTAACATTTGCCATCTGCTGTTAATTTTTCCAGCTGCAGTAGCCTTCCCCTCTCTCTCCCTTCCTGCTACTCTGTCGACTGTTTTTCTATTCCTGGGTGCACCCTGAGGCCTGTTTTTCTCTTTACTCTGGCATGCAATTTTAGCAGTATTGTCCTTGGGTTGATGTAGCTGGTAATCCTTAAGACCCATTACTTTGGACTCCGGTTTGGACCACTTCCTGTATGGCAGCTTAGCTTTTGGGCTTCACTACAACCTGACTGAAACCGCTTTTAATCTGCAAATAAAAAATCCATCCTGTCGACTAAACGCAGAATTACAGATTACCCGATGCTGACTAAACATAAAATGAAAGAAAATCACTCCAGAGGGACGGATAAACAGCAGAAAATGCTAACAGATCCAGGCCCACGAGCAATGGCTCAACCAGCGATGGAAGCACGGATCAGTGACTCAGACAGGGCAAGCCAAGAAGAAGAGAACTGTATTATAACATCCAAACAATTGAGGACTGTATTACAACATCCAAACAATTATGTTCTACATTAAACAAATGAACGAAACCTTGTTACGCTTAGATAAAAATGTCACCAGCCAAAAACAAGACATCGCTGACCTAGCACAGAGAGTGACAAACTTGGAGACTACAATGTCGGATTATACTCATACCACAGATACTCACAACACTGCTTTTATATCTTCATCAAAGGGCAAATAAATTTGAACAAAAGTTGGAGGAGCTTGAAACAGAAACCACAACAACATCCGTATTCACGTGTTTACCGGAAGGTACAGAGTCCAAAACATGGTGGAATTCATGAGCTCTTTATTACATGAGATCCTGAACCTCCCTGAAGATAAAGTATTAAACATAATATGGGCCCACATATCTTTAATTCCCGTCCTAGAGACCTGAAGGCAAGACCACTCAATAGTGCTAGCCTTCAGATTACCGGATAAAAGAAGAAACTTTAATGCTAGCCTGGGGAAAAAAGTAATTCAGTTCAGAGATGTCCGTCTATATTTTGAACAGGACTACTCATCCCAACTTTTACATAAAGGAGACAGGTTTTGGCTGATGGTGAAGCTGTTGCAACAGAAGAACCATAAGGCGCTTGTAATATCCTGCTCGACTGAAAATAATAACGGAGAAAGGACCCATTCGTTTCCAGGAGCTGGAAGCAGCAGAAGAGTTGCTACACACATTGGATATCAATATACCTCATTACCCACAGAACAAAATCGGAGACAGCTGCAAAATAAGAATTGGGCAATAGCCGGTCCCAAAAGTCATGTGGTGAAGGAGAAAGGGACACTTCCGCTTTATGGAACGCAGTCGGAATGAAAAGACTTAAGGACAGAAGCTAGAATCCCAGATGGTTCGAGGAGCAGTGCATCTCTGTCTCGCCATTGCAAGACATGCCGGAGGGTGAAGGAGACACTTGAAGGTTGGCTGATCATCAAAGCTATGTAATTAAAGCTGATTAGTTGGCTGGGACTATTAACACAAAAATGGCAAGTCGATGAAAAGACAAAGGAACTCTATCAGTGTTTTTAATTTAACTTGTTCCAATACATAGGTTGGGTTATTGTAATTTTAGAAAGCTGTTTAACAAACAGATATACACTTGAAGAGGCGGCGGAGATGATCGGTGTCCATGGGCACTGGGGGCTCTCACTTCTGGGCTGCTGGCGTCAGAAGCGTGGTGGTGCTGGATACTGGGAACCAAATACCTTGGGGAGGAGAAATAGTACAGCAAGGAGCAGTGTGCTCCATGAGGAATGAGCTACAATCTATAAGCATACTTGTAGGTCAAAGATCAGGGGCTAAATAGACCGTAGAGTGGCCTAAATATGAAAATGAAAAAGTAAAATCATAAAAGGTATGGGTCAGCTTGCACTGTGGGCCTGATAGCTCTTGGGACGACTGGGACCCACCTGACTAGAAACCAGACATGGTACTGAGGGTCAGCCCAAATAAAGGAGGCTCTTTTCCTCACGAGTGGGCACACTCCAATCTTTTAAAAAAAAAATTGGAAGAAAACTTCCTGAAGGTATAATATAAAACTATTACCCTGGACAATACATAGATATTGGCTCCTGGTGTTGTGACCCATCGTGCAGAGGACGCTTAGCTGGCCTGGGGCGCCCATGGGGTCTGGAGAGCACTGATTAGGTATGCCCGGCCCATGCCCCCATAAAGTAAAGGAACACATGGAGACCAGAACAGGTCAAGGGTCGTTTGTTTCTTTGATAAGAGACCTAAGCTTGTTTTTTTTCCTTTTTTTGTGGTATTGTTTTTCCTACTTGCTGGTTTTCTCATATTATTGCAACTCATAAAAGGTCAAGGAGGGGTCTCCTTTGACACTCAGATGGAGCTGTGTATTTTAGAGGGCAACTCCAGGTGAGGGCTTCTGTTGCGGGCAAATACACCTCACCTTACTCTCCACTCTCTAAGGATCTGAAGGAGGGAGGTGTGGGGTAAAGACAAATTCATTATTATGAATCTTCTACCTTGGAGGTTTATTACTTACTGGTTAAGATGTTGGATAAGGGCCCTGTTAGCTGTTAATGTTTGCCAAAATATTTGTTATTCAATTTTGTTTTACCATGTAATTCTTGTCATCCTCAATGTACAAATGACGATCAGACAACTGATTTCAGTCAGATTGGGAAACAGATTAATAGGGTCTTAGGTCATAGCTTTATGAAAATCTGCTTTTGTCCCACTTTCAAGAGTAATGGCTAAGGCAGGTTCATTGATTTGTTCCTATAACGAGAATGGCCTCACCAACCCAGTTAAACGTAGTGAAGTTATGAGTTTTCTGAAGAAGACCTCAGCAGACTTCATATTTTTGCAAGAAACGATTTGTCAAAACAAGGCATACCAAACTGCTGAAATTTGGGTTTGGGGACATGGAGGCATCTTCTTATAAAAAGGCAGAAGAAGGGGACAGTGGTCCTAATTCTAGCCAAAACTCATTTTGAAAAATTGATTCTTTATCAGATAAAGATGGTTGCTATGCTTTAATGAAAGGTAGATTGGGGAACGGTGATTACTTTGGCCTCTGTTTACTTTCCACCAGGCTCTAAATACCAAGAATACAGGACCTTTTGACTACTCTACTGGATTGGGCAGAGGGTACCATAATTTGCGTGGTGGGGATCTTAATTTGGCACTGAACCCTGCTTTAGATACCACATCACAAATCCCAAAGAGCGTACATGGGACAGCGAGGAAGGTACAGAAGTTGGTGGGAGAGTTAGGTCTTCAGGACATTTGGAGATATTTTAATGGCAAAGGGAGGAACTATATGTTCTTTTCAGCCGTCCACCAGATGTATTCCAGGTTGGATTACTTTCTGGTCCCTGATGAGGGATTACACAGAGTAAAGGACATATGGGTGGGGACCTGGGTCTTTCTGACCATGCCCCCTATTCATGAGGATCGATATACGTAGATGTTACAAGAAATACTTTTTGCAACTCAATCTATCATTACTTAATGATCAAGAGGTCAAGGATAGTATTAAGGAGACTTTCGATAACTACATGGCGGAAAATTCACGCAAAGACACTTCACAGGCAATGAGATGGGATGCTGCGAAGCAGTATTAAAGGGTAAATTTATCTCGATAGCATCTAAAAAAAGGACAGGGAGATTAAAAAGCTAACATTAACTACTCAAATTAGGGGTAATGCCCGGATCTGATGGTCTACCATCAGAGTTTTATAAGACATTTAAAGGGATGGTACTCCCAAACCTCTTGAGCTTATATAAGGGTGTGCTCAGAGAAGAGGAGCAAATACCCCTTCGTGGTGAAAAGCAATCATTTCTGTGCTACCCAAACTCGGAAAGGACCCTACTAAATGCTCTTCATATTGACCAATTTCCTTATTAAATATGGACTATAAAATCTTTACTTCTATTTTGGCCAAAAGAATACAACAATATCTCCCAGGTCTAATTGGAATGGACCAGAAGGATTTGTCCTGGAGCATCAGGCCCAAGATAATATGAGAAGAACATCACATATTATAGATCAGATTAACTACACAAAGACTCCTTCCTTCTTATGAGTTTAGATGCTGAAAAGGCATTTGATAAAGTCTCATGGGCCTTTCTAGGCCAGGTCCTTTCAGGTTTGGGTTCCCACAGGAATTTGTGGGGGCTCTCTTTAAGTTATATAGGTCCCTTCAGCCTATGTACGTGCGAATGGACACATCTCAGAAGCTGTGCAACTAGGAAGAGGAACAAGGCAAGGATGTCCACTTTCACCATTATTATTTGCCCTTTATATAGAACCTTTAGCTCAAAGTATAAGACAAAATGAAGGTGTGAAAGGGGTCCCTATGGGGGTAGGGAACAAAATTAGCTTTATCGTGGATTATGTCCTCCTCTACTTGACAGAACCGGATAATTCATTACGAGAAGTGTTTAAGCAAATAGAAGAGTTCTCCTATTTTCAGGTTATACTCTGAACAAAAGTAAAGCGGAGGTCCTCAGTTTTTTACACTCCGTCATCGGAAATTAGGCAGAGATATCCAGTGAAGTGGGATATGGAAGTTCTCAAGTATCTTGGGATCAAGATAGGTAAAACTACTGCCAGCTTAATTGATTTAAATTATCCCCATTAGTGCAACAATTAAAAGCAGACTTTAAAAAGGTGGTCGTTGCTCCCCTGACTATATATGCCAAAAATCTAGCGTTAAAATGAATGCCTTACCTAGGCTACTTTATTTATTTCAATGTGTCCCTGTGTTGAAAGACCTCGAATCCTGGCAAAATATGTTTATAAAATTCTTGTGGGAGCAATGTCAAGATGTGAAAAAAACTCTTATTCCTTCCCAAGAACAAAGGGGCTTGGCTTTCCCTCATTTACAGGGTATTGGATAGCATCCTAGATGAGGATTGCACTATTGTGGGGTAATCAAGAATATACCTCCCATTGGAAACAGATAGATTTAGCAGAAACCAGAGAGGTTCCTAGAAGTGGCCTTGTTTGGAGACAGGAAGTTCCAGGGAACCACAAACTATTCAGGGACGGGCGGTTCTTGAAGGTTGGAAGAGGGCACTGCCAGAAGTAATACTAAACAACAAATATGGAAATTCCAATGGTGGGCCTTCGATCCCAATTTTGCCCCAGCACAAATAGATGATTGGTTTCTAAGACAGGCAAAAGGACTACACTCCCGTAATCAACTTTTCCATGGTTCCACGTTAATGTCATTCGAGATGGTGCAATTAAAATTTGGCATAGGCTTCAAGACCAAATAAGATATTACCAGTTAAGGGACTATATAAATGACCAATTAAGGAAGAGAACTAAGGAAAATGGACAGGGGTGGGATACTGTTCCAACATATCTGGAGTGCAACAAATACTAAACATGTGATTACAATGTTGTATAGTAATTACATAAATTACCTCAATGTCTCCTCACAACATATTAAGAAGCGATGGGAGAGAGACATGGACCTCTCTCTTACAGACCTGTAATGGTCCCAAGTTTGGAGGAGTACATGGAGTACCACGTCCTCTCCAACCTGGAAGGAGTTTGGTTGGAAAGTAAGGACTGTTTCTTTCTGGTCCCTGCCCAACTTGGTCACTCCAGCTCTGGGGTGGACTCAGAATGCTGGCGGCAGTGCGGAGAGGGATATGCATCCCAGGCGCATGTCTTCTGACCTGCCCGAAGTCATCTCTTTCTGGGAGGGGTTCATGACATGTTTCCAAGCTGTTCGGAGGTCCATACACCTTTGGGACCTGAACATATGGTTCTGGGTATTATCCATCGGGAAATAAAGGGAGAGAAACTAAATATTTATGGCTAATCTTAATAATTAGGCATTGAAATCTATCACTAAGAGGTGGTTTGTAAAAGGCAGTCCGGATTTAAGGGAATGGGTCCAAATAATAGATAATATAATGGGTATGGAGAAAATAATTTCTCTCTTAGGCAGCTAGACCATGTATATCAGAATAGATGGACAAGGTGGCTTTTATATGAGGAAAAGAAGAATTCGGACCTAGGGAGATAAGAGGCAGAAGACCCCAAAGCGAGTAAGAGGGGAAGGGGGAAGAGAAAGAGTTTACTAGAACCAGATGTGTGTAAACAGAGAGATAATAACAGACGGGGTGCCGGAAGGTCTGATCCTGCTCAGGTGGGGTTCTCATGGAAAATCTGACTGATATATAAGATTGATAGGATGAATTTAAGTTATGTTTGTAATAACCTGGTAATTGTTATTGTATATGGTTGTTATAGAAACGATGGATGATTTTAAATCACTTTGTATTCTAATACTAATAGAGATATGAAGGATTGCCATTTTTATTAATTCTTTGTCTTTAATCTTCCTAAAAATGTGATAATTTTGTAAAACATTCTTAATTTTGGATGTATGAAGGAAGATTGATATATCTCTGCATCAGATCAATAATAAAGCAAGTATAAAAAAAAAGACCCATTACTTTGTGTACATTGTTGTCATGCCCGTTGCTGTGTTTGTTATTGATTATCCTGTATTTTGTTTGTTCTTGTCCAGGACCACTTTGAAAATGAGCTTGCTCAATGGTGTATTGCCTGGTTAAATAAAGTATTGATTGACTAACTGATTGATTGATTACCTCACTGGACTATCATCCTTTAAAATCACAGAAAGATTTGCTGCCCTCCATCTCAACTCACTGCGGATCCTTGTCCAGAAGCAGCTCCAGTACCCATGGATACAAATATACGAACATATGAAGAAGCCAGCAGAAGAAGGCCATTTGGTCTATCAAGTCTGCTCGTACTGCAGGGTCCACAGCTTGAGCTAACATCCCTGCCCTCCCTCCCCACTGCTCCCATTCTCCTACCCATGATTCTTACCTTCCCGAAGTTTATCCAGCCCCTCTTAAAGCTGCCCACTGTATTCAATGAGATGACCTCTTACGGCAGCATTCCAAGTGTCCACCGCTCTCTCTATAAAGAAGTGCTTCCTGACCTCTTCCTAAACCTCCTACCCTCCAGCTTAAGACTGTGCCCCTTCGTGTTATATTGCTGCACTCAGCTTAAAGAGACTCTCCTTATCAACCTTATGTATCCCTTTCAAGTACTTGAATGTCCCAATCATGTCTCCTCTCTCTCTCTCTCTCTCTCTCTCTGTCTTCCAGGGAGTACATGTTCAGTGCCCTCAACCTCTCCTCTTACTACAGCTCCACTCTCCTCGACATCTTGGGCTGACATGGCAGCAGCTTCCTCTGGGGATCTAGAGATTCTGTCTGTGGTGTCAGTCATCCAATCTGAAGCACTCCTGCAGAAACCTCACCACACTTCACCCCAGCAAAAGAAACTGTCTCAGGGCTAGTAGCATAGCAGCAATTAGTGAGACGTGGTTTACCAGTAACCACACTTGGGAGACTTCAGTACCTGGCTATGTATTGTTCAGAAGAGACCGAGCAAAAGGGGGGAGGAGTGGCCCTGTATGTTAATGAAAATATCAAAGCTACAGAAATTCAGAATACACATAAGGAGCCAGAAGAACTGTGGGTCACCCTGGAAACAGGAAATGGGACAGCCATAAGAACTGGGGTTGTCTACAGGCCCCAGACCAGAGGGAGGACATAGACACATTACTGTTAGAAGATATACAAAACATGACAGCTAAAGGGAGGTTCTGATAATGGGAGACTTCAACAGGCCGGATACAGATTGGTCAATACCAGCAGGAACATCTGCCAGAACTAGACTCATAGTGGATTCCCTGCAGGGGAGGGCCTCAAACAACTGGTACAGCAACCCACAAGAGACAGGGCTATCCTAGATCTAGTACTGACTAACAAAGAAGGGATCACATATCTCCAGGTAGAAGGTCACCTGGGGCCAGTGACCATCACATGGTATGGTTCAATTTGGCTACTACATCTAAATCATCCCATTCCAAGGCAAAAATATGGGACTTCAGAGGAGCTGACTTTGATAAGATGGCCAACAGAGTTAAGCTAGCCCTGGCAAAAGAAACACAGGTGAGGGGTACAGGCAAAGTGGGCAAGCATTAAGGATGCAATACTTGAAGCAACATCCCATTGTGTTAGACAGAAAAGGAAGTGCAAAGAAGAAGGAAACCACTTTGGTTCTCAAATACAGTAGCAGAAAAGGTCAGAGCCAAAAGGCTGGCCTTCAGGAAATATAAGGGAACACAGGGGATGAAGATAGGGAGGCATACCAAACTGCCCTAAGGGAAGCAGGTAAGGCAGTAAGGGCAAAGTCCCAAACTGAGGAAACACTAGCACTAACAGTAAAAGAAGGTGACAAGACTTTCTATAGATACATTAGTGAAAGGAGAAAGTCCAGATGGGGTATTGCTAAGCTTAATGGAGAAAAGGGAGCATGGAGAGGAGGACTCTGTAAAGGCATCTATCCTAAATAGATACTTTTGCTCAGCATTTACTGAAGAGAAGGTAGGGCAGGGCCCACAGCTCAGCATCATGGACACGGGGGGGAGGTGAGCACTACTCCCTTCACAAAAGAAAGGGTCCTACAAGAGCTTGCTAAGCTCAGGGTGGATAAGGCAATGGGACCTGATGGCATACATCCCAGGGTACTTAAGGAGCTAAAGGAGGAACTAGCAGAGCCATTAGCAGAATTGTTTAGTGAGTCTCTGAGCACAGGAGAGGTCCCAGAAGACTGGAAAAGGGTTCATGTGATCCTGCTCCATAAGAGTGGTAGCAGGAGGAGGCGGGAACTACAGACCGGGTCAGTCTTACCTCAGTAGTGGGCAAGATTATGGAGGCACTCCTTAAGGAAAGGATAGTGCAACACCTGGAATCCATAGGGCACAGGATCCAAGACAGCATGGGTTTACAAAGGAAGGTCCTGTCAAACTAATCTCATAGATTTCTTTGACTGGGTAACCAGAGTGGTGGACCAAGGGGAGCAGTTGATGTCGCCTACCTTGACTTCAGCAAAGCTTTGACACTGTTCCACATAGAAGATTGATAAATAAGCTGGTAGGCTCAGGGTGGCTGTGAAGTTGGTCAACTGGGTGGCAAACTGTTGACGGCAGAAAACAGAGAGTGGTGGTAAATGGTATACAGTCAGAAGAGATGCAAGTCACAAGTGGGGTACCTCAGGGATCAGTCCTGGGGCCAGTCCTCTTCAACATCTTCATTAGTGACCTTGCAGATGGACTAGAGGGTAAGGCTTGTCTGTTTGCAGATGACACCAAGATCTGCAATACAGTAGATGATCCAGATGGGGTGGGCAGAATGAGAAGAGATCTGGATAAACTAGCAGAATAGTCAGAAGAGTGGCAACTGGGATTTAATGCAAAGAAGTGCAAAATCATGCACATAGGGAAGAGAAACCCTGAAGTCACCTATAGGCTGGGTGGGAGTTGCTAGCAGTCACAAGGGAAGAGAGACTTGGGCATCATCATCACTGATGACCTAAAATCATCCAAGCAGACCTCTAAAGCAGTAGGTAAGGCTAGGGGGGTGTTAGGGTGTATTAGTAGGGGTATCACAAGTCGTAAGAGGGAGGTAATAATCCCTCTGTACAAGACACTGGTTAGGCCCCATCTGAGTACTGCGGCAGTATTGGAGGCCATCATCTTCACAAGGACATTAACTCAAATTGAGGCAGTCCAGAGAAGGGCAACCAAAATGGTCAGGGACTGCATCAGGAAGACATATGGAGGACAGATTAACGGAGCTCAATATGTATACCCTTGAGCAAAGGAGGGAGAGAGGTGATATGATCGAGGCATTCAAACACCTTAAGGGCATAAACAAGGTGAAAGAGTCTAACATGTTTAATTATAAGAAAAATAGCAGGACAAGAGGACACAGCATGAGATTAGAGGGAGGCCGATTAAGGGGAATGTGAGGAAATTTTTTTCACAGAAAGGGTGGTGGATGCATGGAATGGCTTACCACAAGAAGTGGTGGCTGGTGAATGCCAGTGCAGGGCTTCCAAAAGGCATGGGATAGGCATAAGGGAGCAATACAAATGACTATGAATAGATAGGCCACTGACAGAGCAAAGGCTGATGGCACATTTATAAGGTAGAAAAGAAATGGGCAGACTGGATGGGCTCTGTGTCCTTATCTGCCGGCCAACTTCTATGTTTCTATGTTTCTATAATTTCTGCTAATTTGGCCTGTCTCCACTGAACCTCACCTATTCGCCTTTGAAATGCACTTCTGCTGCCATTAACTTTACTTGTTTGTGGGGGTCTGCTAATGGTCCTAGGACTAAGGCTTTTCTCGGTCTATGCCATTTTATCTGTGTGCAGCTTTCTGACTGCCATTTTACCCTCCTGCACCTGACCTTCCTAATAAACAGGTTGTAGACAGTGTAATGGGACACTACCTGTTGAAAGCTGGATTTCAGTGGCGAGACCCCCTCAAGGAGCTGTTTGTCTTGGAGATCTCAACATCAGGGGCTCACTGACTAGCCTACGATTGCATATATATTGGGTCAGGGATTCAGTGGTTTGAGCCCCCCTTTTCTATTCTAATGTTACACAAATGCAATGGAATAGTACTTTCTATATCAAGGTGACTTTCTCTGTCATAATACTGGGGGCTAACTCTGGTTATTATTACACTAGCTAGTTACACTACTTACACCTTACTTATTTTGAACTTCTTATATTGTGTCTCTTTACATCCCCCTACATTGCCTAATTATGTATTTCCTCCCTCACAGTAGGAAGGTCCACAAGTATGCCATCATTATTATATCTCTGGGACTAATTAGCAGATGATAGGGTTATTTTTATTTCCTCAGGCTTTAAACACTATGCCCCAGGGCTGCACTGCACAGAATGCACTGGGTCCATATTACTTGTGGGTATAGTTCTGCAGTGGGATGCTACTCATAAATGTACTGTCAGTTCTGAAATGGGGATGCTTCCTTTGTCTTCCCATCCTCTTCCTTCCTCCCTTCTGGCCCTCTCCTCTCTCTCCTGCATAATATGGACAGGTACCAATGGTGGAGTGCCCTGTGCCCCCTCTTCTGTTTCTATACTCAAACAGGTCGAGCTATCCTACAACTGGTGCTCACACCAACTCATTCCCAGTCCTTCTGGGTTCCTTGCCCTGCCTCCCACATACTGGGATAACAGGTTTTGGAGCACGTATGACGTGAACTAGGAATGGAAAGTGTGCATACTGAATCTTATCCATGGTTACATGCAACAGAATTTGACTAGAACTATTTAATGCTTATGTCTCCTTCACCGGGGGTACCTCTGGTGGTTCAGCCTCGGGTACGCTCTGTACTTATGGTTCTTCGATACCTATACTAGTACTTGTACTGGAAGTCTTGTAAACACAGGTGAGCTAAACGCTGCATGGTACATTCCAATGTACCAAACAGTGAAGGATATTAGTGTATACCAGCCCTGATGTGGGGCACATCTCTCCCAGCCTTATCTTCAGTTTGAACCCATTTAATTATATGTGGGTTTCTCCCCAGCCCCTTATTATACATCTCCTTTCTCACCTCTATCCCTCGTTCTCCAAGTTTTTCTCCTGATCTCAATGGTATAATAGTGAGTCTTCCTAGCAAAAGGTTTGAATATTGCCAAAGAGACAGTTGTTAATATTATAATTAATGCTTTTGCCTGTACAATCTCCACATCTGTTAGCTGTGTGATCTGTTCCCCTTCATGAACGAGGGGATGAGTTACTACTGTCAGTATAGTGTGACTTACATTTCTTGGTTCCATTTGAAATCATTCATTCTGATTTGGTCATAGGTTCTGGCCAGAATGTCTCCCAGATCACATGCGGTAAGCCTTGGTTTCACAGAATACACCCCCTTCCACGATGCTCTATCAGATACTCTGTACCCTACCCTGTGGATCTTCTTATGCACTCAGTGAGAGGAATTTTATGCATCACGAAGGTTGTAACAAAGCACTGCAGAAACCCCAGCACTTATAGTGTTAAGTGTTCCCATATGTAGCTTTGTGTGTTATCTTGGTTGATTTTGGTTTTTACAGTTTTTATTTTTAGTACAGCAGTCTTCTGATATTTATATTTTATTTATACGTTATATTTTTAACCAGGAAAGGCACAATAAGCTGAGGTTTGCCTCCAGGTGCATCCTGGGAGCACAGGCAAGTTAAGTGACTTGCTCGTCACACAGTATGCAGGGGGTGGCTGTGGATTCAAACCAGTGCTCTCCAAATTTGCAGATCAGTGCTCTTAAGGACACTGTCAACCCATTTTGCAACATTTTATTTCTAGTTGAAACCCACATTTTTATGACTGCTCACCTCCTCTACAACTCACTGAAGTTGTTGGTTATTTGCTCTGCTTCCTTTCTTATAAGAACAGAAATGCATGGGAATGGTGCAGTTATACCTAGCCTTGTTTTGTCTTCAGCCCTTGATCTACTCTAACTGCACACATCCTGAATGTTAGAGACCCCCAAACAGTACAGCCTTTCATGATGTAACTGTCTCCTCTCCTCTCACAGTATAACAAGTGGTTAGATTGTGTTGGGCATTTCCAAGTCCAGTAAAGATGCAGTGGAACTTGATCAAAGAATGTAAACAAATATGTTTTGTGTGGTAACACCAGTGTGATGGGCAGTCTGTTTTCACTTTTAAAAGAAAAAGGAGTCAGAATCAAACTACCAGCTACATCAGCAATCTCTCTGGAATATGAGCAATCATAAATGTGTTTTTAATCATGGGACAATTTGAGGCCTAAAGGAGGTTGACAGCGCCCTTTAACCACTAGGCTGTACTGCTTCCCAATAATATGGTTAAAGTGTGCATATGAAGGTTTTTACATGGTGTTGGACATCATTATAAGCGCAGATAGCTCCCTCACATTCCCTATATCCAAGCGTGGGTTTTTCTCAACACCTATATTTATGTTTTGCACCTCCGTATAGATGACTGATGTTACCTGCACAACATGAAATGTGAGAGGACTTGGTTCTCCTATAAAAGGAAACAGATACTTGCCCCACTAAAGAAACTTAAAACACACAGCTTGTGTTTTACAGGAAACTAACTTGGTGCACGTTAAGGCAGAAACTGAAGCAGGAATAGGTGGGTTGAGAGGCCCACATAGTTGTGCCTCCTCCTCTAAATGAGGTGTCTCCATACTCCTCCACAAAGGCCTTAAATGGACACCAGAGAAAAGGTAGTGGACAAAGAAGGCACATGGCTTTTGTTAGATTAACTACATCACATGACCCCTTGGTTTTGGCAAATGTATGTGCTCTAACAATGATGTCCCTGCTTTTGTCAATAGCTGCGCACCGCAATTTCTGACCTTGGAGACGATGATTTGTTTGTTTGTTTGTTTATTTACCATATTGCAGTCAACACCCCTGAAGTGGGGTGGCTGAAGTGAAATACACCATTTCATAAGAAGCGCATAAAATACACAACATAAAAAAAGTACTCTTAAAACCAAGAACAATAAAAATAAACATTTTGGCATAGAAAATACACACATTAATAATATTAACAATCATTTAAAATTTCATTTAAAAAGTCTGGTATTTGGTTTGTTCTAATCACTGGTTTTCGCCATCTATCCTGCTTTCTTAACCCACAGACTGCAACTTCTCTAGATGGTAACAGGGTACGCAATTTGTGTTGAGAATTACAAATTTCATAAAACAATTTGTTTTGACATTTCTATTCTTCTCTCGTCTAATCTTTGTAACTTACAAATCTTTAACGCATCATTATATGACATTTCAATACCTAAAATAATCCTCAAGGCTCTCTTCTGAATTCTTTCCATCTCTTCACTAACAATTTAACACTCCTTGCCACCTTCACAGTGGTGCCCCCAAATATAAGAGGTGGTGATGCCTTATAACTGGGGATCATTTTAATTTGACCCTAGAAGCCTGCACAGACACATCAAACGGGCTTCCTGACCCTCATTCAAAGTCCTTCATGTCACTTAAACACATGACTCAATACAGATCTTTATAGTGTATGGTAGAAGCTGTTCTGCATGGAATGTATGGTAGAATGCTGTTCTGCATGAAAATCCATCCTTAGAACAGCGTTGTTGTGCTGCAGTAATGATGTCAGGATGTTGTTGTACTACACTGAGGACATCACTAGTGCAGCACAACAACACAGAATGTCGTGCATGTGCAATGAAGTGGCTGCGGAGCTGAGGAAGTGAGTGGCACTGGAACGAACATGCACCTCGCTGCAGGTAAGACTTTTCTTTTGTACAGGGAAACCTGTTTTGCGGTCAAGGAGTGCACTACGGTTTGCCCATACACTATAAAAGATGTGCCTCAGCAACCAGACACATACAAGTCTGTTTTAAAATTGTGAGGTTTCCATGAGTAGCGAGACCTCTCGAGCTGCGCTCTTGAGGTCTCCGGGTACCGGGAAACTCTCGACTGAAAAACAGCCTTGTTGTGTATGATTGCTCATACTCAGTCCTCTATATCTGATATGTGGGGCGCCAAACCCCACAATTAAAGATTTCTCCTGTTTCTCAAACTCCCACTCAGTGGCTACTAGATTAGATTTCTGGCTCACACCCCTAAAATTGTGCAAGTTACAATCTCTTCCAGCATAGCCCCTATTTATACCTCAGCTCGTGCTGCAGTGCTCCTTGCATTTTTGGGGGTCTGACTTTACCTGAATCTTCTTGGTACATGGACTCTCTAGTACTCAAAGATGTAGACTTTCTCAAATGGGTCATAATGGAGTCCAAAGCATTTTTACTATTACTGTCCCTAGCGACACTTCAGCATCCACCATTTGGGAATCCTTTAAGCCCACTTTCAGAGGAAAGATTATGGGTATTCGACCCACAGACAGAGATCCAGGAGGCAGAAGTCGCAAAATAAGAAGCAACTCTCAGGGTGAAAGAAGAAACCTGTAAAAAAGATACTACCAGACTATACGCCAGGGAATTACTGAGGACATAACCTATCTCAGAATGCAGGTTAATCACTTATGACCCGCCAATGGGTTAGCCTATTTCGGGATATGACACAGATACTGGGGCGGGTGGGGGTGCCTCCCATCTGTTGGTCTACTGGCTCAAAAAGCAGCTGGCGGAGAGGTATACTGCAACACTCACAGATGGTACTGGTACTCTAAAATTCTGTTCTCTGAGATAAATAATATTATGCAGAACCTTTACCAAAATCTTTATAAATTCAAGGGTCAGTTTTTCCACGAGAGTTTAAAAACTTTGTAGCCACTCTATCCTCCTAAACTGAGGGATACAGATAAAAATCTTTTGGTAGAGTCGGCCCGGTGGTGCTGAGGTTGAGGTGCTGGATGCCACACACCGCACCATGCTGGTGACCCTGGTTCGGGAGCGAGCCGGGTTGCTGGGGGTCGGCAGGGGAGGAGATGATCGAGCACCCGAGGACAGCTCTCCTCTCCTCTCCTGGGAGGGACGGGGTCCCTATTTGTTGGCTGACCTCTGGCCGGAAGCGGAGATTACAGCAAGTGCCAGAGAAGTGTGGCGAAGGGGCGGGGAGTGGCAGGCGTCGGTGAGGCCTTGGCGTCAGGGCCTGGCCACTCCCAGCGAAAAAGGAAAAACCCTAGCCCGCAGAGACGGAGAACTGGAGCTTGCCCACGATTGATGCCGCCTCCTGGCATCCTCCTGTGGACGCCCACCAGAGAATTCCAGGTGTTGGAGCCCACCCGACTATGCCCGGGGAAAACCGAGGCTACATGGGCGACGGAGGATTGACCAGGTAGGAGTGAACTCAGTAGGGGATGACTCCTAGGTGCTCCCGAGGAGACTGGAGTTGAGGGGAGAGGAGGAAAAAATAGAAAGTACAAAAAAAAAGTATTTTGGAAGCCCCTTATCACTTAAAGAGATCGAACAAGCTCTGTCTCTCTCACTCCTAACAAAGCCCCTGAGAGGATAGTTTCTTGTTGATATTTATCAGCATCACAGTGATGCGGTCTGTACTCCTACAGCAAATGTATTTAGAAGCCCAACTCCATGGTACCTTTCCTCCCACATTAAGGAAGCCATTATTATGGTCCTCCCTAAAGAGGGCAAAGACCTCACTAACCCTTAAGTTTCAGGCCGATACCCCTTATCAATTCTGATGCTAAAATACTGGCCAAAGCTCTAGCCAGAAGATCAGAATGAGTTATCCCTGCCTTTTGCAGAAATCTTAGGTAGGTTTTGTAAAAGACGGTCAGTTCTGGCCACCTTTGATCTCTGATAGCCCTCATGCAAATAGTGTGCTCTATTCCCACTCCAGCTGTCACAGAGGGTATCAATTTTGAGAAAACATTTGACTTGGTGGAGTGGGAATATCTCCATGCAGTTTGGGCCCTCCTTTCGATCATGGATCAGCACCTACACAAAAATCCCACAGCCAAAATCTGCACAAATTTATCTCTCCCCTCCTTCCATCTTGCCCTCATCTCGCTTTTATTTGTACTGGCAGTGAAGTCTCTGGCTGTGGCCATAAGGTCTCCTAATTTGGTGGCCAAATGAGTGGGCACTGCCAACAATTTATTTTAAAAGTTTCACCAGGAAAGACATTCTGAGCTGGTAACAAATTGTTTCAGATGTGTCCTGGGGTAAAGGAGTAGGGAGATACGGAAAACAATTAGAACTGAATACATAACAGGTAGATAAGCAACATTGTAACATGGCTATTAATATTGCGAGAATAGCGACTTCTCACTGGTTGAACAACCATTATCGTGAGATGCATCCAGCGGTATTCATTTCAAGTAATGCCCACTGATGCAGTGCCACCTGAAACTGCCAGGAACGTGGTCGCACCTTGTGAAACCAGAGGGGTCTTTCCCACCCACCTGCCCAAAGGGCACTGTAGTATCTTGTCGCAATTCATTCCTTCAGGGCAATGTAATCATTGTAAGACATATCATAGTGCTGGCGATAAAATCAATGAGAACAGATGACTGTAAGCAGTAAGAAAGCAGTTTGATGTACATCGCTTGGTGAAATGAAGGAAATATGTAAACCGTTGTGGAGCAGTAATTAAAAATGTCCGCCGCTGTTTCTGTGTCAGTCGGCCGGAGCATACTCTTCCAATGACACAGAAATGAGAGCGGGACTTTTCAAATTGTGCTGAGGATACAGCACAGAGACAGACCCAAGCTGACACTCCAATCGCATACCAGAATATGTAAATAAGGAGTTAGACATATCCTATAGTCCCGTACGTTATTGGCAGCATTAGCGATACCAAAGTAAATATTCTCCGAGAAACTATTTAAATTTTGCACATGTAAACTTATTTTCTGATATGTATTGAACAGTTGTAAGAGCAAAAGAAAAGGTGCAAGGCACAACATAAATACATATTGCTTGAGGAAACCGAGGCTACAGAGAATATGCAACTGAGAAACATTTGTTTGAGTAAGAGGCATAGAAATGATCGAAATCATCAGTTTAAAACCTTGTTAAAAGTGTTTTGTCACAGTGATGGTGTGAAAACATCGACAGTCTAATAATGTTTTAAACATTTTATTTGTGTTGCTGCATTACAACTCAGTAACGAAAGTCTTAACCACCATATAAATAAATGTGGCTTGAAAAAGTAAAAGTTTAGTTCTACTTATATATAACAGTACTTGTATTTGTAATAATTTTTTAAGCAAAGAACAACAATATATTTTCCAAAGTTTAACATATTTTCTCATGTTTGTCCATGTTACAAGAGCATCAAGATCCTCAAAGAGGCTTTACTAGAATGTATTGTTGGTGGTTAGAGGCACTTGGCCTTCGGCCTTGTGCCACAACCCCCAACCATGCATTAATTCCCAGTAGTTCCTCCTTTCTGGTGCTTAATGCTTTGTCGAGGCAATGTAAACAAATTATGTACACTGGCAAAGATAGAAATAGAAAGCTGCAACTTGAAAGCAAACAGGAGGATGTATCAATTGCACAGTGCAGAAATGCAAGCAGAAAGCAGCTAAGCCAACCAGTAATAGTCTGTTTGGAGCAGGGGAAAATGGGGTTGGCAGCAGGATATAGGGTGAGGAGTTAGAGTAGACAAGGTAAGTGAAGGCGAGGGAGAGGAGAAGGGAGTGGAAAGAGGGAAGATAAGTAAAGGGAGGTCGGGCAGTTGCTGGGATGAGAAGAGAACTTGCTGAGAGAGGAGAGAAGGCATAGGGAAGACGAGAGCAGGTGAGAGGGGGGAGAATTCCACAGTTTGGGAAACGGCAGGAGAAGTGGAGAACCAAGCTCTATGCAGACGATCACTAGTGGGTCTGGAGGGTAGCCCCAGAATATCTCTTATCTTTCATGTCTCCTACATAACTTTATACTATTTTATAGTTTAAAAATCTGTGAGAGTAAAACTGAAGACCTGCCACTCAATAAATGCTGTAATGCACAGGATATTATCTCATTAACTCTCCCACGGTCCCCACCTTGATAAAATACTTAGGAATCATGGGGATGGCTGGCTGATCTCTCCCAAATATGTCAAGTGAATTTATCACCTCTCCTGAAGAAATTAAAGTTGAATGTGAGAGATGGAAGCTTCTCCATCTCTATGGCTGGCAAAATATCCCTTTCAAAATGGTTACAGCCCCTAAGCTTATACATTGCATGCCATATCTACCTACTGAAATCCCATGATGGTTTGGCAAAATCGACACCCTGGTGGGAATTTCCTCAGGAGGGCAAAACACCTAGATATAGTAGGATTAAGCTTCAATCTCACTGGAAGGCTGGGGTTGGAACCTACAAAGGTTTTATACATATTATTAGCCTTCGGGCAGCCCAGACCTGCCATTGGTTTCTACCCCATCCAAGTCCACTCCTCTATGGTGGCTATAGGAAACTCTCTGCTAGACAGTAGTAATAGTAGTTTATTGAACTGAGTGCCCAATCTCGGGGACTCTGAGTGCTATACATCATAAAACTGGAGCGCAACCATAAATAAAAGAAATATGAATACAATTAAAAACAAATAAATATAGCTTAAAACTAAATAAATCCGGGGTGCTGCTGAGCACCCAACACGACGATTGCTTAATTTTTGTCGCTTGCTCAGACTGAACTTAAAAGTCTATTTTTTTTTCTTCTCGGATAGCTGACCACTTAAAAAGCTAAATCCTGTGCTGGAAGGACTAACGAACGCAAAATGAGTCCAAAGAAAGATCACACGATGCTGCTCACCATACTGAAGCCTTTCTTTCACCGCCAGCATCATGGGAAGCAGGCCTGGGCCCTTCTGCAGCAGCTGAACCACGAGCGGTGAAACTCCCAACCCACAGGTCATGGCACTCCTGCATAAAATTCAAGAGAACGGTGAAGAAACTAATCGCAGACTGGCAGCGTGGAGTCCCAGTTTAAGGACTTAGACGAAAAGTAGGTGCACCCAAAGCTGATATTCAAGCCCTCAAAGTGAAGTCGGTCACCAGCAAACTAAAACGCAACCTTTGCTCAAGCCTTGACCTCCTCTGGGCTAAACTAGAAGCTCTCAAAACGCAGAGACAACCGAACGGCGATAGTGGGCTTTCTGCCGCGATTGCCTCCAATACTGAAAGTTTACCAGTGATTAACAGACTCATCTTTACTGACCTTGCTTTATTGCCTTCTGATGCAGGATTTCTCCATGCTTCCTGAAAGGGCTCAGGGAACACATCCTTCGACTGCCATTGCCACATTGTCGAGCTCGAGAGCCAAATCCCACTACTGCGAAGCTGTTAGGCAATGAGGGGACTTGGTCTGGGAAGGCAGTAGGATCGCCTTTTTCCCAGACATTTCTTCAGAATCTCAGACCAAGAAGAAAGCTCTGCAGCTCATGAAGAAACTTCTCTCGAGAATGGCACTGAGGCTCAGTTCCTGTTCCTCCGCAGGCTGCAGATTAAGCACCCGGTAAGACCCACATACTTACGGACCCAGATGCTGCTGCTGCCCTGGCTTCTAAATTACTTGAAGGCCACACTCAACAAAAAGCTGCTCTGGACTTGAGCTGTGATTTGGACACTAATGACTGAACTTGTGACAGATTTGTGTGATGTTACCCTTTATTGTATGCTTATCCAGGGAAGACAACAACTGTTTTTCTCAATTGTTTGACATTTACCTGAGCCTAGTCATTACTGTTGGGCAAGCCATGTTGGTGCTATTATCTTTAAAGGTTAATCCTGCGTTCCTGCCTACTGAGAGATACCACAAATGTAGGGGATATATTACCCCACTCAGTTCGTGGAACTATTAGCAATTTCCTATTTTTATAACCTGTCTCCATATCTGTTAGCAGGTCTAGTATTTGTGATAGGGGTGCAAAGCAACTTAATTGAGTCCAGGCAACCTTGTTAGACCCTGGTTTAGTTTCTCTCTTTAGGATAACCCAGCCCCTCCTTCAGACTCCTATGGGGACTGAAATAATGGTGAATAGTCCTTTTGGTATAAGTTGGGTGAGAGCGATACATCCTATATTATTATCTAGCCAGAGAGTAATCTCCTAGATTATTAGAAGTTGTTAGTCACTAGTCCAGACTGAATCTTAACACTGTATACTCCTGCTCTACACTAATTTGTACCTGACTGTGATATACAACCCTTGTTCTCTGTTGTGTTATATGATGTATGGTGTATGCTGTACTACATAAAATGTTAAAAATAAAGTATAAAAAAAAATCTAAATAAATCCAGCATACAAATAAAAACAAAATCAGTGGGGCTAACTGTAGAGAGCAAGTGCTTGACTGAACAGGTAGGTCTTAAGGCCCTCTCAAAGGCCTCCATCAAGGGGCCTCTCAGAGACCTGGGAAGTGAGTTCCACAGGGCCAGTCACCCCAAAACTGCAGTCCTGAATGTCCTTAGCCTGGCCCTGGGAACTGCTTGGAGGCTTACCTTGGTGGTGGTGGTGGTGGTGGGGGAGCAGGCAAAGCAGTAAGGGGGCAGAGTATCACGCAGATAACCTGGGCCAAGTCCATATAGAGCTTCACCGCAACTGCCCAAACACTCTGACAAAGCAAAACCTACTGCCTCAACTTGTCCAGTTTCCTGTGCTAATAAACTAACATCTTATTGTTGTGTTTCTTGTTTCTTGTTACTGTTTGCATATGTATTCTTGATCCTGCGTGGTCCTCACCCCTCTTGTTTCTTCACTGTAATGTAAGCATTTATTGTATCACTGTTGTGGAACCTTTGTAAGCGAGCATTGCTCAGGTGATTCTCGAATCTTCAATAAACAATAATAAGCCAACCTCGAGGGTGAATTTCCACTTCAACGGCAGTCAGTATAGATCATGCATGACTAAGGTCACATGACATGACCTCAGAAGGCCCGCCAGCAACCTGGCTGCTGCATTCTGAACCAGCTGCAGGTATCGCAGGACCTCTCCACTAACCTTAAGATACACGCATTACAGTAGTTGAGTCTGGAAGTCACGAAGGCTACGTACCAGCAAGGGCAGGTCATTTGGTGGGATCACGCTGGGAGGTAGAGACTGTGATCCAGGAGGTTGCCTGAGAGTTCAGAGGTGAGTGTGCACAAAAGAGTTCGGAAAAAAAAAAAAAGAATAGTAAATATAAAAATGTAACTGAAAAAATAAATAACTGAATAAATAAATGAAAAAATCTCCAGTGGGAGTTCTTTAGAAACATAGAATGTGTCGGCAGATGGGGACCTCATGGTCCATCTAGTCTGGCCAGGGTGCATAAGTTCTTGCCATGTGCATACTGTGGGGGTCTGGTGGGAGACCCAGGTATTCTGGATACGTTTCTTGTTATTAACAGCATTATTCTTACTATCCTCAGCTGTATGTTCCACTCGCCCCTGTCTGTATCTTCAACCCAAAATAACAGGGAGGTTGGCATATCTCTGACATCTAATCTCATTATCTGTCCTATCAATTGCGCCATCTGCAGAAATAGTACATATGCTGTTCTTGACCTAGCTTGGTTATATCTCCCACAAATGGGCAAAACCCTTGTGTTGAATTTACTGACCGTATCCAGGTAGGGCCATGTACAACTTGTGTAAAAATGCATACTGGACTTCTTTATATTGGTTGCATACCAGGAGCTCCATATGCGAGTCACATATCACTGCCCACGCTTTTTCAGGTATGGGGAGTTGAAGGTTCCTTTCCATAACTGTTTGACTTCCAGTGGCAAGTCAGAGGACCTATTCTTGAGCCTTATTGATATGCCTTAGCTAGGGTACCCTGCACTCCGTTCTTGCCTATAAGAAGCTTCTCTGTGCTCGTGTAGGGCGATTCCACCTACCTTAGCTCTTCCCAGCTTTACAGCCCACATCAGACCTTGTAGGCAATGAAATATATGGGCTTGGTGCACCCCTGAGTTGATCTATGATATTCTGAAAGGCTTTGAATCCTTGTGATCCATACATATCCCCCAGGCAGTATATGCCTCCTTCCTTCCTGTTGGAACCCTAGGTCCTCCAATCCATCATCTGCTTGACTATTTTTCATGTTTTATACCTTTAAACATTTTGGGCTGGATTCTCAAAATGATTTGGGAATAAAAAGGTCCCAAACCGCAACTCCAGCTGCGGACCGAAATCTGCACAGCTGCGGAGATCGGTGTTTTATCTGTCGCAGCTGCAGAAGATGTTCGCCTGGTCCCGCCAGCCGTAACATTTTCTGCAGCTGGGGAAAAAATATCTATAATGTGTAAATTGTGGAGCCGCTCATAAACTGGCCATTTTGAGAATACCGTAGCTGCGGTAAAAACTGCGGTTCCATAGTGGCAAACCCACTTGCAGCAGAGTTTTTCCCACAGCCGGGATTTGAATGGGCTTTGAGCTGGAGGGTTTGATGACACATAAGCTTAGAAGCAGATTAATGGGACTCGGACTGGGAGACCTCTGGTGGGGAGGGGCGGTAATAAGATTCCTAGCTGAACAAGATATGACGTAAGGTATAGGTCCCTTTTAAGAGGCAAGATGGGAAAAGGGACACACAGTTCTACAGATATCTGGTTTATTGTACTTGTTGAAGGTTTAACATTTTGTAGTTAAGAAGTTTTGAACACGATGTAGAACATTGAGGAGGTTTTGCCTTCTGTCTTCATTGCATTGCTATCTTCCCCATCTTCACTTACAGGTTGATGTTTCCTAGCAGTTCCAGGAGGGATAGAAATCTGGATAGTGCTGGTAAAGCCCTTTATGGAACTAAGTCCGAAATGAAGATTACTGGGTCCCAGAAGGTATGATCTATGTGCCTTTTAGAATTTAGTTTGGCCATGAGGGATGCTATGACATATTATAGAGCAAAAGAGGTAGTATGATAAAATGAAACGGAAGGGTGTAAATGGCAAAGGGGATGTGTTAGTGGAATTAATACAGAAAACACAAGCTTATAATTATAATCAGTTTAGCGATGAATACGTAAGGAATTGTACACAGACAATGCCTATTCTCTGGAAGACGGGGAGGCACGGAAATGAGAATAATGTATGCCATTGTAATGTTTTTTTCTATGTTGGATTTTAATAAAAGCTGAGTTTCAAAAAGAATGGACTTTGAGAATCCGACCTTTGTTCATGTAGATCTTAGAAAAATTCACAACTGTTTTTACATTTCCATAGAAACACACACAATGGAAAAAAACTTGTCATGTTCTAGTTTCAGTTATGTTCGCGACTGTTTTATCTCTGTTTTATTTCTGTTGTTTCTTACAAAGTACATGTACTATATGTTTTGCATGCGCTTCATTAAAGTCTGTGTCGATGTTTGTTTGAGTGAATCATGATAACTTCTTTATATGTAAAATACTAACTGTAATTCAGTTTTCTTAGTTTGCTCAGACATCTTGTTAGATGGTCTTCTGACATTTAGAAATGAGCATTCTTTGTTAATCACTTTTAAAGTTTTGTCCGTGCCCAAGTTTTACTCTGAAAAGTTTGGTTTTTTTTAAGCTTTTTTCAAGTGGTCTGCAAACACTTCAGATTTAAAAACATTAAAACCATATAACTTAAAATGAGAAATTATTTTATTTCATAACTATGAAAATCCTTTATTCTGGGATAAGGTCTAACACACCTGCAAGTTTTATAATTTCAATTACTGCAGGTTTTTGTTATCCAATGGCAAAAACAACAACTGAATTAGTTTTTTTATTTAATTTCATTGATAAATAACTTTGAATCACCAAGTCTATTTTCGCTAACCTTACCAAAACATTAGCCCCTAAGACTACCACATTTCACAGAACTAGGGGCTAAGACCACTGAGATATAAGCTTAAAACACATTTTTGACATGAACACTAACTCAACCCTAACATTCAGGCATAAATATTCATTGCAAAAACTATGAGAATGCACAAGTCAGCATTTATTACTAATGTGCAAAAAGTAAGAACAACGTTTCTTGAGCCCTAACTCCACCCAACCCATCCACTACTTCCATGAATGTCAATAAACGGAATGCCACAGCACAACCCAGGTTTGATACCTATGTTTTAAAGAGCATGTCTTCACTTTTTTTTTTTTTGACTTTCTTTATCCTCCTATGGCAGGTCCACCATCGCCGCTCCACCAACCGACCGGACTGGGGGTCCTTCGGGGCTTGTAGAGCCATGCGTGCCCTGGCAGATCCCCAGAGCTAGTCCGGAGGCATCATCCTGGCGCCCCACACTTTGTTCCGCTTTTCTCCGGTGAACTGCTACTCCCCGAGACTCCCAGAAGTGGTAGTGCATGCGCATGGAAGCACACATGCCCACCACAGACAGATGGGGTCTCCTTCCTCCTCCTCCCAGTTGGCCTAGCACCAAAGGTCCTTGAGTGATGCCACTTCTCTGGCCTCCACCAGGGGCATCCAAGCTCGATGGTACCTGCAACCCCTGCCCGAGGTAGAGGGCCACCAGCCAGCAGCCTGCTGTGGTCCTCTCCCTCCCCCGCCAACCTCCAATGAGCCAGGTTTGTTCCCGAACCCAGGTCGCCAGTGTGGCATGAGGTGTGGCGCCCAGTGCCTCTACCCTCAGCGCCACCAAGTCGGCTAGCATGTGTTCACTTTTAGCAGTAGAAAACTTCCTATTTTATGTAATTTGTTTTATTTATGTGTGTATGCATGCCTGTATTTATTCATGTCAAAGTTTTACCAGGAAAGTCATACCGAGTTGGTATCAGCTTGTTTCAGATGTGTCCTGAGGAGGGGAAGAGAACAGAATAGAACAGATGCAAAATACAAAGCACAAAAATATACAAACATATGAAGAAGCCAGCAGAAGCTGGCCATTTGGTCTATCTAGTCTGCTCATACTGCAGGGCATTATAAAATATGATATAATATTGTAATATTACAATAATGTGGAAGTAAGTATAACAAAATATACAAATTACAAGAAAACATTTCAAAATAAAATTGTCATGACATTAATTACCATACAGTAAAATTCAAAACCGACAGAAGAACATTAAACACTGAGCAAGAAAACATAATATGAGGAGCATAGAGCACTGACTGATGAACTTTGGGAGAAGGGCTAAGCTGGTGTCAGTGCAGTGTGGAAGTAGGTGACTGAAATTCTCCCCAATATCAGTAACTGCAGAAGCGAATATAGAAACTGCGGGGAGAGATTTCAGAGCAGGAAGGAAGAAGCACAGCAAATGAAAGGGGGACAGAGCCACATATTTTAGGGATGTGGAACAAGAAGGCAGCTAGCCAGCAGTAAGTTTCATTGTGGGAGAGCAAAGGGTAAACGTAAGCATTGTGAAGGGACTAAGAGACAGAAGAGGGACAGAAGGAGAGAAGCAAGATATGAGCAGAGGAAGCCAAACCAAAATTTGGAGATATAGGAGACACAGTGGGAAAGGCGCCTGGCATAGACAGACAAGGGGGAGAGAGATTTACAGAGAACAGTGATGAGTATTGAGGGTCTGTTAAGGACAAACTGACAAAAGGAATGAAAGCAGGGTCCAGTCTAGATAAAGTGGACTTTGGAGCAGCACTGTAAACAATATTCCACAGTCAAAAATGGAGAGAATCATCTTTGTGAGGATTTATCTCTGAACATCGTTCTGTAAAGTTATCCAAGTTTGGGTGAAGCTTCTTGTGGATAGCATTAACATGAACAGAAAAATCAAGGCAGTGATGCAGCCTGACCACAAGGTACTTACATATGAACATGTCAGCAGATAAAGGCCTTACAGTCTATCTATTATTATTAGTAGTACTTGAAGGAGGAGACATCTTCAATAGATGCACCAGTAAGGGTATGAAAGGAAGGAATTGGTGAAACTCTAGCAAGTCTCTGCCTGGTGCCAAAAGTCATAGAGACTGTCTTCTTAGTGTAACCCCTAGGTGGCGCTTTCCTGAGGGCTACTACCCTGCCTGCTTGGCTAGTAGCAGGTTAAGAGGCCTGAGTTCTGAAACAGGTGCCTCCACCCGGAGGTCAGGGTTGGTAGTGGTCAAGCTAACCTGGGCACAGCCCTCCAGGACACTGTAACACCCCTCTTTCCCTCTAGTGGCCTGAATACTGTACAATAATCACTTTCACAATACCCCTGGTACACCACACAAATACCCACACTGTTTGCGCTTACCACCAGGGCTGGTTCCTCTGGCTCGACCCTGGGGACCCCTGTAAAACAAGGTTAAGCACAGCAAATAGCAACAGTACAGTACTTTGAGCACAAACTGGAACCGAGTCAGATTACATACAGAAAAGTTAGATCTGATTTATTCAGGGACTTGAACAAGGGAGGGGCAAAATCAGGTTAATTAGCTTAAAGGTTATATCAATCAAGCAGTTATGCATGCGCTTTGAGTCCCCCCACAGTTCACCTCTGGGTACCCAGGTAGAGAAGAGATGGGCTAGCCAGGACAGTGTCCGGGCTGCAGCTGGTTGGGGCCCTGTAATGGAAAACACAACATGCACAGTACACAATATTTGTAATCCAGAGCCAGAGGACTCAGTTCAGAAAGGAAACAGAAACAACAAGACAATCAGATGACACACTCAGATTAAGCTGTTGTTGTAGGAGCTACCCTGGTATTTACTCACGATACGCAAGACTGGACACAGGCTGGACGAAATCGAGACTGCAGGTGGTTGATCTGGAATGCCAGGAGAAGCAGGGCCCACACAAGTCGCAGAGGCTTCATTCCTGTTCAAGCGTGAGCAGGGACTGATCCCCAGGCAGGTCTCTCGTCGATGGCTTCTCTGTGCAGTGGGTAGTCTGGCTAGGCCAGTCTGGCAAAGCCCAGACCACATGGAGACAAGTGGAAGCAGTCCGCTTTTGGCTGGATACAGCTTCCAGCAAGAAGAAGAACACAGTTCACACAGTGGAGAACTAACTCACAACCCACTAGCAGCTCATAGCACATTTACATGTACAGGAATTCTATTGTACTAGGCAAAGCCCCCGGCACAATCGCAAAGTCTCTGCACACACCGGGAGCTTAGGGGTAGCTGAACTCCTGACAGGCTGATCGCATTCAGCAAAATATTCGGTCTTCTTCAGGTTGAGCCTGGCCCACTTCAGTAGCTTACTTTAGTCACACAAACTTGGATTTAGTCCAAAATAATTCCCTCTCTCCTCTCAGGAGCAGCACACCGGCATGCAGGCCAAAACTTAGCCTTTTCAGAGTTCTCCCATGCTAATCCACTAAGGATTGCTACTCAGAAACACTTCAGCTCTTCTTGCTCAGCTTCCAGCTTAGTTCTAACTGAAAACAGCAAGCAGCCCGGGACTTCCCAAGATCCAAAAGATTTGGTTGGCTGATTTGGCGTCAGTCAAAGCAAGAGCTCCCTTCAGTTGCAAAAAGGCACAAAAAGCTCCAAACTAAAGTTCCTACAGATTTTGAATTCAGACAGCTCCTGTAGTCCGGCTACATTTTATGTCCCACCAGTACTGTTTGGTCCAATTTGCAGTCCAGGACCAAGATAGTGGAGACAAACAAAACAGTCCTTGCTACAAAGAAAGCAGGTTAGACAATCTACATTATCATTATCACCCTAAATGATTTTCAGTAAATAGTTACATCTTTCAACAGAGCTCCCTCTCAGATTACTTAACCTGCAATTAGGCAGCTCTTAAAGAGACAGTACACAGAGTCTATACAAGCTCTGGTAATCACATTTGAACTGCTAAACGCAGGACGCCAGCCTGGCAGTGAGCATTTAGGCAAGCTCAAGGAAGACTTTTGGGAACCCCCATTTGTAGGGGGTTACACCAGCATTGAAGGATAAGTGATTTTGTTGGAACCAGTGCTGATGTTGTTAAAGTCCTGTTGGAGCTGGTTCATGAGGTCAGAGGCAGAGGAGCCAGAGGAAAAGAGAACTGTATCATCTGCTTACGTATAAACAGACACAGTGGAGCAGGCAGTGTGTAGGTCATTTGAAAAATGAAGAAAAGAATTGGGCTGAGGACAGACCTTGAGGGACCCTCTGAGCTGATAGAGAGTGGGAGGAAGGAAGTCTTCAATCGGGACAGCTTGCAGCCTGCCCTCAAGGCAGGAGTGGAACCACTTAACTGAGAAAATAAGAGTCCAGCTACCTTAAGCTTGTCCGGGAGAATGGGGTTGGCAAGAGTGTTGAAAGCTTTTGCTAAGTCGACAAAGGTGGGAGGTGCCAAGGCCCTGACCCATGCCAGAGGACAGTATCAGTGAGCCAGAGGAGAGGGGTGAGGTGGAGCAGGACTTTCTAAAGCCAGACTGGAAAGGAGTGAAGAAAGAGGTTGAGTTAAAAGCAAGGCGTTCATGGAGTTTAGCCAGTGTAGGGAGGAGAGAGATAGCACGGAAATTAGTAGGGGAAGACAAGTCACCCCTTTAGGAAGAGGTATGACAGTTACCAACTTCCAAGAATTAGGAACACAGGATAAGCAGAAAGAAAGGTTGAGGAAGTAGGTGACAGGGAGGGCAATGGCATGAGCAGAGAGAGATACAGGAGTCTGGGGTCAAGACCATCTAGGCTTCCACCCTTGTGTGGGTTTAGAGACAAGAGGGTCTTAAGAGTAACAGCAGGGTGGTGGCTGGGAATGCAAAAAGGAGGAGAGGGTTAGAAGGACAGGTAAAGGAGGAGAGTGTGAGGGAAGAGAAGAAGAGAGATGGAACTGGGCGAGGAGAGGAAAAGAAATTAAAAGGTAAGGCGACTGCAGTGCGGTCAGACATAAGAGTATCACCCATCTTGAGAACATGGAGAAAAGGGCATGAATTACCTTTCAGAACTTAGAGGGGTAATTAAGGTTGTTCTGTAGTGTGGATGCAAAGTGTGCAGACTTTACATGCTTAGTAACTTTAGTACAGTCATTATGAGGGGTCCAGTAATTTGTTGGGTCAGAAATGGAGCCAGAGGACTTGTAGGTCTTCCGCCAGGATCATGTGCACGGTGACAAGCCAGCATCTTGACTGAGATCTATGGAGATGAGACCCTTGGGGACCGGTTCTTCTAATTTAGATTTTTAGTAATTACTTTCCGGCTGAGCCTACCACCTGTACTGACTTTGTAAACTCACACCTTAGTAGTCTGGGGTACTGCTAACCCTGCTACTATTCTGGTACTGTTCCTGTATAGCACTTGTATCTAAATCTGCATTATATGTCATCTTTATTTTTGTAGCCCTGAATATTCTGTCTGAAAATGATCAAGCACTGTTATTTATTGTACTTTGTTTTATTGTATGCATCTTATTGTACTTGTTTTTATTCCTACGGCACCTTGCATTTGGGTATTTTCACTTGCACATCATGTACTGCATACCTCTTCCCCATTCTCCCAGGATGCATCTGGAAAGAAGCTGTTACAAGCTTAGTATGTCTTCTCTGGTGAAACTTTGAAATAAACATGACTAAATAAACTTGTATAATAAAATATTTGTTTGTGCCATAAATCAAGTGGGTTTTCACCTTTACTTTTCAAATTGCTGGTAAAAAGAATTCAGTAGTTGTCTGGTATTGTGATGTCAGACAATCCCAACTACCTAGGAACCTATCAGATTTCAGCAAGAAAAGTACAGTTACGAAGAACTTACCATTACAGATCTTCGAGAGAAGCTCTTGCAGCAGGTAACACTGTTAGGACTAAGCTGCCAGGCGCTAGGACCCACAGAAAAATTCTACCTAGCAGTCTATTGCAGGGGACTGCCCCGGTCGGGCCAGCCCCAATGTCACCTATGGTATAAAAGGAGTGGTCCCCAGCCCATCCTCAGTTCTCCTCCGGAGACCCTGGCACAAAAAGAGAAAAATGAGAACTGAGGAGGTTCCCATAGAAAAGGAAAGGTATCCGTGAACAGAAAACAACTACTGGGGAAGGTGGAGGAAATAGCACCTGCTGCAAGAGCTTCTCTCAAAGATCTACTGTTACGGTAAGTTCTTATGTAACTGTACTAACTTACTTCAAGAGGACTTTGCAGCAGGTAACACGTAGGACTGAATCTCAAGCAGTAAAGGAGGACCTCAGTCAGCTGGGTGGGGTGACAGAAAGACTCTTAAGGATCAAAAGAGAGGAGGCCCTGAAGGACTGCTGGTCCAGAGCCTGCTCTGTGTCGTGAGACAATGTCCAGACCATGGAGTTTGACAAAGGCGTGACAGAGTTCCAGTGGTTGCCGCGCAAATATCAGCAGCAGAAATATTCCTCAAAGGCAAAAGGAGGCAGCCATGCCTCTGAAGAGTGGCCTGTTACCGAGCCCGTAAAGGCTAGTCGCATTCTTGTTGCAACAGAAAACAATGCAATTAACCAACCATTTGGGTCAAAACTGCCACAAAAACAGGAGCCCCTGTCAACGAGGGGTGAAATATGTGAACGATACAAACAACTGGTCAAACAGACATAGTAATGGTGTGTTCTATAAGGAATCAGGCACCCCGTGAACGCCCAAAGTATGAAGTAGTGCCCCTCTGGGATGGAGTACTCTGTAGCAAGGAGCAGGATGAATGAGTCTTCAAAGACACCCTACCCTTGTGGAAAACAAACACGGGCCTGTACAGAGCACAGTCTGAAGTTCAGGAATCCTTCAAGCGAAGATAATGGCACTGAAAACAACAGATCCCTTGTAGAACTGGCTTCTTAAAGGGAGGCTTCCAAACAAAATGCCCCGCAAGAATGTGCAGGAAAGGTTAATCTTGGCAAGAGGTTGTCTTCTACTAGTGCCTGGAAAGTCAGGATAGTGGACCCACGCTAAGCCCTGTCTTGTGGGGTTGATACTTGGACAGGCTGTTCTAGAACGTCTGGTGGTTGGTCCCATTGAGTTCTCAGGTACCACTGGACCACCCTTATAGAGTTAGACCACAGAAACTGTGGCAATGGCTCTACCATATGTTCCAGGGGTCTGAGGACTGACCTGGCAAAACTAGCGAGAGGAGGAGAGATGTCGAGCGTGCATTAGGCAGTGCTCTGCCCTGTCTGGAGGAAGACAGGTCCAGATCCTTGTCCAGCATTCTCCTATGTACTCCAGAACATGGCTTGGCCAAGGAAAGGAGGGTTTAAGGTGACCTGTAAGTTCTGAAACAGGGAAGGTGGGTCACCAGCCAGTCGCCTAGGGAAGGGAGACATAATGGCCACATTCCATAAGGTTGCAGCCACTACTGCATTTGGTAAGACCCTGAGGGTCGAGGACAGGCCAAAGGGCAAGATCCAAAACTGATAGTGGTGCCCTTAGAAGTGGAAGCACAGGCATCTCTTGAAGAATGAAAACCAGTATATGGGGTTATGCTTCCAGCATGTCTGGGGAGCATAACCCATCCCTTTACCGGAGAAGAGGCAGAAGGCCCAGCAGAGAGACTGTCCTGATCAGTTTGTACGCTCTGCAATTGATCGGGAGGCTGAGGACAAGGGTAGGATGCAGGTCCCTCGGTTTTCTTCGGCACTAGGAAAGGGTGGAATAAAACCTTTTCGCATTAGCGTTAGTGGAACTGGCACTATGGCCTGTTTCACCAAGAGCCTGGGCTTCTTCTTGAATGAGGGCTAAGTGAACTTGAGGAAGACGGAGGGGACAGGTGGGATGAATGGGGCAGTTCCAAAACTGTAAGGTGTGCCCCTTGCCAGTAACTGAAGTACCCACTGGTCAGATGTTATCTGACCCTCTTCTATGTACAAAGAGAAGCAACTCCCACTGCCTCTCCAAGGCTTTAGCCAGGTAGGGGTTTGGGCCATGAGTCAGGTTGAGGAACCTGGGAGGCGGTGAGGCCTGAGAGGTCCTGGATGCCCAGGCACAGCCCCTGAGACAAGGGGTGGAAGCTTGCGCTTAGAAACTGCTCTCTGTTGCCGCCTCGTTGCTGACAGGCATTCCATTGAAAGGACTGCCTAGTATATGAAGAAAGACTAAAGGAGCTTAATATGTATAGTCTTGAGGAAAGGAGGAGAGGGGGACATGACAGAAATGTTCAAGTATCTCAAGGAAATCAACAAAGTCCAAGAAAGTAGCATCTTTCAGAAAAAGATGTGCAAGAACAAGGGTGCACAATTTGAAGATAGAGGGGCAGCTCAGAGGTAATGTGAGGAAGTATTTTTTCATGGAGAGGGTTGTAGTTGCATGGAACAGCCTTCCTGAGGAGGTTGTGGAGTCAAAAAGGGGGAATTTTCTCCGCTTTGTGTCGGAGTCCTCTCGGCCCAAGAAGGAGGGATAATGGTCCTTCAAGTCCCTTGAAATTGGGGAGGGAGAAGGCAGCACAGAGCTTGCCTTTGGGCCAGTGGTGCAGTGCCTTCCAGTGCTGGAGCAGTCCCCCTGGTAGAGGAGTAGGCCGAGATGTAGCTATCAGGTTGAGGTAGCCCAGATTCACATTGAGTTGGTCCGATACCGGTGTCTGCCCCTAAGGGATGGATCCATCTGGTGTCTGGTCAGTGACAGATGTCAGGTCCTTGGGCTGGCTGAAGTCAGGCATCAAGCCCAGCCAGTGACTTAGGCAATTAGTGGCGTTGGGCATGCTGCCATAGCTGATCGGTGCCAGGAAATTGGGCCAGGGAACCCAACATCGTCCCAAAAGGACAGAGCCATCTGGCGTCCGATCAGTGATGGGCATCGGATCCTCGGGCTTCAACTGAAAAAGGGCGCAGGCCCAGCCGCGACTTAGAAGGGCAGGGCAGCGCCGGGCACGCCTGCTCCATAGCTGACATTGGTGCCAAGGAACCAGGCTGCTCCTGGAAATCCGATGTCGGTCCTAAATGGGCCGGAGCCCTCACGATGTTGGTCGTCGGATCCTCGGGCGTTGGCTGAAAAGGAGTCAGGCCCAGCCGGCGACTTAGGAGGATAGAGCAGCATCAGGCGATTCATAGCTGATGCTGGCAGAGCTGGTATTGAGGCTCAGGCATAGGCTTGCACCAGACTGGCGGGTTAAACCAGCATCCATCAAAGATGGAGAGGCCTGTTGGGGAGCTGGCTCATGCCGGGCAGAGACGCCACCTCACGGGATAGGTGAGTGTTTGCCCTGGGTGTCTCCAGGAGGAGTCGGCCCTGACATTGGGGAGGACTCAGCACACACCCTGGTTGGAGGACGGCGGCCGAGGCCCGCCACCAAGGTGCACCAGCCATGCCACCTGGCTTAGAACCTGCAAGTCAAAGGACCTAAGCTCCAGGTGTGGGAGGTGGGGATGAAGTCCCGAACCCCAAAGAACCCCTTCTGAGATGCCATGGAAGCAGGGAGGGGGTTCAGCCACTGGAGCCTGGAGCTGCGGTGGAAGGGAGGTCAACCTCCAGCAGGAGGAAGACTAGAAACGGTCGCCGGATCACCGGGGACCAAGAAGGTGAAGCCGACCGAGGTTTCTCTGTAATCTCTCCTGGTGCTTCAATGTCTCTGGTGATGCTCCTTCTCCATCTCAGGTTGTGCTGTTCAACAGGAGAGCCTCGAGTATCTTCTGGCAGCGGCGGACAGAGGAGCCGAGGGTGCTGGGGAGATCTAGGCGATGTTGGCAGGCCTCTAAGTCTTGATCTGGGCCTAGGCTGAGCTGGCTGGCCGACAGGCCGCCCTCAGTGCAGAATGTTGAAAACGCCAGAGGAGGATGGAGAAGAGAATCCTGCAGGAATTGCTGTTGAAGAAAGAAATCTGATATTTTAAAGTTAAAATAAGAAAATGCGGTTAAACGCGAAAAAGGCAGACGACTAAAGCAAAAAGCATCTGTGGAACCAATGTGCACGGGTTGACGGCGGAAAAGAACTGAGGTTGGGCTGGGGAACCGCCCTTTATACCACAGGTGACGCTCGGGAGTGTCAACGCCAGGGCAGTCCCCCGCTATAGACTGCTAGCTAGAATTTTTCCGTAGGGTCCAAGTGCCTGGTGGCTTAGTCCTAACGGTGTTACCTGCTGCAAGAGCCCTCAAGTAACATCAACAGATGTTTTTGATCTTTTCAAAAGTAATAGATACTTTTCTGCAACAAGTTGTGCTTTGTATGTGTTTGTAATGTTCTGGTCAAGCTGGATGATATTAATAATTTCTTGAAAAGTAACTGGCTTCTGTTTCCTTCTTTCCAAGTAAAGCCTGGATTGAAGAAAACATTCCTACTAAACCTGCACAAAAGATCATCATGTTATAAAATAATATAGTTTCATTTAATCAGTAATATTTCAAAGGTACCTTTTCATCTGGTGAAGACTGACCATCCTGTTCCGCCTAAGAATCCACATACCCATGATGCCTTGCGCTGGGTTTGAGGGTTTAGAGTTTATGCTGGCCACGTGGCTTGAAGATTCCCAGAAACCAACCAAGCTGGAAACATAAGTCACGGGTCATCCTTCCCTGAACAGTGCGAGCAGTTTTTGAGTCTGCATCTACGGAAGGAGACGGAAGGGAGCAGAGTGGAGGCAGTGCAGCGGAGGGTAACCAAGATAATCAATGGACAGCAGGAAAGGATGTACGAAGAGAGGTTGACAGAGCTGAACATGTACACGCTTGACGCAAAAGGAAGGGGGGCATGACTGAAACTTACAAATTCCTCCACAGGGTAAATAAAGTGGATGGCGAGGAATTGTTCAGACTGAGTGGGAACACAAACACCTGGGGTAACTCCATGAAGCTGGGGTGGGGTTAAGAGAGATATCAGGAAGCACTTTTTCATGGGGTGCAATAGGCTGCAGAGGAGGTGGTCTGCAAAAACAGCGGGAGATTCAAACAAGTATGAGACAGGTGCAAGGGCTAGGTAAACACCGCACCAGAAGTGGGGGAGGGAGAGTGTAAAGCCTCTATGGCTCTCTCATTTGATATTAGGTAGGAATGGGCAGACATGACCTGCAGATAGATTCTCTGTTCTGTGGAGCACACCATGGAATCTTTTACTTCCACATAGACTGCCACAGTGGATTGGCAGAAGGGATCTTGGTTTAATATCCCATTTGAAGAATGGCACATACCAAAGGGAATGCCTCAACAGGGCTTGGCAGTCAAAACTAATATCTTAAAAGCTACAAACCTTAAATCCAGCTAAGAGTGAATTGAGCTTCTTCTGCCAGTCAGTTAAGTGAACATCGCTAACTAATATTTGTAGGTCGCTACCTGGTCTGTAGAGGACTTGCTGCTATCTTCACCTGAGAGAATGGAGGGAAAGCATGGGTCTTGTACGCCTTTATTAGAGTCAGTTAACAGTTCTAATTCTCTTATTGCAGGTGTGAGGTTCCTTAGTTGTCGTGGTGAGATGAATGTCAGATTCCTTCTTCCACGGCACACTGCAGACTATCGCCACCACGCCTGATCTCATGTTCAGCTTTCCTTTATCAACTCTTTTTCTCTCAACAGCACAGACTTACGGTTTACAAGTAATGCCGCTTTGTCATGAGTATTTTTGTCACCAGTTGGTACTAGAAAAATTACTAAAATTTATGGCATTGTTGTGGGTGTTTGGTGCATAACACATACAAAAAGCATTTCATGGCCTTTTTATTACAGAAATGAGTATCAACAGACATGTGCGAAAAACATTTGCATCATTCCCTTAATAATGTTGTTTATTTTATTTTTCATATCCATTTTATTCTCCAGCTGGATGTCCCCACTCTAGCTACCTCTGTCAACTACACAGCCCATCGCTGACTGCAATTCTTCAAAGGCCCTTTTATGGCTTGTACCCCATAGTAAAGCTGGTGGCGAAATGGGGGTCCCCACTTCTCAACCAGAGCACATACGCTAGTGTGAGAACAGCGGTCAGCGCCGCCATCCCCACATTCTACAGTTAAACCGAGCATGGGTTTCAGGTGCCCGCGCAGTGCCTCTGCCAGGAAACAAACCTCACTGGCCCACCTGCAGGGGTCACTGCAGCAGCTGCTACATGCTGATGCCTCATTCTCCTCAGCCTAGGATATAACGCCTGGGCAATGCTCTTTCCAGCTAGCAGTACAATCGCAAGCCTCCCAGATCTGCTCCCGCACCTGGTTCAGCAGCAGGGCAGCACACCGACCATCGGGCGGCCCTGATGTTGTTTCTACTCTTATGGTTTACCTTTTTTTAATTTACTGTTTTTGCCTAATAGCCAGCCAGCCCTGCATCTGCCCTTGTAGTAGCTACTCTCATCCCCATTCTCCTCTTTCTTTAATGGTTTACCCTCCCATGGCTATCTAGGTGCTGGGCAAATACACCTCCAGAAACTGAAGTAGAAGAAGTAGGCCAGTAGGTGAAGCAGTACATCCCAGTAGTCATGGGTGTCACCTGCTGGCTGGGGTGTTCCCTTGGTTTCTCCCGGGCACCGTCTGTATAACTCTAATCACAACTTGACGGACACAGAGCTAAACTCTGCAGCCCAGCTCCGTTCACTGTAGCTTCCTGCTGCACTGCCACCTGTGGTCACAGTACTGCACTGCCACCTATGGTCCCAGTACTGCATGGATCGAACAGCCACGTGCCGAGCAGAAACAAATGTGCCTAGGTTACACACAAAGTCAGAAAAATGACAAGACCCGCACTATCCACAACAATAACTGACATTTATTAAAGTGCAAATTTAAATATCAATGAATGATTTCCAGTTTGACGCCCAGAAGAGTGACACCAAGGGATACTGACAAAGACCCAGACCAGTTTCGTGCTTGCATGGTTCCTCACCGTATTCACTGATATTTAATTCTGCACTTTAATAAAAATCAGTATTTGCAGTAGATGGTGCTGGTCTTGCCATTTCTTCGATATTGCAGTGGAATCTAGAACTCACACTTCTTAGAGGACATCACCTTCTGGGACGCTTAATCCTCCTCCTCCCTGCTGGCTATTTCAGCGGCCTGAGCGTAGGGCACGGACCAGAGTTGCCGACACCACAAGTGGCAGTCCTGCAGCTGTGCCATCAGGCCAGCAATGATTTAACATCTTCATCCGAAATTAACACGAGTAAAAACAACAAAAGCAGCACATACGCCTAGCTGACAAATAAAAGCTCAGTCACAAAGAACGATCAAAAGACGCAGACTTTATTTCTGTGACAAAGCGACTTGTGGAAAACAGGCAAACTGTGCAGTGGGTTCCATCCAGACCACCGACCAAACAGCGGATGCCCGACAACCCAATGTGTCACTTTTCTCCCATAAACCCTTCCCCAGACCGCCAAGGAAATGTTCTTGGAGAAATGTGAAATGTCAGGTCGCCGGGCTGGTGGTCTACATAGAACCCACTGCACATTTTGCCTGTTTTTGCACAAGTTGCCTCTTCACAGAAAAAGTCCGCACCTTTGATTTGTGACTGATTTCATTCTTCTGCCAGGAATGCATACTGCTTTTGTTGTTTTCTCTGCTACAGTTTAGTTTAAGGCACAGCAGCATGTACCCTTAACAGCAGCCCTTTCTTCTTGTGTCTAAATTAAAACTACTTGAATGCTGGAGCTCAGTCTTTATGGGCTTTCAAGTTCCTGTGTGCGATAATATGGAAAATACATTAAACTACAGATGAAATGAATCAGTCAGTTTAACAAATATCACAGAAACACAGAAATATCCATTACTGGCGGCCCACAGCGCAATCGATTTCATTTCGTCTGTTATGCGGCGACCCGAGTTCAGGAGTGAGCCCGGTCATCGGAGAGCAGCCGGGAGGCTGCAGCATCCACGACAGCCCGCCTTCTCCAGGGGAGGGTGTGGGATGCGGCTCAGTGTCGGCTGACTTCTGGCGGAGGCTGGGGTTCAGCAGGATGTCAAGTGCCCAAAGTGTTAAGCTGGTCTCAGATGAAGGTCTGAAGCTATGCAGCACTGAGGGCCTTGGCAGCAAGGGTAGGATGTTGTGGACGTCGGCGGTAGCGTCATGACATCAGGGGGACTTCAACTCCATAGAACACCAGGAAAAGGCCTGCCAACCCTGGGAGGACGGAGGTTCGAGGAGCTAGCCTCATATGCAGCCACCTACCTGGTCGCCTGGGTCTGACAAAATGCAAGAGTTTGGGGTGTAGTGGCCCCATCCCGGCTCCGGCCTGAGGGGGTAAACCGTGGCTCTGTGGGGATCCAGCAACGAACCGAGTAAGGTGGCTTGCAGCTGTAGACTCCATGAGCCTCCTGAAGATGCGGGGCTGGTAGGGGAGTAGGAGGAAAAGAAATATCCATTACTCAACCAACTCTGTGGTTCTGAGCAGTGAAAGATGGCTCTGGCATGGTGATGACATGGGTTTACATCCTGAGCCTGGGACATAAGGAGTGGAGACCAGCAGGGAGGGTGAAAGAGAATCCGAGAGGACACTCTCCTCTCAGGGGAAGGACGAGATATGCACCACTGGGAGAATGGTGCCTAGTGACAGTGCGAGGTCATCACTGACTTGAGTGACTGTGCACTATTAAGCCCTCCTCCAGGGCACCCTGGATGGAAGGAGTGATAGTGGGGATAAATGCAGGAAAGGGCCCATCCAGGCAGTCTCAGGTGACAGCCTAGGTGTTCTGCCCCATCCCACCAGGTCCTCACTGGTTGGGTGCACGCTGCCTAGCCCCTGGGTCCTGGACACTGGCTTCAGCATAATGCTTCTCCCTCTCCTCCAGTGGCTTCAGGAATGGGGAGAAGGACATCTGGAGAAGGACAGAACCGATCCAGTAACCCAAGGGACATTACTAGGAGACCGTCTGGCTGGCAGAGGAGAGTCGCAGATGAGTAGGCCTGAAAGAGCTAAGCTCCTGGTGGCAAGGAAGGAAGTAAAAAAATTCAGCACTCATTAGTAACGGGATGTGATTTTGTTATGGGTAATTTGTTTAAAAAAAAATCAAGGTTTATTCATGGCCAAGAAACCCTTTTTATGCCAATTTTCATGAAAATGGAAGACTCAGGCATGTTTTTGAAAATGTCAAAATTCATGGTATCCATGATGTCCATGGTTGCCATGACAACAGAGATGTTGGATCTGGTGTGATCCAGCAAGGTGCAAGGACTTGTCCTGAAGCTCAGAGGCATTACATTTAGGTGTAAAATAAGGGACACTTCTCTTCGAGGTCATGGACCCACGGAAGAGCCTGCTAGCAAAGACAGTGGACATGAAGGCACTGCAGGTATTTCAGGTAAGCCTGGACAAATCTCTGCTCACCAAAGGACTCAGAGCGTGCCTTGGGTAGTGTTAGTAGGGGATTAGTAATGAATGTTTGCACAACATACTAATTTATCCCTTATGAGGGAGGTGGTGGGTGGGGTTGGGGTGACCTGATGGACCTAGAGTCTTCGGACCTTAAATTACTATGTTACTGTGACAATATTTATGTTACTATGACGAGCTTAGATCCTTTAGGGCCCCTACCCATTCTGCTGCTCTGCCTCTCTTAGTTTGGACCCTACCTTGGTGAGCTGCCAGACAGCATAGCAATGCCAATTATGGAATTTTAGCCCAGCCAGGGATGCCCCATGTGCCTTTTTTTTTTTTTTATTAAAGACATTGACATAAATAATCTCTAAGAATTTTTTAAGATTTGCAGTTTCCCACTGAAATACTCCAAAGACTGAAGTCTTGTACTAGCTCTTGTTGGTGCTTGCTATGGGTGAGGGTGGGGGTCCTGTGGCTGGAAGGACTCAGGAGGGCCTAAAGCCAGTTATGTTGTCAGGGTCCAGTTGTTAGTCCTCCTTGAGCATACGCTACTACTGTTCCCATCTAGCTAGTTCTCATGGTTACCGTATTTGGCCGAATCTGTTGTTTTTCCCTTTGCTGCTGCTAAACACCCAACCCCCCTTCTGGAACTTTCCACTTCCTCTCAGAGTCGTACACAAAAGAGCTGCCTTCCAGAATGTTGCGCTTGTAAATGTACTGATTCATAAAGTGCCATACTTCCGTTTTCCAGTACCCAGTCATTCCAGTTAAGCTTTAATCCTATTTATAACACTGAATCTTTTTAAGAATGTTATTAAGTGGAATAATCGACTCCAGGTTTAAAGGTGATATGTCAGTCACTTCATTCTGAGTGGCTGAAGGCCTCAGCTATGCCTCGACCTTGCAACCCCAACAAGGGCATGTGGTTATTAGATGCACAGCAAACACAGGTGGCACCAGCCTTCACACACACTAAAAGTTGCTAATGAGCAAAAGAAAGCACAGAAACAGGGTATTACCTTATTCATGCAAATTCCTTTATTAAAGGAGAACTGCACTGAACCTGTAAGCTATTTTCCCAGTAGAAGCTGATTTTTGAATACTGGTTCAGATTCTGCTGTTGTTCCATCTCTACAGGTTTTAATTATCCCAGTGGGTGTTTCTGATTTCCATACTGCCGGTAGAACCATGTTAGAACTGTGTGATGTAGTGTATGGCCCTTGCTCAGATCTTTCATTGTTAGTACAATGCATCCAAATTCTGCTATAGAAATCTATAGCTCAGAGGACACAAACTCAATCATACAATTCTAAAATGGCACTTAACACCACAGTATAGATCAAGAACGCTCACTGGATAACTAAAAGCCTTTGTCAATGCTGAATGTTTGCTTGCTGGTATTGGCATTGGTAGTGTAGGGAGTTACAGAGCTGCATAACAGAAATGGCAGTGAAGTACTGAACTGAAGCCAACCCCACCACCACCCTGCAGAGAGTGACAGGCATTGGGGTGTGCCTTTGCGTCATCAGGCAAAACAGCCACGCCATTTCACCACACCCTACCCTGCAAACACTGACAAGTGTCACGGTGTGCCTTGGGGTCTTTGGTCTTATGCGCACCTCCCATTCCATCAGGAAATACGTGAGATGGGTGCGTATAGGAGAATGGGTGAACTTTAGATCAAGAGTCCAAGGCATACCTCAGTGTCTTTCACTGGCTGCAGAGTGTGGAATGGTATGAGCATTACAGGCAAGAATCCCAAGTCACACCCTGATGCCTGTCATTCTCTACAGGGTGGGGCGTTATGGTTGAAAACCCTAATACCTCAGGCATTCGTTGTATTTTCACTCCAAATTTTCAACATGGTTTTTTTTGTGACCCCACCTCATGAACAGTGGCAATATCAGTTTGTTAGCGAAGTTGCTTATGCACAGTGACTACGGCATTTAGCACCACAGGTGCAAAACACATTACAAACAGGATGTGAAAAATGACAGCTGTACTGTTCATGTGGAGGTAAAATAAATGGCAATGTTGCAAATCTGCAGTAAAATATTAAAAACTGGTGAAGGCATGAGCGCATGAGAAACTGTGCAACGACACCGTAATGTAATTAGTTTGGGGATTTTTTTACAGCAGATTGTCAACACAGGCATTTTGGGACCTCCGATCATGAACAGTGTCACTGTGATTTTCGTTATCTGTCCCGAACAATGATTTCCCACAGCGACTATGCATCTCTGCGCTGAAAGTGTGAAAACACATTTCGCCATGTTGTGAAAAATGACAGCTGTACTGCTCATAAGGAAGTGTGGAAAATGCCACTGGTGAAAATCTGGACTGAAAATATTACAAAGTCATGAACTTACGAGGATGCGTGGAAACTGCAATGCTCACTGTGAAAACAGTCATTTTATGGACTTTGTCACCAAATTTTCAACATAGCCATTTTAAGACCTCTGCTCATGAACAGCGTAACTGTGATTTTCTTAATCTTTTTTTTCCAGTCAACTTTATTAAAGTTTACATAACAGAGAATGAACCACAATAGGCAGTACCAGTTAAATACAACAATGAGCAGGATATTCAGTGGTCCATTCTTCCCATACCCCCATCCCTCCAAGCCCCTTGATTTTCTTAATCTGTTTCAAACATTGCTGTCGTGACACGACTGCACCATCGCACTACATGTCGGAAACACATTTTGGGCAAGATGTGAAAATGGCAGCTGTACTGCTCATAAGGAAGTGCAATAAAATGGCAATGTTGAAAATCTGGGGTGAAAATATTGAAAATTTGAAACCACGAAGCCGCAGAGGAATGGCGCAACGCACACCTCGTAAAAGTCATTTTTAGATTTTTAATCAAATTTTCAACATAGCCATTTTAAGACCTCTGTTCATGAACAGTGTCACTGTGATTTTCTTTAATGTCCCATACATTGATTTACGCAGACCGACTGCGCCATTAGTGCGCTATATGGGCAGAAACACGTTTTGGGCAAGATGTGAAAAATAACAGCTGTACTGCTCATAAGGAAGTGTAATAAATGGTAATGTTGAAAATCTGGAGTGAAAATATTGAAAATTAGAACCAACAAGCGCAGTATAGGAACTTCGCAACGCATCAGAAACAATCATTTTAGGAATTTTTTCACCAAATTTTCAACATAGCCAATTTAAGACCTCTGCTCATGAACAGTGTCACTGTGATTTTCTTACTGTGTCCCATACATTGATTTCGCGACACCAACCGCGCCATTGTGCGCCATATGGGCAGAAGCATGTTTTGGGCAAATGTGAAAATGACAGCTGTACTGCTCATAAGGAGGTGTGGTAAAATGGCAATGTTGAAAATTTGGAGGAAAATATTGAAAATTCACAAACTTACGAAGGCAGGAACTGCAACACGCCAGAAACAGTGTGTCTTAAGAGCTCATCATTCAACATAGGCTTTTGAGAGCCCACCTTATGAACAGTGGTAGTGTCGCTTCGCTACTCGGTCCCGAAAGGTGATTTTGTGCAGTAACATGAAATCACCCTTCGGCCTGATTAACGCCATGACAGTGACAGCATTCATGAGAAGGGGTCCCAAAACCCCATGTTGAAAATTTGGTGCAAAATTCCAAAAATGCCTGAGATATGCAGCAAAGTTGAAAAACCCTATCTATCCATTATACAGCTTACCGCATTTCTCAGTTCAGGCGGTCGGCTTTGAAAAGTGCAGACGTGTTCCCGTCCACCAAGATCGCCGCGCCAGAGTCCGGAGGTAAGTATGGGGTGAGGGGGGTGGGAGGCAGGGTGCGAGGGTGGGCGAGGTGGGGCAGAGACAGCGTAGGGACCGCTTTTTGTGTTTCAGGGTTTTTGTTTTGTTTAAAAAGGACGACGACGTGTGACGCTTGCCACGATGGGGTGGCTCCAGCGTGGCACAAGGATGGCTGTTTGGGGGGCGGAGCCGAATGGGATTGGGCAGCCAGCGCGGCACCCTGTACGGGGGCAGGAGCAGACGGGGATTGGGCACCCCGGCCGCTATACGATAGGTAGCCACGCTTGGGTGGGCACCCAGCATGGCATGTGGAACTCTGTTTGGGGAGCGCAGCACAGCCAACGGGGATTGGGCACCCCATTGGCTATACAGTCGTGCGGGGGCAACACGCAGTATGCGTATGCGTGTGTGTGTGTGTGTGTGTGTGTGTGTGTAGGGGAAGCATGAGCAGGCGATATCTTATCTCTGCTCACTGAAGCATAGCTCCCTTTCAACTGTACTCACTGCATTTTCGACTGCTGTCATAGACAGCTCCAGCAGCCATTGGAGAACTGGCGCGCCTGCCAACACACTGACAGAACTGGAAGAGGGCTGCCACACCCCGAAAACTCGGATGATGGCACTGTTTCTTGCACATGCGCAAGCAAACATAAAAAGCCTTTGGAGATGAGACAATGACAGTATTAGAACTAGTATTTAACAAGCAGCTTCTACTGGACAACATGATTTACAGGTTCAGTGCAGTTCTCCTTTAAAGCACAATGTCCATCGCAGTAGCTACAGTATCGGGCCATGTGCTTAGGACCATCACATGGCTGGATGGAAGGAGATGCTTTGAATGGTGTCTGATGTGCACCACAAATGGACTTTTACTTCTGAGAGACAGTGCCTCTATAAACTGAATGGGAATACTGTAGCCTCTATGATGGACAGCTGTGTTTACTGTCTCCCTGCTTTCTTGGGCTGCTGTTGGTTGCTCACTTTGCTACCTGGTTCTTCCTTCTTTGGCTTATTTCATATTGTGGTTTGCTCCATAGCCTCTTAATTCATCTGCCACTGTCCCCATGCTGGTTGCTGTTCCTGAGTTTGGAAAACCATTTTCTTTCTTGTGTTTTCCAGTCGGCCTTAGTCCAGGCCTATTGTCAGTATTTCCTGTGCTGTTTTGTTCGGACCTACTTAGCACTCCATATGTTACCTGTATCTGTTACAGGCAGGTATTCCTCCATCAGCCTACATGGCTTCTTTGGTCATGATGGTGTCACCCTATCTGGTTTTAGATGTCAGCCCCATGTGGCTTCCTTCTCCTGCCTTTCGCTCACATATTGTTAGTCTCCTGCCTGTGGATCCTCCTGGTCTCCTAGGTCAGAAAGCTTGATGGGCTCCTGCTGCCACTGAAGCCCACTCCTGGAGCCCTTCCTGCACGGCAATCTTTTTAGCCATGCAGAGCAACTCGGTGGTACCTCTTGGCGCAACCCCACCTGTCCCTGCGCTTGAAGGTAAGGTTCTCACATTGGGGCCACTCAAGCAGGAGCAGATTGACTCAATGGAACCTTCAGGGGTTTCATTCATTGCACCTGCTTCCTGAGGGTGAGAACCTCTTCATGGGGGTCTCTTTGGTCAAGCAGATCGACTCTGCAGCACTTTCTGAGGTAATCCTCCTGCACTTGCCTACATGTCACCTGATCTCTCTCTATTCCCCTTCCCTTTACTTTTCATTCAATGATAGGCTCTTGCAGTGTTCAGACTGGGTGATTTCTCCTCAATTCATGCCTTGTGGGTAGGGTTTCTCTTTGAGAGAGGAGAGGGCACCTTTAACCATATCCAAAAACTAGGCAGCACCTCACAGTGTTTTACCATTAGAGGGATGGAGAGCCCTTCCTCTAACGTTTTCTCTGAACTGGGTGTCTGAATTGCAGCAGGGAGCCATCACTAATACCACTCCCAGGCTGAAGGGATGGCGACCAAGGCCTTGGTTCCCCAGAGGTTTCCTCCACGTGGATGTTTTCCTCTCTTCTCCTCTATGCCGAAGGTCGTAATAGTTAGTTGCCACTGAGAGCTGGAGCTAGGCGGTGGTTGTCCTCCTGTATTATTGGTCTGTCTCAGTCTGGCTATGACTCTCCTCTCCTTAGGAAGAATGTGTTTGTCTGCCTCTGTTGTCCTTTTGGGCCTTCTTGCCTAAGGTGCCACTGGTCTTGGGGACCTTGTCACTATGACACCTCAGTGGCGGGAACCCTACTGTGAGGGTTCCTGCATCTTCTGATACCCTAAAAGGATGGTAGTCACCTATAGCAGGGACACAGAGTGTAAGCCAAAGTACAACAAGTGGAACAAGCATTCAAATACTGCTACTCAGTCCTTCTGCTTAACTCACCATCCCTTCACAGGAGCCCGATGACCCTCTGAACTATCATATGTGACCAAGATCAATTGGAAAGCCTTCAATGATGTCAAAAGAAAGCCAAGGAGCTGGCTGCCATGCAGCCTGCTTTGTCTTGCTCAACTTCATGCTACAGTTGGGAACCGCAGTTGTGTTTTCACTGACCTGAAGGAGGCAGACACCGAAGGACACGGACAGAGCGGAGGCAGTACAGAGGAGGGTAACCAAGATGCTCCAGGGACAGCAAGAGACGATGTAATCGGAGGAGACGTTGCAGATCTAAACATGTACATGCTTGAGGCAAGATTGCAGAGAAGAAACAGGACTGATGTATACAAATACCTCTAAGGGGTAAAAACTGGATAGTCGGGGAAATGTCCGGACTGAATGGGAACACAAGCACCATAGTTACTTCCATTAAGCTGGCAGGGGGCAAGTTTACAGAGATAGTGGGAAGTACTTTTTCACACAGAGGGTGGTGGAAGGGCAGAATCACTGGAAGGATTCAAAACTGGACTGGACAGATAGAGGGCTTGGTAAAGATTACACTGGAAGTGGGGCGGAGAGTGATAAGCCTCTAGGGCTGTCTCATTTCAACTTTAGGTAACAAACTGTAGTGACAAATAAATAATGTGACCTACTGGCAATTGAACCCAGGCTCTAGACTACGTCTCCAGTGTTCTAACCACTGAGCTATAGGCTCACATGGTTGCTATATATCTCAGTGGTTAGAGCACCAGAACGGTATTCCAGGGCCTGGGCTCCATTCTCAGCAGGTCACATTATTTCTTTTTCACTACAGTCTGTGATCTAAATTGCTTAGCAGTGGCCAGTACTGCACCAATAAACATCTAACTGTCATCTCAACTTTCGTAGGAATGGGCAGAGAGTGTGGGCCAACAGGCCGTTATCTCCTGACTAGAATTCTATGTTTCTATGTTTTATACAAAACTAGAAACAACCTTAAGAGCAAGGGAAAGTGCTGATCAATCTCCGGGAGGAAACAGACACTGTTCCCAGACATAGCTGCCCACTCGTGGTCACCTAGGTGACAGCAATGCGGTGGAGGCAGTAATCCTCCTTCCTCAGAGGGAGGTTTGGAGGAGGGACCTCCTCTGGGAGGCCTGATCCCTCCGATGACCCTAGCTCGTTGCTGAACCCGGTCACTGGCATCACGAGCAGTAACCCTACTCCTGCACTGGCGGACTGACTGAAGCTCTATGAATTGATTTATGTGCAATCTGCAAATGTAAGGTTCCAGCTGCATTACAAATCAGTACATAGAGTCACCGTATCTCTCATGTAGTAACATCAGGAGTGGAGCACTCCACTCGCAGCCGGAGGAGAGCTGTAGCGCATGAGACATCTGGATGGTATTGCACGACTCTGTGAAGAAAAAATGGAAAATGGATTCCTGGGCGTCGCTGGCTTCAGCCACCCAGTATCCTGCACCCAATGAACACCCAGGCCACACTGCCTTCAGACGATGGCAAGTTCTGGTGATAAATCGAGGAGACAGGGCTGGGGCATCTGGCATCTGAAGGGCTGCCAGGGCCAGGGAGAAAAAGAAGTAAGTGCAAAAAAAAAAAACAAGACAAGCAGGTGTGACCACTGTCAAGAGTGTCAACAGAAGGCAGGCGGCATCAAAAGGGGGAGGGGTGATGAGCAGGGCAGGACAAGTTTTCCGGCCACTTTATATTGCCCTGGTCAGGACCCACCATCAAAAGCACACTTTAAGTGATTTTTTAGTATGGTTTCAGGCTTGCTTAAGCTTCTCAGGAACAAGTTGTAGATTTCCATGGAGGCTGGCCTCACTGTCTGAGGACAATTTTAATATAAAATCATTAGGGCGGAGGGGTGCCACCTCCCAGCTGCCCTCTCCCAAGATTTTACCCTGAGCCCGTTCTACATTTTTGTTAAATCTACAGCAACAGTAGGGTTACCACCTGTCCAGATTTTCACAGGACAGTCCTGATTTGGGCAGCTGTGTCCTGAAAAAAAATATGAAAAATACTACATGTCCGGACCCTAAAGTAGAAATAAAAGTCTTATTTTCCTCTAAATCTTGCAGAAAACTATAATACCTTAACTAAAATACCTTAAAATGACAAGAAACAATAGAAACAACTAAAAACTACAACACTTAGTGTTAATTCTGATTATTCAAGTAAACAAATCTGTTGCATTGGTCTAGGTTATATTGTCCTGTGAAAATCATGATTCAGTAAGAAATGTTTCACTTGGCTGGCTTGTTGGTGCAGCGTTAGTGCTACTGCCTGCAGCGCCCACGACCAGGGTTCAGATGTGACCTTGGGCTTTGGGGGTCGGCCGGGGAGAGGAGGTGGAGCATCCGGGGACTGCTTGCCTCTCTGGGGAGGGAGGGGACTTGGTGCTCATCGCCTACAGACCTTCAGCGTTGGCTGGGGGCATTGCACTTTGGGACCATGTTGCTTGCCCGGTCGGGGCAGAGTCAGAGGACAACTGCATGTCGGGTGGGAACGCCTGATCATGCGCCAAGTTCATTGCATGACTGCCTCCCATTCCGTTAAGGTCACCCTTTTGCAAGTCCTATGACGCTGATCCCAGCACATCCCATGACCAAGCGCGATACTGGGGTCCCCCCACCCCCAGCTGTTGACTAAGGATGAAAAACAGGCATTATTACAAAAAAAAGAATGTCTCACTTTGGGCTTCTTAAAAGGTGGTAACCTCAGGATGGACCGAGTGGAATTGATGTGACTACAAACACCTGACAAAGGGACCTGTGTGGCTCACAAACCTTTGTACTATAATATCTATGTATAAAATCTACACTGATTGAACAAAAGGTATGACGATCTTTAACTCATCCTGTTTTCTGAGGAAAAACAGATAAAAACATTCTTTCCTCTACGATGTACTACTGAAACAAACCAGCAGATGGTGCATTTCAGCAGAGGAACAGTAAACCCCATCAAAGGGCTCTTCTTCTGTTAGTATGTTTTTGCTTTTCCTTTTAAAGTGGAACAAGATAGGAGCTCCCAGCTCAGGAAATGTGGTGGGGTTTTGTCTGTACCTTTACAGAGAGGTGTTTACTTTTAGTAAATACACAAATAATTTTATTTATTGTATTTTGATGTGTTAGTACTGTAATTACTTCTACTTTTACCAAAAATACCTGTGCAGTAAAAAAAGCATGTTTTCACCCTTGCTTTTCACACTGCTAGTAAAGAAGAATTCATTACAGATTGAGGGAGTGCTCCAACCAATCGTAGCGCTTTTTTCCTGAGTAAGACACTCTTATTCTGTGAAGAGCGTCTTCATGCGTAGATGCCCTGAAATGGGCATGTTCCAGTAACAGTTTTTTTAATATATTATTGATCGTCGATCAATAATATAAATCGTCCCTGTCAACACTGTTCCTGTATTAGAGTGGTTTCCCTTGCCTTCAGCTAGAGAGCCTGAACAACTCAGCTTCGCTTTGCTGTTCTCGCCCAGCCAAGGCAGGTGAAACTGTTTTATACAGCAACGAAAGTGGCTCTGGGGACATATTAACATATAATATAATTCTGGCATTGTGATGTCAGAAACTGCCAACTACTTAGGAGCCTAATGTATTTCAACAAGAAACTAACTATAAAAAGAAAACGGATACTTTTTCAGCGGCACACTTTGCCTTTTATATGTTTGCACTACTGTGGTACAGCTGCATGATTTCACAATTTTTAAAACAGTAATTGGCTTCTGTCTTCTTCTTCTCACGTAAAATCTGGTTATGAAGAAAAGGTCACCTGCTAAATTAGAACAAAACAGCACATATTACTATTAAATATATAAAACAGTGGTGGTAGAAACGTGCTATTTCACTATATAAATCTGAAAACAGGTCTGCAGTTTCCCACTGAAAGGAACTGACAGCCTTGCCAATAAAACTCTTCTGATGGGGTGCTGTGGAGCCTGAGCAAGATGGGCTCGACTAAAGCTCTGCAGAACACGACAGTAAATTAACTTTAAAACTCACTTTTTTGATAAGCCTCAGTGAAACACAGTGCCCCACTCACGTTGGATAGCCTGCTGAATAAGAATGGGGAACCCAAGAGAGACAAACCCCATCAGAAGGGAGCTAAAAGCAAAAATGCTGCTGGACCCCTATGCACTACAAGGTCTGCTCTAGGTCGCTGTAGGCCACGACTGAAGGTGAAGTGGAAGAAACCTTACAGAGTCTCGGCATGAAAATGTATCATTTGATTACAATGGTCACTGGTTTATATTTCTTCTATTGAAATTCAAAGGTTGTACAAATCCACATACAAAATCCATTAAAGTCAGTCAGTTTACAGAAATCATTAAACCAATACTTCTCTACAGATTTAATATTCCAGTAGTTAAAGCTTAAGATCAGCTTCTATCTGTATGTTTTGAAACCTTATATTTAACATCATGTATTAAAAGAAATCTATTCTCAACTATGTATCTTAATAAAAATAATAGAAATGATTAAAAACTGGAACTAAATGTGTAATTTATAAGCTGTCATCCCCATCCCCCAGGTCACCCTTAATTTATTTCTACATGACTCTATACTGGATAAACTTCTTTCCTTCAGACAATAAATAGACTGTGAGTTGTTCCTATATTTCAGACAGTTGATATGGGAAAAAGGAGCAAATCCCACCCTCCCTATGTATATTATTTAGTTATTTCTATAAGAGTGCCATTAATTAATTATCTAAAACAACAGAGGGTTAAGGTGGAAAGAATATATCAAAACCCATGAGCAAGGGCCAGCCCACCAGCGCAGTGGTAGGGCTACCGCCTGCGGACGCCAGTGACCTGGGTTGGAATGGACTGAGGCAGCTGGAGGGCCGGCTGGGGGGGAAGGATCAAGCGCCCACAGGCTGCTCTTCTCCGGGAGGGTGGCTGCCTGTCCTGTTGCCCACGGCCACCTGGGTGACCATGGGGTGAAGGTGCAGGGATGGCATGAACAGGGAGGGAGGATGTCAGCCAAGAACTGGGACGACAGCACATTGTACGCGGCCCTCGTCCCATGGCTCTCCAAGCGCTGGGCTGCATCCTGAATCGGGAGGTGGCACCAGAAAATCGAAAAACCTCTGCAACGGACGCCTGAGACGGGACCCGCTGCCCCACAGAAATCCACAACCAGGCTTCAGGATGGGCCTATGCAGCATACCAGATGTACACTAATGGACTGAGGGACTATGGGGGTCTTCCTCCTGCCCGGGAGGCAAACCGAGGCAGGATGGGGCAGTGCTGACAGAAATCATAATAGAGATACCTGAGGAGGACCTACGGGAGCATGCAGCCTAGGGATCCTTGAGGATAAGGTCCAGAGCAGTGAGTAAGGGGCATAAACAGAGAATATAAAAAAAAAAAACATGAGCACAATAGTTCAGTAATGATTATAATTCAATGAGTTGAACTGGTGTAAAGGCCTCATTTCTACAATTTCATAGGGAAGGGAAAATTATTATGAAATTAAAACAGTTATGTTACATTGTCTGCTGCATAGATTTCCAACGTGTCCATCAGTATTAATATATGCCTTTGCCTACGTTGCAGAGAATATGTGATTTGTTCCATTTCTTGCACTTGTAATACTATTGCAATCCAGTCTTTTTCTCAGGTGGTGTGGGCTGCAACCAGCATCTACTAACCACTTTTAAAGCAGCTGCTATTAATATATGCCATAGATAGTTGGCCTCTTTTCCTTTAATTCAATTGGCTCTATTCCCAAAACTATATGTTCAGGATCCACCACTCCCCCACCCCACAACATCAAAATAGTTTTAATACGAGTGACCACTGCCTCCCAGTATGTCGCCAAGTGGGGACACAACCAGAAGACGTGCACGTGTGTAGCACATGTCTCCGCACTGTCTCCAACAATCTGTGGATTTAGATGGGTCAAATTTAGCCTGAAACTTTGGGACAAGGAAATATCTAACCCGTACCCTCCATAAGAATTCTCTCCAGTCCAGGGAAGAGGAGGTTGTCCTGACAACTGAACAAATTTTCTCCCATTCACTTTGCAGCAACTGTATGCCCAGTTTCCTCCCATTTTAATTTAATATGTTTTGTAGTAGTTTCCTGGTCAGCTATATAATTTGCATATATTAAAGTGATAGCACCTTTAGCTGTAGGGGCTGCCAGTATCGTCTCGGGGTAGGGGAACATCCATTTCTCTTATAGTTGTGGGGTTGTTAAGATGTATATTAACATAGTTTCTAAGTTGACAGTATCGAAATCTGTCAGAGTTAGATTATACCTGGGCCACTATATCAAATGGAAGGAGTGTGGTGCCCTGCATGAGCTGCCAGGGGAGTGAAAACCCAAATATGCCTGACACTTATACCATGAGTCTAGTCTAGCTGGTGGAACTGTTTATCCCAGGCCCACCACTTATATCTCCAAAGTGAGCAAACTGTCCGTCCCTGTTTGGTGCCCCTGCCTCGAACCTTCTAGGACTGCCTGAATCCCGTTAGTTGTTCCACCTTCTTTCCAGATATCAGATCTAGATGAAAAGGCAGTGCCAGAATGGAAGTGTCCCAAGCTGTAGCCAGCTCTGTCGTTTTACAATTTGAGGAATATTGCGGGTTCTGCCACATAAGCACTGTCTTCATTTGAGCAGCTACCCAGTATCCGGATAGGTATGGCAATGCAAGGCCCCTGCCCTTTTGTCAGGTATAGGATTGACCGCCTTACCCTCAGCCTTCTAGAGTTCCACAGACAGGTTAACATTAGTCTCTGCCAAGATACTAACTCTTGTTGGGGAAGAATACAGGGGACACTTTGAAAAGATATAAAAATCTCAGCAGAATGTTCATTTTTGCCGTTTGTACCTGAGCATGTAATAGTAACAGAAGAAGGGTCCAATGTTTGTCGTCGTTTATATATTTTTAACTAGTGTGGATAATTGTCTTGAAACGGGAAGAGGTGGTCTGCCCCAAGTAGATTCCTAAGTATTTCATTCTGGTGAGGTCCCATTGAATTGGGTATTTGGCCTTTAGTTGGGGGTGTGGCTGGTAAAAGAATGGCAAAACCTCTGTTTTAGTGGTATTAAGGAGGTAGCCTGATATCCCAGAACATTTCTGGATTTGAGTCATCACCTCTGGAAGGAACGATCCGGGTCTCCAAGAAAAGTAAAACATCATCTGCGACAATCCTAACTTATGCTCTGTTTCCCCACTCATATTCCCCGGATTTTAAGGTTTAAGCATATGGCTTGGGCTAAGGGCCCATATAGGGCAAAAGCGGGGACAGCCCTGCTAGGGTCACTGGTTTAGCTGAAAATGTGATTCTTTAACTAGTAGAGTACCACTTTGCCACTTTGGAGACCGACGTGAGCTTTACTACAACTAAGACAGCTTTACTAAAACTAAGACAGCAGAGACATATAAACATTCGAAGACAGCTCTAGGCACCACAGCCAACTTAATAAAGGAGAATACACACTTAAATCTCGACTTGAAACCTTAGAAAGCCAGGCAAAGGTGGCGAATATCAGAACTGTTAGTATGCCAGAAAGGTGCGAGGGAGACCGCAGAACACTATTCCTTAAGGAGTGGCTATAGAACCATCTTGGTGAGCCCTTAACTGACCATCAGCTCACTACCCAGAAGGCATATTGTGTGGCTACCAGGGGACAAAAGGACAACCTTGAGGCTCTCAGGGTGATCACTGTGGTCCTTGATGGCATTGGGACCAGGGGCTTTGTTTTGTGCTAGCTCAATGCACAAATACACTCCTGCAAGATGGCCACCAAGTCCACCTGTACCCTGACCTCAGCTATGCAACTAGGCAGAAGAAGAGGAGGTCTCAGGGTACAGGCCATCCTGAGAGAGGCGGATGTCCCCATGGCCTGATTTTCCCCGCCTCGACTTCGGACTGCACATCAGGAAAAGTGCATGTGTTCTCTGATTTCCGACTGAAGCTTTAAACAGGCTGAGCGCCATGCTCAACCTAAAAGCCAGAGCAATGAGCCATCGCAGTTGGAGTCCAAAGCAGAAGACAATGAAGAAACCTTAAACAATCTGGAGAGCAGTCCAGGTTTGCCTTAAGAAATATAACTGACCGAACTAAGCAACCCACATGTATTTTCAAAGACTCAGTAACAATTTTCTTTCCGGATTACTTTTCAGTTGACGTGGACTGCATAGTGGGCACCAACGTTTGGTAGTTCTTTATGCTAGCGGTCAATTAGTTTAAATAGGTTAGCATTTTCATTGCAATACTACAGTCTCCAGTCAGATCATCTAGAGCAGTGTTTTGCTCCGCATCCTTCTAAATCTATTCCAAGTTAAAGTAGTTTCTGCACCACTATACAACGTTCTCTGGTGGAACGTTCCAGTATGAGCAACTATATGGCTGAGTAACAGTCCCATCTGGTAATGCCTTGGTTGGCATAACCTGTCGTACATGCATGAAATCACTCACTTTCTTTTTCTAGAGATCAGCGACTTTGGACTTTATTGAGTTCACATTTTCTTAGCATTTTACATGCACCTCATGGATTCATAAACACTGCATTTATTTAGTAGTTTTATAAATGGTAACTAGAGTAATATCTAGAAGAAGAAGAAGAATCAGCATTTATATAGCTTTTCATACACAGTATCCCAAAGTGCTTTACAAGCAATGCTAGACTGGTAGTGAAGTGACTGAATGTGTGGTGGCGCCATATCGCACATCATCACCCACACACAGCCTGGATAATTGCATGAACTGGTTTATGGGAAGGGAATGTTGGCCAGGACACCGGAATGTTCCCTGCTCTTTACAAAGAGTACCTGGTTCTTTTACTTCCACCTGGACACCCACCAGGACAACACCAGGATGAGTAGAAGGACCTCGGTTTAACGTCTCATCCGGGGACGGCACAACCCAGCAGTACAGCACCCCAATTCTGCACTCAGATGCCAGCGATTTTTAGGTGCAAGTCCATCCTGGTGTGGGACGAGAACCCACGACCTTCAGGTCCAGAGGTGGATGTGATATCTAGTATGATGGTTTACCCCAAGGTCCTATCTTATTGACAGAGTACGTTATATTTACCTGCATGTATTAAGAAGTATGTCGCCTCATTTGTTTACTGTGTCCTGAATTCTCACGACTGTGTCTGAAAACTACCTGTATGTTAAATGCTACATCAAGAAACGTAAAATTAAAAAAAAAGTAAAACTTTTCTGACATCATAATACAAATTCCATTGAATTCATTTTTTAGAGTGGTTGGCACAATACAAATAAAATGATGAAAAGGTAATTAAAGAAACAAGTAAAGCAAACAAAATGATTACAGAGGCACCAAATATTCATTCTTTAAGATATGCATCCTTACTAAGCACTCGCTCTTTAAGGGCTTTCTATCCCAAATTGGGAAGATATAGAAGACCCTGGGAGCGACTTTACCAGCAAAATCCTGCACAATGGCTCTGCTCAAACCACATGTGTAGTTCTCTTGGAAAGCTGCTGGTACTGTGAGAATAGGAGCAGCAGGGACCCTGAGCAAAAGGATACTGTGCTTCTAACCAGGAAGCTCTGTTGGCACAGCCACAAATAAATAAAAAGCAGTGTAGGCTAGTGCTATTGGGAACAAGCAGACTGCAGGTTCAAAACCCGCAAGAGCAAACTATTCACTGTGTGACCTTGGGCAAGTCACAGCCTTTCAGTGCTCCGGCATACAGCTGTAGAAATGGGTAGAAGCAGGATCCCACTGGAAACAAGATGTTGCATTTCAGAAGTACTGTCCTCAGGAATTGTGGGTGCGTGGCAGGCCTGCTGTAATATACCAATATATCCTTATCATGGCCATTTTTTTTTTTTTAAATGTTGATTTTTTTTTTTAACTTACATTTTATATTCCTTCTGGTGTGGCCCCCATACCCTTGGTTGAGCCCAGACCCTCCCCACGTCTCTAGCACTTACCCCTTTGCCTTTTAATCCTATGAGCTTACCCCCAGACATGCACCTCCTGCCTCAGAAACATGAGAACCTCAGATGGTGAGGGTGGCTACTGGCGAGGGCAAGGCCAAAGCACACCCAGGACCATCCCACTTACTCCAGGGTTACCCATGTTCTGTTCCTTTCCTACCCTCTCAGTATGTCTGCATGCAAGAGTCCCAAAGTGCATGCATACATGCACCCAAGCGTGCTGTGTAGAGCCCAACCAATATCCTCACCCCATGTTTCCTAATGCACTGCCACCCATGGTCATCGAGGTGGCAATACAGCAGTGGGGGCTCACATCCCTTCCTCCTTGAGGGAGGAGATTGTCCCTTCCCCCAGTCAGCCCCTGATAATATCAGCTTGTTTCTAAACTCGAGTTGCCAGCATTGTTGTTTCCTTTAGAGCAACAATCAGCAACCTTCCTGCCCAGTAACTGCAGCCCAGTTTAACTGTCATGGCACGGGAACCTCAGATAGCTGCAGGCCAGACTGTGTTCTCTCCCTGTTTTTTCGCCATTCTCCCTCCTCACACAAGCACTGCAGTTCATCCTTGAATTCTCAGGGATCCTGTACAGGATGCAAAGACACACGTGCTCCAAGCCTCCTTGGTCCCAACTCTGCAGTCACTGCAGGAGCGGACAGAAGAAGCCTCCCTCTCCAGTCAGGAATCACTGAAATCAGAAGCATGTCTGCTCCCGGCCAGTGGCAGCTAGACAAGCAGAGACTTTCACTCTCTCCCGAGCCTGCAGTACTCACAAGGCAGCATGCCCCAGATCCCTGGACATCATGGCAGCCTATCATGGACTTTTAAAAATATATCATATGGCTACAGATACACACTTATATGCATTTATACAATGGGGTATGAAAATCCTGTAACCTCATTGGTCAAAACACATCACATGACCGTGGTATATCCTGTATTATACAATGGGGTATGAAATTCCTGTAACCTCATTGGTCAAAACACAAACACATCACATGACCGTGATAAATCCTCCAGTATACCCACTGGAAAAGTTTTACATCACTATAAAAACAAATAAAAAGCTGAACATTGTATAATAGCAATATACCATGAGTGGAGTATATGGGTGGATTTACCACTTCTGGTGTGGTTAAGTCACTCAGCTACGCCTCGTGACAAACCACCAGGCATGGTAAATCCACCAATATACCCACTCCCTGTCATGGTATATTGCTTAAATAACCTACCACTGAGAAACAGCATTTATAAAAACATACTTAAACACATTTTAAAATTTATTTTACACATGGGTCCATTGCAAAATACATAATAAGGCACTCAGGGTGTGTGGGTTATTGGGATTTCCCTTGTGTGGTTAAGTCACTTGGCTGCACCTTTGACACACCACACAAGCCGTAAAATCCCCAATAACCCACAGCCTGTCGTGTCTTATTGCTTAATTATTTATTTACTGTGGCAAAGAAATCCTGTTATTAACTTAGAAACGGAAACAACTATATAGGTAGTGTGTGTGCAACTTTAAACCATAACTCAGGCTTCAAGCTTGGTCTGCTATTGTGTGCTCTACTGGCGCTAACAATGTTCATTATTGCCAAGACATCTGTTATACAACACAGTTCTCTGCTCCGAATCTAACACACCTCATGCTCTCCTGCCATCATCTCAGAAAATATTGTCTATGGCTCACTGTATGCAGATATGCCTGCTGACCCACAACATGATCGTAATATGAACGAAGGCCAGGCCCCTTGAATATTGCTCATGGTGTACCCACAGAGCTATCGGGCCATGTGGGTATGCTGAGTTTCTATGGTTCTTTCTGTCTCAAACTGCAAGTCCCACAGCTAGACGTTTAGAGGGCAGGAAGTTGTTGGTAGAAAAGTAATTTATTTATTTATTTATTTAAAGTTTCACCAGGAAAGCACACTGAGCCAAAGCTCATTTCCAGGTACATCCTGGGGAAGGGGGAAAGGAAATACAGTAATAAATATATATAATATATGGTAAGTGCCTATTAACCACCATAATCAGCAGTCACACAGCTTTGTCATGCACCGCTTAGAATTTTAAAATTGTTAACCACACTTTGGAACTTCCACACAGTGGCATAACAAAAAGAATGCACCAGAGTTCTATAATTTCACACATAGAATGCAAAGAGTGTTTTTGACCATACACTATAGGGATGATGGCTGGGGATGGGGTGACAACCACTCTAATCACCTCTGGTTGCTAGGGCTGCAAAGCTAGAGCCGCGCCTCGAGGTTTACCATGTTGCCCTAGCAACCCCTCGAGGCGATTACAGCGTGGTTATCACCCGATCCCCAGCCATTATCCTCTATATACTGTACGTCACAGGTAATAATATAGCAGAGTTCAGCAGTCAATAACATACACTAACTGGTGAACGGTAGATAGAAACTTAAATAATAGTACAAGGATCAAGCCCTGGTGAATTTACAACAGTATGAAATGCAACTTTGAGACTGGACGGCTCTTAGAGGGGCAGAAGGAAAAGTGCACTTTAGAGGAGGTGGGTAAGTCGGATGGAGGGGGTGAGCCATGAGGAGGCGGTAGAAAAGGAAACATTAGGAGCAGGTGCAGATGTGGGTGAGAGTTTGCAAAGGAGAGTGGAGAGGGCAGCCAGTGGAGGAGGCATGACGGAGGTGTGGGGGGAGGAGTTCCATAATTTGGGCATGCAGTAGGAGAATGCAGATTGGCGCTTAGAAGTGGATCTTCTTGGAATAGTTAGAGAGAGCGGTCGTAACTATGGAGGGAGTGAGTGGGGGGAAGTGGAGATAGGAGGAGGAGAACTAGAAAGGAGAGAACCAAACCAGTATTTAGCTGTGAAGGAAATACAGGGAGCGCTCCCATCCTCGAGAGAGGAAGGAGAGGAGTGGTAGAGGTCACAGTGATTGGAGAGGGGAACATCAAGTGTAAAATGGCAGAAGTCATTGTAGAGGGTGTCCAGCCTGGCAAGGGAGGTTCTGGGAGCAGTGCTGAAGACTACATCACCGTAATCAAAGATGGGGAGGATCACTTTTTGCACTAAGATGCAGCAGGCAGGAGTGAGATGTCAGCTATGGTTACAGTAAAGAGCACCTAGCTTGGGGTGAAGTTTTGGCAATTGCATCCATAGCACAGAAAAGTTAAGATGCCTGTCAAACCAGACACCAAGATACTTAACTGAGGAGGTATCCTCCAGTTGTGTCCCATCAAGGGTGTGGAAGGCTGGCAGGAAGGGAAGAGAGACAATCTCTGACTGGTACCAAATGTCAAAGAGATAGTCTTTTGGCATTGAGGAATAACTGGTGGAAACTAGGCAGTCCTGGACTCTATTGAAGTCCAGCTATAGGCTGCTAGTGACACTTGAGGGGATGGACCAGATGTGAACAGAACATTGCCATCTGCATATATGTGGATGCTAGAGGAGGAGCAGACAGAGGGAGGTCATTAAGAATGAAAAGAGTAGGGGGTCCCAAACGGAGTCTCTGCAGGGCACCTGTCTGATAGGGAGGGTGGGGATACAGAGTCTGCAATCCTATCCGATTGGGTTCTGCCAACCAGGTAGGATCTGAACCAGTCAACAGCAGAGGGAGAGCCCAGCTGGAAGAAAGTTTGGATAGAAGGATAGGGTGAGAGACCGTGTCAAAAGCCTTGGCAAGGTCAATAACATGGCAAAGATGATGAGGCCGCTGTCCATACTGGTAAGTACAGAGTCAGTGAGCCTGAGGAGAGAGGTAGGTGAAGTGATTCTTCCTGAAGCCAGACTGGAAAGGGGTGAAAAGGAGGTGGAATCTAGGTAGGAGAGTTGGGATAGGACAAGGTATTCTTGGAGATTAGACAGGATAGGGAGGAGGGAGATAGGTCGATAGTTACAGGAGAGGAGGAGTCACCCTTAGGAAAGGGAGGACAGTGGCATGTTTCTAGGCCTTGGGTACAGATGAAAGGGAGAAGGAGAGGTTCAGGAGTGAGGGTGAGACAGTTTGGCAATAGCAGGGCTGATGGGAAGAGGAGTTTTGGGTCAAGACCATCAGGAAGTCACAGAAGGAGGGTTCAGGACCAGATGGGCCCTGAGGGTGGTGGTGGGAGGGTATAGTGAGAGAAGGGCGAGATGCAGGGTATGTCATGGGGGTGGGAGGAGAGACCTGAGAAGGTCAGCAGCGAGGAGGTAAAACAGGAGTTGAATTTGGAGGCAACCTCAAAGGATCGGAAATGGGGTCGGTGTTTATGGGGGAGAGGGCTTGGACTACTTTCCAGAATTTCACAGGTGGTTGAGGTTGGTAAGGAAGGTGGATTGGAAATATTCAGCTCATGCAAACCTTATAACGCGGTGCACAAGTTAGGAGAGTGCGATAACATTGAAGTCAGTAGGGGAGCTTGTGGATTTGTGAGTCCTCCAGGCTGTATCACACACCTGAATGCAAGCTAGGAGTTCAGGGAGATCCAGGGGAGGCGATTTCCAGATTCTGACCCGCGTGAGGGGGCACATTTATTCCAGATGGCAAGGAATTTGGTACAGAAGACATCCCAAGCCTGGTTGATGGAGGAGGCCAAGTGATGGGGAACAAGTCAGCAGTATATAGGTCAAGGTACAGGTTGAGGTCCAGGGATTTATAAGAATGAGTCACTATGTATCTAGGGGTAGTTTGGAGTGGTGGATCTTCCGCACCAAATTAGATAAGGTGGTGATGGTTTATAAGTCTTGGTAAATGTGGCAGCGATGATGCGGTGGAGGGTGTGAGGTGAGGGCCCAATCAATGAGGGAATGGTTATGGATTTATTATTGAGACGGTAAGTTCATTGATGAGTTGGGTCAGGTTATGGAGGATATATCATAAAAGTTTTGAGTGTTGTAGGAATAGCTGTTTAGATTGAAGCTGTTTAGACATGGAGTTCACCTGAGGTGGTGTGGGTTAGGATGCTGGCCAAGAGGGCGAGATGGGGGGAGTGCTAGGATGACAACAACCCCGCACAAAGACAGGGACAGAGTAGGGGAGTGTAATTTTAATGAGAAGGAGTTTGTATGCATCGAAGAAGAGGTTGAGAGTATGGGGTAAATTGCAATGATGAGGCTATGTACATGGCCACCCCACCACCACAACTGGCTCTGTCTTGATGGACAAGAGAGTAGCCCGGTATGGAGATAGAGCAGTCAGGAATCTTAGAGTTTAACCAAGTCTCAGAGATAATAAATATATCAGGGGTCAGAGTAACAATGAGGGGTGCAACAAGGGGAGTTTATGTAGCAAACCCTAATGTTTAAGTGGGCAATTGTGAGTCCCGTGGAAGGTGGAAAGGGCAGAAGAGAGAGGGTCTCAGTTAGGTTCCACATTACCTGCTAGCAGGAGCAGGAGAACAAGCAGTAACTTGGCAGAACCAGAGAGACACTTAGAGGGGCTGTGGGAGAGATGGAGGATGGGAGGGGTGAGAGGAGAAGCTGGAAGCATACATTTGGGAAACAAGGATATACAGGAGGTAAGAAGGGGAGACAGAAGGTCCAATAGTTTAAGTATTGTGAGACCAGAGGGTATAGGCGGAGGAGGTTAGGAAGGAAAGAGGATTAATGGTGGTGATGGTGGGGAAACAGTGGATGAGGATGAGGTTGGGGAATCATGGGATGAGGGAGGGAAAGGGAGGTGACGAAGAGAAAAGAGAGAGAGAGAAATAAATAGTAGTAGGTGCATAGTGCAAGGAAAGAGATAAAGTACGACAGAGTGGAGATAGTTCGAGTAGTTTAGCAGTTATGAAACAATAAAAAGGCAATGGCAGGAGGAATATCAAGATAAGTAGGTAGAAACGCAGTAGAAATCAAGCTCAATTACATGGCAAATACTGCAGTCCTAGACGAAGTTAGAATGTAGGAGAGAGTCAGGTGCACTCACACCCTGTAGCTTGCAATACTGTATATCAATCTTTATTATTTTACCAGGTGGAACAATCAGCGGAGCAAGCTCATTTCATGGGCCTGGTCGGGTCATACAGAAAATGCCAACAGATAAATAATACATATACAGGTACAGCATAGCTACTCCATTATAGAGCAGCACAAATATAAGAACAAATAATGTAGACAAAGCTACATCATGAGAAGGATAATCATTATCCTTACTGACAATATAATACATTTAGAGCAATATATAAAACACAACTGGGTTACATTTATGAGCTGAGGTAACAGTTCTACATAGCTATGGCAACAGAGAAAAAGAAGTCAGTGCAGGAGTAGATAGGCCAGAACATGACTAAGAACTACAACAAGTGCCAGTCTTAGACAAGACATAGACAAGGAGTCCACAGAGTGCCTTACCCTGGCAGAGATCTAGGGGCTCCCAGTTGTTGGTGAAGCACTTAGATGCGTAAGGGAGCCAAGGCGCAAATTAGTAGGATCGGGTCTAGATGGGGACGGTATACAGACTGACAGTGCACTATGGTAGAGCTCAGGGAGAGGGATAGGTTGAACCAAGTACAAAAGGAATGTGTGGGGTGCTAAGTTGGCGATCATTTTACCAGCACCAACAAAGTTAACATCAGCTTGGGGGGTGGCTGGGGCAGGATGAGACTACGTGGTGCCATGAGCAGTGTGGCGCCACTAGTGAGCAGAGAAGCTGTGCAGTTGCAGCACCAGCTGATGTAGTAGCAGGTTCTGGGAGGGCAGGCGACCTGCAGCAGTACAGAGCTCTCATTGATGTGTGTGTGGCTGCCTCTGGGGTGTTCAGGTCTTCTTCAGCCTGCAGGTAAATGGAGACCAGAAGATAAGGGAATTAGAAAGGATTAAGGGTCAGCTCAAGACAAAAGGACGGCAGAGGTCAGAGCAGGAAACGGGATTGAGTGAGCAAGAGGGAGGAGGGGTTAGAGCAAGAGAGAAAGGAAGGATGATTTCACTAAAACAATGGCAAATATCTGCTAGCAAAATAATACAGAGGTCAGTCAGGCTAGCGCTACAACTGCTATACAGTTACAGCATAAATAATGGCAAACTGCATTAAAACCTACATCATATGGCTACCATTGGTTGCCTTAAAGTAACATTGGGAACAGCAATATTGCACAGCAGTATGGCAAAGAACAGCACAAATTACACAATCAGGTTAGTTTGGCCAACTGGAAATAGTGAGCGGTACCTGCTGATGTAGTAGCAGGCTCTGGGGGCAGGCGGCCTGGAGCTGTATGGTGCTCCCTTGTGTGTGTGTGGCTGCCTGGGGTGTCTAGGTTGCCAATAAGATCGCAAAATATATTCTCAAAGAGCAACTGATGCCCTTGGAATACTTTGAAAAACATAATATATAGACTCAGTTCAGCCTGTATTTCGTATATCTTCTACAGATTTCTCCTCTTCATTATTTATTACCAAGAAATTCCACAAAACAAGATCTTTATCTCTTAGAGTTCATGTGCCTCTATAGCTTATTCAGTACTTGAAATCATAATGCCCTGCTGTGACATCACAGTCTCTGCCATGGGAATAATTATGATGTAACAAGTAGAATGTTATAACATCAAATTGGGAAGAAGCAAAGGCAGCTCATGAACCTCAAGGAACAACTGTCCTGTTTTCAAGCATATGGCCTCAGTAATGAATTATGGGGATAAGACATACAGTGCTAATGAGAAATATAAGATGCTTTGTGTCCAAAAATGATGTTTTTCAAAGTTCTTCTTGAGGCGCTAGTGTGCTTTAAGGCTCTGTCCACAAAAGATATGTGCCTCTGGCATAGAACTGAGAAACTGTTTTGTGGATAGAGCCCTTACTTTGTGAGAAAGAAATTGCAAGACTGACAGAGACAGAAAGAAATAATTGTGGGTTCTGCAAAGGTTCTGTTCCAGGCTTATATGGAGAAATGGTTATGAAGCAGTAGAAGAAGCATACATTCACACAGTAGTCATTCAGACAAACACTACCAACGTTCATTTGGATTATGAGGATTACGTTTTGTTATGTTGCATTCGTTGATTTAGGTTGAGTTGGATTAGGTCATGCTGGGTTGGGTTATGCTGGTAGCGTTGAGTTGGGTTAGGTTATAACAGGCTGGGTTGGATTAGATTTTATTGGGTTGGGTTCAGATGGATTAGGTTAGGCTAGGTTGGGTTATGTTGGTTGGTTTAGGTTATGTTGGGCTGGGTTAGGTTATGTTGAGTTGGGTTTAGCTATGCTGGGTTGGTTTAGGTTATGCTGGGTTGGTTTAGGTTGGAGGGTGGGTGGTTTTAGGTTATGCTGGGTTGGGTTAAGTTGGGTAGGGTGGGTTGGGTTGGGTTAGGTTATGTTGGGTAGGGTTAAATTGGCATGGGGTGGGTTGGGATAGGTTATGCTGGGTTGGAGTTAGATTTAGAGTGGGATGGGTTGGGATTAGGTTATGCTGGGCTGGGTTAGAGATTATGCTGAGTTGGGTTAGGCTGGAGTGAGGGGCTGGGTTAGGTTATATTGGGTTGCGTTCAGATGGATTAGGTTATGCTGGGTTGGGTTATGCTGGGCTGGAGTTAGGTTGTGTTGAGCTAGGTTAGGTTAGGTTGGGTTGGTTTAAGTTATGCTGGGTTAGGTTAGGTTCAGGTGGGTTATGTTGGGCTGGGTTAGAGTATGTTGAGTTATGCTGGGTTGGTTTAGTTGCTTATGCTGGATTGGAGGTGCGTTAGGGTAGGGCATGTCGAGTAGAGGATTAGCTGCTTATGTAAAGCACTGGGGAAGCACACTGTACCTCACAATCTTTCATCACTTAAATAGGGGACACTGGCCCTCAGGATATGGAAAAGCATATAATGTGGCACATACACTGGACCTTAAGATTTGGGAAAAGTGTAATGTGGAACATATAATGAAATTTTGGAGATACAGGCTCTGAACACTTTAAAATGAATGCTCTTGTGCTTACATACAGAAATAGATTAGTTGCTGTATTGGTCCTTGTAAGAACAGATCCAGAAGCAAATAGTTTGATAACTTTTATTGGACCAACATAGATATTACAAAAAGAAAACAATGTCTAAGCTTTGGACCAACCAAGTCCTTCCTCTGAGACTTATGACAGTTGTTCAGAGAGTCACATTCTATTAACACCCAGATCAAGCTTGACATTGTTTTCTTTTGTAACATCTATGTTGGTCCAATAAAAGGTATCAAATCATTTGCCCCTGGATCTGCTCTTGTGCTTATAACATTTACTGCTACGCTTATTAAATGTACTTTATTGAACTTTTTAAAAGATAAAACACAAACAACAAACAAGAACAGACCAACATACAAACCCCCAAACAGCCTGAGAAATATTGGTATGTGCTGCAAGCAGAACCAGTATTGGGAGACATTAGTCAGATGTACCCACAGCAGGTATATAGAAGGGGAAGAAACTTGTGTGACCATTTGGTGTATTCTTTTCAGCCAAGAGTAGTTAAACAACAATGTGGCAATTGGTTGCCACAACAACCAAAAGTTTTTTTTTTTTTTTATCTGTGGCCACTGCAAGTTTTGTACACATTGTGTTCAACAAACTCATTTTTCCTCAGCTAATCAGAACAAGGTTTATGATATTAGGCAATTTGTTAATTGTTCATCTGAAAATGTCATTTATCTAGCAGTTTGTACGTGCAATGCATTCTATGTGGGAAAAACCTCTAAGAAATTCAAGGAAAGAATATGTAACCATTTGAGTGATATCAGATGTCAGGTTGAAAAGAATGCACTATATAGACACATGCGGTACATGATGCTGGTACATCACATAGATTTAAATTTTGTGGTATTGAGAGAATCCAGCTAGACCCTGGGGTGAGATATTAATTTAAGAACCTTACAGAGGGAGGTCTTTTGGATTTATGAGTTTGGAGCATTGAGACATCCAGGACTGAATAACACCTTTGATTTGTCTCCTTCTAGATTAAGAAGGAAGAAGTATGTTATCTGATATATTTTTAAATGGTCTCCCTCTAGCTTATGAAGTTGGGGATAAATTGATCTTGTCTGTTTGCTTTTGCTTACAAGTCTGTGTTTTGCTGCTGATAATGGCTTTTTTCTGCTTTGGTAATTTATAGTTTCTCTAAAGAAAAGAGTAAAATGCACTAAAATTTAGAATTGTTTATATATGATTATAAGTGTGTATATTAGGAGAATAACTTGGAGCTACACACGTTTCAGAATATGTTTACAGTGCTACATGTTAATGTTTTATTGTTGGTATGTTCCAAAGGGTGTATAAATTATGTTTGGCTATATAAGTATCTTATATTTAGGTTATCCTAAACTATTCTTATTATTGTTTATGCCTATTTGGTTAGAGCCAAGATTTTTACTTGAAACTTTTTTATTGTGCTTATTGCATTTAATATTTACACTTGGTGTATATTTTTTACTTATGAAGTGGTTAATTGAGTGTATCACTTTAATTCATTGCCATTTAAGGAATACATGTTGTAGTATCAAATTAATCCCTGAGGAGGCACTGTTGAGCAAACCGGCAGATTGTTTGCGCTTTTGCACGCTTTGGTGAGTACGGGTGCTGCTGTACCACTATTTGTCTATTTTTCTATATTAAAATTGCATTATTATATTCAGACCAGTGGTGCCTTCTTTTGTTGCTCTTCTTTTGGTTATTGTTTGGAGTGAGCACACATACTCTGGAGCTGTTTTCTGTTTGACCTCCCACAGCACAGCCGGAGATGAACAATAAGGAAAGTGTAGCATGCAGGGCGAGCAATCAGACATGAAGGCCATTAATGTTAGCCAAACTCGCCAACGCCAGTACTAAAGGGGGGGTCACCAGGCACCACCTGAGTTAGAAAGAAGGAGATCAAAAACACACAGTTGCATGGCTCAGGAGAAACAAGCTGGAGCACGACCACCAATGGCACTACAAAGAAAAGGAACCCATCCGCTCAATGGCTCCATGAAACAGGTCCAGTCCACAGGCTAGAACACAATTAAAAAGGGCTTTATTTATTACAACTGCCCTATAAAGTCCATTACAAAAAAAACATCCGGTAAAATCCTGCATATATGGGTTACCTAAAATTCATAAGGATAAAGAAGAATCCACCAGTCAGGCCAACTGTATCCAGTATTGGGTCCTTAACAGAGCCATTGGCTCAATTTGTTGAAGCACAAATAAAAACAGTGGCAATGAATACACGTATTTACCTTAAGGATAGAATTCATGTTTTAAATTTAGTAAGTGAAATGGAGGTGGATCCTGATTGGTTTCTGTAACCCTTAGATAAAAAGGCATTATATACCAATATTCCACATGAAGGAGGGTTGCAAGTGGAATTTGATGCTTTAAGCAGTAATACGGACTACAGTGACTCATCTGTTCTTTTTGTAAATGAACCTTTAGAAACTGTTTTAACAAAAACATTTTCTTTTGAAAATGAGTTGTATCACCAGGTTCAAGGTACAGCAAAGGGCGGCGATGGCCTCTAATTACGTTAATATTTATTTAGCGGAGTGGGAGAAACAGTATGTCTACAATGTAGAAGTTAATTTGTTTTTGATCAAATTAATTTTTATAGACATTTTATTGATGACATACTCAAGATATGAATGGGTCATATTCAGATTTGCAAGCATTTGTTCAATATTTGGAAAGTACTAATATCCACTAAAATTTAGTATGGTGGCTAGTAGACAAGAAGTTTAATTTTAGACTTGATTATTTTCCAAAATCAGGAGGGGACCTATCCACCAAGATTTTAGAAAAGAAACAGTATTTGACATTACAAGTTGTCATCTGACTTGTGTAGCTAAAAATATTCCAGTAGGCCAATATATGCGTATGAAAAGAAATTGCAGCACAGAGGTTGAATATGAATCTAGTAAAAGGAGATGACTGACAGATTTGAGAGAGAGGTTACAAATGGTCTGTTTTGCAGACAGCAATAAGTAGACTAGATTGTATTGAAAGAAAAGATTCACTGCAACCATCATTACAAAGTAAGAACAAAAGTAGAAACAAACAACAAGGGAATGATAGAAATAACACTGTTCCCATTTTGTTACTGTTTATAGCGCCCAATCTACTGAGATTCAGGGGACTGGGAAGACACACTGGTACATTTTACAAGCAGAATTCAGATTGTTGCCATTGGTGAAACAAGGTCTAAGATTTACATTTAGAAGAGCCAGCAACCTTTCGGACCTTTTAGTGACAGGACACAAAATTATAGTGTTGAAAAAGGACTTACTATGCCTCGGGTAATTATTTATTTATTTAGCTTTTGTTGACCGTAAGTGCACTAGACAAATCCTGCCTATTTTCAGGCACGACCCAGGGAGGGATACAGATGAATGCCAACTGACCTTGAACCAGATTAAGCTGTTGGTGGTATTTTTAGTGAATGAGGAAATTTGGCTAGGATACCGGGAAATTCCCTACTCTTTTCGATATGTGCCATGGGATCTTTAACATCCACTTGAACTACCACCAATCCAGGCAGATGGGACCTTGGTTTAACGTCTCATCTGAAAGAGCACCTCAGAAGTGCAGCACCCTCTCCATGCTGCACTACAGTGTCAGTACTGGACATTAACCCAAGTGACAGATGTGGGAACCGAACCCACAGCCCTGTGATCTCCTGGCCTCAGAGGAGTGTGCTACCCACTGAGCCACTGACACTGCTATTATAAGTGTGGCAATTGTGCAGCGGTGACTACATCCAGGTGGGAGCATCTTTTCAAATTCCAAATAACAGTTGCTAACATAAAGTAAATAGTTTCATATCATCTAGTACTGAATCTGTTATTTACTTGGCAACCTGCACATGCCAAAGTTTTTATGTGGGTATGACAGGACATAAATTTAAGAACAGAATTTTGGAACACGTATCTTGCATAAGAACAAAGAAGGCGGAGCATGCTTTGGCTTTGCATCATTCAAAAGCAAGTACTGTACAGGTCAGCATTCGTTTACCTTTCAAGGTTTGGAACAAGTGACAATGGGTCCGAGAGGGGAGATCTGCAAAACAAGTTACAATGTAGAGAGACTTTCTGGCAATACAAGTTGAGGGCAGCTTTCCTCCTGGTTTAAATGAAGCATTTCAGCTATCACCATACTTGAAGAAACACAGATAGATTTTAACTGTTAAGATAGTGTACATTCTTAGAGTATTTTGTAAATATTTATCTAGATATAGAACGCAGTTTGTATTATGCACAACTGCTCTTTTAAACACTATTTTTGCATTTGGTGTGTCATGGGAGCCATTTGGGCTACCATTTTTGGTATTTAAAATTTGTAAAATTGCAGGTTTTCATCTCACAAATACTTGTTGGAGTGTATTTTTGTCATATTGCCAATCCTATATTTATTTTTGTATTTAGTTTATCATGGTAGCCATCTGGACTACTATTTTATATTGACTCGAATAGTTGTTAAAGTTCGGTTTTTTCACCAAAAGGTTTTTGTGAGATATTGCCTTGCCATATTGAACACAAATAAAGCAGTTTAAGTTTTAAAAGTGCACAATAATAATTTATTCTATGGTGTTCCTGTGCCTTTAATTAATTAGACAGATGCCATGCTTTCAGTGAGCCACTTAAACCATTGCTCCTGGCTATTATGACATCTTGAAAAGCGCCAGGCAGCGTGAAACATTGACATTATTGTGCTTTTGGGGTGCTACTCTGCTTTTATGTGCTTTTTGTAATAGACTTTATAGGGCAGTTGTAATAAATAAAGTCCTTTTATTGTGTCCAGCGTGTGGGCAGGATCGGTTTCATGGAGCCATTGAGTCGGATCGAGTTCCTTTTCTAGAAAAAGGAGGCCAGATTGTACATACAGGAGGTTGGCAGATTCAGGATGATGGTGGGTGAAGCTGCAAGAGGCACAGTGAAGGTCCCAACATTTTGATACCCTGCAAGCCTATTTTAAGACTAGCAATGAACTTTTCTGCATGTAAAGTGAACATTAGCACCGTATAGCATTCCCAATCGGTGGGCAGATTTAACAGCCACTTGATCCTCAAAGGTTAATGTGGAATTGAGTTTTGCATTGATGTCTTGTAGTAAAATGTGGGAGTGCCCTTTTTCCACATGGGACACAGGGTTTCTGTGAGGTAAAATGAAGAATGTTCCTCCAAATCATGGACAGTTGAGAACTAGATGAGAAGAAATTCAATTTCTCCAACGACAGATGTTTTCTAGGCAGCATTTAGAAAAGGTAGCTTACGGGTCTTAGAGTTCAGGAACTGGAGCTTCATTTGTTTCAGATAAGTAGCGGTGAGCGGCATGTTGTAATCAATCATTCCAGATACGAACGTGGAGGGCCTGTCATCTCTCTGAAAAAATATTTCTTTATTTCACTTTTCAAAAGTGCAATAAACGACTATTCCAATCTCACCTTTAACATTTGGATGCCAAATTGTTTTTGCTCAGTAGCAGAGGGATATGTAGACTGCACCTGTGGCTAAGTACTTAATTGTTTATTTTCTAACTTTCTTCCTCAGCTTGGTGGACCAGGCTCTCCTTCAGCCCCTCCACAAGCGCTGGGTCTAACGCCTGCTGGAATGGCCACCACTGGCCCCTAGACCCCACTGCTAAAGCACCTTACATAGACCGTCTTGGATTTGACCTCCAGTTAGTGCAGGCTGAGGCAACCAGAAATTTCACAGAAACATAAGAACAATGTTGACATAAAAAGAGTATTCCCCATCGCTGGTGTGGGAAGTGTCCTCTGGGATGCTTGATCTCCCCTCCAGCAGCCTGATGACACTGGCGTGTTCCCGAACCCGGCATTGCCAAGCAGTAGCGCTACATTGCGCTGAGAAGCCGGACCAACCTTTGTCATTTTGACCATGATAATACCATGACTTTCTTCAACATTGCCCATGGTAAAAGTACAGCCCTAAACATACTGCAGCCTGATTACAGTGTGGTCCAATCAACCAGTCCTCACCTTTGGAGTCTACTCCGTTTGGGTTGATATGCATTCTCTTCTGGCACTCTGTGCAGCTCATCAGGAATCTGGTCACTGCCTCCCTTGGCAGGAAAGCATAGGTCTCGGCAATCTGTAACAAAAGATTACAGGAATGCAACTTCAGCAATTAAAATGTAGGTACATGTCAGCTTACGAAAACAGGAGAGAAGCAAATTCACGGCTGGGACCCAAGTTCAAATCTTGCAATAAAGAGTGAAAAAAAAGCAACTAAAACTATTGACTACAAAAGGTCAGGCATGTAAAAAGATCTATATCAGATTGGCGCACATGAAACATTCACTCAGATTAACTGACACAAGCACCACCATTCTAAGCGGCATGTAACCTAGAAGAGCGAAGTTTCTAGCCAAATGTAAAATGAGTTGTTTCCAATGAAATACCGACTACAGTACGTAATGGCTGATAAATCATACTGTGGGCTGTGTCCAGCAACATTTTACACAATGCTTTCTTAAAAGAGATTTTATTATGTATTTATTTCAAATTTGGCAACTAGGATTGGCACAGTGAGCCGGCACTACGGTTGTGGTGACCCTCTATGAGGTTACAAGGGCTGTAAAGATAGCAAAACAATTTGGAGACAACAATAACTGCACAATAGAATAGTAAAACTGTTAGTAAACTAATAGCAAATTACAGCTAGAAATACAAACTAAACAAGCATGAACAAACGCAGTGCAGCTGCAGTATAGAACACTAATACACTAATGTGGGCAAAGTATGCAAAAAATTAAAAAATGTTATAGAGTGTACAGATAAGCCCCAAAATTTTCAGAGGCTGAGATTTTCTGTTTTCTGCACTGAATTCACACTGCATTAACACTAATCAATTACACAAAATTCACCCAAAAGTTACATTTCAGGACCTTCCAGTTTTATTATTGAAGGCATTTTCATTAAAACAGCAGATTTCCGGGGTGCTGGTGAGCCCTTTTCGGGCAGGTTGTGCAGTGTTCATATGGCCTGTGCACAACAAGCTTATCATCCGATATAAATTCACTAAAAAGGTCATTGACAAGTGTCAACCCCTTGAGGCCTCAAAGTGTCCCCAGTTTAAAAAGCACATTTTACGACTGTTCAGATATGCTGATAAGATTGTTGATGTTGCTGGCCAGTTTGATTCTGATTCCTTTTCTTTCTTTTAAAAGTGAAAACCATGCAGGTGTTACCACAAAACCAGACCTTGCTCAACTCCTCATGCGTCTTTCCTGGACTTGGGAACAGCCCTAACACAGTCTAGCCACTCACGATGCCACAGGAGGAGACTATTGCATCATGAGTGGCTGCACTATTTGCAGGTGTTCCTAATGTTCAGGAAGTATGCAATAAGAGCAGATCAAGAACTTAAAACAAAACAAGGCTGGATATAGTTACACCTTTAGCATTTATTTTGGTTTTACTGAGAAAGGAAGCAGATAAAACAACAAGCAACATCAATGAACTTTAGAGAAGGTAACCAACCATAAAATGCGTATTTTCAATGAAAAATAATATGATGCAAGAAAAGGTTGACAGCGTCCTTTAAAGTCGGACTGCTCCATAATCTGCTATCATTGAAGCCTGACGTCAAGTGATTCTGTGGGTACCTGCCTCCAGAATGGTTTGTCCTCAACAACAGCAAGGTGGGGCTCCAAACAACAGCCTTAACAGCAACAGATGGCTCATGAGGCCTCAGGTAGCTCTGGAGCTGGCAGCCCAGATAAAACAGAGAGGAAGCCCCCACGAGAGTATGCTGGAGTCCATCTGTGCGATGGACTCTGCAAAGAAAACCCTGGCAGGGCTGGAAGCACATGATGTGCAGCTAGGGGAACTCCCACAATTTTGGCAATCAACTACCCCTATGGCTACTGTCTCGGATGTCACTCTGGAAAATGCCCAAATGCGGAGTCACCTGGAGGCACTTGAGAACAAAGTAAAGGCAGTGAACATTCATTTGGTGGGGTTCTGAAGGGCCGCATCTCTTAAACTATCTGGTCAGCTGGATGAAGGAAAGGTTGCCATTACTGGAGGACTTTACCTTTTCAGTGTTCCAGCATGCACATCGAGTGACCCCCGACCCAGAGAACTAGCCCAGACCCACACTGTATTGCTGAAGGCCACAGGAGTCAAGATCAGGGATGCTGCATGACCAGCTGCACGTCATTGTACCTTTGTAGATGGAGAGCAGAAACATCAAGTTCTTCCCGGATCTCATTCCAAATCAGGGCCCAGCACACAAGGTGTGACTTGGTGAAGCAGTGATTCTGGGCCCCTGAGCATTGTACATTCTTCCTAATCATTGCCCACAAGTGAACTGTCCATGGGGGTAAGACGTATCAATAAAATGATTCCAAGGTCACAGGCAGGTGGGTGGGGAAAAAAAAGGCAGAGTTTTGCGCCAGGTGAGAATAAGAAGCCGAGCCTGGTGGACACTGAGTGGTTTGCAGATTGCTGTTTCACTGGACTTAAGTGCTTTCTCACCTGGAAGGTTATTCTCCAGTTAGTACTTCCATGCGATTTAAACTAGGTGTTTCTGGGAAGGTGATGCATTTATTGTTTCCTTGCAGGGCATTTGTTACTCTCAATTTCAGTATGTGCTCAGCACAGTGTTATGTCCGACAACCTCTATGTACAGTTCTTAAAAGTTTCAGCTAGAGCAAATATTCGCTGAAACCTGTTTGCAATCAACATATTTTATTTTTGTTGACTGGGAAAGGAGGACTAGGTGATTCTATTTTCAGCATTTTCCCAGGAGGGGGAGCAGATAGAAACCAACTGAAAGTGAACCAGATTATGCTGTTGGTGGTATATTTAGTGAATGGGGAAAGTTGGTCAGGACACCGGGGATTCCCTACTCTTTTTCATTGTCACTTCATTTTTTCTGGAATGCACATATACAGTTCATTTATAGGGGTTTCTAAGCAGTTAGATGGAAGCTCCATGGCTAACTCATTTAACTTATAATCAAATTATTCTGGGAGAGTATAGTGGCAGACTGAATCCTTATGAAAGAAACACTTTAGAGGTTCTGTTCGCTATATTGAAATTGTATTTATGGCTGAGCTAGATGCAAATATGTTTTGCAAACAATTAGGATGCCATATTTAACAGTGGGAGGCTACGTGAAGCAGCATGTCAGGAAGTTTACCACAAGGATTTAGATCACCATAATTGGGATAAAGTACAGAGGAGTTTTACTATGGCTGCAACATTCGCAGCACAAACCCAACCAAACAGCGACAGCTGCAATGCCAGTGTTGGCATCACACTGTTGGGGATGCTCTGCCTCCACACACCCCGGTTCTAGATATCTAACTCTGAGTCAGAGTTGGACCTGGGTGTGCACACCAGCAGCTGCACTGCCGGTGTTCAGCAGTCCACCAGCACAGCGACCACACATCTTGGCTAAATCTGTCGCTTGCTGGACTTCGTGGTGGTGGTGTCGACCTTGTGCAGGCACACCACATAGAGACTGTGGAAAGGTCTTCAGGATATATTAAAGACCAAATGATTTGGTTAGCTGTTTTCATTTGCTTTTGCAATTTTGTCACAATTAAAAGGGACACACTATTTTACACTACTGTAAATAATTGTGCTTCTTTTATTATTCACCAGGTAAGGAAAAGTTACGGCTCCCCATACGACGCCAGGGGGAAACGCCGGACTTCGCCCAACAACAAACACAACCAAAATCTGGCCAAAGGAAAATCAGGTTTACAAATGCCCTAGTCGGGGAAACAAGATCCCAGACCTGCAGGCAACAATGACAGAGGCTAAACTGGACATATTAGCCATTAGCAAGACATGGTTCACCAGTAACCACACTTGGGAGACTTCAGCACCGCCATGTACTGCTCAGAAGAGACCAAGATGCAAAGGGAGGGGTGGAGGGCCCTTTATGTCAATGAAAATATCAAAGGTACAGAAATTCAGAATACACATAAGGAGCCAGAAGAACTGTGGGTCACCCTGGAAACAGGAAATGGGGCAGCCATACGAACTGGGTTGTCTACAGGCCTCCAGACCAGGAGGAGGACATAGACAAATTACTGTTAGAAGCTATACACAACATGACAGCTAAAGAGGAGGTTCTGATAATGGGAGACTTCAACATGCCACATACAGATTGGTCAATACCAGCAGGAACATCCACCAGAACTAGACACATAGTGGATTCCCAGCAGAGAGAGGGCCTCAAACAACTGGTACAACAACAACCCACAAGAGACAGGGCTATCCTAGATCTAGTACTGACTAATGGGAAAGGATCACAGATCTCCAAGTAGAAGGTCACCTGGGGCCAGTGACCATCACATGGTATGGTTCAATTTGGCCACTAGAACTAAAGCATCCCATTCCAAGGCAAAAATATGAGACTTCAGAGGAGCTGATTTTGATAAGATGGCCAACAGAGTTAAGCCTAACCCTGGCAAGAAAAAATACAGGTGAGGCGATTACAGGCAAGGTGGGCAAGCATTAAAGATGCAATACTTGAAGCAACATCCCACTGTGTTAGAGAGAAAGGCAAGAGCAAAAGAAGGAGGAAACCACTTTGGTTCTCAAAAACAGCAGAAAAGGTCAGAGCTTAAAGGTTGGCCTTCAGGAAATATAAGGGAACGCAGGGACGTAAGATAGAGAGGCATACCAAACTTCCTTAAGGGAAGCAGGAAGGCAGTAAGGCAGGCAAAGACCCAAACTGAGGAAACACTAGCACGAACAGTAAAAGAAGGGGACAAGACTTTCTATAGATACAGTAGTGAAAGGGACAGTCCAGAGAGGGTATTGCTAAGATCAAAGGGATAAGGGGGAGTATGTGAGAGGATCAAGGAAAAGCATCTATCCCTAAATAGATACTTTTGCTCAGTATTTACTGAGGAGAAGGTAGGGCAGGGCCCACAGCTCAGCACCATGGACACGGGAGGGAGGTGTGCACTAGTTCTTCCACAAAAGAAAGGGTCCTATAAGAGCTCGCTAAGCTCAGGGTGGATAAGGCAATGGGACCTGATGGCATACATCCCAGCTGCATAAAGAAGCTAAGGGTGGAACTAGAAGAGACATTATCAGAACTGTTTAGTGAGTCTCTGAGCACAGGAGAGGTCCCAGAAGACTGGAGAAGGCTCATGTGATCCTGCTCCACAAGAGTGGTAACAGGGAGGAGGCAGGGAACTACAGACCAGTCAGTCTTACCTCAGTAGTGGGCAAGATTATGGAGGCACTCCTTAAGGAAAGGATAGAGCAACACCTGGAATCCATAGCAGCACAGGATCCAAGGCAGTATGAGTTTACAACAGGAAGGTCCTGTCAAGCTAATGTCAGATTTCTTTGACTGGGTAACTAGCGTGATGGATCAAGGTGCAGCTGATGTCACCTACCTTGACTTCAGCAAAGCTTCGATACTGTTCCATACAAGATTGATTAATATGCTGGGTAGGCTCGGGGTGGTCAGACGTTGGTCAACTGTGTGGCAAAACTGGTTGGTGGGCAGAAAACAGAGTGGTGGTAAACAGTATACAATCAGAAGAGATACAAGTCACAAGTGGGGTACCTCAGGGATCAGTTCTGGGGCCAGTCCTCTTCAATATCATCATCATTGACATTGCAGATGGACTGGAGGGTAAGGTTTGTCTGTTTGCAGATGACACCAAGATCTGAAACAGAGTAGATGATCCAGATGGGGTGGGCAGAATGAGAAGAGATCTGGATAAACTGGCAAAATGGTGGTGGAACAGTGGCAACTGGGGTTTAATGCAAAGAAGTGCAAGATCATGCACACAGGGAAGAGAAACCCTGTAGCCACTTATAGGTTGGGAGGAGCTGCTGGCAGTCACAAGAAAAGAAAGAGACTTGGGCATCATCATCACAGATGTCCTGAAATCATCCAAGCAGACTACTAAAGCTGTAGGTAAGGCTGGAGGATGTTTGGGTGTATTAGTAGGGAATCACAAGTCATAAGAGAGAGAGATAATAATCCTCTTTACAAGACACTGGTTAGGCCCCATCTGACTATCATGCGCAGTACTGGAGGCCGCACCTGCACATGGATAGTAACATTAACAATGGAGGCTGTCCGGAGAAGGTAACCAAAATGGTGCAGGGACTGCATCAGAAAATATATGAGGACAAATTAACGGAGCTCAGTATGTATACCCTAGAGCAAAGGAGGGAGAGGTGATATGACCAAACATTTAAACATCTTAAGGGCATTAACAAGGTGAAAGAGTCTAACATGTTTAAATATAAGAAAAACAGCAGGACAAGAGGACACAGCATGAGAATAGAGGGACACGATTATGGTAAGGTGAGAAAGTTCTTTTTCACAGAAAGGGTGGTAGATACATGGAATGGCCTACCTCAGGAAGTGGTGGATATGAATACAGTGCAGGGCTTCAAACAGGCATGGGATTAGGCATAAGGAGCAATACAGATGAGTATGAATAGATAGGCCATTGACAGAGCAAAGGCCTATAGCACATTCATAAGGTAGAAAAGAAATGGGCAGACTGGATGGGCCTTGTGGTCCTTATCTGCCATCCACTTCTATGTTTCTATGTAAGTGAGAATGGATTGAATTTTGCACTGATCGCTCTAATTGTTCTTGGAATTTTTCTTTAGAAATTGGTGTTTTTCTACTGTATACTTTTTGTCAATAAAAACCCTATTGTTTTGTGAAGTGCTACAGGATCTTTTTTTATATATAGTTTTTACAGTCGGGCCCGGGCAGGCAAACTGTGGTCCTCCCGCAGAGGATCTCTATCTCATTGAGCCTGCCCTAGTGCCCCATTTTTCCATTCTCTCCCTCCATTATCCTGGGATCCCAAATGCAATCACAAGATGCACTTGGAGGCGCCGCATGGCCCTGTAGCTCCAGTGACAGCCCCTTACTCCCACCCAACCTAATGCCTGGCTCCTTTTGACTTGGCACTGCCACCTAGCCTCCACTGGGTGGCAGCAAAGAGTCGGGAAGGCCACGCCCTCCCTGGGAGAGGAGAGCCGTGTGTGGCAGCTCAATCCAGCTCCTTGGTCCCCCCGCCAACCCCTGGCAACACAGGCTCATTCCTGAACCCAAGTCTCCGGCGTGGGAGGAGGTAAGGCATCCAGTGCTCTGCCTCCATGCTACTGGGACGGCCCGTGCCACAGGATCTTTAACATCCACCAGAACAACCACCAAAACAGCAGATGGGACCTCAGTTTAACATCCGATCCATAAGATGGTGCCTCAGGAGGGCAGTACCCCTCCCTCATGCTGCACTACAGTGTCAGTGTTGAGATTTTAGTCCAAGTCCCTGGTGGGGTAGAACCCACAACCTTCGATGTTCCGGCCTCAGAGGTGAGAGTTTAACCTGCTGAGCCACTGAAAATGTTAAAAAAGGCTTGTGTTTGTAGTCAAGTTTAGTAATACTTGTGGGTGAAAAGTGTTCCATGTATGCGGCTGTGTTCTTCCTAAAGTTACCTGGTACCTTACACAAGGTACTATAGCAGTCTCAGAACTGCGCTGTCATAGCACCTAATTGTTCCCCATAGCGGCACTGCCTCAACTTCTGGAATTGGTAGGCATTGGTAAAATAATGGTTCATCATTTTGCATTTCCTGATGTAAGAGATTAGTAGGATAAGACTTCAGAATATCAAATTTATCGTGGATATTAAGCAGAGCCGCTCCCTGGTGTCCTGGTGCCGGCGGTGACCATACAGCTTGACAGGAAACAAAACTGACATGCACTCACTCATGCCAGCATCTCTTCTGAAAACAGATGAACCAAACAAAATGTTGATGTTCTTAGTTTTATTTCACAGATCTGCAATGGACAGAACAGTAAAATGCAACCGTGTTACCTGCTGCTTTGCTGTCCATTGTGGATCTGTTAAACAAAACTTGGCCTCTGTGTTTGGCTCATCTGTTTTCCCAGAAGAGATGCTGGCATGAGTGAGTGCATACATTTTTTGTTTTCTATCAAATTAGTTTAATTATTTATTGTATTTTGCTTACCGAGTAGGTACAGTGGACCAAAAAGGACCGAATACAGGCACGTGGTACAATTAACAAGGATGCATGTAGCAATGCTTTCTACTTGTCCTTACTGTATGCCTACTATGAGGTCGACTGTATTTTATTGCTTTATTTGAAAAATAGAATACAAGTTTAAAACAGAACAGGAGCTTTGTCCCTGAGACTTTATATGTTCCCATTGCTTTTTCCAGCCATACAGTCATAATCCTCTGCTTATGACATCGCAACCTGTAGCCTGGAAATTATTCTGATGTCACAGACCAAGATACGATTTCAGGGCAGGAAAGGCAGCTGGAACAGATGAAACTTCAAGGAATAAGAGTCTGGTTGCCTGTAAATGTCTTTAATAATAAAGAATGAATTTAGAAGTGACCTCAGATCACCTTTTTGTGGAATGTTTGAGATTTCCGTCCTGACGATTCCAGCTGGAATTATTTTCCTGGACCCTGGTAAATCATTTTAAAGCAATAATGCATGTTTGTGGCGAAAATGTTGACCTCTGTTTTTTGTCCCATTTACGACTGCACCATATCTCCCGTCTTATACAATACCCTTCTTTCCCCATGCCCAGTCTGTGTTAACACTTTATTTTTACATTTGAAATAAAAGTTCTCCTTTTAACATGGCTTGAACTAGGTTTTCCTTTGTTGTCTCAGCTGTTTTGTGCTCTCATTGTCACACAAGATCAGGGAGTAGTGTTTGCAACATGCTAGTTCATTTTAATCACAAGAAAACATACAACATATTGTTGCAATTTATATTATTCCTCAATTTGTACACTTATCACCACTGTGTTTTTTCTGTACTGTCCTGTCCTAACCAAGACCTCCTTGCAAATGAGCTCAGTGGAGCTTTTCCCAGTAAAACAAATAAAATGAAAAAATGAAAAGTAATGTTTGACAATGAGTGTTCAAAACAACACAAAATATTGATGAAAACTTGGACCAAGCCATATTTAAAAGGGGCTCTATAATTATTCAAATGTAAAAAAAAAAAAAAAGAGACATGCTAAAGCAGATTTACAATGGGGAAAAAGAAGGTGTCATACAAAAAAGGAGGTAAGGTACAATCTAAAATGGAATAAAAAGTAAACGTTAAATTTTTGCTGTTAACATGCTGCTTTAAGAAGATATATAAGACAGGGACTCATACAATACTGTATATGTGTATATATATATATATATGTATATATAAAAGCCATTATTTGTGCTCTTGTTCTTTTCTGTGACTGCAGCTCAGAGCAGCGTGCTACTGTACAAATGAGACAGAGAGGATTTTCAGCCACAGCGTTCCAGTAAAGGTTTGGGAAACACTTAACACCATTAAGGCTTTTCCTGTTCAGGTCTCATCAGTTTTGTCCCTGCTGCACTGCTGTAAATTAGACAACAGCTTCCCTAAGTATCTAGCAGGAGTGCCAATCAATGAGCTACGCCAAGGCTTCCTCTGACGGAATAATCGTGATGCTTAGCCACAGTGGTGCCAATTAGGTCAGCGCCTCATTTTAACAGATAACCAATCACAGTCTTAGCCACCTCACTGCCAATCAGGACTAGAATCTGACTTGCACAAAGCAATTTGGCACACACAAACTACATTGTTTTGAGACCAAACATGTGTATATGTATGGACAGAGCAACAAAATAGCCATGTCTGTCAGAGGCCCACATACCCTGATGTTTTGCGTCTCCTGACATTTCCACTGTGGAAGAGGAAGTCCATCTTCTTCCAAGTTGTGTACTGGGTGTGAAACAACTGAGAAGCTGCGTGATATACTATATTGGCTAAATATCTGTAACTAATCGCTTCTCTTGCTTACATCTGAGAGAAGTTTTCCTCACTTTTAAAGTGGTATTGCTTTGTGTTTAATTATTTTAGTTTTTAATTCAGGAAGGGGTTTTCAAAACTGCTTATCTTGTCAGCATCTTCAGAAGGGCTGAAATAACTGCATATTTGATTTTCCTTGTGGCTAACTGGACTGATTACTAGAATTCTGTGACAATCTGCATCAATATATTTTGCAACTTTTGGTGGGGTTGTGATTTTAAATAGCAGAGGCTGCAGTTTGTAACTGGATGCCAAACATAGCCTGAGGTGGGGAAATTGTCTTCACAAGTCAGTGGCCTGCATCACAGCCAATTGTCTAGCTTGACTATTTCAGCATTGTTCTATTACTATAAACTACTGGTAGGATCCTGTTTGAGACAGGAGTCCATCTCTTCCAAGTTGTGTACTGGGTGTGCATTGAAACAACTGAGAAGCTGCATGATATACTATATTAGACTAAATATCTGTAACTAATCTCTCTCTTGCTTACATCTGAGAGAAGTTTTCCTCACTTTTAAAGTGGTATTGCTTTGTGTTTAATTATTTTAGTTTTTAATTCAGGAATGGGGTTTTCAAACTGCTTATCTTGTTAGCATCTTCAGAAGGGCTAAAATAACTGCATATTTGATTTTCCTTGTGGCTAACAAAGCACCAGGCTGTTTTGGGGCTGGAGGTTTACCTGTGTCTGACTTGGATGTCTGGATTTTCTCTGTTTGACTAGCAGGTACTTTCTCTGTCAAATTGTTGTGTAGGGTATCTTGCTGACAGGAAGGCACTCATTGCAGCGGTGGGTGAGAGCTTTAGCTGATTGTTTTGTGAGGGCACAGTTTAGGCCCAATGCCTTCCCACCCCTAACCCCACCCACCCCTGGAAATAGTTCCTTTATACCTGAGGTTCTTACATCATTTCCTCAAGAGTGCAAGGTGCATTTCACTGTCATATCCCGCTCTAGCACACTGCACTGACAATATAAGCATACACATTGTATAATATATATATTTCTATATAACCAATCACACACACGCGTGCACACACACACACACACAAAAAGTAGATAAACATGTGGGGAGTAAGTAATGTAATGGCTGTGGGCAGCAGTCTTCCGGGAGTCTTTCTGAGGCTGAGATGCTGTCTCATTTGCAAACAACTATCTGCCCTGAGGGAGGAAGTTGCTTGTCTTCAGGCCGCACTGGACAGTAGTAAGGAAACCTTCCCCAGGCCACACTGGACAATAGGAAGGGAACCTCCCATCCAGGGAGCACTAGCGCCACCACCACTACCTCAGAGGTTGCAAGAAAGCACAGCAGTTGGACCACAGTGGGCTCAGGGAGGGTGAGGATGGTGGAACAGAGGCACACCCAGTCAACTGTTCCACTCCACAATCCATACACCATTCTGGGGAAGCATAGCTTCCTATGGATGCACCCGAGAGAAGACTGATGACAACTGTTACAAGGGAGGCCCACAGGAAGGAGGCAGAGGACACCACAGGAAAGGAAGCAGCTCCTGGTGGGGACTCAATTATTAGGGTATAGAACTGGGGGAGCTGGGAAAACTGAAGTAAGGTGCCTGCCTGGTGCCATGGCTTGAGGGACAGGAAGGCATCCTTAGGATCACGAGAACAGCTGCAAGGAGTCTGAGCTGGACGAAATTGTCCACCTAGGGACAAATGACTTGGCTCATCATGAGATTAGAGCAGTGCAGGAGGACATTGCAGAGTTGGGGAGGGCCTAAGACAAGTAGCACACACAGTATCCTTCTCAGAGGTGCTGCCTGTCAAAGGCATGGGGAGGCGAGGGTAATTAGCACCATGCAGTTTAATGAATGGTTGAAAAATGGTGCGGAGCACAGGGTTTGGCTTCATTGGGGACTGGGGTTCCACCTGAGGGACACCAGCCTATACTGGCAGGATGGTCTGAATCTGTCCAGGAAGGGAAAGTCTTTTGAGCAATCGGTTTAAATGCTTCATTTGCAAGCTTTTAAACTAGTCAAAGGGGAGGCACTGACAAGCAGCAGGAAAATCCCAGCCTCTCCTACAAAACAGGGTACTAAATGAGAAAAAGACTGCGGTAGAACGGTCAGTGGGGGATGCTGCAACAGAAGGTAAAGCCATCAAAAATGGAGAGCAATGAGTACCAATGCCCGTAGTCTGGGTAACAAGCTTCCTGAATTAGTGGCCTTGATGGAGGAGGAACAACTGGATATTGTGGCAGTCACAGAAATATGGTACACTAAACCATGACTGAGACATAAACATACCAGGATACACTATCTACAGGAGGGACAGGGAGGGTAAAAGAGGAGGAGGAGTAGTCTTTACATAAGGGAAGGAATAAAAGCAACAGAAAGGGTAAACAGGGAGGAGAAGAAGCACTGTAGGTAAATTTGAGACAGGCAATGGCACCACAATCGCACAGGGTTAGATACAGACCCTTCTCAGGGGAGGAAATGGACAAGGAAATTATAGAAAGTATACTTAGAATGGCAGAAAAAGGGAGATATTGCTGATGGGTGATCTGAATATGCCAGATGTTAACTGGAGTGCAGTTGCAGCTGCCACTCAAGAGTGCAGTTATTCTAGATGCCCACAGGGGCATGCCTTAGACAACTAGTACTGGAGCCCACCTAGAGGAGCAATATTAGACTTGATTCTCTCAAATAGAGATGGAGAGAGGATCACAGATGTAGAAGTGGGTAGCCATCTGGGAACTAGCGACCATCAACAGTATGGTCTACAATAAACACAGCAATAGAGTCAAGCCATACAAAGACAAAAGTACTGGACTTTAGGAGGGCTGACTTTGCTAAAATGGGTGAGTGCCTAAGGAATGCACTAGCAAATGGGCAGGAAGGAGGTGGAAGAACAATGGGGAATAATAAAACTGCCATCACAGAGGTAACAAGCCTTTGTGTGAAGCAAATAAACAAAACAAAGCGATGTAAGAAACCACTATGGTTCTCAAAGGAAGTGGCAGTGAAGGTTCAAGAGAAAAAGAAAGCATTCAGGAAGTACAAGGAATCGCAGAAGGAGCAGGACAGAGAACTGTATCAGTTAAAGCAAAAGGAGGCTGGGAAGGCAGTCAGAACAGCAAAGGCCCAAACCGAGGAAAAGATAGCCAACTCAGTTAAGAGGGATAAAGCCTTTTATAGGTACATCAGGGAGCCAAGGAAGACCAAGGAGGGATAGTGAGGCTTAAAAAGGGAGGGAGGGTGGCAGAGGAGACTGTGAAAAGGCAGAGATACTAAACAAATATTTTTGTTCAGTATTTACAAATGAAGAGGGGAGTACATAAAACAAACAGTAGAAACACTTGGATACAGACGCTGATACCAGCCCATTTACAGAAGAAAGGGTTCTGAAAGAACTCTTAAAACTGAAGGTGGACAAAGCAATGGGGCCTGATGGGATTCATCCCAGAATTTAAAAGAGCTAAGGGTAGAACTAGTGACAACACTGACTACCCTTTTAACAAATCATGGGAGGATGGGGTGGTACCCGAGGACTGGAGGAGGGCAGATGTGATTCCCCTTCACAAAAGTGGGAGCAAGGCAGAAGCAGGAAACTACAGACCTGTTAGTTTAACCTCAGTGATAGGAAAATGATGGAATCACTTTGAAGGAAAGAACTGTCGAGTATCTAGAGGCCAGAGGCACAGGAACCCTAGGCAGCATGGGAGGAAAGGAGGGAGAGGGGGACATGATAGAAACTTTCAAGTACCTCAAGGAATCAACAAAGTCCAAGAGGGTAGCATCTTTCAAAAAAAGAGGTGCAAGAACAAGAGGGCACAATTTGAAGATAGAGGGGGGGCGGCTCAGAGGTAATTTAAGGAAGTATTTTTTCACAGAGAGGGTTGTGGATGCATGGAATGGCCTTCCGGAGGAGGTTGTGGAGTCAAAATCAGTGGTGGAATTCAAGCATGCATGGGATAGTCATAAGGCAATTCTGGGGGTGGGGGTAGGAAGAAGTAGGCTGCTGGTTAACTAGGATCTGCAGCTTATCCAGTAGGTAGGGAAATGGGCAGACTGGGTGGGCCAAGCGGTCCTTATCTGCCGTCAAATTCTATGTTTCTATGTTTCTATGGATTCACAGCGGGAAGGTCATGCCAGACGAATCTGATAGATTTCTTTGACTGGGTGACCAAAGTAGTAGATCAGGGAGGGGCTGTGGACATGGCCTACCTAGACTTTGCAAGGCATTTGACACAGTCCCACACAAAGATTAATATACAAGTTAGCCAGCCTGGGAGTGGGTCCCAAGATGACAGCCTGGGTAAAGAATTGGCTGGAGAATAGGACACAGAGAGTAAAGTAAATGGAGTCCACTCAGAAGAAAGGAGGGTTACTAGTGGGGACCGAGGTTCAGTATTAGGACTAGTCCTCTTCAATGTCTTTATGTTTATTATTGCAGAAGGAATGGAAGGAAAAGTATGTCTTGCAGATGACACAGAGATCTGCAACAGAGTTTATGCACAGGGTGGGGTGGAAAGGATGAGAAGGGACTTGGCAAGGTTAGAGGACTGGTCAAATGTATGGCAGCTTAGATTCAATGCTAAGAAGTGCAAGGTAATGCACCTGGGAAACAAAACCCAGGGGAAGAGTACACAATGGGGGTGAGATACTAACAACAACAAAATGGAAAGGGACCTGGGGGTAGATATATCAGATGACCTAAAGGTGGGCAAGCAATGTGAGAGGGCAAGGAGGGTTGGGGGATACTGGGATGCATAGGGAGAGCTACCAGTAGAAAACGGGAAGTTATTATCCTCTGTACAGACAGCTGGTGAGACCCCATCTGAGTACTGTGTGCAGTTCTGGAGACCCAATCTCCAGAAAGACATAGACAGGATGGAAGCTGTCCAGAGGAGGGTACCAAATGTGCAGGGTCTGCACCGGAAGACATATGAAGAGAGACTTAAGGAGCTTAATATGTATAGCCTCAAGGAAAGGAGGAGAGGGGACATGATAGAAACGCTCAAGTACCTCAAGGGAATCAACAAAGTCCAAGAGGGTAGCATCTTTCAAAAAGAGGTGTGCAAGAACAAGAGGGCACAATTTGAAGATAGAGGGGGCGGCTCAGAGGTAATTTAAGGAAGTATTTTTTCACAGAGAGGGTTGTGGATGCATGGAACGGCCTTCCGGAGGAGGTTGTGGAGTCAAAAACAGTGGTGGAATTCAAGCATGCATGGGACAGTCATAAGGCAATTCTAGAGGGTGGGGGTAGGAAGAAGTAGGCTGCTGGTTAACTAGGATCTGCAGCTCATCCAGTAGGTAGGGAAATGGGCAGACTGGGTGGGCCAATGGTCCTTATCTGCCGTTAAATTCTATGTTTCTATGTTTTTATAAGTGTCAGAGACACACACAAGCATGGGGTGTCCAGTTTTCCAACTGACCTGGCTTTTTATGTTGCACCGTCTGTGCAAATAAACATATTTGACTGTAGCAGATTTTTGCTTGTGCGTGCCAGATTGTTTTTTACGCGTGAACTGTGCTGTTTGACTGCTTCCAGCAGCACCTTACTGGTTTCAGCAATGTGGCTTTTCTTGAGTATTTGGGACCAGAATTCTTATTGTAGCAGAGCCGACCCTATAGTGAGGAACAGCAGAGCCAGTCATAACTGGGGCTTTCATTTTAAGAGAGCCAGTCCTATGTTTAGCCACAGCACAGTCACCCAGGAGAAGAAGTTTAATTACACAGCCAGCCAATTCCATGCTTAGGTACTGTAGTGCCATTCATGGTCAGAGCTTTATCTTCCCAGAGAGCCAATCCCATGCTTGTCACAGTGCTGCTGATCAGAAATAGCTCCTTCATTTTCCGTAGAGCTTTGTCTCCAATGGCCATGTCTGTCAAGAATACACCCTGGTCAGAGGAATATACCCTTTTCAGGACAAGTGCTTCCCCTGTCCCCACCCCTCCGGGTCCCAAGACCACTCAAACATCTCCCACAGCTTTCCTCCATTGCTAGGGACTCGGGGCTGTCCTTCTTCCTGAGGCTGTCCACTGGGTGGACTGAGATCCGATGTCAGTAAGCACTAGGACCCAGGCGAGTCCAGGAACCCCAGCAGTCATACGGATGGTGCATGGGTTATTCTTTCTGGTTCTCTCCCTTTCCTTTCTCCTCCCCAGGCACAGGCAGAGCCTGCTGATGCCCATGGCTGTGTGCAGCAACAACCGGAGGAGGAGGAGGCAGCCACAGGGCCATTACAGCACCAGCTGTCCGATGCCATCCTTCCGACTGCAGTGCACTGCTGAGCAGTGGCTGCCGTGGTCTGGCCCACCTCCTGATGCAGCATCCCGAGCTGACTTTTTTTTTGTTTATACTTTCTCCTCCTGAGCTGGCTGTCCCTCCAGAGAGTGCCCCCGCCCCATCCACCAGCATCCACCATCCAGCGTGACCGTACTCCCAAGGCTTGCCCAATCCTTCTCCTCCCCTGCTGACCCCGGTGGTCCGTGCACATTCCGAACACGGGTCACCGGCATAGCATGAGGTAAGGCATCAAGCGCTCAGCCTCAGTGCCACTAGGCCGGCTTCCCAAGCTCACTTGAACTTGAGTCGCTTGCATGGCAGTGCGATGAGTTGCCTGGGGCCAACAGGCAGCTGCAGCGTTTGTTTTAGCAACAGATCTATCACATGCTGAGCAACGGCAAAGCCAGGCTGGACCAGGATTTTCCAATGAAAAAAATGCCAAGGACCTCAATGCAAAATACAAAGCAAGGGTTAACCTAGGAGCACATTTGTTGGGCAGCCTAGTGTTAAAGAAACACACAATTACACAGACATATCCCTTTAATGCCAGACATCATTGGTAATATATGCAAATCACCATGAAGGAATTTAAGCTGCCTAGGCTTGTGAAGAAGCAAAGCCCAAACAGCCCCTAGAAACAATTTTCAAAGGCTGAGAACAGCAATTTCAACCTCTGCCGGGTGTTTTTTTGTGTATTTCTCTCCTTCCATGGCAGCGCTGGGCGACTCAGGGTAAGAAGCATTGATCCACCCCCACCCCGCATCACAGAAGTCCAGAATCTGGGGTGGCTGATGTGAGGCAAGCTGGCCATCATGGAGCCCGCCAGCTCCAATTTTTCCTGTTTTCTCCTCCCCTTCACTGCCGATGCATGCTGCGTGTGTGAAGGCACCCACACTGCCGCCCACAACGCCCACCCTTCATGTCCCTCCCTTCCCACACTACCCTCAGGCCTCCACCTGGGGCAGTCATTCAGTGGGGAGCAGCAACCTCCCACCCCGGGTGAGGAGTAATCCTCCAGATGCTCGATCCATCACCTCTTCGCTGAACCCCGCAACCCGCATTCTGGTGTTGCATCAAGAGCCCAGCCCTCAGCGCCACTGGGCTGGCATACTGCAGAGTGTTTTGAGGCCATTTGGCAATATAGTCCTGCTTAAAGCTGAGCCTGTCTACATTCCTTCATGGTGAGCTGTGTACCCATAAAGCCTTGCATTACAGGGTACAGTATGTGATTATGCTCATATATTAAGACTGTCAATAATGTAAAGCAAGACCCCAAAGATATAACTGCTTTTTGTTTTCACAGTAAGACCAGCCTACTCAGGCTGATCTCCAGGTACTGGAATATCTCTCGAGCTTCTCCCCACCTCCTCTACTCTCCCCCTACTTTCTCTACCCTCCTCATCACCCCTCCCCTTTTTCCTTCTCCCACCACTTCTGCTGCTTCTCGTAAGGCCCTTTGTTCTAAATCCCCACATGGGTTGCAGCCCTGATGGTCTTGATTCCAAACTCCTGTATCCCTCTGCTCATTCCATTACCCTCCCTCCCCGCTCAATCCGTTACCCTCTCTATCACCTGCCTCCTCAACCTCTCCTTATCTTCACTCCCTACATGGAAGCTTGCTACAGTCATCCTCCGGAGATATGGCACTCTCTACCTCTGGCAATGACCTCATGGCACAGCTCCAACTGGATTTAAACACGATGGGATGAGGATCAGGGAAGGGGTAGAGGGAGGGAGATGCGAGGGTGGGATCCGGATGGCACACTACGGTCAGGGGCTTAAGTGTCTAGAGCATTCAGTAATTTACAGCAGGGAGTGTGGGGCAGCGGTGTTCATGAGTATTCTTTGGGAGGTAGGGGGTGTCCAGTCTGTAGAATCTAGGCCAGCTGAAGGCAGATGTATGGCAGTGCAGACAGGAGGTAGGAGGCGCTGGTGGAGGGTATCCTAGAGGGGTGAGGGATGAGCAGGGGGTAACAGGTGGGAGGAGGGTGGTGGAGCCCAGACTAAGAGTGGGGCCAGGCAGGGGAAAACGGAGGGGAATTAAGGTGATCCTCTCCCCAGCAGGACAGGAGGCCAAGGGAATGGGTGGATGTTAGAAAAGGAATGGGAAAGGCAAGGGGAGACCAGTGGGAGCACACCCAGAGGTGCTGGTGTTGAGCAGATTCCTCCCTTTGATTGGGGGGGTGAAGGAAGCCTGGGGAAGGAGAGGGAATAGAAGCTGAAGGGGATATGGGTACTGGGGGAAGACCATAGAGGGAAGGGAAGGAAAGGATATAGGTGGAGGTAGGAGAAGTGATGGCAGGGCAGGGAAGGGAGGGAGAAGGAGACGGACAGGCAGGAAGTAGGGGAGGCAGTGCAAAAGACTGTCAGGAAGTCAGGATGCAGATCAGGCAGGAGGGTGGAAAGGTCAGGGTGATCTCAGGATAGACAAGAGTGGAGGAAGGAATAGGTAAAGGGGGCAGCTGGGAAGCATGGGGAGGAGGATGCAGGAAACAGATGGAGAGGGGAGTAGTGATCTTGGAGACTCTATAGTTAAGGAAGTGAGACAGGGGACACGGAGGCTAGGGAAACCCCAGAAAGGTGCAGTGTATGCCAGGGATGACCACAGGGAGAGCAGGCCCACTGATAATCCAGACCATGGGAACGGAGGAGAGGAACCTCACATCATCGCTCACCTGGGAACAAACGACTTAGATGAATGCAAGGTTGGGGCTGTTTAGAAGAGGTTCAAGAAGTGGGAAGCTCTACAGAGGGGTGGGAAGGTTGGTAGCCTTCTAGAGGTGCTACTGGTACTGAAGGCTATCACCGCAAGAGAAGAAAAGGATCAAGAAATTTAATGTTTGGCTCAGGGGTAGTGCAACGAGCAGGGGCTACAGGCTGGTTGAGGCTGGTGGGGGTACCTGAGAGAATAAGGCCTCTATGCAACCGGATAGGATACTTCTAAGTAAAGAGGGTGCTAGGGGTGGAAAGCCAGATTTTGGGGGGTTACATGACCCTTAGTCACCTGGTGGAGGAGGCCGAACAGCCTCCCTCCCAATCAGGACAGGATAGGGTTTCAGATGTGAAGCACAGGGGTGAGAGAAGGCGGTGAGACTGGGAGTGGGGGTAAAAGCAGGAGAAGGGGGCTCGAGTCATACTAGAAGGTAGTGTCTCTGAATGGTACGGAGCCTAAAGAACAAAATGACTGAGATGCAGTCACTGATGGCCAAGGGAGAGGTGGACATGGCAGCCATCACTGAGACATGGGCCACTCAATCATTACTGTACCTCTCTGCCCCTGGACATAGCTATACGAGGGACGAGGGAAGGAGGAGTGGCTTTGTACGTGAGAAAAGAGATAACCTGTACTAGGTAGGAGGTGGATGGAAGGACAGGGTGCTGTGGGTACAGGTACAGTCCACAAAAAGGCAGAGAGCTTAGATAGAGTGGTGTAAAGGCCACCACACCAGAACAAAGAATTAGACAGGAACTGGGGTCCAAAATTGTGGAGATGGCCAACGGGGAGGGTGATTATGTGGGACTTCAGTCTGCCTGGGGCAGATTGGAAGATACTGGCTGCCACCTGTACCACGACTCAAGAGCTGCTGGATGCATTCCAGAGTGGTTCCTGATAAAAGTGTCCTACAACCCACCATGGAGAGGTCCATACTGGACCTGGTCCTGTCTAACGGTGCACATGTCCAAGAAGCAAAAGTGAAGGCACTGCTTGCATAGCAACCACCACAGCGTGGTTCCATCTGGACATGGCAGGAGACAAAACAAGGGTTATAGCCTTCAGGAGGGCAAACCACAGTAGGATGGAGAGATTCTGGGAGGGTGCCTTGCTGGGACAGGAAAGTGTTGAGGTGGACCAGAAATGGGCCATAATCAAGGAGTGGCTGTTGGCAGCTACCAACGGTGTGTCAAACTCAAAAATCTAAAGCCAAAAAGCCCAACTAGTATGATAGGGAGGTAGCCCAGGTGGTGAAGGGTAAGAAGTTAACCTTCAGGAACTACAAGCACACCCAGAAAGATGAGCGCAGAGAGGAGTACTGTACCAAGGTATGGAAGACAGGCAGAGCAGTCCAGCTGGCCAAGGCTAAGAGCTGCAAATGGCAGAGAGGGTGAAAACAGGGGAGAAGGCCTTCTTCCCACAGATCAGGGAGAAGAGGAATATGAAGGATACAACAGTCAGGTTGAGAAGTGTTGGGGGGCGGAGGGAAGTGACGAGAAATCAGGAGTACAAGTATTTCTGTTCTGTCTTCTACTAAGGAGAAAAGATGGTCCAGTATTCGGGGTAACGGGTAAGTGGGGACACAGATGGGAGACTGAAGTTACCAGGGTGAGAAAAGGGCTTAAAGGTTCTGAAGGAAGACAAATCTCAGTACTGGATGGCATACATCCGAAGGTGTTGAGGGGGTGGCGATGTGCTGAAGGGACTGCTGGCTGACCTGTTTAACATCTCACTGGAGTTGGAGGAAGGTACCCCTGGACTAGAAGACAGCACATGTAGTGCCATTACACAAAAGCAGACTGAGGGATGACCCTGGTAACTACCCACCAGCCAGTCTGACTTGATAGTGGGGAAACTCATGGACCCATACTGGAAGACTGGTAAGCTTTCTAGAAGACAGTGAGCTCCAGGACGAGAAGCAGGATGGTTTTTGTCAGGGTGGTCTTGCCAGACTAATATGACTGATTTCTTCGCTTTGGGTAATCAGGACAGTGGACAGGGGGTCAAACGGGAAGATCCTGTATCTGGATTTCAGTAAGGCCTTCAACTGTTCCCCACAGGAGATTAATCAGAGAAGCTGGAAAATCTGGAAGAAGGGAGAAGGCAAGCTATATCGGTCAGAAACTGGCTGCAAGACAGAAGTCAGAGGTGGTGGTGGAGAGTTCTCGGAGGTTAGGCCAGTCACTAGTGGGGTCCCACAGGGCTCAGTGCTTGGTTCTGTGTTTAACATCTTCATCAGCGACACTGCCAATAGGATGAAGGGTAAAATATGCCTGTCTTTGGATGACACGGCTCTGCGGGGCAGTAGACACAGAGAAGAGGAGACGGGACCTCTGGGAGGACCTGGCTAAGCTACAGAAATGGTCAGGTATTTGGCAAAAGAGAGTCAATGCCAGAAAGTATAAGGTACTGGGGCAAAGAACCCAGAGACCAATTACTGGCTGGTGGTGTGCAGGCTATCAGGTCAGAGGAGGAGAAGGACTTGGGGATGATCATCACGAGTGACCTGAGGTACTTAGCACATGGCAAGAAAGTGGCAGACAAAGTGAATCACATGTTGGGCTGCATAGCGAGGGTATAACCAGCAGGAAAGTGGAGGTCATTCTGCCACTGTACAGATGTCTAGTGTGGGTGCCTTACCTAAAGAAAGACATCAACCTGCTGGAAATAGAGCAGAAAAGGGCAACCAAAATTATCCAGGATAGCAAGGCAGAACATACGAGGAGAGATTTAGGGATCTCAACATGTACTCCTTGAAGGATAAAGGAGAGGAGCTGACCCAGTGGCTGAGGGTTGAGGTGCTGGACAGCACCTTCGAAGCTGGGGCTGGGGGTCGGTAGGGAGGGAAGGGACTGAGCATCCAGAGAACAGCCTCCCTTCCCTGGGGAGGGTTACAGGGATGCACCACCAGAAGCGGCACCTGGTGGCTGTCAGGTACAGCACAGACTTGCAGGGCTACGCCTGCAGAGGAGGAGCTCCGCGGTGGGCAGCTGACATTGCACGCCCAAGCTCCTCGGGACCACTAAGCTTGAAAATCCTCCCACTGCCTGGTGAGATGACGGGAACCCCAGAGGCGTGCCCACATCCCACCATCGGCCCTGTGCACTCAGGAATCCCATAGTCGACCCGGCGATGAGGTAGGTCCTCTAATCCTGGTACAGGCCACCATGGGAGGCTGGATCCACCCGGAGGTGATCCAGGGGCTGAGCCTGCCACGGTGTCTGGGAGGGGTGAACCTGGGTGGATTGCAAGGGTTCAGACAGGGAGTGAGAGGCACAGCCCGAGGGTACCCCTGAAGGATGCCCCAGGCTGGAGAGAAACAGAATTATAAAAAAGAAAAAGGATAAAAGGAGAGGGGTGACATGATCAAAACCTTCAAGTATCTAAAAGGTTTCAACAGAGTGAGTTCTGATCATCTCTTCAACCTTAGTGGAAACAGAACCACTGGGGCAGTGCCTCAAACTGGTGGGGAGAATATACAGTAGAAAATGAGGAGGCACTTTTCACGGAGAGGGTAATAGCTAAGTGGAATGAGTTGCTGGAGGAACTAGTCCCCTGAGGACAGTGATGGCTTTAAGATAGGTGGACGGAGTAATTAATGGGAAAGTTGCATGCAGAGGAAGGGAGTGGGGAGGAGGACATCAGCGGGGGTAGTAGATAATGGGGGTGGATACTGAAGGATCTGCAGTCTCGCAGACATGATAGACTGCAAGGCCTTTTCTGCTGGCTCACTTGTACGCTCAGATGTGTAACAACATCCAACACTGATTCAGTGTAAACCAGCTGTCCCTCAATGCCAAAAAACAGTCTCTATGGCTTTGGCACCAGGCAGAGGCTTGCAAGATTCACCCATTCCCCTCCTACATACCCCTTGATGGTGCAGCAATTGAAGATGTGTTCTCCCTTCAAGTATGTCGGGGTTTGGTTGGACCATCACCTTGATTTCTCTATTCATGTGCACGCAATCCACAAGAACTGCCATCCCAAACGTGGTGTTCTTACAAGAATAACAGGAGCATCCTCCTCATGCCCACAGAGAGATCCTCTTGAAGATGATACTCCCATTTTTGACAATGGTGATATCATTAACAGTTCTGCTCCCAAGTCCACTTTAGCCAGACTGGACTCCCCTTTCATTTTTTGTCGATCTGCTGTTAGCACACCCCAGCGCCTCACCACTGTTCTTTGTACACCCCCTCCTCCCTCCCTTGATGCCTGTGGCCAGGCTGATCAGTGGGTCAGCAAATGTGGATCATATAACCCTATCCACAACTGACAAGGTGGTGTCATTCAGAAGGAAACCCAATTACATCTCATCTGACAGCTGACCTCGTGGACCTGGTTCCACCAGCAGTAACTACATCTTGGTCTGATTTAAACTTCAGCAGCTGGAGACCATCCAGTTCAAGATCTCTTCTAGGCATTGTTCCAGCAACAAGACCACCCCTTGCCCCTCAGGAGCAAAGGAAAAGTACAGCTGAGTATCATCTACATAGCAGTGAGAACTCACGCCATACTGTCTAATGACCTGTCCTACCGTAACATATACACTGCAAAAAGCATGAGGGATAGAACTGACATCTGAGGAACACCACAGATGATCACAGCTAATCACAATGAGCAAGTCTCCATCACAGCCCTCTGCAATCTACTTGACAAACGACTCAAACCATTTCATGGCTGTTCCGTGAATCCCATATGTTCCTAAAGGCACTACATCAAAACCCCATGGTCCACAGTGTCAAATGCAACCAAGAGAATAATAAGAATGACAATAGATTACTCCTTTATCTCTCATCAAGAGTAGGTCATCAAACACTTTGACAAGTGTGGTGTTGGTGCTGTGACGAGATCTGAAATGCAACTGGGAAGATTCACAGATGTATTTTTGATGTGAACCTCCAACTGATTTGCAACCATCTTCTTTATAGCCTTCAGTAGACAGGGAAGGCTCAAGACAAGTCTATTTATTCTGTAGCACATCTGGTTCCAGAGATGGTTTCTTTAGAGAGGTTTAACTGACGGCTTTTCAGCTCTCCAGGTAAACAACCGCTGGTCAGGAATAGCTGACAATGACAGCAAACACTGAACCAAGAGCCCCACTGCCGCCCACTAACAGACGCTTGGGGCCTGGGTCCAAGTCACAGCAGGTGGGATGCAGCCCACAGATCACCTCAGATACCTCCACCAAAGATGCTGGTTGAAACTCACACCATAAACCTAGAGTGTCCTCATACCTTTCAGCTCAGCTACCACTGGCCCTTGAAAGACTAACTGTAGAGATCCAGCCCTTATGGAGGATACTTTGTCCAGGAAGAAACAAACAAACATGTGACATCTATCTTGTGACAACATCCTCTGGACTGTAGACACAGGGATATATTACTCTGTCCACAGTGCCGAAGCTCAGCCGGTCTGTTTCCACCTGAAGCAATAACCCATGACAGGAACTCTGCCTTTTCTAAGTTACTGCCCTCTGAAAGTCCATATCATATGCCCTCAGGGCCATCCTGTCCTCTGCAGAGCCTAACCTTTCCAGGAATGCTCCAACTTCCACCCTGATGTCTTCAACTGTCTCAGCTCATCATCATTATACCATGGTGAGCTATGATGGGAGGTGAGTGGGCGGATAGGGGTTGGTGCGATACAGTCCAGCGCAGCTGAGATGGCCACTGAACCACCCACACACATTCTCCATGACTGAGATGTCCAGTATGTTGAGGAGCTGTTTAGGGTTACATAACGGGCGGTACTAGACCATCTCCGCCAGGGAATATATTCTATCCTGCTAATGTGCCATATCTCTATAATGGATGGACTATCTGGTGAGAGGCTAGTTTAGATGTTGCCCATTCAGTCCCTGACTTCCCAAGTGAGACTGCTACAACAAGGCTGCCAATTAGTGCTAATCTGTAGGTGATTTCGTTATGTGGACATCTGTCCTCTGGGATCTGGAGTGAGACCACCATAACTCATTTCAGACTGGCCACTGAGCAGCCATCAGATAATCACAGCTTTTGACCAGTACCAACCTGGGCTGGACTCAACCCAGATTACAAAGAGGGTTTGTGAAATAGAGCTTCCTGACTGGCTGTAAATAGTCTGTTACTCTTAGTTGAACATATTTATTTATTTAAAAGTTGGTAATCGAAAGACACGCTGAGCCGGGCTCATTTCCAGGTGCGACTCGAGGATATACACATATGTAAAGTCCGATCAAATCCTAAACAGGGTGCACCTCTATTTGAAAATAACCATTTTATCATAGCAATGAGGCATCTCAAGGGTTATGTTACTGTTCAGTTGATCACCTTCCATGGGTATGCAGCACTCAGCTATGCCTCACGCCACCATAGTCCACCCCTAGAGCATTATTAACAGAACATTAACATAGCCCTGATTTTGCCTTATTGCTTAAGAACTGGAAATAAGCGGCCCTTACCCATTGCCAATCCATGGAGCCCTCCAGTCATTCAAGTATTATTAAAACATTTGGTTACATTTCTGCATAACAGAAAGATTTCCACAGATCTACCTCCCAGCATGATCATATAATCCAGGAAGGCAAAGCAGAGATATAAATTTATTCATCTGCTTCAGAATAGGTTCACTGGGACAAGAGTCCGCCTGTTTTTCAGACAAAACCCAAGCCATATGGCAAAGCTGGTTACAGACATGGTAAAAGGCACATAGCAGAATAATTACAAGGCTGGTTGGCAGCAATGCATAAACAAACAGAACTCCATCGAGACAATTTATAATGGAATAGGATGTAAGCTCACAGCGTGGAAGTATAGGACTAGGCTTATTTAAAGTAAATAACATACATAAAAGTACAAATTATACACAGAATCATAAATAACTAGGTACCAATAAAAGCCATACTACATTAGGGAGGTGGGGTAGGGTGCAAGGATGAGAAGGCCCATCATATAGTTTGGGTAGCAGTGGCACACAAACTGGGACATTAAGTATTCATTATGTATACATATGGAACCCCCTTCTAAATGGGGACTTACTTTTGAGCTCCAGCGAGCCTCAGCTCTCTGCCCTCACCTCTACTGGCTTGTCACCTGGTCTCCTACCATGGACTGCAGCAGCAGGGGCTAGGCCTTGAAGGAGCAGCTCTCACCTCTGCTGGCTCATCACCTGGTCTCCTACCATGGATTGCGGCAGCAGGGCTAGGCCTTGAAGGACCTGCACAGTGATTCTTTGGGACCAGCTGGTGTACCCTGTTGACTGGGCTTGCACTCGCACAGAGGGACGGACTTGAACTGCGCTATGGAGCACATAAGGTTTTCCATCAGAACCGTCTATACTGGACCAAATGGGAATGCAAACAAACATGGCCGCCACCCTGATATTTTGCTCTTTGTCCCTCTGCTGGAATATGGGCTAGGAATCACTGGATAGGTTTCCCACAAAGGATAGCCAAAGAGAGGGCAGGGCACCTGAAGACCAGACAGTGAACCCAGACGTTGCATTCAGGGTGTGAGGGCAAAGGATCTGTCATGAATCATCTGGCCAATTGAGTGGCCCATTTGTATATCACCCTGCACCCAAAAGGACTGAGCCAATCGGGGATTGCGGCTGCCTACTGAAGACTGCAGCTGGAGCAAGGCTTGGAGCAAATCAGTTATGAATGTGTTAGAGAAAATATTTGTTTGGGAGAGTGAAGAGAAGCACTTTCTACATGGAGTGGTGACAGCAGAAAGGCCAGAGAATCTGTACTGACTAGGGCAGCTACCCTTAGAGACTTGTCCCAGCACAGGACAGTAGTCCAAACAGCCAGAGACAGAGTTTGTCACAGATGTTTCCAGCCACCAGCTCATCCTTAGGAAGTCCCCATGTATGGCAGAAGCAAAGGAAAATTCCCTTTGTAAAGGATGAAGACCAGCAATGGTCATACCTGAAGTAAATGCAAATGAGGCTGAGAAGTCTGCCCCATGGCTCGGTCCTATATGCCACAGGAAGTGCTGTGACTGCCTTGTCACCAGCTAACAGCACCTGAGTTGCAATAGTGGCAGCTCTGCAGAGAGGTTTATCTTCACGTGCCTGTTGGGGTACAAGTCTTTGCAGAACAATAAGTAACCGAGCAGGTCACAGTTCTGCAACACGTGTACTAAGCTACGAGTAGCTAGACAGGGAGGCAGTATAGCGAGTGGTTTAAGGCTCTGAGCTGCACATCTGGTGACATCCAGCAGACCAGACCTGGGTTTGAATCCCACAACTTCCACTTGCATACCAGAGACCCTAAGCAAGTCACTTAACTCCTCTGTGCTCCCCAGCTCCACTCTGTAAAAAGTCGTTTAGTGTGCTACCTCCTGGTTGAACAACTGAAAAAAAAAAAAGATACATTAAAGAGTAGGGTGACAAAGCCCCATGCAGGACTATGTCTGAGGACCGCCCTGGCAGATCACCTGTATTTAGGCCATCTGGGCTAAGATTACAAATAGTCTAAAGGACTGTTCGCTGGTTTAGCGGGCAACTATGTATGATGTGCTTATACAGCATGAGTCAAATGTCAGGAAGGTACAATTTTGGGGGCTTAGCAGCAGATGCTCCTAAGTGGAGCTCCCATGGGGTGCTTATTTTCTGGATTAAAAACGACTTTTACATTTGATCGAAAAATCCTGCATACAGTGGCAATGTCCTAGTTACTGACTGGAAAGATGGTCAAACCTTGAAATGGGCGGAAGAAGACTGAACACTTACATTGATGTTTTCACATTTGAAGGACTGTGAGTACTGTCAGGTCCAGACTGCCTCCAGTTACCGACTTAGCTCTGTCCTTTGTTAGCAATACTGACACTGATTATCGTAAGCAGCAGAGTTCAAACTGACTCCTTTTCAGCTGCAACCTGGGGAGGGGAGGGAAGAGCAAGAAGATACAGCACAGACATTCCAGCAGAGGCACAGGAAACAAATACAGAAACAACAGATATAGATTCCCAGTGTACAAAGGTATGAAACAGCTGCAGTGGAATGGTACTTGTCAATCACTTTACATCTACCGTAAACATAGTCGAACACAATATACAGACATCACAATATGCAACAGATTAAATCCCATTCTACCGGGCATAATCCACACAGACCAGACCCGGTTTCATTGTGGGCTGACAGGCCCTGATGGGTTCGCCTCGCTCTGAACCTGGTAGACACAATCCAACGCCCTGCACTCGCCATTTTGATGAGTCTGGATGCAGAGAAGGCGCTGATAGGGTCTTGTGGGGATTCGTTCTCAGTACTGGAGCACAGGGATTCCCAAAATCATTCATGGAACACTATCTAAAGAGCTTACACCACGGGACCCGAGCCTATGTCAGGGGATAAGCGGAGGAGTTTCTGGTTGATTTGGTTGGGCAGGGCACGCTAAGGGTGCCCTCTGTCACCCCTCCTGCTCACTCTTACATTGAGCCACTGGCGGAAGCTGTGAGGAGGGCGGAGTGGGTATCTGGGGTGGAAGTGGAGGTATCCAGAAAAATATCATTATACGCAGATGACATCCTGCTATGCCTCACTCATCCCCAACAGTCCATAGAACAGGTGTGGCCCTTACTAGAAGAGTTCGGGAAACATTCGGTTATTCCCTTAACAAAACCAAGACAGAGGTTTTAAGCTTCTTCTGTTATCCCTCTGAAGAGATACGCTCATTCCTGCCCTGAACTGGTCTGTGGACAGGATGAGATATTTGGGACAAACATCACCAAACAACATTCACAATTATTCAAAGCAAATTATGCACCCCTGACAAGTGCCCTAAAAAGACCTAGAGAGGTGGTCACTGACCAACCTTCCCATGCACTCCAGGATTTATTCTATAATAATGAATGTGCTACCTAAATTTTTATACTTGTTCCAATGTCTGCCACTGTTCATCCATAAATCAAATTTCCAAACATGGCACAAGATGATCTCGAAATGTATCTGAATAACAAAAACGCAAATTAACTTAAAGATCCTACAAACTCATAGTAGCAAAGGGGTAGGTCACTTTCTGAACTGGAGGATTATTTCCTTGCAGTGCAATTGAAAACGCATTGCAATGGTCTAACCCGAACTCCACTGCAGGTTGGAGGGACATGGAGAGGTGAGGAAGAAGAGGATGGAGGTTGCCCTTGAAGACCGACTAGTCACACCCTTGACCTCCCACAGTCATCCTCCTCCTAAACTGAATATAGTCGGAGACACAATTTGATCAGTCCATAGGCTATGGCAAAGTACAAATTAAAAACTTCAGTTTGGCCCTGAAAACACTAGCGTGGGATTGTGGTTTTCCCAGGTCAACACGCACCTTCCGACAATGGGATAGGGCTGGCTAGAGTATCTGGGCCAGTTTTACAGGGAACCACGGTTCTGGATTTTATTACCCTTAGGAACATGTTTGACCTACTAAGCTCAGACCACTTTAGGTTTCTACAAGTCAGAACCTACATCACTTCTTTGCAAAGGAAAGATAGAGACTACCAGGGCTGCTCCCTTTTACTGTCTATTAAAAGGGCAGATTGGCTTGGTACACAAAAGGCCTGATTTCTCATTTTATAAATCGCTGGCTGCAGTGAGGAGGATCCACTAACCAAAATCAAGATCATGTGGCAGGAGGAGGCTAACTCAGACCCCTCCCAATATCTGAATGGAGACCTATCTTCTGCACAGCCAAAAGGATGCCCGTCCCTCTCTGGCAAGAGTTTGCCTGGAAGATGAGGGTTTGATACTTTCTCACCCCAAAACATTAAACAAAAGGAGTACAAATTATCTATCTCAGTGCTGGAGGGCTTGTGAAGAAGAGATGGCGGTCACCTCCACATTTTCTGGGCTTGCCCGAGACTTCAGACATACTGGAGGGAGGTCTCTAATGCGTTAAAAGATATTTCTCCTTGATCACCCGCTGGAGTGGAAAGAGGCAGTTTGGGTGTTCTTCCCATGGGCTGGAGAGGGGCCAACTCAATGTACCTCTGGGTGGTACTTATAACTGCGCCCACAAAGCCTTCATGAGATCATGGCTTAACCCTCTCCCCTAGTAGACAAGATTGGATAACGGTGGTCCAGAACATCTCTGAACTAGAAGAACTCACCTTTAAAATAAACCAAAGAGTTGCTCTTTACACCCAGAGATGGACCAAATGGGAAATCTGGGGAATCAGTTGAGGGAACGGGAAGGGAGGGAGGTGTCTCAAAATAAATGGAATAAAGTAACATAAAAAAAGCTCTGAAGAGATAATGAAATCTTTCTTCTCCTACTGTATAATTATAATAATTGCTTATAAATTCATGGAATATCCTACATATGTGTAAACTAAGCCTGGAACCTAATGGATTCTCTGTCTATCCTTTTGATAATAATGTCTTTACATCTGATTTATGTATTAATGTACCTGTATGTTGTCAATAAACTTGAATTTAAAAAAAAATATGCAACAGAGACAAAATAAATGCCCAGGAATGATATAAAGGACTAAGCCAAGGCACACAGCCCGAAAAATTTAAGCCAGGCCATTGGAGCAAAACTATATCACAAATGTAATAACAGGCCAAGCTAGCACAGTGGTAGAGTTACTGCTTGCCATCCAGATGACCCGGTTCACACCCGAGCCTGGGACATATGGTGCTGTCCATCGAGGCAAGGTCAGTTGTCCTTTGGGCCTCCTTCCTCAGGGAGGAGGCACCTCCTTCCACTGCATGACCGGGAGGGGTGTTGTGCAGGAAGGAATAAGCAGTCTCTAGGCTGACCTCATGCTGGCATGCACCCATTCACCTGGCAAGCGCAGCGAGGTGTAGTTTGCCTAGAGTGGGGCCAGCAGGGAGTTCTAAAAGTAGAGAGGGCTTACCCATCCTTCAGATGGCCCTAATAGGTGGATGCCGGGTCAACTCTCAGGACCGCGCTCTGGGGTGGGATAAGAGGAGGGCTTAGCAGGTGATAAAATACCCCAGCAGCACTGGGCAAATGAAGCCATCCCTCCCCATGCCACAGCAGGGTCATTTCTACTCTTCCCATGCCTCGTTGGCTCCCTCCTCATGGTCCCCGACCATCAAGTGAAGTATCTCCTCCTGGTTTGGCGGAACTAGGTGGTCCTGCTTCGGGGATAAGCCATTGTTATGGTTGGGGTATCTGGGAAAGGTTCTTGAACAAAGGCTAGTGGTGGGTAGGACCACCGGAGGACTCTTGCAGCGGTACAAGGGCTTGGGTAGGTGGAAGGAGGTTCTGGCAGATGGTGGCAAAATAGAAACTAAAAAAGTGTAATAACAGCACCTTTGAAGGAATCTGTCTTAGGGCATGGGTCAAACCAGGAGTCACCTCAAGGCCACATCAGTACTCTAGAGGACCCTGATAAGAAACTGAGAGCCTCTAGGGCAACTGTGACAAGTCTGAAGGGGCCTTGAAGTGTTCCTTGAGCATGACCTTCACAAACTGGAAACTGGAGATGGAATACATTGCCTTAGGGAGGCTTCCTTCTTCTAGGATGTTCAATGTGAACTACTTACTTTCTCAGCAGAATACCAACAGGACTTTATTGCACTGACTTTTCATTTGTTTGCAGTTATCATATATATATATATATATACATATATATATATATATATATATATGTATTAGAATGCACAGTGCTATTAAATAAGGCAAGATCTGTGAGCTGTTAAAATGCGGCCCCATCCTTGTGCACTGTGGTTGAGTTGCTGTGCATTTTCTCTGTCACAGACAGGAGGTTTCATTTCAGTTTATTTTTCACCAGGAAAATGACTGGTACAGCCTTTTCAGTCATGCCTGACGATGTACATCATAGATACAATAATACACTCAATAAGTACAAACAGTAACAAACACATAAAGGTTTCTGATGCAGTTATGATGCAGTACTCTTGTTTTTGCTTTACAAATGCCTGCATTAAAATGTTAGCAGTTCCAAGTATTCCATATACGTATCACAATATAACCTTTGAAGCAGTGGCTGAGCTGGTGGGGGCTGGGGAGTCGCCTCCTGGCTGCCCCAGTGAGTAGTGGTGCCCCATCACCATCTTTATTCACTGTAAAGTGCCCATTGTGGAGCCCATGAATGACTGAATGGCCACCCCGGTCTCAAATGCTCCCAAACCTGGCTCCGCCACTGCTTTGAAGGGGAGGTAAGAATTATTTTACCTTGTTAGACTAGCGGGGTGCACAGAAACTGCTCACAGATAATCTACAATGAGAACATTGCTGGTATGTAACTTGCAATGTCAAGTGGTATGCAATTTGACATGTCAATTGAATATGTTTGACAGCTGCTATTGCTGTTTCGCTTTTCACAGTTTCTGGTTATCTCTTGTTAGATTTAGAGATGCTCCTTGGGGTTAAAAGTTCTACAACAGTTCATTCCTCGCTTACCTAGTTGGGATATTGAAGGTTAGTCAGCCACTTTGGCAAAAGAGCATTGGGTTAATATAAGATCCTTTTAATGTTATTCCTATTAAGCGCTGTGCTTTACTAGCCGTTGAATTAACTCTTCATTGCTGCAATTCCCTATACAGTAACTACAGGAAGGTGTCCACTAATTCCTAAGTGAATGCTGTTGTAATTGATTCATGTATCCTTTGTTAGACAAAGCACAAAATGGTTTTAGACCAGCTAAGTCAACTATCCCACCCTGCTTCACCCTTCTCACCTTATTTATAAATACATTGTTATCAAACCGTTACTGCTGTTTTGTTAATTTGAAATCTGCATTTCACACACTGAGTAGGAAAAACTATGGAACATTTTGAAAGAAACTGGAATGGACCCATTCTTATTAGGTGCAATCATTCATCTGCATCATAACACTTGGTGTAAAGTACAATAAAATCTACACTAACATAGGTATTCACCAAGGTGCATTTTAGCACCCACATTGTTCTGTATATCATTAAGATCATTAAAATCTCTATGATGATGATGATTTTCATAATCCTAGAATTGCTGAATATCCAGTCTCATGCCTGTCATATATAGACAATGTCGTTCAGATCACTATATCATTTTTGGGCCGCAAAGAAAAGTAAATATGTTTTGACCTGTGTGGATAAATACATTTAACTATTAAATAAAACCCACAATTTTAGTATTTACTACGCTTAGAAATGCAAATGTCCATCTCTTTTTTTGTATTATTTATTTATTAGGTTTTCCAAGTAAACGTACAAACTCTCACAGAGGATAGCAATAGTGCAGTCAACAAATACTGTAATTCTCTTACAACGGAAGGTAGAAACACTCTCTTGAGTTACAGCATGCGGAGGCATGCCAGTTAAAATATACCAAACTAACAATCCAAAATGCATGCAGCCAAGGAAGATTACGGGAATCAGAAAGGATGTAAACCGTTTGCCTTGATTACCAAAATGACATCTCGTCAATACAGTCCCCCACTGTAACATAAAATGTAGACATAAATCAATCTCAAGTCCCACTGCTCATTTCTTATCCAGACCTGCTACAACGCTAATAAGTTAGGAAAGACTGTATGGGCTATTATTTGAGTACAATAATTGTTTGTTTGTTTATTTCTTATATTTCAACCAGATAAGGTAATTAGGCAAGCCTGTTTACAATACCGTCCTGCTTAGAAAACTTAAAACATATGTTGCAATAAATATACAGACATTAAATACAACTACTGACATTCAACAATTTAAAGAACAGTTACAAACACATACAGCATTTAGAAATTCATTAGTAACAAGTACATCTAAACAAGTTCAAATCTAATATAGCAGATTTAAAAGTCTGATAAGAGGGCATATTGCATACACTAGGAGGAAGAACTTCCATCCAACAGAAGCATATAATCAAATTGCATTTTCCCATTTCTAGTATTTATAATAGGAATTATTAATCCTCCTCGGGTATCTCATAAAGAATAATTAGAGACTCATGAAAAGTTTAGAAATAAAGTAATCAGGAGCAAGACCATTATAACATTTATACAAAAGCTACAGAACATTTGGTCCCTTCTTAAACTTAGGGAACAGTTTAAGCTACAGGCTCGTCGCCAATGCTGATAAGATGAGCATGGCCCTTAATATCCGGCACAAATCTAGCCAACTTATATTGAAGTCTATCAAGCTTCAGTAAATTATGTTCAGTTGAATTATCATAGACCATTGAACCATAATTAATCAAAGGAAGAATTACTGTCTGAACAGTCTTGCTCTGGTTTCCTGAGTCATAGATCAACCTGAGCAGGACTCAGATTCTCTCATTACCGTCCACCGGTGATGGTGGTGAATTCCTGAAGGGTTCGCGGACTTCATCGTTGACATGGCACTGGAGTCGCCTAGATGGTTAATTCTGGGTGACTTCAATGCCTGGGTGACGATGAACTCTCTTTGGAAGAACTTCCTCCAACTTATGTCTATGTTGGGCCTATGCGCAGGTAGTTACCTCTGCTACCCATATAGGTGGACATTCATTGGACACAGTTTCTACTGGATTTGATGTCTCCAGCATTTGGAGGAGGAACCAAATGTCTGGACAGACCATCACACCATAAGATTCAGTTTTGGGGCACCCCTAATAGGCCTATCCCTCGGAGATGGTCCAGTATCGCCTTTAAGGGTAAATCCAGAGGAGCCTAATGGCGGTACTGAGCCCTGTCCGGTATTTGAATGAGAGCATGGGTCCAGGGGCGTGGTTATTGCCTATAATAAGGCGGTGACCAGGGCCCTGGATCGAATTGCTCCTTAGTTCAGAAATTGCCACTCACTTGTACGCCCCAAAGACTCCTTGGTTTGATGAGTCTCTTTGAAGGAGCCGAGGAGGGAAGGATAACAGAGAGAGCATGGCGGAAATCTTGCCTGGATGCCGACAAACTTAGATTGATGGATCATTATGTTATCTATCAATTGGCAATATCCCGTAAGAAGTCAGAATTCCTGTCCAGGGAGATTGCTGCAGAAACTGACTGCTCAATTTCTTCGGACTGTTGACAGATTGTGCAATCCACTCTGTCTACAGTCTGAAGAGATTTTTCAAAAATAAAGTGTGATGAGCTTGCTCGATTTTTGCTGATAAGATTGCCGGCATTAGGTGATCTCAACCAGGTTCAATCTACAAGGGCTTGCAGTGGTCGCGAGGGAAGCAAACACCTGTGTCACCTGGTCTGACTTTGGTAGGTCGAATTCATGGACATTATGAGAATTGTCCAGACTGTACGTCCAACCAGTTGTAGTTTGATCCGGCCCTACGCCACTTTTATTAGGTTGCGAGATATTATCTGTCCGATCATTGCTGAAATTGTCTGAAATCCTTGAAGCAGGGATCTTTCCTGAACTCTGAAGGAAGTGGTCGTCAATTACCCTAAAAACCTTCACTGAATCCGGACTGTCCAGCTAACTACAGACCTATCTCTAACCTCCCTTCTTGGGTAAGGTTATTGAAAAGGTGGTTGCACTGCAACTGGACGACCATCTTATAAATCATAATGTCTCTGATACTCTTCAATCAGGATTTAGGAAAAGATAGTACTGAGACTGCTCTTGTCCGGTTCTAAATGATCTCCTGATAGCGAGGGATCAAAAGGCTTGTACTATTCTAGTCCTTCTTGATCTCTCTGCAGCTTTTGACACTGTGGACTATGGTGTGCTTCTGAACGCCATGGTTCCACTGTGGACTGTCTGGTACGGTCCTACAGTGGTTTCAATCTTTCTCACAGGGCGGAGACATAGGGTTATCACTGAATTTATTCCTCTGATGCCGCCTCCTTGCCTTGTGGGGTTCCATAGGGTTCCATTTTGGCACCCATGTTGTTCGCTGTCTACATGCTGCCATTGGGAGACATTATTAGGCAATATGGCTTGGGTTTCACTGCTTGCAGATGACACCCAGCTATATTTGTCCTTTAGCCCCCGGCAAGAAGATGCAGTCTCTAAACTTAACAACTGTCTATCCGAGATCAGTGATTGGATGAGTGCCAGCTGCTAAGGTTAAACCGGATAAGACTGAGGTGTTGGTGGTGGACCCAGGTCGCGTCGGAGGCGTGTTGTAGGGCTGGTCTTCCCTCGGGTATATGGATCGATGGGCCCAGCTCTCGACCTCAGACCGGTAATGTGAATCTGGCGTTATTACTGACGACAGTTTGACGCTGAAATCCCAGGTGTCATCTGGCCACAACCCTCTTTACCATCTGAGGAATATCGCTCGGTGAAACACCTGTTCCTCCGCTGACCTCCCGACATTAGTCCATGCCTTTGTTACTCGCCTTGACTACTGCAATGCCCTGTACCTAGGGATGCCGGGGTTGATATCCGCCGCTGCAGCTGGTGCAGAACACTGCAGCCAGGCTTTGACGGGACATCAATGAGGAATCATATTATGCCTTGTGCGCTAACTGCACTGGCTGCCGGTTCAGTGGCGGATCACCTTAAGGTCAGTTTACTGACCTATAAAGCCCTACACTCAACAGGGACCGCGATCATCTGCAAGATCTGCTTGTTCCCTATCGTTCTCCCCATTACCCGCTTCCATCGACGAGGGATTGCTAGAGGTTCCAGGGTTCGTTAAAACATCTGGGGTACAGCGTTTTCTATGCTGCCCTACCCTGTGGAATTTTCTACCTCGCCGGATACGAAGCTGCCTGACCGCTGAAAGCTTTAAATCAGAACTGAAACCTATTTATTTCAAAAGGCTTATGGGAAGTAGTTACTGCACTTGAATTGAAATTATATTTTATTGTTGTTTGTTATGTTGTATGTATGTTTTATATGTATTTAATTATTGTACACGCTTTGATTTCGAAAAGCACTTAAAATAAACTTTTACTTTACTTTTACTTTTACTATGCCTTTGCAATGCTCCGATCTTTTGCGTATTTTTTTTACTTAAGTGATCCAGATGAAAATCAAAATTCAAATAGGGTCAACTCATAAACCCAAATATTTATAAGCTGAGGTCTGAACAAGTAGCTTACCACTCTCAGTTTTGATGTTAATACTATTTAACCCTACATCTTGCCCTTTTAGTTTTTTTCCTAGAAAACATCATAGTATTGGTCTTTTATGTTCATTATAAGTTTATTTTCTTAAGCCAACTATCAAGTTTCAGGAATTTCTGTTGTAAAACTATTTCAACTAATTGAGAGTGGCTACCAGAACACAGCAAAACAGTATCATCAGCGTAAAGCTTTACACTACTTTCCTTACATATCCCAGGAAGACCATCAATAAAGGTTATGAATAGGAGGGTCCAGGATCAATCCCTGGGGCACCTCTACTCACATCCTAAAAATCGACACATGCCCACTGATACACGCAGCTTGTCTGGCCCCACTAAGATAATGAATTGACCCATTGAGGGCCTCCTTCCAATCCCCTTCTCACCAAAGCCTTTAACAAAGGGGATAATCAACCGTATCAAAAGCCTTAGATAGATCAATGAATACCACCCCCACGCACAATCATTATCCAGTGCGCAGGAGATAGTGTCCAGAAAATCTAACAACGAGAATTTGTGGAATGTAGTGGCCTAAAGCCAGACTGCTGGGAGGCTGAAAGAGATATTTTATTTAAATATTTGAAAAGTTGGGAATGAATATCCTTCTCAAATATTTTAAATATGGTAGATAGCAATGCTATTGGTCTAGAATTATCAGCTAAATGAGAATCCACCCCTTAAAACAGGGATAATTTTGCTTCCTTCCACTTATCTGGAAAGAACCCCAAACACAAACTCCTGTTAAACAACTTAGTTAATGGTTTAGCAACAACTGCGGCTGCCTCTCTCAGCATCTAGCTTCCAGACCATCTGTGCCCCCAGACTTGTTTATATTATTTTTTGTAGATGTTTCTAATATCATCAACTTTTAAGATGTTAAATCAAAACCCTTGGGAAACTGTTTAGGTTCCTTATCATTATGGCAAAGGGAGCATTATGTGGAACTGAAGTAGAGGTATCATTGGAGTTTGAAGATTAACAAAAATCATTGAGGGCACCTGCCATTTCCAAGGGATCCTCAATTAAGTTTTCTTACGATTTTAAACAACAGGAAGTTTATCCTCTACAGGGGACCTAAGTGGCCTAATGGTTTTCCACTCCATTCCATAATTGCAGTAAAGGCTAATAAAGCAAAGTCGTAAGCTTAAAGTCCAAACAAGATTAACTGCATTCCAGTAGAGTAGACAGTGCCAGCTACTTCAGTCCTATGGTTCCTAAATCCAAATGTGTATGACCCTGATCAATAGTCCATCCACATAGATCTTAAAATAAAGACAATCAACTTAAAACAGACAGCATGTCAATTAGTCCAATATATAATAATGGAGCCCAAAACATCAAAACTTTAAGTAAGCATAAGTGCCCATCGGATGCAAAAACACAAAAACTTCACAGCTCATATTCCAAAGTCCCAAGAGAGGCAACAAACCCTAAATTAGCCTTCATCCCTTTAATTTAAGTATCCTCCAAAGATTCTTCTTGTTCTGCATTGATCCATGACACCGGTCGACAACCATAACACGGCGTCTCTGCTACAGCACGGGAACCCGTCGACACCCTGACCAGGCGTGACCCGAACCAACCAGCAACATCGCGACACAAAGATATCTTAACTCCACATCGCTCGACAGTGAAGTTAGATATCTACCCTCGTCACCCTAAAGTGTCTCGATGCAACCCCCGTCGCTACTGATTTAAGGCGGTGGGGGGCGCTGTGGGGTTTTGCTGTGCAGGTGTCACTGCAGTGGCAGCATACCTTCTGCATCTTCCCTCCCAGATCTCAATCCATCAAACCAGTTTCTCCACTTCCCGGGATCCGAAAATAGGTATTGCTGTCCATTCCACATGAGCCATAGCTAGCAGGGAGCAGTAGTTGATGCTGTATCGCGGGACTGTGCAACCTGCCTTGTACTGCATCGAAAGCTCCTAGCATGCTGGCGGGTACTGTAAGAGAGATCAGGAAACACCTGAAGGACCCTTCACCATATTTTAATATTCCCAAGCAATGGGCCATTTTAAGCGCCTTGTCTCTGTCATCAACTCAGTGCAAACCACCATAAACATTCAAGGAGTCAATCACCACGGCCACCGCCCGCCAAGGGTTACACGATAAGCCTTCTCAAGAGACAGCGGGGAGGGGTGTCAGCTTAAAAACCCAGTATAGGACTCGCGACGCATAGAACCGATGGCAGCATAACGAGGGGCCCCCTGATTGATCCTATAATAACCCTCCCACACGCTCTAATCCAGTGACATCCTGACACCAGACCAACAGGAGGGAATCCCAAAATGCCTAGAAAGAAGGGGGACAACAAGTTTGCAGTTCTTGCACACCTAAATGAAGAAGGAAGCTCTCAGGATGAGGGCTCAGAGAGCGAGGACTCACGGCCTCATCCTCATCGCGATTGTGGCGGCACGGCGACCGAGCAGGCTTCCATGTAATACTCAGAGACAGATGGCAAATGCTGGCAGAATTACTAGATTTTCGCGAGGAAATGAAATCCACTGCAACGCTCTCCGCACCGATATCGGGAAACTGGAACAAAGGCAGGAGAGAAGCAGACTAGAATGACGACTCGGAGGAAAAATTGGAGGAGACTGGCCGCACAGTTGCCCAATTACATGAAGAAATCAGGCCCTAAGGGCTAGGGTCAAAGACGCAGAAAAGCCGCAGTAGAAGGAGTAATATCCGGATATCAGGAATCCCCGAGGGTGGGAGGGACCCGATATGATTAACCACATCCAGAGACCTCAGGGAACTGCTAACTATACCAGGCGACGCCTCAATGGAAATAGAGCGGCACATTGCACGTTGGGACCGAGGCCCCGCCAGGGTCTCGCCCACGCACTGTGCTGGTAAAATTCCTATGATTCCAGGATAAAGAAGCAGTGCTGAAAGCAGCCTGGAGGAAAGGAACTGTGCTCTAGGCTCACAGCGCCTATACTCGATAATGACTATGCCCCTGAGATTATGGCGCGAAGGCGCCCGCGCGTGACCATGCGAGCCCTAAAGACAGCTGGAATTAGATTCCAACCCTGTACCCGCTAGGATGGTGATCCTGTTTCCTGAAGGCGCTAAAACAGTGGAGTCGGGCGGAAGAGGCTATGGCAGAGCTGAGGAAGAGACAGATGAGTATTCCCCAAGCCAGACTACAGAAAGACCCCCTCCGTGGCAACGAAACTCGCCTAAAATTGTGGAGTGCAGAGCAGAGAGACGGAGGTGTAGGCAAAGCGTGGAGGCTATAAAGAAAATAGTTGGGACCTTGCAGGCCGATCAGCCTCGCTCCAGAAGACCGTGGAAGACTGGAACTGATATGGACACATAAAACGTAAGTAGTTTTGTTCATTTTACAGGGAATAGGTTGGGAGAGGTTAGGGTAGGGAGATAGAAGCAGGCACTCATGGACAGATAGCCACTGTATGAAGGGGGGGTCAATTAAGAGAGGAGGCACTAGGGGTGCTGAACCACAGGCCCACGAGGCAGGAGCGACTGGGGACAGAGGAGTTCACCCGTTAGATAGATTGGGAGAGCGGGGTGTAAGGGGTTATGAGAGTAGAATAGAATGCTACGAGGGGCTTAAGCGATTGACAGAACAATCACCATCTCGAGCTGGATTCGTGAACCTCTGCAGCGGAGCTCTGAGAGGCAGTAGATACGAAGAGGGTATATGTAAGGCCTCCCTTGGGGTGCAAACCAGGTAATAGAGCTGGGATAACAGATCATATAAGGTGCTTGGGTTAGTAGCGGCTAGTGGGTGATGAGATGGAAGGAAGAGGAACCGAGAATAAAGGCAGGGAGGCATATGGGGGTTTCGAGCACTTTCAGATGGGATCAACCAGAGGTTACCTCTAGTCATAGCTGCTCAGAGCAGCAGAGGCCACCCCGAAGAAATAGAACATGGGGATGAAGGATGAATAGATAGGGAGCCGGAACGGGGGAGGGAAGGGAAAGACGCGATGGACCGAATTGGATCCGAGCTGGTTGTTGGCCAAATGACACGATCTGGACCCCTGTGGGGAGGGCATGAACTGGAGCTGTATCCACTGACTGTAAGAGGGATGACTCGAACAACTTAATTAGACTCTGTGCGCCTCTCGGGAACAGTATCTGAGGATATCACACAAATAGGGAATGGCCTAGTTAACTGCATGGGGACACGAAGGTGGTGGTTGGTGGCGGCGGGGGACCCACTGGGGCAGATGCCATTGAGGTCTAGCCCCTCTAGTTCAGTTCCTCTCACTCCCTGCGGACCCGTTGGCGGGAACTGGGCTGCAACCGATTGGAGGAGGGGGGTGATTCAGAGAGGCACCAGAGCGGGTCTCACCCTCAAGGCCCCTCTCCGCAATGCAGCGGGATGGATGCTGACCCTAATGCCCAGGGCGTGGCCTGAGAGAGTGGGTAGCAGACTGGCCCCACTGGGGGGGGGGGCAGTGGGGGGCAGGGAGCAGCCTGGTGCTACCTTGTGCTGATGATTAACTTGGGGATGACCATGGGACTGGGGGGTCGGGGCCTCATTCTGCCCTCCTCGCCAGGATGATTGGACTGTATACCCAAGCCAGGCAAAGGTCTGCCGCCGGAGCTGGGGCCGAGGCGGGGTCGGGATCTATCCCTCCCCATGGCTGCACTCGGTGACGTGACCACAATAAAGGATGAGCAGGTACCCAAGAGGGCAGAGATTTCTTCTGCTTAGTTTATCCCCTAAAAACAATCCAGGGATCACAGGGGACCATGGAAGCTGCGCATACTTGTCACCTATCCCACACACCTACTCCCTAATAGCACAGTGCTACAACCCAGTGACTTTGGGTTCATGGCAAGATTTTCTTGCCCTAGGGTCAGTGTACCTGACTCGTGGAAGTACCAGTTATTAATGTTCAATGTTAACATGTTTAATCGTTGCACTGTACTATATGTAGTGTATGTAGATGTTAAACTAGTTTGTTGTTGTACTGTTACCTGTACTGTATTAGTCGCCAACCACAGACAACCTATCTTGGTGGGGTGCTCCGGGGTGGCAGACCTAGCGACCCGCTGGGGACTGGGAGAGGTAGATTAGAAATAAATATTTAAAATAAATGAGTACAGCTAAAATAAATCTACTCTCCTTAAACATAAATGGCCTTGCATCTCCTATCAAGAGGTCAAGGCCCTGACCTTTATCAGACGCTCAAAAGCAGACCTGACATTCCTACAGGAAACACATATGAATACTGTGGAGCACACAAAGCTTGCCAAGCTTAGTAGAGGACAAATGTTCTACCTCATCGGCCAGATCTGGTAGACGCAGGAGAGTTGCCATTATGGTCTCCTCGAACTCTTTTGTGGTAAACGACTCATGGACTGACCCAGAGGGTCCGATGATCTAGTACAAGGGATCATGTACGATAAACAAGTAACCTTGGTGAATCTATATTTTCCCGAATATCAGTGATGCAGCTTAGGCCTTTATTAGATAAAGTCATACAAAAAACGAAGGGAGTGCTTATGATGGCAGGTGACCTCAACTTTGTCATGGATCCCAACATGGACTCCACCAACGCTAAAACCCCCTAGGCTGTCGGCTACCCAAAGATTTTTAAAAGATTCGCAATGAGGCGATGGTGTGATGCCTGGAGGAAAATCCACCCTCATTTGAGGAATTACACCTTCTATTCGGGCGTCCATCACACCTACACCCGCATAGATCAAGTATATACACAGGTTGAGAATCTCGGATGTTGCATGATGTTCAAATCAGAGACATTGCTATTTCTGACCATGCCCTCAGAGGTCCATTTGGGACTTGACCTCCAAGCAAAACAGATGGTGTGGAGACTTAATCCCTACCACCTGCGCTCCAAGAAGTTTGTAGCTTCTCAGAGAAGATTCAGGAAATTAAAATGATAACCCGATCTCAGATTCCACCCTACCATATATTGGGATACGATTAAGGCAGTACTTAGAGGTCACTTAATAAAATTCACAGCAGGACAAGAGAAACAGCGCGGGGCACGGAGACGGGAGCTGGAAGACTCCTACACTTCCTACAAATGGCACACAAACAAGGAGACACAACAGTGCTCCCTCGGCTGCAGCAAACTAAGTTCAAGTAGATCGGCTGTACAGCAGCAGACTGAGATGGCACTTACATTCTTACGTCAGAAATACTATGAAGTTGGGCCTAGGGCTACTCGGATGCTGGTGTATCAGGTCCGGAAGCAAAGGAAAATGGCTACGGTCACCTCAATAATCCATCCCACAGATAAACTACAATTCACCAAGGCCCAGGACATTGCTGAAGCTTTCTCCATATATTATCAGTCCTATATACCCAGAGGAAAGGTTCCCACACACTACTATGAAAATTTTGTAGTCAGTCGCTCTGCCTGCGACTCACGGAGGCCCAAAGTGAGACCCTGGTTTCCGATCTCGGAAACCTAACTGACATTTATTATAAAGAACACCAAATCTCGGAAATCCCTGGCCCAGATGGATATGGTGTGGAATTCTACAGGGCATTTAGGCGAGGTTCTTCCTAACCTCTGTGCTGTCTTTAACGAGGTCCTGGAGGAGGCCCCTCCCCGTCCTGGGCCTATGCCACAGTGTCTGTTATCCCTAAGCAGGGTAAGAACTCACAGTTATGCGCCTTATAGGCCCATATCTGTACTTAACCAAGACTATAAACTTTTATGTCAATTTTAACCCATAGGGTGGATCAGGTCCTTCCTCACTGGTACATAAGGACCAGACCGGATTTGTTCGAGCCGCACCACCACAGACAATATAAAGGCGAACCTTATATGTGGTGCATCAGATGCACTGGAGGATCCCATCCTTATTGGCCAGCTCAGATGCCGAGAAGGCATCTGACAGAGTATCATGGCAGTTTCTATATGAAACACTACATAAATTTGGCTTCCTCTGCTTTAATAAATGTCTTAAAGAACATATACTCAGCCCCACGGGCTCACGGCCAAGGTGAACGGGCATCACTCGAGATATTTCCCACTATACAGGGAACGAGGCAGGTTGCCCCTTTCCTCTTATGTTTTGCGCCTTATAAAACCCTGGCCCAGAAGATCAGGGAGCGCAAAATATCACGGGTTGGAATTGGGAGAGTTGAGCACCGAATAGCCCTTACGCAGATGACATACTGTTGTATCTACATAACCCAAGCAATCCCTCCGGCAGTTAAGTCGATTCTAGAGGCTTTTGGTAAGGTATCAGGGTACAAATTAAACCTCAATAAAACTGAGATGCTCCCTTTCACTACTCCCCCACTCTGAGGGCTAAAGCTACGGTTCCAGGAAATGGGATTTGGGAAATTAAAATACCTGGGGATACACATACCTAAGTCCCCCAGGAGTTTTACAGCTGCAATTACACGCCTCTGGTGACACAACTTAAGTGGATTGAGCCGGCCATGCACCCCTCCCTTTGGGGTTGGCACGCAGGATCGACCTGATTAAAATGATTACCCTACCCAGAGCAATGTATCTGTTTCAGAAATTCACACCAGATCCCATTACAAACATTTAAAGAAATGAACAGACACATAACCAAATTTATATGGTCCAACAAAAGGCCTCGGGTAAGATTCAAACCCTGACCTCCCCAGGGATGAGGGGGCATGGGCCTTCCAGACCTCAGATTATATCAGCAGGCGGTGACAGTAGTGCATTTGATGTCCAGACAAACCAGAACCGATAGCCCACATTGGCTGGATATAGAACGGACATTAATTGATGACATTATGTTTTATAGAATCCTGTATCAAACTAGGGGGACAGGACAGTATGCCCAGGAAGGAACCCCTGGCTTGAAGCCTCGGTTAAAGTTGGTGGACTATCCGGAGAGATCATCATCTGACCACGTTTCTCCCACTCTTGTGCCCGATCCCTGTCTGAATGATTTTCCTCAAAGCGTCCTCGACGGTGGTTTCCGGCGGTGGGAGAGGAGGACTGAGATACCTAAGCCAGATAATGAGACAGGGCACAATGTGGGCCTTTACAGAAATCAAAAGGAATTTAACATCCTGAGGAAGACTTTTCCGCTATTTACAGCTTAGACACTACACGGAACACCTCACAGGGGGATCTGGGCCCAGGGCAGCATCCTCCGCTAATACAAACCCTAACAACAATGATTAGGACCTCTAGACAAAGCCGCCTGATATCGGGTACTATGGCTCCTTGAGGGCCCAGAGCCTGACCTGTATAGACAGTATCTGGAACAGCTGGAGCCAGGAAACAGGTTATGGAGGTGACCCCGAGGATTGGCGGTGGGCGGAGGTACTCAGCCAAGGTAACCAGCTCACACGCCTGGAGAGAATTCTGGAAATGCTTAATTGCTATTTTAGAACTCCTGTAACTACAGCTCACTACAAACCAGGACAGGGAGCTGATGCTGGCGCCTGTGTGGCAATGCAAGGCTGATCACACCCACGTAATGTGGAGCTGTTCAGCCCTGTGGCCTTCCTGACCTCCGCAGCAACACCTTCGGAGATATTTGACCTCAGTTTCAGTTGACAATGGAGCTGGTCCTATTCCTGGTCCTTCCCCGGGATATGCGCGGCCCATAACTAGGCATCTCCTTCTTATACTTCGCAGCAGCTAAAAAGCCATTACGAGACATTGGTTGACACCTAAGATACCCACCATACAAGAATGGTGGACTATTACTAAACAAATCTATGTCATGGAGAAAATAACACATAGCCTAAACAATCAGGAAGAAATTTAGTACTAGGTGGGCCGATGGCAGATGTACTACATGCTAAAGAGCCAACACTTCCGTGAGGGCGAGGGTAGGGGATGGCCTGATGCCCTCCCTCCTCCCTTGCTGGTCTGAGGGGCCTGGCTGCTGGAGGTGGGGGGTTCGGGCCCCATGATTATGGGTCCTTGGTCCACACCTGGGAAGCACCCTCACCGAACACTAAGTGGCAACAACCAGATACTGAAGCTTTAGTTTTGCGTACTCTATAATAGTGGCCAGACCCTCCCATGTAGGAGAGGGGCCGGGCATCCCCAGTGTGGGGAAAACAGGTCAACTGGCGTACAGGGCCTAAGAACTAAGTAACTGAACGGAAGGCCAAGGAACCGGCGGTACCACCATAGCGTGACACAGCACCCACTCCTGGACTTTTTTCCTTAAACTTGGTTTTAGAATGTCATGAAATGTTATACTCTCACCGAGGCTGATCTCTGATTTTACATATCTTTAATTAATGTTGATGGTTTGGCTGACTTGTGTAAATAAGTTAAAACATCAATAAAAGGATATTTACTAAAAAACAAAAAACAAACCAGTATAGCAGGCAGGAGTGCAGGCAAAAGCCAGGAATCTTTCCTCTGATGATTCAGGCAGCTCCACTGTCCCCAGATTTTCTCTCTAATCTGATTTTCGGCAGTCTCACGCACTGCCTCAAAAAGTGTTTTCCTTGATCAGCATGGTCATTGCATCAACCCATTTTAAAACTGAAGCTCCAAGCTGGCCCGGCCGCACAGCAGTTGGATTTCGCTTGCGACGCCGGGCGTACCCAGGTTCGAACGGACCTGGGCCATTGAGGTTGGCCAGGGGAGAAGGATCAAGCATCCCTAGACTGCTCTCTCTCCAGGGGAGGGGTGGCATGTGCAGAAAAGCAACACCTGGTGGAGGTTGGGCACGCCGCATAGTACCGACGCTAAACAGAACTCAGGGCGGCCAGATGCAGACCATCATTGCATCGCCCCCACCCTCTGCTTACAGGGAGAAAACTCTGCCACAGTCTCAGTGAAGCCCTGCCCCCGGCTTCAATTAGCCTCCCAGTTGGCTCTCCCGACCAGGATCTGTGGCCTGCGGCCATTTGGGAAGAGATGGAAAGTCAGGATCTCACCCCTGGGGTGTTGGGGTGCTAGGGGAGCACCGCCATAACGGGAGGTGGAGTACGGGGTCCGTGACCAGGGCAGATGTTGACAGCTCGAGGCAGCAAAAGTACAATAATTAAAAAAAAAACTCAGCCTCCGATCATTGAATCGCCTGTTCATACACATCCATCCGAGTTTCCAAGCTGAAACTCTAGGCATTAAACTGTCGAAGTTTCTGATCCAAGTCTTGAACAGACTTCACCAACTGCTGAAATGTAGTTTAACTAGAAGTCAGAGAGGCTTCTCCCAGCTGTGGCATCAAGGGTTCGCGGTTTTATCCTGAGGTGCAAGCCATGTTTCTGGCTGTCCTCTAGGTGCAAAGAAATCAGCAGCTGAGGCATTTGCACCCCAGATCTACCCATTTTGGGGAGTACTCTCTCTCAATGCAGTAAGTCATCGACCAATGCAGAGTTTGCAGCCAACTAACAAATTTTAAAGGTAATTTTACTGCTTTGGGCCTAGGAGCTCAACAAATTTGCAGCTTACTTATCGGCTGCTCAGCAGCACCCAGCCCATCTCTCTTTATTAACAATACAAAATAGAAACTGTTTTGTGATATGATTTCTAGCTACGATTTTCGTCAAATCTTTCTTGGAAATCACATAATAATGCTCTTTGGTCTAGTTCCTGGGATCTGAGAGGTCACATCTTCTACAACTCCAGTCCAGGGAGGGCAAAACTTGAGGTGGTCACCTCCACCAAATACCTTGGCCTAACCCTGGACCAAGGCTTCACACTAAAAATCACGAGACCAAATCACCAAAGCCATCCACGGAAACTTGGAATCCTTTATAGACTAAAGGACCAGATTATCCCGGAAGCTAGGGTAGCCATTGCCGCTAGCGCATTCTCCCAAAGCTCATACACGCTGCCCCGATTCTCCAGGGCGTACGTGATTTGGAGTTAGGGAGGCTGCAGACCTTGTACAACAAGATAGTCCGCTTTGCCACTATGTCACATCCGAGGACTCACCACTGCGAGGCCCAACTAGGCTCAGGTGGCCGCCTCTGGAAGCTCGCCTCCCACCCAACCCTCTGCCTTACATTCAAGCTACTGGGTCCCACACCTCCCCCAAGCCTGAATGGTCTCGGCTAGGGTGAAACCCACCCCACGGTGCCTGCGCCTATCAGGCCAAACTCTCCTCGTGGTTCCCAAGACTAGGACTAAAGCAGGGTCCAGGTCCTTGGATACACCGCCCCTTCCACCTGGAATAACCTCCCTTGAGGTACGGGAGGCTGTGTCCATCTCCAGCTTCCGGACAAAGCTCAAGGGACACCTGCTCGACAGGAGCACATGTCTTGTATCAGGACCTGACCATGAACCGCCATCCTGGTAGCTTATTAGACCCTACTCCTGATGAAGGGTGCACTTATGTCCCTCTTATCCCCTTCCAACATGCTCACTCAAGAAGTTAATCCTAGGTCTTTAGCTACTGCTTGTCACCAGAGCACTCTCAACCTAATCACTAACTTGGGATGCAAAACGGTCTCATTATGGTGGCCTCTATGTCCTACTGTCTGTATGTCTTACACCTCCTGCCGCCTGTAAAACTTTGTATTCTTACTGATAAATACCATACAAATACATAACTGTACTGATCTGTTACCTGTAATTTGTTGTTCACCCGGTCGCCCCTGAAAAGGGACCTCCGGGCCCAGGGCCTACCCGTCATCAAAATTCAATAAATAAATAATACTAAAATAATATGGTCAAAACCACAGGTAAATGCAGAAGATTTAATATATCGGTTTGGAATTCAATAACAGATGTTCGTACAGCAAGGAAAGCAAAATTTAATCTAGTGTTCTTTATGGTGTGTAAATCTGGGGCTTTTCAATACAGACACTCTTGAAGTGAAAATAAATATGTTATAGATAACGCTTTGGCCCTACCTGGGTTTGTTGGAGCTCAATTTTTTTTCTTTCCCATAATCTGTTTATCCCTCCTGGGAGCTCCTGGTGGCTGCTGGTCTCTCCAGATGAAGAGACTCACTCTGGCTTTTTTCGTGTCCCCATATTTATTTATTTAGTTTTGTTTAGCGGGTAGATGCACTAGCCATAACCATGACTATTTTCAGGCACGACCGAGAGAGGATACAGTACAATACAACAACAAAACATAACAATTTACAAAAATATCTTTGGGGATAACAAGTATCGCTTGAGCCCAGCAAATCTCCGCAGATTGCCTCTTGTGTGGGGCCAGGGAGGAGGGTGCCGCCTCCCTCCCTCCCTCCCTCCCGAGACCCAATCCAAATGCTGGGCTTGACCTCCATGGATGCAGGAGCCATCACAGAACCTGCCAGGCTCAGTTTTCCGCTTTCTCCCATCCCCTGCCCCTACCAATGTGATGACATTGGCACGTGTCTTCCAACCTCTACTGCCTCCAATCACCACCAGAGGGCAGTCAGCTAACGGGATGACAGGTCTCCTTTCCCGAGAGAGACAGCAGTCCTCCGGATGCTGATCCTCTCTTACCCCTGCTGACTCCTGGTGGCCTGTGCTGATTCCCAGGCCGGGTGGCCGGCGTGGCACGGTGTGGCATCCAGCGCCTCAACCCTCAGCACCACTGGGCCAGCTTGGAGCTCAATTCTGAGAGCTGAGCTTGGGCAATACACATTAAATAATAACTAAAGAAAAATAACTTTTTCATCTTAATATTATGGATTTTATCAGAATTATTGTTTACCTTAGCTCTGTTTTGAGGAACAACTGAGCTAAGAGAAATAATTTTTCTTTTTTGATTTTATAAAAACAGTCATTTATCCTGTGGCTTTTAGGTTCTATTTCCACAGCTTTATACTTATACCATAGGTTTCAAGTCTTTGCAAAAATACCGTAACATAGCTGTTCAACAAGATCTGGAATCCTTCAAGTATTAAAGTTGCATGTTATATGGTACTGTCAAAACTCATAATAGGGAACCATATCTTCAATTTAAACTAATCTGAAGGAAAAGAAAATACTAACAAGGTATAGACTAGAAGCAGTTCTCAGTAACAGTTTATTATATATTCACAAGATGTCAAAAAATCAATCACTGGAGGGGGCGCTAGCAGCTGAGCTGAGAGCAGCAATCCTCCATTACTCTGTGCCACCACAACAAATGCACTCGAGTTCATTAGGACTGCCAAGTCCACCTACTATGTTTAAACCTAGAAGGTGCCAAAGACAGCTCCGCTAAAAATCTGTATATTTTCAGATCGATCAAGGTCACAACCCTCCCCCTTCTCTCCCACTCAAAGTCAACTCGAATGGTACTTTGGTCACTGACCACACTCCATCCAGGATCTACTGAATGCATCTTTGCCACAACAGGTTTGGCTCTCGACCGCTAGCTGCTGGCTACCCATTAGCCCCGATCTCTCAGGATTGCCCCTCTCAGTGCACTCTGCCTAATGCCTCCTGCAATCCTCCTTGTGACATTCAAGGATGTGCAGCATCTATAAACTTACCTAGACACTAGGAAAAGGAGCAGGTGCTGACGGGATCAAAGCTTTTTTCTAAAATGGGAGCCACCTCTTAGTGGCACCAACCATACACATCTTCAATATTTCCAGCTCCACAGCCACTGTCCCCCCAGCTGGAAAACAGCGCACATCCTCCCTTTGTTCAAGTCCGCACCGGAGAGACTCTCAATGACTACAGACCAAGTTCCATTCAAACTGCTGGAAAATTAATTCACTCACAATTGAAAGGCTTCCTGGAAAATACTAACCTACTTAACCCACTCCAATCTGGTTTCAGGCAGAAGCACAGCACAGTCTCAGCCTTGGCCAATGTGACTGTTGACTGGTTATCTGCTGTCGACAATAAGCAATCCACCTATGCCGTGTTCCTCGACCTAAGTAAGGCATTCGACATGGTAGACCATACCCTACTCCTGCATGCCTCATGTCCCTGGGCCTACATGACACCACTGTAGGATGGTTCTAGCTACCTTTCAGAGAGGCAGCAAAGAATCAAAGTAGATAGGACCCTCTCAGATCCAGTGCCCATCTCAGGAGGAGTTCCTCAGGGATCCATTCTGGGGCCCCTCCTCTTCACCATCTACATCAACTCTCCAGACAAAATATCCATAAATCAAAATTGCACTTCTTGCCAATGGCACAGTTTTATATACCTCTAAGCCCTCCGTGCAAGAAGCCTGCACTGTACTACAATCCGACTTCAGTCAACTCCAACTCAACTTGGCTGCCTCAAAACTCCTCCTAACGCCAAAAGACTAAGGTGATGTTTTCACCTTAACCCATGAGCCTCTTCCCTTAGCTCCCATATCACTGCTCTACCCATTACAACTATCTTCAGGGACACCCTCGAGGTTGTGGATCAGTTCAAATACCCTGGATTCTGGTTTGATAGTAAGTTATCCTTCAGTGTCCATATCGACTGCCTAGTCAAAAATTAAAAGCTAGGCTGGGATTCTCTTTAGGAACAGATCCCTCTTTTCATATGACAGCAGACGAAGACTGGTGCAGGCCACATTTCTGCGCTGCTAGACTACGGTGACGCTCATCTATCACTGTAGTGCTGCAACCCACACCCACAAACATGACACCCTATACCATCAGGCACTTTGTTTCATACTTATTGCACCACCCAGGACACACCACTCTATTCTTCCCTTGGCTGGACCTCGCTAACAACCAGGCGCATGTTAGCGGTATTAGTGCTGGACCTTGAAACTATTGTGGACAGACTGCCTCACTATATACCGCTGGCTTGCAGCATTTGTCACACAGCACCTACTCCCTGCAGAACTCTGACCTTATATTCCTTAGATGTGCTGAGGACACACACTAAACAGGACAGAGGTGCTATTAGCTTTGTACTTCCATTAACTTGGAACCAGCTGCAAGCTACTCTGAGGCTAACTGAACTTGTGTCATTAAATTGCTTTAAGACACTGGCCAGGAAAGCCTACGAAGTGTTATGCCACTGCCTCTAAAACTTACAAGTCTCTGCTCCACCTCTCCCCACCTCTGCATCCCTGTCCCTCCAGCCTTCCACCTTTCCTGTCCTTACCCTCTGTCCACTCACCACACCATCCATGCTTCCCTACCCCATTGACTGCTGCCACGCCCTCACCCCAACTACCCCCTGCACCAACCCCTCCGCAACACACCACCCTACTAGCCCCGCCACACTTGCCCTACCTGTTACCTTCCAGCCACCCCTGCTCACTCTTCTCTCTGTACCTTTGTCTTCCCACTGTCCTGACTACCTTTCACCGCTCTGAACCTTAGCCACTAACGGACTAATTCGACATGCCCTTTTATAAAAAAAAAAAAACTTGGCGCTTTCTAGGCACTATCTCTGTCTCGTCTGCTCCAAAAGTGGTTGACTTGATTTTGTGTACGAGCACTTACTGCATAGTTGGTTCCTCTCTTGTATTAGCCAGTGTTAGCATAATTGTTTGTTCCTCGCTCACATGCACCTTGTTCATATCACGCTACTGTATTTAGTTCTAACAAACCTGCTGTATAAGTTTATATATGTTCTTGATGTTACTGTCTTTGTACACCTGGACCTCCTTGTGAAGGAGCTTGCTCAATGGAGTTATTTCCTGTAATAAACTTGATCTTGAACTTTAATATTTAGCGGTTTCAATGCTAGAAGTGGACCAAAGCTTCTCACAGGGATCACAATAGGAACTAATAGCTGCTGTGGATTACAACGAAATAAAATGTTGTTGCTGGAGGCATGGGTTGCACCAAAACAACGACTGGAGGAGATGGGGCTAAATGAAAGAGCTACCCGAGCAGGCCCAGACAGGGAGAAGGATCCTCTGGACTCAAACTTGAACCAGCCTCAAACGCGCTTTATTAAAGCAATCCAGTCCATATATAAAAATTGATTGCTGGTAGCAGAAACCAAACTCCAATCGGTAGAAGAAACAACAACGGAGAATCTAAGACAACTGATAAGGCACTTACCACACTGTCTGGCCTAGTAAAAGAAAATCTGAGTCTCGCACGGGCTGGAGAATCTCGAGAATGGGGTGCGGACAAATCCGAATCCTAGGATTGCCTGAAGAGTCAGAGGGTGAAGACTCTGTAATTTTTAGAACAGAATTTCTCCACCTGGATTTTCAAATTTTGATAGTGAAGGATTACAGGGGGTTAATGCCAGGGGACCCGCCTGCAAATCGATCCTGCTCACCCACCAATTCAGGCTATACTGGCAGCTCTTAGCTCTGTAAAAGAACAGGTCTATATTTTATGGGAGGCCAGGAAACAAGATCCCTCACAATGGCAGGGAGCTTCTGTACATATCTTTCCTGACCTCAGCTTCACAACCAGACAATGCCAGAAAGCCTTCGATGGAGTCAGAACAAAGCTACGTCAACTGGGGGTGCACCATTTGCTCATGCCAGCGTGCAAGCCTGAAAATAGTTTACAGGGCCAAAACATATAATTTTGTGGACCCAGTTGATGTGACCAAGCTGATCACAAAAATCGAGCTGGATTACTCAAGAGGGGACCTGATTCTGAATCGGAGGAGGAGAGTAACACCTGAGTGCAGGAGGGATCTGACCCAGTAAGTTTTACTTGACTTGGGCTCCTAAAGAAGATGTGGATGTGTCTCAGTTCAAAATGACTTTTCTCTTTACAATGTGGGTTCACACAGCAACCCTGAACATTTTATAACAGCTTACTTCTGCTGGACTTTCTACTTTATTAAGCGATGGTTGTGGCTGTATATGTTTGGGGTGAGATATAACTTAGGTCATTGTGACGCAGTTGGGATTAAAATAGCTGTTTACATTGTCCTGATCATTTAGGAATTTGTAAGCCTGCACCTAGCCTTACAACAGTTTTCTTTTTTCTGGTTAAGATAACCAGAGACGTTTTTTAAAGATCGGGGACAGCTTTGACAGTTTCAGTTATGCCATACTGAGATCTTTTGGTTACTTTAACAGTGTTTGTCTGGCCTATGTAGGCCATGACTAAAAGAAGTGGGTGGTTTGGAATAAAAGAGGATTCACTATTTCTTTTTTTTTTATCGATGTAGAAATATGGGGAAGTTTCACCTATTAAAGGGTTTTATCTGTTTTATGCTGGAATATATTTACATAGTATTTTCCCACTCATGGCAGCAGCAGCCTTGGTGAATCTTTTATTGCTAGAAAATGTAATTTGCATGTACCCTCTATGTAGTATTAAGTCAGGTGTGCCATCGATACTGTATGTTTCACCAAATTCGCATGTATTATTCTGTGCACTGTCCCATGGGCTGTGCTTGTATCTATTGCATTTGAAAATGAATAAATATAAGTTTAAAAAATCAATCACTGCTGTGTAGCTGCAGTATGAATGATACTGACAATGCCAGACATGTGGTTCTTTTTGCTGAATACATAAAAATAAAAGGATAAATAGCTATGTACAGATCTAGCAAATACACAAGATCTCGCCTGATAATAACGGGCTGCAGGCCAGAGGAATCTGTGGAAGAGGGCAGAGGAGCTACCAGAAGCAGCAGCGGCAGCAGAAAAGCTGTAGTGGGGTCGGCCCATAGACAGCCATAGGGCTACAGCTCGCTGCACCAGCCGCCCTGGGTTCAGGAACAAGCCTGGGACGCCACTGCTAGGAGGACTGAGCACCCCAGAGAATACTTTCCACTTGTGGGGTCAGAGGACAGCCAGCACCATTGTAATACTGTCACCGTGGCCACAAGTGGCACGTCTGAACAGCATGCAGGGAGGGAAGGATGCTGGCTGGCACTCACGCAGTCATGCAACTGCATGCACGTGTGCACATGGTGCCCTCATAGCCAGCATCTGACAAGGGTAGGAAGGAACGAGGAAATATCTTGGGAGTGGGCAGGACGCGGCCACTGACTCACAAGCCCCGCAAACCTACCCCGGCCAGTCCTTAACACACACACTTGAAGATCAGAGGGGATCCTTCTACCCCAGATGGACCACCACACCCACAACAGTTGTGTACTGTGGACCCCTGAGTGAGAAGTGTAAGAGAGAGATGGTAAGGATAGAGCTAGTTGGTAGGTAAGTAGAAGGGGACTGCACGGAGAAATAGAATTAAAAAAGGTAGATACATATTGACATTGACACTGTCGGCAGATAAGGGCCCATGGCCCACCAGCCTGCCCATTTGAGCTTGTAAGTTCACTTTATGTTTTCCTAGAAGTCTGTTGCCCTCACCCCGACCTCCAGAATTCTCTTATGTCTATCCAATACATTCTTAAATCCCGCCATTGTTTCAGCCCCCACCACTTCCTCTGGCAGGGTGTTCCACTTGTCCACCACCCATTCTGTGAAGAAATTCTTCCTCACGCTTCCTCTGAATTGCCTCCGATAACTTCATCCCATGCCCTCTAGTCCTGGAACATCTTTTTCACTGGAAAATAGTGTATTCCTGCACCCTGTTCCTCCCTGTAAGGTACTTGTATGTCTCTATCATATCCCATCTCTCCCTCCCTCTCCTCCAGGGAGTACATACAGTATTCAAGTCCTTCAACCTGTCCTCACAGGACTTGTGATGCAATCCCTGCACCATCTTTGTTGCCCTCCTCTGAACCTTCTTTACCCTGTCTATGTCCTTACGTAGGTAAGGTCTCCAGAACTGTACACTGTACTCCAGGTGGGGCCTCACTAGTGCCTTGTATAGTGGAATTTTGACCTCCTTTTCCTGCTGGTGATGCCCTGCCTATGCATCCCAGCATCCTATTTGCTTTACCTGCTGCCTTGTCGCACTGTTTCCCTACCTTGAGGTCATCAGAGATGATAACCACAAGATCCCTTTCCTGCTTGGTGCATGCTATATCCTCACCCCCAACTGATATGTTGTTCCAGGGTTTTGTGCTCCATATGCATTATCTTGCACTTCTTTGATTGAATTTCAACTGCCAAACCCCTGACCATTCTTTCAAGCTTCTGCAGGTCCTCCTCATTCTGTCTACACCCTCTGTGTCCATTCTGTTACAGAGCTTCGTGTCATCAGCGAACAGGGAAATTCTGCCTTCTAGGACCTGCACAATGTCACTGATGAAGACGTTGAATAGGACAGGTCCCCAGCACTGATCCCTGTGGTACCCCACTGGTCACTCTTCCCTCTGTAGAGTGACTGCCATTTACCACCACCCTCTGTGTCCTGCCGCCCAGCCAATTACCTACCCACTGCACTACTGTCCTGCCCACTCCCATATTCCCCGGTTTGTTTAATAGCCTTCTACAGTATGTGGCACAGTGTCAAAGGCCTTGCTGAAGTCCAGATAGGCGTCCACTGCCCTCCCGATCCACCTCCCTTGTCACCCAGTCAAAAATTCAATGAGGGTGGTCTGACATGACCTCCCCTGGTGAGCTCATGCTGCCTTGGGTCCTGTAGTCCGTTGGCAACCAGATGTTCCAACAATCTCCTTCAGTAGTGCTTCCATGATCTACCCCACTACCAAGGTCAGGCTGACTGATCTGTAGTTCCCCTTCCTCGTTGTTCCCGCTTTTGTATAAGGGGACTACATGTGTCCTCCAGTCTTTGGGTACCTCCTGTTTCCAGTGATCAGCTAAACAGGATTGCCAGAGGTTCAGCCGCCACCTCTTAGTTCCTTTAGGATGCTGGGGTTCACCCCATCTGACCCCATTGCTTTATCAACTCTTATTCCTTCCAGTTCCTTTAGGACCCTTTCTCGTGAAAAGGGACTTGTGTCCATTTCTGCACCATTCCCACCCTTGCACTCCTTCAGACACATTACCCTCCTCTTCCTCAGAAAAGACTGAGCAAATACCTGTTCAGTATGTCAGCTTTACTGTTATAATCCTCCATGTGGCCCCATCCTCCCCTTCAGTCTCACTATCCCTCCCTTTGCCTTTCTTTTTTCACTTATGTACCTGTAAAGGTTTTTCCCCTCTACCCACTGATTTTGCGATGTGCTCTTCTGTCTGAGCTTTGGCTTCCCTTACTGACCTCCCTGCCTCCCTTTGCTTCTCCTGGTACTTCTTCCTATCCCTTCTACCTCGTCTTTTTGTGTTGCCTGAATGCAATCTTTTGGCTTTCACTTTCTCCGCTACCTCCTTGAAAACCATAATGGCCTCCTCTTCCTTTTCCCTTGCTAACCTGCTTAACGCATAATTCTGTTGCTCTTGTAATCCCTGTTTTAAATATTGCCCACTATTCCTCAACTTTGATTCCCACCCATTCCCATTAATGCTTCTTTCACGCATCTCCCATTTTCCCAAAGTCGGCCTCCCTAAAATCCAGGATACGTGTTTTTGTGCGGTTTGGTTCTGCTCCTTCTGTGATTTCAAACCACAGTGACCGATGGTCACTGTTCTCCAAGGTGCTCCCCAGTTACCCCATCACACTGTCCCCATTTGTGAGCATGAGGTCCAGTATTGCCTTCTGCCAAGTTGGTTCCATGACCAGTTGCTTGAAAGGCACCTTGAAGGAAGTCCAGGAGAAATCTGCTCCTGGTTGATGCTGCTGCTGCTGGGAGGCTCCCGTCCATGTCTGGAATATTGGAGTCTTCAACCAGCACCACCTCACCCTTGTCTGCCATACTTTGGATGGCTAGCATCAGCTCCTATCTGTTTCTTCCTCCTGGGCTGGTGGTCTGTAGACCACCCTGTCTGGATGGCTGACCTCATTTTCCTTTCCAGCTTAACCCACAGTATCTCTCCCCATTTTGTTCCTACTGGATCTCTGTGGCCTTTATGCCATTGTTCACAAATGACCTCCTCCTCCCTTCCTGCACCCTGTCTCTTCTGAATATGTTGTAGCTGGGTATGGCCATCTCCCAGTCGTGGTTATAATTACACCAGGTCTCTATAATGGCCACGATGTCCAGGTCCAGTGCACCATGACAGCTTCCAGATCCTCCATCTTGCTTAAGGCTTCTGGCATTTGCACACATGGCTTTCCATGATTTGAACTCCCTGGACTGTTTAGCTGTTCTACTCCAGCCCCTCCCCGGTTGTTCTTATCCCTGGTTCCCTGCTGTCTGCCCTCCTGTTGAATTTTGCCCTTTCTATCCACCTCTTGGGTGCTTATCTCCATCTTTTGCACACTACTTTACATAGAAACATAGAAACATAGAATTTGACCGCAGATAAGGACCGCTTGGCCCACCCAGTCTGCCCATTTCCCTACCTACTGGATAAGCTGCAGATCCTAGTTAACCAGCAGCCTACTTCTTCCTACCCCACCCCCAGAATTGCCTTATGACTATCCCATGCATGCTTGAATTCCACCACTGATTTTGACTCCACAACCTCCTCCGAAGGCCATTCCATGCATCCACAACCCTCTGTCAGAAAAATACTCTTAAATTACCTCTGAGCCGCCTCTATCTCTTTAAATTGTGCCCTTGTTCTTGCACACCTCTTTTTGAAAGATGCTACCCTCTTGGACTTTGTTGATTCCCTGAGGTACTTGAAAGTTTCTATCATGTCCCCTCTCCCTCCTTTCCTCGAGGCTATACATATTAAGCTCCTTAAGTCTCTCTTCATATGTCCTCCGGTGCAGACCCTGCACCATTTGGTTGCCCTCCTCTGGACAGCTTCCATCCTGTCTATGTCTTTGCGGAGATTGGGTCTCCAGAACTGCACACAGTACTCCAGATGGGGTCTCACCAGCTGTCTGTACAGAGGATAATAACTTCCTGTTTTCTACTGGTGATGCCTCTCCTATGCATCCCAGTATCCCCCAACCCTCCTTGCTGCCTTCTCACATTGCTTGCCCACCTTTAGGTCATCTGATATGACTACCCCAGGTCCCTTTCCATTTTTGTTGTTGTTAGTATCTCACCCCCCATTGTGTACTCTTCCCTGGGTTTTGTTTCCCAGGTGCATTACCTCACTTCTTAGCATTGAATCTAAGCTGCCATACATTTGACCATTCCTCTAACCTTGCAAGTCCCTTCTCATCCTTTCCACCCCACCCTGTGCATCAACTCTGTTGCAGATCTTAGTGTCATCTGCAAAGAGACATACTTTTCCTTCAGTCCTTCTGCAATGTAAACATAAAGACATTGAAGAGGACTAGTCCTAACTGAACCCTGCGGTACCCGCTAGTAACCCTCCTTTCTTCTGGGTGGACTCCATTTACTATTAGTCTCTGTGTCCTATTCTCCAGCCAATTCTTTACCCAGGCTGTCATCTTGGGACCCACTCCCAGGCTGGCTAACTTGTATATTAATCTTTTGTGTGGGACTGTGTCAAATGCCTTGCTAAAGTCTAGGTAGGCCATGTCCACAGCCCTCCTGATCTACTACTTTGGTCACCCAGTCAAAGAAATCTATCAGATTCGTCTGGCATGACCTTCCGCTGTGAATCCATGCTGCTAGGGTCCTGTGCCCTTCTGGCCTCTAGATACGCGACAATTCTTTCCTTTAGAAGTGATTCCATCATTTTCCCTATCACTGAGGTTAAACTAACAGGTCTATAGTTTCCTGCTTCTGCCTTGCTCCCACTTTTGTGAAGGAGAATCACACTGCCCTCCTCCAGTCCTCGGGTACCCCATCCTCCCATGATTTGTTAAAGGGTAGTCAGTGGTGTCACTAGTTCTACCCTTAGTTCTTTTAGAATTCTGGGATGAATCCCATCAGGCCCCACTGCTTTGTCCACCTTCAGTTTTAAGAGTTCTTACAGAACCCTTTCTTCTGTAAATGGGCTGGTATCAATTTCTGTATCCAGAGTGTTACTACTGTTTGTTTTATGTACCTCCCCTCTTCCTTTGTAAATACTGAGCAAAAATATTTGTTTAGTATCTCTCTTTTCACATTCTCCCTCTGCCCACCCTCCCTCCTTTATTAAGCCTCACTATCCCTCCCTTGGTCTTCCTTTGCTCCCTGATGTACCTATAAAGGTTTTATTCCCTTCTTAACTGAGTTGGCTATCTTTTCCTCAGTTTGGGTCTTTGCTGTTCTGACTGCCTTCCAGCCTCCTTTTGCTTTAACTGATACAGTTCTCTGTCCTGCTCTGCTGATTCCTTGTACTTCCTGAATGCTTTCTTTTCTCTCTGAACCTTCACTGCCACTTCCTTTGAGAACCATAGTGGTTTCTTACATCGTCTTGTTTTGTTTATTTGCTTCACACAAAGGCTCGTTACCTCTGTGATGGCAGTTTTTATTATTCCCATTGTTCTTCCCCCCTCCTTCCCGCCCATTTGCTAGTGCATTCCTTAGGCACTCACCCATTTTAGCAAAGTCAGCCCTCCTAAAGTCCAGTACTTTTGTCTTTGTATGGCTTGACTCTATTGCTGTGTTTATTGTGAACCATACTGTTCGATGGTCGCCAGTTCCCAGATGGCTACCCACTTCTACATCTGTGATCCTCTCTCCATCTCCATTTGAGAGTATCAAGTCTAATATTGCTCCCTCTCAGTGGGCTCCAGTACTAGTTGTCTAAGGCATGCCCCTGTGGGGCATCTAGAATAACTGCACTCTTAGTGGCAGCTGCAACTGCGCTCAGTTAACATCTGGCATATTCAGATCACCCATCAGCAATATCTCCCTTTCTGCCATTCTAAGTATACTTCTATCATTTCCTTGTCCACTTCCTCCCCTGAGAAAGGTCTGTCTAACCCCTGTGCGGATTGTGGTGCCATTGCCTGTCTCCAAATTTACCCACAGTGCTTCTTCTCCTCCTGTTTACCCTTTTGTTCTGTTGCTTTTATTCCTTCCCTTATGTAAAGAACTACTCCTCACCCTCTTTTACCCTCCCTGTCCCTCCTGTAGATAGTGTATCCTGGTATGTTTACGTCCCAGTCATGGTTTTGTGTGTACCATGTTTTGTGACTGCCACGATATCCAGATGTTCCTCCTCCATCAAGGCCACTAATTCAGGAAGCTTGTTACCTAGACTACGGGCATTGGTACTCATTGCTCTCCATTTTTGATGGCCTTACCTTCTGTTGCAGCATCCCCACTGACCGCTTCTACCTTGGTCTTTTCTCATTTAGTACCCTGTTTTGTAGGGAGAGGCTGGGATTTTCTGCTGCTTGTCAGTGCCTCCCCATTGACTAGTTTAAAAGAGAGTTGTAGAGATATCCACTCCTCCTGTTCACTGGTTCCACTGCTAGCTGTGGGGATGGGCAATTAGGTACCCTCCTTGCTGGCCTTCCACCCACCTTGGCTAGTTTAAATGCTTGCCCATGTAGCATTTAAACTTATCATTGAGTGCTTGGATTCCCTCCAGGACGGATGCAGGCCATCAGGCTTGAAGAAGCCTCTATCCTCCAGGTGGGTTCCCAGTCACCAAGGCGGTTTTTAAACTGTTTGGCTACATGATGGAAGTTTCACCAAAATGGAGAGGCAGGAGACACAACTTGAAAAGTGACCAGTTTATTAACCAACTGCACCACAGAAACTGGAACAGGAGAAGAGGTGTGGGCAATAAAATTCACTCTGGAGCTGGCCCACCAGCGCACTGGTAGTGCTACCACTGTAATGCCAATGACCTGCGTTCAGGAATGACCCTGGACCATCAGAGGGCTGGCCAGGGAGGAGGACTGAGTGTCCCATAGGAAAGCAAGTGTCAAGGAGTTCTTTAGATGACTACGCTATTCCTATTCAGACAACCAGCCACAACTGATCAGGATGCAGTTGGATGGAACTGTTTCTGGATCATGCAGGAAGAATTCTTGACATCTACTGGGCAGAAATAAGCTGAATCTCCAAAGTATACTGTCTCTTTACTTGGGGTTGCTGGTTTTGGCAGTCTTTGGATCATACAACTGTTACAAGGCAATGCAGGGCAAATCATTTATGGAGTAAGTCAATCAATTTGAATGGGTTCAACGCATACAAGGACAGTTTCTCAGTCTCGGAGCATGCAAGTACCATACAGAGCAACTACAACTTACTTACTCTTGGAGCAAAACAAGGTAACTTTAGGGTAAACAGGGCAGATCTGATGCATGTTGGGCAGCCTCACAGTCTTGGAGCATGCCCAGCGTGCTTACCACTGGGGCCTGCATGACCACCTAACCCACCTGGGTGTTTCCTTATTCAGAAGGGGCCTGCCCTGCCTTCCCTCTGTCCTCCAGAGTTTGATATGTTAATTACATTTAAAAATGGTGCTGCTGCCCTGCCCTGCCCTCTAAGAAGCTGCTTTTATTTAAATTGGGCCTGCCCGTTATGCTGGCTGTGCCCTTTGCACTATACTTGGGCACCAAAATCTGTTCTGCTTTTCTTTTTTTTCATAAAATAAGTTGTGCTGCCACCGACTCACCGTCCCAGACTGGGGTGAAGTGCTGAGGTGACTGGTGGGAGAAAGTGTGGCTGGATGGTCTGCTTGGAGCCTGGCTGGTCCTGACTGGAACTGCGGCTAGTCTAAGAAGCTGGGAAGGAGGAGTAGTAGGGTAGGCCGAGCTGGCCCAGACACTGCTGTCGAGGAGGGACCTGACCCACTCTCTAGGAGTGCTGAACCTTGCTGCTGATGCCACTTTCGGTGGAGGCCTGACCCTCTCATTGCTGCAGCCAGATGCCCTTTCACTTTTTAGGCAACATGCGCCTCGATGGGTGGCGGCTCCTTGCCCTGGTGCCTCACTGTGTCTCTCTTTCACCACTGTGGCTGCTGCTCAGCTCCCCGCGGACAAGGACCAGGAACTTACTTTAAATAAAAATAAATGGGGCTAAACAGAACCTTCACTGCCATTGCCGCTTGATTCCTGCTGCTCCTCTTGACCGCTGACTCCAGAACTGCCAGCCAGACTGGAGGAACCGCTGCACTCACCACCGCACCTGGAGGAGGAAGCCAGCTGAAAACTGACTGGGAGGATGACAGTAGGACAGCAGGTAAGCCCCTTCTTCCCAAATCCCTGCTTCCTCTATCTCCCTCAGGCCCACACTTCAGGAGCACCAACTGTGCCACTCACTCCTTAGCACCTGTGAGCTGCTTGACAACCAGTAGCTACCTGCACCTGACCTCATAGCACCCCCCAACATTCAGGACACCAAGTCCCTGACATTGTGTGGAACCAACAGTACACAGCGTGAGCTGGGCGGTTTCAAATCCTGGCATTGGGCTTGTGCCACTTAGCTGGGGGACTGTGCTGGAGAAAGTCTGGGGATAAAAGTTTAATCTGCAGGAAGGCAGCTTGGGTGAAGGGCCCCTATATGTAACAGTATGTACCATCCCTTGCTGCCACTTTTACACCTGCCCAGGGCTAGGGCCACCTTACTGAGGCACACTGGGATGTACTGGGAACACACTGAAGACTGGGGCACCAGGGCTGTACTTTGTGGTATTACAGAAAGAAGCAGGGTGCAGGAAGCAATGTAAAGGAAAACAAGGTGGAAATCGTGCAAGGCCACTAGGGGCTGAAGGAAGAAAACACAGCAAGCAGCAGACAGGGGGCAGGGCTCTCACATTAGAGCTAGGCAGAAGGCCAGACAGGCAGCCCCAATAAAACAGGAGAGTGGGGACACCACTGGCAGCCAGCAGGCCAAATAAATGGAGCAGCAGCCCTGAGCTAGGTAGCACAGGAAGCAGACCAAAGGATTGAGGAAGCCACCAGCACAGAAAGGAGAATTACAGGGAGCTGAGACATGGACCAGAAAGTGAGGGGCAGACCTGTCGAGAGGGGACCAGCAGAGAGAAGCAGTGAGTCTGTGGTGGGAGAAATGGGAGGAATAGAAGCTGCACCAGAAGCAGGTGAGTCGGCACCAAGGGAATGCCAGTGTGGTACATAACACTGCACCATGGCTCAGCCTCACAGCAGAGGTGAGGAGTAGCAGTGGGAAGACAGGAGACCTGGGCAAGCAGGCATGATGGCAGGCACCCAAAAACTGAAGGTAGTACAATCCCGGGATGGGACTGCTGAAGCAGGTTGGGCAGCATGGAAGCAGCAAGAAAATGAGTACCCAAGCAGCGAAGATGCACGCACTTTTAGTAGTACTTGCTAATATCATCTACCCAGGGTCACTAAACTTTGTGGTACCACACTAATAAACTCTAGTCAGAGCCAAAACAGCTGTTAATACACTACCCTGACAGAAGATCCTGAATTAATGCATGGTTTGGATTGTAATTTACTTGTATTAGTGTGATATAACAACTGGTGACCCTTTTATCAACTGGATTATCAGGGCAATTAAGTGCCACAATAAAGTACAGTTATGTAAGAGCTTACTGTAACAGTAGATCTTGAGAGAGCTCTTGCAGTAGATAATAACCATTAGGACTAGAGTTGTCAGGCACTAGGACCACATGAAAACTTTAGCTAGCAGTGACTGGCAGAGGACCGCCCACCCGACATCACGTGATGGATGTCAGTGTGACACTATATAGTGGGCGGTCCCATGCCCGCCTCCAGTTCTCCGCCAGAGACCTAAGAAGGTGTGACAGGAGGAAGGAGGGCTCCTGGAGCCAAAAGAAAGGGTAGAAAGAAATAGCCACAGAGAAGGTGGAGGAGGAAAAGGTACTACTGCAAGAGCCTCTCCTCAAGAGCTACTGTTACGGGTAGTTCTTACGAACTATACTACCTTACTTTGAGAGGGGCTCTGCAGTAGGTACAACCATTAAGACTGAGTCCCAAGCAGTGTAATTCAGACAAAGGTTGAAGCATGGGAGGCAGGAAAGTCTGCAGTACCAGGTTATGACAGGAGGCCCTGACGGACTGCTAGTCCAAAGCCTGCCCTGCGCCTAGAGGCAAAGTCCAGACTGTAGTGGTTGGTAAAGGTGTGGACAGAGCTCCACTGCTGCCGCACAAATGTCTGTGGCAGAAACATTCCTGAAACAAGCAGTAGATGCAGCCATGCCTCTGTCTGAATGCCCCTTGACTTCCGAAGGGGTTTTTATACTTCTAACAACAAAACAAAATGCAGTTTGCTAACCATTTGGATAAGCATTATTTGGAAACTGCTGACCTTCTCTTTGGGTGCAAAAGAAACAAAAGCAGATCCATTTTACAGACTGACTTGTCCAGTTAGGTATAATAACGACGGTTCTGTGCACATCGAGGTGTGCAGAATGGCCTCCCTTGATTAGAATACTCGGGGAATACACTAGAATTTTACACAGAGCCATCCGCTCTCTATGGAAAATCAAATAAGGTCTCCAGTACACATCAGGGGCTGAAGCTTGGAAATCCTTCGAGCTGAAGTAATATCAACTAAAAAGAGCTTTCCAGGAAAGGTAGTGCAGGTCGAACTTGTGGCTGGTTCAAAGGGAGGCAAAGTGAGTTTCTCGAGGATAAAGTTCAAATCCCACAGAGGAACAGGTTTCCTGACTGGGGATTTCAGATGGAGAATTCTTTTCAAAGGTTTTGGAAACCTCCAACTGCACTAAAGTCTTGCCATCCACTGGAATGTGGTAGGCAGAAATGGCAAATAAATGGACCTTCAGCGAAGAATAGCTAAGCCAAAGTCAGAAAGATGCAGCAGGTATCCCATGACCTGTGGAAGAGGGCAAGAGAAAGGGTCTCATCCCTTGTTGGTTGCCCAAATGGAGAACCTCTTCCATTTCATAGCATATATGGTTCTTGTGGATGGCGTTTGGGCCTCCACAAGGACTTGGGCCACTGGGCCGAGACTTCAAAGCATGCAACAGCTATGTCAGCAGGTGCCATGTGTGAAGGTGAAGGGACATGAGGTCTGGATGGACCAGCTTGCCCTGGTCTTTAGTCAACAGATTCTGGCAGAGGGCAGGAGAACCGGAGGTTCCACTCTCAACTGCTAAAGCAGAGGAACCATGTGGCGAGGTCAATATGGGCTATGAGGATCATGCAGGCTCCTTCTTGCTGTTGTTTCAGAAGCACCCTCTGCAACAGGGAAAGGAGGAAAGGTGTACAAGAACCTCCCTGTCCAGCAGAAAGAGTGCATCTCACCAGAAAACACCACGCCTGGGGCAGGCAGCAGAAACTGGGTAGTTTTGCGCTGGATGAGAAGGTGAACAGATCGAGATCTGGGCGACCACATCGAAGAAGATGTCTTCAACTACTGACTGTCTCAGTTCCCACTAATGTGCCCTTGCCTGAGCGTGGCTGAGGTGTCCGCCAGGACATTCTGAATGCCTGGAACATGCACTGCCATGAGCTAGAGGCTGTGTTGTGTTGCCCATTGCCACAAGCGCATCATTTCTGCACAGTGGATATGACTGCATGCCTCCCTGTTTGTTCAGGTACCAGACCACACACATTGTCCGTCTGTACCAGGAGAGGCCCAGGGAGAGGAAGGGACTGAAAAGCCTAAAGGGGCGTATAGTACAGCCCGCATTTCTGCACATTGATGTGCAGAGATAGCTCCTGCTGAGACCAGGATCCCTGTGTCCTGTGGTCGCCAGATAGGCACCCCAGCCCTGAACAGAAGCATCCATTGTCAGGGTCTGAGCTGGAGGGAGGTCTGAAAAGGAACTCCTCTGGTGAGATTGGACAGATCCTGCCACCATAGGAGATCCCGACTATGGGCTGGACACAAGAATCCTGCAATCCAGGTCTTCTCATTTCTGGTCCCACTGGACCTGAACAGTCCACTGCATAATTTGCGTGGGGAGCCTGGCTAGGGGACAATGGAATAGTTGCTGCCATCAGGCCCAGAAGGCATAAGACCGAACAGGCTAAGGTCCATTGGCTGGCTGCCACTTGGATAGCCTGCTGATGTAAAGTTTCCACCCAGTTCAAAGGGAGAAAAGCTTGACCCTGAGCAGTATCCAGCACCACCCCAATAAATTGGAGGCATTGTGAAGGAACAAGGTGAGATTTGGGGTAATTCACCGTGATCCCACCTGTCTGAATAGATTCAGGGTAGTAGTCATGGAGGCCACCAGGCTGTCCCTTGACGGTGCTGACAGGAGCCAGTTGCCAGTCGTTGAGGTACGGGAATCATATATTTCCTGGTGGAGAGCTGCCACCACCACCGCTAGGCACTTGGTAAATACTCTAGGTGCTGAGGAGAGGACAAAGGAGCGCTCTGAACTGAAAGTGTTCCTCCTGGAAAATAAAGCATAGGAAGTGGTGGTGGAGGGAAAATTGGGATATGCAGATATGCATCCTGCATATCCAGAGCACAAAGCCAATGACCCTGGTGCAGAAGAAGCAGCAGATCCAGTAGAGTCAGTATGTGAAATCTCTTGTACTCTACATACAGGTTTAGACTGTTGATGTCCAGGGTCAGACAGAGGTCCCCTGTCTTTTGAGGACCAGGAAGAAGTGGAGTAATATCCCTTTCCTTCCTGGATCCGAGGAACGGGCTCTACAATTGATTTTGTCAGAAGAGCCTGGATCTCTTCTCTTATGGAGAGGAATGTGGCTATTGGGTAGTGAGAGAGACCGAGTATTTTTGGAGGTGTCTCTTAAATTTGATTGTGTGGCCTTGAGCGATGAGCTGAAGGACCCATGTGTCTGAAGTGATCGCCTCCTACCCAGCCAGGTGGTTGGCGAATCTGCCCCTACTGGTTCCTCCGGAACTGGTGGCAGAGGCTGGGGCCCTGCCAAGTCAGGAGGTGGAGGGGTGGGTGGGGAGTGCCGCCCGGCAGCCCTTTGGAACTTGGCTGAGGGGTGGCTCCCACTGACAGGGCCTGACGTTTGTTCTGATGTCAGGCTGGTGTTGTCTATTCTGGCACGATTGCTGGTGACAAAATGTCTGTTTTAGCTTGGTGTTAGAGCAATACATAGACTGGACAGAGCGCAGTGCCTTGCCACTGTCCTGGAGCTCAGTGATTATGTCCTTGACATCACCCCTGAAAAGGACTGGTCCCCTGAAAAGGGCATCCTGATGGCTGACTGGACTTCTTGGGCCAATCGGATACCCTCAGCCAGGAGTACTGGTGCATGCTGATAGCGTGGTGGTACTCTGGGTGAGGCATCTACCGCATCATATATAAGCCCAGAGGGAATGTCTGCAGGAGATTTCCGCAATCCTGACAGTCTGGGAAATTTTGGTTTTAGCTCGGAATCAGGCAAAGCCTTGAATTCCAATTTAACTGTCCCAGGATAGACTTCTGGTACACAATCATGTTCAGAGTTCTAAGGGCCAGAGTGGAGAAGAATAAACTTTGTGTGTACACTGGTCTATTTGCTGTGACTCCTTGTCTGGAGGAGAACTGCTCATGTGTTTAGGCTTAGCTATACGGTCATGGGTCACGACTAATGACCACCGAGTCCACTTCAGGGTAAGAACTACGGTGGTCTTTACTCTGGGGCTCGGTAAAGTCTATCAGCCTTGTTGGTGAATGTGGCCACCAACAAAGGTTGTTGCCAGACCATGGAGGCCAGGTCCTCATGTGGTCCTATCTACGCAGGAATGAGCAGAGGGGACAGCTCGGCATATCCAGGTGTTCTGCCAACCTCTTGCATTGGGATCCTGATCCTTCGTCTTCCACCCATTTGCCTCCCGAATCTTCTGAAGGATCTCAGCAAAGGAGGGTCCTCCGGAGGGACTTGGAGACTCTTTGGGCTTTGGATCTACTGGACGGGGGATCTCAAACCCAAGACGGAGGAGTCTGCAGTGTCTGAGTCCAAGTCTGACAACAGACTTCTGTCCGGAGACAGAGCCCTGGGAGCGTATCTCCTGCAGTGAGACTGCGAGGTCCCTGCTGACACTGGCTACCATGGTAGGATGCGAGGTCTGTCCCAAGGTAGAGGGTGAGGCTCCACTGGAGAGGAGATCTCGCATAAGGTCCGTGGCGGGCTCAGCGTGGAAGCTATGGCCGGTTGCCGCCGTCCAATTCGAGACCAACTGTGTCCTGGTTTTGACCACCAAGACTGTAATGCTTCCCTAAATCCACCTGAGGCTGAGGTGGTGGAGGGGTGGAGAAGGAGGGGCTGATAGATGTGTGGGTATCCTGGGAAGGCAAACCCCGGCACTGTATAGCCTGGCATCAGGTAATGGTAACCTGACGCCCATAAGGTGAAAGAACTGGTGTCGGATACACTGGTGTAGGGTACCCTGGCATGTGAAACCCTTGCAGCAGGTACCCTGGCTAAGGGTGGGTGAGGCACAGGGTAGCCTGGTGTTGGAAGGCCTGGTGAAGGGGCCCGACAGCAGAGCTGAGGGACCAAGACAGGGGCCCTGGCAGCAGTAACCTGGTGTTGGACCTGACAGAGGAGCCAAAGGTCTGATCAGGGTCCCTGATGGTGGGTAGCTAGGCGAGGCCCCTGAAGGAAGGCCTGAAGGACCTGGGGCCCTGATGGAGGTTAGAAGGGCCTGACAATGTCAGGTCCAACACCGGAATGTGCGGAGGAGGTTCCAGCATCTGCCCAAGGGGGCCAAGGGTCCCACTGGAGTTTGGGGTGGGGGCTGGCCCAGATGGGAAGCCTGTAGTGCAGAGGACACCCAGCCCTAAGGGAGGTCCGCGCCAGTCATTCTGGGTTCTGGTATCAGGTTGTGTCAGGCGAACGCCTCCAACTCCAGCTCCAAGTGTGCACGAGTGCAGGAGACACCACCAGGGAGGTGGTGAAGAATGATCCCGAGGGAGAACCTTCTAGGAGGGCTGCGGCTGCAGGGACAGTGTGTGCTGATCCAGAGGATCGGTGCTGGGCCTGTTATCTGGGCCAGATGGAACGGCAGTGGCTGGGCGGACACCAGAGGAACTGGCGGTGAGTTATCAGCCAGGGCCAATCGTTCATCAGAGGGGCTGACAACCAACTGATTGGCTGTGCCACCAGACTTAGGCTCGGGGGTCTGAGGGCTTACTGGTAGCGAAGCTCTCCGATGGATCAGAGGTGCCTGCCTGAACTGTGACCAGCTCAGGCAGGGGGACAAAGGGCTGCTCCTCCCACAGGGAGGGCAGGCTTGGTCAGAGGAGCAGTATCTATGACAGTGGGAAGCTGCTCGTTGTCTGCAGCCCCAAAGGAGGCCGTGGGTGAAGGAGACCCGATCGCAGTCCCAGTGCTTCTCCTTAACCTTCTTCTTCTTCTTGTGGGAGTCTGAAGAACCTCCCAGAGAAGAGGACTGATCCCCAGCTTCTGCAGCTCCTTCTTCATGGAAGCCATCCATAGTTTAAGAACCTGGGCTTCCAGGGCCTGTTGTTGGTGTTTCTGTGTGGCCTGGTTGAAATTCTGGCAGGCCTCACAGTCTCGGTATCTTGTGCTCTGGTCTCAGGCAGAAGGGCAGAGGAATGGCCCCGTCCTTATGAGGGAGATGAGTGCCAAGAGGAATTGCACTTGTTCTTATGTGACTGGAAGGCGCTTGGAGAAGACATGCATGAAAAAGTAATACTTTTCAACAATTTACAGAAAGAAATAAAAGTGGAAGAAATACTCATCTGAAATGTCGGTCAACTGAAGCAGCATTCTCACGAGGTCCATGTGCAGGTCGATGATGGTAAAGAACCTGAGGGCTGTGTGCGTGGGGACCACCCACTATATAGTGTCACGCTGACATCCGCCACATGCTGTTGGGTGGCTGGTCCCCTGCAAGACACTGCTAGCTAAAGTTTTCCATGTGGTCCTAGTGCCTGACAGCTCTAGTCCTAATTGTTGTTACCTACTACAAGAGCCCTCTCAGTAAGACATGGGCATGACATTCTGTCATACCTAGATATTACGGCATTTTGAGTGCTCATGCCTCACTGATCGATTTTTTAAACACTGTTTTCAGTAGATTCGCTTACTTCCCAAAATCAAAATGCTTTCTCCCACTAACCTGTCACTCAGCAGCCATTCACTTCATCCCTCCGAGTTCAGTAAATTCAGACTGCAAAACTTTTCTCCTCCACAGTAAAACCATTCTCCTGCCACACTCTTCCACACGAGATTCTGTCTCTCCTCCACAGACTACTTGAGTTGGAGCCACACTGGAGCCCATTTTCACTTGTTTACCCCATCCTCAGCCATCCCAAAAAAAAACACAGTACCAACAAATGGGCTTAAAAATGTGTGACTATTATGAATGTCCCTATTTTAAAGCCTTGATTTAAACAGCAAAGAGGTAACTGTTCAATACTCGGTTGTCAGGCAGAAGAAGGCAACGCCCATCTAACCTGTCTCCACCTTCGTGGGGCCGCATTGCTCGCGATTTGGGACAGTAAGAATCTATCCAGTGTGGATTTACATGTGCTCAGTGTGTTTTCATTGACTACTTAATTTGGTAGATTTTTCCACATGTTTGTGGCGCTATGTAAGCAATAGTACCCGACAGGGTGGGCAGTATTAGGGAATACCAAACCCAGGGGCGTAATGAGGCCCATCACTGCATGAGATTCCCAGCTCATCTAGTCTCTGTTCATATGATTTATCCTGTAGTGACCTAATCATCTTGGTGGTTATGTTGCACCCATTTAGTGTTACTAATATATTTTTCAGATATGGACTCCATACTGAGGAACAGTCTAGGTGTGGCCTATCATAAGTCTAATACAGGGGAATAATACAGGCCTTATTTCTTGACACGAATGCTTTTTAATACATCCTAGGATTCTATGTCTGTTCAGACTATTCTGTTGCAGTGACCGCTAAAATTAAAATCTTTTTAGATATATCGTCCTAAGTCCTTCTAGCTCTCCACCTTTTGTAGTTTATGTCTATTTAAGTAATAATCTTGACACCTGTTATTACTCCAGAATGTAAGACCACACATTTTCTTGGTTAAACTGCATATCGTTTGCTTGGGTTCACTGTTCTGTTGCTCCAAGACCTTGTATAAGACTGGTCGTGTGCTCCTCAGTATGTACAGCAGCTCCTAGCTTTGAATCATCTGCAGACTTAATATACCAGTATTTAACATTATTGTTCATATTTGAAATGAAAAGTCCAAACGTACATGGCCCAAAATCGATCCCTGTAGTATGCCACTGGTCACTCTATCAGAATTAGATAAGTGCCTCTAACTCGTCACTCTCTGTGTTCTACCCTCTAGCCATCTAGCGATCCAGGTTATCAGTTTGTTGTTCCCTGTGGGAGAAGGGACAGAAGTGGCAGAAGGGTGAGTTCTCCCACTGCACTTGGTTTTCAACATTTGCAATTGGAATAGCAGCTCCTCCTGACTGACAGCAGCTCCTATGCTTAGTTCCTCTGTGTTGAGAGCAGATCCATATACAGGCTTTGCTTTGTTCTGTGACACTCCACTCCCCGCTACCACCACCACTACCAACTGACAGGAGCTCTCTCTGCAAGTTTTAGTTCAGTGGACAGATCCCTCCCACTTTGGAAGAGGCCTTTGCTATGACGTCCAAAATCCTGTCTCCATTCCTAGGCCTCCTCTTTGGTGCCATGCATGTGAACACCCACAACCATGGAGCGGTACTAATGGAGTGCTAGATACCCAATGAGTATACTGGTGGGGTACCATCTGGTAAGCACAGCTAATCTCAGCTCATTTATAAGCTGCTACACACCAAATCAGGAAAGTCATCTTACTGTACTGTAGGTACTGCTTTATAAATCTCCGACGTTAATAATTTTAACCTCATGTTTTTTTTATAATTTGATTTTTAATGATTGTTTTTCTGTGAATTGTAAGGCGCCAGAGTCCCTGAGATTGTGCACCGTATAAATAAAATTGCTTTGCCTTCCTGAAGCCTGAGGGCCTGGGCCTTTATTTGATCTGCAATAGTTGAGTGCTGTGCCTGAACTCAGCAGGTCGTGGACCCAGCCCACCCCAACAACAACGTTTGGGAGTTCACTTTCCTGAATTCTGACAACACCCTGTAAGCCCCAACATAGGGAGTATCAGTATGTAACACTGTATACACTGCATACGCTGGCGGTTTAATGGCACAGGCCTCGCCAGTAATATCGGGTAACAGGACTGTATGAATGATAGGGCCAGGCATATATGAAGGAGGAAGGACTATAGCCCACTGGCCTGCCCAGTTCTGCAGCTATGGGGGGTGCAACCACGGTACAGAAAGGATAAATGTTCTAAAGCAAATGTGAATGCACCCTGCACCCATTATTATAAAAATAAATCAAAATTATCTTGTGTGACTGAGTTTTTTTTTTTTTTACACACCATCGGTATGTGATGAACCCATAAACCTCTCGAGCTTGTGGGTCATTACACACCTCAGGTGTATAAAACAAAACTCAAAACACAGTTACCTATGCATTATTCTTTATGTAATGATCACAAACTTACACCACAATAATCGAACAAGCAAGCTGCTAACCTCATCTGAAAGATCTGTTCGCAGGCTCCACACTTCTGTGAAACTTGGCAATGTTTTGTTCCCCAAAGGAGCAAAAGTAACATGACCCTGTTTGTGTCATCCCAGTCATTTCCGCAGTAACAGGCTGTGATGTCACCAGCAGAGAGTTATGAAAGGAGCTCCTGAATTGACTCTGCTACAGGTGAACTGTGAGCGCAAAGGTCCAGTTGTCATGGCAATCTCCTAAGTAATGAAACACAGAATGGCTTTTAAATTCCAAAAGAGTCTGAGTGTTTTGCAGTGAGTTTTGCTGATGCTGACTGCAATTATTAACTGGAAACAGAGTTCCTTTTAAATGTTATCCAATCCAGTTTTAGTTATATAGTGCTCATCCAAAAAGCTCTGAGCATTGCACAACGTAAAAATAACCATTAAAACAGTTAGTGTACATTTATCAGTAGCCACTCTGTGAAACATATAATAGGGGCTGCACTATGAGCTGGCTAAAAATACTGCATTTAGTTCTATTGGCAGGTTTTGACCACTATGGCCTCACGAGTGGCAGAGCCATGAGAGAAGTCTACAGAGGTCAAACTTTGCAGAGAAACGTGATATTTTTAGTCAGCCCATGGTATAAGTCATTTATAGAATGACAGTGCCTCTCTGGTAAGAATAAATTTTTTAATGAAAATGTAGCTGTTTCTGTTTGATTTTACAACTCATGGCTTAACTGCAGCAGAGGCTACTGTGATGTCGTCAGGTATCGTTTAGGCTGTTCTCCCATTGATTAAGAGCTACACTGTGACCAGCCTAAAGTGCAAATGAATACAGGTGACCCACCTAACATTCAAATAAAAGATTTATTTCCACTTTAGACCTGTTGGATATGAACATAAATGCATTTATCTGCAACATGTTTTAAGACCAAAATACATTTACATATAGCAACTACTGAATAAGCATTTTGAGTATGTTAAATTCAGGAAGTCTCAAAAGCTTGTGCAAACATAAAAGTTTCCAAAGCAAATAACCCTACCACCTGCAGTTTTTAGATGGCATAGGAATGAGTAGCTGCTTCAAGTTTGCAGTCCTCAATGATTTTGCAGGAATATATTCAATTAGCAAGTCTGAGAGGTATTTAGGATCTCGAGCATGATCAGATTTATGTGTTGAAAGAAGCACCTTAACACTAGTCCTGAATGTCCGCCCAGTGGCGCTGAGGGTTGAGGCACTGGATGCCACACTCACACCATGCTGGCGACCCGGTTCGGGAACAGATTCAGGCCATCGGGGTCGGCAGGAGAAGGAGAGGATTGAGTGCCGAAAGACTGCTCTCCTGTCCTGGGGTGGGAATTGGGGACGTACCACTCTGCAACGACCCCCGGTGGAGACCAGGGGCAATGCAGTAGCATGATGGTTACAGGGCTAGGTGATGGCGGACGTCTGCTGAGGGTACAGTTCCCGGCACGGACATCACCGCATGTCCGCACCTCAGGGAAACATAACCAAGCAAGAGAGGAAAACTCCGGAGCTTTGGGAGGCAATGGCGGGGCCTCGAGTGATGGAAGGCCACATACATGCCCAATGCCAGTCCTGATCCCGACTTGACTCTCCATGGCCCTGCTTTTGTTGTTCCTCCCCACAGGAGGTGAGGGAGACCCAGCACCCAATTCCTCAGTTGGGGAGGGACACGCAGGCGGTAGAGGCAATACTAGGGAGAACCCCTGCTGGGAGAGATACCCAGAAAGTACCAGTGACCGAGGGAAACAAAATTGAAAAAAAACACAAAGAAAATATCAGTCCTGAATTGGACTGGTAACCAATGGAGTTTTCTCAGAATTGAAGGTAAATATGGTCACCAACAAAGAGTCTGACACCAATATGGCAACATCATTTCAAACATATTGCAAATTAAAGGGACTCCTGCAGACAGATTTTGACTGGGGAGGGGTCGATTCCTCTTGCTAATATAAACTATTTTTTTACATACTTGATATCCAAGCAAAAAGAATTAAGATCCAGGATTCCCACCCTCCTATAAGACTACTTATAAATCATCATGGAGGAACTTGTATCAAGCACAGACAGCAAACACGCGTAAACGATCAGAGAGTTCTGACTACTATTTGTTTTTTTCATTTCATTCATTTATAATTCTGCATGAAAATGCAAAAGTTGGTGTTTCTAATGCCACTGTCTGGGCTGCAGAGGTCCTCTGTTGGTTGTTAATATACTGCAGTCATGCCCTAGTCCAAAACACTGGATTGTTTTTGTCTTAGTTTCTGTATCAGCTTCCTGGGCCCTCTTTCAAGTAGATATTATTTTCTCATCAGTTTTGTATTCCTTGTACTGATTCACTGCAAGGCACTCAGACCTACTACTTACAGGTAGCAGGTAGTCATGACCCTGTGCTGCCAGACAGAGAACCAACTCTCAGAGCAATGGATGTCACCAGAGCCCCTCAGTGGCATAACAGAGCTGTTTTCACAGAAAACAGTTAATTATTTTATATTATCCAGCGCCTAAAACAAACACTCAAACATGATTTGCAGAGCCACTGGTGGACTGGTTCAATAGTTCACTAGAATCAGGCATAGTACCACAGGACTGGAGAACACTCATGTGATGTCCCTTCATAAGAGCCGTCCTAAAGATGACTCAGGAAATTACAGATTGGTCAGTTTGATTTCAACTGTGTGCAGGCTCCTGGAGACTATACTTAACTCATTCTACCTGATGCCGCCATTTTGGGTTAGGTTAAGCAATGGATGGGTCTGACGCCATATGGCGCTAATGGGTATAATGGTAAGGAAAGGTTGGCTCAGCATCTCGAGGAACATTGTCTTGATGATGTAAGGAGGCACAGATTTACGGGGAGAGGTTGTATCAAACAAATCTGACTGAATTCTTTGGCTAGGTCACCAAAACAATGGATAGAGCTCATGCAGGGACATCCTCTACCTGGATTTCAGCAAAGCTTTGACTCCTTACCCTACAACAGGTTGATAAGAAAGTTGGCGAACCTAGGGATGGGGAAAAGATGCCAAGATGGGTAGAAAATTGGCTGTAGAATAGAGCACAGAAGGTACTGGTGGGGGACAAATGATCTAAAACCAGGGAGGTCACTAGTGAGGTCCCACTGGGCTTGTGCTAGGGCGGTGTTGTTCAATGTCTTTACTAATGATATTGGAGATGGTATTAAGGGCAAAATGTGCCTTTTCGTGGATGACACCAAGCTCTATGGGAGAGTGGACTCATTGAAGGGATACAGGACCTAAGGAAGGAGCTGAAAAAAACTTGAGAGGTGGATAGGTATTTGTCAGCTTGGATTAATTGACAAGAATGTAAAGTTATGCACATCGAGCCAAGAATCCAGGATGGGAGTACTACCATGGAGGGGTCCAGTATCTGTAACAGATGAAGAAAAAATCTGGGTGTGATGATCACTAGTGACCTGAAGCACTCTGCAGTACAGGAAAGCAGCAAAGGCTAATAACATGTTGGGATGCATATCAGGGGATCAGTAGTAGGTGAAAGGAGGCTGGCACCCACACCTTAAAAAGGACATCAACCTGCTGGAAAAGGTACAGAGGAGGGCAACAGAGATGATTGTGCATTAGTAGGGGAAACATACGAGAAGAGGTTGGAAACCCAGAACATTTACTTCCCAGAGGAGAGGAAGGATAGAGGTGACAACTTAAGACTTTCAAATACTTGAAAGGGATAAATAGGGTGAATATGAAGGGTTCTTTAGGCTTAGTGGCAACCGATACACGAGGAGACACTGTCTCAAGTTGGATGGGGGAAGGTTTAGAAGAGAATTTAGGAAGCATGTTTTCACCAAAAGGGTGGTGGACAGTTGGAATGCATTGCCAAAAGAGGTGGTCTCATTAACGATGGTGGGCAGCTTCAAAAGAGGCAGGTATAGACAAAAAGGGAAAGTAAATTTCACAGGAAGGATAGATGGAATGGATTGGAGGATGGGTTGGGAGGCAGGGTCAGTAGCTCAAGCTGTGGACCCTACAATAAAAGCAGACTGGACAGACTTAATGGCCTTATTCTGCTGGTTCCTTCATGTGTTGGTATGACTGGGCATTCCTGCACATACCCACAATAAAAAAGTGCCAGCTAACAGCCTTTTCATTTGTCTTTATAGTACTCCACCTTTCTAAGTCCACACTAATCTAGCTGCCCTGGCATCCACAGTGTTATGAAAAAAGACCCCAATTCAGTCAGTACAACCACTGCCGTACAGTTATCTCAGTCCCAGGATGCAACACACCCACCTGCTTCTGCTGCTGCACCTCAAGGTCAGGGCCTCCACCATACAAGAAGAAGGGTCTGGCTGGATAGCCTAGAGGTTAGAATAACGAGTTGTGAATGAGCTTGGAACATCTAGCAGACCTGGGTTTGATCCCACAACCTCCACCTGCATACTGTAGGACTCTGAGCAAGTCACTTATCCTCCCCAGTGCTCCCAGGTCGCCCCTGAAAACAGACTGGCCAACAACAATTCAAACTCTGACTTGTCTCTCCTCCTACCATTATAACACTGTATCCTGCTCTTCTCTCCTGTGGAACCTACAGCGATAGTGTGATCTTTGACCATATTACAAAGTAGCTGAACAGTTTTTTTATGTACACCTGTAGTGTAAAAATCAGTACAAAATATTTGTAACAGTTTTTTTTTTTCATTTAGAGAAAAAGCCCTTGAAAACATCAATATACACTCCAGGGTATGGTATATCATGAGATGTTGCCACTTCTCTGGTACATGAGTCACTTGGCCTGCAGCCTTGTGATTCATAATGCACCGGAAGTGTGGCAATATCCTATGATATCCACACCCTGTCATGTATTAGTCCTGAATTATAAAATGGGCAAGAACTATCCATGCTTCTGACTGGATGAGACAGGGTCACACTCATGTCCTAATCTCACCATAGAGCCTTGTAAAAAAAAAAAACTGGAATTAATGATGCCACTGAATTTTATTTAAAATTTATAACCATATTGTATATTATTTTGTAACCCTTGTAGGTGGAGAATATTTTATCTAGAGGATGCGAGGAGGTAATGATACTGAGGCATGAATACTTTCTCTCAGAATTTGTCTGAGTTGTAGGTATCTTAAAAATGTGCTTCTGGGCAATTTGTATTTACTGGCTATATCAGCAAAAGGCAATAGGGTTGATGTGCTGTATGAGCTACTGTGTCACTTAGGAAATAAATGCCCCAAAATGGGAAGTTGAGTTAGGTACTACTATTTCAATGTCTGATTGGGATCAGACTGGGCATTTAGTCTCAAGGCTTGCAAAGAAGCTAAAGGCAGATTAGCACATTATAAAATTGCCCACCGATAGCATTACACCCAGAGAAATTGTTTAAACGGGACTTACCTATACCAATATTTGTTGGAGATGTTTAAAAGACATTGGTACTATTACATATATTATCTGGTCGTGCCACTACTTCAGACATTCTGGGATGAGATTTTTGGAGTTTGTGAAAAAATTGAATAAAAGATTGGACCAACTGACAAACTAGTAACGTTGGGCATCAATTCTGAACTAGAATGTTGGACTACGCTAATATTTCTGACTATTAGCGCTTTGATTTCAGCTAAAAACATAATTCTGAGACGTTGGAAACAAATCTACACCTCTACCTTGAATGACTGGTTAGATGGCATTAATGCCAGATCATCATATGAAAGACTGGCTTTTGTCGTAGTGATAGGATAGAAAATTCCTAGATATCTGGAACCCTTTTCTACATTCTATCTTCTGCAAAAGTACTACCTAATATTTTAGTAACAGTACTAGATAAGAAATCTCTATTGTGTATTAGTGTATGACAGCTCAAGTTTGTATTTACTGTGATGGTTCATTTTAAGGTTTACTTGACTGCTGTACATAGATTTTACAATGTATTATTGTTCAATTGTATTGTAATCTTTCAATAAAAATTTTCAATTACAAAAAAACTGCCAGGGCTAGCCTTCCGCATTACCCAGTATATGTCTGTGCCTTTCTTCCACACTGTAGTCTCTGGCAACCTCACTTCTTTGTTTCAGCACCGCCTCGTTGTTTTCCCAAACGGTCAACTGTATGTCTCCCATTTGCAATCGGATTACTCACCAAAGCATTTTAACTCCAATGAGTCACGCCTGTGTGTGTGGGGTGAGGGTATGGTAGGAGAATGAATAAAACCCAAACTACTAACAATATAATTAGTAAACAGGCACAACTTTATTTCTGCCTAACACAACAGAAGGACTAATTTAGCAAAAAATACATTTACATTTTTTTTTTCAACTGCTATTTATATAAAATCCATTCTGTAAGTGCAATAAGACCTTCCAGGGTGGTTTTAATGGTGTGATTATCCTATTTTTAGAGGCAGTAAGGCCCCATGCCTGTGGCAGTGGGTCTTACTACACCCCAGGGGTGTGTGGCAATCTTTCTATATATCCCACCTGTTGTGTCCGGCCGGTGGCACTGAGGGTTGAGGCACTGGATGTCACACCTCACACTATGCCGATGATCTGAGTTCGGTAACATACTCAGGTTGCATGGGGCAGGCAGGGGTGAGGAAGGATTGCACGTCCAGAGACAACTCTCCTTCCCTGGGAGGAGAAATGTGCAGCATGCTGGTTGCCTGACACCCAGTGGTGGCTGGGTGTCAGCATATACTGCCATCAGAATGTGGAGGGACCCCACGTCCAGGGCATAGGCTCCCTCTGCAGTTGCGGAGCCCAGCCACTCTGCACGTTGCACGCTCTGGGTGGGCCCAGGAGTAAAGCTGGCAGAAAAACTGGAAGCAGGCAGACTCATGATGGCTCAACGTGCTCCCCAAAACAAGCTGCCCTGACTTCTGCATTGTGCTGCAGGGGGGAGAAAGTCGGTGCCCCTCACTCTAGCCCTGCCGCAGGGGGCAATCTGTGGGGAATTACGGGTACGGCTGAGTGGGAATGGTCGGGACTCAGTGCACAAGCCCTCTGAGGGAGGGCTGGAGCCACCTGCCAGTCACGTAAGAGAAGGAAAAAGTAGAAATACAAACAACAAAATAAAAAATCCCACCTGTCATGTCTTATTGTTTACTGAAATGCCATTCTCAAACATCACTCTCTCCAAGAATGTGGTAGATAGATGACCAAAATATTTCCAGAATATTAAGTGAGAAATAAAACACAACAAGGTAGTCAGCCCATCGGTGCTACTACTGTGACACCAATGACCCGGGTTTGAAAATAAGCCAGGACCATCAGAGGGCTGGCTGGGAGAGGAGGACTGAGTATTTCATCGGAGGCCTACCTTCTCCGATGAGAGAGAGATGTGCATCTTTGTTGCTTTACAGCCACCTGGGTGACAACAGGTGGCACTGCAGGGGAATGCATGCATGCAGCGTCAGGAGGGAGTGCATGTGTGAGTAAGTGCATCTGACTTGCTAGCACCATCCTCTCAGTGGGAGGCCCTTAAGGGAAAATGGTGCAGGCTGGGCAGATGAAACCCTGCCCACCTCCTCATGTCCACCTCGGGCTTCCACTACCAGTAGTCACCAGGGCACTTGGGTTTCACATCCAGCACGGGCGGCTGGATGAATGGAATGGTGCCGCCAAGGAGCTGATGGTGGACCCCACATCAGGGTGGCGAGCTGAGGGGCAGTGCAGTAATGGCTGCAGGTGGCCCATAGAGCTCCAGGAGATTGGTTAGTGGATCCTCAGGGGATGGGAGGTGGTGCTGGCAGAGGTGGAATGAGGAGCTAGACAGAGAGCTCTGGGGAAAAGCACAGTTAAAAAAAAAGACATAGCAGGGTAGGTGGTGTTGGGGGTTCCTGCACATCCAGTGGTATAGCGAGGCCTGATACTACAGGGAGAGGACCTTAAAGCCCCGGAAGTGTGGTATCCACCTACCCTGGAGTTTCTTAGTGTGCTTAGAAAATGGGTTGGTTGTCAACCTAATAAGGACTGATACATTATTTTAAAATGGTATAAAAAGGTTTAAAAATAGAAATACAAAATCCCACATTCCACAGTAATGCAAAGTATCATGAGAGATGTAGGCAAATCACCATGGAAGAATCCAGAGTGGTTTTGTTTAAAGCAGCACTATATAGTGGCAAATAGCTTCTCAAACACTCTGCAAAGATTGAACACAGAAAACACAGACACATGTTTCCTCCTTCTCGGGTCTCCTCAGTGTGTCTCATATGTAGCTCAGTCCAAGGGAAGGAGGAACCCACCCTATGATGGGCCTAACTGGTTTGGGTCATGGTGAGCTCAAAACAGGAAAGCGATCTAACCAACAAAGAACCTCAGCACAAAAGCACTGAAGCAAGTGTTAATAAGTGTAACCCCTAGGTGGCGCTATCCCAAGGGCTACTACCCTGCCTGCTTGGCTAGTAGCAGGTTAAGGGTCCTGAGTTCTGAAACGGGTGCCTCCACCCGGAGGTCAGGGTTGGTAGTGGTCAAGCTAACCTGGGCACAGCCCTCCGGGACACTGTAACCCCTCTTTCCCTCTAGTGGCTTGAACACTGTACAATAATCACTTTCACAATACCCTGGTACACCACACAAGTACCCACACTGTTTGCTCTACCACCAGGGCTGGTTCCTCTGGCTCGACCCTGGGGACCCCTGTAAAACAAGGTTATGCACAGCAAATAGCAACAGTACAGTATTTTGAGCACAAACTGGAATCGCAGTCAGATTACATGCAGAAAAGTTAGATCTGATTTACTCAGGGACTTGAACAAGGGAGGGCAAAATCAGGTTAATTAGCTTAAAGGTTATATCAATCAAGCAGTTACGCATGCACTTTGAGTCCCCACACAATCCACCTCTGGGTACCCAGGTGGAGAAGAGATGGGCTAGCCAGGATCATTGTCCAGGGTTGCAGCTGGTTGGGGCCCTGTGATGGAAAACACAACATGCACAGTACACAATATCTGTAATCCGGAGCCAGAGGGCTCAGTTCGTAAGGGAACGAAACAACAAGTCAATCAGATGACACACTCAGATTAAGCTGTTGTTGCAGGGAGCTACGCCAGTATTTACTCACGATACCCAAGACTGGACATGGGCTGGATGAAAATTGAGACTGCAGGTGGTTGATCTGGAATGCCAGGAGAAGCAGGGTCCACATGAGTCACAGAGGCGCTGCTCCTGTTCAAGCGTGGAGCAGGGGGCTGATCCAGGCAGATCTTTGTCGATGGCTTCTCTGTGCAGTGGGTAGTCTAACTGGTCAGTCTGACAAGGCCAAGACCGCATGGAAACAGATTCGATGCAGTCCATTTTGGGCTGGATACAGCTCCCAGCAAGCAGAACACAGTTCACACAGTGGGAACTAACTCACAACCCACTAGCAGCTCATAACACATTTACATGTACGGGAATTCTACTGTACCAGGCAAGCGCCTCCGGTCACAATCGCAAAGTCTCTGCACACACCGGAGCTTGGGGAGCTGAACTCCTGACAGGCCGATCGATTCAGCAAAATCTTCGGGCTTCTAGGTTGAGCCTGGCCCACTTTAATAGCTTACTTTTATTTTTTTTATTTATTTTAGTCTTTGGTAACTGGTAGGCCCACTAGGCACAAGTGCCTGTTTTCAGGGCGACCTGGGAGCACTGGGCTGTTAAGTGACTTGCTCAGATTCACACAGTATGCAAGTGGAGGTTGTGAGAATCAAACTCTGATCTGGTCTGCTGGATGTACCAAGATCTGCTCACACCTCATTCCTCTAACCTCTAGGCTATACTGCCAGCCCGCCCGACTTTAGTCACACAAACTTGGATTTAGTCCAAAATAATTATCTTCTCCCTCTCAGGAGCAGCAGGCAGACATGGAGGCCAAACTCTCAGCCTTTCATAGTTCTCCTATGCGAATCCACTCAGGATTGCTCTCAGAATCACTTCAGAATAATTTCAGCCCTCTCCTTTACTTCCCAGCTCGAAACTAACTGAACACTGCAAGCAGCCTGGGACTTCCCAAGATTCAGAAGATTTAGTTACTTGATTTGGCTGTCAGTCAAAGCAAGAGCTCCCCTTCAGTTGCAAAAAGGTGCAAAACTCAAACCACAGTTCCTATAGATTTTGAATTCAGACAGCTCCTGTAGTCCGCTACATTTTAGGTCCCACCAGTACTGACTGGTCCAATTCTAGTCCAGGACCAAGATAGTGGAGACAAACAAAACGGTCCTTGCTACAAAGAAAGCAGGTTAGACAAACTACATTATCATTATCATTCTAAATGGTTTTCAGCAAATAGTTACATCTTTCAACAGAGCTCCATCTCAGATTACTTAGGCTGCAATCAAGCAGCTCTTAAAGAGACAGTACACAGAGGCTATACAGACTCTGGTAATCATTTAATTTGCTAAAATGCAGGACACCAGACTGGCAGTGAGCATTTGAGCAAGCTCAAGGAAGACTTTTGGGAACCCCATTTGTAGGGGGTTACATAAGGAAAGGAATTGGTACTAAAGCCAGGTTTCAAAGAAAATGCATAATTACATTATACTCCAATAATGCAAAGCATCATGTGAAGTATTATGCAAATCACGGCAAAAGAATTTAGACAGGTTCTGCTTTAAAATAGGTTTGCCATTTAAAATAGTTACCAATTTTAGTGCCAGTTATTCAGGTTGACAGTAGGGGAGCTGGAAGACTGTGGTGTGTGAGCTCCATTCTGCACTGCTCAGATGCTGCTTTTCATTTTATGTACTGTGCTGTTTGTGTCTCGTGAGTGTGGCTGGTGAAAACTGTAGAGCTGGTGGGATTCTACTGAAAAAGTGGTGGTTGGTGGTGTAAAAGGTCAGTTAAAAAACAAGAAAGGATGGCACAGGTGATAATAGCAAAGATGCTATATGGTTTTAGAAATCGAATGAGGAGGTACTATCGGAATGGGATTTTGCAGCAGCAAAAAAAATTGACGGTTACTACAAGGAAAACTATAAAACGCAGCTCATGGACATTTGTTGTGTTGTGGAAGTCAGAGAAATGCATCTTTTATTTCTATGAGGGCGTGTTGGCACATATATATGTATGTCATTAAAATACCATTAGCAAATGAGCAAGTGCTATTTTCCCAATCTATTTTCTACTATGATGATATTGGCAAACAAAGGAATTTGCATTTATATAGTCCCTTTATGCAAACTGTATGTCAGAGCACCCCAATAAAAAGTCCAGGCAACTGCCCCAGGCTGTGCGCGATCAGGTATATACACATTTACACTCACTGCTTTACCCAGTCTCTAGCATGGCTTCTAAAGTGCTTTGGGATCCAGTGCATATGAAAAAGCTTTATAAGTGAAAATTCTTCTTTTCTTAAAAATAAAGGAGAGGGAGAGGTATGTCGCTGCGTTTTCAGTACAGGGAGAATTCAAAGAGGGCAGAGAGAGAGATCAGAGGAGGCTAACCACAGGGAGGTAAAAGTGACTTCTCAGGGTCACACACTAGTGGAGAGGCGTTCAAACAAGAGTTGCTGGGTTCACAGCTCTGACCCAGGCCAAACTGTACATACTAAGCTAAACTATATATATATATATATATATATATATATATAGCCCCCAATATATGTTAAAACTTGACTAATATTCTGGGCAATAATAAGCTGCATATTTACAGTTCATGCAAAGCAATTCTACGCAGAAGGACTACACATTGTGCGGATCATCTAATATCAGAACTGTATAATACATGACCAAACAAAGGCAAAGAAAATTGACAGAGTGAACAGAAAACAGAAATATGGAAGAAATGAGTTCTCAAATCAAATAAATCTTGATCTCAGTGACTATTACCAGCTATTCAGCAGGCTGGACTCGGGTCATTACCATAAGTCATCTTTTCCCCAATCAAACCTTGCTGTTGCCGACTTCAATATTGGAAATGCATTAGTAAAATCAGACACAGCTGTGTTATTAAGACGATCAATAAAACGTTACCAGCCTAAATTATATAAGACTAATGGAGCCTTAAATATGTGGGCAATACCAATAACACACAACAGGGTGTGTATTCGCTCGATATATAAGCATTCCTCCAGTGCGTGAGCTGAGGCATGAGGCTACAGGCCAGGGTACCTCAGCACATACCAGAAGAGTACCTGTATCAATAAACACAGCACCCTGGAGCATGTTATTGCACTTCTATAAAATGGGCCATTAAAATCCTGCAACCTCATTGGTCAAACATGTCACAGGACCATTGATTATTCTCTGACAAGTGCAAAGCTCACCTGAACTACAATATTTTTGAAAAATAAAAGGCTATTTTATATGGGACAACACATGACAGGGGTGCTGTCTTAGGTAATAATGCACTTCGGTTGGCTGTGACCACTGATGTGCTTTTATTTCTCATACCTGCACACCTTGCCATATGTTATCCCTTACTTAACAAGGCCTGGAATAAACAATCTGGATTTAGAAAATCAACCCCATGCATTCATGAGTATGTATAGACAAGGCATATAACCTGGCCTGTCCAATCAGAGAGCAGTAATTGTGGCAACCAGCTTGACCTGTTTTATAAATTTTGATATACGCCATCCTTATTTCTTTAATTTCTTCCAAACTTTCAGAGTGACTGTACCTGGAGAACATTCGCTAAGCATGGTGCAACGCCATTTGTACGGCTGCTATAGTCAACAAGATGAATATATATTTAAGTCTGTCAGAATTTAATTCTTCCAGTGGTGTAGCACACTGCAAAGCCTCCTGGAGACCACTGCGCATGTGAGCACCAGAATCCCATACTGCAGAGAGGGCTGGATACATCACAGAGGTGAGTCGCTCAGCTCGGGCGAGGCAGGATGTTGGCCACCTGATGCTCATGTACCCACCTGTCAGCTGACCAATGTGCAGCACTGACATCAGCTAAGAGCAAGGCATAGTACAAAGGTGTGTGTCAAACAAATGGTCAAAACTAACATAATATTACAAATAATGTGTATCTTTGGCTAATATAAAACTAATAAAAAACTATATTTTAAAAAATTAACATAATATTTAAAGACATGTAATTCCTAGCAGGCTCCATGGCACCAAGCAGTGAGGACTGCTGTGAGCCTGGTGACCCGGTTTGTGCCCCAAGCAGGGGGTATCAGTGGGAGGCCATCGGGGGCTCAGAACATCCACACTGACGCTCTATCCTGGGCAGGAGTGATATTGCAGCATTGCTCTGTTAACGGCTTTGGGTGGAGGTGTGGTGAGTGCTGGTGGTGCTACAGGTGGTGTGATGACCACGTGCGGCCAGACACCTCCACCCAGTCCAGCAGCAGCACAGTGGAAGAAGGGCAGGAGTAAACATGAAAAACTGGCTTGCCCGTCTGTAACGCCTAGATGACAGCCTCTGGGCACACCCCCCACACCAACAAACCCTCCATGGCAGCATCCGTCACCCATCCCTGGCTCCAGTCACAAGCACTTCTCCTCCTCTTCAGTTAAGACGAAGTGAGGTTGTCCCCAGAAGGGTAACCCAGAACCTGCTGGAGGGGGCACCTGGGATCGGTGGTGGACTGTGTCTGTATGGGAGCAAGGTGGGGGCAGAAGGAGTACCTACCAGGAGGACCTGAAGGACAGCAGCACCTGGAGGTCAAAGCGGTAAAAATAACAGAAAATATTTAATTCCCTTCATGAAAATCTCTACATCAGGAAGTGGAAGGATTGGGTTGCTAGCTTCATGGAGCTAAAATATCCCTCCCTTTCTTAAATGCTGAAACATAAAATTTAGATTAGTATGCCTGATGCTTTTTGGTGGCTTTTTTGACCAAGCTTTTATTCTTCACTGTCATTGAATGGTCCTTGGGTCTGGGGACAGGTGACCACCCCAACCCCAACCATCCCTCTTGACGATGGGGGCAGCACAGCCAAGGATCTGAGGTGATCACTGGCAGTCATTCTGATGGCATTGTTTTCTCCTTCCTCCTCCCCTGGCATTGGTTATAGCCTCTGTCAGCCTCAGACATAACATAATACTGGGCACTAGCACCACCCCTCACGAGGAGAAGATGCCCTAGCCGAACACAAGAAGCCGCTGTAATGCCAGCCTCAGCCGCACCCCCAGGATGGCCTGCACTATGCTGCACAACACACCTCAGCCCTGGCCACCCTGATCCCAACTCCTCCTGTCGCCTCCTGAGCCCAGGTCACCAGCGGCAAGTGCAATGCACTACCACTGGTCCATCTGGTGGCTGTCGCTTTTTAATTTTTTAGTTGAGCACGACAGTTGCTCTTTAACACCAGTGTTACGTTCATGAATAGAGGCTGCTGTATCTGATAAAGAGTCAGATTTGTTTAAAGAAGTACTGCAAGGAAGGGGTCGATTCTGCTTTTCTTCACTGCCCTCTTGTAGTCATGATTTTTTTACATCAAAATAAGTTAAATGTTTTCAAAAAGAAATTTGTTCTGCAACATATAAAAGATTTCAGCTAACCCCTGATTACAGTGTCAATGTGGAATGCTGGCCCATCGGCACAGCAGTAGGGCTACTGCTCACGACGCTGACAACCGGGTTCAGGAACAAACTTAGGGTGCTTCACAGTGGGGGTCACCTAGGGACAAGTGATCATAGCATGGTGAAGTTCTGGGTTAGAACACTATCAGAAGCATTCGTCACAAAACAAGGGTCCTGGATTTCAGGAAGGTGGATTTTGCAAAAATGGGTGAGAGGGTTAGAGACCACTGGCACAGACAGGTAAAGAGGAAGGAGTAGAAAGAAGTGGTAAGGATCAGGAAGGCCACAGAGGAATCAACTAGCTTATGCATAAGGCAGGTTACAAAGAACAGGAGAAGGAGGAGGAGACCACTATGGCTCTCAAGAGAAGCTGCAGCAAAGGTTGGGTCAAAAAGACTGATGTTCAAGAATTACAAAGCAACGCAGATGGAAAAGGACAGGGAAGAATATTGGGAGACTCTGAGGAAGCAGCAAAGGTTGTTAGGAGGGCAAAGGCATACAGAGAGGAAAACATAGCTAAGACAGTGAAGCTAGGAGACAAAACATTCTACAGATACATTAGCTAAAGGAGAAAAACAAAGCAGGAATAGTAAGAATTAAGGGGAGTGGGGTGTAAGTGTGGAGGAGGCGAAAAGAAGGCGGACATACTGAACAAGTACTTTCTAGTACTCACACAGGAAGGAGGGAAATGGACTTCAAGTAAAGGTAAAAGGAAATACCAAGGGGGTAGACACAAGCTCCTTTCCAGAGGGAAGGATAGTCAAGGAACTTGAAAAATTAAAAATAAATAAGGCAATGGGGCCAGATGGGATGCAGCCAAGGATATGATGAGAACTGAGGGGGAGCTATCTGCTCCTTGGCAGCTATGTTCAATCAATCATTGCAAACAGGGATGGTGCTGAGGGACTGGAGTAGGGCAGATGTGGTGCCAATTCACAAGAGTGGAATAGAGAGGAGTCAGGAACTATAGATCAGCACGCCTGACATCAGTGGTGGGGAAGATTATGAGAAATTAATAAAGAAAGGATGGTAGAGTACCTGTCCAAAATGGGTTACAAGATCCAAGGCAGCATGGTTTCACAGAGGCAGGGCAGAGATCATGCCAACAATTGGGTGACAAGAGTAGAGGATCCGGGGGACAGTGGACTTTGTCTACTTGGACTTCAGGAAGGCTTTTGACACCACTCCACATATGAGATTAATAAACAAACTGAGCAGTCCCAGAGTGGAGGCATAAGTGGTAATGTGGGTGCAAAATTGGCCAGTTCCATGTCAAGATAGCAAAAATAATTGGGCAACTCACAAAACAGCGAGTGCACTCTGCTGAAATCCAGTTTGGCACATAACAACAAATCGAACACCAACCTGTGAACTTTTAAATCAATGTTTTAGGTGGGGGCTACACCCCACACCCCCTTTTAGGGCAACGCCTGCACCCCCATACATAAATAATCACCTCCAAGGGAGGTCAGACACTAGAAGAAAACAGAGGGACTGAGGACAGCAATACTTATAAAATAAACAGAAATGCCTGCAAAAACAAAAGAAAGCATGCCTCGGTACAGTCCCAACCCAGGACCACCAGCACTACAGTCCGTGTCCCTACCCACTACACTAGGTGAGTAGCTTGGTGGAGTGATGCTCCACAAACCCATTTAGTCCAACTCACTACTCCTCCTTCCATCTCTATTCCTTCCTCCCATTGTTCCTCTCCTCCTCGCTGTTCCCTCCTGTGCTATTCATTCCCCATTGTTGATCTCGAAAGCAACCATTTGTGAGTCCTCGAATTTGGTTCGCTTATTATCACGGGGATACCAGATTGGCCGAGTGACAGGAGCAAGAGGGTAGTAGTAAACGGGGTAGGATCGGAGATGGGGAAGGTGATAAGTGGGTGCCATAGGGTCAGTTCTGGGGTCTTTACTGTTCAATGTATTCATTAGTGACATTGCAGAGGGTCTGGAAGGAAGGTACGTCTGACTGCAGATGACACAAAGATCTGCAACAGGATTGACACACCAGAGGAGATAGATAAAATGGGAAGGACAGGGTCATCATAACTGATGACCTAAAGGTGGCAAGTCAGTGTGAAGGGCAGTAGGAAAGCAAATAGGATGCTGGGTTGCATAGGGAGGGGTATTACAAGTAGAAAGAGAGAGAGAGAGAGGTACATTGCCCCAGTACAGATCACTGGTGAGTCCTCACCTCGAGTACTGTGTCCAGTTTTGGAGGCCCCATCTCAGGAAGGACACTGAACAGGTGGAGAGAGTGCAGAGAAGAGCTACCAAATGGTCCAGGGTATGCATCAGAAATAGAAACATAGGAAGTGACGGCAGAAGGGGACTGCATGGTCCATCTAGTCTACCCATAAGCTTAGCCCCCCTCCCTTAACTGCTATTCAGTGTTATAATACCTTTGTGCCTATCCCATGCCTTCTTGAACAATCTGACTGACCTAGTCTCCACAAACTCTGGTGAGAGGCCATTCAAGTATCCACCACCCTCTCGGTAAAGAAGAACTTTCTTGTGTTACTCTTGAACTTGCCTCCTTCCATCTTCATGGCATGCCTCCTCGTTCTTGCATGATTCTTGATCTGAAATAGGTTCTGATCCTGGACCTTGTTTATTCCTTCAAGTGTTTGAAGGTTTCGATCATGTTCCTTCCTCTGCATTGTTCCAGGGAGTACATGTTTAGGTCATGCAAATGTTCTCGGATGTCTTGTTGTGGAGCATGCAAAACATCTAGGAATAAACACAGTACAGGAGGGTAGCTTTCTACAGAAAAGAAAATGCACAAGGACAAGAGGGCGTGATATGAGGCTGGAAGGGGGAGACTCAGAGGTAATGTGAGGAAGTATTTCTTCACAGAAAGAGTGGTAGAACCCTGGAACAAGTTACGGAGGAAGTGGTAGGCATAAACACCACTGAGGCATTCAAACATGCAGGATAGGCACAGGGGACCAGCGGAGTCAAGAACGGGGAAGTAAGATCGCAGATCTAACAGGATCTGTAGTAAGGAAGTAGGAACTAATCTGACAAGGGCAGATTAGATGGACCAAGGGTCTTTTCCTGCTGACAACTACTATGTAACTATGCTGAAAGGTCGGCCGGGGGGTGAGCCTCCCAAAGGATGCACACCATCTCTGTGGAGGGAGGGCTAACTGCTGGCACTGCACCACAGCACAGGCGCCCCTGTGGTAGCACAGGAGGCAATTTCGCCAGACCAGCAGAGACGAGGGAGTCAGCTAGCTCGTACATACACTGCATGCTTGTGTGCACACATTCACCCCACCGACTCCAAAGAAAGGGACAGAGAAAAGAGGTTACAACCTGTAGGGGCGACAGGATGACACCAACACTCTGCAGGCCCTGCACCCGCCAACAGGACTCTTCCCTCCCCTGATCACGGATTCTGTCTCCGCTGGGGTATGGCCAACCCTGATAGCCTCACCAAGGGGAGCATGCCATAGGGCTATGGGAGCCAAAAGTAAGTCCTGGAGATGGCGTGTAACGAGGTTGGGGTGTGGCTGATGAAGGCACATGCCAGAGTTGGGAGCACAAAAGAAAAACAATATCAGTGTGACTCAGTTGGTAGCACATCTGCCTCTGAGCCAGAAGGTCATGGGTTCTAATCCTGCACCAGGACTGGGCTCAGACCATAAATGCTGTCACCCAAGTGCAGTACTAGAGGGATGCTGTACTGGCAGGCAGGTGTGCCATCCTTCTGACGAGATATTAAACCAAGGTCTTGTCTTTTCTGGTGGTTGTTCAGGCGGACATTAAAGATCCCATGGCACTGTGAAAAAATGGAATTTTCCTGGTGTCCTGGCAAAATTTCCCCTACTCACTAAAAATACATCAACTGCTTAAATATAGTTCTATTTCCATTGGTTTGCATCTGTATCCCCCCAATAAGGCTGAAACAGGCAGCACTATCTAGCCCCCTTCGGTCAACAAAAACTAAATATAACATTTACAATATAGGTTTATAGGTGTTGTGGGAGTGTCATTTTGTGCAAGCTGGGCGAGAGGATTGTGAAGCTGAGCTGTTTTGCCTGCCCAGACTGTGAGATGATGCTCATACACTCATAAGCAACATCCCGCACAGCACTTGTACATTTATAATGATTCTATAATGCTCAAGGACCAGCCCACTGGTGAAACAGTAAAGCTGCCATGCGTGATGCTGATGACCCAGGTTTGAGAATGAACCTGGGAATCCAGTCACCCACGGAGGAGGCTGGAATGTCCAAAAGGATGTGCATCTCCTCAGGGTTCAAGGCAGTCTAAGCCTGACTGCATGAGTGCCACCTAGGGGTCCACACAGTCAGCGGGACGGCAGAGGGTGGGGAGATGCTCAGCCGATACCTGAATAGCTGCTGCATGCATGTTACAGCACATTGGTGCTGGCACTTCTGTGGAGGGTGAAAAACAGGAGGGAAATACACAGCCTGGCAGAATGATGCACAGGGACATCCAGGCCCAGTATCGCCAACCCACCTGCCACGGAGTGGCCCCTGCCATCTAATCCATGTTCAGATGGGGCGAGGAGTCTTATCATGGGGGTGTCGCCATGCTACCATTAGGATTATTGGGGTTTCAGGTGTGATCTTCAGTATCCCACAGTGAAGCTGGAGGTCAGGCCCACTGCGATAACGAGGTGCCTGGCTTCCGGGGCAGCTGTCTCGCACTTGCACACACAACCTACTGGTGACCACATGCAGCATGGGCACTGGACCGTGAAGGAAGTAGCTCACCTAACCACCCTCCCAGCTGAAGGAAGGTGCAGATGTGGTGACCCTGATTGATGAGGTGGAGGACTGGAGGAACCAAAGGGAGGAATGGGGACAAGAAAATAATAATATGCAGTTGTGGCCTTTCAATTCCAAATGTGGCTTGTTTCCTTTTTATTTTATTTATTTATTTATTAAATTTGGTGACCAGGTAGGCCCGCTGAGCCCGAAGGTCCCTTTTTCAGAGGCGACCAGGATAACAACATGTTTCATAAGGAGAACGACTTGGTTACAGAATAGTTTCAGGTGTGTATGCAGGTTACAGCCATGGTTATCATCATGCTACAGTCCTTACTAATAGGTTTGCAATAGCTTTAACAATAGGTTTGAAAGAAAGGTAAGTTACAGGATAAGCTCATAGTTTTCAGCTTGCAGTATTCAGAGGTAAGCTAGCTGTAGGGCGAAGTGACCAGAGAGAAGCACCGTGGAACCTGATGGGGTACATGGACGATCTGATCTAGACAGGGCATGGCTGGCACCTGCAGGGCTGATGTTGAACAGGGACAACAGATATTTTCACAGTTCTGAACAATGCTACTTGATAAGGATTAAATATAAAATGCAAACCAAGCTGAAAGTTAAAATGCTTTATGAAATGGGTATACAATTTCAGAAATCTGATTGGCTGAGGAGTTCAGAATCCAGTGCTGATACCACAGTGCGACAGTACTGGAAAAGATCCGTGACCTCACTGACCTGTTTACATTAATCAGGCACAGCTGTATCAGTACACCTCAGTTCACTTACTTGTACAATATTTAAACAAATGCAGCATCTGCCATCTACTGAGCAAACAACTAAATTACAACAGCTCAACAGAACTACTTTTTCTTTGTCACCTTTTAATTTATTTAAATTAAAAATATTTTCTTTTCTTTACTAATCCTAAAGGATCTCATAATACAGCATGACAGGGTGTGCTTTGTGCTCAGATCATGGCACTTCTCAGGCAGTGGAAGCACTGGCCTTCGGCTTTCATCTTCAACCCATCTGACATTATGAAATAAATTTCTTGCACTTCGCACTTTTTGAAATCTTTGTGCATTTGTATTTGCTTACTTTTTTAAAGCTTTGTTTTTATTTTTCAGAAAGCAAAACACAGTGCAAAGTAACTTTTACAGATAAATATGACAGTTCGTGATCGACAAAGTAAAACCGTGGTTAATTTTCATGGTTCTAGCACACTGCATAACATACAATAAATGCTCATATGGTTGCTCTCACCTTTTCTTGTATTGAGCTTATAGTTTACTCAGTGTCCTAGCACTTCAAGTGGGCTATAAACAGCCCTTTGTCGAGACAAGTTGTCATTCTGTTTTGACTTGCTACATGTTAAAACTGTCCCGGAAACAAAGACTTTAGTCAAGATAGCAAGTGAGAGGTTAAGTATAAAATAAAAGTAGCGAGAGGAAACAGAAGAGGATCACGTAGTAGAGAGTAGAGGTAGGTAAGGGTCCTAGTTATAGTGAGTGGAAGGTGCCCCGGTACAAAATCTGGGTAGTTGTCTAATTGATGGAGTACCCATTTCCTCCAAAATATCTCAAAATGAGGAGTTTATCCATGTAGGTATATGTCAGGCGTGCCATGTTCTATATCTCCACCACTGTGGTTCTCCAGGTCCCCGGATGGTATTCTCGGAGTGTGCCAGTGTGTCGTAACAGCCTTTTGGCTGCTATGGGCAGATGAGGATTAAGTGAAGTGTGGCACGGTCTAAGTCAGAGTGGATAACAGGATTAGGAGGGAGTGACTGCGCCCTACAAGTCAAGATAGTTTCTAGTTCCTGATTAACGGCCCGCCAGAATGGCACAACCCAGACATCCTATCAGTGCTCGAGATGTGGCTGTCTCCCAAGATCTCTGACAGCACAATTGCAATCCCGAATACGCAGTCTTCAGGCAGGACAGGCTAACCAAGAAAGGAGGAGGCTGTGCTCTATACCTAAAAGAGTCCTTCATGGGTCATGTCCTGACCTTGCCCATCCCTGGTAATGACATTCATATCCTTGCCACCAGGTTCTTCTCGGAGCTCATAATAAGGTCCTGACTGTTGCCTCTATCTATATTCCACCCAAGCTACTAGCAAGGGTCTTCACTCCCTCCTTGACTGCATCAATTCCTAGATTGGAATTGAAGTTATCATGCTTGGTGACTTCAATGTCAACTGGCTGTCCCCTGTGCGAACAACTATAAGGATGCCCTGACTGCCACTAACTTCTGCAAATGGTTCAGTCACCTACCAGGATGAATTACAGAACAGGGACCTGTACACATCTGGACTGGGTGCTTATCAATCGCCCTGAGCACATCACAAAACTGCAGTTCTCCCAGACTCCTTAAGTGACCATTCTCCTACTTGCATCTGGACTAACAAATTCACCCCCAGAACTATTAACAGCAGAGTGCTGGCTCCGGTCATCTAGGGTCACTTAAAGCACTTCTCGTGAACATGACTGGTCACCAACTGACATAGCCGAGATGTGGACTCAGCACCTGAATATTTTATCTCCAGCTTCAACTCAGCCTGTGATGTCCACGCCCCTTCCAGAGCGCAAGATCAAGGGCGTCAATAACCTGTGGATTACACTAGACCTCCTGTGCAAATGAAATCCTGAGATCACCTCTGGTACCGAGCTAAGGCGACTGGCTCTCAGGCTGGCATTCAGGCTTACAAAACAGCAAGGAACACCTGCACTAGAGCAATCCACCTTGAGAAGGCCAACTACTACAGGAACACCTTAGTCAACACCTGGAAAGACGGAGTAAGTACTGGCACAGCCTACCGAAGTAACTGGGAAAGATCCCAAGTAACACCCTCAATGCTGAACACAGACGGCACCATCACCTTGGATCAGGTAACCATAGCTAACGCATTTAATGCTACTTTCACGGACCTTAGTCATGTGGTACCCCAAATGTCTTGACTCCACCTCTGACACCTTACCTCCTGTAAACTCAGGAATGCCCCTGGGGCACCCTCCATTCCATTTGAAGCAATCTCTGAAAGCCTTGCTAAAAGCACATACTTAAAGTGCTCAGGAGGTCTAGATTTAGTGGAGATTCCCTAGATTTGAAACTTCTGGCCCTCACAATTGACAAAGTCCTGTCCCCACTTACCAAAATCCTCAACTGTTCCTCATGTTTTCCCAGTTTTCCCTAAAATGGAAATCGGCAGTGGTGACTCCAACTCATAAAACTGGTGACAAGACTCTTCCTAACAACTACAGGTCCATTTCCATCCTTCTCCCCATCCAAAGTTTAGAACGGATAGTTGCTGATCAGCTTAGTGAATACCTTGAAAAATATAGCCTACAATGTCCCAGTAGCATGGCTTTCATAAAGGGCATAGCACCACCACCGCCTCACTGAATTCACCACATATGTCCACCATGCCCTGGATCAGGCCAGTTGGTCGGCACCACTTTCATCGACCTGACAAAGGCGTTGACACTGTCAGTCATTCCATGCTGATCAAACAATTATCCCTCCTTGGACTTTCAAGTGACACTACCCACTGGTTTCAAAGCTACCTGTGATCGTACCTAACAGGTTAGGATTGGTGAATCTCTCATCATCCCTTCCTGTCCATTCTGGAGTGCCCCAAGAATCAACCCTGGGCCCTCGCTATTTAGCATATTCCTGAACAAGCTCCTGCCTCCTGCCGTGATAGAATACCGGTACTTCTGTACACAGATGATAAAAGTAATCTTCATGTGCCACACAGACTCCACCTCCTTCAGTTTCAACTGCAGAAAAGTTTCACGGAAGTTGAAGACTGGTTTAGTTCACATAAACTCACCTGAACTACAAAAAAATAATGGTGATCCACGGAACCCACAATAAGTATAAGGACCAGAGAGCTAATAATTAGCAGCTATGCAGGTGTTGCCCTGGAGCAGGTGGTCCTGTTTAAATATTTGGTGTAACCCTTGACTGCACTCTGTCATATACCAAACACATTGACAACATCGCCAAAGCTGTGAATACCCGCATAGGACTGTTATACAAGCATAAGCACTGCCTCACAGCCGAAGCCCCAAATCTCGCTATTCAGAACTCAGTTATCTCAATAATTGACTATGGGCTTGTGATATACGGATCTGCTACAGACACTGCTCTCCAGCACATAGCCGTGAGCCCTTAACAAGGTCTGTCAGCTCCCTCATCATCTCCCACCTTTCTCACACATGTGACAGCTACTAAGAAGCAAACTGGCTCCAGCTATCCGGCAGACTAAAGTACCAGCCCTGCATCTTTGCAAAGAAGACCTCTCTGGGCCACTTGCCCCTGAGGTCAGTCAATACTGACCCCCTCACTGTGTCCCCACCTAACCAGGAGGTCAGATACTCTTTATTTTCAGTACCTCGTTGCCGGACTACCCAAGGTCAATGCTTCTACAATGTCAGAGCCTCAGACTGGTTCAACTCTCTTCTACGGAACTCTCCAACATGGCCACACTTGGTGCTTTTAAGCTCAAACTACATCAGCACCTTGTGGTTAGTGCCTCCTGTGATTGCTTCATATAATCCAGTTCTAGGTCGGCACCCTCATGCATCCACTTCCACCCTTCACACCACCCCATCACTCCCCTGCTTTCACTCTATTTCCACCATAATTTGCTCGCCTGCTCCCTGCTAACATTGCCCTCCTCATTCTGCCCATCCTCCCTTAGTTCTTTACCTTCTCCCTCCCTACCTCTGTCTCCCAGTACCCCTACCACGCCCACCCTCTTACCATCCTCCAAGATCGTCCCTTTCCCACCAACCCCTTCATTCCCCTCACACCTTCCTCCCTCCCACTATCTACCATGTATACAACACTAGCCCTCCTACCCTCCTCTACCTCTTTACCTTCCTCACTTCCTTACCCAGCTTCCCATCCCTTCCCCATCCACCCTTTCTCACCTATCCCTCCCGACTATGTCTCTGAGTTGCCTCCCTCCTCCTCCTCCTCCGTCTGCTTTAGTAACTGAGCAACTGTCGTTGCTTCTCTGCACCTGTTGCTCTACTGCCTCTGCTCTAACTTCTCATGCAAGTTCCCTAGGCATATATTGGACAATACCAAATGCACTGACCTTTAGCATAAACTACTCTGTACTTCACCTCTAGATAATGCCATGGCTTCTACCATTGTTTACCTACTATTTTGTTATGCACAAATTACTCCTTCTACAATTCCTAGTCAATGCCATGGCTGCTCCCATTGTTTACCGACTGTTTGTTTTGTGCAAATTACTTGCATTACAACTCCTTGACAACGCCATTTGGCTGCTCCTACTATTTACCTTACTGTCTGCTTGTAATTTTCATTTTGTAATTTCATCTGTGTTATATGGTTTCAACATATAGTTTTCTACTTGCCTTGTTTTTCATGACGTGGAACCTTGTAAAAGAGCCCCTGGCTCAAAGGTGTTATCCGAAATATCAATAAATAATAATACTAGGGCAGGTCCAGATAATATAGCGTGTCTGCCGTAGGGTGTCCGCACCCTCCAGCACACCGCCATCCCTCACCTGCGAATTTAGCCACTATATCTGGTGCTTTAAAGAATCTGTATCGGCATTTCCAGGTCAATTCCTCCAGTAGGTTGACGAGGTAAGATGGTAAGCATTAATAGCAAATTTATTCCATTGTATGTGTGGTATATTTCCTTACTTTTAATTAGTACACAGCATTTAGTGTGGCAGTGTTGCTTGGCTCTGTGTTTCTGTGTATGGACTGGGCCTTTAGAGAGGTCTGCCCAGCTACACCTTTGTTGGGAGGAGGGACGCTCCTTATTTTTGCTTTTCTAGTGATACAGCATTTTGTGTTCCTGCATACACTATGCATCGTTTATTCAGTATGCACTGTTGTATAAAAACTGGACAAGTAATGAACCAGCTCAATCCAATATTTTATTACTGAAATAATTTAATCGCCTGGTTAAAGCAAAAATAAAAACTTCTGTCTTGATGCAAAGCTGAAAAGGTATGCAAACGTCAAGGTTCTTTCCTGTGGAATTTTCCTACTACATTGTGATTAGACCTCAACATCACATGTTTTTCGGTATGTGTAATATCTCAGTACTGTATGTGTTACACACATTCAGTATGTATTATCCTCATTTCAGTATACACTCTAACTATATGTGTTGGTAAGTGTGCGCTATTCGTTCAGTATGTTAGACTCATTATTTGTTATAGTATTTGTGGTAAGGTTACATGAATGTTAGTTTGAGTTATACTTTTTGGAGGGCTGCAGTATCATAACCAATCTCTTGTGATCAATCATTTAGTTTTTTTTTATAACTAGAGGAGCTGAACATCTGTCATTAACATGGAAACAGAATCTTGGCAAGTCCAACAAACCTTTTTTCAGACGGGGAAGGAGAAAGAGCTGTAGATCGGGCACAGTCTGTGGTAATAATGTAGGTAGTGAGAAATGGGGAGGCTGGATGGGCAAAGTGGTCCTTATCTGCTGTCAAATTCTACATTTCTGTTTTACCTTCCTCTGCACCTTTTTATTTTTCAGTTATTTAACCAGGCGAGCACACTAAGCTTGAAAACTTTTACAGGTGTGACCTGGGAGCACAGGGAAGTTTAGTGACTTGCTCAGAGTCGCTAGTATGCAAGTGGAAGCTGTGGGATTCAAACCCAGGTCTAGTCTGTTGGATGTCACAGATTTGCAGCTCAGAACCTTAAACCACTGCGCTATACTGCCTAACTATCAGAAGCTATCAGAAGCTTCCATGGTGATTCCATATTCTTATGCGCATCAGAAGCTTCCATGGTGATTCCGTATTCCTTTGCACGGTCATTCCTCTGTACCAATTAGAAGCTTCCTGAGTTATTCCATATTCTTGTGTGCAGTGCTCTTGTGTGTGCGTGCATGTGTGCACGTGTGTGTGTTTGTGCGTACGCGCGCATGCCTGCTCCGCTCAGACTGCCTGTGGGAAGGAGAAGACTTTCATTTTAGTGGCACCTCAGCAGAGGCTCAACGGATGTAGTTCTTGTATGGTAAGTCACCGCCATCACTACCTTGCTGGCTGAAAAACAAACTCTGCTGTCCCCACTGGGTACCGACAAACCCTGTTTACCAGCATACTCCAAACAATCTCCCTCAAATGTCAGATAAGCCCTCTGCTGACCCAATCCCATGTCTCTGAGCCTGAGGACTTTTACTGTTCTTATGGCCAAGCAGCTCCTGGGCTGGCACGTGCTTTCATTCGCCACAGACTGTGCTTCTCCTGTGTCCCCAGGTTGTCTGCCCACCACCTACTGCGCTGTGTCTCCAGGTCCAGTTTTAGCACGTGTTATACTCATTTTAGTCTGTGCTGGACACATTCTGGTATACATTCTACTCATTTTGGTATATGTTAATCTCATTTCAACATGAGTTATACCATTTGTCATCGATGTACTCTTGGTAAGTCTCATATTCGTTTTCATCATGTGTTATACCAATTTTGGTATGCATGAGACTCATTTCAGTCCATTTCATACTCTTTCATTTGTACATTTTTATTTATTTATTTATTTAAAATTGTTGACCGAAAGGCACCCTGAGCCGAGGCTCGTTTCCAGGTGCGACCGGCAGCATAGTACAACAGGGAGACATAGATACAGAAAAATATAGATATACAGAAATAATAACAATTTGCATAAGAAAAAATGGTACAGTATTTGTAATGCACATATATATATATACCCCTTTCAGTGTATCATTTTCATTTTGGTATGTGTCATATTTACAAAGTTGTAAATTTGAACTGAATGGCCTCCATATACTGCCTTTGCCGTCCACAGAATGCAGCACATTTGTGCGTGGATGCCACGTGACCTTGGCCAGCCATGGACTGAGCCATGGCACACTCAGGAGCCTCCTTTTCCCTCTTTAGGCACACATACCCATGCAGACCTTAGCACAGCAGTCCTAATACAAGGTCCTAGCACAGGGTGTCTTACATCAGCATCTCTATAAAGCATCTGCAGGACACCATGTCAAAGCTCCCATCTGAGAAGATGGCACGTTTCGGTACCTGGACTTTTCAGCTTAGTTAGGAGTCCCCCTGTATCAAGCCAAGACAGACTGCTTGAACCCCTTTGTCTTAACAAAGTTTAACCAAATCACTTCCTGTATGAATTAGGATTATTTTTCTCAAATTACTTAAAATAGGTTAGTGTATGCCCTTTGGAATGACAGTTATCTCAGAGGTTCACAACAATGCTTTCTTTAGAGTGCACTGCCAGTCAGTATAATATAACAAATAATGGATACTTTATTTACACAATTTGTATTCATTGGCAAGAATGAAAACGAAAGTGCTTACAGAAGAAAGCATGCAAAAGAAAAGGGTTTTATATGGAAATGCAAAACATAGCTCTCCTCACATTGTGTACTCTCCTAGGTGAAAATAACAAATGGTACAGTCCTTCAGAATACTACCAAAATGATCCTCTGACTTTCAGAGTTTCTGAGTATGCCAGCAGTTTCCTCTTCTGTCTCTTACACAGCCAGTCTGTACTGCAACAGACTAACCTCACTTCTTCATCCTGGACCCAAGCAAGGCCACCCATTTCTATATCCAGTCTTGACTAGGACACATTAAACATCTGTTTTCTCAATCGGCGTAGATTAACTGGTTCTCACAAACAAAAATTTGTTATGCAGTTTGCAAACAGAAATAGTAAATGCTTTTGCTTGCAACTAGAACCCGTGTTTCCACACTTGGTATGTTTTAGCTTCACCATTGAACAACAACCAAATATCCTCAGGTAGCCCCACTGGGTCAGTATTTTCAACTGGATATCACAAATGCCTGGAGCAAGCCTTTCCCTAAATAGTTCTCATCTGCTAGGTGTCAGACCCCAGCTTCCCTATATCTTGGGGGTAATGGCTAGGAAAACTTGTAATTGTACTAAAAAAAATCACACACCCTTGTATGCTGCAATCTACTTGCTCTATCACTCTCTGGAGCGGAGTCATGTGATGCTGGTCTGGAAAATTGCCAGTGTTGTTCCAGTCCACAAGGGTGGATGAATGGATGATGTCACTAACTTTCGTCCAATTTCTTTATTGACTGTAACTTCAAAATTATCTGAACCTCTGATTTATAACCAATTGTACAGGCACACTGTAGCTGTTGGGTGGTTGGATAGGTACCAATCAGGCTTCATCCCAGGCCCCAGTACAGGTGCCGCTGTTTCAGGAGTCCTCAGTGATAACAGTTACATTGCTGTCCACAAAGGCAACTACGTGGGATCCATCTTGGAGGCTTATCGTTGGTGTCTGACAAAGTGGACCACAATGTACTGATGAAACGATTACCCAGCTTGGGCACTGGTAATCAAGTTTTTCATGTGGTTTTCAGGTTATGTTCAGAAGAGAGGGCCAAGTTAAACTGTATGGTGTCTGGAAATTTTCCAACTAAAAAGGAGTCACAGGGGTCAGTGATGGGGGCACATTTGTTTTCAATGTATATGAAGGATTGGGGGATAACATTGGAGGTGTTAATCATAAGTTGTATAGACATAACACAGTGCTTTATGCCTCTGATGCTTTCCTCTTCAGAGTTAACAGCAAACTTCAGGAGGAATTTCCTTATCTGGAAACTGATTTTCATGAATCCAGACTGGTTTTAAATGTAAGAAATACAAAATCAATGACCCCTGGCTTTGCCCCCCAAAATAATATAATCTCACATTAGGACTGTCTTAAAATCTCTTTTCTTGTAAAATGTGAGTTAGAAAATGTATCTTGTAAATATTTAGGGTTTTGGCAGGATCACATAGTATAAAAAGAAAGCACAGTGCTACACTATAGTGGCAAATATAATAATTTAATTTTACAACAACATGAATTTTAAAACGCTAGAGCTTTTTGTCCACGTGCTGTTATAAAATAACATTATTATTATTTTCTACTATGGTTTAGTGCAGTGCTTTCTTTTCCACTCTGTGCCAACTTCCTTGAACCACAGCAGCACCGTAGCTTTGCTTCCATGTAGCCCAGAGTTTTGTTTAAGAGTTTTGACTGTACTGAGCCTGTTCTGGTGCTTGCTGTAATAAAAAAACATCAATGAAGCAACCTGGCCCTTGAGAAGGGTCTCTTGTAATGTCTTGTATAATTCCTTGTTTTGTTTGTTCTCCATCTCATACTTTCCCAATATGTATTGTTCGTCTGACGGGAACCTATGAAATGAGCGTGTTCTCAAAGGTGTTATCCGAAATTTCAATAAATAAATAAATTTAAAAAAGGGTTTCTCTACAAAACAGAGATTTTCTGATACAAGACTGTTTTTTGAAATTAATTCAGACTACAGTTTTGCTAATAACCGATTATGCATATTTTTGTTACAGCCATGCCCCAAAGAACTCCCTGGCCAGGCTGGATGTATGATACTAGTCTCTATCATGCCCATCGTTGTGCAATGTATAACAACTGAACTGGATATCACTGGAAGGTAGACAAAAAATGCATTGGGCTGTATTTACTTTAAACTGTCTGAAGGTCTTGGCACCACAATAACTTGCCTCTTGTTTAACTAGGAAACTGCAGACGTCTACATTTAGAAGAGTTTATTGAACTGGTAATACCCAAAGTAAATTAAACTAGGGGTTATAATTCCTTTAGTTATGAAGGTCCTTTTACAGGTCATGCTTTGCCAGCTTCTTTTTGCCCTGTTAATCAACCCTTACCTTACAAAGTTAGTCTTGTTAAACAAGTCAACGAATGTTGTCTGAAATATTTGCTGTGGATGTGATATGATGCACTCTTTCGTTTTTTATGATATATTGATATGTATTTTAGCTCTTTTTCATATGTGAAACTTCACCTTTGATACCTGAAGTATACTTTATGCTCAATGGTTACCTTCCTGAATAAAAGAAACAAACATCTAGGACATCGTGGAACACGCATTCCCACTAGGCATGCTCATGCTCTGAAGTCAGCGGTGCCCACCCTCCCGTGAGCAGCTCCATCTGCACCGCCACCTGTGGTCATCCAGGTGACGAAATAGTGGCGGAGCCTGCTACCCTCCACCCAGGTGGAAAGAGCACCCGAGAGTCTTTAAACAGCATTAAGTAATGAGCTGAAAATGTTTTAACTTCACTACGGGACTTGGTTACTTTCTGCCAAATGCTTCAGCACTGGTTTCTAAGGATAACACGCTTGATGAATAAAAAAGAATTCACATAGGTGAGACTCTTGTTTTACCAAAATTGGGCTTACAGTGCCACTCAGCTTGCTGATGCTGTCAGCACACTATGTTACCGTGTTCCAGCAGAGCACTGATAGAGTTCCTGTGATGCTAGACATGTCATTGCTTTGTAAGTTTGTACTTTTGCTGTTAATGTTTTTATTTTGCTGGCTCCATGGCACCAAACAGGGGAGATCATTCTGGCAAACTAGCACCCAGGTTCGCCTCCGACCCCAGGACATCAGTAGCGGAGGCTGGCAGGGAGGGTACAGAGTGTCTCGTGGATGCTCTCCTCCAGGAGTGGGAAGGCTCCTGATGCTGCTCACATACTGATGCCTTGGAGGGAGGAATAGCAGAGTGCTCTTGACCCTGTGGGTAACCATGCAGTGTCGTATCCCTTGCCCCGTGGTAGTCATGGGTGCATGCCCATTTATGAAGGGAGTTGGCCGGGACTAAGAGTTGAGAGCCATAAAGAGTGAAAAACCCGTCCACATGCGAAAAGAGCTGTCAGAAGGTGTGGAGTGCATTCTCTGTATCAGCGGTGCACTCCACAGCACCCACAGTGTGACTTGCAACAGTCCTCGAAACCAGTCCTGCTATGACTGTGTCTCTGTCATGGCCTAGCTAGGGCAAACACAAGGGTGAAGGCATGCTTTTTTTTTTTTATATAGCTTTTTGTCTGCCACCTGCTTCTGTCATCGAGCCCTGTTTTGAGGATCCCTCAGTCCTGTCAACCACTCCCCTGCTGTCACACCAGCGGAATCCATACAGAAGCAGGACCCTTGAGTCCCCAAGGGCCATCACGTATGGCAATGGGGGACATATGCTTTTTCCTGATTTTCTCCCTGTTCCCCACGCTGGGGCATGCACATAGATGCATCAGTGTGGAGGCATGTGCATGTACGGAATCCCATAGCCCTCCTTCTGTTCTCCTCCTAGACTCACACTACCACCTGGCCTCCACCGGGTTGCAGCCATTTGGTAAAGCATGCTGGTCCTCCCCAGGAAATGAGACCAGCCGTCGGGCACTCAATCCTTTCCTCCCCAGCCAACCCTCAGCAACCCTTGCCACCAAACACGGGTCGCCTGTGTGGCAGGAGGTAAGGCACCAACACCTTAGCCCTCCAAGCTACTGGACCGGCTTGAGGCATGCTTCTGTGCCTCCACAAACAGTTCTCCTTGGTGCAGAGAGCTGGTGGAGGGGTGAGCACTACACAATGGGGGACCCTACCGTAGCAGCTATTCGCCCCTCTGCATGGCCACCAGGAGCCCTCAAAAGGCCTGACCCCCACACTGTGCCCCTAGCCATCTGAGTTGGTATGGAGGGCAGGGGCCTAACTTTATTGTCCCCAGAATTATAAACAGAATCGCTATCCCACAATTCCTTGGTCTACACAGCTCTATGGAGAGCAGGGGATCCACCCTGGAGCCAATACGGGCATCCAGTGCCAGGTGTCCAGCACAGCTCTGCTCCCAGGATACCCCCATGTGAAACTCTGCACTCTAAGAGAACAGCAGGCAGGAGCTGTGGCTGCCGTACAGTGCAGACAGGCATTGGGGCACAGAGCTACGTGCGGGACACACTGGAATCCACATATCTTGGATCTCATTGTGGATCAGGTCCTGAGGGAAGCCCTCCACCCCGCTAGTGGGTACCTCATCAGGGAAATCCAATTCATGGATCAAACCAATGGAAGTCAGGTGATCAGGACTGCAGGAGTCTGTATTTGGAAGGAACTTAGCAACAGTAATGGAAATTCTGGATAGACTGGTGGGATCAGAGGAACTGCCAGTGAATAGGGAAATGAAGAGTGAATAAAAAATAAGTTTCATTTTACAATTGATGTACCAAGGGCAGCACAACTCAGATGCAACATCTTATTTACAGTGGGGTCCTGTTTCTCCAGGAGGGACTGGAGTACAGAGAGGTAAAGTGGTTTGCTCAAGGTTACTCAGTGGCTGCAGTGGAATTTGTACCTGTGCACTCCTGTTCAACACGGGTTCACCCAGGGAAGGTCTTGTCAGGCCAGCCTTGTGGATTTTCATGACTGGATGACTAGGACCCTGGATGTGAGTAATGCAGTGGATGATCTGTACTTGCACTTCAGTAGGCCTTCAACTCGGTGTCACACAGGGGACTGATAGGAAACCGAGGACCTGGGGTTAGCAACAGGGCGGCCAGATGGATTGGGAGCTGGCTGGAAACAAGGCAGCAGAGGGTGGCAGTGGTGGGGAAATATCAACACCACAAGAGGTCATCAGTGGGGTCCCACAGGGCTCAGTGCTGGCCCAATGTTATTCAACATTTATATTACTGACATGTCAGCTGGGGTTCAGAGTCAGACAAGTACGTTTCTGATGATACCAAATTGGGAGCAGTAGTGGATGGGGGGGTCAAGTGCCTGGTATTTGGGCTTCAGTGCTACGAAGTGCAGGAATATGCACTTTGAAACAGGAATCTTTGATTTAGTTATGAGCTGGGAGGTGTACAGTTATTGGTATCCATTGAGGAAAAAGATCTGGGTGTGCTAGTCACAGGCCACATGACTCACTTTGCACAGTGTAGGAAAGTGGCAGGAAAGGCTAATAGGATGCTGGGGTGTACAGCAAGGGAATCGCCTCAAGGAGTGAGGAGGTGATCCTGCCACTGTACAGGGCATTGCTGCAGCCTCACTTGGAGTACTGCGCAGTTCTGGCATCCCTACTTAAAAGGACATCAGACTGTTGGAGGGGTACAGAGAAGAGCAACGAAGATGTTGCGTGGATGAGGAAAAGCCCTCACGAGGTTAGGGCTACAGATACACAATATGTACTCTCTTGAGGACAGAAGGGACAGGGAGACATGACTGAGACCTTAAATACTTGAAGGGCAGTAATAAGGTAGGTCATGAGGGTCTGTTTAAAATTAGAAAGGAGGGAATCACAAGAGGGCACAGTCTAAAGTTGGAGGGGAGGTTCAGAAGGGAGATGAGGAGGCACTTTCTCACGAGAGGTGTTGACAGCATGGAATACTCTGTCTGAGGAACTGGTTTTCAGGGCTTCAGTGGGTGGATTCAAGGTGGCGTGGGATAAACTAAAGGGCAGAATCAAACGGGAAGGGGAGATGATGAAACAGTGGGATTAGTTGGTGGGAAGGGGATGTGAAGGGTGGGGGCAGCATCAGTGCACAACACTGACAGCTGCACACTCGGGCAGACTCGATGGACCATTAGGCCTTCTGCCTGCTGGCCTTATCGTATGTTTGTATATTCATATGTATGTATGTTTAACAGGTCAGTGCTCTAATCACTAGGGCAACCTGCTTTCCTGATTTTCTGCGACATCATTCCAGTAACAAAACATCCCCACCTACAGTGCTCTCCTGTCTTCTAGAACATGCTTAAAACCTGCATTAATCTCTCGGCTAGGAGGCACAGTGTGTTTGCCTTGAGTTCTTTTTAATGAAAACAGTCCCAGGAGGTTCACAATGATGACCAGAGACATTTTCACAAACTCTTTATTGCTTTTGGTTTGTTCTGGATTCAATGGGCACATCCAGGGTCATTTCTTCAGAGAATCAGCAGAAGCTGCACAAAACTGTCATGATACCACAGAGCTTCAAAGCAACACAAACCTAGGTTAGAGTAACGAGCTGTGAATGAGCTACGTACATCCAGCAGACCTGAGTTTGATTTTCCCAACCTCCACTTGCATACTGTGCGACTCTGAGCAAGTCACTTAACCAGCCCAAAGCTCCCAGGTCACCCAAAAACAGGCAGCTGTGCCTAGTAGGCCTTACCGGTTAACAAAGAATAAATAAATAGACATAGTTAAACAAACATTAAAGAGCAGAAGAAAATGCAAGTCCATCATGTGGCACGTCCCATGTTTGCCCTCCTCCCGCTTCATAGGCTGGGATGAATAAATCTGCAGTGCAAGCATGCCTGCAGCTGTAAGGTCCGATGCAGGTGGGAGATGATGTAAGAAACAACAAATAATGGGGTATGCATTATATAAGGAATAATGCACAACAGAGTGTGGAGGAGTCAGGTTCACACACTTACCCTGGTAAGTGTGTCTAGAGTCTTCAACCACCAGGGCAGGGCGCGTTAACCTAGCTTAGTCCATAAACTCTTACAATGTGCATGGTTTAGTTTTACTGCATCTCTTCAAACCACACGCATACTCTAAAGCAGGGTGCACAACATGCGGCCTGGGGCCACAATGGCCCTCAATAGCAGCTGTCTGTAGCCCCAAGAACCTAGCAGCTTCCACTTGCAGTCTTTGTTTTTGTTGTTGTGGTTTTTAGTTTCAGTAACATATTGATAAATAAATAGATAATGTATGTTTTGATTTGTTTTATGCGTACATTTAATAATGTCTTGCTGAAATTTGTCACCTCGGGCCATTTTATAGTGGCCCTGGGCCTTGACTCAAGTCTTCAGTCTGGCCCTCCACAAAAAAGTTGTGCACCACTGCTCTGAGCCTAAGTTCCAGTGCAAGGCATCATGAGTAATGCATTATGCAAATCCTTGTGCAAGTCAGGCTGGCAAGGCTTTGAGGAACACGCACTGATTTTTAAACTGGCTTGTACTTCTGATCCAGTATAGGGTGAGAGAACGACAAAGTACAGACACATGTTCTATTGTCCTGGGACTCCAGTGTACTGCAGTCTTTGTCTCAGCCAGGTAGCAAGGCAGAAAGAACCCCACGGCAACAGGCATTTAGAACATTTGCAGTGAACATGCTGAAGAGGCAGCTTGCAGGAAAAATAGTACAGGTATATGGGATCCATAAAAGGATTATAGGAGAGAAGAAACAATTCTCAACTTCCCAGGTTGACCAGAAAAGCTAGCTGCTGGAACACCTGGACTCCCAAATCCTTGGCCTGCTCCACATCCTTCCATGAACTATCCATGTAAAGTCAGCGAGGTACATTAGGGGACAGGAAACACCTTGGTACCTCTGTGTCTGAGGAAGACTGCCACAACTGACAGACACTTGAGGGCTGTCTACATGGCCTCTTTTCCACTGCAGCATCCTGAGTGCTTAGGCTGCTGTGGAGCAAAAGTGGCCATGTGGACATTTACTGAATCACAGTAAGTCACTCACCGAGCCTCTCGAGGAACCACATCAATCTTCAGCATGCACTGCGCAGCCAGCGATGTAAACAACTGCATGGGCAGACTGCACTGCTCATTCTGACATGCGCAGGGACGCCCCAGTATATTGCAGTGCCTCTCAGTACTCCTGTCCTCCATCGTATTGCATCAGCTGAGAGGAGCCGATGAATGCACCTTGCTATCATCTCCTGAAGTCAGGGCAGCACAGACAAGCAATCAAGCAATAAAGAAAGCGCCATGTGAACACGGCTTTGGTGAACACCCTGGAGGCTCGATGACACACCACCTGGCATGACTCAAACTGATGCAGAGTTCTTTCACTCAGAGAAACCGTCTGTGTGATGGATTGACATTGTATGTGAAAATACACATCCTGGAGGTCCTCGAGCAGAATCACACCCCAGTCTCCAGGGTGGAATCATCTGGCTGAGCTGTCATACAACATTTCTGTCTGTGGATAAACTTGTCCAGGACCCTTAGATCTAGGATGGGCGCCATCTCCCATCAGCTTGGGCATCATTAAGTACCACAACATGAATAGAAACATAGAAACATAGAATTTGATGGCAGATAAGGACAGCTTGGCCCACCCAGTCTGCCCATTTCCTACCTAATGGATAAGCTGCAGATCCTAGTTAACCAGCAGCCTACTTCTTTCTACCCCACCCCTAGAATTGCCTTATGGCTGTCCCATGCATGCTTGAATTCAATCACTGTTTTTGTCTCCACAACCTCCTCCGGAAGGCCAGTCCGTGCATCCACAACCCTCTCTGTGAAAAATACTTCCTTACATTACCTCTAATGTATCGAATCCTTGCTGAGCTTGACCATGTTCGATCGCTTGTCATGCTAGAAGCTGTTGCAGTGTCCTCTGAATTACCAGGAGAAAATCTAGCAACAGAATGTCTTATAAAGGCATACAGAGCAGACATGGGGAGGAGTTCTGAATTCTAGAGACAACCCTAAGCTATCACTTGCAAAACCCATCTGTCTAGGTTAGAGCAGACCACTCAGGAGTATGAGAGAAGAGTTGGTCCTTGACTAGGAGCAGCAGCAGGAATGTGATGGGGTGGGATAGAGCCCCTCATCTCATCCCATCACTTTTCGCCTCTTGGAGGAGGCCCAAAAGGACTGACGCCTGGAGGAACTGCCCTCTCCACCCTTGTGCTGGCCTTGACCTTTTGACTTATGAAAGGGCTTGCCTGGGTGGTGCTGCTAGAGTGGCTGCCTCTGTTACTGTTGCAGTTGCTGATCCTGCACACCCTGGCAGTGACCACAAGGCACCTGAACCTTGCAGCCTTGGCTTTGGCTGCAGCTCAGGATTTGTAGCTGAATGTCACTGAAGCCAGGGTCACAATGGACTTCTAATACTCTGTGTCAGATGATCCTCGACCCCCAGCCCAAAGAGTTCTATCCTTGTGAAGGGCAGATCTGCCACTGTTGCTTAATTTCCTGAGTTAAAGCTGAAATCCACAACCTGCCAAGACTACATATGGATACTGCTATGGCCATCACTTAGGCCGACATGTCTGCCAGTTTCAGGCAACCTGCACCAGGTGTTTGGTCACCATCAGCTCAAGATAACAGATCGCCCATAGCTCTAACTGACTCTCTTCAGGGAGCAGTTCAGTAAGGTAGGAGAACCTCTTGAAGAGCTCATTGCTATATCAAGCTATCAATACACTACAGCTGGCCTGCAGGTGCCCAAGGATGCAGCAGTATCCCCACCTCCTGATGAAGACTTGTGTCTGAGTTAAAGCGCCGGTTAGTGCTACCTACTTGTAAACACATTAAATCTTGTACCGTAAATGGTTTGGCTCTAGTTTCTTTGCATTTTGCTACTGCCTATGATTTCTGCTCTGGAATGCATCATCTGTTGTATTGTTCCTGTGCTGACTGCCCTATTTGACTGCACCAACTCAATCCAGTAGTGTATAGCACAATTGTGTTTCTTATTAAACCTTGTTGCCAAGGTTGTGCTGCTTCTTGGAATCTTTGCCCTGAGGCTTGTCTGTCTTGCTCAGAATCTTTGCCTTGTGGAACACTGCACGTTTCACTAGCCCTCTGCTGACAGATGTTCTGATAAGCCAGAGTCCACCTGGGGACCGCACACTTGCAATCCATACAGCACGGCAGGGCCTGGCAAGAGGCTGGTGCTGCCATTCGCTGAATGCCAGGCCCAACGTGACAGGAAGACTGGAAAACTAACCCCGTGAGGAGTCTTGACCAGCAGCAGGTAGGCCTCCTCCATCTTCTGAACGTCTTCGGTGGAGTGCCCAAGGCCACGGACATGTGTTCCACAAGTGTGTCATCGAGGCACAGGTCAAGAAGCATGGGAAAACCAGGAGCACTTGTAGAATTTGCAAAACATGTTTATTAGTACTAGCAGTAACATAAAAATAAAATTGTATGGAATAACTATTTACAAAAGCAGAATAAACAGAGAAGATACATGTGAGTTTTTCTTCAATCTCTGTGTCTTGCAAGAAATTGCAGCTCTGTTTTTATAAGTCTTGCAACCCCTCTTCTTAACAAGCATCCTATTTTTTTCTAAAATGTTCTTGTATGCTTCAGGCAGGTGCAGCAAGAACACAATGTCCCAGAACTGAGGCCCCTTCTCCACAGCTTCTAAAAGGGCTTAAAACTGCTCTCAGGCTAACCCCTAAGTTCCAAATAGCTACAATCCTTTTAACAGTATAATTATATACATTTCAACAGTAACACGATATCATTTCTAAATAAAAGGATCCCAATATCAGTTACATTTCCACATAGTGACTTGCATATATTTTATACCAGCAGATATACAGGAAGGAAAAGACAGAAACAGCAAGGGAGACTGAGAGACAGTGAGAGGCAAAAGAATTGTGAGACTGTCGGGTGATCAAATCCTAGGTCTCACAAGAAAATTTGCTTGCGCAACCAGATAGACAAGAGATAGGAAAGGAAAGAACAGAACAGATCCCTACATTCAAACTCTCCATAACAACTGGGACAGGGTCCTATTCAACCCTGTCAGAGGGTGGCCATGCAGGTCTGGTCCTCACAGGGGTCCAGGCTGTTGTCTGCCTACCATACAACTGATGCACAGTCGGTGGAACGGATGATGGATCTGAATCTAAGTCAGGATAAATGAATGTCAACCACCAACGGGTATACACAACCTCTTTGGGATAATCATCACCAACAGGAGAGGAGGAAGTCTGGACTCTGGCCTGGAGTCCTTGGTCAGAGCGCCCTCTGCTGGCTGTGGAGGTGGTGGCTCCACCTAATTTGGTCACTGCTACAGGTCAACAAAGTCCACGGTGAGGCTGCTGGATGCATGACCAGAGTCAGCACCAGGAGCGGCAGCTAAAACTGGGAGGTCTATCAGCATCACTGGTCGACCTCAACCCTGGGCCAAATATTCAAAGGCCCAGTGCTGCCAGGCTGCCATCACCAACCTGCAACAGCCCTGATGACTGTGGTGGGAGCCATCCAATGATGAGGTAGATGCCCATGTCGACTGCCAACAGTGATGTCGAGAAAAGAATAGAGAGTGTGACCATGATCTCAAAGACCAACTCAAGGATCAAACTGGCTCTGGAGCCTCTGAGCTTGGATGTGACAATGGAGAGACCCTGGATACCAGAGGAGCAGAAGGCTGTGCTGGGGTAGGGACAAACTATGGCTGCTGAACTGGCAGGGGCCAACAGAGAACTCAGTTGGGACTGGCCCACCCTACCTGAGCTGGGCTACAGTCAGTACAGGAGTCCAAAGAATCCTCATCCTCGGTGAACTCATCCTCAACGGAGTTGACCATCCAACTGAACAGTATCAAAATACTTGACTGCTTAAGCATAGTTTCATGGGTAAACAGATGGGCTCTATGGCTGGTTCAGCCTCCATCAAGGGCGATCTACTATGAAAACCCTCCTGCAAGGGAGAATGTAAATGGTCCCCTGACTGACAGTCATCCCAAGACCAGCACTGACACTTTTTCCTGTGCTTTCAGTGCCAAGCGCAAGCTGAAGATTCACTTTCAAAGTAGTGGACAGACAGAAGGAAATTCTTAACGTCATCTTCAGGAGTCATTAGAGATCAAACACATACTCCATGTCCACTGACAGAATGTCCAGGACTGAACATCCTCACCAGCCCTCTAAGCTCCTGGGTCTGCAGGTGTCCTACTAATCTCATTACCATGGACAGCACATCCATTTTCATTGGTTTGCCTTGGAGCACCCATAGCTGGCACACATCAACTTACTACAAAGAGGATAAGTATGCACCCCATACTGTACCTTCCATCCTTCTGCCTATCCGTCTGTCTATCCCTCTGTCATGTCATCTATCTTCATGCATATCTCATGACCAAACTCATACCTGAACATACCTATCTCCTTGCCTGCTCTGGCTGTAAAGCTCCCATTATTCAGGTTAAAGGCACTTACCCTGAAAGTCTAGTACTTTATACCCTTGCACTTGTAGCCAACCTCGTAATGACTAAAGTGACTGTTTCAATTGTATAAATGGCATAAACAACTATTTTTCGCTATTGTTCATCCGCAGTCTCAACCTGTTCTAGTGTGTTGACTATTGTAAAATATAATTTCTGTATTTGTACTGTTTGCTAGTTGTATATCTTGTACCAAATTGCCTGTTCAGGACCTCTTTGTAAATGAATATGCGCAATGGAGTTATTCCTGCTAATAAACTTGAACTTGAACATTAAGGGCCTGTTGGTGCATGGCCACATATCACAGGCAGTGTCTAAGTAGTACACGCAGGCATCAGTTTCGGTCACCCACCAGGTATCCACACATCATGCAGTTTGAACTCTGGCTTCTGTCTGATGCATGAATATTGACAACAGAGCAGGAAGCCAATGGTGAGGATACAGATGTGAGCCAAAAGCTGATGTAAAACTTCATGAAAAATCATTCAAATCCTAATTCATTAGCAGGATCTATGAAGGAAGAGATCGGGTCCTTCCAGTGGAAGAAAATATCTGGGGGGTTGCTGGAGGACCACATAGTTGGGTGTAAGGAGGAGTCAAGCCTGAAGACTGTTCCAGTGACTAAACATGCTCAGTGGAAGGCTGCCTAGGTGTGGCCACTGAACTAAATCTAGGTAGTTAGAAGACATGCTCTTTCCAGCAGAAGAAATGAGCTGAGAACAGTGGGGTGGAGCCAGAGGACCACATGACTGGGTGGTAGGAGGAATTTAGCTTGAAGACTTTTTCCAGTGACTACATGCTCAGTGGAAGACTGCATTTGTATGGATGATGAACTGAATCATGTTAGCTAGAAATGTGACATAACTCAGTCACATATCTTTATTTCTCATTACAAATGTTGTGTTATAAATTCAGTTGCTAAATCCCCCAGCACCCCCATTCTCGACCCTGGCAACTAGGGCCACCACAGCATGTTTTCTCCAGCTGCGAGGGTGAGCTTGTGGTTGCCTCTAATGCTGACAATACCACTCTTTATTTATTTATTTATTTGAAAAGTTTCACCAGGAAAGGCACACTGAGATATAATAGCTTGTTTCCAGATGCGCCCTGGTGGAGGGAAGGATACATTTGAATAAGAGATCAAAGTAAAATATACATTGATGTAAGCCTGCACATACAAACTAATACATTTAAAACTATAGCAAACATATATGAGGTATGGGTAGGCTGCACTTGGCATCCAGGTATAGACTATGTATATATGCATTATACATATACACACATGTACATAAAACTGGCACCCTTTGTAGACTGTGTGAGAGGCCTTTTGACGCCATGCATTTCTGCTTAAAGTTGAACCAGCATAATATTTTGTGGTGATATGCATATACAGCCCATGACGCTTTGCATTATGGGGGTGTGTGATTTTGTATTTCTTCATACATATAATTATATAAATATGCACATATATATATATATATATATATATATATACACACACACTCCCATACTTACATACTCATAAATATAAATCATATACTGTACATACAGACAAAACATATTAGCAGATAAAATTTCTTGGGTTAGCTCTTGAGCAGTAAGTTAGAGCTTTGCCAGCCTGGGGAGATGGCGCTGGCACATGAGGGGGTGAAATAAAGGAGGTAGACAGAACACACTAGAGCGGAACCTTGCAATGGTAGCAACGGCATGATGCAGATGGAGTTGGGAAACTGAAGGAGCGAGGGTGTGGGGAGTGGGGGGAGGCAAGCCATAACCCTCAGGAGTGGTACCCAAGGGTATGAACACCGCTCAATGCAAACCCAGCCAGTGCTACATGCTTCTGGCATGCCAAGGAAGGGCAGAAGTGGGAGGTAAAGTTAGTAAAATAGGACAGTAGTGGAGGAAAGAAGCTAGTGAAGGAGATGTGGGTCAGGAGCAGTTGCAGGATGGAGAAATGTATGTGGGTCGAAGCAGGGCCTGGGATGGAGAATTTGGCGTTGAAGAAGATGGGACAATGAGCAAGTAGATGGGACAGAGTGGATATCCAAGGAGGAGCTCTAAATGTATGCAAAGTAATAAGAGAAGGTAGCTCTCCCTGAAGTGGAAGTTCGGCTAGGAGGGCAAGGGTCCTATAGAGGATTTGCAGAGGGAGTAGTAGAGGGTGGGAGATGTAGAGAGGAGGGCATTGAGGTAGGGTGGAAGGGAGCGAGCCAGAACTTCCCAACTAAGGCACTGTGGGCAAGATATCTGGCCCCAAAGGTGGGAAGGAGAGAGCAGTGTAGAAGTCACAGTGATGTGTACATGGTGGACAGGTAAGAGTAGCGACAGAAGGAGTTGAAGAGAGTGTCCAGTCTGGTAAGGGGTGGACTTGGGGGCAACACTATAGACTATGGGCTAGATATTCAAAGGGGCTGCACCTGATGCAACTGAGTTGTGCCAGCGCAACCCAGCAAATGCGCACGTGCATATTCAAAGGGGGAATTGCACAGCACAATCCCCGGCGCGCCAGGGCACAAAGATAAGTATGCAGCACATCTCTAGGGGGCGATGCATATGTGGCACAACCCAATATTCAGCCCGGGATGTGGGCGAGTATGCTGGCACAACCCTGAGATGCGCCCGTGAGATACAAGGCCAAAGTTGAGCCTGAAAAGAAGGCTCAAATGGAAGCCACCAACAGGCAAACTGCCGTAATGCAAGGCGCATCACAGCAGCTGCCAGCCGTGGTGGCTACCCCCAACACTGTGTCAGGCACCCAATACCGTCCCTCACGGTCTAGTGGTCCCCACACCCCACCCGTAGCTGTGATCACGAAATAAATGTTTGACAATTCCCTGGTAGTCTAGTGGCGTCCCCCTCCCTCCCTCCCCATAGCCCCAGTCGCGAAATCAATGTTTAATAATTCCCTGATAGTCTAGTGGTACCCTCACCCCTCCTGGAACACTGATCGCCAGTAAAACACAGCAATACATCTCTAGTGGTCAGTGGCACCCCCACCAACCCAGCTCCCCGTCATGGGGGCGGGCAACGCAAACCACCCACATACCTCCCGTGGCTGCCGCTGAATGACAACTTCATAGTAATAGTTGCAAGCCCATTGGTCCATCTGTGGACCAATGGCTTGCAGTGCACACTGTAATAGTCATTCATTCACATATTTGTAAATGACTATTACAGTATGCACTGCAAGCCCATTGTTCACAGTGTGGACTAATGGGCTTGCAGCTGTTACTGCAAGCTGTCATTTGTGGGCAGCAGCAGAGGTATGTGGGTGGGTTTGCTGCTGCCCGCTGATGCCGAGGGGGGAGAGCTGGGCGTGGGTCCTGGTGGGTGGTGGGTGCCACTGGACCACCAGGGATGTATTGCTGTCGGTTTTACTGGGTGACTGTTCCAGGAGGAGGGGGGTTCCGCTAGACTACCAGGAATTATTAAACATTTATTTTCGACGATCAGAGTTACAGGAGGGTGAGGTGGGACCACTAGACTAAAAGGAATTGTTCAATGTTTATTTCTCGGTGACTGGGGCTACGGGTGGGAGGAGGTGCCACTAGACTACCAGGGAATTGGTCAACGCTTATTTCTTGGTGATCGGGGCTATGGGGAGGGAAGGGTGCCACTAGATCCCCTCTGGCAGCACCACATGCTGTGCAGGGTGCCATGCGCATTTTGCTGGCCTGCCCTGCATAACACATGCAAATGGGGCCATCATGGCATCCAAATGGCCCCATTTGTGCCTTTGCATGTATTATGGCCCCATCTGCCTACTGCTGGCTGAATATCCGAATTTGCGCTGGCGTAACTCTGTTAACGCTGCGCAGTTCATTCCTGGTATTCAGCCCTGTCTGAGGAGGATGCACCAAGCATCATATTTGCATAGTGACGATTACCTGATATATTCAGAGGAGATGCGCCATGGCACATCTCTTTTGAATATATCCCTTAGTTGCACCAGTGCAACTCAGCCGCGCTTGTGTGCCACCAGCATGCCATTGCCAGGCGCACTCTGAATATCAGGCCAATGTCTGAAAGTCAAAGATAGGGAGGATCATCTTCTGGACAATCCCCAGCAGGCCAGAGGGAGAGGCAGCCACGGTGCCTGTACAGAGCACCTAGTTTGGAAGTAGCTTTTGTGGATTGCATCCACATGACCAGCAAAGTCAAGGTTCGGTTGAGCCAAAGCCCAAGGTATTTGAAAGAAGAGATATCCTCTAATATGGACCACTTTCGAGGGTATGGAAGGTAGGGGTGGCAGTAAGCCTGGCGAGCTTTTGCCTGGTACCAAAGGTCATAGAGACCGCTCTTTTGGTATTTAGTGACAGCTGAGTTGAGCGAAACCAGTGTTGGACATTATTGAAGTCCATCTGGAGGCTGGTTGCCACATCGGAGGGGGGTACCAGAGGCATACAAAACAGCATAATCCGCATACATGCAGATATCAGTTGTAGAGCAGGTTGTGGGTAAGTTGTTTAAAAATATCGAGAAGAGTATCGGTCCGAGTACGGACCTTGAGGGACTCAGTGTTTATGGGGAAGGGGGAAGGGAGTTGCCTATCCTGATTGATTGGATCTTATCCAAATGATAGGAATGGAACCAGAGAGTGGCTGTCTTGGAGAGGCCAGCTGCTGTAAGCTTGTCGAGGAGAAGGATATGGGCAACAGTGTTGAAGACTTTGGCCAGAACGACAAAGATGGCAGAGGTGATGCGTCCTGATCCATGCCAGCGAGAATTGAGTCAGTGAGCTGAGGAAGGAGGTTGTGGTGGAGTGGGCCTTGTGGAAGCCAGACTGGAAGGGGGTGAAGAGCGAGGAGGGTCAAGAAAGGAGAAAGCTGGTCCAGAACCAGGTGCTCTTGGAGTTTTGGGGACAGGGAGCAGAGATATCACGCTGGTGGTTACCTGTTAGAGGAGTCACCGCCTTTGGGAAGAGGGACGACGGTGGCCAGCTTCCAGGCATCAGGGATGGTGGCAAATGTAAAGGGAGCGGTTCAGAATGGTGGAGAGTGGAGAGCAATAGCGTGAGCAGAGAGGTGCAGGAGCTTAGGGTCGCTTGCAATCTGTGAGTTTGCCCTTATGGGGGTTAAGGGCCAGAAGAGCTTGTAGGGTGTCAACAGGGAGACTGAGAGAAGGAGAAGCAGGGAAGAGGAAGTAGGTGCTGAAGGAGCTGGCAGTGGGGGGCTGAAAGGGAAGGGATGCAAGAAGGGTGTAAGCACAAGTGGTGAGAAGATGTCTTTAGTTGGCCAGCAGGGCACACATAAACATCAGGGGTCCACACCTCTCTCCCTCCTGGAGTCACGCATGTCACATCTGAAACACATTCAGCCCAGAGGGATTTCAAGGCTCACATATGAACCCTGGTCAGTCTCCACTGAACCGCTGAGCCAGTCTGCTCATTAAGTTATTTTAATCTGTTGCTCCTTTTACCCCATCAGTACCCTGATTGCCCCTTCCTGTAGCCATGAAGACTGACCAGCAGCTGTCTTTCCAGCCATCGCTAATGCTGTTCTTTGCTCAACTGGCAGGTGAGGCATGAATGGCAGGCACTGGGGAGGGATCAAGCTCCAACTGCGCTACAGCACCGACCAAATGCACCACATAAAATAACTCAAACAGCTCACCATATACTGAAATCTTCATTTATTAAATATCCAAAAGGTGCCAAAACCATGTAGCCATTAAAGTACAAGTGCAAAAAGAAATTCAGGGCGGCAAACTTTTTTTTTTTTTTTTTTAATTTTCTCTTTATCCTCCTCCTACTTGCAGCCCCTCCTCTTCGGGAGACACCTATGGGCTTATCAGCCTTAGCTCACCTACCTGGAGCCGTGCAGTCCATGCCCCATGGAGCCGTGGCTATACCCCCAGGCGGAGTAGCAGGCGGACACCCTTCCACCCGACGTTCCGCTAATCTTGTCGGCATGCTGTCTCCGGGCAGGTAGGGCATTGAAGGTCAGGCCCCTGGTGCTCCGCCTACCAGGAGGCTGCAAGGGTTTTCTGGTGTTTCTCGGCGTGCCAGGTCCGATGGCGTCAAGGCGCGGGCGCGGCGTCTGGCGCATCGCTCCCCTCTGTTGGGCGCCGGGCTTGCTGTACCTCGGGTCTCCACCTGGGGTCAGACAAGCACCGAGCTCAAGTACCCCTCCCGGAGAGGCGACGAGCAGTCCTTGGGACGCTCAAGTCCTCCCCTCCGGCCGCCCTCCAGCTCCCGGGCTGTTCCGAACCGGGTCGCTGGCGTCAGAGCGGAAATCGAATCGGCCGCGCCGCGGCAGGCTCGCGGCGGCGCAAACTTTATTTTGCAAACATACAAACAAATACACGCCGGCACCTCCTCAGTGCAACCGCAGCAGTACCAAGCAGCATGTGTAACAACGCGCAATGATATGCTACGCTGACCAATCAGCTGAGCCAGATAGGCTTCCTCAGAACTGATAGGCTACCACATTGCATTCATTCATATACCACACTGACATACATATTTATTAGGTGGGTGGTGTTTACTAACAGGACACACACACAGACATAACAACAATGAATGGCAGGCAGCCTGTACCTTCTCTACATGGCTACTTCTGTACTTATCTCCGCCCACTCCTCCTCCTCCCTCCCGCTCTCCTTTCCCTCCCTCCCTCCATCTCTCCTTTCCTTCCTCTCCCACTCCCACCCTCTCTTCCACCCTTACTCTCTACTTTCCTCTCTTCGCTCCCTCCCTCCATCCCTCTAACCCTTCCTTCCTCCCTCCCTTCCTCCCTCCCTCTCTCCTCTCCTGCCTCTGCCCCTCCTGCCCATCCTCACTGCTCTCTCTCTCTCCCTACCCGTGAACCAAATACCTCTCCTCAGAATGCACTAGGCCCACAGCTGGCCTCAACTGCGAGATGCTGGTACTTGCACAGAAACTCCCAGTCTCCCAGCCGGGTGCAAGGCAGTGCACTGCCATCGTACCACAAGGTCAGTCTGACCAACTAATCCGAAGACAATTTAGCCTCCAAATGTTCAGAATGAAGCTCGTAGCATGGCTTATTGAAGTCTGTCTCTCTGTGGTCTGCTGTTCTCAGATTTAGTGGAAACTGATGTAAAGGCCTGTTTTCCTTGGTGAAATGTCAGCCTGCCCCTCCCCACACACGGATTTGCATATCCATGATGCTTTCATCAGGGTTTGACACTTTAAAGTGTATGTGGGTGGTTTAGAGAGATATGCAGAACCCAAAAATTTGGAAATTGGTTCTTTTGTTGCATCATTTTAGATCCTACAAACTGCTTTTTCTCCAGACTGCCTCTCTAGTTTGATACCCCAAGTGTAATAAATGCCCAGTCATAACTTTCTGAAATCGGAGACCTTTTCAGCATCCATATCCTCTTGGTGACAGAGTGCCTGGCAACAGATTTCCAGCATAATCAGGTCTTGCAGTACAAGTAATGCTTTTCTTTATAATGTGCAGACACACAAATATACAATCCTTTTTGAGATTGGGACCTCCAGTTTAGCTTCTTCTCTCCTCAGTAGTCTAGCTAGAGTAACAGAGGCCATTTTCACTTCTCCTTCCACCACTGTCATTAGTTCAGAATTCATCAGCTGATGGCCTGCACCTGGGTGTGTAAGGTAAACGTTGTGCTGGATTCTATCATCTGTACATGTCTGTCTCCGGTTAACTCAAAATTCTGCTAGAGGCAGCCAGCTGTTTACTCTGGAACACCTACCAGTAGCTTACATCCTACTGAGTCCAAGAAAAGCTTTGAACAGAATTTGACCTCTGTAGATTCATCACCATGCCTGTTCTTCTACAACATCAGTTAGCTCTAAAATGCCCTTCTTTCCTTAGACAATTACCTTTTTTTTAAAGAAGTCAAATAATCATGCAGGTCATCATATTACATATTTAATAGTTTTTCTCTGTCAAATGAATAAAAAAGCTACTAGAGCGTTCTTTAGATGCTAACCTTGGAGCACAGCACTCAACACTGCAAGAAAAGACCTTTTATCACTTTTTAGAAAACACCAACTGAACAGTTATTTTCCTTCCAGAGGTTCTCTTTCCAAGATTCCTCACATTCCAAGGAAACAGCAGCCCATAGTAACACTTTAGCCAGTCCCAGAGCCCCCACATGTCGCCTGCTGGAGGCCAAGTGCAGTCCCATGGGGTACACAAGGTCACCAGCAAGAAGCATAGCTATCTTATGCTGGCCGCGTTGCCCCTCAGCCCTAGGAAAATGGAACAGAAGATATGCTGGCAGCAGGCATCACTGTGAGTTCCTGCCCTCCAACACCTGATGTCACGTGCCTGCTGCACTGACTACTAGCACGACTTATGGCTGAGTGGCATGGGAAGGGTGGAGAGGCCTGCCCTGTTGGAACACTGTCCTTCAGATGAGATGCTAAAGCGACACTGTCAACCCACCTCTGGCTTCAATCTGTCCCTGTTTTAAAAACACACTTTATCATTGCTCACCATCTGTAGAATTTTCAGATGCGGCTGCTTGTTTTGTATCTGCTGTTTTTTTCTCAATAAAAGTGAAAAACTGACTGTCCACCATACAGTGTAGTGCTCACTGTTTCAGTGGGCGACGATGTAAGGTATGATTATGCAATGTAGTTAGAATGACCGGTAGGGTGCTTGGTACTAAACAAGTTTGCATTGCAGCAAGTTAAGGTGCTGAATAAGTTTGTTGTACTGAATAGATTGGAGGACTTGTGCAGCGTAGGTGTGGCCGTTTAGTTTCTGTCCTCATTACGAGACTAAAACTCTTTAAAGGAACCATGAAAGCACAGGAAAATAGGTTTCTCACCTGTAAGCGCAGTTCTAGGACTGGTATAGAGTTCACATCACACATTGGCAGTTCCTCTGGAGGTGCTGATTCGTTGGAACATCTTCAAGCTAAGCTCTCCCACCAACTGGGTGGTATATCCTCCAACTCCGCCCTATGGCCTTATCTCTTAAACATTGAAGCGGGATCCGTATGCCATTTGCCAGGGAGGCGGGTCAGTGGTGTGGAATATGAACTATATACCACTCCCAGAATTATGGTTACGGGTGAGTAACCTATTTTCCTAAGCGTGCGGATATAGTTCACTATCCACACATTGGCAGACTTCCAGGAATTCTCCAGGAGGAGAGGGCACAGCACGCACCTACTGGGCAAACAGGGATTGGAGAACTGAGGTCTCAAAAGCAGCTTCCCAATGAGACTCTAGGTTGATGCTGTAATAAGAAATGACAGTGTGTGCTAACTTCTAGTGGCAGCCCAGTAGATTTCCTGGATAGGGATGTCCCTGGAAGCAGTCACCAGGCAGCAGTATGTCTGGTGGAATGAACCCTAAGCCCTACAGGAGGCTCCCAACAAACCAACCTATAGCAAAGGTCAATGCAGGATGTTATCCACCTGCCAATTGTCTGCTTTGCTGCCGGTCGACCAGGTGCAGCTTCAGCGTATGTCACAAACAACTGGTGAGGCTCACCCCAAACTCCAGCTATGCGCCAAATAATAAGTAAGCGCCCTCCACCAGTCCAGAGTATGGAGCCTGCCATCGGCCTCTGAAGATGGGCTGGTAAAATATACAGGAAGGTTCATCGCCTGGTTATGGTGCAACTCTGATACTATGTTTGGGAGGAACTTTGGATGGAGGCAAAGGATGACCTTGTCCCTATGGAAGACCAGATATGGAGATTTCACAGAGAGTGCCAGGAGCTCACTGATTCTTCTGGCTGATGTGATGGCGACCATGAAAGCAGTCTTCCATGACAGGTATGACATCTCACACTGTGCATAGGTTCAAATGGTTTGCCCATGAGTATAGCCAGCACCAGCAGTAGGGTCCATGGTGGTAGTGGTTCTTGCACCAGAGGCGACAGATGATCAAGGCCTTTGAAAGCATGCCCAGTCAGCTGCTCCTGCGCCACCGTCAGCATACCAGCCCATGCCCAGTATACAGAGATGGCAGCCAGGTGCACTTAAGGGTCATTGATCACAGTTCCAACTGAGAGAGGACCAGAGGTACTCAAGGATACCAGCCATGAGGCAGGCATGGGGATGAAGCTAATTGCCCTGACACCAAATGGAAAATATTTTCTATTTAAAGGTGTAGCACTGTTGAGTCAACTCTTTTTGAGAGGCCTCTGCAACGTGGAGCAGAGCTTCCGAAGACCCAAAGCCTGGAACTCAAGATCTGGGTGTAGGACCATCCCCTGATATCTGGTCAGCAGGTCTGGGCGAAGAGGCAACCGCCACAGAGGCCTGCTAATGAGGCTGAGGAGATCTGAGTACCAGAACTGCTTCAGCCAGTCTGGCGCTCTCAGGATCATCCATGTCTTGTCCCTCCAGGCCATGACCTTGTGAATGAAGGGAAGGGAGGAAAAGACGTACACGGCCTGAGGTCCAGGGCCTCATCAGGCATCCCCAGCAGTATCGCAGACTATTGGGAGGGGGCAGGCACAAAACAGCCTCAGTTTGGCATTCCTCCAGGAGGCAAACACATCCACCAGAGGAGTGCCCCACACGGAGAACAGGTGGTTCACCACCTCCTGATGCAGGGACCACTTATACAACATCTCTCCTACCTGACTGAGAACATCTGCCATCTGACTGTGAACCCCCATCATGGATCACCTAGAGGTCAGTACCCAGGCTGTGAATGAGGGTCCAAGTGCAGAGGACCTCCCGACCACAAGGAAGGGTATGTTCCACCCTGCCCGTTCAAGTAGAGCATGGTCATGGTGTTGTCCGTCTGGACCTGCACAACCTGAACTCTAACTAGGAGAGTGAATTCCATCACAGCAAGCTGCACTGCATGGAGCTCCAGCAGGTTTATGTGGTGCGGGACTCCTGGGTGATCAGAACCAGTGGTCTCTGTGGTCTCCCAGGCGTGCTCCCTACCCCACCAGAGGCAAGTCTGTCGTGAGCGTGATGGCTCTGGGCAGACAAATGGGATTCCTTCCTACAGATGTTCTGGGATCAGCCACCACTAGATGGCGTCACACATCAACTGGGTCAGTGTGACCAGCTGGTCCAAGTGGCCTAGGTGCTGGAACCACTAATGGCCCAACTCCCACTGCAGATGGTGCATCCGTTAGTGGACCCAATGGACCATGCTGGTGCAGGATGCCATGTACCCCAGCAACTGTAGGAAATCCCAGGCATGGTGCTAGAGCCCAGCTGAAATGATGAGGCAAAGGAGGTAAGATCCAGTGCCCAGTCTGCTGGGCGGTGGGCCTTGGCCCACAGGAAGTATAGTTCGCCCTGATGAACTTGATCACCTGCAGGGATCAGTTTGGACTATCTGGGTTGACCAGCAGGCCCGTCTCAGCTGGTCTCCAAGGCCAGATCCCTGGACCACTCTACAGTCTCCTTGGACAGCCCGGCTATCTGCCAGTCATCCAGGTAGGGATACACCCTGAGGCCCTTGTGCTGCAGGAAGGCTGCAACCACTGTCATGCACTTGGTGAAGACCTTAGTCATGGATGAGAGGCTGAAGGGCATGACCTGGAACTGATATAAACCCTTTCTGAGTGGAACTGGAGGTACCGCCAGTGAGACAAATGGACTGGGATGTGGCAGAATGCATCCTAAAGATCCAAGGAGCAGAACCACATGCCCTGTTCCAGGGCTGGCATAATCTGGTTCAGAGTGACCATCTTGAAATTGCACTTCCATGAACTGATTCAGGTCCTGCAGATCCAGTAAGGGTCACCACTAGTTAATTTCAGAACAGGAAGTACCTAGACATGAACCCGACTTGCCAAGGCATCTGGGACATGGGCTATGGGTCCTTTCGTGAGGAGCCGAGTGATGTCCTCCGATAGGGAAGAGAGTGTGTCCTCGACACTGAGGACTCCCAAGGTGTGTGGGATCGGAAAGATGGGAGAGCCGGCAAATTGAGAAGAAACCCTCTGCCTACCACCTCTAGGACCCACTTGTGCATGGTAATGGTGGACCAATGTGGCCAGAAGTGCTACAGCCAACCCCCCCCCAACAGAGAGCTGAGTCAGAAGATGGACAGGCAGGAGGATGACACCCCTTAATCCATCGCTAGGCAGCTTTGGAGGGGCACTGGCTGCTGGGGCTGGCGCGACACCACTTCCTTACCCCCATCTGTTTTTGGTCCCAGGCCAGAGCATATGGCCTTGGGATGCCAGGACTGGTATTGCCCATGCTAGGGCTGCTGCTGAGGCTACTGTGGCTGAAAGGACCAAAACTGAAAGGCTTTCTTTTTTAGGTTTCTGGGTCTTAGGGTCCTTTTAGGAAAAAGCCTCTGAGCCCAGGGTGGCATTGAATTCTCAGTCCTGGTGAGATGCCTTTCACCCCGGGTCAAAGCGGTCGATGCCCAAGAAGAGGACATTGGCCAGCTCGTGCTGAGTGTCTAACGTGAAGGTGGACAGCCTCATTCCAGGCCCTGTGATGCATCCTGGCGGCTGCTGTTATGGCATGGGTGCAAGAGTCACCAATGTCTAAGGCCATCTGGAGCTAGTGTTTAGCCAGTGCATGACTTTGCTCCTTGGCCAACATTATTGATAACTGCTTGTGCGGAGGAAGGTGATGGAGGACTTCATCCAGCACTCCTATTAGGGAGTGACCAAAGTTGACAATCTTTACAGCGTAACTTACCTGGTGGAGACCAAGAGAAGAAGTGGCATAAACCTTTTTGTCTGCGTGGTCAAGCTTCTTATACTCCTTGTTGGGTGGTTGTCATGTCCCTTGACCCTATGGATTTCCAGAAGGCTGAGTCAGAAATCAGTCCCTCAGCTAAGGGGTGGTTCGAGAACCCTGAAAGGGACCCAGTAGGGACCACGTGCTTTAGACTATATGGGTGGAGGGTGCTTGGCAGGATGCTGGATGCTGTCAGAGCTCCAGGGATGGTCCCAAAATGACCTCAGCCATGGTAAGGGCAACCCCAGGAGTCATCCTTGTCCAAAATGTCCATGAAGGGATTTCACCCTCTTCTGACCGGCTCCAGGGACATATGGATACCATCTGAGATCAGGTGGAGGACAGCCCCAAATGACACTGGACCATGGTCGATGGACAGGTTCTTGACCGAGCACAGTCGTAGGTGTGGGTCCTCGAGGACAACATGGACTCCTTGTCCATCTCCTCCGATAACTGGTCAACAGGCTTGAGAAAACCCTTGACAGCCTGATCGACTGGTGTTGAGGTCGACAAGCCTGATGGAGAAGCCATGGAGGCGGTTGACCGAGCACTCAACAAGTGGAGCTGGACCAGAGTCATGCTCTTGAGAACAATCAGAGAGTCAAAGGTGGGAGATGATGATCTCCCAATCCCATGACTGGTATAAGGCGGCACTTATGTTTCTTACCATGATGGACAGGGCTCTCCTGTAGGCTTGGGGCCAGACACATTTTGCAGTACCTCCGTGATAGACCCTCCGATGCTGGCCCCGCCAGAAGCAGCACCAAGGCTGAGGAGGTGCCCACCGCAGCAGCTGCTTTCTTCCATGGCCGCAAGCTGGGCAGCTGACCTCACTGCAAAGGAGGCCAACTTGCACCCCTTCGGCTGGAGTTTAGGATCCCTGTCGGCTGGCTGGTGGAAAAGAAGCCAGGCTGCACAATCCTCTAAGGAAGAAGGAAGGATTGCCTGACATAGGCCACAGACAGAAACATCATGCCCTTCCCTAGGCAATAGAGGCAAGACACATGTGGGTCTGTTTTCGACATCTTCTGCTGACGGGTGATTTGAGAATTTGAAGCTGCAAGTCAGTTTTGCTTCCTCGCAGTCTCTCTTCAATCGATGAGGCAGAGCAGAGCGAGGGAAAGGAAAGCTGTCAAGGAACACTGCAAATCTCAAAAAGTGAAACAGCTTTGCCAGTGGCGCACCTGGTAGACTACAATGTTGCAGAACTGTGAAGGAAGAGACCAGACTCTTCAAGCGGAAAGGAAGCTCTGATGTCACGGGGTACAGCCTGAGGATATACCACCCAGGTTGTGGGAGGAGCTTAGCTTGAAGACATTCTGATGAATCTGCATCGCCAATGGAACTACCAATGTGTGGATAGTAATGTTTGTTTTATTCTTGGTTTTAGTTACCGTTTCATCATTTTTAAAACTTTTATTTATGAGTTATATGATAGTACAGCATACACTATATTCCATAAACAGTAAAGAATCAGGTATGCAAGCCCTATAGCACATGTACAGAATATACGAACCAGAAAGGAGTTACACTTATAGCAGGAACTAGTTCATGTGCTAGAAAGGCTGCCAGGAAAAATGCAGGCATATAGTTCGAGCTGTACTGCCTGTAGAACGGTGACCCTCACCTCAAAATTAATACTGTCCATCTATATAGCCAGGAGCCAGTTCCCTTGAAGAACTTGTAATTGGAGGGAAAAATAAAGGCCAATACACTGTAAACAGGCAAATAACATGACTGTCTGATCTCAATTAAGTTGAGTTAGCTCCCCTTAGGCTATAGCATGGCATGGCAACCTGCCCTAAGGATTTTGTATTTGTTGAGAATCTTAATTTAGCTCACAAACTGAGAACTGCTTTCTGCACTAACTTATAAAATATTACAGCATTAACCCAAAAGGATTTGTATTAGGATAGTATATTGGAGCAGCAATTCAAAATCAAATCAGAGCCCTTTCTTAACTTTTATTACACCAAGATAGAGGGCAACCCCATAACTAAAATATTCATTGAGGAGGAAACCCCCAGTGACAAAGATCCGATGTATAAACAGAAGTTAATGCAGAAGTTTAACCCTATGTCTATCTTACACCTTAGCACTGCAATGCTATGCTTTTACTGCACCAGTTCGATCTTTCAGCTGTCTTCGCCGGAGGTATCAACTGGAGGTTTCAATGACCGTAAGTTTTCGGCAAACACAGATGCCGCTAGTAGGGTCCACAAAGATGATGAGTTTGGAAGCATGTCTTATCATAAGTTGAGCAGGGAAATTTAAGGCGAGCCTCAATACCGTTCTGTAGGAGTTCTTTTAATAGTCTGTATTTCCCTTTCTGGATTGTGTTTGTGCTGGTAGGTCAGGAAAAGAAAGAGAGGCCATTGCCTTCCCAACTGATTTCTCCACCAAAGCGCAGCTTGTAATAGAGCTATTTGGGACCAAGCAGAAAGAGTAGCAATAACAGTGTGTGGCGGTTGCTGCATGGGTTCCCTGGATCTAAGCCGCTGTGGTATTGAAAAGACTTTCAGGATTTTAATCCCCACTTCTTAGGGCAACAGCTTTAGGCCCGAAAATGAGTCTCTGAACCACCGACTGCAAATCTGCAGGAGCAGAGTGCTTAGTGGGAAACCCACTATTCTGATGCTGGCTTGCCATTGGAAATTTTTAGGTCTCCATTTCCGATTTCAGGATATTCAGATCTCATGATATAGGCCGATTACATTCGGACTGGCTCTCTCTCCTCCATGAGGTCCTAATGGCAGCTGCATTGTCCTGGATCAGTCGGTCATTTTCCGACAATTTAGCCTCGACTGCTGCCAGGTGTTTATTGGTTTTGTCCCCGGCCTGGATTTTAGTAAGCATTGATAATATTTGTGCAGTCGGGAGCTCGGTGACACCATGTCTTTGGTAGGATTAGGCCCCGAACTGGTAGCTGCGCCTAAGCCGCGACAGATACACATCAAGGCTCTGCGAATGCGTTTAATATATTTTTGGGGCTTATTCTGAAGCGGACAAGTTCCGACAGCCGTCTGAGAAATGTAAACTTCAGATCAATTAAGTTTACCGAGGCTATAAGGGGTTTTAGTAGTTTGTTATCAGAGCTCCATTAAAGAGCTACTGCCATGTTGCTGCTCCACACGCTCCCCGAGCCCTTTTCATCATTTTATTTGTATTTTGTGAACTACTAGTAAAACAAGCATTTGTCAATGCCGAATGTTTGCTTGCTGGCATTGGCATTGGTAGTGAAGAAGTTACAGAGCTGCATAACAGAAATGGCAGTGAAGTACTGAACTGAAGCCAACCCACCACCACCCTGCAGAGTGACAGGCATTGGGGTGTGCCTTTGGGTGCGTCAGGCATAACGGCCACACCATTTCACACCCTACCCTGCAGACACTGACAAGTGTCACGGTGTGCCTTGAGGGTCTTTGGCCCTTGCTTCCATTCCATCAGGAAATACAGTGAGATGGGTGCGGTATATGAGAATGGGGTGAACTTGGGGTCAAGAGTCCAAGGCATACCTCGATGCCTCTCACTGGCTGCAGGTGTAGCATGATATGAGTATTACAGGCAAGAATTCCCAAGTCACATCCCTGATGCCTGTCATTCTCTACAGGGTGAGGTGTTATGGTTGGAAACCCTAACACCTCAGGCATTCGTTGGTATCTTCACTTCAAATTTTGAACATGGGTTTTGTGACCCCCACCTCATGAACAGTGGCAATATCAGTTTGTTAGGCGAAAGTTGCTTATGCACAGCGACTAAGGCATTTAGCACCACAGGTGCAAAACACATTCCAACAGGATGTGAAAATGACAGCTGTACTGTTCATGGGGAGGTGTTAAAAATGGCAATGTTGCAAATCTGCAGTAAAAATATTTAAAAAATGGTGAAGTCACAAGCGTACATAGAAACTGTGCAACGCACACCCGTAATGTAATTAGTTTGGGGATTTTTACAGCAGATTGTCAACACAGGCATTTTGGGACCTCTGATCATGAACAGTGTCACTGTGATTTTCTTTATCTGTCCCGAACAAAGATTTCCCACAGTGACCACGCAACACATTTCGCCATGTTGTGAAAAATGACAGCTGTACTATTCATAAGGAAGTGTGGAAAATGGCACTGGTGAAAATCTGGACTGAAAATATTACAAAGTCATGAACTTACGAGGTGCGTGGAAACTGCGCAATGCTCACTCGTAACACAGTCATTTTATGGACTTTGTCATCAAATTTTCAACATAGCCATTTAAGACCTCTGCTCATGAACAGTGTAACTGTGATTTTCTTACTCTGTCCCAAACATTGCTTTTACTGACTGCACCATTATGTCACTACATGTCTTGGAAACACATTTTAACATATGAAAAATGGCAGCTGTACTGTTCATAAGGAAGTGTAATAAAATGGCAATGATGGAAAATCTGGAGTGAAAATATAGAAAATTAGCAAACTTACAGTGCGTAGGAACTGCACTAGCGCACTAGATAAAACAGTCATTTCTAGGAATATTTTCACCAAATTTTCAACATAGCCATTTTAAGACCTCTGCTCATGAACAGTGTCACTGTGATTTTCTTAATTTGTCCCATACATTGATTTCCGACACCAACTGCGCCATTGTTCGCTACATGGGCGAAACACATTTTGGGCAAGATGTGAAAAATGACAGCTGCACTGCTCATAAGGAAATGTAATAAAATGGCAATGTTGAAAATCTGGAGTGAAAATATTGAAAAATTCACAAACTTACTAGTACGCGTAGGAACTGCTATCGTAAAACAATCATTATTAGGAATTTTCACCAAATTTTCCAACATAGCCATTTTAAGACCTCTGCTCATTAACAGTATCACTGTGATTTTCTTAATGTGTCCCATACATTATTTCAGACCGACTGCGCCATTGTGCACTACCTGGGCGGAAACACGCTTTGGGCAAGATGTAAAAATGACAGCTGTACTGCTCATAAGGAGGTGTGGTAAAATGGCAATGTTGAAATCTGGAATGAAAATATTGAAAATTGCTGAACTTATGAGCGTGCGTAGGAACTACGCAATGCACTCGTAAAACAGTCATTTTAGGATTTTTCCACCAAATTTTCAACATAGGGTTTTGAAGCCCACCTTTGAACAGTCACAGTGTTATTTTGTTACTCGGTCCTGAAGGTGATTTACGCTCACTGACTGCGAAATCATCCTTGAGACTTGATGACCTATGACAGTGACATCATTCATGAAAGGGGTCCCAAAACCCCATATTAAAATTTGGTCCAAAATCAAAAATACCTGAGATATGCAACAAAGTTGAAAAAACCCTATCTATCCCATTATACAGCTTACTGGCATTTACTCACTTGGCGCGTTAGCTTTGAAGAGTGCAGGCGTGTTCCTGGTCACGAAGATCGTCGTGCGGTCGGAGGTAAGTATGGGGTGAGAGGGTGTCCGGAGGCAGGGTGCGCAGTGGGTGGGTGCGGGTGGGGCAGAGACAGCGAGAGACCGTTTTGAGTTTCAGGTGTTTTTCTTTAAGATGGCGGCAATGGCAGGACATTTGCCACGCTGGGTTGGGCTCCCAGCGTAGCACCCCGTTAGCGATAGCATGTGTTGCCATGCTGGGTGAGCTCCCAGTGTGGCACCCTGTACTCTGGGGGCAGTGGAGCCGGCGAGACTGGGCACCCCGTCGGCTACTCTGATGTGGCCACGCTGGAGTGGGCACCCAGTGTGGCATACAGAACTCTGTTTTTGGGCGCAGCACAGCCGATGGGATTAGGCACCCCGTCGGCTACACAGTGGAGGCGAGCCACGCGGTATGCGTCGCGTGTGGGGAGGGAGTGCGCATGAGCAGGCGATATCTTATCGCTGCTCACTGTAAGCTCTCCCTTTCAACTGTATGCCACTGCATTTTGGGACGGCTGTCATAGACAGCTCCAGCAGGCATTGAAGAACTGCGGTCGCGACTGCAAACACACTGCCTGAATTGGAAGAGGGCTGCCACACCTCAGAAAACTCGGATGATGGCACTATGTTTCTTGCACATGCGAAAGCAAACATAAAAAGACCCCAATGGAATTTTTGTATTATGATGTCAGAAAAGCTTTACTGACAAGGCAGGCAGTGTATTTCAATGGAAAACTGCAAACCTGTTTTCAGGTTTTGTAGAAAATAGCACTTTTACCACCAAAATATTATATATTTATTGAAATATGTAATTTTGAAAACATATGATCTTTTGTTATAATTTAGCTGGTGACATTTTCTTCATAAGCACACTGTATGTGGGAAGAAGAAATGAGTTACTATTTTAAAAATTATAAAATTATACAGATGGACCACAAGAGTGCAAACATACAAAAGGCGAAGTTTGTTGCTAAAAAGTATTTATTTCTTTAGAAAAGATAGAAAAATATGTGTAGTTTCTCACGGAAATACACTAGGCTCCTAAGTACCTGGCAGTTTCTGTCATTACAGTAACAGAATTCTATTGAATTCTTTTTACTAACTGTGAAAAGCAAAAGGTAAAACAAATCTTGTTTCACTGTACAAACAAAATATTCTATTATAAAAGCAGGAAGCAATTACTAACGTGTCGACATACAGTACATAAAACAGTCAGTTGCCTATTTATTAGAAGTAAATGACCTGCCTTTAAGGAGGGTTCCACTAGAGGTGCCAGAGAAATGATGTCCACTTACAGTAAAAGTACAATAGGGAAAAGCCCAAAATCCAGATCCAAAGGTGTTGATTAAAATGATAAATACACTGACTTCCCATAAGCAGAGTGGGAAACACAAATGTTGATGGCAGAAAACGAGACATGGCAGTGCCCTACCAAGTCTGTCTGTTACCTGCCTGCATACACCTTCTGTGATATCTTGTTAACCTGCCCTCACTCCTTGAGTACAGGTACTGCTGTCCTGTATATCGCTGCCATCCAGATGACTACAGACCAGTCAGCCTCACCTCGGTAGTGGGAAAGATCATGGAAGCACTACTGAAGGAGAGATTGGTGGAACATCTGGTTGTCAATGGACTACAGGACCCAAAGGCAACATGGTTTCACCAGGGAGGTCATGTCAGACCAACCTCATTGAATTTTTGACTGGGTGACTAGGGAGGTGGATCAAGGGAGGGCAGTGGACATGGCTATCTGGACTAATAAGGCCTTTGACACTGTGCCACATAGAAGACTATTACACAAACTGGGGACTATGGGTGTGGGCAGGACAGTAGTGTGGTGGGTAGGTAACTGGCTGGGTGGCAGGACACAGAGGGTGGTGGTAAATGGCTGTCACTCCACAGAGGAAGAGTGACCAGTGGGGTACCACAGGGATCAGTGCTGGGACCGGTCCTATTCAACATCTTCATCAGTGACATTGCACAGGATATAGAAGGCAGAATTTCACTGTTAGCTGATGACACAAAGCTCTGTAACAGAGTAGACACACCAGAGGTGTAGACAGAATGAGAAGGACCTGCAGAAACTTGAAGAATGGTCAAGGGTTTGGCAGTTGAAATTCAATGCAAAGAAGTGCAAGATAATGCATATGGGGCACAAAACCCTGGCACAATATATCAGTTGGGGGTGAGGATATAGCATGCACCAAGCAGGAAAGGGATCTTGGGGTTGTCATCTTGATGACCTCAAGGTGAGAAACAGTGTGACAAGGCATCAGGTAAAGCAAATAGGATGCTGGGATGTATAGGCAGGGCATCACCAGGAAAAGGGAGGTCATAATTCCGCTATACAAGACACTAGTGAGGCCCCACCTGGAGTACAGTGTACAGTTCTGGAGACCATACCTACATAAGGACATAGACAGGGTAGAGAAGGTTCAGAGGAGGGCAACAAAGATGGTGCATGGGTTGCATCACAAGTCCTATGAAGACAGGTTGAAGGAACTGAACATGTACTCCCTGGAGGAGAGGAGGGAGAGGGATATGATAGAGACATACAAGTATCTTACAGGGAGGAACAGGGTGCAGGAAAACACTATTTTTAAGCGAAAAAGATGTTTCAGGACTAGAGGGCATGGGATGAAGTTGGAGGAGGACGATTCAGAGGAAACATGAGAAAGAATTTCTTCACAGAACGGGTGGTGGACAAGTGGAACACCCTGCCAGAGGAAGTGGTGGGGCTGAAACAATCACGGATTTAAGAATGCATGGGATAGACATAAAGGAATTCTAGAGGTCAGGGTAAGGGGAAATAGACTTCTAGGAAAACAAACTGAACTTACAAGCTCAAATGGGCAGACTAGGTGGGCCATAGGCCCTTATCTGCCGACACTGTCTATGTATCTATGTATGTATCTAGACCTGGGTTCTTGCCATAAGCCCAGGATGTCTGGTGCCGACTGCGAGGCAGAGCTCCAGTATCTGTCTCAGAGGTCCTCTACTCGGGAGCAAGGGCACCTCCTTCAGGTGCACAACAGCTATTTGGTGGCCCGAGGGAGGCTTGTCGCAAGAAGGAACAGGTAGTCCCTCTGAAGTAGCCTAGGTCAGCACTCATCCACCTAGAGTGGGGCTGGCAATGAAGTTCCAAAGGGGTGGGGCTCACCTGTGCCCTAATGGCCCTAATATGCATTCTGCAGGGTGGCTCCTCTGGACCACTCCCTAGGGTAGAGATAAGGGAAGGCTTAGTGAGAAAGATACTCCCAGCAGCCCCACAACAGTATGGCCCTACTGACTCCTCCCATGCCTTGTCAGCTCCTCCTCCCGGACCTTGACCGTGGAATGAGTAGCCTCCTCCCAGCTTGGGGTACTGGGTTCCCCCCTCCCGGGGATGAGCTGTTGGGTATTGATGAGATTCCGGAGGCTGTCAACAGATGTTAGTACATCAAAGGACTTTTAAGCAAGGCAGAAGGACTTGGGCAGGTGGAAGAGTACCTGGCAGCTGGCAGGAGAAGAGGCAAAAACAGAGTAAAAACAAAAAGGACCTGGATTGCCAGGGGTGGTGAGGAGGGGAAGGATTGAGCGTCCGGAGAACAGCTCTCCTTCCTCGGCGAGGCCAGGGGCGATGCCCGGCACTGCGGCGACCTCTGGTGGAGACCGTGGGTACCGCAATGCTACAGGGCCAGAGTAGAGGGTTATGGAGCCATGGCAAGACGCCCTGGCATCACTGCACATCGGGCCCCGGGAGGGAGAGGAAGTACTAAGAGGAAAAACCTCCATAGCTGATAGGTGATGGCGCGTCCCTTGCAATCCACACTCCCATAGTCAGGCTTGGTCCTTTCCTTCCCTGCCCTCTCCGGCCGGTTAGCTCAATACTGGAAGAAAGGCGCCACAGTAGGGGCAATCCTTCCCGGAGGAAGCAGACCAGGGGGATGCCGGTGCGGAGAAAAGTGGGAGGAAGGACACAGTGCCACGCGGGAGGTAGAGATGGCAGAAAGGAAATGGTCAGGAGAGAGTTCAGCTGTGGGGATGAAAAAGAGTTAAAAAAAAAGGAAAGAAGAGACTGATGAAGGCACTATCCATGCCCAACAGACTGATGGTAGTTTCAAGGTAGGGTTGCAGAGAAGAACAACAAATAAGAAGAAGGTGAGCACTCACCACTGCAAAGGATACACATATCACCTCAGGGTTCAGGTGATCAAATCTATAGCTTTACTGAGGTGCAAACATGTAGTAAACTGCATACAAGTAAAACGCAGACCTGCTCATAGAGGTGCATTGCTCTGTGTTTCTATGAAGGTCAAGATTTAGAAAGTGCAGCCTCCCTGTTGTGAACAGCCAGGGACTGGCAGGGAGAGACTCCAGTACCTCATCTATTTGATGCCAGTGAGGACTTGTGCTGGGCTCCAGAGGTCCAGTGGAAGAGCGAGTCATCAGAGGCTGAACCCGAGCAGTGTCTCCTGACATGTGACTAAGTCACGGTGTCTATCTGGGGCAAAGGCTACCATATGCCTGGAATCAGGCAGGAATTTCTGCCTCCCCAATGAAATAGCCACAGATTAGCTAAGGGTGGAAATTGGCTGCAGATCATTTACCTGCTGCCTGGCGAGGTCTGTGCTGGGCTCTAGTAGAAGGGTGAGGAAGCCAGTCACCACTGGCAGGAGGTCATGAAGTCCTGAGTAGGCAATGTCTCAGAGCTGTCATGGAAGCTGAAGAGGGTGTTAGCACAGCAGCATCCTCTTCATCCATGCACCAGTGCTCCAGCATATCATGATTGCAGTGTACTCAAAGCTCCTATCAGCCCAAGTAGGGAGGTGAGACTGAGAATCGATAATGGGTTTTCACACAGTCCAATGTTTTCCCCATAGATGTTTCCATGTAGAAACAGAAACATAGACAACTACAGCAGGAAAAGACCAGCGGTCCATCCAGTCTGCTCGAGTTCCCTATCTAACCCTGGGACCTAGTGTCCATCCAGGGTCATAGTCCTCTCCCCGCCACCTTATTCTCATTCCTGATTATGTCACTTAGTGACAAAGAACAGTTATGTAAGAACTTACCGTGAACAGTAAATCTTGGAGGGGATCCCAGTCATCAGGTTACACCATAGGAACCTTCGTTGTCGGTGAAGGGAATCCAACGGAAGATTTTCAGCAGTACAACTGGGTCCACACACGCCGTCGATGTCCGCCAACATCAGCAACCCTATATAGGCGTGGTGGCCGCGCCCTCCTCAGTTCTTTCCTCCGGAGATAAGGAACAAGGCTCTAGCCCTGGGGAACTGGACGAGACAGAGGGACCCAGCTCTAGATAAAAGATAGGATACAATAGATAGCCAGGTCCTAGACAGGAGCCCCAAGAAGGGGATGGTGGGAGGAAATCATACCTGATGACTCAAGATCCCTCAAAGATCTACTGTTATGGTAAGTTCTTATGTAACTGTTATATCTTCTTCAGGGATATCTCAGTCATAAGGTTATACCGTAGAAACAAGTACCAATCAGTGACAAGTGAAAAATACAGGTTATTCACCTGTAACAGTAGTTCTAGGAGTGGTATATGTTGTTCAGCCACACTATTTGGCATGTCCTTTCCCTTTCAAGGATCGCCGGAAGGTCTTCAAGCTGGCTCCTCCCACCCACCTGGGTGGTATATCCTCGGCTCCGCCCGTGATGCCAGATCTTAGTCCACTGGAAGCCAGGTTTTGGCGTCCGCAGCTGGGGAGGTCGGGTGGGTCATGTGGATGAACAACATACACCACTCTTAGAACTACAGTTACAGGTCAGTAACCTGTTTTTCTAGGATCGTGGATATGTTGTTCATACACACTATTTGGCAAACTCCTAGCAGTTTTCTGGGAGGAGGGAGGCAAGGCGCACACCCCACTGATACTCACTTGGGAAAAGAGATTGGAGAACTGAGGCCCCAAAACCAGCATCCCAGTGTGACTCAAGGTTGATGTGGTAATGGGTAATGAAGGTGTTTGCTGACTTCACGAGAGCCCAACAGATTTCCTGGATAGGGATGTCCCTGGAAGCAGCCACTGATGCAACAGTATGGTAGGTAGAATGAGCTCTTATCCTTCTGGGATGCTCCACGCCCGCCAACTCATAGCACAGACTTATGCAAGATGTAATCCACCTTGCAATAGTCCATTTGCTGCAGGTCTGCCAGAAGCGGCTTCAGCGTGGGTGACACACAGCTGGCGAACCTCTCTCGAATTTCCGCCGTCCTCTCCTTATAATAGGAGAGGGTTAGTCTCAGGTCCAAGGTATGGAGCCTGTATTCGGCCTCCGGTGTAATTGGGGTAGTATACTGGCAGAATTAACACCTGGTTAAGGTGAAACTCTGACACCACCTTCAGAAGGAATTTCGGGTGGGAGCGAGGGACAACTTAGTCCCTGTGAAGACCAGATAAGGAGTCCACCGAAAGCACCTGGGCCTCCCTGTCCTTCTGGCAGCGTGATAGCACCAGGAAAGCCATCTTCCATGACAAGTGTGACAACGCACACTTATGCATAGGTTCAAATGAGCACCCATGAGCTTTGCCAGTACCAGCAGTAGATCCCATGGAGGTGGAGATTCACGCACTGGAGGGGATATGTGATCCAGGCCTTTGAAAAGTGCCCGACCACTGTCTCCTGTGCCAGCGTCGGCTGACTGGCCTCGTGCCCAGTAAGCAGAGATGGCTGCCAGGTGCACACTAAGGGTCGATGACTGAAGACCCCTTTGGACAGAGACCAAGGTAGTTGAGAATGTTAGCCACTGGACAGGACAGAGGGCCAGGCCCTTGCCTGACACCAAATGGAAAATCTTTTCCATTTGAAGGCATAACATTCCTGGTCGATTCTTTCTGGATGCCTCTACCACAGTGAGGACATCCTCGAAAGACCCAAAGCCTGGAACTCTAGCAGCTCAGGAACCAGGCTGTGAAGTGCAGGGATTGAAGGTCTGGATGGTAAACCATCCCTGAATGAGAGAGATCAGGTCGGGTGTGCTGGAAGCTGCTCGGGGGCCTGCAGCTGAGGCTGAGGAGATCTGGATACAAGAACTGGCGTGGCCAGTCTGGGGCTACCAGAATCACCTTCACCTTGCCCCCTCACCTTGAGCACCTTGTGGATCAAGGAAAATGGAGGAAGGCGTAGAAGAGGTCTGGGGTCCATGGCCTCGAGAAGGCATCCCCTGCAACGAGCCTGCTGAGGGGGGGCATGAAACAGCCTCAGCTTGGTGTTGTCCCTGGAGGCAAACAGGTTCACCATCGGTTTGCCCCACTGGGATAACAGGCTGTAAGCTACTCTGGATGGAGAGACAACTCGTGGATGTCTCGCCTAAGCGGCTGAGAGCATCCACCAGATGGTTTGAGGCTCCTGTCATATGAATGGCTAGGAGATCCACCTCCAGGCGGCTGGCGAGGATCCAGAGGTGGGCGCCTCCCTGTAAAGCAGGCAGGGAGTGTGTGCCGCCCTGTTTGTTGAGGTAGTACATGGTCGTGGTATTGCCCATCTGGACTTGAACCACTTGACCCGGAGCTGAGGAGGCGATAGCTGACAGTGCCAGTCTGACTGCTCTGAGCTCCAACAGCTAATGTGGTCAGGACTCTCGGGGTCCAGAACTCGTGGCCTTGTCCCCCATGTGGGCTCCCCAGCCCATGAAAGAGGCATCGGTCGTGAAGACAGCCGTCGGCTTGGGGCAAACAAACAGGATCCCTTCCTACAACTGGTCTGGGATGGTCCACCATTGGAGAGTGTCCCACATCTTCTGGGTTACAGTGATCAGCTGGTCAAAGTGACCATGGCACTGAGTCCACTGGGCAGCCAGCTCCAATTGGAGGTACATATGCCACTGGGCCCAACAGACCATGGAGGTGCATGCCACCATGTAACCCAGAAGGTGCAGAAAGTCCCAGGCAGGTGCTTGCCCAACCAGAAATGATTGGGCAAAGGTGGAGAGAACCTCCGCCCTGTCCGCGGGAGCCGAGCTCTGGCTTGATGAGAGTCGGGCTCTGCCCCAATGAAGCACTTCACCTGGGAAGGCACGAGTTCCGACTAGGCCTCGTTGATCAAGAGGCCGAGTTGGGAGCAGGTCTGGAGGGCCAGGTAGCTGGACCTCTCCACCTCCTGCTGGGTGGGACTTGCTAAGAGCCAATCGTCGAGGTAGGGTAATTCTGACCCCCGATGCCTGAGATGGGCTGCCACCACTGCGATGCATTTGGTGAAGACCCTGACAGCCCGAACGGCATGGCTCGGAACTTGTATAGGGTCCTTCGGTTCTTAGCGGAGGAACCACCAATGACACGGACGGATTGGGACGTGAAAGAATGCGTCCTGCAGATCCAGTGAACAGAACCACATGTTTTGCTCCAAGGATGGTATGATCTGGGACAGAGTGACCATCCGAAAGGTGCGTGACCTGAGATACTGATTCAGGTCGTGCAGATCTAGAATGGGGCACCAGGTCCCCGTCTGCTTGGGCACCAGGAAGTACCTGGAGATAAAGCCTGGGTCTGCTGGAGAATCCACCACTGGAGCTACTGCCTCCTTGGAGGAGGAGCTGGCGATGTCGTCTCAGAGAGCCGACTGAGTATGGATGGATACTCTTTCCTTCTGTGGGACACGGGCTTGGCTTGGAGGGTACTGCTCGAATTCCAGAGGCAGTCCCTGACCGACCACCTCCAAACCCACCTGTCTGTGGTGATAGCGGACAACATGAAAGGAAGTGGTGGAGCCGGGCCCCCTACAGGAGGACCCAGAGCTGGTGTGACGGGAGAAGGGGTGGCAGCACCCCCGTCACTGAGCAGGCTCGGAGGAGGAGGATCCAGGACCTGAACCTCGGCCTCCTTTACGGACCTAGGAGGGCCCGGCTTGGGCCGGGGCACCAAGCTTGAGCCTGCTGATGCTGCCCTCCTTGAAAGGAGGATTGCTGGGCTGCAGGGAAGAGTGCCAAAAGGCTTCTTCTTCTGCTGCTGCTTCTCATTGAAGAACCTTTAGCAGAAGTAGTGTCCAAGATGGTACTGGACTGCTCAATACACTGAAGGTGACCAGCCACACTGGGCCAAAAGGTCAGTGCCCAGGAAAGGCACATCAGCTAGTTTGTGCTGAGTATCTGCCAGGAAGAGGAGAAGTCTCAGCCAAGCCCTGCAGCGAGAGACGCTACAGCTGCCAGCAGTGAAGCAATCCCCAATGTCCAGGGCCATCTGAAGCTGCTGTTTGGCAACAGTCCGGACCTGGTCCCAGACTTGCTTGACCTTGGTCTACTCTGCATGTCCATGGGGAGGTGTGGGAGGACTTCATCCAAAGACCCCAAGAGGGCATGGGAGAAATGTGCCATGATGGCGGCCGAACTTGCCTGATGGAGCCTAAAGATGAGGCCGCATAGACCTTTCAAGCCGACTGATCCAAGTTTTTGGATTCCTTCTCGGGAGGTCAGTCAGTGTCGGTAGATCTGCCAGTATGCCTGAACACAGAGGAGGTCACCAGGCTCTTGGCAGAAGGGTGCTCTGTGAACCTCGCAAGAGACCCCATGGGCACCGCATGCTTGCGGGCCATGTGGGAAGATGGAGCTGGACAGGAGGCGAGGCGCTGCCAAAGTTCTAAGGCCAGGCCAACTATGGCCTCGCCACCGGAAAGGCCTCCGTTGAGGTATTCCTCTCTTGAGGATGTCCGTAAGTGGGTACTCCACCTTTTTCTGGATAGGTTCCAGGACATCCCTGTGGGCTCAGAGATGAGGCGAAGAATGCCCTGAAAAGACAAAGGACCATCCTCCGTCTCTATCCCACTAGCCAATTCATCATCCCGGGATGAGAATGTAATGATCTCATCCGAATCGAGGAATCTGGATACAACGGTCGAGGCAGCCCAGGTCACCTTCCCCGATCCATGCTTGGTAAGTCCAGGGTGACAGTGACTGAAACAGAAGCCTGGTGTCTGGTCTATCTCCTTAGAAGGAGACCTCCCACAGGCTGCTTGGGCGGCGGTTCCACCACGATCGGTGCAGAGACCAATGTAGGTTGAACCGAGGCTTCGCCGGCTCCACAGGTGGGGAACCAACTTAATTGGCTCCAAGGAGTCGGCTTCAGCCTGGGAGGCGAAAACCAAGTGATGGCCGGGTAGAAGCCGGGGTGGGCTTGTGCCTGGACAAAATCAGCTGTTGCCACAAGAGGTCCTCGTGGCACCAACAGAGTTTCTGGCTGGAGCCTCTCTTCATCCGAGGAGGACGAGGATGACTGATAGCGATACCTCTTTTGAGGCTTGTGGCTCTTCCTCAGCCTGTCGGTCGAGAGGGTCCTAGACCTCGATCGAGATCGGACGGGCCGATCGGTTGCTCGGGAGACACCTGCGGGATCAGTGATTTCCAGGGTCGAGGATCACTCCTCAATGGGATTCCCAGTGGGCTGTGTCTCCTCGTTGGGGAAAGAAAGGACCAAAGTCTAATTGGAGGAGAAATGGGCTTCAGAGGTGGTGACAAAGGCGATCAGGTTGATGATTATTTCAACCTCGCCGATCGACACTTCAGTCGACTGGCCAGAAGGCAAAGCCGGAAGCAAGCGGCGAAGAGGCAATTTCAACTGAAGTCAAGACTGCGGTTCCTGGGACGAGATTTCTCCCGATCCCAAGAATGTCTTTGCTGAGATGAGGCGATCCTGGTCCTTTTCCCGCATCTGGGACCAAGAGGGGCGCGTGCCCATGAGCCCTCTCCCTTAGTCGGGAGAGACTGGCACAACTCTCAGAAAGAAGGTGGAACCAAGTTGAGCTGAACAAAGAAGCTCCAAGAGGAAGATTCCGCGGCCTCGAGCCGCCTCCCTTGGAGGCTTGCACGTGTTCTAATTGCTTGGCAGATCCCAAGGCTGCAGAAACTGCCCACCAAGCCTCCTTTGATTTCACCGAGGGTTCAGTTTTCCGGCCTCCCCAACTTCAGGCGCTGGAGACAGTTGTCGAGGATGTTGAGGTGAAATGCAAGACAAAAAATAGCACTTCAAGGTGTCATGGTCGACACCCAAGCAATAGAGCATACGGTGTGGGATCGGTCTTGGACATTTTTCTGGCCGTATGAAGTACTGGCAAAATCCGGGAAGACTTCTCCATAATCAAAGAAGAGTAGTCGAATCGCTAATGCTAACTAGACAAATTTTCGGAATAACCGGTTTTGAAGCCAGGGCCTACAAAATGCAGGAGCATGAAGGAGACAACCTGTATCTTCCAGCAGAAAGGAAGATCTGGTGTCATGGGATGGAGCTGAGGGATATACCACCCGGGTGGGTGGGAGGAGCCAGCTAAAGACCTTCCAGCGATCCTTAAAGGGAAAGACATGCCAAATAGTGTGGATGAGAAACATATTCATGATCCTAGAACAAACAGTCTGGGAGGCTGAATCTCCATAAACATAAGACATGCGTCCCTGTAACACAGCCCTGCCAACACCTGAACAGGCTATCGAGGCAATGTCCAGACTGTAATGCTTGGTGAAAGTGTGGACTGTACTCCAGGTGGCAGCCACACAAATATCAGCAGCTGAGACCCCTTGAAACAAGCCACCGAGGTAACCATGCCTCTGGTGGCATGAGCTTTGACAGAACCAGGCAATTCTTTGTTGTATGTGAGCAGAACTCAATGCAATTTACAACCATTTGGATAAACATTGATTACAAATTGAAGTGCCCTCTAACTGGGGCGAAAGAAAACAAACAACTGCTTCGACTTTCTGGACTCTTTAGTCCAGAGCAGATAATACTTCAAAATTATGCCCACATCTAACATAACGGAGCATTACTTCCCCTGGATTGGCATGCTTGGGAAAATAAACAGGAAGGTGGACAGACTGATTTAGTGTGAGCTCAGAAACCACCTTGGGCAAAAACTTGGATCTGTGCCACAAAGATACCCTGTCTTTGTGAAAAATCAAATATGGCTCCTCGCACCAGAGGGCATGAATCACTGAAATTCTTCGAGCGAAGTAATTTAACAAAAATAGCACTTTCCAAGAAAGAAAGCTCAAATTGCAAGCCACGATTGGTTCAAAAGGAGACAGGGTCAACTTTTCCAAATAAAATTCAAGTCCCAAGCGGGACAAAGGGAATGAATGGAGGTTTCAGATGTAGGGTGCCCTGAAGAAAAGTATGGGAGACATCCAGCTGAGCAACCGTGGTGTCCCGCAGGGGTCATGAAAGCAGAAGTAGCGAAAGGTGAACCTTGAGGAGGAATACTGGAGGACTTCGTCAGACAAAGAAATCAGGTAGTCCAGGATATGATTCACCAGGCAGGTGAAAGGGTCTAGGAATGTTTGGCAGCCCAGATAACAAACCGCTTCCACTTCATGGCATAAGTGGCCTGGATGGAAGGCTTGTGGGTCACCACCAGGACTCCCGCCACCCTGATGAGACCCCAAACCTGGCAATGGCTACATCCTCAGGAGCCAGGCATGCAGATGGAGGGACCTGAGATTGAGATGGACCAGGGTCCCTTGATCTTGGGTCAGCAGATTCCTGCAAAGGGAAGAAGGATGAGAGGTTCCTCCGCCAGCTGTTGAAGCAGAGGAACTATATCTAGCAAGGCCAGTATGGGACTACCAAAATCATGCTGGCCCCTCCATTTGCATCTTGATGGCACCCTCTGAATTAGAGGAAATGGAAGGAATGCGTACAGAAATCTCCCACTCCAAGAGAGGGACAATCGCTCACCAGAAAACTCCAGGCCCTGGATCTAGTGAGCAGAAATTGGGCAGTTTTGCATTGAGTGGGGATGCAATAAGATCCAACTCTGGATGACCCCATCTGTCGAACAGATCTTCTGCTACAGATGACAGAAGCTCCCATTCGTGCATGCTGGACTGAGTCCTGCTGAGACTGTCCACCAGGGTGTTTAGGACACCAGGCACGTGGACCGCAGAGAAGAGTAAGACTGTGCTCCACTGCCCAATACCGCACTCTCATGGCCTCCCTGCAAAGGGGTATGGAGTAAGTCCTGCCCTGCTTGTTGTATGGCGACACTCAGATTGTCTGACTTTACCAGCAGCTTCTGCCCACAGGTGCTCCTGAAATGCCTGCATGGCATACTGCACTGCTCTCATCTCCAGGACACTGATATGCAGGGTGGCTTCCCACAGGGACCAACAGCCCTGGGTTTGAAAGGGACACAGGTGTGCTCCCCAGCCCAGATCCGAAGCATCCGTGGTTAGAATCTGAGAAATCTGGAAGGAACCCCGTGAAGAAGATTCAAAGGATTGCAGTACCTTGCGAACTATGGAGGAGACCAGGACTTGGACTTGTTAGTCCAACTCGTCCGTGTGCTAGTCCCACTGCACTCTGAGGGTTCACTGAAGGTTGTGCATGTGAAGCCTGGCCAGTGGAATGGCGGAATGGCTGCGCCATTAGACCCAACAACCAAGTACACCCTGGTAGGAACGCATTGACTCTGAGTGACTTCCTGAGCTTGGGCCATAAGGCACTCTGCCCCATTTTGGGGTAGGAAGGCATTCCTGCTCGGAATCCAGAACCACTCCTATGTACTGCAGTCTTTGGGATGGTACTAGAACTGACTTGGGCAGGCTGACGGTAATGCCCAGAGACTGGAAGAGCTGGAGGTGTGCTTCAGAGTCAGTAAAGCTGTTCCCTGCACAGTGCCTTGGGAAGCCAATCGTCCGGGTGAGGGAAGACATACAGTACAGTCCTCTCTTCTGAGGCTGCTGCTGCACAGCTAAGCACCTGGTAAAGACATGTGGGTGCAGAGGACAAGCCAAAGAGCAGCACTTTGAACTGGTATTGCTCGACTGAAAGGCAAAATGAAGAAACATCCTGTGATAAGGAAAGGCAGATGTGCAGGTAACAGTCCTGCATGTCCAGTGAACAGAGCCATTCCCGGTCTGAAGGAGGGGCATAAGGCCTGGCAAAGTTACCATCTGGAACTTTTGTACTGGACAAAGAGATTAAGGTCCTTTAGATCTAAAATGGGTCTCAAATCTTTGGTCTTTTTTGGGCACCAGGAAAACCTGGAATAAAACTCAATTTCTCTGTCACCTTGGCACCAATTTGATTGCCTGCTTGAACAGAGAGAATGTGCTTCCTCCGGGGAACAGACAAGTGAGCAGGAGGATAGCTGGAGGTGGGGAGGGGTATGTGGAGGCTGCTGGATGAGCTCAGGGTTTGACCCCTGTCTATGATATGCAGGATCCAGGCATCTGAGTTATGGTTCTCCATTGGGTCAGATGGAGGAGAACCAGCCTCCGACTGCCACCTCCTGGGTCTGGATCAAAGGGGGTCTGGAAAAGAGTCAAGCTGAAGTGGGACCAGCTGTAGAGGCTGGTACATCATTTCTGGGATGCTTGGCTGCTGCTCCAGCATTGAGTGGGGCAGGCAAGGAAGCCTGGCCTCTGCGCTACCCGGGTATGGGGGTCCGTGCCTGGCCTACTGGCCTGTCTGAAAAGCAGACCATCCTCTACCTCATGGCTGAGTGTGGTGAGAGAATGGGCAGACATAATGGGCATGCCAGAGGCCTGCAGATCATTTATGAGGTCCTGGACATCAGGGCCAAAGAGCCTGGTGCCACTGAAAGGGGCGTTAAGCACCTGTTTGCACATCGGCTGCAAATCCGGACACCCTAAACAAGAGTGCTTATGAAGGCATATGCCAGTGGCAGCTGCCCTGGCCACTATATCAGCCATATCATACGGGCCCTGAGATGTTTACTAACATCCTCTGCAGTTTGCAAGCACTGAAGCAATTCCGCTTCTGGGAGCCATCAGGAAGAGCTTGAGCGGCAGCTTTGTCCTTCTCCACTTGGCATTCTGGAATTTGACCACGTGTGACAGATAGTTTACAATCCTCAGGCACAAAGTGGAGGAGGCATAAACCCTTTGCCCCACAGGTCAATCCTGTGGGATTCCTTGTCTGGGGAAGGAACTAAGGTGTTTAGGTGCCTTAGATCTGTCATGGGCTGCCTTGATGACCACAGAGTCAGTTTCGCCTGGGCAGCAAAATAACTGAAGGCCCTGAGAGGCATTATAAAGTTTGTCTACCCTATGTTGCTAGCTGGCACCATGTCTGGTCTGTGCCAGGCTGCTGTAGTGGCATTCTTCAGTGCTGGAAGCATAAGAGGAATGATCTTGGGGAGAATCAGGAACCTCCAAGAAGTCCACCAGGTCTTTCCTAGTGACATCCTCGTCCTCCTCCTCAATCTGAAACCCACTGTGGCAGACAACTGCTTCGTGACATTAAAGAAGGTGCCATGCTTAGGAGGAGACCTTGAAGTATGCTTGAAGGCATCCTCACTGACTGAGGAGGCAGTGGACTTATCTGAGGATTTCTTCCTCTTCATCCTTTATGTTATTAGGAGGATGAGATCAGGATGATACTCCTCCTTGGCGTCAAACTCCTCGTCTGGGTCAGGCATCAGATGTGCGGCGGCAGCCTGCAGGGAGTCTCCTGGGAGTGAAGACAAAGCTGTCATTGATGGTGCCAGTGAAGAGGGTCTATTGAAGGTACCCAGCTGCTGAACGAGTACATTTGTGAATTTAACTAGTACTTCGTCAGGTCTATAGTGGACATCAACGGGGTGTTCAATGGCACAGGAGCCCACGACCCTCCATCCTGGGAGCCTGACAAGCATGCAGCCCTGGGAAAAGAAGGGGGCCTCGATGGAGCTGTCGGCGACAACGCACCCATCATCCGACGGTGATGGGGCTGATGACCCAGAGACCGACAGCTGAACACCCTGGGTGTTGGTATGGGTCTGTAGGAATAGAGACCTGGACAGCTGGTCTCTTCTTTGAAGCAGCCACCGTTGATGAAAAGCCCCCTCCAAGAGGAGGCCAGCAGGGACAGGATTGCCTCTGGGGGAGTGGTTTGTGACCCTGGTCTTTTTATGACTTTCCCCAAGTGCTTGTCTTGGGCTTTGGAGGCCTGGGAGCCAGAAGATCCAGTGGGCAACTGGGCAGTGGGGCCCAGAGGACCCCTACCCAGAGCTGGCTACCTGTTGTTCCATTAATTTTTCAGAGTCTTCTGTAAGGCCTGAGGATTGTTTGATTAAACTTCTCGTAGAGCTCACAGTCGGAAACATCATGGTCAGGCCCAAGACAGCAGACACAAACAGAGTGTTGCCTGCAGAGGCAGTCTTCTTTCTGCAGTGGCAGCAATGGAAAAGAGAAGAAGAAGAAGAAGGATTAACTCTTGACATAAAAAAAAACATCTCTAAAAAGAGATTTTGGTAATGGTTAGAGAAAAACGTCCGTGGGCGAAAAAGATATGGAACACTGCAACAAAGCTTCCGTGCTTGCAAGGATATCAGATCTAGAAGTGGTAGCCATCTGGGAACAAGTGACCACCAAACAGTGTGGTTCACTATAAACACAGCTGCAGAGTCAAGACATACAAAAGTGAGGGTAATGGACTTTGGGAGGGCTGACTTTGTCAGAATGGGAGAGTGCCTCAGAAAAGCACTAGCAAACAGGTAAGAAGGAGGGTGGAGGAACAATGGGAAACGTCCGGTGGCAAGAAAGCCATGCCACAGGCAGTGTCCAGGATCGCCCGATAAACTGAAACCTCTGGGATGGGATCAATTGGGACTTGGTGTGGTTGATGGTAATACCCAGGCAGGCTAAAACCTGCCGGGTTAGGGAAAGGAAGCGCAGGAGTTCCTCCCTGGATGGGGCCGCCAGGAGCCAGTTGTCCAGGTATGGAAAACCTGCACCCCTGAATGCAGGTGAGCCACTACCACCAAAAGGCATTTGGTGAACACTCAGGGTGCCGAGGAAAGACCAAATAGGAGGGCCTTGAACTGGTAGTGGTCCCCTGGAACGCAAAACGCAGGTATTTGCATTGGGAAGAGTGGATAGGGATATGGCAGGTAGGCATCCTGCATATCCAGAGTGCACAGCCACTGTCCCAGCCAGAGAAGGGGCAGGAGACTTTGCAGAGAGAGAGAGAGAGCATCCTGAACCTTTGTACTCCACGAACAAGTTCAGGGAGCTAAGGTCAAGAATTGGCCTCCGTCCCTGACTTCCTGGGACCAGGAAGAAATGAGAATAGTACTCCGTCCCCAGAAGAGGAGGGCAGACTCTATCGCCTCCTTCAAAAGAAATGCAGAACTTTCTTCCTGAACCAGGAGAAGATGCTCGAGGTCAAGACGACCTTGGGAGTTGGTTTTCGAGGGTTTCTGAAGAAACTCTATTGAGTGTCCTTCTGCAATCAGCTGGAGCACCAAGGTGTCTAAGTTATCCTCTCCCAACCCGGAAGATGGAGGAAGAACCTCCCTCCTACAGGTTCCTCTGAATGCCCCAAAGGCTGTGGGAGAGGAAAAGGGTCAGGTGGTGTGAGGCAGCATCGCGTGGTGAAGCCTCCGCTGCTTTTGGGTGAGGGGGCTTGGCAGCCGGGGGGCCAGCGTTATTGGCCCGGCTTCCCTGAGGTTTCAGCTTTGCCAATTCTGTCAGCTTAAAGTGACGACGCTGCATCTGAGGGGGTTTGTACATGGAGTCCACAGACTTCAGTGCAATCCCCTTCTCCTGCAGATCAGTGATAATGTCCTTGACATCACCACTGAACAGCACCGAACCCTGGAAGGGTGCGTCCTGGATAACAGACTGCACTTCTGGGACCAACCCTGACACACAGAGCCAGGCATGATGTCATAACCCCACAGCAACCAAGCTCCTACCAGCAGCGTCTACTGCATCATATGCAGGGGCCCCTACTTTTCTGCGGCACAGTGGGACCAGGATTCTGCTGGCAAGACTACCATTTGCCGTAGAACTTCTGTGATGATTTGTAATTTCTCGGAAGTTCTCGGCACTAACAAACTACCACATCACCGTGTCAGCTTGTCATCTTGACTTCACTTTCATGGCAGCGGTTATTGCAATCAGGGTGGTGGAAAGCGCAGTAACACTAGTTCAAAAAATAACAGACTTAATAAAAATAATTTTATGCCTAAAAAGCAAAACAAATGTCTCTCCCTTAAGGTCCTAGCATGTTGCATAAATGACATATGCAGAGGGGATCTTATGTGATAAATAAGGTATTTCTATATGCATGGTATCTATCCACCAATGAGGTTTCCACTGTCTATCACTTATATATTTGTATGTGCCTTCTGCACCACTCATGAGGTTCCACTGTGTATCACTTATATATTTATATGCAATCTGTAACATACATACAAATATGTGTGTGTGTGTGTGTGTGTGTGGTGAGAGAACACAGATGCTGTATATGTGTGTGTGTGTGTGTGTGTGTGTGTATATATATATATATATTTTTTTTTTCTTATTTCCATGAACTTGCATCCTCATTCATACAGGTCCCATTGGAAATGGAATCAAGATTATTGCAAAATTCATTTTCTTGTCAACCTGCTTTCCCTGACCACTCTGTAATACGACCAGGCCATGACATGGCATGATCCAATTGTGAGATAGAGCCCTCCGACCATCAAAATGTGTCCACCATGTGACAGAACACTGCACCACCATACCTTCCCAGGCTCCGAGCAGTGATGTGTTCCACCAACTTGTGCTGCCCAGCCAGCTCCCAGAGCTAATCTCTGAACCTGAGTTGCCGGGCACGGAAACACAGCATGCTACCCTCTGGCCCAACAGCTGTCCCTGCACACAACATTTCTCCATAACTTTTAGGTGATTCTATCAACCAATGACAATATGCAATCAGTAACCCTGGCAAAATGCATACAGGGCAATTATTTATTTAACAGGTCTATTCTTTCAACAGGTCTACACATTATTATATTCCACTTTTGGGCATAATTACTTTATTTTTCTTAAAAATGACAGTTAAATTCCTTTTACCAGTTATTCATTTCAGATGGCATCTCTATACCTTAAAGGCAAATAGGTTTGTACAAAGTGAGGTATGGACTTAACAAGTCTGTGCTATTGACAAGGTTTTGTTGAAGTTGGCCCTAGTGCAATAATTTAAGACTGAAAACTGTATTAGGCTGTAGTGCAGGTTGAGCAAATAACACCATGCATGATGTGCTGTGCCACCGTCCTCTGGCAGTGGGAGCTGTGGTAGATAAGTGATTGTTCATTTCTGTTGCAGAATGCAGCCATTTCAATAGCTAATGTATGATGTTATAGCAATGATAACATCATATTCTGAGTATATAGGGGTTTGATATAAAAAGAGTGGACAGGAACCAGATTCTATGGATAAACAGAAATATTAATAAAAATCACCAAGAAGAAGTGGAATTCTCTGACACCGCAGAAGTTCTCTGATAGATTGCAAGTTCCTGCAAAATCTCATGGCCGCAGAATTCTAGGGGCCTTGATCACACGTGGCACTAAGAATGTGCCAACTGGCCGTAACATGCAGAGTGGACAAGACCAGCCACTTCCTGCTTCACCTGAGTCTCAGGAAGAGAGTCCAACTTGGATTCCACCTCACTAAGAATCGTTTTCTGGTAATCCCCCATATGACCGATATAATTCAGGGCCCTAATACCCAGAGTAGAAGGCGAGACCTTCTTGCCATACTGGTCCAGAACACAGGATTCTTTGTCAGGTGGAGACAAGCTCAAATGCTTGAGTTAGCTGACTGACCGTGTGACACTAATCACGACTAGTCAGCTCGACGGTGAGAAGTAAAGAATCAACACCCTCAGGAGCCTGATATAGCCTGTCCGACTTCCAGAGAAGAGGGGCTAGTGCCGATGGATGCTTCCAATCGTGGAGACAAGGTCAGCATGAGGCTCAATCCAGGGTGGCACCAAGGTTGGCGGTCTTGGGCAGATCAGGTGCGATGAGCTTCTTACGCTGTGGATTCAGCTCCAAGGAGCGCCACTGATGAACCTCCTGATTTTATGCAGCAACCCAGGAAGGAAGGATCTCCAGAGGTGACTTCGGAGGAGTCCTAGGCCTGGTTTATCTGGAGAGTGAGGCTTGTTGTATGGGATAGAGCAACCATCGGAGTAGTCCGAGTTGCCCGAGGAGGAGAAGAAGAAGACTCCCTCTCCCGGTGCAGGAGGAACAGACCCTTGGGAAGCCCTGGAAGCATATCCTGCCCCGCTCTAGAACCCCGAGGGCTCGCCTCCTACGTATCCGGAGGTGGGAAGGTCCTTCATCTCGGCGTGTGGGACAGCAGAGTCGGCACCGTCAGCGGGAGACGACCCTCCACCTCTCTAGTGAGCTGAGCCTTGGCCTCGGCCGCAGGAGGCAAGAGTCTCCTTCAAATCCACCGTGACTGGGGGGTGGTGGAGAGGGATCTGATGACTGAGTGTACCATTATGGCGCCAGATCCATACCGCATGGGTAACCCGGCGTGGGTAATGAGGCACCTGTATTGCGGTGTCAGGATAGGCCAGCATCGGGTACTGGGGCACCGGATAAAGCAGATCCGGTATGATGAGGTCGGATACCCAGGAACCGGGGTCTGACGGGCAGACAGACCAGCAGGCGGGCCTGGAACAGAAGGCCCAGTGGGCAGAGGGCCCGGCATTGGGGCGGCATCCGGGTGAGGAATGTCACCTGGTGTAGGCAGAACTGACATCGGAGCCAGCATCCGGGGAACCAACGCCAGGTCGTCCGCTCAGCAGGAGGGGGACCTGATTGGGCGCAGCAAGATCCTCAGCATTGCCCGGGAAGGAGGGAAAAATCCCAGGGTCAGGCTGAAGAGACCCAGGGTCCCCGAGGGCAGCGAAGGCTGTGGGGAGCCGGAACGGTGGACGAAGGTCCGCGCGGCTCAGCCACCGCTGGCATCAGGCAAACTGAGACATCCGACTTATCAGTGGAGTCCAGGCGGACGCCGGAGGAGCCGACATCTGACTTAGCGGACCTGTCAGCCAGAGGCAGACCGCAAGGGAGAGCGCCTGGTCGGGTGGAACAGAGGCTGTGCACAGCCCCAAAGGTTGAGCGACTTAGCGGCCTTCTCAGGCGGGCATCAGTGGAGCTGACATCCGACTACTGGAGCCACTCAGACCAGCCTTATCGGGAGTGGGGTCTCCAATAGCCTGAGGCACTCAAGGGCCCGAAGCGCATGCCAGACGGATAATAGTCACGCCGCCTTTGAAGCCTCTAAGACAGCCGTCAGAGAGCGGTCCCCTGGGGGATGTTACTTGAAGCACAGCGACTCCAGCCAAGTCGCTGTGGACGAGGAGCCGGTCCCAGTACTTCTCCTTATCCTTCTTCTTACGATGGCCTTCGGGAAGTGGAAGCCTGCCGGAGCTTTTTCAACTCCTTCTCCATGGAGGACATTTTCTTCTTAAGAATGTGGGACTCAGGGACTGCTGCCTCTGTCTGCGGTGGCGGCACTGAATCTGAGGCAGTGCTGGCACTTCTCCACCTGATGATCCGGGCCCAGACAGAAGAGGCACTGGAATGGCTGTCCTGTGCGGCAGTTGGGCACCGCACGAGTCGCACTTATTCTTGTGCTTGGAGGGTGTAGGGACAACATACACCACTGAAAATCAAACAAATTTGTCGAACAAATTGAGAAGAGGATGGTAAAACTACGACGACAGAGCTGATGAGCATTGAACTGTATCATGAGGGCTGACGTGGAAAGAACTGGAAGGCGGTGGGGGCGCCTTTATACTGACGTCGAGATGACGCCGGTCACCTGACGTGAGGGCGGTCCCCGCCAGAGACTGCTAGCTAGAAATTTTACGTGAGGTCCTGACACCTGCCAGCATCAGTCCTATATGTAATTACCTACTGCAAGAGCCTCTCAAGTAAGATCTGCCATCACAGAGGCAACAAGCCTTTGTGTGAAGTAAATAAACAAATCAAAACAAAAGAAAAAACACTATGGTTCTCAAAGAGGTGTCGGGGAAGGTTAGGGAGAAAAGATAGCATTCAGAAAGGATAAGGAAACACAGAAGGAGCAGGACAGAGAACTGTACCAGTTAAAGCAGAAGGAAGCAGGAAGGCAGCCAGAATAGCAAAGGCCCAAACCGAAGAAAAGATAGCCAACTTGGTTAAGAAGGGGATAAAACCTTTATAGGTACATTATGGGCGAAGAAAGATCAAGGAGGATAGTGAGGCTTAATAAAGGGGAGGGTGAGTGGGCAGAGGGACAGTGACAAAGCAGAAATACTGAACGAATACTTTTGCTCAGTATTCACAAAAGAAAGAGGATGGGAGGTACCTAATCCAAACAATAGAAGTACTCTGGATGGGAGTCGATAACAGTCCTTTCACAGAAGAAAGGGTTCTGGAAGAACTCCTAAAACTGAAGGTGGACAAAGCAATGGGGCCTGATGGGATTCACCCCAGAATTCTAAAAGAACTAAGGGAAGAACTAGTGACACTACTGACTACCCTTTTAACAAATCATGGGAGGATGGTGTGGAATCTAAGGACTGGAGGAGGGTAGATGTGATTCCCTTCACAAACGTGGGAGCAAAGCAGAGGTAGGAAACTACAGACCTGTTAGCTTGACCTCAGTGGTAGGGAAAATAATGGAATCACTTCTGAAAGAAAGAATTGTTCAGTACCTAGAGGCCAGTGGGGCACAGGACCCAAGGCAGCATGGATTCACAGCAGGAAGGTCATGTCAGACTAATCTTATCGATTTCTTTGACTTGGTGACCAAAGTAGTAGACCAGGGAGGGACTGTGGACATGGCCTGCCTAGACTTTAGCAAGGCATTTGACACAGTCCCACATAAAAGATTAGTAAACAAATTAGCCAGCCTGGGAGTGGGTCCCAGGGTGGCAGCCTGTTAAAACATTGGCTGGACAACAGGGCACAGAGGGTAATAGTAAACAGAGTCCTCTTTGAAGAAAGGGGTTTACTAGTGGGTACTCAGGGTTCAGTACTGGGTCTGGTCCTTTTAATGTATTTGTAAGTGACACTGCAGAGGAACTGGAAGGAAAAGTACTCCTCTAACAGATGACACAAAGATCTGCAACAGGGTTGATACACAAGGGGGAGGTGGAAACGATGAGAAGGAATTGGCAAGGTTGGAGGAATGGTCAAGAGTAGGGCAGCTTAGAGTCAATGCAAGAAGTGCAAGTAATACGCCTGGGAAACAAAAACCCAGGGAAGAGTACACAATGAGCGGGGGTTGTATTAACAACAACAAAATGGAAAGGGACCTAGGGTAGTCATATCAGATGACCTAAAGGTAAGCAAACAATGTGAGAAGGCTGGGGGATACTGGGATGTATAGGAGAGGCATCACATCACCAGTAGAAAATAGGAAAGTTGTTATCCCTCTGTACAGGCAGTTGGTGAGACCCCATCTGGAGTACTGCGTGCAGTTCTGGAGACCCCATCTCTGCATGGACATAGACTGGATGGAGGCCTTCCAGAGGAGGGCAACTAAAATGGTGAAGGGTCTACAACAGAAGCCATACGAAGAGAGACTAAAGGAGCTTTATATGGATACCCTTGAGGAAAGGGGGGCATGATAGAAACTTTCAAGCACCTCAAGGGAATCAACAAAGTCCAAGAGGGTAGCATCTTTCAAGAAAAGAGATGTGCAAGAACAAGGGACACAATTTGAAGATAGGAGGGGCGGCTCAGGGGCAATGTGAGGAAGCATTTTTCACAGAGAGGGTGGTGGATGCATGGAATGGCCTTCCTGAGGAGGTCGGGGGTCAAAAATAGTGGAAATTCAAGAATGCATGGGATAGACATAAGGCAATTCTGGTGGGGATATTAGGAAGAAGTAGGCTGCTGGTTATCTAGGATCTGCAGCTTATCCAATGGGTAGGGAAATGGGCAGACTGGGTGGGCAAGCGGTCCTCATCTGCTGTCAAAGTCTATGTTTCTATGAGGGAGCGGGCTGCCTACACCTAGATTGCTGACGTCATAGACATCAACGGCATGGGCGGCCCCTAGTTGTACTGTTGAAAATTTTCCATATGGATTCCTCTTCACCGACTGCAAAGGTTGCTATGGCGTAACCTGATGACTGAGATACCCACAAAGAAGATCTATACCTTCGACCACGCTTGAAACCAACAACTGTTTTAGTGCCTACCACCTTGGCTGGTAGCTTGTTCCACAGCTTCATCACCCTTTCTGTAAAATAATATTTCTTCTTGGCCCTCCTGAACCTCTCTCCTGTCAGTTTCCATTCATGGTCCCATGACCTTGAACTAGCATTCATGCTGAAGTGTTAGTGCAGTGCACCTTGTTTATCCTTTTAGGAACTTGAAGGTCTCTATCGTGATTTTCTCTCTCCCTCTGGTCTCCAGCCATACATATTCAACACCTTGAGGTACTCCTCATAAGACCTGCCATGTTGGCCCTGAATCATTTTGTCACCCAGCGCTCCACCATCTCCAGCCTGTCCCTATCCTTCCCGAGTGGGAGGCTCCAGAACTGGGTGCAGTACTCAGAGTGCGGTCTCACTAAAGATTTATAAAGGGGTAGTCTTACCTCTTTCCTCCTGCTATCAATGCCTCCTCCTTACCCCAAGATCTACTTGCCCTACCAAAAGCCTTGTTGCACTAGTCGCGATTGCTTAAGGTGTCACTGATAACCCTAGGTCATGTTCCTCAGCCGTGAGTGCTGAGTCCTCACTCCACCATCCAGCACTGTCCTGGGGTTCTTCTTCCTGGGTGCATTATCTGCATTTTTGGTGTTGAATTTCAACTGCCAAACCTTAGACCACCCCTCTAGTTTTCTAAGTCCCTCAGCATTTCCCCAATTCCCTCATCACTATCCACCTTCCTACAGTGCTTAGTGTCATCTGTGAAAAGACACAGCTTGCACTTGAATACCCTCCCATCGTTTTATGAACATACTGAAGAGGCCTATGCCCAAGACCATCCCTATGGAACCCTGATCGCGGATTCCCCACTTGATGTGACCCCATTGACCACAACCCTCTGTCTGCCTACCTTCAGTCAGTTTCCTACCCAGTTCACTATGTCCTTAGCTGCAACCAGATCGTCCATCTTCTTCAGCGAGCAGCTGTGAGGCACCGAGTCGAAGCATTGCTGAAGTCCAACAGAGCAAATCCATGGCATGGCCCCTATCCAATTCCCTCATCACCCAATCAAAAAAACTATGAGGTTCATTTGACAGGACCTCCTGCCACAAACCCATGCTGTTTACTATCCTGGAATCGTTGCTCTCCAGGTGTCCATCGAGGTCTTCCTTAATCAGTTACTCCATCAGTTTCCCTATAATGGGGGTCAGACTGACAGGTCTGTAGTTCCCCTTGTTCCCTGTCCCACCCTTATGGAGTAAAATGACATCTGCCACCCTCCAGTCCTTCTGAACTCAACCCCTGCTCATAGTGATGTGCCAGTTGAACAGTCCTAGCAGGGGTTCAGCCAGTTCTGCTGCCAGTCCCTGACACTCCTTGGATGCAAACCCCATCTGGTCCTGGGGCCTTTTCTATATTTATTTTAGCTTTCAGTTTATGCACCTTATTGCTCGGCCTATCTCTCTCTGGAGGGCCCCAGTCCCGTCCCCAACATCCACCAGCCGGCAGCAACCAGTACCCAGGACTCCCCAGTGGGGCTCACAACACCTGCCGAAGACCAGATCCCAGTGTGGCCAGCGCCATGGTTATTCAGGGCTGGGACCTGCGAGGTGCCCTCTGTCAACCACCGAGCAATCTGTTATCTCCTCCGGTGTACTGCCCTAGAGGAGGGGCTTGCAATAGCGCCAGTGGACGGCAGAATGCACACTCCGTATGTGCTCCGCCAGGTGTCTGCCCTGTCTCTACCCCACATCGGCACCATTGGCGCAGCAGCCTCCAGCCTCCGCTTGGGGCCAGTCATTCATCCACCACAAGAGTCCCTCCCTGGAGAAGGATAGCAGTCCTGGGAGCTCAATCCTTCTCCTCCCTCCAAACCCCTTGGTGGCCCATGCTGGTTCCCAAACATGGGTCACCGGCGTGCAAGAGGTGTGGCATCCAGTGCCTCAACCCTCAAGCCACCAGGCTGACTAGGCCTTGTCTACCATTAGGGGCCGCCAGCCTTTCAGGACCCTGTCACTTGTAAATATTGGCTGTCTCAGCTCCCGAGACCCCTTATCAGCCACTCTGATACCATTGTCAGGCAAGGGCCAGCTTTCCTCCCTGGTAGAAACTGAGTAAAAGAATCATTAAGGATGGCGGCCTTTTGGCGTCCTCTTCTATCACCCTATCCCCTCCCACAGCGAATGATTCCCTCTTTCAGTCTGCAAAACTTTAATGCTATTAGGGTTCCAGCATCAAAAGTAGGAAATACAACCCTAAGACCCCACCCCCACCCTGCATGCAGGAACAGGCGTGAAGGGTGTGCCTTGGGGTTGTGAACCCCTAATGCTCACCCCATTCCATGAGTAAGTAAGGTAAGATGGCCACAGTATAAAAGAATGGGGTGAGCATTAGGCTCGCAACCCCAAGGCACTATCCTCATGCTGGTTCCTGCAAGCAGGGCGGGTAAGGTCTTAGGTTTGGGAACCTTAAGATGGCATTTCCCTACTTTCACGCTGGAACCCTAATGGTGCATTAACATTTGCAAAGAAGTTTCTTACTTTTGAGAAAGTAATTGTAGCCTTATTTCCTTAGGGAGCACAGGGCTGCCTGGGCCCTGCACCTCAGCCATCCATAATTTTTGAGATTATAACTGTATCCTTATTTCTCTGTGGAGCACACAGCTCCAACCCTCTGCATATTTGTATGTGTAGGAGCATAGGGCCCTCTGGGCCCTGCACTCTATCTATGCATAAGCGCCTGCGGTCCCATCAGTCCATAATGGTATTGGTATTGGGGTGCACAGTGCCATCCATTCATAACTGTTGTATCCCTAATTCCCTGTGGGAGTGCAGGCCCTCTGTATCGGCCATATCCTTACAGGGCCCTGAGGAGATGCTTACTAACATCCTCCTCAGTTTGCAAACACTGAAGCAATTCCTGCTTCTGGGAACCATCAGGACGGTCCTCCTTAATGATATCCATATTTGCGTGTGGGGCGCAGGGTGCATCATTTTGGACAGTGCAACGCTCAAATAAACACTTCACATTGTAATCTTATCTTATACAAAACACAGGAAAATGTAAAACCTGGTAACTTGATACCAAATTAACATATTTCTCAGAAACCATCAAAAGGCACATCAGTCGAGCAAGCCATTTCTACCGGTAAATTTCACAACAAAATTGCAAGCGTTTTGTTCACAGCTCAGTGACAAAGAAACAACGATCCAGACCTCCTATTACAATGTTTTCCTGTAGGAACTGACGCAAAATGTAAACCTGCAGAACTCCAGAGCAAAGAAATATATTTTCACCAAACCAACAAAAGGCATATCTGCAAGTTATGAAAAACATGACCTTAGAATTGCAGTCTGCGGAGTGCGATTAAGTAAAGACAACTGTTATAGAATCCAATAGTACACACAAGACCATGGCCAGGGAGATGCCGTGCCTAGTTAAAGAAACAGCAGAGACAAACCAGAGGGATCCGCACCTGCAAACTGTGTGGTTTGGATATTAAACCAAACTCAAATCAGGACAGAACCACTGTGGACCAACAAGCACTTCAGTTTAAAATCTGCTTTATTCATCCAGAGGTTAAAACATCTGGAAATCATCCACAAACCTTTTCAATATAGTGCAAAGAAAATGAATAAGTCCTTACAGTGTAGTCTAGTAGTTGTGTCCAGCAACTCACAAGGGACTCCACCTGTCCCTAACACGTTCGCTCAAATAAGCTTTATCGAAGGTAACACGTGTAACAAAACACATCCTTATAAACCCAATCTTTTTTTTTTAAATCTTTGTCCCTCCAGTCAATGCATATGGGCATCTCTCAGGCATCCTGCCTGCTCCTGCCCCGCCCCTGAAGTCCTCCTACCTGTGCCTCCTCTCTCCTCCTCCTCAGCCACCATCGGTACCCCCAGCTTAACCCCTCCGGGTCGGGCCACCTCTCCACTTTGGGCGCTCTCAATAGTCAGCTCCGATATGGCAGAGAACCGGGCGGAGGGAACCTGGAAGGCCAGGCAGGGAGGACCCGGCTGTGGGCATGGGGCAGGTGCCGTCACCTACCCACAGACCGGTGTTTTCCTTGTTCTGGTGAGCACTTCTCCCCCTCCCTTGCGGTGCACATCCCAACACACAGCGACAGCAACCCTGCTCATGCTGGGTCACGCAGCTACGTGCTGCTCAGCGAATCACGGCACTCCTAGTCTCCACCAGGAGCCGCTGGATGCACTGAGCAACCCCAGCCCCCCCAGGAAGGAGAGCAGCCCTGCAGGCACTCAATCCTCTCCCCACCCTGCCATCCTTCAGCGCCCAGAGCTTGCTGGGGCCAGTCATTCGTCAACCCACAAAGTCCCCCCTTCCTGGAGAGGAGAGCAGTCCCTAGGAAGCTCGATCCTTCTGCTCCCCTACCACACCCCCGATGGCCCACGCCAAGGTTAACAGGGTCGCCGGGCATGGTGCGAGGTGTGGTGTCTAGAGCCTCAACCTTCAGCGCCACCGGCCGGCTATATAAAACCCCATCTTAAAAAGACAGTACATAATATATATACATAAGTGTAGTGTAGTTCTCAACATTACATAAATATACATAATCCATTTAAAACAGCAGCTACTGAACTGTGCACCAGCCACAAAATTGAAAAGGCACTAGTAAAGCATTTTAGAAAGTACTGTAAAATTTAAACATAATTAACAAGAATTTTAAGGAAGAAGTTGTTTGCTTGATGCAGCGTATTTGCAACCAGCAATGTTCCATATCTTGTTATCAGATTGGTAAATAAACAAGTACTGAACCTAAAAGAAAGTAGAGAAATTAACTACATTCATACATACATTGTTTAAGTAGTGAAAATGGATTCCCCATTTTTTTTAAGATGTTACATATCTCTCAGACTTCATTTTTCAAAAAGGACATCTCAATTTTGTCATTTAAACAATGTCTACGTGAAGATAGAGAGATAGATAGATAGATAGATAGATAGATAGATAGATAGCGATCTACCTATACAGATTTTAATTCCACCTCTGCTGCCACACAGGGATATACTCTGTTAGTTAGGGATGTAGCCTGTTCGGTCATTCGCAGTCATTCAGAAAACTGGGTATTTTCTCTCGTGTTTTCCCTTATTACCTCCCTCCTCCCCTGGCATGAGCCATACCCAACAGCTTCAATGTTGCAACATGCCCCTGCCCCTATGGAAGGAGCAAGCCTCTCGCCCACTGCAGGGGTCACTGCATGCTGGAACCCCCACCAACCCTCACTGGCTAAGGCGCACTGCTGTCTGGCAGCTGCCTGCAGCCTGGTCTGCCTCAAGTGGTGCCTGAATCCATTCCCAGAGTTCGGCGCCTGCAGGCTGGATCATCAGGGTGGCAACTTTCCTTATAGTTTTAACCTCTTCTTTCAAACACATATGCATGTACAGACACACCTTGTTGACACTATCCTTCAGGCACCCTCCCAGCCCTGATGCCAGTTGATGATCAAACGGCACATAGCCTAGGAGTATGGGGACCATTAACATGCTGCCAATGGGATCCTTTGTCCTGGTTATCTGCCTGCCCTCCCTCTGGCATCACATGTGACACATTTGAGATCCATGATGTCCCTGTTGAGGACATAAAGCTTTTCGATCCACCCCAGGAGACTGCAAGAGGAACAGAGACATCCTTCCTCCTCCCTGGCCACAATGCACTGTCACTGGCAGCACACCGACTCTGGGGCTGCCTGACAGAGATCTGGGCTTGCTCCCAAACCGGAGTTGCACAAATGTTAGTGCAATGCAGTACCCAAGGGCTGCTGTGATGTCCATAGTCTTGAATGACTTAACTAAATAATATTACCTATGTTTTGATATGTTTAAAGCAGCATGTGCAGCTCGCTGAATATCATGACAGTGAAGCCATTCAGCACAGAGTGTTCCAGCGGACTTCTACCATGAAGCAGTATCTGCTTTTAGAATAAACCTGACTGTGCAGCTTTAACGTCGGGTTTCTAGGGTCTGTACGAACAGAGCTGAAACCACCATGCTCACTTCCTTTGTTGTTTTTCCCTCACTTATGGCCCCTATGCATTATTGGTGTCCTGGCCCTACACGCCTTTTAGGTGGTGCGAGGGGCCAAGAAACCCACATCCTCAGTGTACTGCAGATACACTAATGGCAGGCATCAACACAGCACCCCTGCCCAGGACCATGCATGAGGATCCTGCAGAACTACCCAAGTCGGGTACAGGTAGGGGATGTGGAGTGGGCGGCTCACGGAGTCCCTAGAGCACGGCATACACAGTGCTGTTTGCATTCTGCCAGGTTGGTGTTGGGAGGGCATACTGTTACACCAGTCAGACAGCTGCCACAACCACTACACGCCTCCCCGACCGGAGTTCCTAGAGCACCATTGTGCCCTAGCCACAGACCCCTGCCCCTCAATGCTAGCAGTGGTGGCGACTGTTGTTACTGACATTTGAAAATGTATAATTTTTTATACATTGTTGCAGACATGGCACGCTGTTGCAGGCGCCATGTCTCATGATCCCCTGCCTCGGCCGGAGCGAGGATCCACTATGGGTCTGTATGCTTCCAGTTGGAAGCCCTAATCTGGCGCATGTCCGTCCATCTGGCTGGCTCCACCCCTAACACTGAGCTATGTGACTGTGCTAAGAGCATCAGGCCCACCCAAGGGGATGTGCATACCAGCCACACACATCCCATGAGTGCCAGTTACATGGCATGCTCTTGCATGGCCCAGTAAGCACCCCTGCACAACATACCAGGCCCATTAGTGAATACAGTCCATTGTGTTCATCCTCTGACTCTTTTTTCCCTTTCAAATAGTTTTATTAATTCTTCAAAATAAATTATACATAGACATACGTGTTATGCAAATAAAGTATTACGCCCAATGGTGAAATACTGTAGTCAATACCACATTTCATATAATTTCCTTATACGTTATGCACAGATCCTTCACATAGTCAGTGTACTCCACTTGCTAAATAAAAAAATTATAATGCTAAGGAGGATTTTCCTAAATTATTAATGTCTACTTTGAGGGGAGGAGGGAGGAAAGCGTAGAGCAAGATTTTAACAAAACAAAAGAAAGGAGGTCCTACAACTCTCTGTACTGAATACAATGCATTAAGTATACAGCACTAGTACTGGAGGCGGTAGACATACTATATCATTCCAGTTGGTATTTTGCTTGCAATCAGATTGATCTATTAAATGTTTGCTTGACAAGAGTTTCTACAAATTTACTGCCCCATCTCTTAAAGTTCGAATGTTCTGAGAGTTTCAGTCAGAATATGTGTTACTTAGTCACCATGGTAACAATGGCCAGAGTTCATTGTTTTCTTTATTTAAATTCAAACCTGTAAAATCATTATAGCTGATGGAAAATAGCGATATCAATGTCAATTTTTTTTATTCTGTTCGTGTAGCTTGAAGTTACCACCATGTATGGATTTTTGGGGGACTCCATATACAATGTGCTAAATTTGTTTTTAAATTACAACCATGCCAACATTTATCATGCCTAACACTCATGGCTTTCAGGTTGGCTGGTGTTCAAGCAGCAGTATTTGTCAGTCACCATAAAGTATTTTTAGCAATAATGTTTTTCTGGCAAAATATAAAGATACCAATTTTATTTTTGTTTTCTTTCATTCCTGAACCAAGATAAAGGATTTTGAACTTTCTGAAAGTTTCCTACCTGTGCCATGCCACCATGAAAAAAATATATATTGTGGACAGGCTGTGATGTTTACAGACAGAAACATGTGGTAACACCATCCTAATACGCCCACAGTACGAATCTATCACGTGAATTCAATGGGTATCCTCAACTAAAGCGATTGTTTTAAATTGCAAGTGGCAGCCACCTTTAATGGCATTACTCCAAAATCCGCTATAAAAGCTATTATTAAAATATCTGAGAAAACTAAAAATACACTGAGGATGACTCAAAAGGATGTTAGAAGACATTTTGCTTAAAACTATATGATGCAATTTTTGCTAATCAATACTGCTGCTTTAAATATGTTCTTCCTAATATTTTAAGCCGAACTGATTTACACTTTGCAAAACACGAACCTGGTACTGGCAGCACGCCATAAGGACGCCTATAAATTGCAATTTATGCTTATACCCAACTCTTGTGCCCATTTGTTTTTATAGGGCTCGTGAATTATTTTGTTAATTAATGTATCATTTCTCATAAAAGTCCACTAAACCATCTGGGTCCTGACAGTTTTACTATGTTGTTTTCCTTTATATTTCTTTCACTAAGTCACAGTTTGGTGGCAAAGAGTTTTCCTGCAGAATCTGTACAAAACTGCTTTTATATTTAAGTATGCAATAAAATTTAAATTTAATTTTGAATGTAACATTTTTAATTTGCCATGTTATGAACTTATCATCATCTGTTAGATCTGACCATATTTTTATTCCAACATTTAATAGCTTCCTTAATTGTTTTTTGTATTATATTTTATTGAGATTTTACATTAACAGTGCACGGTATACTTTCCTCATTCCACAACATTTCATATGCATTACATAGTCCTCCAGAAGCGCATTCCAGTAATATGCATATCTTGTATTGTAATATACTTATTCACCTTATACAATTCTTAATTTACTATAAAACAAATATGTGCCCTGTTCTCCCCCATCTGTTCATGTAATGCCTGCACATCTATCCTTAAACATACAAAGTACAGAACTCTCACTTGATCAATACAGGAACAAGAAAGTAAAAATATACTGTATAGCAGAAGAAAGAAAAAACAAACAACAAAGAAGCATTCTGTGATCTAAATGAACTAAAACACATCTCATTTTTGGCATTTAGGTTTCCAATTCATTTAAGGTATCAGACACTTCAATCTCTTTAAATGACTCCTCCTTTTCACTCCTTTTCCTACAGGCATATTCCCATCCTGATGACTTCGCCTCAGGAGCGAAAGCGAGCCAAGAACTGATCCCAGTCTCTCAGAAACTTCTCCTCCCTGCTCTTCAGGGTGTAGGATAGCCTCTCTGCAGTCGGGTTTACAAACATGAGATTTTTCCACATAGATATTGTGAGCTTTGTGCCAGAAACCCAGTTATTTTAGATAATTTGTCTAGCCATCACCATTCCTTAATGTTTTAATTGAGTTATATGTTCCCATAAATTGTAGGATGATTTTATTTGGCTATGTAACTATGGAATTTAATCTGAATTATTAATTTTTTCCAGTGTAATGTAAAGTTAATTTTATTTTTAACAAATAGACTATTCATGGATTTGAAATTACCTGAAATAAACAATACATTTAAGAATTCAGTATCATTATCCTTTTCTGTCATAAACTTGTAAAATTTTCAGTTTACCATGTTCCTGTCCCTTTAATAATGCAATGTCCGTTACTGCTCTGGTATCGTAAAATATCAAGTAGTTGTTTATATCTGGACAGCATAATCCACCCATCTTCCTTGGAAGACACAGATTCTCACAAGTAATCCTGGGCTTTCCACCCCTCCATATGAATTTTTTTAAATCCCTTACTTCTTTCACATCAGGCTTTGTCCCAAACTCCTAGTACAGAGTGCAATAAAAATACAGATTGGGGCATTATCAACATTTTATAAAGTCTACATGAACCCATAATGAGACTGAGTGCTTCTCCCAATGAGTTAAATCCACCTTGCTCTTCTCAATACAAGGTAATGACATTCATCTTTAGAATATCTTCACAGTTTATTCTTAATGCCAGACCTAAATATTTCATCGTTTTTGGGGTGGTAGGGGTGGGGTTGACTGGAATACCTAATATTTGTGTCATATCTGTTCCTGTGCATGCTTAATGGCACATCAATAAAGTTTTGTTTATTAAGAGTAAACCCCAATACATTTGCATATACTGTACCTCATGTTATCAAAACTCTCTAACGGAGATTTAAAGGGGTTCTCTGCCGTTAGTAATACATCATCTGTGTATCAGTTCATTCTGAGTACCAAATCTCCCATTGAGATCCCAACTGCATTTTCATTTTGACGTATTCTTTCCAGAAACGCGCTAACAATGAAATAAAGAGGGCAGGAGACAGGATACATCCTGTCTGATTGCATTAAACAGCGTGAAAGGTCTAGAACCAGTTTACACCTGAATATGATTTAGTGTCCATATACGGCAGCTTAAAATCAATTAATTTATCCCTTCACTCCTGCCTGCCCTTATCTGGATTGTTCTTTTCAGCCTAGTCACCTACCTTCTCTAGGACTTACACTTATTCCTAACAACTTGCCCTTGTGGCAGGGTCAGAGGGCTTGCTCCTCCCTCAAGCAGGATCTAGTGTGGTGCACAGTTAGTACTGCTAGACCTCCATTTGTTGATGCCCCAAAGATGTCAGTGTGTAGTGAAACAGCTCGTCTATCAATGAACCATGCCCTTTTGGACCTGCCTATCTGCCATGACACCCATCCTCCGCTGGGTGTCAAGGCGTGCTGGGAGGTGTAACTCCTGCTCGGGTGAGGAGCAGTCCTCCTGACACTCAATCCTCCCCTCTTCTGACCCCGCAACTGGTGGCTGCTCCCAAAGCCAGGTCACCAGCATGGCAGGTGGTAGCACTACCATCATGTCACCAACTGGCGGACTCACTTTTTTAAAAACTGGATCTTATTAATTTTTACAGGAGCATGACTGTTACACCATGGATACAAGTCACTTTCATACGACATAATGGAACCACAAGAACAGTATGTATAAGTACCAACAGACATCTGGGGATTACACTTGAAGGCTTCATCACTTTCACAGCGTGTCACATCAATATCTTGGCCTGGATTTCCCACCTCTGGTCTAGGCCTCCCCCAGGTCGTTGGCTCACTGTCTTTGTAACCAGAACTAAGATATGAACCCATATTTCCAGCAGTAATGGGTCAGTGCTTTTGTCAGCAAGTCTATTGTTTATTGTTTATTTTTTTGTTTGTTTTACCTCCTTTGCTTCAGGCTGAAAGGCACTCCTTCATTTGACAGACAAGTCTACATCCATCTAAAGACAGCAGTCCACTACCCAGTGACTACCACCGCTAACCATCCTTTAAGCCTCTACATATTCCCCACCCCCAACCCCGGCAGAGGACCAGTCAGCTTGAGGGTTCAACCAACCAGTACATGTAACTTGTGAGGCGGGTTATCTCTATGCTAGATGGGCAAAGCAGCCGAATGGACACAGGGAAAAGGGTAGCACCATCCCCAGACACCCCTCTGCAGAGCTCAATCTCCTCCTGAGTCCCCATTTCCTGAAGCCTCAGGATGCTTTATGCGCACTGCACCTCCTGGGCACTATAGGACATTCCTGCCCCCACAGCATCTGGAGAACTTCCCCGGATGTTTCATCCTCCACCTGTCCCTCACTGCACTGTTCTGCACTTAGAGCACAGCTCAAATGCCAGCACTGCAAACAGTATCACTGTGCTTGGGCTGGCTATCCTGCATGTAATTTTAAGAAGAAGTTTTGTTTTTGTGTTTTCGGTAATGTTACAACCAAATTAGAGACTGCTGCTGGCTAAGTAGCAGCAACAGAGACTATCACATGAGACTGGAAGCTACAGTTCGACAGCTGCAATGGATGCTTGGACAAAACACTGCTATGTGCTCTATCAGACACCTGGCCACTTTAGAATGAAGGTTACACAAGCAATATTGGTAAACCCTGTCTCTGTTAACTTGCAAATAAAGAATACTAAATTCCATGGGACAGGGGCTGAAGTATGACCTAAGGGACATCAAACATGAGTCAACCAAAAGTCAAAACTAGCTCACGTCCTAGTGTAGTTATTTTGCATACCACACCACACCATTCAGTCCATTTGTCTTCCTGCACATTGCTACATGCTACAAATATTCTCTGCTCTTACTCTATATGCCCAGTTGTTGTATATTTATTTATTTTATTCATTTATTTTATTGGTAACTGGGTAAGGCTCACTGGGCACACACATTTACAGCGGTAACCAGGAAGGTGAAGTCACTTGCTCAGTTACACAGTATGCAAGTGGAAACTGTGGAAATCAAACCCAGGTCTGCTGGATATACCAAGCTCGTTCACAGCTCATTCTTCTTTTATATGCTGTATGTGTTATATAAATACTAATTCTTCTTCTTCCATATGACTGTACATGTTGGGCCAGATATTCAAAAGGGTTGTGCCATGCGCAATAGGGTTGCGCCTGGCGCAAGTCTGAAATGCTCCATTTGCGATATTCAGCAGGAGGCAGTTGCGCCCACAGAAAACAAGGCTGAGCAACAGCACAATGCAAATGAATGCATGCTGAACTGGAGGGGGAGGAACTGGTAGATAACCTGCACAGCCCGATATTCAGCTGGTTAGTGCAGAGTTGTGCAGGCACAACCCCAACCTGCTCCTGCACAACTTTGAGTCAAAAAGGCTTAAGTCGAGGGCCACCCACAGGTGAGCTACTGCATTGCAGGGCGCAACACAGCAGCTGCCACCTGTGGCTAGCCCTCAACCCACTCCCTGTGCCCCCCACAGCCCGATCGCAGGCAAAGAGGTAAATCCACCACCACCCCACTGGCCCGATCGCGGGCATAGCTTCATCCCCACCAGCCCGATTGTGGGCAGCAAAGTGTCTCCCCCCAACATATCCCTGGTGGTCCAGTGGACCAAAGATCCCGATGGCGGGATGGAGTACTAACCCCCACCTCCCGATTATATCCCTGGTGGTCCAGTGGACTAGAAGATCCCAATCGTGGGATGGAGTGTGCAAACAATCCCCCAACACATCCCTGGTGACCTAGTGTCCCCTCACCTCACCCACGACCCCACCCCGCTCCCCCCGCGGCCAGCAGCATCCCACCGCCTGCCGCCCCGCCGACTGACTGCCGGTGGAATTTCACCGCCCGTGGTGCAGAGCAAGAGCCAATGGGCATCGGCTGCCAACCATACAAGACAGTCAGATTTGTAGAAATGAATGTTCATTCACAAATCTGGACTATCTTCTCTGATATAGCTGCACACCATTAGCTCTTGCTCTGCCAATGGAACTACAGAACGAAATCACTCGGCCAGCAGCGTTTGAGCAAATGGGATGCGCCTGACCGCGGGGGGCGAAATGGTAAGGCCGAAAACCAAATAGTGGTGAACACTAGGTCACCAGGATATTGAAGTGTTCACCTCCATCAGCGTCGGATCTTCATTCACTAGACCACCGGGATTAATGAGGAGTGTGGGGGTTAATCTCCATCCGCAATCAGGATCTTCGGTCCACTGACCACCAGGGATATAATCGGAGGTGGGGGGTTAATACCACCCCGATCAGGATTTTCGGTCCACTGGACCACAGGGATGTGTTGGGGTGGGAGTGTTCTGCATACCATCCCGCGATCGATTCACCGTCCACTGGACCACCAGGGATGCGTTTGGGGGACACATTGCTGCCCGCGATCAGGCTGGTGGGGGATTACACTATGCCCATGATCGGCCAGTGGGGGTGGTGGGCGGGATTCTACACTGTTTTGCCTGCGATCGGGCTGCAGGAGGCGCGGTCCCTGGACGGCTGCTGCCTGGCAGGGTGCCAGGTGCAAGTCCTCGGGATCGGGCGCACCTGCACGCAATGGCATGCAAATGAGGGCCATAATCAGATGCAAATGGCCCCCACGCTTGCATGAATTATGGCCCCATTTGCACGTTACCTTTTGAATATCGGGATTTTGGCGATGGCACAATGGTACTTGCACCACCGCAAGTTGAATGCTCCATTCTGACAACTTGCGGTGGCGCAAGTTCAACTGCGCCATGCACAGTGGCTGTGGCCAGGAGGTGATAGTCAAGGAGTTGCTCAAGGTGCAACTCCTTTGAATAACGCCTGGACACACCCCAGCGCAACTATTTTGTGCAGTGCAAGTGCTTGCTCCACAAAATAGCGCAGTTTGAATATCTGGCCCGTTGTGCATATGTTGCTTATGCCTGTTTCACATCGCATATGTTCTTCTTATTGGCCACCCCCACCCCGAGTAAGCCATCCTTGCGCTTGATGGACAACTCTCTACTGGATATCCCCAAATGCAACACTAGGATGGGGAGTTGCCTTTGCAGTGTCTGGACCAAAACTCTGGAACTCTCTAAGGAACAGAAACATGCGCAGTCCCACCATATCTTTAAAACTGCTCAAAAGTCACCTACAAATCAGGGACAAATGCTCTTGCCCCTAAACTATATATGGAGTACTGACCTGGTCCTTGTCCCCCCAGGCCCCACTAGCACTTCTGTGACTCCCATCCCAGCTCATCGCTCTTAGAACCAAGCTGCTGTCCAGTTACCTCTACTCCCCTATTAGTCCTCTGGGTAGTTCTTCCCACTCTGTTTCATGGTGCCCTCTGTATCTACATGTGTTATTTTATTTATTTTTCCTTACAGTGATGACTGCATGTTGAATTCCTTGTATTCTCTGTGTGTATTCATTGTATACCATGCATCTATCGTGTACCCCACTGTTTTCTGTCCTATATGCTGCCTGAACTCCCCTGTTATAATATGCTGGTTTTGTCTGTAACTGTCCCAGGTCATGCTTGAAAACAGACAATGTTGTTGTTTAGGGCACTTATCTGGTCAACAACAACTAAATAAATAAATCCGTGCACAATGTGCCCTCCTGGTCAAACACATTTTAAATAAATAAATTAATAATTAAAGGAAACAAAATAAATAAATATAGAAATACTGCAAGTGCAATTGTTAAGTAAGTTGCAGCAATTACGTTACGCCCACTGATAAGTGGTAAATAACTTCCTGTATACAGCCTAAATGGAGATGATGCTCACTGAATAGGAAGTGATCAGCAAATTGCTTTATTGAAGCATCAGAATTTGCAAGATTGATAAACTATCTAAGCGCAAGAGTGCTCGGAGTTTGATGCTGCACACAGCACCAGGCATCATCAGTCCATATAAATGTGCTGCACGCTACATATAAGTACACACCTGCCTCATGCAGCGTGAGCAGCCAGGTCTAAATTTAATGAACCTATCTGGGAAAGCAATCTTGTCTACCAAACCATAGACCACAAGCTCTTTCCTTGAGGACACTTTCTGTAATGCACACCACGTTTTCCAGAAATGGTTTTGTTAAAAGGATGTCACTGAAACAGTGTGAGAGGTATTTATTCAAACTTGAGGTAAAATAACAGAAAATGGGTACTTATCGGATCAGTATACCAGTATGAATTAAATGGTTTCTGCAACTCCAATGAAAATAAACTGCTGAGGCTGCCTGACAGGCTTCCATGCTGCTTTAGCCACACAGCGAGCCCTCCAGTCAGCCAGCCAGTCAGCCCTCCAGCTAAAAAGCCTCTTCCTACAGCAAAGCCTAACTCTGTTGTATGGTAAGCGCTTTAGTCTTCTTGATCTCACAGTAGTGCCCATTATCAAATAGTCTGCTTTGTCTTCCCTCACAGATATGCTATATTTGGAAGGTCCCATGAGCGCCCAGGTGCACTCCTATCAAGTACACAACATGGAGGCAGCAGGTGAGGCGCTCCTCTTTGGTTGCAGTGCACTAAAAAGTACTCCTTTCTCCTCTTTGTCTCCCTTTCACTACAGGTATAACCATTGCCAGCAACAAGTCTGACCAGACTGCCAGCAAGTCAGCGCTCCAGCCAGCTTGCCCTCCAGCAAACCAGCCAGATAAAAAAGGCTATGCCTCTAGCAATACCTAACTTTGTCTGCTGCAGTGGTTAAGTGTTAGTCAGTCTTCTTCGCCCTCCACAGTGGTACCTCATTAACAGTCTTTTGCTCTGTCTTCCTCACAGGTATATTTGGAAGGCCCTCTTTAGTGTACCAGATGGAATCTCATCAAGTTTACAGCAGGGAGCAGCAGACACCTCCCTCGGTTACAAAGCGCCAAGAAGTGCTCCATTCTTCCTTTTATCTCTCTTTCACTGCAGGTGTAACTACTGCCAGCAATGACTGGATGCCAGCCAGCCAGCTGCACAGCCAGCCTCCAAACAGACAAGTAGCCAACAAGAAAGCCTCCACCACCTCCAGCAAGGCCTGACTTTTGTGCAATGGCAGATACTGCCGTTCACTCTTCTTCAACCTCCGCACTGGTGCCTCATGAGAATGGCAAGCACCTTCACACAAGCACTGCATTCAGTGCACTAAACGCTTTCCTTTCTTTCCTTTCGACACCCTTTCCTGCAGGAATAACCACTGCTGGTGATGATTGGCAAGACAGCCACATAGAAAGCCAGCCACAAGAGCCAGCAACAAACGAAGTCGATTGTCTTTGTCTGGCAAGCAACTGGAAGACTTCAAACAAAATAAGAGGTTTATGTCGGTTTGGGAAGATGTGCACTGGAGGTGCCTTGGCTGTTGCCAGGGTCTGCTTCCATACACCACTTATTAAGTGTTACATTTCTCTATCGTTGTGCTTAGATGACCTCTGCCTCTGGAAATAATCATCCATTCTGTGGTTGAAGCAGTAATGCACAGGACATTGCCACGGAAGGTGCATAAAGTAAGTGATTCACGTGATGCTACAAAAGGTAAGTCACATCTTTGGTTATAGCGATAGTGAAGGGCTGGTTACTCAGGTAGTAGTGGTAGGGTGGGGAGCATGGGGTGGACAGTGTGGTAAGAACCCTGTACGGTCAATACTTCCTGGGGTTTTAGGGTTTTATGGGCAGACTGGATGGACCAATGTTTTTCTACCGTCATTTTCTGTTTCTATGATTATGTTTGCGATTTTTATATTAATGTATGCATTTAATAATGTACTACAGGATATCACTGGTAGGATATTAGGATAGTTGGGTTTTAGGATATCCTAATCAGAACCTGATGACATCCAACGTTAGGATTGAATGTTGGAGTTGGATCTGGATTATCTTAATATCCAACTATCTTAACTCGAATCAGATTTTGAGGTATCCTGTCACCCCTAATGTGAACCCAGGTCCCTGCTGCACCAATTACTTTAATTTCCGGACACTAAGTAACTCAGCAGCCAAACCATGAGCAACATTCACTCTTCAACATAATGTCTAGGATGCCCACTGTCCTTGCAGGATGTAAAGAGTACACTGGAAAATTCCTGTAAAACAACCAATGGTTTCATGACAATTAGTAGAAAGACACCCAGCCCAATGACACCTTACCACATCGATTCAGCCCAACAACGTTTTGCTAACATGACAAACTGGCAAAAACAACACCCAGCGACCACCGTCAGTGGGATGGCGATGCCAGTATTGGGTGGTTGTGTGATAAATGAGGCTATCTCATGGTAGTCGTAGCTGCTGTGTTAGAGCAAACATCTTTTAGACCAAACCAGTAGTAGGCCAAATGTCCCACGTGAACTGTGGCAAGGCTACATCTCTTCCTCCAAATGTCGTGCTTTGACAGCCAGTATCCAGGGGACAAAGACAAAACTCAGTCTCTGTTACAGTATGTTAATCATTTTTTTTATTTTATTAACTGGCCACAGTGTAGCCCAGGGTTTCACAAAGATCTGATTAATCATTCAGAACTGTCCTGCTATAGAGTTACTGTGAGGGATATGAAAGGAATGAACAGTGGATGATCGGGGAATAAGAGGATCATGGTATGGCAAGGTTACTGGAGAGAAGAGAGGTAAGTGAGAACAGTGGCAACCCAGTATTTGACCAAGAAGGAGGAAACAGTGTGAGAGATGCCCAGCCTCAAGGGGAGGAGAAAGAGATTAGCACAGAGAGGGTGGTGATGGGTGACAGATGGAGCACTAAGGGCAAAGCAGCAGAAGGAATGAAAAGGGGTCCAGCCTTGCAAATGTAGACTTTGGGAGCAGCGATGTAGACTGCATCTACATAGTCAAACATAGGCAAGATCATCTTAAGGATGCTCTCACAGTAGACTGGGAGAGGAAGGCAGGATTTACTTGATTTCAGTACAGCACACCAAGTTTAGGACAAAGTTTCTTATGTATGGTGTCAATGTGGAGAAAAAGCGGAGATTCTGGTCCAGTCACACCCCTAAGTACTCAAAGCAGGGTACCTTTTCAATCAGGCTGCCATCCAGATTTTTGAAGAGAGGGGTATGTTGGAGTCTTAACATGTATGCACTGGAAACCAGCAAGGAAAAGGTGATATGATTGGGACTTTCAAGTTTTTCGAGGAATCAACAGGGTTTATTGTAAGGAATTATTCACAAGGATTGAGGGCACAGTGACTACAGGACATGGGGTGGAGACTAGTGAAGTGATTCAGGAGGAACTTGAGGAGGCTCCATGGAACAGGTGGTGGCCAGACAGAACAGACTGTGCAGAGAGGTGGCTGAAGCCACATCTGTGTCAGTGTTTAAACTTGGGCAGGACAGATACAAGGCAAAAGCAGGACCCACAGGCAGAACAGAACAGAAGAGATACTTGGGGAAGGGGCAAAATCCAACCTGGCATTAGGCCAAGCACAGAGCTAGGCAGAGAAATGGACAGACCGAATTGACCTCTGGGTTTTTTTCTGCCAACATAATCTATGTTTCCATGTAATATGCTGTACAAGCACATTTATTTATTCAGTCATTCATTATTTAATGTATACATTCATTTCAATCATTTATTTATGCTCCCTGGTTTCTAATCTGCCTGCTTCTGCCTCTGGTCCCTCCAGTCCTGTTGCCCACCATCTCTAGGACTTACCCTCTGCAGGGCCCCATGGATTCACCCACGGCAGGGTTATAAGGGTAGCCATGCCCTCAAACACAATCCAGATGCAAAGGTTCGTAATCAAATGTGCGGCACCTCACGAGGACGGGGCACCATCCTGCTGCTAAGGTTTTTCTACCTTACGTTTCTGCTCACGAGGGCCGCCTCGTGCAATGGTGCACCACACATATCAGCATTGATGGTGGGTCCTCCCAATCCATGAACATCCTGACTGCGCTACTATCCAGCCTCCACTGGGTGGCAGATGAAGAGCAGGACACAGGATCCTAGCCAAGGAGGAGAGCAAATCCTTGGGACACTTAATTCTCCCTACCCGGCCAGCCCAGTGCCACAAATCTGTTCCTGAACCTGGGTCACTGGTGTAGCAAGTGGTAGTGCTTTTTCTGCACTATCGGGCCACCCATGTATTTACTTATTGTTGCTCATCAGGTAAACTCCTGGGAACACAACAACCTTTACAAGAGTAGACAGGTTACAAAATGCAGTCTATGTGCACAGTATATGAAACGCATATATAAGAGACAATTGTTCAGTTATCAAATTAATCATAGCATGTACAAGTTTAAGTTTCAAGTTTATTCTGGTTGGCAAATTGAGGAGAACCCCTCTTTTACAATTGTAACCATTAGATACAAATACATTGGTTACAAAATACATTATTGTAATATCAGAATACACAATAAAACATCATATGAAGCATAACAGATGGCTATTTCTTGTAGCAGTCACAGTGCTTATACAATACGTGATAATTTAAAACAAGAAATTGTCTTCAGTTCAGCAAACCTGTGAATCTGAACCCCAAAAGAGGAACTGGAGCAGGGAGAGGTAAGGACCCAGCTTTTGTATGAAATTTGGAAAGGAAACAGAAAAAGATCACTAAAACGTGAAGTATGTCCAGTCTCGTCCTCTAAACTATATAAAGATAGGAAGGAGCATTGCACACAACATTTTGTATACATAAATATACCAATGGTATACTCTTACAGTTGATAAAGAAAACAAACCCAAGGAAGAGTACAAATTACAGTGGCGAGTTTGCGAGGCAAGACCACGACAAAATGTTCAGCGTTTTATGTAACGTTAACCCGTGAGTGTCATGTCAACATTCAAGGCACATCAGCAAACATGCCCGTTTCTTTTATGTCTTTCTTAAACTCTATTTACAAGATACAGCAGTGGAACCTTCCTGATAACTGTTTAATTCATAAAGCTGTGAAGTGCTTACAATTCAAACGCAGCTTATTTTGATACAGGCATTCACACGAATGCAAATAACTACTAAATGCATAATCAGCTTACACGTGTAGAACTCTGAATACCAAATAACACAGGGAAGCAGTAATTTGGACTGTTATATGCAAAATACTTTCACACTGCAACATGCTACAGTGGTTCAATAAATGCAGAACACTTTAAGGATAAGGGTGATGTATGTCAAGTTTCACTCATTTGGAGTAGGGCTGACTTATTGTGTTAGAAAGAAAAGTTGCCTATTTCTGTGTAAATGTGTCACTCTAGAAACAGACACAGTGATTTTCCCTTTTGAAGTGGGCTTCAGTCTGGCCCAGTGCCTAACTCTGACATCTGTGATGAATTCACAAGGTACACAGATAGAGAAGTCATGGTATAACCTTGGCCCTTGGTTCAGTGATGTGGTCATAAAGAAGACCATTAACCTCACAACAGCTTTATGATCTGTTGTGTTGGAGATAACAGTCAAAGACACACTGCGACAATGGCCTTCAGCTCTGGCATTGGTCAAAGGTCATACATAAGAGCGGCAGAGGTCATGAGTCATAACCCATTGTATACGCACCAACTGGAGTGCCTGTGTCATTAATCGTACAGTGGCTCTGGGCAAGATCGTTCCATTTGCCTTTCACCTTGCCACTGGGTAATCCTCCTTGGAATGATGGTACAGACTAAGCCCTCGATGGGAACATCACAGAAGAAACCTTTACTGGAAAGTGTAGTTAAAGTAATCCGTCTCCAGCTTGTTTCATTACCATTGACTCTGCATCTGAGGTCAAAGGACAGACCTGAGAAGGCCTTAGGGTTTTTCACCCACATATCATGCCTGCTATGGTTTCTTAACTTGCTCCGTTTCTTCCCTGCTCATCTTCCATTTGTATCCCCTTAAAAGAAATAGAATTCTCTGCAGAGTAGTTCATCAACACATTTTGGACACAGTTTGGTCTTGATTGCCTGCTGCATTTTTATGCTACGTCATAAACATATAAACATTAGCAGCTACAGGTATGTAGGACTATCAGTTGGACTCTCCTGAGGAATATGATGCTTTTACAGACCTGCACTTTGATAAAATATACACAGCATACCTCAGCTTTGCTCTTCTAGCTAGCTTTGTCATAGGACCATTTATGGAAGTGAAGTTTGGAAAGGCTGAGTGTGTGAAACACAAGACCATCACTACGAGGAACCCTGTATGCCATATTTGCAGCGGAGTAGCTGGAAAATACAGGTTACTCACCTGTAACAGGAGTTCTAGGAATGGTATATGTTGTTCATCCACACTCATTGGCAGTATCCTTGCCGCTTTAAATCTTGCGGAAGGTCTTCAAGCTTACTCCTCCACCCACAGGTGGTATAACTCTGGCTCCGCCCCTTGGCCTGGTCTGGCCGCTGGAAGCTCAGGTTGTGCGTCGAAGCCGGGGAGGTCGGGTGGAGTCGTGTGGATGAACAACATATACCATTCCTAGAACTCCTGTTACAGGTGAGTAACCTGTATTTCTAGGGACATGGATATGTTGTTCATCCACTCGTCAACGACTCCTAGCAGTTCTCCGGGGAGGAGGAGGCAAAGCGCACACCCCATATACTTACTTGGGAAAGAGACTGGAGAACCGAGGCCCCAAAACCAGCATCCCAGGCGTGACTCAAGGTCGATGTGGTAGTGGGTAATGAAGGTGTTTGCTGACTTCAGGTAGCAGCCTGCAGATTTCCTGGATAAGGGCGTCCCTGGAAGCAGCCACGTTGCAGCTGATATGGCGGGTAGAATGAGCTCTTATCCCTCTGGGAGGCTCCATGCCCGCCAACTTATAGCAGAGATCTATGCAGGAGGTTACCCACCTGCTTATCGTCCGCTGGCTGCAGGTCTGCCCAGATGCGGCTTCCAGCGTGAGTGACAAACAGCTGGCGAACCTCTCCCGGCTCAGCCGGCGCCTCCTTATAATAAGCGAGCCTCTAGGGTCCAGAGTATGGAGCCATATTCGCCTCCGAGGTGTGATTGGGGTAGAACACCGGCAGAGTCAACACCTGGTTAAGGTGAAACTCCGACACCACCTCGGAAGGAATTGGTAAGAGACAACCTTGTCCCTGTGGAAGACCAGGTAGAGACCTGATGAGCGCCTGGAGCTCTCCCATCCTTCTGGCTGACGTGATAGCCACCAAGAGGCGGTCTTCCACGACAGGTGAGAAAAGCACACCTGTGCATAGGTTCGAATGGCTTGCCCTGAGCTTTGCCAATACCAGCAGTAGATCCGCAGGTGGGGTTCCCGCACTGGAGGAAATGTGATCAAGGCCTTGAAAAAGCGCCAGACCACCTTCTCCTGCGCCACCGACTGCTTCCCGGCCCGCGCCCGGTAAGCAGAGATGGCTGCCAGGTGCACCCTTAGGTCGCCGACCTAAGCCCTTGACTAGAAAGGGACCATAAATAGTCCAAGATGCTTGCCAAGGAACAGGAGGAAGGGTCCAAGCCTCTGCCTCTGACACCAAATGGAAAACCTTTTCCATTTGAAGGCATAACATTTTCTGGTCGACTCCTTACGGGGCGCCTCAACTACATTGAGGACCTCGTCGGAAAGACCCAAGGCCTGGAACTCTAGCCGCTCAGGAACCAGGCCGTCAGGTGCAGGGATTGAAGGTCCGGATGGAACCTTCCCTGATTGACTGAGAGCAGGTCCGGCGAGCTGGAAGCTGCCCGGAGTCCTGGAGCTGAGACTGAGGAGATCTGGGTACCAGAACTGGCGAGGCCAGTCTGGGGCTATCAGAATCACCTGCGCCTTGTCCCTCCTCGCCTTGAGAAGCACCTTGTGGATCAAGGGAAATGGGGAAAGGCATAAAAGAGGCCCGGGTCCACTGCCTCGAAGGCATCCCCTGCAGCGAGCCCTGCTGAGGGCGGGCATGGAACAGACTCAGCTCGCGTTCTCCATGGAGGCAAACAGGTCCACCTGAGGTGTGCCCCAAAGGAGAACAGATGCTGTACTACCTCGGCAGGAGAGACCACTCGTGGGATGCAGCCCTATCCGGCTCAGGGCATCGGCCAGGGTGTTGGAGGCTCCTGCCACGTGAATGGCTAGGAGATCCGCCTCCAGGCTGCTGCAGTGACCAAATGGAGAGCTTCCTTGCATAGAAGCATGGGCGCGTCCCGCCCTGGCGGTTTAGATAGTACATGGTCGTGGTATTGTCCGTCTGGACTCGGACCACTTGACCCCGAGGAACGAGCAAAGGCGGTGAGAGCTAGGCGGACCGCTCGGAGCTCCAGCAGGTTGATGTGGCATCGGACTCCGCGGGACCAGAGGCCATGAGCCCGTGTTCCCCAGATGGGCACCCCAACCCATCAGAGAGGCATCGTCGACAGAGAGACCGTCTGGCTCGGGCGGACAACAGGATGCCCTCCTGCAAATGATCTGGAGCGGTCCACCACTGGAAGCGTCCACATCCCTGTCACACGACACAAGCTGGTCAAGGGATCGCAGCGTTGTGACCACTGGCTGGCCAGTCCCACTGAAGGGGCGCATGTTCCAGCAGGCCCAACGGACCACGCTGGTACAGGCCGCCATGAGACCCAGGAGGCGCAGGAAGTCCCGGGCAGGGCGCAATTGCCCAACCAGAAATGATCGGGCAAAGGAGGAAAGAACCTCGGCCCTGTCCGCCGGGAGCCGCTCTGGCTCGAAGAAGTCGAGCTGCGCCCGATGAATAGAATCACCTGCTTGGCTCGAGTTCCGACTGGCCTCGTTGATAAGGAGGCCCAGTTGAGAACAGACCTGGAGGCCAGATCTCTGGACCACTCCGCCTCCTTCCTGGAGGAGCTGCTATCAGCCAGTCGTCCAGAGTAAGGTACACCGGACCCCTCGGCGCCGCAGAATGCTGTCACCACTGCCATGCATTTGGTGAAGACCCTGGGAGCTGGAGACAAGCCGAAGGGCATGGCTTGGAACTTCGAAGAGATCCTTCCGCTCGGAGGCGAAGGAATCTCTGGTGAGACAGACGGATAGGGGCGTGAAAACGCGTCCTGCAAGTCCAGAGAGCAGAACCACACGCCGCGTTCCAAGGATGGTATTATCTGACCAGAGTGACCATCCTGAAGGTTCGAGACCTTAGGAACTTGTTTAGGTCGTGTGAGTCGAGAATGGGCGCCAACCCCCGTCGCTTCGGAACCAGGAAGTACCTGGACACAAACCCTGGGTCTGAAGGAGGTCCACCACCTCTCTACCACCTCCTTCTGGAGGAGGAGAGTGATGTCGGCTCGACGAGCCGCCAGTGAGGCTGGGATCCCGAGCCCCCGAGGCGGCGGCTCTGAAGGTGGTGCCTGCTCGAATTCCAGAGGCAGGCCTCTTCCCACCACCTCAAGACCCACCTGTCCGTGGTAACAGCGACCAGGTGGAAGCAGATGCGGAGCCGCCCCCGGGGGACCCAGGGTAGGTGACGGGATGGGAGACACCCCTCAGCCCGTCACTGGGCAGGCTTGGAGGAGGACGGCCGAGGGACCTCCTGGGCCTTTCCTCCCTGCCTCCTGTTAGAGGAAGCCGCGGCTTGGGTTTGGGATGCCAGGTCGAGCCTGCTGGCCCTGACGTTGCTGGGCAGGCGCGCCGGGGGCACAGAAGACCCGAAAGGGCTTAGGCTGTGGTTTGCAGCCTTTGTCCTTCTGGCGGAGGGCCGAGTCCAAGGTGGCATTGGACTTCTCGATCCTCTGCAGGTGACCTTCCACCCCAGGGCCGAAGGGTCAGTCCCAAAAGGGAACATCCGCAACTTGTGCTGGGTATCCGAGTAAAGGTGGATATCCTCAGCCAACCGCCCAAGCGCATAGCCCTCGGGCCGCCACCGATCTGGCACATGGGTCCCTATATCCAAAGCAGTCTGGAGCTGCTGTTTGGCCACTACCCTGCCTGGTCCGCACCTGCTTAACCGTAGTCTGCAGATCGGCAGGAAGATGAGGATGACCTCATCCAGGGAGCCCAACAGGGCATGAGAAAAAATGTCCATGAGGGCGGCGAACTGGCCTAATGAGCCGAGAGAGGGCGCAGCGTAGACTTTTCGCCCGGCGTAGTCCAATTTCTTGGACTCCTTGTCAGGAGGTTTGTCCACATCCTGGCGTTGCCGGTGGCGGCAGCTGTCGGTAACCAACCCCTCAGCAGAGGGTGTTCAAAAACGGACAAGGACCGGTAGGGACCGCATACTTCCCTGGCCATCCTGGCCGGGCGCAGGGCAGGAAGCAGGCGCTGCAAAGTTCAGTGCGGACCCACTATGGCCTCGGCCACGGAAGAGCCTCCGTCGGAGAATCCCTCGGTCCAGAATCTCCGTGAGGATACCTGGCCCGTTTGGAAAGCGGGTTGAGCTCCATCGGTAGACTCCGAGATGAGCCGAAGCAGTCCTAGGAAGGACTGACGGGCTATCGTCCATTGACTGACCTCCTGAAGACTCCAAGTCCAGTCGCTGGAGAAGAAGGAGTCATCTCGGACTCGGAAGAGTCCTCGAAGAAACTGCCTCTGGCCTGAGCCACCCTTCACCTGCCGGGGTCGGTCGGGAGTGAGGGTAACTGACAGCCGATGGGGTAAACCCTTAGCCGGCCGAGAATCCTTGGTCGGGCCCCAGTGGTGGCTGTGGAGCGGAGGTTCCACGGAATCGGTGGAGCAGCTGGTTTTGGCGAACAACGGCCTGGGTAAAGGCTCCTCGGACAGTCGGGGGTTGTGTCGGCGTTCCGGTGACAGCCACTTAATGGCGGGGAAGGCGCGGGTCGGCTTATTCCGGCCAGGAGGAGCTGTTGCAACGCAAGGTCCTCGTACCGTCGGCGTAATTCGCCGAAGCCTCCCCTCATCCGAGGAGGAGGGCGGGGCGGCGGCCGCCAGCTTACCGCCCGTGCGGCGAGACCGAGACCGCCTGTAGCGGTGGAGCGGCTGGACGCGAAGAGGTCCGAGACCGAGACCGAGTCCCGGAATTTCGGGGGTCGGTGCGGGGAGGTGTCGGCGGAACCGGCACTCCTTGGCTCGGAAGGTCCATCCGAGGGCTCCGGAACCGGAGGCACAGGCGAGCCACGGATCCTCAACTCCTCCGGGGAACCGGAGAGAGGAATCTCGGCTGCTAAAGGGACAGCCCGTCCAATGGGTCGAGAAAATCTAAACTTCATCAGTAGGAGTCTCGGTCAACTGACCTGGCCAGGGACACCGTGGGGCCAGTGGCGGAAGCGGTAATCGACGAGCCGGCCAGACGGCCCGGCCCGGGGAAAGGACGCTTCCGCTCCCCAAGGCGTCGGCGGAGGGACTTACCCTTGTCCTCTTTTGGACCGAGAATAAGGTCCAGCAGGCGCGAGCCCTTCTCCTTTAGTGGAGAGGGACAGACAAAGCTCCTAAAAAAGCCGTGTAGGAAGAACCAGAGAGAAGCGGGATAAATGCAGCGGCCGAGGAAGAATCTGACCCGCGCCGCCTCCTCTTCGAGAGCGACCATCCGCTCGAGCTGATCCGCCCGAGTCCGCCGCGCGACACCTCAACGGGCCTCCTTAGGACTTCACGGAGAAACGCTCTCGGGGACGCCCAGTTGCAATCGGGCACGCAGGTCTTCGGGGGCGTAGGCCGAGAAAAGATGAGCACAGGTCGCAAGCCTGCGGGTGTGCTCAAGGCCTAAGCAGTAGACACACGTGGAGTGTGGATCCGTCCGAGACATCTTCTGCCCGCATGGGCATCTCCAAATCCGGGAGTCGATTTGTCCATCGCAGCCGCGAGGATCGAAGACTGAAGTCTTTTGCAAATTTTATTTTAAATCCATAAGCGGAGAAATAGGAACCAATGTAAGCGCGCGGAAGCGTTAAGGAGGGAACCTGAGCTTCAAGCGGTAAGGAAGATCTGGCGTCATGGGCGGAGCCGAGAGTTATACCACCGGGTGGGTGGGAGGAGCAAGCTTGAAGACCTTCCGGCAAGATTTAAAGCGGCAAGGATACTGCCAATGAGTGTGGATGAACAACATATCCATGTCCCTAAATTTCAGTTTGTACACTCAGAAAAATAAATAAATAAAACAAGAATGTTACCAGTCCAGATGTCTCATTCAACCTCCAATCAGATTGGGTACTTCTACTGTCTAAATAACAGCTGTTTAACAGACCCAGACACTACTCAGTGGACTACATTAAATCAAATATGCCAGATTAGAACAGTAATGGCTTGAAAAAGGCACAGGATATGGGACTGGTACTTACAAAAATTATGCGAAGATGTGCACAGTGGTATGAAATATAGAAACATAGAAATGTAGATTTGCTGGCCCAGTTGTGTAGGGGCTGGGCGCTGGGCGTCTCACCTCATGGCGCGGCGACCTGGGACGAGAGGCAGGCCAAGGCGTCGGAGAGGTCGGCATGGGGGCAGAGCTGGACAGAGTGGCCGTCCAAGGCAACTCCTCTCCTCTCCGGGGAGGTGGGAAGGCATCCATCGCTCATGGCTGCCCCTGGTGGAGGCCAGTGGGTCGCGCAAGGGGTGCAGTGTTAGGCCAAAATGGGGCAGGTAGGAGGAGGAGGGCCATTACTGGGGCTGTAAGGCACATGCGTGCCTCCCTGCCGTCGTCCTTCTCCTGGGGCCCTCAGGTAATCGGGGAGAAAGCGGAAAAACAGCTGGTGTTAGGATGGCGACCGACTCTTACATGACACAGCTCCAGCACGGGCGTAAGATAAGCCCAGTAATTCCGGTGATGGAGCTGGGGAGCTAGTCAGATGGGGGCCGCACAGCGATAGAGAAATAAAGTGATAAAAGAAATGTAGATTTTTTGTCAGCAGAAAAGGACCCTAGGCATGTCCAGTTTGCCTGGACCCTGCCTATTCCATCACCATTGACCGTAGCTGGTCACAGGTGTCACTCCCTCTCCCATTCCTCTACCTAATATGGCCCTGTGCCTATCCCATGCATCCTTGAAGCTCCCCACAGTCTTTGCCCTCATTACCTCCTCTGGCAGGCTGTTCCAGTCATCCACTACCCTTTCCATGCAAGTGTTTCTGCACATCTCTCTAAACTTTCCCCTCTTAGCTTAATTGTATACCCCTTGTTCTAGTGCCTTCCTTTCTATGAAATAGACCCTCCACTTGCACCTTGTTCACTTCTGTGAGGTACTTGTAGGTTTCAGTCATGTCCTCTATTCCAGGAGTACATGTTAGTTTCTGCAGCCTTTCCTTGTGCAGCTTCTCGTGCAACCCGTCAACATTTTGGATGCCTCCTCTGTACTGCCTGCACCCTTTCAATGTCCTTGCACAGGTGCAGACTCAGAACTGGAAAAGTACTCCTGGTGGGGCCTCACCAGTGACCGATACAACATCAGCACCACCTCCCTCCTCCTGCTAGAAATCCCTCTCCCAGTGCACACCTGCATCCTGCTAGCCTTTTCCACAGCTCTGTTACACTGTCCAGCCGTGAGGCTGCTTGGTGACTACAAAGCCCACTTCCCATCTAATATACAGCCCCTGGGGTTCCACGAGCCCTAAGTGCATAACCCTGCACTTTCTGGCACTGAAACCCTGCTGCCATCCTAGACCATACCATTAGTTTCCTTAGATCCCTTTGCAGTCTCACCACCCTTCAACCCTATTGCAGACTTTTGTATCATCCATAAAGAGACACATCTTCCCTCAAGCTCCTCCGCTAAAGACACTGAAGAGGACCAGTCCCAGCACCGAACCCTGTGGCACCCCAACAGTCGCTCTCCTACCACCTGAGTGGCTACCGTTTACCACCACCCTTTGCCTCCTAACCCTTAGCAGTTTGATACCCAGCTTGTCACTTTCTCTCCCATCCCCAGGCTGTAGTTTCTTAACTAGCTCCCTTGTGCACAATTTGGAAAGCCTTACTGAAGTCCAGACAGGCCACGTCCACTGCCTTCTCTTGATCCACCTCCCTGGTAGCAGTTAAAGAACTCTATGAGATTAGTTTGACATAGCCCCGGAAACCACGCTGCGGTGGCCCTGAAGCCCTTTGCCTCCAGGGGCTCCAAGCCTCAGGCCATTGTTGAACCTCTGCGCAGGAGTGGACTCAGGGAATGCCACAAAGACTCCCTCAGGAACCCCCAGCTCGCTCATCAGGCTGCCACCGACCTCCACCAAGGAGCAGACTTGAGGAAATGCCACAAAGACTCCCTCATGAACCCCCAGCTCACTCATCAGGCCACCACCTAACCTCCACCACGGAAGCAGACTAAGGGAATGCCACAAAGACTCCCTCAGAAACCCCAGCTCACTCATCAGGCCACTGCCAAACCTCAGCCACAGGAGCAGACTTGGGGAATGCCATAAGGCTCCCTCAGAGACCCCAGCTCACTCATCAGGCCACCGCTGAACCTCTACCATGGGAGTGGACCTGGGGAACACCACAAGACTCCTTGAGGAACCCCAGCTCACTCATCAGGCCACCGCTGAACCTCTGCCATGGGAGTGGATTAGAGGGCAGCATACAAAAGGCTCCCTGAGGAACCCCTGCTCACTCATCAGACTGCCACGACCTCCGCCATGGGAGGCGGACTCGAGGAGAATGCCACAAAGGCTCCCTCAGGAACCCCCAGCTCACTCATCAGGCAGCCCCGAATCTCCGCCACGGAAGCAGACTCGAAGGAATGCCACAAGGTAAAGCCTCTTCCCTGCCTCGGACAACCTGTTACTTTAATTATGCCGACTTCAACTAATAGTATTACACCAGAGAGTCCTTGGTATTACTGCTCACCTGAATTTCATCTGTGCCTTAAATGTACTGTTTTATCTGAGCTATACTGCGGATACACTGACAGAAGGTGTCTCAGGGGACTGTTTGTGAGTTTACAGGACTGTATTTCTGTGCTTACCCACTGATATGTGGGAACATTTTGGAGGGTTTAGAGTGGCTAAGAAATGCAGACAATGGTCCAGTTTGACTCCGGGTTAAGAGAAACAATCTCCGGTCCCTGCTGCAATTGGCACATGCGCATTGGAGCCTGGAGCCTGGCATCCCTCTTTGTCTCCATTTCCCGCTGGAGACCTGAAACCTGATCAGCTCTTTTGTAGTTTCACCCTTATAAGCGCCCTGGGAACCCCCAGCTCACTCATCAGGCGCCTGAACTTCCCTGCAGGCGGACTCGAAGGGAAAACCACAAAGGTAACAGCCTCTTCCCTGCTTGGGACAACCTGTGGTGTTGTTCCACTGACCCTCACGTTGAGTCCCCACCCACCCCAGCCACCCCCACTCAAGGCCGACCTTCCCTTTATTTGACATCACAGGTCACGTGACCTATAGTTTCTAAGTGTCTACAACTCCATTAGCAAATTATCTTTTCTGACCACTAGGAGTCAAGCTTGCGCTCCTGTCTTCCCCTTCCTCTGCCCCCTTCCCAGCCCGCCCCTCCATTCACCCGTGTTTCCCGCCTGCATTGCACCTTTTTAACATCTCTGCTCTCCGGACTGGGTATTGAGCCCTGTACCCTTTTCTCCATAATCCACCACCAATCCGCTGTGCTACAGTACTAGCCTTCAAAACTCCTCTCTCAACTCTCTTCTACTCGCGAGTGCCTTGATTTACCTCACCATGTTTCCCCATTAGTACCTCCTTCTATCAACAGGTCTAATGCCCCTTTCTCTCATTACCTGTCTCAACCCAGCCCATTATTCCCATAGCCACGTTTATTTATATCTCCACACGTGTCATGTATGGTATCTCCAGCCTTACTTTCTACTACACCCCACACCCAACCCCATCTAGGGACCCTCCCGCACTGTCACCCCACCTACCTCCTAGCTCATCTTCGCTACTCCATCCTCATCCCCTGCCATTATCAAATTCCCTCCCCGCCGGACAAAATGTAAGCTCCTTAAGGCTGCCCTCCTGGCCACATCATTCCCCTTCTCCTCCTATCAGGAAATGTTCACCCCAGTCCAGGTCCACAACTTTTGGGACCCCTTCCTGTGACAGATTGAGTGGACTTAAACTTGCCTCCCATAACATCTGCAGCCTGCAGAAAAGGTTCACATTCCTCCAAGGCTAGATTGCCCAGCACGCCCAGACATTCTGGCCTTGACTGAGAGCTGGCTCTCTGACACCCTGACTCTGCCATGGCGGGAGGAACAGCGAGGAGCAGTCGGGAAAGGCGCAGCCAATCGCCTGCTTCCTTCCAGCCCACAGCAACCAGCGCTGGCGCCCGGGCTTCGCTCCGCCCGGGCGGTCGGCGGCACCTAGCGAACTTAGGAACCTAAAGGCCGGGAGGAACAGGCGAGCAGTCGGAAAGGCGCAGCCAATCGCCTGCTTCCTTCAGCCCACAACAACCAGCTGGCGCGGGCGCCGCTCCTTGGCCAGCGGGCGTCGGCGGCACCTAGCCCGAACTTAGGAACCACAAGGCGGGAGGAACAGCGGGGAGCAGTCGGGAAAGGCGCAGCCAATCGCCTGCTTCCTTCAGCCCATAGCAACCAGCTCAGCACCATGGTTTCGCCTCCGCCAGCGGGCGGTCGCGGCGGCACTAGCCGAACTTAGGAACCACAAGCCGGAAGAACAGCGAGGGTGCAGTCGGAAAGGCGCAGCCAATCGGTAAGCGTAGTGCTCCACCAGGCACAGCAGCCGATTGGCTCTCCTGCCCCATTGACTTACACTGGCTCAGTTTGCATTGCTGAAATCTGTGGGACTTGAAAATTTGTTTTTCTTTTTGTCTTTACTCTTCCCTGGTGTTCTACTGCAAGTTTCCCAGAAGAGTTGCTTCCACTCTGCTGAGACATCTATAGAGGGCAACTGCTGTTGATTCTGTTGAATTCTGCTGGACTCTGTTAGCAGCAGTGGGCCAGACGCTGGGCGCCACTCTCCTTCTAGTTTATATGTGTAAATCATCAAAAAGTGCTGTCATCCACTATTGTATTGTAAGGGAAACTACTGTTTTACTGCTCTTTAAAATAATTGCAGCTCCTTGTCTGAATATGTAAGAGTGGGCCAGACGCTGAGGCACCACAGGACCCCCCAGTCCTTTGTAGTGCAGATTTGGTCAGTGGCTCAGAAAAGAGGCTTGCTACTGCCTTTATAATTGCTGCACCCTCCTGTCTCTCTCCAGCCTGCTTCCTTCAGCCCAGCAACCAGCTGAGCGCGGGGCTTAAGCTCCGCCAGCGGGCGATCGGCGGCACCTAGCCGAACTTGGGAACCACAAGGTCGGGAGGAACAGTGAGGAGCAGTCGGAAAGCGCAAAATTTTGCCCACCCGCCCCCTTCCTGTGTGTTAATTTATAGGCATCTTCCTGCGAAATCTCTTCCCCCACAGCACTTTTCTCTAAACCAACAGACAGTCACACCAGCTTGCTGACCCAACCAATCAGCAACTGCTCACTCCTATTGCCAACTATCAATATCCCCTCAGAATGGGAGCTTGCTACTGATACTCTGTCATTAATAGCCATAGGGTTCCACAATGAAGATGACCTATTATACAATCTAAAGTGGTCAACCCGCCTAGTTTCTCTGGAACATCCCCGTGGCTGACACCCATACCCTCATATATGTCTTGCCATTGCTGCATTGACTACAGTGGTACAATCACCATAAAGTTACACATCACCACATATATGTCTCAGACAAGGCCCCACTACTGGGTATAGATCCCACTAAGCCTAGTCATCAAACTGCTAATTGGTATCCTGACACACTACCTTAAATCCACAGAGAGCACCCAAAACAAAGAGTGGCAACAGAATAAAAATAGGAGGACCAAAGACAGCCCCCTCTCCCTGTCACTGGCAGCCCTTATGAAATTACTGATCTTCCTATTGCTCTGTATTGGTAATGTAGAAATCAACCCTGGACCTCTTGAAAGCATCACCTCTCCTCAGACCTATCCTCAATTAAAGGCCTCAGTTTCCTGCATATTAATGTATGCATTCTGTTGAAAAAATTTACATTGCTACAATCCTGGGTTGCCCATACCTTGCCAGACTTTCTTGTGATAACTGAGACATGGCTCAAGACCACCACAATGGACAGGGAAGTTAACCTACCTAACTATCAGCTATTCAGAGCTGATCGCCAAACAAGGGAGGCGGAGTAGCCATATATGTAAAAGCTGGTTTAGTTGTATCCTGTACTGCTGCAACATCTATGCCAAGGAATTTGAGTGTCTATTTCTAAAAGTCTCTCTCCCAATACAGCAGCTTTCCATTTAATTGGATGCTACAGACCCCCTCTGCTGAACACAAGCTCTTATCCCACCTGGGAAACCTGGTCAAGTCCTGTACTGAAGAAGTCATTATCATAGGGGACCTGAATTTCAACTGGCTCCCCAGGCAGCTACACCTCTGGTATCATTCTGTGACACCTATGGGCTCACACAGTTAATTAATGAACCAACAAGACTAAATGCAAGGAATAGTAGTAACAGTACTCTACTTGACATCATACTAGTGAGTAAATCACATCTATTCACACACGCTGGAGTGCTCCTATGCGACATAAGTGACCACTGCCCCATCTCAGGGGTAAGATCCAACAGCATTAAAACAGATCCTGCAAAATCCTCATGAGGAGATCCAGAAAACATAAATATTGAAGGATATCTGCATGATCTAGCCTACTCTCTACACTGGCAAAAGTTCTATCTTGCACATTCTGTAGAAAAAGCTCAGCAAGTGCTAAATAGCATTATATTAAATGCCCTTAACACCCATGCCCCAATCTCTAGTATCTGAATAAAAACAAATCCTGTCGCTGGTTTTCAGCTGACCTCAAAGCTACACTGCTGGAGAGAGATAAACTTTGGAAAGTAGCAAGAAAAACTAAGAATATCATGGACTGGATGATCTTTGGAAAGCCAGGAATAAATGCACTAGGAAAGTTAGGGATGCAAAGGCTGCTCTACCTGGCCCAGCTCGACTCCTCCTACCATAATACTGCTAGATTTTGGGGCACCATCAAGGTATGATGGGCCAGGATGTTAACAACCCCTTCCAACCCATTTACACAGTAACTATGGCCCCATTACTGGCACATTGGAAATCCTGGATGCATTCAACAACCACTTCACAACAGCTGGCCTTGCCTTTGACTCCTCCCAGCTAACCTATTAAGGATCATTTAAGCTCCCACTATACTGGTGAACAAAGAGTTGACTCCTCCTTTAGCTTCAAACCTATACTGTTGAAACACGTTGAGGATCTATTATGGCATCTAGATACCAAAAAAGTGCAGGAGCAGATCTTCTGGACCCATTCTTTCTAAAGATTGTGTGTCATGTGCGCAGTCCCCTAACTCACCTCTTTAACCTTTCCTAAACTCTGGCTCTATTCACGCGTGGAAGACAGCCCAAGTGGTCCCCCTCAAAATCAGGGACCCTATGGATCTTAATAACTACAGGCCCATTTCATCCTACCTGTGTTATCCAAGATGCTGGAGAAATTAGTGAGTATTCAGTTAAGGAATATCTGGACAATGCTAATCTATTAAATCCAGCTCAATCTGGATTCAGGGCCAAACATAGCACTATCACTGCAATAGCCAAGGTCACCAATGATTGGCAAACCGAACTGGATAAAAAGAACAATGTCTGTGCAGTATTCCTGGACCTGAGCAAAGCATTCGACACTGTGGACCATGAACTGCTACTCTCATCCCTACACTCCATTGGCCTAAATCCATCCTCCTTAAGTGGTTCAGATGCTACCTCTCGTAGATCACAGCAGGGAAAAGCTGAAGGTGACCTCTCCCATTAAGACCACTGTCAAGAGGAGTCCCCAAGGCTCTATTCTGGGTCCTATCTTTTTGCCATTTATATAAATAAAATTGATTCAACCCTTACAAGTCCTCAGTACATCTCTTTGCTGATGACACTGTACTGTATATCAGCAACCCTTCACCTAAAGTTGCTCATGAAATCCTACAAGCAGAATTCTCCCTGTTACAACATCAGCTTCTAGAAAAAGCTTCTGCTAAATGCAAAGAAAACCAAAGCAATGATGTTCACAACCCAAAACTCCACCAACACATCCTCTTCAATCAGTCTCCCCAGATATGCACTATATTTGAGAAAATCTGGAGTATGTTGAAATTTCAAATACCTAGGTGTGTGGATTGACAACAGACTTGACTTTACTCAGCATCTAGAACAACTGCTGAAAAAGCTTTGCCTAAGGCTTGGCCTCCTCTACAGATTAAACCCTTCCTTAATAGAGATTCAAAGATGAGATTAGTCCAGGCCATCTTTCTATCAGTCATTGACTCATCAGACTTCCTCTATAGTCACTGCTCCACTCCCTACCTTCAAAAGTTGGATACCTTATACCATAGAGCAATAAGGTTCATTACAGACCTGCCATATAATACTCACCATTGTCTCTCTATGATTTAGTTGGATGGGTTTCCCTTCATGTCAGGAGAGCAGAGAAATGCAGCTCTATGGATCTACAGAGCTTTGTCAAAAACTCCCAAGCTATATCCTGGACTGCTTCAACCTGACACTCCCAGCTCCTATGCCCTAAGAAGCAACAATATCATCCTGCTCAAATTGCCCAAAGTCAACACCAAAATAGGAGGCAGCAATCAGCTACTCTCTAGCCATAGCATGGAACACCCTACAAAATCCCTAAACTGTCCATTATCATTCCATTTACATCCTTCAAGCAGCACTGTACAGCCTTCTTCACAGAGAAATGCAGCTGCTACCGCTAGAGATAGAATAGTCATCCCACAAAACCATATTCCAATCACATATGGCATATTCCTTCCAGCCAGACACCGCCAGTATATGGCACCAATATTCCCTTCACCATCCTTGTACTCATTAGTGAGTGACTGTCATGGCCCTCATTGTGACATATATGTATTGTACATATTGTAGATGTTAGTTTAACTTTCTCTTGCCAAGCTTTTAACATGTGAATTCTCTGTATATTATTGTGTTATAAATAACATTTTCTTATTTCTGTATGTATAACTGTCTCATAAGTATGTGATGTAATTGCTGTGCACCAACTCGAACCTTGACCTTATCAGGTCCATCTTGTAAATGAGCCTTGCTCAATGATGATCGCCTGAATAAATAAAGATTTGATTGATTGATTGATGGCTTAAATGGTTACTCTCTATTCCAGGCTGATAGGCAGGGAAAACGGGAGGTGGCTGCGCTCTCCTACATAAAGGACTCACTACAAGCCCTACCTGTCTCTCTCCCACACCCCAGCACACAGAGCACAAACCCTCACTGTCAACTTGCATCTAGGTAATCCCGGAAAAACCCTGTACATCATGGTAGCTTATATCCTCCCTCGCAATCAAAGACCTGCCTTTGATTCGGTCCAACTCCTTCCAACAGTAAGAGGTCATTGCTGTGTGGGATTTCAATGTAAATTGGCTACCCTTCCCTCCCACAAGGATTCCATCTCGGCCCTGGATCTCACTCAAATTGTACAAACTCCCACCAGGCTCAATGACAAACGGGCACCTAACTCCTTCTGGACCTCATCCTCACCAACCACCTCAACAATCTCTCCAAGGTCATGGTTTTACCAGATGTCCTAGTGACCACTCCCAGTTGCTGGTGGTCTAACAAGGCCCCTCGCACCCCAAAGTCTCCTCTGCAGGTGCCTAAAAAGGTTCTCTGCACCGACTCAAAGTCTTACCTTCTGCACTGTGACTAGTCCCCATTGCTGCTGCCCAATCGGTTGACACCACCCTCGTACTTCATCTCCACTTTCAACTCCACCTGTGACCTCTTGCCCCATGCTCAAAACAAATTTCAAAAACAGAGACACCCCTGGATCACCCAGCCCCTACTCGATCAGATGCATCATTGGGACAATCTCTGGCACAGAGCTTTGGAATGCATCTCCCGAGATAGGCAGCTATATAGAGGGCAGAAATTAGTGTACCTGGGCCATCCACCAAGCTGCATACTATAAACATGCTCTCACCTCTCACATGGGGATCTGGACCCAATTATTGCCGAAATATCAATGAACTCAGTGGAAAAGTGGTATCCCCCAAGCCCAACTTTCTATCAAGGATACCATCATCCAAGACCCAACTGACATCTCTAACACACTGAATGCCACTTTCTCCGACCTCAGTAGTGTGCTTTCACACCTAACTTTGACCCCCAACTACACCCCTACTACATAACTGGGAAAACATCCCCTTTCGCCTTTTGGATCATCTCCTCCAGCGAGGCTAGGTGCTTCCTAACCAAAGTCCTGGGCAAGTCCTGCTGCAGTGGGGACCCCTGGATTTAAAACTCCTTCACCTAACTATTGATGAGATTCTCTCCTCGCTCACCAAAATATTAAACCTGTCACTCTGCTTGGGCCTATTCCCAACACTGTGGAAACGTGCTGTTACTCCCATCCTGAAATGTGGTGATTGCTCCTCTCCTAACAATTACCGTCCCATCTCTATTCTGCCCTCTATCTCCAAGTCGCTGGAAAAATTGTATCAGACCATCTTACTGACTACCTCTCAAAACATAACCTGCTTTACCCCGAACAACATGGTTTCCATAGGGTCATAGCACCTACACAGCTCTACTACAATATACTTCCTTTATCCACAGCACATTTGACCAAGGACACATTGTTGGGTCAGTATACATTGACTTAACTAAGGCGTTGACACCTCAATCTCGCCTGCTCCTCGACACCCTTCCTCCTTGGACTATCTCATAAGGGGTTCTATGTGATGTCAGCAATCGCAGAAAGGCGATCGCCATTAGGCGAGTGTACATCGGTAAAATCAATTTCACTGCGGCGCCAAACAGAAAAGGCGCCAAAAGACATTTTTTTTTTGAGGGTGTGCCCCACGCACATACCCCCACCCCACCAAAGGACTCTCAACTCCAGGGGTGCATGTCGGGGTGAAAAACACATACTGGCACAAAATACCAACGCATTCAGACATCGAACCTGGCACCCTCCTAACTCCTAGCCTGCCATGAACCCACCATGCCACACAGCCAGCTCATTAACCCACCACCGCCCCTACACCTCACAAACTCCCTCCTCCCACCCGCCGCATGGCATGCTCACTCCCTCCCCTCCCCATGCACGTGTACATACAGTGACAGGATGTCACATATTCCCTATTCGCCCCCTGTCCAGTAACCCTGTGAACAGGCGCTACTGAGTCACCTTTTGTAAGCACTCAATAGCGGATGCCCTTATCACGGGATACCCTCATGAGGCCACATCCTGGTTTGCAGACTACCTCTCTGATTGATCCCAGCAGGTCAAAATTAACTCCTCTTTCCTCCAGCCTAAGTCCTCTTAGGTATTCCACAAGGCTCTATCTTGGGGCCTCTCCTCTTTGCCTCTTCCTAAACTATCTCCCCAACTCTTGCTCAGGTAACTCCTGCTCTCACGCAGATGATGCTGTAATTTTCTGGAGCCACCCCACCCGGACACCCTCCAACAAACTCTCCAGGGTTTCTTCACTGAAGTCGAGACATGGTTTGTAGCCCACCAACTCATCTTAAACTATAAGAAAACCCAAACTATGATTTTTGCACATCGCCAGAACCCACACAGGAACTTCACCCAGAATATCCTTAACTCAGTAGGCACCACTTTAGCAAGTCACAACCTTCAAGTATCTGGGTATAACCTTGGATATATCCTCAACTGCTATGCTCACATCCAACTACTGTCCACCACCCTCAACTCTAGACTCGGACTTCTGTATTGCCATAAACACTGCCCCCAGGCACTCCCAGCTTGCCGCTCCTCCTCGGTTCTCTCCTTGCTGGACTACTGGCATAGTAAGGACAGCTCTGCTGACTCTCACCGCCTCACGCCATGTCAAAACTTCCTAAACAAGGCCTATTGCCTTGTCACAGATGTGCAAACCGTACTCACACCTGTGATCTTTGGATGTCCAACTGGCTAAACTGAGGGTAGAATCAAGTACCACACCTGCTTACTAGCCAAAATAATTTCCTCAGGCAATCTCCGCCTTCACCGTGATCCAAGCAGCCCCCTCCTCAGGGGACTCTAGAAGCTCCACCAAATCCTCCTCCATATCCCCACTGCAGGACACCTCTTTGACAAAGGGCCTTTCACTATCGTGCCCCCTCTGGCTAAATGGCCTCCCATCCTCCATTTCACTTCAACACAAGGTTGGTCTCTTCAAAACCAGCCTAACAAATCTACTCCTTGAACTCTCATCCTGTGATTGTGCCTAGTACTAGTACACCATCTACACCCTACATGTTTTCCTTACTTTGGGCTACCTGGGACCATCCTGTCTTTGGCTCAGGCTCACCTGGTTCCTTAGCCCCATTAATGCTGGGTCAACTTGCTTACCCTAGAATGTATTAGTAGCCTCATTCATTGAAAACGCTGGGTCTGCAAACCTGAAATGCTTTGTCTCTTAACCTAGATTGTATCAGTAGACCTATATTCTGCAAACTGTGGGACTACTCAACCTTGGATCTTTTGTTTCCTAACATATGTGTACTATATTTGTATACTCTACATTGTAACTGCCTAACTTCTGTATTCTTGCAAAGGAGTCTATGACTCAAAGGTTGTAAATCCGACTGTGAAATAAAATAAAATAAAGTTCTCCTTCAGTAGTGTCTCCGTTAACTCCCCACCACTGATATGAGACTGACTAGCCTAGAGTGGCCAGTATCCTCCCACTGCAGCTTTTGTGCAAAGGACCACCTCAGCCCTCCTCCAGTCCTCTGGGACCCCTCCATCTCAATAAGGTGCTAAAAGCACTGCCAGAGGATGGCCAGCCCTTGCTTATTTCCTTTAGGACCCTTGGATGAATCGGTATCCAGTAAATATGTCTAAGCAATGTGCATGACCACACAATAGTATGACAATAACAGCGCAAGAAAAACAGTGCACATTACTTTTGCCACTGGTATACTTGCTGTAGGCTGTAGTGCCTATCGTGTTTCTGCTGTAGTGGGCTATAGTGCGACCTGGAGTTGGAATACATAGTTCGGTGGAGGGGCGGAGCCTCCTGCTACTTTGCCTCTGTTGGTAGTTGTTTTATCTGTTTCTCTGCTCCACAAACTGACTCTACTGACTCTAGGTCTCATCTCAAACCATACTTATTCTACATATATTTTCATACTGTATTTCTCACAGTCACCCCAGCCAACCCTATTTCAGCCTGTCCCACACACCCAGCCCTGTCGACGCTTCTGTAGGACTTACCTCCACCTCCTGGCCCTCCTGGCTTACTCCCAAGGCATGGCCACCAGGTATGAGCCTGGTTCCCACCAACAGAGTTAAGGGCATTTAGCATTGGGTACCATGGTCAGTGGTGGGGGTCTGTAGTGCAGGGGTGGTTTTATACTGCCACATCCCAACATTTTTCCAATTCCATCTCTTTCCCTAGGATGTTGACAATGTACTCAGGTACAAGTATGCATGCAGATGTGTGCTAGTGCCCATTGGCATTCTGCTCTTGTGCGCCAAGCCCCAGCTTGCACCAGCACCTGTAGTTATGCTGTGGTGGTAGCCAGCAGAGTCTCTTAGGTTGGGTGAGGTTCCTCAGGTAATATTAATCCGGTGCAAGGGAGTACCTTGGTCAGTGAATGTGGGGTTTGGGCACCATCATTCTGCTCAGCTGAGGTTGTCCTCCTTTACTTTCCACCCCTTCAAGGACCTCTCTTCTAATGGGTGTCATGCCATGTGTACACAGCCTTAATGATGCCGAGACGTCCTCCCTCCCTCACATCCCACTGCACTTCCCCTGTGGTCACCCAGAGGCGCGTACAGCAGGAAATCTGACTCCTCCCAGAGGAAAGGAACATCCACAGGGATGCTGTACTTTCTTCCTCTTGGCCAGACCCCAATAACCAAAGCATGCTCCCAACCCAGGTTGCTGGTGTCACGAGCAGGAGCACTACTGCTACACTACAGAGCTCGCCTGAGTCATGTTATTTTGAAACTTCCCATTTCATGCTTTTTGTTGGATTCTGCCATGCTGTCAAACTCTGTTTCCTGAGAGACAGTGAGCTCATGCTACCACAGATTAAAATTTCACACTTTACTGCTCTTCTCATTTCTGTCTCAACTCTTCCTATTCTTTAATTCTTCTGCTTTTTTTTTTCAGTCCTTACCAGCCTGGCTTCTGTGAATCACACTCTTCCACCACCTCCCTACTACATCTCACTGACTCCATTCTTAAAGAGACAGATCAGGGTCACGTCATGTCTGCTTTCTTTGTAGGCTTTGCAAAAGCTTTTGACACTGTCTCATTCCCTTCTTCAAACACACTGAGATGATTCAACTGCCCCTACGGTCAGTTGTTTCTGTCTGCACCTATGTGGCAGATCCCACTCTATCTCAGTTAGAGAGCCCTGTCTCCCTCCAGTCAAGTCTGGGATTCCAACCTTTGCCCCATCCTGGTCTCAACGTTCCTAAACAACTTTCCTAAGATCTGTACCTTCTCTAACATTCAGTTGCATGCGGATGATACAGAGTTTGCGCCTGGCTCTTCTGCTCCTGAGTTGATGGTGCAGCTTCAGCATGGCCGGTATTATTCAATGCTGGCTCCGCAACAACCAGATCACGCCAAAGCCAAAAGATAGCCTCCATAACCTTTAGCACCCAGCAGTGCCTGGCTGGCATTCAAACCTCTCTTGCCTTTACAACCCTGGATGGCTCCCAAATAAACGTCATCTTGACTTATCGGTCCACATCGATGTGATGGCTCCCAAATAGATGTCATCTTGACTTATCTGTCCACATTGACGCCATTCACATTAAGCTTCTTCCCAAGTTAGGACTAATTAGGAACAAAGCCTGCATCACTCCTCCTGCCAGGCATAAGACTATCTCAAACATGATCTTCCCTGCCTTTTATTTCATACTGATGGTCTACTGTGGTACCCCAGAAGCATACCTTGCCAGACTGGGCCCCTGTTCCATTCTTTCTATCATTTTGCACTGGACTGCCCTTCCTGCACTCATGACTGTTTCTTGTGTATCTCCCTCTCTTTTCCTTTTTTCCTTTGAAGGCCGCCCTCTTTTCACCATATTCTCTCAAATCTAAGTTTTGGTTTGGCTCAGTCCTCTGTTTTCTCATCTCCCTCCTGTCCTGTTCTCAACCATCATCCTATTCTCTCCACTCTGCTGATTCCGCTCCTTTCCCATTCCATGGGATAAACCTTTGCTGGTCAGTCTGCTTTCTCTCATAGGGTTCCACAAAGCTGGTCCTCCTTCCTCCCTCTATCTGCACTGCTTCCTCCCCATTCTCCTTGAAAATCCTATTGCAAACCCACCCTACTCATGTTTGCACCTGTGCAGAACTCTGTCTTCATCTCACCTTAACAGTAGTATTTATTTTAACTATCTGCACTGTTCTATCATTTGTATTATAAACTGCTGCTACATATTGTGTATGAATTTTCAGTTTGTGGTTAAATTACCTTGTAATAATACAGCCTTTAATTGCATTTGTAAGTCTGTCGCTCGCCCTGTTTAACACACCGACTTCTCCCTTTATTCAGTGCTCGGTTGGCTTTCCCTCAGGCCCATTGGGATTTCCTCATGAGTACCCTTATTGATAAGTCCCTCCATGACAGGTTTGTTCCTCTAACTAGACTCATTACTATTAAGAATGGTACACACAAACTAAGGTCCTCCTCTCAATGTCTCCTTTATTATCCCCAGACTGCCACCGAGATGGGTCAGAGAGCCATCTCCATCGCTCTCACAAGCTCTGGAATGGTCTACCGCCACGCTCCACTCACTAGGCACTCCCAACCTGTTCAAATTGCACTTAAAAGATACCCTTCTATCTGCCTCAGCTTGCAAGTGCCCTTCCTGACCTAGGGAGGGGCAGGGTTACAGTTAGTTGGCCTTCTCACCCTACCTGACTGAGGGTGCCAGTCCACTTGCTTCACAGGAGACTTTACTTCTCATTTCTATGGATGGGCTGTGTTTATCACCTCCACTTGTTTGTTCTTCCTGTTGCACTGACTCATCTGATGGAACTGTCTGACCACCAATACTGCCTCCAACTCTGTACTTGTTGTTACTTACGCACTGTATGCTGAATCTCATGTACTGTACTGTATTCCATGTACTGTATGAATGTGCTCTCTAGATGGCCGGGATGTTTCTGAAATGGTCCCTGGGACCAGTGTACCTTCTCGGTTATCACATAATGTATTTTTTTTTATTCTCATGTTTATTCCTCCTCTCCGCCCTCAGCTCTGGTCTCCTTGGGAGACACCAGGAGTCATCCTCTGTGGTTCACCCTGCCTGGACAATCCTCCTTCACCCATGTAGCCTCGGTTTACCCTCGGCGGGAGAGGTGGGCCCCTAACACCCGAGCAGTCAGTAGCGTCGGGAGGGAGGGTGCCAGGTGGTGGCCGCAGATCAAGGCAAGCTCTGGTGCTCCGCCTCCGCCCAGAGCTGAAGGGTGTTTTTCCTTATTTCCTGGGGAGTGGCTGGGCGCCTGACATCAAGGCATGTTACCGACATCTGCCACTCTCCCGCTCCTTCTTTGCATCATCAGCTTGCTGCATCTCCGGCCTCCGCCAGAGGGCAACCGAGCACCGACTCAGGACCCTGTCCCTCCTGGGAGAGAAGAGCTGTCCTCCAGACGCTCAATCCCTCCCTCCCTGCCGACCCCAGCAACACGGGCTGTTCCCGAACCGGGTTGCCAGCGTGGCGCGGTGTGGCGTCCAGCACCTCAACCCTCAGCGCCACTGGGCCGACTATATAATGTATTTTAACTGTTGCACCATTCCCACGGCCTACATTAGAAACTGCTGCTATTCAGTGTATAGAAATTTCAGCTGTTAAATTGATGTGTATGTTTGCCCATGTACCCTCCTCCAAGACTCCTCAGGAAACAAAAGTCAGATTTGGGTACAGGGATCCACCTGGAAAACTGACACAGGGCACACCTGGAACATTCGACGGGGGAGGGCCCAGGATGACACACTCGTATCAGTATTCCCTTCAGTGCGATACATTAGAAAATGGGCTTTTTATTTCCTGGGCTCTGACTGGCTGGTACCCATGCTGGGGGTACATTAACTTTCAATAAACACCCAGGAAATAAAAAGTACATCTCATAGTCAGAGAATGTGCACAAGGACAGTGGTGCTCAACCAGTAGGTAGCAACTGTCTTGTCTGTATGTAACCCCTGTTACCCGGGTTACAAGAATCCCAATTAGACCTAGTGGTAGGCAGGGTAGGCAGCTTGTGAAACTCCTGTTAAATGGATTTCACACTGTCTCACTCTGTTCTCAGTCTCAGCTGAGACTGAGGGATGACATCATTTAGAACTGTCACAGCTGCATAAGCCACACTGGAATGTTGCAGTTGGAGGTTAGAGTAGAACGCTGGGGAATTTGAAGTCAGTTCTGTTGCAGTCTGTAGTAGAGGAAGGAGGTGCTCTGCTGTAAGCAGGCCCTCAGAGCTCTAAGTTCTGTCAAAGAACTATATTTTTGTATAGGTGTGTGTTCTCACCTGAAGAGGAACACAAGAAGAGCCCAGTGAAGTGGTAGAAATCGCTTCAGTGGTTCAGGGCCCCATCCCTGCGGGGATGGGGAAGGAATCAGCCTGCTTCCAGGAGCAACCCCGGTCAGGCTAGGGAAAAAGAAGCTGCCTGAGTTAAGTTCGTGCTGAGGCACCAGAAGTTCTGGATGAGATTTCTTTGAGGAGAAAACGCCTGTGGGGCACCTGCAACCAAGGGTGAGTTCGCTCTGCTAAAGGGCCAATGAGTTTTCACCTGAAACAAGATGAAACTAAAGTGACTGTTACTGTGGGGTCAGGAAAAGACAGCCAAGTTCAGTTTGGAAGATGTGGGATTGGACTGCTTAACTCTGTGGGGGGTCTAGAGTAATGGACACAGCCACTTATTAAGTATGTTCAAGTTTAGCACAAATGGGATGTAAAGACAGTAGATTTAATGTGAATACATTTAAAGAGAATCTACACAGGAAAGTATTTTAAAGGATGAGTGTTACAGTCCAGAGAAATGGCCGGGTATGAATTATGGGAGGCGAGGTGGAGACCCCCGCCATCAGTAGTAACCAAATTCACCTCTACGGGTTTGCTTTGGGACACCTGTTGCTTTCTCTCAGGTACTTGGCCAGTGCCTGAGGAAAGTACCCAGACGTGGATTGATGAGGAAGATTCCCTGATGGAGCCAGAAGTGCCCATAGGTGGTATAGGGAGCCACCAGTAAATGTTTCCATGCTATATGGAAAGTGTCCAAAGGGCTGGCAAGGGAGCCATGCCAGAGAAAACCCAGAGCAGCTGCATGTTCGCTGTGTGCCCAGTGTGTTTAGAGCCTGAGGGCTAAAGTGATTAAGGATGTGTTCTGATCTCCATAAATTTGCATTACCAGGAGTGTAGCCCGTGGAGTCCATCTATGCTTTGTTATTCTGTTGGATGTGAATAAAAGCCACACTTTAGAATCCCACTTCTGGTACTGGACATTACAGTTATTCTTCCTGTGTCTGGAGTTACTTGGGTGCCCTGTTACAGAGTAGCCAAATCTAGCCAACCTAGTGACATATTTCTCCTCTAACCGAGCCACCAGGTAGTGCTGTCAAGATGGAAACGCATACCTGGGTGGGGTTACATGAAGAACTGTGGCACTTACACCCCAACTATAAAAGGACACGAGCTTGTTTATAGTACTAAAGAGTTTCTTACTTATTAATACATGAAAATTAAACACCAGAGGTGTGAGTGCCACAGTTCTACAAACAAATAAAAGTACCGGTCTGTCATGCCCCAATACTAAACTAGCATCCTTGAGCAAGTTTAGATTTTAAACACAACAGCTGCCATTTTGTCATGCTCAAGATAACAGAGGAAAGAGCCTAGTCAGCTGGACGTGAAAAAAAAAAAAACGATATCCCTAGCACCAGCACTATCCCCTAAACTGCCCTTTTCACTATTAATACAAATATTGTATGCCCATTGGCACTTCTGTAAAATGCCTTCTGTTCTGCTAAGGACCAATCCCTGTATACCACTATCCTTGCTGCCGATTGCCAACCAGCGGAGGGGACCCACAGACCACCTTTTGTTTAAATTCTGCTCCCTTCACAACATCCAACAGAATACAGAGTTTTAAAAAGATACTTGTTATGTTCATTCCTTAGCGCTGGACACTCACGGTCACATGCTGTACTTGAAAGCAGATGGCAGCTCGTTTTCAAACTTCCAGTCGATTGCAATCAAGATCGAAATCTGTGTGGTTGCAATACAAAAAAAAAACACTCACAGCAACACAGTACCTCTCTTAAAAGCACAGAACCACCGAACCAGTACAGCCACTGCAGAAACGACAAGTCAAGTTGGTGGTGGTGGTGGTGGTGGTGTGGTGGGGCCTCAACAAAAGAAGCAGTGAAGACAAGGTGCCATTAACCAGTCATACAAACAACTGTAAATGGCAACAGTGCCTCTACTGGCAGTATGCCACGTAAAGTAGTAGGGAACTACTTTACAACAAAACTGACTTTTCAGTGCTTTTTTAAATTTTTTTTTTTTAAATAGTAGATAAGAACTTATTACCTATAGCCCAATTTCTAAGTGCAATAATACCAAACAGGTGGGCGGCATGGCTATACCAGACCTTCCAGGGCTCTCATCACGCCTCATGGTCTGATATAGCCCAACACCATCTAGCCTATTGGGTATTATTGCTTACCTAGCTCTGTGTTTGCATGTTACATTTACTTAACAGGGTCCATTTTGTTAAAAATAGATGATTATTAGCCCTCCCAGTGGCACTGAGGGTTAAGCGCTGAACGCATACACCTCGTGCCATGCCAGCGACCTGTGTTCGCAACGAGCACGGGCGCTCTTGAGTTGTCAGGAGGGAGAAGGATCAAGCATCCAAGGACTGCTCTCTTCGCGGGAGGTGGGGCTTCAGTAGTGCTTACGCTGGGCTCCTAGCTGAGGCTGGGGCGGCTCACCGATGCTGCCAGCGTGGGTCAGAGGTGGGTCAGGTGCCTGACAGGATGCCCACAGGAGCGTAAGCACTACCGCACGGCATCACTGCATGCTCTGCCTCTGAGGGGTTGCACACCGAGAAGAGAAAGAATGCTCTGGCAGGATGAAGGAGGTGCCTCACAGGATCTGCCTCCTGAATCTGCCAGGCGCTGGCTCTTACAGAATCTGGTCTTTGGTAGGTTTAGGTGCCCTTGGTCCCGCCCGGGGTGGAGGGCCTGGGGGTATTGGTTGGAGCTGGCTGCTGGACCTAGGGGATGGGAGAGGCGCTTCCCTCCTGGGCCGTGAGCACGAGTATAACGTGACAATTAAAAAAATAAAAAACAGATGATTAAAAACTATGATCCTCAGAGTTTAGAAGGTGGTCAGGTACCCAACAGAGGGGCCCACCTGGAAATTCCAGGTATCATGGTGGCCAGTCCGACTCTGGGAAACAAGCTGTTTACAGTTTAGTAGGCCTTTATTGGTATAACTCTTTCAATATCTCAATATTTCAATAGCTTGACTCCCTCAGTGACACCAACAAAGCTCTGGACCTATTTATCAAACGCTTCAACGAAGCCAGTGACATCTATGCACCAGTGAAAAGATGAAGGTCAAAGGAGACCAACCCCTGGGTTACTACTGACCTTTAACTCTACTCAACACAGAGACCACCTCTGAGCATTATTGTGCTCGTGCAACTCGACGCTAAGTAAACATACACAATTATACAAAGCAGCCAGAAATGATTGCACTCGAAAATATGGAATGCTAAACGCAGCTATTACAAAGAGGCTCTGACCAACTCTTGGGGCCAGGGAAAAATTCTGGAACAACATGAAAGAACTCACAGGCAAGGATCCTAAAGCACCACCCACTATGCTCAACCTTCATGGCACTCCTACACTGACCTAGGTACCATCACCAGCACTTTTAATAATGCATTTACAAACCTGGACAGTGTCCTTCCACCAAATTTTTCGACGACTTCCTCCAGCTCCCCCCAAGTTACCCCAACTAAAACGTACAACCCCAAAAGTTTTTTAAAGAGGTCCCACCAAAAGTAGCTAGAGAATACATTCAAAAGGCCATCGGCAAACAAGGGTTCAGTGGCGACTCCTTGACCTGAAACTGCTGGCACAAGTCCTCGATGAAATCTTAGAACCTTTACAAAGATCTTCAATCTCGCTTAGATTGGGCCATTTCCCTCTCTGGAAGAAAGCCACTGTCACATCAGTTCACAAAAGTGGAGATAGGACTTTCCACACCAATTACAGACCTACCTCACTCCTCCCCCGCTATCTAAAGCGCTGGAGCCAATAGTGAGGACCAACTAGTTGAATTCCTGGATAAGTACAATGTACAGTGCCCAGAGCAGCACGGCTTCCAGAAAAGGGCACAGCACCACCACTGCACTACTGGAATTTACAACCTTCATCCATGCCACACTTGACAAAGGGAATTGTGGAGGGCAGTATTTATAGACCTTATCAAGGCATTCGACATAGTTAATCACCTCCTACTGTTCAAGCAACCGTCCTCCATTGGGATCTCCAGCGATGCCCTTCCATGGTTCACCAGCTACCTTGATAATCGGATCCAACGTGTAAGGATTGCAGGGATCTCTTCGGATGAGAAACCGGTCTCCTGAGTCCCCAGGGTCTATTCCGGGCCCTCTACTCTTCTTCCTCTTCATCAACAATCTCCCTGTGCCTGCCACCAAAGAATATTACTATCACATGAGCGGTGCTGTCCTGTTTTCCAGCCACCATGACATTACAGTCCTTGAATCCCAGCTGCAGCTCGACTTCAAGCATCGAAGACTGGTTCAGTTCTCATAAACTTGTCCTGAACCACAGCAAGACAAAAGCCATGTCCTTCTGTAACTGACAGAGCAGGCCAACTCTCTGTCCCTCACCATCAAGAACCTTGCTGGGAACCCACTCGAACATATCAAGGAGTTCAAGTACCTGGTATTACCCTGGATAGTACCCTCTCCTACACTTGGCATATTGACACTGTTGCCAAGACTGCCAATATGGATTGGACTACTACACAAACACAAGCACTATATGCTCATGGATGCCCTTAAACTAGCTCATCTACAGCTCTGTCACCTCTATCATTGACTACTGCCTTGCCATCTCTGGCTCTGCCTCAACAAGTGCCCTCCGCACTGGATCTCAGTTTCTCTCAACAAAGCCTGTAGACTACTAACGGTGCGGCCCGACAAACTCACACTTGTGACCTCTATGCACAGGCCAGCTGGCTACCCCTACTCAGCAGAATACAATACCAGACCTGCTTACTTACCAAAAGATTCTCCTCAGTCTCATGCCACCTGGTATTAGCTCACTCCTTACTACCTACAGTGGCACTCAACAAACCACGTGGTGCCCAATCTCTAACTTTTCAGGTTCCCAGATGCCGTACCTCCATGGGTCAGTGGTCCTTTATCTATAGAGCTCCTCAATGGTTCAATTCCTCAATAAAGAAGCACTTTCCTCTACTACACTTGGACCCTTCAAAAGGAATCTCAAACTTTACCTCACCTCTACCACTCAATGTGACTGCTTCTCTGAACAGAGATCTCTCTAAACACCTCCCAGCTCACTCATGTCTCACAGCCTGCCTTTTCCCCAGTCTCATTCCCTCTGGCACCAGGCCTTCCTTGTTACTCCTTTCATGCTTGCATCTCCACTGGTACAAGACATTTTCCACCACCATCAGACAGTGGCCCATTAGCCTGCCAACTTCCTCTCCCAGTTGCACGCCTGCAATACTAACTGCCTATGGTGCCCTCTGTCTCTTATTGTTACCACAGCCAGCTGCCTACCTAAGCTGCTCGTTATACAAATATTATCTCAAAGTATGTTATAACTGGGATCTTTATTTTTCTTTTAGTTGTTTTGGTTGTTTATTGTGCATTCTTTTACTACCTCTGTATGTATGTTGACCTCATCCTTTGACGTGGAACCTTTGTAAACAAGCAGTTTCTGCTCAAAGGTATTTGAAATCAGAATTTAATAAATAAATAAATAAAATAAATAAATAATTTTCCTGCAGCCAAGACAAACACAATCAATTCATGGATGATAAAAATAATAAAATACAAAAAAATATGAAGCAATCATTCACAAAGGGTGCCAAGCTCCAGAATGAAAATGAATTCAGTCAAAAAGTCCGACTGGGCTGAAGAACCAAAGTCTTACTGGACTGAAGTCAGAACCAATCAGGATGTTTACTGCACATTGTGGAGGCTAACAGAAATAAACACTGTAACAGTGACTGAGCCGCAAAATGCTGCAAAAACGAACAATCAGAGGTATAGATTCAGAAAATATAATATTGAAAACCACAAAACAAATGCTGCTTGTCTTTAACAGGGCATAACTAGATCCCAACTGTTCTTAGATAATCATAACGTTTACCAACCACAAAATCGGAATACCACTAGAGAAAGACATATCACAAAGAGTTAAAGTGTCTAAATTAAACAAAAAAACAACAACAAACCCTGTTATTCTGGGAATCCCACGGATACAGCAGACATTCTATAGATTGCTTAAATACAACCATTATTTAGTGTAGACCTTGCTCAGTAACTCGTTGCAAGAGAACAATGACAGCAGCATTCTACACTGAATAGCAAACATATCGCATATGCCGATGCCTGTTTGATAATTCTACCATGACAAACATTACAGCGACTGGTCCGCGGTAATGTCAGTGCGAGGATCCTGGCACTGCTTTCAGGGGTCTTGCACCTTCCCGAATCAACTCTGACTCAGAGTTCATTATTTAGGTTATGGGGTGCAGGGCAGAGCCCTGCAAGAAAACAGAGGTTTCGATAGAATGACTTTATGTCGACCGCAACTGCAGTCGACATAAAGTTGTCACTGTAATGTCGCTTCGAAATGAATTTGCTCTAACCGGTGTCACGATCCATCATATTTTAAGCTACCTCATACAATATTCTCTATATGTGAGTATAGTCCTGCAATGCATACTCAACAAGTCAGAATCTATGAGAATGATTCAGGTACAGGGAAGGTTCTGGAAGCAAAATCCAATGCAGCGAGAATATCCAGAACTGGAAGGGAGAAGCCAGAGAAGGCGAGGGGCAGCAATGTCAGCACCCAGGGTGGGGCTGATCAACGAACAGACTCGAAAGACCGTTAGGCCTATTCTGCTGGCATTTTAGTATGTTAGTATGTTAATATAGCACAGTGTATACCATGCTCAGAGTTGTATATGTCATATTATGCTATTGTGTTACACTCATGATCATGACCTATATTGACGAATTAATGTCATGTACCTGTTTAAAGAAAAAACTCAATAATAATATATAACTCTGGCTATCTCCTGCCCCTAGACTCTCCCTGTGGGGCCTAACCTATCAGACTACTTCAGATCGCGACAATGTCCAGCTGGACAGTGCCTACTCCCCCCTCCACTTCCCAACCCTCTCTCCCGCCCTGACCACTTACCCCACAGCACACTCATCTACATACAACACCAGACAACACCAGTCACCTTAATGGCTATGCCCGGCTCATTCGTAGTTTCAGTTGCATGTCACTGTTTACTCCTCTACCTATTACAGCAATGTATGACTGGGGTATGTTCTCCTTGTAAGGCATGTATAACCATTGAATCTATTATTATTTTTGAACTAAGTAACACTGTTTGTATCCTGAACTCTGTATCACTATGTGACAAGATGTTTTGTAAACGAGTCTCTGACTCAAAGGTTGTAAATCCGATATGTACAATAAATAAATAAATAGTAGGGCTGGCCCAGTTACAAGGAGGGTAGAAGCACTGGATTCCACATCTGCTGTCACACTGGCAACCTGGGTTCAAGACTGAGCCTGGATTGTTGGGGACTGGCTGGGGAGAGATGACTGAATGTCCCAAAGGATGCTCTCCTCCTCCTCCGGAAAGGGAAGGAGGGCAGTCATGGCCTAGTGCAATACTGCCACCTGGGTGACCAGAGGTGGCAGATGCTCTGAGAGGCTTCCTGGGTGGGGATGCCACTGTGTACTACCCCAAAGCCGACATCCCAGGATATAAAACCCAGAGGGAAAACTCCAAACAGAGCAATGATGACAGATCCGACCCCTCACAGGCTCTGCACTGGTAACAGACCCTGTCTCCATAGACTGTATCTGTTCTCTGGCAGGAAGATGGGACCTTCCAACCCCACCCCATGGGGGCCATGGGGAAGAATGGAAATGGAGGCCGAGCTAAATCCCTGAGATACTGGGTGACGTAGCTGAGAGGGCCGGACCAGGATAATAGGGCTTGTACCATGAAAGCATTAACAAATTAACAAAAAAAAATTTAAGTGCAAGTGCTGGCCCATCAGCAGCAATGCAGCTACTACTGACGTCGGTGACTTGAGATTGGAAATATTTCGGGTTGTCTTGGGCTGGCCAGGGAGAGGAGGATCAAGCATTCCAGAGGATGCCACTCCTCCAGGAGGGAGTCATCTGCTCCCCATTGCAGGGAGCACAACCTAGGGGTGCCAGGTGGCCCATGGCGGTTTGGGATGGCACTGGATGGGAGATGCACTGGAGCTTTGCAGTACACAGTCCCACTGTGCGCATTACTGCGTTCTTGGCCCAGCATCTCGGACAAGGACCAAAACCCTGGGAAGAAAAGCAGCTATGGCAGTATGAAACCTCGTTCTCTGTCACGCTCTGCACCACTGACTGGACCTGGACCTCAGAGCTGGATTTGGTCTCCACTGGGGACTCTGCTTCCTCTTGGCTTTGGTGGCGCAGGTATGTCCAAGAGAAGGCAGGTGACAGGGCTGTGAGGTGACAGTTTGATGAGGCTGTTAGCTGAGAAAGAGTATAACGACTAATTTTAAAGTTTTTTGTTTTACTTTCTATTTTGCCCTTATTTCTCCTCGACAGTTTGATCCTCCTTTCACCTGCCCAAGCCTTTCTGCCCGCCACAGAAGTCCTCCTATATCCCAACCAGCCACTGCAGGTGGGTCCCCCGTTCCCCAAGCCAGAAGAGGATACTTTACTCGATGGTCAAGTGTGCCTCCACGTCCACTCACCAGGCAACCAGGTGCATGCCAGTAAGGAGGCCACCCAGAGGGACCACTTGTTCCTTCCTGTGTGACATGCCCTCCGTGTGCACACAGGGGTAGTCATGCAGGAAAAGAAGGTCCCCCAAGGCAGGAGGTGTCCAGAGAAATGCCAGAACCCCACCTCACGGTCAGCACCACACATCCCGGACTTGGGGCACAGACCTGGGTCGACTGGATGGCAAAGCGGTAGCTCTACTGCTGCGCTAGCCGGCAGTCAATTAAAAAAAAAAGAAGTTTTAAAGACACTGTTGATCCACCAGGTAGTGCAGGGACACGGTGCGGGAGAGGACTCAGGACCTGGGTCGGGCTGGCCCAGGGCTACTGAAGGCTCTGCTGTGTGGCAGTGTTCCCAGTTTAGGGAGGGGTCCAGGTTCTGCTTCTCTGGTGACCACTGCACAGGGCCAGGGAGCTTGCTACTCTGCAGGAAACATCTGCAGTATGTGAGGCGGGATGTGGGTTCGCCCAACATCAGGGAGGTTGGTGAGGAGAAAACAGAAATTGAAGCCAGTGTGTGTGAAGCCTGGCCCATTCTCCAGCAGTGCCACCCAGGTCTGGCGATATCTACATGAGGATAATGGGGGCATACTTCCCTTTATGGCCCTGCCACGGGGGTAGGGTGGGGTGGGCAATCTATGAGGGATTCGCTGCCAGTCCTGGGGAAGGCATGCACTGGTTGAGAGTTGGCTGGGGATGATGCAAGGCTGGCTCTACGGGAGAAAAAGCTCTTATAGGAAAAAGCCAAACAAGGTTTAAAAAGTAGTCAGCTGTTACTTTTATAGCCAAAGTACTTTTTCTTGTCCTGTTGCCAAGAGGAAGAGTTTCAGCCTGCCAGTATTAGGTGTAAAACAAATGAAGAAAGTACACAAAATAGAAGGTCAAACAGATTTAATTATTTATTTATATATTTTTTTAACTTGCTCTTTATACTCCCCTGCCCGCAGCACTCCCACTATTCAGGAGACACCTGTGGCCTTCTAGAGACCTCGCCCTCTTAACTGGAGCCCAGTGCAGTCCATCCCCATGTAGCCCGTGGCTGTGTCCTCAGCCGGCACGGTAGGTGCACCTCAAGTCCTTCTTGTTCTCGCTGGATGTTGGTAACGGTCAGGCAAGGGCACTGGGATCGGGGCCTGGTGCTCCATCTACCGGGAGCCATGGGTGTTTTCCCATTTTCTTTGGGAGTGGTGCATGCTCCAATGTCAAGGCGCTCCACCGATGTCTTCCACTCCCAACCCTCTCTTTATGCTCATGCACTTGCTATGCCTCCGGCTTCCACCAGAGGCCAGTCAGGTGCCGAGCATGTACCCACCTCCCTCCCAGAAAAGGATTCCCAGGAAAGGAGAGGAGAGCTATCCTTCAGACGCTCAATCTTTTCCTCCCTGACGACCCCCGATGGCCCGGCTTTCTGTTCTAAACCCAGCTTGCCAGCATGGCGAGATGTGGCATCCAGCGCCTCAACCTTCAGCGCCACTGGGCGGCCTCAAACAGATTTAATTTAAACAATGAAAGTGCAGCAGTAAGCGATTTATGAAAAGCTCAGAAAGCTAAAACCAGCACTAGGTGTGATGTCTGGAACAGTAGTCTCCCTGGAGACTGACACAGCTATTTAGTGTCGGACAAATCAGGTAGCCAGGTGGCCAAGCCACTGAAACAAAATTGGTTTGGCTACCACATTTTTAAGATTAGTGTCCAAACTGAGCACCAGCTCATGAACTGATTTGTCCCACCCTGGTTCTATTCCCCTTCATACCTCATCAGCGTTGTGACCTTGCTGATTCTAATGTCATGACTGACCAAAATGCAATCACCTCCTGTCACAGTGGTCACCAGTGACAGAAAGATGATGATGATGGCAGAAAAGACAGACAGTTCATCTAGTCTGCCCATATTATCCCATCTTACCCGGCACATATTGTCTCTGTGGTGTTTACGTTTGTCCCATTTCCTTTTGTTCTTCATGCTTCCACTCCTTCATCCCACTGAGTAGCTACTATACCCTTAGCTATAGCAAAACTGTGCTTGAAACTGTTTATGGTTGTGGAGGGTTGTGGGATAACAGATGGACCAGACATCGAACTTCAGGTTCAACATATAATCTCTGTGTGATGCTTATTCACAATACAGGAAATAAGCTTCTGCAATGCCATTTTCCTTCTTCAGTACATCAGTTTGTAGCAACAGACTGTGTATGTTCTTTCTCTGCACTTAATCAGCATTTACTGACACTGATCTCTGATCTAACCACTTTTCTGTGAAAATCCTTCATCCCTCTGTGGGCCCTGTTTGCTTGGGTAGTGGGGGCTCAAAAGAAAAAAACAAAAAACAAGCTAACAACAAAGAAACTCAGTGCAGAAACACTGAAACATGGGTTACCCAAAGGGCACTGGCAACAAATCAAGTTTCAAAGAAATACAACATCATAATATGTCCATAATGCAAAGCATCATGGGATATATGCAAATCACTATGCCATTTCAGACTTGTTCAGTTTACAGCCATTTACATGCATTTTAAATAGCACAACTAACTTAATTTCTGTAATAGTCACCTAGTACTTTTACCATTATCAAAAACACCTAATGTCATGGTATTTTCAACATGTATAGGTTTCATAAACATAAGATATATAGATCAAGGTATTTTCTGACATAGTGCTACTACATACTAAATCCAACAATGATGAACACAACCTGTTTTACATATGTTTGGAGGTCATCACAATAACCTCCATGTATGAGGACCTGAGAGGAAAAGGCAAATTAAAGAGGACACTATAGCATAGTCAAGAAAGGGAAGGGGTGCCCATAGGTGGCAAACCTTATGGACTACAAACTGTAAAGGATAGATTAGGCTAAGAAATAGAAGAACTGTTACAACAGATTTAAGAAAAGATCGATCCTCAAGAGTGGCAGGAGCTCCCTGTCACACGGTCCTGACACCGCACCCTCTGCCAGCAGGCCATTCCATGACTCACCACTCCTTCTGTAAAACAATATTGCCTTACATCCTTTTCAAATCTCACCTCACCCATTAACCTCCACTTGTAACCAATTCTCCTAGCTTCTGTGTTCCTTGCTAATAGGTCTTCACAGTTCACCTTGTTTATTCCTTTTAGGAACATGGCGGTGTCTATTATATCCACCTTCTCTCGCCTGGTTTTGAGTGAATACATGTTCTGTGCCTTTAGCCGATCCTCATGGGATATACCCTCCTGGCCCTGAATCATCTTGGTCACCCTCGTTGTACTGTCTTCAGCCTGTCCCTGTCCTTGTTTAGGTGGAGACTCCAGAAATGGGTACAGTACTCCAGATGTGACCTTACCAGTGACCTATACAGAGGTAAAATACCTCCTGCTTTCTACTCATCGAACCCTCTCCCAATGCATCTTAGCATCCTGTCAGCCTGGTTGAAAGCCTTGTTACGTTGGATGGCTTGTTAAGGAAATCGCCAATGATACTCCTAGGCCCCTTTGCTTTGATGTTCTGTCCATCTGAACTCCTCCCATCCAATATTCTCTTATGTTTTTTTTGTTCTCTAAGTGCATGACTTCCGCACTTCTTGACGCTGAATTTCAGTTGGCAGACTTTGGACCAATCTTTCAGCCTTTGCAGGACTCTCTGCAACTCCTTACCCATACAATGTCAACCCCACCACGGTTTTGTGTCATCTGTGAATAGACACAACCTGCTCCTGGATACTAGCAAGTTGTGTCACTGCTGAACATATTGAAGAGGACTGGGCCATGACAGATCTAACTTCTTCAGGAGGCCATTATCACAAGATTTGTTTCCTGTATTGCTGCATGCCAAAGAAGAAATATGACTGCATCAATAAAGTCAAAACTTGGCATTTAGAAGGCCATGAGAAGTCCTCTTCAATATATTCAGCAGTGACATACAACATAGTGTCCAAACCACTAGTTTGTTGTTTGCTGTGTTGTCCTCTTTGTGACGAGAGGTACCTTTGTAAATGAGCCTCTGGCTCAAAGGTTGTTAAACTGATGTTCCAATAAATAAATAAATAAAAAAGGATATCAGTGTGCAGATAGTTGTGCACTTGTGAATATACTTAACGAAAGAAATAGAACACAATGAAACAAATCTTGGGACAAGCAGACTCCTGAAGAAGTCTATGAACATTAAGCAAAATGTTGGGGTATACACATTACTAAATGATGAAGTAAAAGTTTGTAAGAATTATTGGATGAGAAGGTGTAATTTGTGCCCCTCCCTTTCATTCAGTTTTCACTGTTGCAGCACCTGTTTTTTTTGTTTTTAACTCCGTTTATGGCTCTGCCTTAACCTGAACTCTCTCCAGATGGACACATGGTTTGAAGCCAGATCCCACCCGTCCAAGTCCTCCATTCGACTCCTTTGGAGGCCAATTCTCCATCCACTCAGCCCGCCACCCAACCCCCAGCTCTGAGTCCCCGAGGTGGGACCGCCATTACCCCTTTCTGGCACTCTATCTTACAATCTAGAAAAGCAGCCAGGCAGGGAGGAGAACAGAGAGGCGAGTGGAGAGACCTGACACTGGGCATGGTGGGCAGCCCCGACCATCCTTCGCCTATCAGGAGGCAGGGATTTTACTTACTTTCTCCACTGGCATGGCATGCAATGGATGCCAGCGTGGACTGCCCACAGACATCCTGCCAATGCCAAGCCCTCTACAGAACCATGTTAGTGAATGAAATGCACCCAGCCTCCACTGGGAGCAGCTACGGAGCACAGTATACCCTGGATCCCACCCCAGGAGAAGAAAGCAGTCCTCCGGATGCTCAATCTTCTCCTTCCCGACTCCCGATGGCCCTGGCTCGCTCCTCAACCCAGGTCACCAGCGGTGCAAGGTGTGGCATCCAGCGCAACCTCAGCGCACCGGGCTGGCTAGCACCGGAGGTTGGCAACATTAGAAATCATTTCAAAGAGACATACCATTTCCTGCAGTTTCTCCTTTCAGGGACTGAAAAACCCACGACAGATCCATGGGATACTCCACTGGTGGCCTCCTTCCACTGATCAATCCCATTTACCACAGTTCTCTGCTGCTTCCTCCAACCAAATTCCTACCCACTTTACTATTTCCCTAGGTATACCCAGATCATCCATCTTCTTCCATAGCCTTCTGTGTGTCACTGAGTTGAATGCCTTGCTGAAGTCAGTATACTAAGTCTATAGACAGACTCACACTGTTGATGAGGTAAGAAGAAGAATAGCAAAGATATGCCAGCTTCAAGGATAGTACCATTCCATGACTCACACAACAGTTTCAGGTAGAAAACGCTTTTGCAGGTGCCAACAAGCATACAAACATAGGCACCACGGCAGAGAAAGGCCAATGGCCCATCCAGTCTGCCTGTAACACCCTATTATACCCCAAGAAATGTTGTCAATACAGGGCTTTCGTCTACACTATCCACCTCTCTGCTCCATCTCACTACTACCCCTTGAGTAATTACTAAACCCTTAACTCTGTCCCAGTCATGCTTGAAACCAATAATGGTTTGGCACCCAGCACCTCTGCTGGTAGACTGTTCCATGGCTCAACCACTCTCTGTAAAATAAAAGTTTATCACATCCCTCCAGACCCCCCACCACCAGCTTCCACTCATGTCCCCAAATCCTAGATTGACTTGTTCTCCTTTGAATAGTTCCTCACAGTTCACCTTGTTCATTCCTTGCAGGAACTATCACCCTCTCTCGTCCTGGCCTTGAGCAAGTATATGTTCAGTGCCCTAAGCCAATCCGCAAGATCTGCCCTGCTGGCCCTGAGTCCTTTTGGTTATCCTACACTGCACTATTTCCAGACGGTCTTTGTCCTTCCTTAGATGAGGACTCCAGAACTACATACAAACATAGAAACATAGACTTTGATGGCAGATAAGGACAGCTTGGCCCACCTAGTCTGCCCATTTCCCTACCTACAGGATAAATGCAGAACCTACTTAACCAACAGCCTATTTCTTCCTACCCCCCACAAGAACTGCCTTATGTCTGTCCCATGCATTCCCAGTTTTAGACCCTACAACCTCCTCAGGAAGGCTGTTCCACGCGCCCACCACCCTCTCTGTGAAAAATACTCTCACATTGCCCCGAGCCGTCCCCTCTATCTTCAGATTGTGTCCTCTTGTTCTTGCACATCTCTTTTCTGAAAGATGCTACCCTCTTGGACTTTGTTGATTCCACTGAGGTACTTAAAAGTTTCTACCATATCCCCCCTTCTTTCCTAAAGGGTATACATATTAAGCTCCCTTTAGTCTCTCCTCATATGGCTCTCTGCAGACCCTGCACCATTTTAGTTGCCCTCATCTGGACTGCCTCATCCTGTCTATGTCCTTGCAGAGATGGGGTCTCCAGAACTGGACGTAGTACTCCAGATGGGGTCTCACCAACTGTCTGTACAGAGGGATGACAACTTCCTGTTTTCTGCTGGTGATGCCTCTCCTGTACATCCCAGTATCCCTGGACTGAGCCACAGCAACAGAGACCCAGGAGCTGCGCCTGGGACCAGGTTTGATACCCAGTCCCAGACATTTTATTTTTCCAAATTGTGCTCTCCCAAGGTAACCCCCCAGAGTTGAGAATCCTTGGGGGCACAGCCCTTAACGGGGTGTGGGGCAGAGCCTCCCACAGAAAAAAGACTTATGTTTATGTACAGAATCAGCTGTGTTGGCAGCGCCGATTTTGCTATGCAAACACAATGTCTTGCAACATATGACCCTATGCCCATCTGACTCCATTTACTACTACCTCTGCTGTCTCCCTTCCAACTAACTTGCCACCCATTTAACTATTTCCTTTGCTGCACCCAGATCCTACCTTATTCAGCAAACATCTTTGAGGCACAGCGCAAATACCTAGGTGTCAACGTGGCTCAGTTGGTAGCACATCTGCCTCTGGACCAGAAGGTTGTGGTTCTCATCCCCACTGGGATTGGACTTGCACCTAAAATGCTGGTATCCAAGTGCAGTATTAGTTGGTGCTATACTGCTGGCATGTGCCTTCCTTTGAATCGGACTTTAAATTGAGGTCCCTTTTACCCATTCTGGTGATGTCCTGATGGGTGTCCAGGTGGAAGTAAAAGAACCCAGGGCACTCTTCGCAAAGAGTAGGGGACATTCCAGTGTCTGGCCAACATTCCCTTCCCATAAACCAGTTCATGCAATTGTTCAGGCTGTGTGTGGGTGTCGATGTGCGATATGGCTGCCACTACACATTCAGTTACTTCACTACCAGTCTAGCACTGCTTGTAAAGCCCTTGGGATACACTGTGTATGAAAAGTGCTATATAACTGCTGATTCTTTGTTTTCTTCTTGCTGAAGTTGAAGTCGAGTAGATCCACTGTATAACCTGTACCTGTTGTCCTAGTCATCCACTCAAAGAATACTATTAGGTTTGTCCGACAGGACCTCCTGCCACAAACCCTGCTGTTTACTATCCTAGATCCGTTTTTCTCCCGGTATTCCATTAGGTCCTCTTTGACTAGTGTCTCTATCAGTTTACCCACAATGGAAGTAGAGATGTTGTGAAGTTTTAATCCACTGGTGAAGCTGGTGCAAATCTGTTGAAATTCGCAATTTGTAAAATTTCTAATTTTGCAGCAGACTATCAACTTTGCCATGGAATTTTGATTTTTAAACATACTAAAATTAACAAAACTTCCTCCTCGCTGTGCTGTAAAAGCACACCCTACCTGAAAACATTAAATTCACTTTACCAGCATAACGCTCTGTGGTGATTTGCATATGCAGCCCATGATGTTTGTATTGTGTGGGCATGTGTGATTTTGTAATTCACTGACATCGCCTCACATCTCCTGCTGGCACGCACCCCACACCCTGGCAAATTGCAGGCTACAGCAAAATGTAATTCCTACTCTTCTTATACTGGGTATCAGAATGGTAGAAGGCCACAGTGCCCGTGATCACCGCTCCCACATATCCCTGGTTCTGCATTAACCACATATCTATATCTTTCTTAAATGTCTCTAATGATTCACTGTTAACTAAACAGGGTGGCAATTTATTCCATAATCTACCAGTTCTGTTAATAAATGGAAAGTGTTGTAGATTATTTTTAGCTTTAGTTAATTGTATCTGTTGTTTATGCATCCTCAGACCTTCAGGTTTTGTCTGTATCTCAATCCTCATCTCCTTCTTAAGATTTTATCGCATGATTCTGTACATCATCATTAGATCACCAAATGTTCTCCTTTGCTGCAGTGAAAAAGTCCTGTTTTATTAGCCTCACTTATAAACTTAATTTCCTGACTGGCCTTATTAATTTAGTGAACTTCTCTGAGTACGCTTCCATTCTATCAATTTCCCTGCTTGTAAGTGGCTCCATAATTGTGGTCCCAAATCTAAGTGAGGTCTGACAAACATTTTGTAAAGTGGCGACTAAACACACTCCCCACCTCCCACCCAACTGCCCCAGTCACACCGATTAAGTCACTTGCCAAGACTCATCACATCGAAGTTCCTCAGTCTCCCACCCAACACCCTCCTCTGGTCCCCATCACCTCCTCCCCCACCAGCAACCAGAAAACCAACCTGTAATAAAGAAAGCGGTCCCCCAGTGCACAGTGTCTGCTCTGTTCAGTGTCCATCTCTTAACGCAGTGAATGAATAGTGATGTCATTGCTCCTTCTAAAACCTGACTGGCTGAATTTGGCTGACATCACAAACAGCCAATATGCAGTACTGAAGCCAGCTGCTGAAATCAAAGAAAAGCAGTTAAACCTTCATACAAACAGAAGATTTAAAAGCTACAACAAGCAAACAGATGTTGTATAAATCGAATATGCAATAGGCTGACTCAAATTATGCAAACTATCATCACTTGTGAGGGGCTGGACTTTTAGGACTCACTTGTGGCTCCACCATTTGAGAGTTATGATCCTATCCTTCACTCGTGAAAATAAACGGAATAATCTGAATCAGCATACTGAGTGTCCTATTTACAACTCAAGTGATTTTCCAAGCAGGGGTGGCTGCTTATTTTATGTTATTGCTGCTAAGATACAGGGTAAAATAAGTAGGCTTTTAAATGGCTTGCCATTAATTCTTTCCCCGCCACTCTCCTCCCCAGCCCCCATTTTATTTATTTCACTTGACTGGTTCTCTTACTGTCCACAGTCCCTGATGCTGTTTGGTGCAGTTTCTAGCCTTTTATTGGCTCTGTGTTTGTTATTTCTCAGTTGATTTGATGCTCCGTAGAGCGGACAGTCGCTGTGATGAGAGTTCTCTCTCCTCCAAATTCTTTCTGTGATTGCCAGTCTCCAGAGGTCACGGACAAGGTCAGGAGGAGCCTCCAGTGGATGTGTCTGATTAGTTCCGTGCAGCTGCAGAAAGTCTGACAGCCTCCTGAAAATCCCTGAAAGATGTGCTGCCAGTGGAGGCCATTCTCTGGGCCCATCCTCCCTCTGCATATCTTGCCAGTGGCCGTACAGATGTCCTGTGGTACAGCACTTAACATTTGCCAGCAAACAATATCCCATTGAAATGCTAAGTAAAACCAAGCCCGAATATATGTGTGTATGTCTCTATCTGACAGTAACATAGATATATATATATATATATATATACAGTAATAACACACACACACATATATATGTATGTGTGTGTGTGTGTGTATGTATATATATATATATATATATATATAATATATTTATATATATATATATGTGTGTGTGTATGTGTGTGTGTAACCCCTCGTTCCCAGGGGTTACTAGAATCCCAGTTAGAATCAGTGGTAGGCAGGAAGGCAGCTAGTGAAATGCCAGTTAAATGGGTTTCACTCTGTCACTCTGTTCTCAGTCTCAGCCGAACTCTGGAGGGATGATGTCATTTAGAACTGTCGCAGCAACATGAGCCACACTGGCCAGTTGCTAGGGAGCTAGTTTTAGAATATTTGTGAGTCTGTAGCTGGAGTTCAGTAGGGAGGCTGCAGTGTTAGGCAGCTCCTCCTTCAGCTCTGTCAGAGAGCTACCAGTTTGTAACTGTACCAGTTCTGGAAGTGGTGGAGACCTTGTCCTATGGTTTTCCAGTGCCCCATCCCAGGAGGGATGGGGTAAACTTCAGGATGCAGGGGCAATCCCTGGTCCTTTTAGGACTCTTGAAGCTGTTTTGTTACAACTGCTCTGTGAGTATCTTGTTTGTTTTCTGAGTAAAAACCAGGAGTATCTGCAATGCCTGTGAGGTGATTTTCTCTGACAAAGGGACCCTGTCACCTAGTCTTTGGTTTAAAGCTTTCTGCCTACGTTGGAATCCTGTATGTGACTGTCCAAGTACAGAACTTTTAATTCTGACACCCGGGGTGTGTGTAGTATGTTAAGTGTGATAAACATTTAAGACAACAGCTACAGTTTCTACAGTTGTGTGGTGTTATTAACTGGATGAATGGCTAAGTATAAGCCTGGAAGCAAAGGTGGGAGACCCCCCATCTGGAGTAACCAGTTTACCTCTCACGGGTTCTGAAGGGCACCTATTACTTTTCTTCAGTGCAGTTGGCCAATGCCTGAGAAGAGTGTTTACCCCTGGATGTGGATTGTTTTCTTTCAGTTTACCCCAGTATAGCGGGTTCTGAAAGTTCTAAGCCTGTATGTGCTCCTTGGTGATCATGTGTGCCACTTCTACTCCTGTGAAATATGGGACAGTACCAGTACCTGGCCGAATGTGTCAATTTCCAGTAGGAACCAGTGTGTTTTCTCTATCCTATGCTATATGGGAATTCAGGAATGTCTGTACCTCAGTAATCTGCATTACCAGTGTGTGTAGCCCTATAGGGGTCCATCTTCACTTTGTGATTATTCCTACTCTGTTACGTGAATAAAAGCCACACTGTAGAATCCCAGCCTGGTTTGGACAGTAATGTTATTGCTTCCTTGCGTCTGGAATTACTTGGGTGCCCTGTCCAGAAGTGCAAACTTAGCATAGCCCTGAGCAACGTTTCTCCCAGGGACCTGGGTTGTTGAAGCGATGGCAGTTGAAGACGAGGTGTGTACCAGGTAGTTGCAGCTGCATAGAGTGCATGTGTTGATAGATTTTTATAATGTAAACCCCCACCCTCTCTTTTAACCCCCAGACGTTGTGGTGGTGAGAGGAGAAGCCCTGCTAGTTAAACAAGGGGGGCCAGTGGGGTTACAATGTAATAGACAACCCACTCTAAGATGTGCGGTTGTGCTCTGATATACACACACCTTGGTGTGCGTTGTTATGCATGAGGCCGCAGGCCGAGTGCCAACCACCCAAGGCATGCATATATCAGAGCGCAACCGCACACCCAAGAGTGGGTTATCTATCTTATAAATGGCAGAATTGTTTTTGGGGGTGAAATTGCGGTGTGTGGTCACGCCTGATATACGCATGGTCATGTGATGTGTTTCAGCCAACCAGCAGAGTATTTTCCTACCCATTTTATAAATAAATATATATATACATATATATTACAGGCAAAAACTCAGTTTAATGCATCAGTTGGGTTGTTCCACAGCAAGCGAGGGAAATTCGGTGTTAGGTTCAAGCCCCTTGGGCCCTCCCCCAACCTGCATCTGGGTGCACGTTGGTCGTCCTGCCCAACTCTCACCCCATTACATTTGTAAAGAAGCTGAGGTATAGGAGAATGGGTGACAGTTAGACGATAACCCCAACACGCATCCAGATGCCGATTGGGAGGAGCTGGGGGGTCCAAGGGGAGCTTTCAACCCTAACACCGAATTCCCGCTTTTATCGCTGTGGAACAACACTAACTGATGCATTAAACCGAGTTTTCTGCCACTAATTTCCTTCTTTTTGAGACCGAGGACACTAAATAGTGAATGTAATGTGGCGGCCCCTGCCCACCACATCATGTCTTGTCACATAGTAACAGGAACAGCAACGCAAGCGCCAGCAGTTACGCACATGGTAACGCAAACGTAAATGGTAAAGCAAACGAATAGAAACGCAAGCACAAAGTGATGCTAGTGAACAGTGATCAAACCACACGCAAGCGATATGAAACGCAACTGGTAACGCGCACACTGACAGCACCAGTATGTTAAAGGCAAATGTTAAGTTTTACAGCAAAAGAACAGCAAAGGGAACAGAATCGAATCGGAACGCGACGCAAGCACGCACGAACGCAAAGCGAATATGCATGGGGCACGGTACTCACGACTGTAAATGTAAATGGTAACGGTAACAGCAGCAATAATGCCAAAGGAAACAGAAATGCAAACAAGCGCGATGGAAACACAAACCGTGATATGCGCGGTCACAGTACAGCAACTGGAAGCGCAACTGGTAACATTAACAGCAGAAATAATGGCAAAATAAAGAGAAATGGAAATGCAAGTGTGCACGCAAACAAGAACGAAAGGGTAACGCACACGGTGGCATACACGAGAATGGTAACGCATAACGCACACGGAAACACAAGTAGTAATGGTAACTGTATCAGTAAGGAAACACACACTATGGTTTTGCCTAATAGCTGCATAGAGATACACAGTGTGTACAAAGAATGTATGCATAATAATCTGCCTCGGAGCAGAAAAATGAGCTGTTGGAATACTAAATTGCTTATCTCAGTAACCGTACGACGAAGAAAAAAAATCACATGATTCATGATTTTCCTGGCTATATTTTCGCTAAATGTGTTGTGGCAACGTTCCATATCTCACACATTTTGAGATACAAGCCTCGAAAGGCGTGGTATACGCCACCATGTTAGTCTATTGGAAAGAACGCCAAATTTGGAGTACCGTAACTTTGCAACCGTGACAATATTTTTTCACTAAACCACCAGAAGGCACATCTGTGAGATGCTGGCTGCCTTCCTCCAAATTTCAGCTCAAAAGACCAAACTATTCTTTTGCAGCAGGGTGGCAAAGAACTCCTGTCATTTTACATAGCCTGAAAACGAGTGTCGTGATTTGCAAAGGCTAAAAATTTGCAAAAGTGTAGCAGGTTCGACATCTACTATGCACACTACTTTTCCAGAAATCTGAAAACATTTCTGGGGTGTTTAACCCCAAAATAAGAACATGCCTAGCATCCTCAGGGCTCGACTAGGTAAACACAAAATAATTGTGTCTCTAGGTGGTCCCAATTTTAAAAAGCCAAGCATTTTTCTGATCACCAACTGAAAACAAAATGGCAGATTTACGACACTACTAGGCCATTTGAGACTAAAAGTGCATTTGCGACACTTTCAAACTTTTTGTTAACTTTTCCCATTGACATATAATGGGAACTTTTTCTGAATAACTTTTGAACCGCTTAACATTTTTCACTGAAATCTTCAAAAGGCACATCAGGGACCCAGCAGCATGCTCTGAAGTTTTCGACCGTTACAGCAAAACTGCGGTGACCTGTGGGCTTAGAGCAAAAATTCGCAAAAACATAATTCGCATTCAGTTGTCGCTAATATCTCTGCAGCCGTGATATTCGATCGGTATGAATGTTGGCAGATCCCAAGATCTATCATGCCCAACCACGCCTGCCAAATTTCAGGCAAATCCATTGAACAGTGGCAAAGTTATTAAGGTGCAAATTTTCACCCTTTAACCTTAAAAGTGCTACTCAACTTTAACTATGGTAGCACTACTGCTACCATAATATCTATCTATGTATATATATATATATATATATATGAGATATATAGATATATAGATATAGATATATACATATAACACACACACACACACACACACGTATAAGGTAATAACAAACTAGAGTATAGTACATAAGCTGGAGATCCCAACTGTTAGTGCTATGTAACCCTGAGCATGTTACTAAATGACCCTGGGCACGTTACTTAATGACCCTTAGTACGTCACTTAATGACCCTGAGCATGTTACTTAATGACCCTGAGCACGCATTTAATGACCCTGAGCTTGTTACTTAATGACCCCGAGCACGCTACTTTTTTCCACAGAGCTTTTTCTCTTCAACCACTTGTCTTTCAGTAGTATACTCTGGTCCCAGGGCTGTACCCTGTTCAGGCCTAGCATCTCCTCATCCCCAGGTCCAGCTGCCCAACGCTCCCATGGCTTCCTCCATGGGTAGGGGCTCCAAATGGAGGGCTGTCCTCCTCCACCTCTGAAGCAGTCTACTGAGTGAATAGGATCCAGTGCTGAGCACTAGAACCCAGGGCAGCTAGGGACATCAGCCATCATATAGACAACTGTGGGATTTCAACCCTGTTTTCACCCGGCTGTCCTTATTCCCCTGGCTTGGGTGGAGCCTCTGAATTCCTTGGTCTGGTCGCATACAGCCATGACTATGGAAGGAACCAAGCTCTCAGGCCCACCAGGAGTAGATACTGAAGTGGTGCCTTAATTTCGCCAGTGCAGGGCTGGTGCTACGGGAAGGCAGCCAGCCCAAAATGTCTACAAAAGCCCAAACCTGTAGCACTCGAGAAAAGCACAATCTAATGTCAACTCACAGTTTGCTAAGCAGTTGCTTGCTTTTTATTTTGGCAGCCTCATAGTTACAATACATCACAGCAGTTAGCAACCATACAATTAGTATGAATCACCAAAATAGTGAACACTGATACAAACAACTGGAGTTGTTGCCAGTTAGCCCTGGCACTTCAACTTGTCAGTCTTCGTTGGGGCATGGCTAGAAAGAGGCATCACTACTTAATTATAACAGAGACAGTGAGGCCATACATAGTTACAACAGTGTAAACTTAAAGATAAAAATCCTCCAGTTACCCCACTAGTGAAATGGAAAATACATAAGCCTTAATAAAACACAGAGTTCTGATCACTGAGTGCCAAGCTGAGCTGTCCTCAGTGGGGGTATGGCGTATCATTCTAAAAGATTTACTGTAAAGCCCATATTTGAGATAAAAATTAAAGCACACTTCAGGATTAAGAAACACGCATCTTTAGAAATAATGCCATACTTGCAGGTCATTTCATGCTGATGGTTATGGATTTTATCCCTTTTTCACCCTTGCTCTCTCATCTCCCTTGCTAGGGAGTAGCCTCTTGATGGCCTCCAATGCACACAGTGAGGCCTATGGAAGGAATCAAGCTTCTCAGGCCCACCACAGGAGTCACTGTTGCCCTGGGTGCCTGACGTCTTCCCTCCTTCAGAGTGCACTGCTAAGCAGCAGCTGCTGCACCTCAGCCTGCATCTCGATGTGGCAACTTGAGTTCGATTCTGAATTTAGGTCTCCTGTAGGGCAGCACAGTGTGCTGCCGGCTTGGCCTTCTGAGTGGTCTCTAAGTTAGTTGGCTGGCATTATAGCCGAGAGGTTAGAGCAATGAGCTGCGAATGAGCTTGGTACATTCACCTGACCTGGGTTTGAGTCTCACAACCTCCACTTACATACTGTGTGACACTAAGCAAATCACTTAACACTCGACAGTGTTCCCAGATCACCCTGAAAACAGACCTTGGGCTTTGTGAGCCTTATCTGGTTACTGAAGAATTTAAAAAGGTATTTAATGAGCCTGTGATGCCTCTGGGAACATTTTAGAAATTATACATACTTTTTCCTTCCGCTCCTGTTTATGCCCCTTCCTGTCACTGGCACTCAATCCAGATCTCCCAGGCACATCCGATCCCCTGCACTTCTCACATCTGGAAGCACCCCTCCACAAAGCCACGGTCGACCCCCACCCTCAGTGTTGGATTGGGAGATTAACCCCTGAATATTCTTTTTTTATTCTGTTTGTCTCCCCAGGTACTGGAACTCTCTGGGCCTATCCGCTCGCCTATGCTGCTCAACCGCCACTGTGAGCCCTGTCACCTTCAATGGCGATACATTCTCCCCGAGCCCGAGGAGGATGAAGGCCCAAGGAGTCTGAAGGGCAGTGGCAGGGCTCCAGTGTTGGGCATGTGGCGGTTCGGCACTGGGATGGCCGTTGCCTATCCGGTCTAGTGGGGCTTTTGTATGTGGGTTTCGCCCCAGATGTGGGACGTGCAATGCTGTCAGCCCACGACGGGTGCCCCACTCACGTCTGGAAGGCAGCTGCCCAACATCTTCCCCGACTGTGAGCCCGTGTGTCGGAGTGCTGGTCTTCACCGGGGCCACTGCTGCGCCCAGGCTACCCTGATCCCTCCCCGAGAGAGGAGAGCAGTCCTCAGGACGCTCGATCCTCTCTCTCCCCATTGACCATCGACGGTCCGGCTCATTCCTGAACCCGGTCACCGGCATGGTGCGAGGTGTGGCGTCCAGCGCCTCAACCTCATGCCACCAGGCCAGCCCCTGAATATTCTTGTGTGTCAGGTCTTGTCATGGTGGAAGTCACGGGCCTGGCTACACTGGGATCCTGCGCCCCAGGTGCCGTAGGCCATTTTCCTGCTTTTCCTCACCCCTACAGGATTTTAGCACAGTAGAGGCGTGCAAATGTCGACTGGTCGACATCCTTCCTCTTATGCTAGCCCACCTCATGCTATATTACCACCCGTGGTCACCCGGGGGCAGTGCAGTAAAGTAGTGCCCCTTTTGAAGGAGGACAGTCTCCTCTGAGATGCTCAGGTCTTCTCCCTTTGCCAGCCCTCCAACAAACCTGGGCTCATTCAGAAACCCAGGTCTCCAGCGTCACAAGCAGTAGTCTTACTGCTACACGGCAACCAATTTATACATGACTTAGTTGTATTTCCTCTCTTTCCTGTTCTTATCCTCCCTTATTTTCCATTACTGAGGACACTTTATGGAAAAATAATCCTTGTCCCTTGGACTTAATCTGCTCCTGCTACTCTGTGTGGTCTAATGAGACGCCATAATCTACTGCTTGTGACTTCATAATCAGTTCTGTGTCAACCCACTATGATTCATAATCGGAGGATTAAGACGACAAGTCAGGATAGGCAGGAAGAGAGGAGATAAAGTTTGTGGGACAAGGATCTTATTTTCAAGCAGGGTCCTTAGTAATAGACAGAGGTGAAGCTAAACACAGAAATATAAGCTAAATTGTGTGCTAGTATATTTTTCAAATAGTGTTGTTCAGATAGTATTCTAGAAACTAGGACACCAACAGATACCTCCCATTTGGCCAGACAGTTGCTGTGGAAGGACAGTAGTGTTATCTGACCACGGATCCTACCATCTAGGATCCAATGCATGGATCCTACAAATGTTGTGGATCCTAGTAACAGATCCAGCTTGGATCCTAACTATCAGACCTAGGATCCCTGGATCTGACCTAGGATCCATCGCTATCTGACCCCAGATCCTAACTATCTGACCTAGGATCCCTGGATCTGACCTAGGATCCATCGCTATCTGACCCCAGATCCTAACTATCTGACCTAGGATCCATCACTATCTAACCCCAGATCCTAACTATCTGACCTAGGATCCATCACATTCAACCCCAGATCCTAACTATCTGACCTAGGATCCCTGGATCTGACCTAGGATCCATCAGCTATCTGACCCCAGATCCTAACTATCTGACCTAGGATCCCTGGATCTGACCTAGGATCCATTGCTATCTGACCCCAGATCCTAACTATCTGACCTAGGATCCATCGCTATCAACCCCAGATCCTAACTATCTGACCTAGGATCCCTGGATCTGACCTAGGATCCATCGCCACCGACCCCAGATCCTAACTATCTGACCTAGGATCCATCGCTATCTAACCCCAGATCCTAACTATCTGACCTAGGATTCCTGGATCTGACCTAGGATCCATCGCTATCTGACCCTGGATCCTATATCTGTCTTCTTTGCCACGATTTCTAGTAGGACCCTAGGTAGGATACCAGCACTGTCTGACAGATAGTGGTAGGATCCTCAAGAGCACTATCTGAGCAACACTAATTTTAGTTTTCCCAGAGTTGTCACATGCTTTTTAACCTTCTTGTGCTTAACTATGCTTTAATCTCTCTCTCTCTCTCTCTCTCTCTCTCTATCTCCTCTCCTGCTTTTGAATCTTCCTGAAGGCTGAAAAAGGCAGCCACATTCTCTTCCACCCTGTCCTTGATTGTAAGGGACCTTGGGATGCAGTTATATGAAAGGTACTATATAAAACCACATTCCTTGCTTCTATTATATTAAATTTTTTTTAGCGTACACTTTTGCGCCTGGATAGAAGACCACTGACCCCTTTCACATCCACCTAATTCATCTCCCAGGATCAACAATCCTAATTTACCCCCGATAAACTGCCCCCGACCCAGTGCTGCTCCATGTGGTATGTAACCAGGAGAGAGCAGATCCAGGTTGTGTGGTGGGCCAGGGTAGTGAACAGTAACCAACATCGTATCTTCTTTTCTCATTTTCCCATTACCTGAAGCCCTGGGAGCCAGCAGAGTCCCTCTGTCATGCCCAGCTCTGATGTGCCATGCTCCCATCTCACCATATACCTCCCCCTCAGCAGGGATCAGTCTGCCCATCACCTGCCATGTCCCTAAGGAGGAGGAGGCTTGATATTAGGGTCACAACACTGCCTTTGGCCTGGGGTTGCTGTGGTGGCAGTGGGATGGTTATCACTCCTAGGAACAGACAGCACTGTACTCAGTAGCTCTTTCATCTCCAGGCCACCCAACACCCTTGGGACACAACCAACTCCTGAATCCAGGTAGCCTGCAGGACGTTACGCTGGGCAATCTGGGTGGCTCCCACATACATCCTATTATAAACAGAAACCTCCACAGGCTGAGCTGCATAGCTTACCATGCAGACGGCCCAGGTTTGTGTCCCAAGCCAGGATCTTCATGCAACAGGAGGTAGAGGCAGTGCTTAATGTCTTGAACACCTCCTGCCTTGGGAAGGCATCTGGCTCCTGCCATTACAGACTTCCACTGGTGGCCCAGGGCAAGGAAAGTTATTATATGTGAACAGGAATACACTGCTCCAGACAGGGACTGAAATCCTGCACAAAGTGTAATGCAGGACCCAGGACCCTGTCCTCTGACCACAGCCCTTGAATTCTGTGGTTCTGTTACTTCTGCCAGAGATCTTATGTGGCGCTGCAGAATTCACTACTTTTTTGGTCAGTTCTGTTTTTGCCCAGCCCTCCTGATCAGGACCTCCTTCAGCCTGTGCCAGTACCACCTCCTGTTCCTTGAAATTTACCTTACCTGGTCATGGGACTCCATGGAACACCAATGACACACCACTGCCCTTTCAGATTCATCCCTCCCCCGTAGCGGGTCAATTCGCTGTATGCTTAACAGCAAAGTCAAAACCATGCACCGCATACAGAGCAGTGCACTAGTGGGACACAGTACAAAACCCTGCAAGACACAAATGTTTCATGCGGTTTTGTACCCTGTCGCACATGGCTGGTGGGGAGGAATGACATAGAGGTCAAGACCTCTGCTGAGGAGGTGGTCTGCCAAGCAGCCGCCATGGCTCAGAAGGATGAGCCGCAGCAGTGCAGGGCAGCTATGCATCTGTGGACGGAGCTCGAATCCTGGTCTCAGACTTTGCAGACCGCATTGTGCATTTTTATGCCCCCGCTGGTGTTTCTCCACATCCTCATGTTGACAACCCCCGTAGTCAGTTATATTAATGGGGTTTGGGGTGTGGAGCCCTCCGCCAATAAAACAAAGAAGTCTGTTGCATTGTGCACCGACTTTGCTATCAGTATTTTGTTCCAGTGCCATGTACTGTATCCACATTATTACAGCACAGTACATTGCTGCACTGTTTTTGTGTACGGCGACATGACCCCGTGCCCATCCCCCAAGGTAGGGCTCTCGCCTTTAGCTCCATGAGCAGCTTCACTCCTGATATACAGACCTCCAGCACAGGAGAAGAGTCAGATAAGCCACTTGGAGGAAGCCGTCATGGGAGAACAAGTAGAGGGAGGTGCTGCTAGCTGCAGGCTTCTGTCTTCCAGATGTGGACTGGAGCCTTCCAGCTGTAGCTTTGGCAAGTAGCAGGGCCATTCATGACACCCTAAAAGAGGCTTTTCTCAGGAAGCTAGTCAAGGAACCCAGCAGGGATGGGGCAGTGCTGGACCTGGTACTTACAAACAGGAACAGGCGTTGCAGGCGCACAGTGGGCAGTCCCAGCTACCAGTGATCACCGTCACCATACACTGTGGTTTAACATTAAGACAGGAACAGAAGCAAATCACACAGGGATGTGGATCCTGGACTTTAGGAGGACATATTTTAAAGAAATGGAAGACTGCCTCAGAAATAGTCTTATGGGTGGGTAGGAGATGCCAGAGAGAGGGAGTGGCACAGTGGGATAAAATAAGGGAGGCAAAATTAAGGCAACAAATATCTGTGTGAAGGAAGTGTAAAAGTAGAAGGAAAAGAGGCCATTATATTTTCTAGGAAGTGGCCAAGGAGCAGCAGGAGGAGACTAGCAACTATGTAACTATATAGGCCTGTCAGTCTCACATCAGCGTTGGGAAATTAATAGAAACCCTGTTAAAAGAAAGGTTGGCAGAGTGTCTTGAATCCAATGAGCTACAAGACCAAAGATCACATGGACTCGTGGTGGGAAGAATAGGTTATGCCAGATGAATGTGACTGATTTCTTTGACTAGGTGACCAGGGAAATAGATCAGGAGAGCAGTGGACGTTGCTTGTCTGGACTTTAGCAAGGCCTTTGACAACTGTGCGCTCAGGAGACTATTAAGAAACTGAACAGTCTAGGGTGGGATCCAAAGTGCTGGACTGGGTAAGGAACTGGTGGTTAATGGATCAGCTGACAGGCGGTGGTTGATGGCACCTCTCTAATGAGAGAGAAGAGTGACCCATGGGTGCCACAGGATGAGTACTAGAACTGGTTCTTTTCAATGTCTTCTATAAGTAACACTGCATAAGAACTGGATGCATTTTGCAGATGACACCAAAATCTGTATTAGGGTGGTTATTGAAGAGGGATGGAGAAAATGAGAAGGGACCTTGGGAAGCTCGAGGCATGGTCAAGAGCATGGCAGTTAGGATTCAATGACAAAAGTGCTAAATCATGCACCTAGGGCACAGGAACCCAGGAGATGAGTATAGGATTTGGGGGGTGGTACTCACAGTCACAAAGCAGGAAAGGGACTTTGGAGTTATCATATCTGATGACCTCAGAGTGGCAGGACAGTGTAACAAAGCAGTAGGTATGGCCAGGGGCTGCTGAGATGCATAGAGAGCTATCTCCAGCAGGAGGAGGGAGATGGTGTTGCCACAGTATCGCCCGCTTGTGGGATCCCACCTGGAGTTGTGTCCAGTTCTGGAGGCTGCACCTCAGAAAGGACAGGGTGGGGTAGTCCAGAGAAGGACAACTTAAATAGTTCAGGGTGGCATCAAAAGTCCCACGAGGAGAGACTGAGGGATCTCAACATGTACACCCTGGAAGAGATGGGACATGATAGAGACTCACAGTACCTCACAGGGGTGAACAGGGTACAGGAGGGGAGTGCCTTTCAAATGAGAAACAGCACCAGGACCAGGGGCATGTAATGAAGCTGTGGAGAGGTGTAAGAGGAATGTGAGGAACTACTTCACTGAAAGAATGGTGGATGCCTGGAACAGACTGCCTGTGGAAGTGGTGAAGGGGAAACAGTAGGGGCTTCAAGCATGCATGGGATAGACAAAGGAGAATATACTAAATAGGCAGGGAGGATAGAGGGTTGCCAGAGACCAGTAAGGGTCTGCGGAGACAGACTAGCAGGGACCATCTGGGCAGACTGCCTGGGCCAAATGGGTCTTTTCTGCCACTAAACTCTATGTTTCTAGGATATACAACTGCCCATGGTGGAGGTGAATCTTGGAGGGAAACCAGGGGCCAGGAGAATGAGCCTGACCGAGACATGAGAGGGCAGGCAGGGTGTCATCTGCACAGTCAGTAGCCATTTTTCCACTGAGCTTTTCCCTGGGATGCAGCCATGGTGTGATGCTAGTTGCATGCTTGTGCATGCACCATCAGTGCTGGGATCGGCAGTATCCCATCCCTCCCTAAGCCTGCTGACCCCAGCCTCACTGCCATCCAGCCTTCACAAAGTGACAATCAGATGGCTGGCCATGCAATCCACTCACTTGTTGGAGGAGAGCTGACCTTGAGACACTCAGTCCTCCCTCTCCGACACAAGCTCGCCCAGCCTTGGGCCGCCAGCGCAGCGAGGGTAGTGCTACCACTGTGTTATACCGGACTGGCTAACAAAATTCACTACTTAAAAGGTGATTTTTGCTGTAAAATCATTTAGTGTCACACAATCTAGGCCTGTTCCCTTCTTAGTCTGTCCTGCAGCCCCTCTACCATATTTAATACCTGATGTCATAATCACATCACATGGTATGCCAACCAATGGCTGCATAGAAAGCCACAAAATGAAGTCAATAGTTTCTCACCATGGAAGCAATGAAAATCTGTTGCAGACATTCAGGAGCCCTGCAACAGAACCACGGGCTGAACTACCACAGAGAACTATGAGGCAATGCATGACATAGTGGAGTCACACATCCCATGTTAGCAAATGTCACATCACATGGTATGCCAACCAATGGCTGCATAGAAAGCCACAAAAGAAGTCAATAGTTTCTTGTTGGAAGCAATGCAGATCTGTTGCAGACATTCAGGAGCCCTGCCACAGAACCACAGGGCTGAACCACCACAGAGAACCATGGGCAATGCATGACATAGTGGAGTCACACATCCCATGTTAGCAAATGTCAGTCAGGGCACTGTAGGAGGGCTTGGTCCCAGCCTGATTCTGACTGTCCAGCAGAAAGAGCTCCCATGTTGGGCCACACTCTAGTAAAGGGGGGGGATACAAGAATGAATAAACAGGCAGGAACAATGCTGGAGCTCACGTGAATAATGCTGCCCTGTTCTGCCCCAGATGCAGTGCCCAGATCTCTGGGTCCCTGGCAGGACATTTTAAGCGGTTCTGGTAGCTGTCTGGGTGGCCTCACCAACAGCAATACATTCTGAACACTCAGAAGGCATCTAGGGCTCTTGGTAACCACTGCAGTATGTGGATAAAGCGCTTGGCCAGTGAGATTCATGCTCACTAGGCAAGGAGGGAAAACTTAAATTAAAAATAAAAAGAGTCCTTCACTTCTATAACCCTATGGCCAGATGCTGATGCTGGAAAGACATTTTCTGCAAAAGAAAGGGTTTAAATTGTGCAGGGGCCGCCCCATCGATGCAGTAGTAAGGTTACCGCTTGTGGGTCGGCAGGTAGGGAATGAGCTCAGGTTGTAAGAGCGCTGGTCAGGAGGAAGACTAAGCATCCCAGGGAGAGAGGCTTGCTGCATAATTCAGGGAAGGAGTTTTGCTGCCTTTACTGCCTGATTGTGCTGTTGCGCTCAGCCCTGGCAGGACAACATCCTGAGCCAGGATAAACATGAAAATGGTTCCAGCACCCACGACGATGAACCCCAGGATATCTGTGTCCCATGCCACTGCCAGAGATGCTGCCAGACGCATGCTGCCAGACTCAGAGTTAAATCCCTCTGCATCTCTAACCCCTGGTGGGGCTGGGGGTAATACAGCTAAGGCTCCATGAAGTGTCATGGCACTCAGGTAGAAGCACAGCAGGATCGATGCACCTTAGGTGTGCCTGAGGGAGACGGTGCTGGAGACAGAAAGGGTGCCAAACAGAAAGTAAAAAGCAACCCAAGTACACATACAAATGTTCTAATATTTGGCCCCTTACCAGTCAATTTTTTGTGGACTGCAATGCTTTTTAAAGCAACTGTGTAACAAAATGTTTTCCCAAAAAAGCTAGTCTCAGCTACAATTAATAAAAATATTGGTATACCTGTCAAACATACTTCTCGAGTACTCCTATGCTGCACACCTTGAGCTGCATTTTTAAAGCGGCTAGACTGTTGTAACTGTGGAGTGCCAAAGATATAAGTACACCGGTTTACAGCAATTTAACGGAATTTTCTATCCTGTGGGGCAACTGCCTCAAGTTAGACAAACTTTTTTGTGGTCTAGCCTGATCAACCCCAGGGACCCTTTTTATGGTGCTTGCATCCCAGATTTGGTGCAAGCTGCCATAAATTGGGAAACATGGTATAACTGTGTCTGAGCTTTGAAAAATCAGGCGCAGCTACGGCAGAAGAGATCAGTGTACCGCAGATTCAAGCGGTTGTGGAGCACAGCATGATGCAAGCCATGCGCCACCCTTTAAAAATCTCAGCGCTTCAGTCTTTTTATTTTCTCAGTCCTAACCCTTTCCAGGTCTGCAATGTTATTTCTCTGCAAAATGTGGTGGCCATCTTCTTTCTTGAGAAAAACTAAATTAAAACATTTACAAAATGGTATCACCAAATAAAACTGGAAGATGCCTAGAATCTTTTATGATGAGGTAGGGTAAATTTTTTTGCCCAGTTTCACTGCACTGCTGCTTTAAACTTTGAATCCTGATTTTAGCCTTAAGAATATATCTTTCTGGATATGTCTGGTTTCAGTTTGTCCCCAGATGATATATTCAAGAGTACCACTTCAGCAAGGTAGCCTTTCAGCTCTGGGGACCAACATGAGAGAAGTCCAGGGACTGAAAATCATTAAGATGTGCCTTTCATGAAAGGCTGCAAAGACTGGAAACAGCCGTCCTTCACCTCATCCCAATCAGAAAACAGGAGGTCTCCCTCATCCCTCCCACTGCACAGACTGGAAGCTATCACTTAATGCATTCTAGTGCGCAGAGGGGAAGCCACCTCACTCCATCCCTCTGCAAAGACTGGAGGCCATACCTCACCCTATCCCAACACGAAGACTACAGGCCATCCTCACCCCATTCCAGTGCAAAGACTGGAGGCTATTCCTCACCCCTGTTATCCAGAAAAAAGACCCATGCTCAATTTATAGAGGGGTGCTACACCTACAATGGCCCAGACTAGGGCACAAACAAATATTAACTATCATTTGTGCTTATACAAATGGAAGGTGAGCAACTGGTGCAGTTTGAATCAGATAGCTGGACTTGAAATCCCATATAAAGCAGCTTTATTGTGCATAAACATAGAGTATAAAAATTATCCAAATGCAAAAAGACGGACCTACCCTAGTTCAACAGCCAGCCACTACCAACCCCAGCACTTCGCCACAAGGCTTCCTCACCCTCTCCCACTGCAAAGACTGGAGATCATACCTCAGCCCATCACAGTGTGAAGACTGGAGGCCATATCTGACCCTGTGCAATGTGAGACTGCAAATAATTCCTCACCTCATCCTAGTGCAAAGACTGGAAGTCACCTCACCTCTTCTCATTACAAAAGGCTAAAGCCCATCCCTCTTCATCCCACTGCAAAGACTGAAGGCCACTCCTTACCCCATCCCAGTGCACAGAGTGGAGGCTAACCCTCACTCAATCTCACTGCAAAGACTGGAGGCCATTCCTTACCCCATCCCAGTGCTCAGAGTGGAGGCTAACCTCACTCCATCTCACTGCAAAGACTGGAGGCCATTCCTCACCCCATCCCAGTGCACAGAGTGGAGCTAACCCTCACTCCATCTCACTGCAAAGACTGGAGGCCATTCCTTACCCCATCCCAGTGCACAGAGTGGGCTAACCCTCACTCCATCTCACTGCAAAGACTGGAGGCCATTCCTTACCCCATCCCAGTGCATAGAGTGGAGGCTAACCCTCACTCCATCTCACTGCAAAGACTGGAGGCCATTCCTTACCCCATCTCAGTGCACAGAGTGGAGACTAACCTCACTCCATCTCACTGCAAAGACTGGAGGCCATCCTCACTCTGTCACAGTGTGAAGCTTGGACGACATCCCTCACCCCATTTCAGTGCAAAAACAGGAGGTGTCCCTTACTACCAGTTCAAAGACTGGAGGCCATCCCAATGCAAAACCAGAGGCATCACCCTCCCTTCTCAGTGTAAAGTTTGGAGTTCATCCCTTACCATGTCCCAGTGTGAAGACTGGAGATGTTCCTCACCCCATCCCGCAGCAAAGACTGAGGCCATCCCTCAACCTAAAGTTCAAAGACTTGAGACCATTTCTCACCGCATCCCAGAGCAAAGACTGGAAGCTGTTCTTCACCCCTTCCCACTGTGAAAACTAGAGGCCATTGGAGCCCATTATCACTATGTCCCAGTGCACAGCAAGACAGAGCTACAGAACTTTCTCATGTGTATCTTACACAGGCACCAGGAAAAGAGATTGGAAAATGTCTAGCTGTACTGAACTGGATGGCCCTTGAGCACATTATGTTGAAGTGCTTTGCTAGAATAATGAGAAAGAGTTGACTCAATGTTTAAATGGGTGGGGGACAAAGCGGGTGAAATGCCCATGAAACCATACAGAAAGTATCATTGCCATTATAGGTATCCCATGCCCTATGAAACATTACAGCAACATTGCCATTATAGGTATCCCATTCCCATGAACCATTACAGCGACATTGCCATTATAGGTATCCCATTCCCATGAAACATTACAGCGACATTGCCATTATAGGTATCCGATGCCCCATGAAACATTACAACGACATTACCACTATAGGTATCCCATGCCCCATGAAACATTACAGTATGTGACACTTCCATTATAGGTATCCCATGCCCCATAAAACATTACATCGACATTGCCACTATAGGCACTATAGGTATCCCATGCCCATGAAACACTGCAGCAACATTGCCACTATAGGTATCCCATGCGCTATTACAGGACATTGCCAATATAGGTATCCTATGCCCTATAAAACATTACAGCGACATTACCACTATAGGTATCCCATGCCCCATGAAACATTACAGTATCATTACTAAATAGGTATCCCATGCCCCATGAAACATTACAGTGACATTGCCATTGTAGGTATCCATCCCCATGAAACATTACAGCGACACTGCCGTTATAGGTATCCCATGCCCCACAAAACATTACAGCGACATTGCCACTATAGGTATCCCATGCCCCATGAAACATTACAGCAACATTGCCACTATTGGTATCCCATGCCCATGAAATATTACAGCTACATTGCCAGTATAGGTATCCCATGCCCCATAAAACATTACAGTGACATTACCACTATAGGTATCCCATTCCCCATAAAACATTTTATTTATTTATTAATTTAGTGAAGAGATCAAATTACAATCCTTTGAGTCAAAGAATCCCTTTGCTAAGGCTCCGTCAGAAATTCACATACATAGCAAATAATAGACAATACATAAATTATACAATGCAAAAAAATGATACAGTTGGCAGGCTACAGCTTAAGGGTCTTAAACTGACCATGAGTCTTAGTTATATACAAAAAGAAAAAAATACAAGGAATTAGTCATAATAAACAGAGAGACACCCAGTATGTGGGCTGATGAGATGGTGCAGCTGAGAGGGGGCATAGGTTGGGGATTAGGTTAGTCGAGTCACAGATGGATTGTGGAGGAAGGCTGAACGGAGAGAGGACTTGTAAGGTCCCAGCTGCATTTCACGGAGATAGCTGGGGTAGCTTGTTCACCCAGAGGGGGCGCCTATAATAGAAGGAGTGTTGACACATGGAGGTCCTGCAGCTGGGACAGTTAGGGTGGGTGACAGTGAGCTTCTGGTAGCCCTTGGGTGTAGGGCAGGCTGCACCCAAGCATCTTTACAGTGACATTGCCATTATAGGTATACCATGCCCCATGAAACCTTACAGTATGTAATATTGCCATTATAGGTATCCCATGCCCCATAAAGCATTGTTTCTAGGTGCATCCAAGGAGAGGGAACAGGGAGGGTTACAAAATAACAATCAGGGGCTGATCCGTTGGTGCAGAGGTTGAGGCACCAGACGCCACACCGACACCATGCCGGGCGACCTGGGTCTGAAGGCCGACCTGGCCGCTGGGGGAGAAAGGCTGAGCATCCCACCGACAGCTCGCCTTTTCTGGGAGGGATCCAGCTGATGCCCGATACCTGCATGACTCTGAGCGGAGGTTCGGAGTACAGCAGGCTCCAATAGGGGAGAAGGGCCTCAGATAGTGTGGACGTTGGCGCTAATGCACCCATGACCGGGGAAGTCAGCATGCTGTAATGGGAGGGAGAAAATGTGAAAGAACCTGCCACCACGGGAAGATGGAGGGACCAAGCGTGCCCACGATGTGCCCAGAGCCTACCTGACGGACCTCGGACTGACACAATGTAAGTTATGGGGCATATGCTCCCCACCTTGTTCTCGCTCAGGGGGTAATCTGCGGCTCCATGGGGCTCTGGGGTCCATTCGGTAGGGTTACGGGCAGTGGCAATGTGTCTCTCCTGAAGGGTCGGGTGGCAGGCGGGTTAGGAGAAAAAAATAACAATCAATACAGAGCACCGAATGAGCTCATTTCCAAACATTTCCTCAACCCTCCAGCAGCAGCAGCTACCTCCTAAGAACTCTTCTGAATTTATTAATACTTCTGTGTCAGAGGGAAGGGATCATAATTCCTCAGTCGGAGAGACAGCTGCCTGGTCCCTTCCCTTCCTGGTCCCCCGACTGTAGCAGATGCCCCCCACCACACACACACACTTTTTGTGATGTATTAGTCTGGAGAGTGCGGGACATGCTCTATTTAAAACAATGGGCATCGGTTTTGAAATGGTATTTTTTTTTTTATATTTTAGATGGCCGAGGGGTCAAATCAAAGCCACCGCTCAACTAACAAGGCCCTTGTTATCAGCCTGGCCTGATCAACAAGCTGCTTTCTTGCTGGGGTATGCAGGAGAGCCCTTTGTGGGAGTTGGATTCAAGGTGTGTGCATGGATATCCCAGCCTTTAACTTACCACTTTTTATGTTAAGTATTTAATAAAACATTAAATAATAAAGAAGAGAATTCCTCAGTAACATTCACTAAAAATACCACCAACAGCTTAATCTAGTTCAATGTATGCCGGCCTGGTGGTGCTGAGGGTTGAGGTGCTGGATACCACCGCTGCCACACCGGTGACCTGGGTTTGGGAACAGACTCAGGCCGCCGAGGGTCGGCAGGGGGAGGAGAGGATTCAGCGTTTGGAGAACTGCTCTTCTCCTGGGTTGGGTTGGGGACATCTCACTGCTCCTCAGTGGCCCCAGTGGAAATCGGGGCCCTGCATGAAGAGTGCAGTTCAAGAGTGAGGGGCGGACATCAGCACTTATGTGCACAGACGCCACTGTACGCCCGCGCTCCTGGGGAAACTGCCTACAATAGAAAACCTTGGCCCCAGGGATAAGCGATGGCAGCCCCTAAAGCCTTGCGCCTCACGCCCAACATCAGGTTCGGTTCTCCGGCTCTCCTGATCCTTCACCCAGTCCTGGCTCAGTGCATTAGATTCAGATAGAGTGCCAGGTGGATGGCAGCTCTGCCTCGGGGTTCAGAGTCAGGGGTTTGTTGGGTCAGGCTGGACTGGGAGTATCTGTACAGGGGTATGCCTGAGAGAGTTCCCTGGTAAGCCAGTGATAAAATAGAGCTAACAAAAAAAATAATAATAATAAATCTGGTTCAATGTCAATTGGCTTCCATCTGTATCACTCCTGCCCTCCCCAAGCGGAGACGAGGCTGAAAATAGAAGAACCTAGTCCTCCCTTCCCAGTCAACAAAAACTAAATAAATAAACAAAAAATAAAATATTTCTCTGGCTGAAATAGAGATATATTTTATACATTGAGCACTATAATTCTTGAAAATATCGAGAAATCTAAACAACCCTCCAAGTTCTGGAAAGTTGCCTACACCCCTTTAACATTTTCTCCTCATATCCCGCCTGCCCTTACCATTACCCTATCCTTTGGTGCCACTACAAGCAAAAGCCCTGATGGCTTCAACCCTAAACTAATTCATGTTGATGCGCTTACTGCTGTCCTGTCTGTGCAGCCCTTAATCTTTCTACCTCTGCTGGCTCTGTACCTTCCACCTGAATGAGGCTAAGTTCATCTTCATGGAAGGAGTAAATCCTCTTCTCTGACATCTCTCCTACCTGCTCTTTGCAAAGTCCAGGAGTGCCGGTACCCATCTACCTCTCCTCCTCACCTTCTTCCAGTCTTGCTTCAAGGGTAATCCCGCTGCTGTCTCCGTACACCTTGCTTCACTGCTGTCATCCTAACAGGGGTGGATCGGGGCTCTACATTTCTGCAGTCTTGCTGACCAAGTCAAAGCGTTCAACACTGTCACCAGCCTCATCCTCCTGATCAGACTGACACTGGCCTCTCCGACCAGGCAATAGCATGGTTCTGTTCATACCTTTCTGATCACTCCCAATCTGTCTACACGCTGATACGAACTCCCCTTTCCTTCCTATCAGGTCTGGTGCACCTCATGGTTCTGTCCTTGGCCCAATTTAATTTTCCATATTCCTAAACAACTTTCCTGAAAATAGCAACACCATGCTTATCCACATGTGTACTGATGACACTGTGCTTTATGCCAGTAGCCTCTGAGTCCCTAAACTGGAAATACTGGTCCAGTTGGATTTTAACAGTACCCAGCATTGGTTCTTGACTAATCAACTCTCCTCAACTCTATGAAAGTGGTCTCCATGATCTTTGGGTCCAGACTAACACCACTGCACTTCCTTCCTACCCGTTTCTCAACTTTTGAGCACAGGTGTAGATGTCCTTTTACAAGTATCTCGGTTTTATTGGACCTAGCACCTTGATTTTTCTGGCCACATTGATACCATTCATTCCAAACTCTGCCCCAAGCTTAATGCTCCCCATAGGAACAAACACTACATTCCCCCCTTCCATCAAGATGAGATGTCATCTCGAAGCAACACCCCTAATCTTTGACTACAGTAATGCAGTCTACAGCACAGCTTCCAAGTCCTCCCTGTCAAGTCTGGACCCTGTTTACAATACCTTCTGTCGCTTCTCCCTCTCCTGCCCTTTTCATATGGATCACTGCTCCTGCACCGTCTCCTGGACTGGCCCTCCTGGACCATCTCTCCCGTCATGTCTCTTTCATCTTCAGATTTAGGACTGGCACTGTCCCTAACTACTGCACCTCCATCCTTACATCCTACTGTCTTCCTTCTATTTCCTGATGCACACATTCCCCCACACTCTTTCCTAAATCCCCATGGCAGGAACTCCTTCGGCAAGACGGCTTCCTATCACCTCTCCCACCTTTGATACCCCTCACTTGGCAGTCCCCATTATCATACACAGTCTCTCTTTTCATGCACTAACACACCCCCACTGCCACTGTAACTATGCTTGCCTGTGCATTGTTATACAACTATGCAGGTTTTCTGTTTTACCGCTTAAATAAATTGGCAATTTATTCTTGCCTGTTGCATTCTGTATTTATCGCACTAGTGAACTTATTGCTCTGCTTTCTTTTGTAACTCCATGCTCAGCCTCCACTTTCAGATTTCCCCAAGGACGCATCTGGAAACGAGCTATTTGAGCTTTGTATGGTCTTCCTGGGTAAAAACTTTCAAATAAATACTGTAATAAATAACATACAAGGAAAAAAACATAAATCTTACCGCTTTATGCGTTTCTTCTGACCAGCATGCTTTGGGGCTTGCCTGGTTCCGTTGATGCCTCCACGTGCATGGAGTAAATTATGTCAAAAGTCTTCCACCACAGCAACCCGTTTCAGAGAGATACTGTCCTGGGCAGAGAGTCCATCTCCAGTCTGCAATGACACGTTAGAAGGCTCAGTTAGTATCATCTTACTAGGCAGACGGCACACCAAGGACAGATTAGAGAGCAATGAGTTACAAGGGAGACATTAAACAGCTGTGTGCTAGACAGAATTGTTCCTTGAGCTGTTCCACTCCTTCAGATAAAGTCACTTTGATTCTAACAAGCTTATGACTCAGTTCCTCAAAGAAAGAACAATACCCACTGTGCATATTGGGGCAGGTTAACAATCTTAAGTGCAATGTCATATAAGCTACCAGATTCTCCCACCCTGAAGTCATTCTAGCTAACCTGCACATTCTTAGAACGAATCACTGATTTGAAATTTAAAAGACAAGAAAGACATCTCCCTGTGAAACAGTCACACAATTCTCCGCTGGGCCTTTATTTCTAAGTTTCTACAAAGCATAATAGGCTTCCAAACCCTCTGCATATATCAGCGAGTTCGCAGCTCCGCACCTCCCGTGATGGAGTCCATAACTCACTGGTGACTGAAGTGCTTGTTAACTATGCAGCTTCTCACAGCCAGCCCTGCCTTGGTCCCAGCAGAGAATTTGAGATGTACCTCTTCCATTACATTGCATAATGTCATTTTCATTTCCAATTATACCACTGTCTGGGGTAATTACATGAAGGCGGCTGGGGTGGGGTGACATAAAATGTTTGTTGTGTCTCCTGTATGGCTGACAGTACTGCAAACACAAGAATTGATCCCTTCCTGACAAGGTGAAGAGTTTAAACAGGGATGAAAGACAGTCACATTACAAAGGCAGAGATTGTTCGGTGAAGAAAATTCAACTGAACATGACAGGTGGAAGCCCTATCCTTCATCAATTTATTTAACAGAGTGGTTTCGAACAGAAGCAGCTTTTGTGGTTCTGGACAGCAAGTGAGAATGGTCAAAAATATTTTTTATGCTATAAAAACACAATATCAGTGTTCAGCTTTTTATCAGTTTTAAAAATAATGAAGCATCACTTATTCCCTATGTGGCAATGTTTTTTAATCTTTTATTTTCTAAAATACTTTTTGTTTAATGCTACCTGCCTTGGTTTCCATGGTAAAGGATGTTCTTTCCAATTCAAGAAGGAAACTACTATCTCTCTTCAAGCATACTGCGGGGAGTTACTAACAGCCTCCCCAAAAAACTGATAATCTATATTTTTCAGTCACAAGGTTACGAAACATACAGGGAATGAAACAAGCTGCAGTGGTATACCACATTTGTCTTTACTGGTGAATGGTAAAACTCATAACTTACAAGTGGCAAAGCCACATAGGAACACAGAATTTGTCGGCAGAAAGGAGCCCCTTGGCCCATCCATACTGCCAAGATGGTCCCTGCCTGGTCTGTCTCCGCAGACCCTAAATGGTCTTTGGCGACCATCCCTGCTCCTTGCCTATTTACACGGTTAGTTCTGATGGCCTTACCAATCACAAGTGTACTAAGTAAGGAAGCAAGTAAAATGTATTTTCAGCGCCTAATCCCAGAGACTCTGGGCGCCGCACAGAAACAATTTACAGGGTCATTATAAAATCACAGACAAACCACAAAATTAAAAATTTCAGACATAATCAGTATACATCGGCAGGATAGGCTAGTTTGAAGAAATGGGTCTTTAGGCCCCTCCTGAAAAGCCTCCACCGTGGGGCCTCCCTCAAGGATCTTGGGAGTGAATTTCAGAGGATCGGGCCAGCCACCGAATGAACAATCATTTGAGGTTTTCAGACTGGTCCTTGGAACCACCAGGAGGCCCTGGGTGGAGGAGCGGAGGAGTGGGCGGGATGGCATGAATAAGGAGGTCTGACAGGTAGCCAGGGCCCAATCCATATAGGGCCTTATAGGTCAGCAAGCCCCACCTTGAAGAGAACCTGCCACCTAACTGGTGGCGAGTGCCGAACCCCACAGGACCCGCGGTCACATGGCCCAGCAGAATCTAGGCAATCCTGTCAGCAGCCTGGCTGCTGCATTCTGCACTAGTAAGACAAGTACATAATTCACCGCGTAGCATCATGGATTTTACATATGCCACACCAGTTTTATGTTTTTGTTAGTGTCCTACCTTGTTTTAGCTTAAAATAGTCTTTCTTTTAATTGTAAACTCTCTATCTGGCCCATTGTTCGTTGTGTTCTATATTGAGATTTGTTTTCACATAGGTTTTCTCCTTTCAAGGCACTGGGCAGGGTCCGCTCAAGCCCTGTCCTCGAGAGGATCTGCTCTGCCACCCAACTCAGGGGCATTATCTTGCCTGCCCGGTGCTCTGCTTTTCCATTCCCCCTACCTGTTTATCAGACCCGGTACATGGATGCACATGCACTCTGAGGCTCCAGTGATGGCCTCTTGCTCCCACCAGCCTAGCGCCAGGTCCCTCCCTTGGCTTGGCACTGCCACCAAGCCTCTACCTGCCATGTCCTTTCCGGGAGGGAGAGCTGCCTGGAGGCAGCTTGATCCAACTCCCCGCCGGCCGACACCGGTGACCAATGCTCATTCCAGAACATAGGGTCGATCGGCATGGAAGAGGTTTCAGGCCAGCACCTCAACCGGTACTGGGCTGCCCATATGTCGACATTTTAAGTGGAAATAACATGAGCTCAAGTGAAAATAACATTTTATCCTCAAATAAATACAGAATAATGTATGGGAAGTTGTGTGTTATAAGTTTTTTCTCACACCCAAAAGTTGTGATGCCCTTAAACCCCAACAGCAAAGCTGGAGGTTTAAAATTAGCATCATACAGCGAGGGTATTAAAAATAAGTTTGTGAAGCTTTCCAGATTTTATAAGTAGCTGCTGGTTCACTCATGGCTGTAGCAGAATGTCAGGGACAGCTTTTAGAGTTGTGTGTTTTGGGAGCTGTGGCTCACACCGAGAGGTTGTGGCGCAACCTACAGGGTGACCTGTACTGACTCTTTACACAAACTATAAGGTAAGGAAAAGGACCATTTTGTTTAGCTGAGGAATATTTTAATTACAATTTTTTTCAAAGTGCTTCTGTTCCTCTGTCCCACTCTGCCTGCCATCAACCCCTCTGCAACTCCATTAATGTCCCCGGACCCCAGGGAGCTCTCCACCCTAACATCTCCATTGGGAACCCTCCCACAGTAGGGACTTTCAGGGTGAGCTGAGTCCCTCCTCTGGTCTGAATTTGCGGTGGTCGTGGAGCTCCTTTGTGCTACGTGAGGGCATGGCATGGTGCCCAAGTGCCCAGCATTATCCTGCCAGTGTGTTTTTTCTGCTCTGAACATGAGGCACGCTTAGGCAGTGGTTACAAAGTTGTAAAAGTGGTTTGCCATTGTAAACCTCGCAGATAGGTCAGCCTCACAGGTAAGTCGAGTCCCCTTCTTGGGGGCCTATTTTAGCATCAAAACTAGACTTGTACATGAGTGTACATACAGCATATATTTTATATACTGTGCCTTGATTTTAAGAAAACCACATCGATCTATCGATCTATCAATCTATCTATCTGTCAGCCCTTTCTGTCAGTCTCTCTCATTTTCCATCAAACACTTATTGTGGCATTCACCATTCAAAACCAGAACAAGAATTTTTGATGGCCATCAAATTTAGTAACCACGTTGGATTCCTCTTGATCCAGACAACAGCGATGTCTCCACACAGAGAAGGGATTTCTGTATTTTCTTTAGAATAAAGAGATGCCCGGAGATGCCTTGCTCTGAGTCTGAGGTTTACAGCATGGCTGTGGTTACAGAAATGCACAGAAACCAAACAAGTCGCACCAATATTGATAATCAATAGCCGAACCACAAAAGAGTTGCTGATTGCTTTACAAAGCAACTGGTCTCAAATTATCAGTGCAGTGGTTGATATAGCTCAGCTAATGGACACAAAATAGCATTTTTCTTGTCCTACTTTATCTCTGTTCTCCTTCTGTATCCCACTCTTGAGCCAGCTTCAGCACTACCACATTCCCCAGGCACCGCCTCTGGAGAAGTCATCACTTTTCTCTCAAAATTCCCTCTCTCTTCTGGGGTGCAACCCTATGCCCAGTTAGGCCTCCTCTGGTCCCCAAATAGACAAACCTCCTCCCAGTGCTGTTATTCAGCTCTTTGGACATGTCCCTTAAAGGCAAAGTCCCTCAACCTATTTTCTGTATACCTGTGTAGTCTGTATGCATAAACAATGATTTTCTCTCTTGCAGCCCGCTAATTCCATCCTAATTTAAACATAAATTGGGTTGTTTCACTCTGTTTTGCCCTGGGTGAAAACCTGTTTGTCTCAATTCAAAGGTCATGACCCCACTCGTGCAATGCACCATGGGAGCTGATGATTAATGCAAACCAGCAGAAGTTACACTCTCATTCAGTTCTGCTACATGTCTTGTGAAGTCCCTGTAGTCTCTAGAAGCATTGTTTTCTTAGATACATTTTAGATACATTTACAGACACTAGCAGGGCACTTGTGGGCCTTGAAAAGTTTCATGACCAGCATAAGACAAGATCATAAGGACTGCAGAGGACAGCAACAGCACTGACTAATAGAGTATAACTATTGCAGGGTTTAGCATCAAAACATCATAAAATTCCAGGATGCCTTACATGAGTCAGGTCATGACCTTTGCAGTGGAGTCAGGCAGGTTTTCACACCTGACTTAAGTACTTTCTCATTTACATTTAAAGTTAGATGAAATTTGGAGGGTGCAATAGAGGCAATCATTGTGCATGCCTAAAGCGACACAGGTAACCAGAATAAAAGGCTGAGGACTTTCCTTTAAGGTGAGACAAGAACAGAAAGATACAGGTAAGAGCCACACGCGAGTCTGGATACCCCATCTAGGTAAGCCTGTGAAATCAGCACATCATCTCCCAACAGGCTTTTCCATGAGGATGTAGGGATGGTAGCATTAGCATGCCTCATGTGCCGAGATATGTACTCCTCCATTGGCAGCACTCCAACTGCAACACCACTAGTGATCACCCAAAGGGCGGCATCGCAGTGTAGAGTCATATGGTCCATCCCTGAGAAGCAAAGTATCCTACTGTATGCTGCATCCTTCTCCTCCTCTTCCTGGCCCGACTGACAGTCAGGGTCAAGACATGAACCGGGACTGAAATGCTGCTGCTGTGCCTTTTAGTCATTACTAACAGACATCCCTTTTCTTTATCCCATTTTATTTCCCTGTCTTGACGGGCCAGCTTCAACATATCCTTTATTCATTTATCTATTTGTTTATTTAATTTTATTGACTGGGTGGGCCAGCCTGAGACTAAAAGTCCTTTTTCAGGGGCTACTCGAAACTGCCCCAAGGCACCCCACCCCAAATTCTACCTCCTCCTTCCTCACCAGGTCTCACATTTCAGTCTACCTGTTTCTCCATCTGTGACTTTCCCCACATCACAGGGTCTCTGAGGCCAAGCTCCTCAGAGGAAATTCATACTCCACTGTAAGGCAGGTCTTGCAGGTAGAGGCCACTGGATCAGGCAGGGGCAGGAATCTCAGACAAGGTCCTTACTGCTTTTATAGCTGGAAAGAACTTCATTCTCCTGAACTAGCAGGTTATAATGGCTCTATCCCCCTCTCTTGGGTGTTGTAACTGTACAGCATTCTCTTGGCGGACTGTCTGATGGTTGGGGGCATGTACATCCACCAACTGGAGGCCCTACATTACCAAATTCCTGGTCTAGGACACCTCACCTCAGACAACCAGGGAGCACGTCAGAGCCAGGGGACACTCAAAGAAAGCCGCATTCCACCCATCACGCTCTCCCCATGCGGGGCCTCCTCCCTCCCGAGGGCAGTAGCGTGTGAAGTTTGCCCAGTGGCATCAAAGTGCAGCGTCCAAGGCTCTGAGCACACACCCGGTCTTTTACTGCTTGACACCACGACCACTGATCCATCTGGCGACCAGGCAACAGCAGTCCTTGTTCAGGTAGAAAGATACATGTTTTACCTACAGGGCATTTTCTCCCAGCTATGCTAGTTATTCCAGGAATATACCCTGTTCCTGGGTATACCATATTCAGGTCTGCATCGCCTGTCTCCCCACAATAAACTGTTTACCTCCATGTCCTTTCCTCCATTTCAGAGGGCTCTTCCCTTTAAGGTTCTTCCTAAGTGCCCTGATGTGAGCACAGCCATTTGCATACTGTGTGACCCTGTGCAAGTTACTTCACCTCCCTGTGCTCCCAGGTTACCCTGTATATGGAGGCAGTATAGCATAATGATTAAGGGCACTGAGCTGCAAACCTGGAGACTTGGGTTTGAATCCTACCAGTCCCCACTTGCATACTGTCTGTGTGACCTTGAGCAAGTCACTTAACTTCTTTGTGCTCCCAGGTCGCACCTGGAAACAAGCTCTGGCTTAGTGTGTCTTTCCTGGTTAAACAATTTCCCCTTTCCCTAAATGGGACTTGTGCTCAGCGGGCCTTACCCAGTTAAAGAAAAAAACAAAATAAAATAAGAAAACTTGCAAGATTTAATTTTGACCCCTGAATACTGCTCCTTGACTGGCCAAAACTGGATGCTCCTCCAACAGACTGTCAAAACCCTCCCTCACTAGAAGCAACAGACAAAACAACTTAGCCTGCACCAAGCCAAGGTGGCAGTCCTGAGCCAATGTCCAGCTGGAATCTGGGCCTCCGACTGGACAGTGCAGGGCAATGCTGCCAGCATGCCACGGGCATCCTCGCTTCAGTATTCATCAGTTATTGTCCTTCTTTGTGTCAGTGGCTGTACAGTTTGCCTCACTGACAGGTGCCGGACTAACAGCACTGGAGACTGACAGCCTCTGTTTATTCATGAGACAGGTACAGCATGGGTGATCACAGTTCAGGCTTGTTTCTGCTAATCCCAAAATAAGGTTCCCTGGGCCTTTGATTTGACGTTCACTTGAGGCTTGATCTGGAAGGCTCCAAAAATACATACATAGATACATACATAGACAGTGTCGGCAGATAAGGGCCTATGGCCCACCCAGTCTGCCCATTTAAGTTTGTAAGTTCAGTTTATGTTTTCCAGGAAGTCTGTTGCCCTTAACCCTGACCTCCAGAATTCCTTTATGTCTATCCCATGCATTCTTAAATCCGTGATTGTTTCAGCCCCCACCACTTCCTCTGGCAGGGTGTTCCACTTGTCCACCACCCGTTCTGTAAAAAATTCTTCCTCCGTTTCCTCTGAATCATCCTCCTCCAACTTCATCCCATGCCCTCTAGTCCTGGAACATCTTTTTCGCTAAAAATAGTGTATTCCTGCACCCTGTTCCTCCCTGTAAGATACTTGTATGTCTCTATCATATCCCATCTCTCCTCCTCTCCTCCAGGAGTACATGTTCAGTTCCTTCAACCTGTCTTCATAGGACTTGTGATGCAATCCATGCACCATCTTTGTGCCCTCCTCTGAACCTTTCTACCCTGTCTATGTCCTTACGAGGTATGGTCTCCAGAACTGTACACTGTACTCCAGGTGGGGCCTCACTAGTGTCTTGTACAGTGGAATTTTGACCTCCCTTTTCCTGCTGGTGATGCCCTGCCTATGCATCCCAGCATCCTATTTGCTTTACCTGCTGCCTTGTCACACTGTTTCCCTGCCTTGAGGTCATCAGAGATGATAACTCCAAGATCCCTTTCCTGCTTGGTGCATGCTATATCCTCACCCCCAACTGATATATTGTGCCAGGGTTTTGTGCCCCATATGCATTATCTTGCACTTCCTTGCATTGAATTTCAACTGCCAAACCCCTGACCATTCTTCAAGTTTCTGCAGGTCCCTTCTCATTCTGTCTACACCCTCTGGTGTGTCTACTCTATTACAGAGCTTTGTGTCATCAGCGAACAGTGAAATTCTGCCTTCTAGGTCCTGCATAATGTCACTGATGAAGATATTGAATAGTACAGGTCCCAGCACTGATCCTGTGGTACCCCACTGGGCACTCTTCCCTCTGTGGAGTGACAGCCATTTACCACCACCCTCTGTGTCCTGCTGCCCAGCCAGTTACCTACCCACTGCACTACTGTCCTGCCACACCCATATTCCCCAGTTTGTGCAATAGTCTTCTATGTGCACTGCATTTAGTTCAGCCATTTTCAGTTCTATTTATTTTCATATAAATACAGTATTTTCTTTGAGCAGGACTCATGAAAACTGTAGTGGGACCCTTGAAAATGTGAAAGGTGTAGGCGGCCCAGTGGCATGGAGGGCTGCGGCATCACTGCCTTACCCCGCCACGCTGGCGACCCGTGTTCACAGTGCAAGCGGGTCGCCAGGGAGGGAGAGGATCGAGCATCCAGAGGACAGCTCTCCTCTCCCGGAGAGAGGTGGGACCAGAGACGGTGCATGCCTGGCCTGGCAGCAGCTCGAGGAAGCTGGCACACGGCTCAAAATGGAGTAGGCATTGGCATGCCACATGCGAGCGTGCAGCTCGGCCATTGGCATCATTGCATGCATACAGTTTCAGCACTGGGATGGGAGACAAAATGGAGGCTGAAAATTCACAGACCATCGGGATGATACGAACCTTGCAGGCGCCACACCTGGCCAGCTGACACCTCAACATGTTAAGCGGTAAGTCCCAGTGGATGCGGGATAGCAGGGGCTGGTGGAAGGGGCCAGTCGGTGGCGGTGAGAAAGAGATGTAAAAAAAAATTAAATGTAAAGGTGGAAGTCAAGATTCTTCAAAACGGATAGCTTCCCTTCACTACCTGTCAGGGTGTCTTATCCCTGTCATGGAGGAACCACTGCAGTGGTGACAGTGGAGACTCTACACCAGGGCACACCAGGGTGTGCTGGTGCAGAAGGTATCCCCACAGCAACATCTGCACTTTGTATAGGTGCCCTGGCTACCAGCTGCTGTCTCCCTGTCCCCATGCCTTGGCAACTAATAAGGGCGGCGTTGCGACTAGTCAAGTGGGCGGCTAGTTCAGCACCTGGCTTCTTGTAAGACTGCCAACAAGGTTCCCAATTAGATGGGATTTTTATCTAACATTCCTGAAACCCGCCTACACAGCTGATGTGAACAGCTTTGAAGCATGACAGTATAACTGGCGGATCCCATAAAATGCATTTTAAAAACAAGAACATTCTAAAGCAGTTTTGAGCATTATAAGTTATTTTAGAAACATAGCAACAGAGGAACTTATAGGCAGAAAAGGCCATGATCCAGCAAGTCTCCGTGATCCCTACTTGTGCCAGACCAGCCCCGCCCTCGTCAGAATTAGACGAGCTAAACACACACAAACTATACCTAGAAAACAAAGGGTGGCTGGTGCCATCAATAGCTGGCCCAGAATTTCAAAAGTTATAATAAAATGGACACGGCTGATAAAACAAATGGGACACACCCACATACTGATACAGCAATACACACACACAGACAAAATAATACAACAAATACCTGATTCTTCTTCACAAAAACATTTTTTAAACTGATGACATTTCTTTGCTCCCAGATCAATAAAAGAAAACTACAATAAATAGCTTCTGATTAAGCCAAACGCAGTTTTACTTTTCTAATATACAAATGCATCTGATCCCAAATCAGCCATCCCATATTAGCTAACTGAATGACTGACAGGGAAGGAAGGAAAAACCTATAATAGAAGTAGTAATAAAGCATTTTATAGCTTTTATAGTTTTCCTCTGCCTACTGCACCTGAATAAATGTAAAACTATTGTTAACCACCATCTCCCAACAGTAGGGGCAGGGTTGTTACTAGCATTGCCCACAGAGATATGGTGCCTTGGCATCATCCTCTGCCCATAAGTTAGTGTGAACAGCTCCTAGAAGCAGCCATTATGTATGGGGACTTCCTTGGTCCAGGAGGGGAGTAGGCATCAGGAGGTGGAAACAGAGGTGTGTAGCTTGGTAAGGAGCCCAGTCTCGGGGGCAGGGAATGTCCTGACCTAGGCGCCTTCACCTGGTGTGCATGGGCACGGGGTGAGGGACTGGTTTGATTTCCTCATGTCAAGATGCAGGTTAGAAGCGCTTTAGGCATTACAGGCTTAAATGCTGGGTGCCAGGGATGCTGGTACACTGAAGAGATGAGCACACAAGGTGTCCTGCATTATGGCTGGCTTCAGGACATGGGCCAGGTGGCACAGTTTCCATTGTGGACATCCTAACTGGAAGTATGGATGCCTGCCTGCCTTTGACATTCAAGGGTGGTACAAAGTCTGGGGCTGCCATCTTTGGGGCCTGAAGCATGCCTCGCCATCCTTGATACTCCCCTGCCCTCTCAGGGGGCATTTGGGGAGCTACCATACTCCATGGGAACTGGCCCTAGTGGTACACTACAGCAGGATCCCGGAGGGTGACGGAATTCTAAGGGGCACCCTCTCAAGAGGTGCTTCCTGATGTCCTTGGGCTAGGAAGGGATTCGAAGAGGATTGTTTGTTTGTTTGGATCCCTAGCGACCTCTTGGAAGAAGTCACTGACCATCCAGGCTCAAGAGGGAGGCAAATGTAGTTCCAGTGTGTACAGGTAAAAGTGTTTTACAGGGAAGTGAGTTCCCTGTACAGTATTCGGCTGAGATGGCTGCAGCACCTTATCAGGTGAGATTCCCAGGGGTGGGTTGCAGGGTTCAGTGCCAACACTGGAATCTCCAGCTGATGTGACCTGCTGAGTAGTGTTGGGGGCATCAGGAGTTCCAGAGAGGCAGGGCATGGTGGCGGATAGCTAGCTGGCCGGGCCCTACAACAAAAAGTAGTTGGTTGCTCTAAACACCAAGGCACAATGCTATTTAGAACCAATATTTGCTAGGATCATTGCAGGGCAGAACTAGTGAGAGTGCAGAGGGGTAAAGGTATTCCCTTCCATGGGAGCTTGCCCGGCCATGCCCACCTTCAGCAAGGCACAGACACAGATCAGTCAATGAGTCAAGGAGGGTGCATTACAACAGGTTGATTTTGTTACAGTCTAAAATTGTAATATTCTGAGATTAAAATATATTTCAAATCCAAGAAAGAAATTTCAGAGCTGGTAGCCATGGAATATATGAAGGTAAGATGGAAGGAGGTTTTGGCACCTCATCGCAATCTCCCATTAATCATAGGATCATAGGCTTTGCAAGTCGAGTAGCTTTAGCCATAATGACTTGGATATACCTAAGCATATCTCAGCAGTCTCTTATCAATTAAGAATGTATCCAAGAAGTATTACATTGTTTCATATCTGAGCTATGCACTACCTCCACTGGTAGACTGTTCCACATGGAGACCACTTTCTGGTTAATCCATGCCCCTTATGTTTTTCTTGTAATGCTCTCCATTCAAAGAAATCATTTCTTCTAGTAACTCAACTGATGTCCTTTTTCCAGGCTTATATAGTCCCACAGTTCCCCATCTTAACAGCCCTATATACTAGGCAAGAATTTCCTCTCATCCTCTTATATTCCAAAAGTACAGTCCCAGATCTTTCAACCTATCCTTGTATGACATAATGTTTGATATCCTCCACCATCCTGGTTGCCCTCCTCTGCACCCCTCCAGCCTCCTCACATCTCCCTTTTTTTATATGCAGTTTATCTCCTTACTGCCCTCAGCTGCCCCTCTGATGGACCCCAACCCCAGCCCTGTCAATCTGGTATCATCGGGACTTACCTTCCAGAGCCCTGCCGGTTGCTGGGTGTGGAGCCTGCAGAGGGTCAGTTGTCATCCGCAGCCAGAGGTGTTTTCCTCCATTTTCTCCCCTCCCGTTGCTGGGCGCACATGCAGGATGTGCACACATGGAGGCGTGCATGTCCGAGTCCGCAGCACCCTCCCTTCCATAGCGCCCATCAGTCCTGCACTACCCTCAGTCCTCCACCGGAGGCAGTCATTCGGTGGGAGCACCAGTCCTCCCTCCCAGGAGGAGTAGTCCTCCCGGACACTCGATCCTCTCCTTCCCAGTCAATCCCGGCAGCCCACTTCGCGGTTGCGGTATAGCCTAAGAGACATGCATGCCTCAGCCCTCCATGCCACTGGTCCGGCTTCACATTTCCCTTCTTATAAGGCACCCAAAACTGGACACAGCATTTAATATGGGGCCTCTCAATGAGGTGTGCAAAAACCGCCACCTCCCTCTGTCTTCTCCTGCTGTGCCTTCCTATGCACCCCAGAATGTTACTTCCTTTATTAACCACGCTCTTATTTTGTGCTTCAAAAGACAGTCTGAGACCAACACTCCCAGATCTTTTCAGTCTCCATGGATGCTAGCACCTTCCCTTCAAACAATAGTTCGTTCTCCTATTCTTTGTCCCAAAGTGCATGATCTTACATTTGTCAATATTAAATCTTAGTTTATTTTGCTTTGCCCATGTTGCTATCCCATCTACTTCTTGCTGGAATGTCTTTATGTCTTCATTACCATTGATTTTAGGCAGATCAAATTGTCGAGTCTTATGGCCTCTGGCTGACGACTCGTATTGATTCTGTGACTGCTGCTCCCACTTAACGTCGTCAGCAAACTTACACAAGCACGCCTTATCTGTACATTTCTTTTTTTTTCTACTTTCTGTTTATTACGCTCATGTAAAACTGATACAAAATACACCTCATGCAAGGTAACAGTTAACAGTCTAGCAAGACTTGCCATCAATAAAAAAACAAACAAATAGGGAACACATATTACTTAATCTTGCATTCTGGTACAGAAGGAGTGGGGGGGGGACAAAGAAATATCTCAGTCCCAAAGTGTCCACAAATTGCCAGCCGCTCAATGGCCGTGGTTATATCTAAAAGACAGAAAACCTAGGAAGATCTCCACACTGACAGCAGTGCTGTTAACCAAACCATACTGAATAACATCTGAAAAAAAGCTTCTCTTCCACTCCCCACATCCCAGTCTCAATATTAGGTACAAACAGGGTATAGCAAACAATATAAATCCCTATACCAAATCGCTGTTGATAAACAAGTTATAACAACCCACCCATTGGAGAAACAAGAAAGTCAAAAGTGGAGTGGAATGTTGAGCAGAGGAAAAACATAACTCAAAAAACCTATATTTATATTTTCAGATCAATCTCAGGAAATTCCTCTGCCACTGAAATCTAAATCCCCAACAGCGGTATGTAATAGCTATTACTTAAGAAAATATAAGTCTCTGCAAAGTCTCAATGGGTGGAAAAATAGAATAACAAGTCCTTAGCCAGCATAAGATCTGTTGACAATCGCAGCCTTCCTCAGGCTTCGACTTCACGGACAAGTCCACTGGAACCATTCAAGCTGAAAATTCAGCTTCAATCTTCTTTATGCAACGTCTGGCATCTTTCGGGTCTGTAAATTTCAGGATTTGCCAGCATAAGGTACCCTCAACCTTGCATGTAACAAAAAGCATGAACAATGCCAAGGGACTGGAGCTTTGCTGCACAGCATCAAATTGTTTTCTCGAGCCCTCATCTGAAAGGACAAATCAGGAAAAACTTAATGTCCTGTTCCTGCAATGTAATCGGGTACTCCGCTCATGCGCTGAAAAAGGACACCATGGACATCAGCTCCTGTAGTTCGCAGGATAATAGTGCGTGGCTAGGCTTCAGAGACAGGCCTTACATGAGGGTTAATCCTGTATGCCTGGCTCAAATGTGCCCAATCAGAATTGTCTGGTACCAATAAAGTCTCCATTAACCATTGCTTCAAGAAATTAAAAGAAGCTGAGTACCTCGACTCCTTCTGGGACCCCAACAATCGTAAGTTGCCAGCTCTGATTTCATTTTTGAGGGCTTGATCCACTCACGGCTGATTATTTTCCTTAGTGAACACAGTGGACATAGCTTGCGTCTTCAGGGACCTCAGGTCAGCCTCTGCAACAGTATCCTTCAAAATTTATACAGCCACATTGTGTGATTCTAATTTCGTTAAGGTTTTTCGATTTTTGCATCCATGGCCTTTATAGAATCAAACATGGCATTCCACAGAGGTTCCGTGGAAGAGTCACCCACATTAGATCCTGACTTAACTTGCTGCCAGATCTGGCTGGGAAGCTTGCATTAAGGGAGGCCTCGTAGAGACCTGACTGTTTGTTGCTGAGCGTTCCGTGTTTGATATATAACAAAGGGGTATCATTCGACAGCTTTAAGCTCAGGAGTCTCGACATATTAATCAGAACCAGCTGTTTGATAAACCACAAACTTAAAAATAATTTTTTGAGATCATAATGTGGAGCCTGTAAAGAGATGTCCTGCCTAAAGCTCGGCTCTCTGGCACCCCCCATACCTCTCAACCTCTTACCTCATAAATGGGGACAAGGCTTAAAAAATCAGGACAGAGACCCAAAATCAGGCACCATCTTAAAATTGGTAATACTCACTCAGAAAGCTGTTAGGAATAAGGGAATTGGTGCAAGAAGCATTTTCTGATGAAGAACTAGTCTGTAACTTTAATGTTTAATATTATTTTATGCTTGCAATCCCCACTGTTCAGTCACAAAAACAGAAATTTACAAGGGACAGAGGAAAATTTTGAGGCAAAATCAGGGACGTCCCTGAAAATCAGGGACAGTTGAGAAGGTATGCCCCCCAAAAATGTTACATAGCACCGGTCCCAGCACAGAACCCTGCAGTACACGACTTGTCACCCTCTCCAACCAAAATAGTGACCCTGTATACCTACTCCTGCATTCTGTTACTCAGCCAAGATAATACCCACTTCACCAATTTTGTTTAGACCTATTTCTTTCATTGTTTTAAAAATTCTATTTATTTATTTAGTTTTTGTTTGCCAGGTAAGTGCACTAGTCAAGAGCATTGCCTATTTTCAGGCACAACCCGTAGAGTTACAGACAAAAGAACAGCAATTACAGGTGATACAGCAATACAAAAATACAAAATTCTATGTGGGATACTATATCAAATGCCTCAGAGAAGTCCACAAAAGAACATCAGCTGTAATGGGTCCCTAGTCCTTTGGAATCTAGGTGTTGTTCTATTACCGCTTTAATATTCCATCCAAGTGGTAGCAGCCAATTGATACAATACCTATGAAGCCCCTCTTGAAAGCTTCAAAATTCCTAGCATTAATAATGTAAGTCGGTAAAGCAGTCCATACCCCCACCACTCTCTGGAAGAAAAAATGTCCTCCTATCCCTTCTGAATTGCTCCCTTGAAGTTGCCTGTCATAATGTTGCCCATCATAACAGATCTGAAAGTCCTGTGAGAGAAACACCTTGTCACTGGTCGGCAGGCGACATTAATCACACCTCAGTTGATTTATGAAACTAAGAACACCTTTTCAAATCATGTAAGGGAAAAATGTGAGGAAGAAAGTACAAAAACCTTTAAAGCAGCAGTGCAACGAAAATGGGTTAAAATTTGACCCCACCTTTTATGCTTCCTAATTGATGCCAGAGGTCTTCCAGTTTATTTTGGTGGTAACATTTTCAGTTTTCCTTATCATTTAAGAATTTTATGAATGTTTCAAAGTAATTATTTCTCAAGAAAAAGATGGCTGCCTAAGTTTTGCATAGAAATAATGTTGAGGACCTGAGGAGGGTAAGAGTCAAGACAAAAATACAAATGTACAGTACACAACATAGGAAGCATCCAGAAAACCCAAATCAGCAGTTCTGTCAATATTTTTCATAACTATAGCAGAAAATTAGCTTTTAGAATAACTTTTCGTTGCACTGCTGCTTAAAGATTAACTGACAAATTCTGGGCAGCTTTTCCTTTGGGGAGGATATGGTATTTTATTTGTGACAGCACATACAAAATAATAAAAAATATGTGATCTACCTCCACAAAAAACAAAGGCTTGAAACTCAGTACTATATAGTAATTTAGGGCAGCAGGGACTCTAGGTTCATCATATTGGTCTCCACCACTTCATAAACAGGCATTAAATTCAGTTTTATTACTTGCACCTTTCATACAGTGTATAAATAACCCCTTATAGAAACATAGAATCTGATGGCAGATAAGGACGCTAGGCCCACCAGTCTGCCCATTTTCCTACTGCAAAAGCTGCAGACCTTACTTGATCTCCGGCTTTGCCTTCTTGTTCCTATCGTTAGGATTTCCCTCATGCCTGTCCCATGCATTTCTGAATTCCCCACTGCGTTCTCCCCCCAACACCACCTCTGCTGGGAGTCTATTCCATGCATCCACCACCTTTCCGTGAAGAATACTTCCTCATGTTACCCTTAGTCTGCCCCTTCCAACTTCATGCCATGCCACCTCGTTCCTGAACATCTCCTTTTCTGGAAGGCGCTACCCTCCGGTACCCTATGTATGCTCTTTAGATATCTGTAGGTTTCTATCATAGCTCCCTGTCTCTCTCCTCCATACATATTCGTTCTCCAAGTTTCTCCTCATACAACTTTTGGTGTAGGCCCTGCACCATCTTTTGCCCTTCTTGGAACTGCCTCCACCCTGTCTATGTCCTTACGGAGATCGGCCTCTAGAACTGGACACGTATTCCAGATGAGGCCTCACCAATGATCTCTACAGTGGCATCACCATCTCTTTTCTTCTGCTGGTGATACCGCTCCTGTGCACCCCAGCATCCCACTGGCTCTCCCACAGCCTTGGCACATTGTTTGGCCACATTTAGGTCATCAAATATGATTACCCCCAATCCCTTTCCTGTTTGGTGACCGTCAGTATCTCACCCTCCTCCACCATGTAATCCCCAGGATTTTTGCACTCAAATGCATGATTTTGCACTTTTCCGCATTGAATCTCAGCTGCCACACTTCAGACCACTCCCACAGTTTACTTAGGTCCCATCTCATTTTCCACCCCTCCCAGAGTGTCACGCTGTTGCAGATCTTAGTGTCATCTGCAAAGAGGCACACCTTACCTTCCAGCCCCTCCACAATGTCACTTATGAAGACATTAAACAGGACTGGCCCCAGAACTGATCCCTGTGGTACCTCACTGATCACCCTCTTTCCTCAGACTGAGCTCCACTTACCACCACCCTCTGTCTTCTATCACTCAACCAGTTCCTAACCCAGTTTACCACCGTGTACCCACTCCCAGGCTGCTCAGCTTGTTCACAAGTCTTCTAAGCAGAATGGTATCGAAACCTTACTGAAATCCAGGTAGGCCATATCCACCTCTCCCTGATCCACTTCCCTCGTCACCCAAAGAAATCAATGAGATTTGTTTGACATGACCCTCCGCTGTGAATCCATGCTGTCTTGGATCCTGTGCTCCGCTTAATTCAAGGTGTTCTACACTCCTTTCTGTAAGTAGTGATTCAATAATTTCCCCACTACTGAGGTGAGGCTGACATAAAGGGCAAAATGAGAACAAGAGCCAATAAAACAATAACGGGCAACCAGATGAAGCCAATGGAATATGAAGCAGTTATAATTACAGTTTATTGAAGTTGATCATGAAATAAAGGCATGGCCAACAGTATCATTAATGCATTTGACACAAAGAAGTCAGTTATGTATGTAGGAAGCAACAGATGACCTTCACTACTGTCTGTCTTTTCAACTGTATTTCAGTCCGTCTACTAATGTGCAACTGGTACTGATACAGATTAACTGACAAGGTACCAATGCCTGTGAAATGTACAGAAATAATAAAGAAAAGGCCGGCCTGGTGGCGCAGAGGGCTGAGGCGCTGGGCGTCTCCTCACGGCCTGCAATGACCTGGGTTCGAAGCGAGCCCAGGCGTTGGAGGTTGGCACGGGGGCGGGCAGAGCCGGATGGAGCAGCCGTCAAGGCAGCTCTCCTCTCCTCTCCAGGGAGGTGGGAGGCTTCCCTCATCACGGCTACTCCCTGAGGAGGCCGAGGGGTTGCGCAAGCAAGGGTGCCAGCGCTTAGCCAATGGGGTGGGCAGGAGGAGGCCATTACAGGGCTGTAAGGTGGATGCATGCCTTCACATGCATGTGTCCTTCTCCTGGGGTCCTCGGGAAACTGGGGAGAAAATGGAAAAAGATAACCTCTGGCAGGATGGCGACCGACTCTTGCAGGCACTGCTCCGGACGGGCATAAGGTAAGCCCCAGTAATTCCGGGCGGAGCTGGGGGAGTTGGTCAGATGGGGGCCGACGTGTGCAAGGAGAAACAGGGAAGTGATAAAAAGAAATAATAAAGAAAAATATAAAACTGAACTGGTGCGCAGTAACTGATCATATTCCGTCATCACCAGATTATTAATAATAAAGATCGCTGTTGACCTGTTATAGTTAAAATTTCTCTGCCCCCTTTCCATGCATAGTCAATTAAATATATATTAAACGTTAGCTCCCCCACGTTGATAACGCTACTGATAATTTGTGTGCCTTAATATACTAAGCCCTGCAGTATACTTAATGTACTGGCTAGGACCTCACAATAGTTGTTCGTACACTAAGACCCTTTCTGAGTTTTCACTCCAGTTAAAATAAAGAAGCCATCTGATAGTAATGTCTCCTTTTGGAGTCTAAGAAGAGCAGCGGTGGCCTCCATACCTCTAATTTTGATCACAAATGTTCTGCCAATCTGATACCGTGGGGCACCTACTTGTCAGCCATCTACACTATGTGTAAGGGTTCTTCTCACTGCCGCTATCATGGTATGGTTACAGCCTCTCTGGCACTTATCTTACTGATCGGTCCAAAATGGCAAGATCTGTCAGGGGTTAGAAAAATTCTTATGTTTATCTTTCAGTGGAATTCCTGCCATGAGCCCGCTGCTGTAGTTTTCTGAACCCCTGCCAGACCCCATTTTAGGTGTCAAAGTTAGGGCAGCCTCCCTCTCACACTTGTTCTGGACTTGTCCTACATACACTGTATTACCCATGAGTATCCCAAAGAGCAGCAAAGAGTCTGGAAATAAGAGCCTTCTATTCAAACTGGTGAGCTCCTTGATAAAGTATGCCCAATAAAGGTGATACATCTAAGCCAGATTCCCCTGAAACAAAGTTTTTATCAAGAATTCTCTGGCTTGCAGATATCTAAAGTGATCACTCCTTTGGAGCCCAAATTCTCACTGTAACTGGTGGAAACGTTTGACCTCACCCTGCTCAGTAAGGAACTAAAGAAACAGACCATCCTCCCAGGACAGCAATATTTGAATGCGATATCCCAACTGACCAGGGCGAAACGCGGTGTGTACATTATAGGATCCACCTCCACTGCATCTTTGGGATGTTCAACCCATGTTTAACGGAAGCCATAAATTTAGCACGTGTTCTGTCCATCTATTACAGACAATAAGAGTCCCTTTTCTGTGTGTGTTACTTTGTATTTTGCATTTTAAAAATACTGTATACTACAGTGAAGAGTACATTGAACGTCATGTGATAAATACATATGCACGTATACAAACGCCAGCAGAAAAATAATATTACATTGAGAAACACTAATTTCTATTATAAGATCATAGAACAATTTTGAGTAATATGAAGTAGTTCATATAACACTGTATGAGCCAATTAAAGAAAGTCCATACAATGGATCCAGGATTCAGATAACGGTTTGGCAAATACCGCTCACTAAAGCCCCTATGAGAAATATAGGAAAATACATTCCAGGAAGTGCTAGAGCTAGCCCAATTACATCTCTGCTTAGATTTCAAAAGCAAAATACAAATCCGTAAATCCATAAAAACTGTTTCACTTGCACATGTTTTACAAAATATAGCTTCCAGCGACTGAGTTATCCTTTAATCTACTATAGAAATCACACGGTGCGGTGGCACTGAGAACTGAGGCACTGGACGCCACACCTCGCGCCACGCTGGCAACCCAGGTTCGAACGGACTAGGGTCATTTGGTGGTCGGCTGTGGAGGTAAGGATTGTGTGTCTGAAGGACTGCTCTCCTTCCTCGGGGGTGGGCTGTGCTGCACACATTCAACACAACAAAGAGGTTTGGCCCATGGTGCTTGGCTGCCTCTGCGGAGGTGGAGACAGCTGCTGCCATTGCATGGGCGAGGCGTGAGGAGAAAATGGAGGAAAATATCAGGACCCAGCAGGACCCATGATGTCCCCGATGGGCTGGAGGATGTACCCTGCCGGGGTGGGGGTTGTAGCCCTGCCACATCCAGGAGGTGGCATAAATAATGTTGTGATAAAACAAAAAGAAATCAGAGTACATAAATGAAGCTAGAAAACTAAGATGAAATCTCAGAATTTCAGTTTCTGCTGCAGAAAATATAACTTTCCTTTGAGTTTAACAATCACTTCTCTTTATTTGTCATGGGTCCCTGCATTCGATGAGTCCCTGTTTATTTATGTCCAGGGTAAATATTTTATAGGGCTGTTCATGTTATTTCTCTTTCCAAAGATCCCCATCCAGCATCATCTCTGTCCTGCAATAAAGCACTCCAAAGTGACCGTGCTGCCGCATTTGTTTAAATTTTGGCAGCCACAATCTCCCTCTTCTTGTTCTGCCCAGCAGGTCCCAGCGTAGTCTGGGCTGTTTCCCATACCAAATAAATTTACTCAGCATTTTTTAGTTCAGCCCAGTTTTGTCATGGAGTTCCTAGGGCAAGGTGGCATATAAAAAATAAAGCGTGCTAAATGCCCATTTTAATCAACTCGATTTTGGAAGTAAAAGGCATGGGTAGAGAGTGTCCCATCTATTAAGGTCTGAAGAGGCAGTGTTTTTTAGGGTCTATAATTGTTTGATTATAGAGTTTCAGGTCTGTAGGTATTTGAACTCCCAGATAACATACCTCTAACTGAATCAACTTAAAACAAACAGCCTGTTGTAATTCTGGAGTCAAAATCCCATTAACAACTAGAACCTCCATCTTACCTTTGTTCACTCTGAACCCAGAAATCACTCCAAAGACGTCTAAAATTTGCAATAGATCATTTATATGTTTGTTCTGGATGCTTCAAGAAAACGAGGGTACCATCTGCACAGAGCGATATCCTGTCTTATCCTGAAGCCTAACACCTCCAGACAATCTGTTTGCTGACTCTGAGCTGCTAGCGGCTCCATGCTTATGGCAAAGAGCAGGGTGAAAAGGGCACTCCAGTCTTGTACCTCAAGCTATTGGAAATGTGGTAACAGGGGTTACTCTTACTCTGACCCTTCCTGTGGGGTCAACGTACAGCATTTTGATCCATCCTAGAAAGGTATCATCAAACTCCAATATGCACATCATCGACTGAAGATAAACCCAATTTAAGCAATCAAATGCCTTTACAACAACTAGTAATAAGCGTAATTTGAGGCAGAAAATTTGGGCATGGAACCAAAAGGGTGGTAAGTAGGCATCTGATATTCAAGATTAGATGTCTCTGCAGGATGAATCCTGTCTGGTCAGGGTATAGTATGTTTGAGATGACTTTTGGAGGTGATTTGCTAAGATTTTCAGAATAATTTCATGTTCCGACAGAACATGGATATCGGACTAAATGCTGCAAATTTGTCCTTAGCTTTCCCGGTCTGGGAAGCACTGTCACCACAACCCCATTCTAGGTTCTTGGAATTTTATCCGCAGTTTGAACAGGTTATGTTAACAGGATAGGAACCAATGTCTGTGAACTTTTGTAAAAGGCTAAAAGCAGTTTGGGACACGGGCCTTATTGCTTTTCAAGTCCCATGTTGCTTGAGTAACTTCCTCAGTAGCTGGGCGCTTCAGTTCTCTTGATCTGTCCAGGGTAGCTTGAGCAAATCTAATGTCAGAAGGAAGGGTCTTGTGTTTTCCAGAACCATATTACTACTCTTGTCCTCTGCGTATAAATTTTGGTAGAAGACTTTGAAACTCGTTATGGGTTAACCACATCAGGTTTGGATTAATGAGATCTACAATACTGGACATGACCCTCTCTGCTACCATCTTGCACAGGCAGAATGCCAGTAGATGTGAAGCTGTACCTCCCAATAACAATATTTATGCGGCGGTATCCCTGCTTTATGTTCTAAAACGTCTGTTAGTTCTTTCTGTGCAACTTGAACTTGTAGCTCCTTTCCTGTCTGCCCCTCCCGAGTTTTGTGTTATGCTCCCAAATCTTTTATCACCGCTTTAAGGCTGTGTAGCTGACTGCTGTTTTTTCCCTGTTGTATAACTGATGAATTTCACCCTTATCACTGACTGTAGGGTATCCCAAATAACTTGGTTCAATATGCCTACATTTTGATTGAGGTCAAAGACTTCTATTTCCTGTGCTGTTTTAGTTGCAAAATGGTGTTGGTAAGCAGAGACGAGTCTAACCTCCACAGCATGATTTTGAGGACCTCCCAGTCCCAGCACAACAGACAGTGATGCATGGTCAGACTGGGTGATATTTCCTATAGTGCACTGTGAATTTTAGAAAGGTGAGACTTAAAGAGTGGGAAAAGATCCATAACTGAATACCCATGTTGTTCATCGAGAAAATATGTGCATCTTTTTTCCTGGATGCAGGTGCACTATGCACTGACCAGCCACACCTCCCTGGCCAGAGTTTTAAACACTCACTTAGTTGCCTGATTGGTTCTGACATTTCCAGAGTCCTGTCCAGTGGTAGTTCTTTTACACAGTTGAAGTCTCCCTCAATTAAAAGGGTTCCACCTTGCAATCCTACTAACTTTTAAAAACCTCAACAAAAGCCGGCCCGGTGGCGCTGAGGGTTGAGGTGCTGGATGCCACACCAGCGACCTGGGTTCAGGAATGAGCCTGGGCCATCAGGAGTTGGCAGGGAGGAGAGGATTGAGCGTCCGGAGGATAGCCTCTCTCTTCCGGGAGGGAGGGGGCAGGCTCGGCACTCGACTGGCTTTCTCATGGACGCTGGAGGTGCAGGAAGTGCAGAGCACACAGAAAGGGCTGGGTAGTGGTGGATGTTGGTGGAGATGCCTTGACATCAGGGTGCATGCCACTCCCCTAGAACAGGGAAAAAAACTCTCTCAGGTGCGGGGAGATGGGGCTGGTGCGACTTGACTCCACCTGCCTATCCTGCCACTGGGTGCCCGATGAAACAAAAAGGATTTTGGGTGTTGGGCCCCACCTGCACCCTGCCTTGGGGTATACCAAGGTCATGGGGTCACCTGCAGGATCAGGTAGGTTGAGGAAGAAGCGGGGTAGGCACTACTTGGTGACTCCCGAGGAAGGGCTCTGAGAGCGGAAGGCGAAAAAGAAAGTTAAAAAAAAAACTCACCAAAAGCAGTCTGGTGGCATAATTGTGGCGCATATATTAACAAAATGGAGTGTTTCCTCCCTGCAGTAGCCATGTAACTCTAACTAGGCTCCCTTCCATGCATGTTTTCACATTAGACACTTCAGTTGGTAAACTTCTTTTAGATAAAATGCCCTTCCCCTTTTTGGATCTAGGATGAGGGCGGAGAATACTATAATTCTTACGTTCTTCATCCAACAGATGCTGTTCTTGGATGGAAGCCACGTCACTTCCCCGTCTTTTCAATTTTGTCAGAATTTTAGTTCACTGTAGGTAGGTAACATTTTTATTCATAAAATAATGAATATGGATAGCTCCACTGAGCAAAAGCGCCATTACAGTGAGGTCCAACGTGCAGAGCCAGTTACTCTTACATTTGTTATGCATTGGTCAAATCAAAGACATCAGACACAACATATGCTCTAAAACTAAACATAATAACATTTACAATAACAGCTACATTTCATATATCTTCACACAGACTTAACGAACATTACAGTCAGTATTTACAAAATATATCCAAAGTGCAAATATTCAGGATTTTAGAGGTTCTGTTTTCCATACTTTCTTCTAAACTAAGTCCCCTTCAATATTTATATGCTCAATAAACCAATCATTTATTGAGTTTAACTGGAATTTTCTGTTCAAAGGTCTTACCTTCCCAGGTAAATTATTCCTGAAATGGGGTTCAGTACTTGTGAAATGATTATTTCATACCGATCTTCTTTTTGGTACCTTACATTCTAAACTGCTCGCAGAATGCAGTCCCCTTACAGATTTTTTTAGTTCAATACTCTCAACAACATACTCTGGTACTTTCCCGACATGCATTTTATCATAAATATAATTGTACTTAGAACTCTCCTTTGAGACAGAGAGAAAAGCCAGTCCAAATCCCTGTACATTTCTAATCTATGTGTCATCTTTGGCACACTAATATGTATCTTGCCAGTTTGTTATATATAACATCCAGCTTACAAAGCTGCCTTTTGATGCACATGTAAACCATATTCCCATATTCTAACATGGGTAAAACCACCACAGTTACTACAAGTTGTCTAACCTCCAGGGACGTGCAATTTCTAATTCTATACAGGGATCCTAAGCGCCTCCCTACGTTGGTTACTGTATTTTCAATACGAATATCCCATTTAAGATTTTTATCTAAATAAACCCCACGTATCTATATTTATCAACTTGCTGCAAGATACCCCTGGTATAAGTCTTCATTTGTAATCCGATTTGTTTCAAATTAACCCCATTTCCCTTGTGAAAACTATTACCTGAGATTTTTTTAGTTTAGAACTAACTTAGAACTCAACAAAAGTCTTGTAGACAATCAAAAGCTTGTTGTAATACCAATTGAATAGATACTACTGATGAACCAGCAACATATATAATTGTGTCATTAGCATAAAGATGATACTGCACCCCTGCTGTGCAAACTTTAGATCGTTCATGTATAAATTATACAAAATGGGACCAAGTATGGATCCCTGTGGTCCACCGAGACAGTCCTCCTTAGGCCGAAGACCACTCTTTGATTGTCACTTGTTGCTGTCTTGAATCCAAATAGTTTCTAAACCAATTCACCACCATCTCAGATATACCACAGGTTTTCAGTCTGGACAGGAGGATGCCATGGTCCAAAGTATCGAAAGCCTTTGAAAGATCAATAAAAATGGCCCCACTGGCATCCCCCTGTCCGTACCTTCCACAATGTCTCCTGTGACCTTCAATAAAGCTGTGGTGGTTCCATGCTCTGGTCTAAAGCCCGATTGATATTTATTAAGGACATTTTTTTATTTTAAAAATACCTGCATTTGTTTCACCACAATCTTTTCCAAAATGTTTTATATTGTTGGTAACAGGGAAATTGGTCTGTAATTGTCTATACGCATCCTAGATCCTGACTTATAAACTGGCACTATCCTTGCTGTTTTCCAAATTAAGGGCATTTCAAGAGATGAAAGAGACATATTGAATAAATTTGCCATAGGTTAATCTATAATGGGGCTGCAAACTTTAATAAAATATTAGGAATCCCATCCATGCCTTCAGCTTTCTTTATATTAATTTTAAATAATAATTCCTAACTCCCTCTTGTTATTGGACAAATTCAAATTCCACTTGTTCATTGGACTGTACATTTTATTTAACTGATTGGTCTGTCTTAATATTACTTTGTGAAACCTGTTTTATATTATTCCATCCACATTTTAATGCATCTGTACCCATATTAGTGAAAATGTGTTAAACTCATTTACCACTTCACTTCCTATATCCAGTTTACTTCCATTAATCAAAAATTGGTTAGGTATCCCATATTGTGTCCCTTATGTAATTTATTTATTGTTTATTTACTGTTTTGGGGAATTTATTCCTTAGCATTATAGGAAATAATTTTAGAGTACCCATGATACTATTAAATCAGAAAAAACTGAACTGATCCAACAGAGTACATTTACGATCATACTACGTACTTGCACACAAAATTCAGATAAGGGCCCTTATTTACAACCACAGTAAAGGCACTCCAAAAGTGTACACCTTGAAAAACCAGGAAAAGGAACTCCATCCAAGTCCAGCGGAGGTGCTTTACTCCTATGCTGCTGGTTACGAATAAGTAAACTGATGGTTTGCTTTCTAGGCAACGACAGGAATGGGAGAGGCGTAGTCCTCCCAGGAGGGTCAACAAACAAGCATCAGACCCAGCCAGCCCACCAAGATACAGTGGGCTGATGTATACTCATGTCCTTGTTATTGTTGGTATGGAAAACTAATAAACTAAACAATCTAAAGAAAAGAACTAACACACACCCTAGAGTGGCTTATTGCACTTATGAAAAGGCGATCTAAATTTCAGATGCATGTAATTAAAATTATTAGGATTCAGTAGTAAAAGAGTTACATTTTGTGTATAGTCTAAATAAAATAGCTCTTCTGCCTGAAAAAGAAAAAGATACAGTGGGTTTAGCCACCCTAACCTAAAGGCGAGGATTGATTAGTAAACGCCCTCACAGGAAGGTGTTCCTGATGGCTGGAGTAGCGCTGCCACCGCCACTCACTGCAGCAAATACATTTCACCACATAAAGGAAAATTAGCTAAAGACCGTCTCCTGAGACATTACAGATTGAAACTTAAGATCATATGTTGTGCCACTATACACCCTGCATCTGTACTCCTCCCACTACCATATCTTTACAGTGGAAAGTACCTCTGAGCACAGGTGCTCATTTACAACGTTTTTCGCATCAGAGTCAACTAAAATGCAATAAAGACACAATAAGGAAACATTGAGCAATATACAATGTTCACGTCACATCTGGGGATCACAAGTAGAAGTGGACAAAATTAACCATTGCAAACCAGTACAAATATTTAGGGGTGAGCCTAGATAGTTCAGTTACGTTTAAAAATCACATAGATTATATAACACAAAAGTAAATACAAGAATAGGTACATTAGAAGATCTTCTTTAATTGTGACCTATCAAATCCGTAATACAATAGCAGCTCAGTAGATCCTGCCAGTCCTAGAGTATGGCAATCTAGTTTATAGTTTTGCTGAATGCAAATTTTTGGACAGGGTCAATAAATCATATAATCGATTGTGCAAGCTTTGTCTTCAGATGCCCCTTTTTTTTTTTTTTTATCATATCATTTATGTTCCTGCAGCCCGACCTACATACCTCCAGCCACCGCCTTCATCCCTGATCAGCCCCACAGGCTCTCTCACATACCGGCTAGCACAGCGCTGTACCCACAGAGGACCCCCATGTCCCCATGCTGGAGCCAGGAACCACTACCACAAAATGCATTCCATGACAGGCCCCTGGTTGCTGAAGTCACGGCCATCAAGCTGCCTCAGTCATCTGCCATTTTCCTCCTGGTATTTTTTTCCCCCAAGAAGTGCGGACGTGCAATGATGTCGGTACAACATGCGATGTCTGCCCCACTTCTCCCCACATGTATCCCCCACTCTGCTTAGTGCCCCGATTTCCATCAGGGGCTGCTGCAACACGATGAATGCCCGATCCTCACCAGGGAAGGAGAGCAGTCCTCAGACGGTCAATCCTTTCCTCCCGGCCAACCCCTGCTGGCCCGGGCGATTCCCCCAACCCAGGTCGCCAGTGTGGAGTGAGGTGTGGCATCCAGCACCTCAACCCTCAGTGCCACTGGCCAGTCAGATGCCCCTTCTTAACCCAACATTGTTTGATGTACAAAAATTTGAAGTGGGACAGTCTGGCTACATGGATAAAAACAACATTCTACATTTATATTTAAAATTAAGAAGAGACTGAATAAGGAAATCTTAATATCCGACAAGACTTTGAAGGACAGCGATATCACCTGAGGAAATAGTTCACAGGGCATAAGAATAACAAAATTAAAACTACATATGGTCAAACAACTTCCAGTATTCTTCCATATGTAATTTACTCCTTCCTGCAGGCTCAACAGGGCTATGACCTCTCCCTTGGAGGGATACATCTTCGACCCACGATTCTAGCTCATCCACCCTGGGGTTCCCCACGGATTCCCCTCCATGGCAGGGCCAGGATGGGAGGTGCCGACATCCCTCCCCGGTACGTCAAATCTGGTGACAGGGGTGGACTCACCGGAGCGATCGGGCCATCCGGGTCCTGTCAAGTCCCGGCATTTTCCTGATTTTCTCCCCAGTCCCACCCCTGCATCCTGATGAGATGCACGTGATATGGAGGCACACGCACGCATGCCCAGGATGCCCCACCTACCAGTCGCTCCATTTGCATGGTCTGCACCTATCACCGACCTCCATCCGGTGATGATGGGATTCTGGAGGGTGACCCTCCCATCCTGGGAGAGAGAGCTGCTCAATCCTGCTCCCCCGTGCGGCACCCTGAGGTCGTTTCCCAAACCGGGTTGCTGGCTTAGCGCGAAGTAAGGCGCCAGCGCTTAGTCCTCCGTGCCACCAGGCCAGCCACCTTCCAGTATTCTCAGCAATAATCTGGAATAAGATTTCTCTATTAACTAGAAACTTGTCCAAATTATCCACCTTTAAACTACAATTGGACATGAGTATTACTGAGGAATGTACTTGCTACTAATTGCACTAAATATGTCTATATTTATGAAACCCAGTGTTGGAACTGTTGTTCAGTGCTATACAGTACTGTAGTATGGATGATTAAGTTTTACTTGAATGAATATTAATTTGGGATAGAACTATTGTCCATTTTATTTTGTTGACTCATTGTTATATGTACAAACTTAGATTGCTGCTATGAATGTATGTAGCTCATGTAAATACAGGAGTTTTAACTAACTAACTAACTAAACTAACTACCAGAAATACAATCAAGATACAGTAACAGATCAAAAGCATTTTATAGAATAGAGCAGAAACTGCAAGCAAGCGAGATTACATTAACAGTTATGTGCAGTTACAACAGCACTGTACAGACAGAAATCATTGCAGTGATCTTTTGAACTGTGCAAAAAAAGAAGATTAAACGGTGAGTTCAGATTTAACCAGCAGACCGTTCCCCCTGCCCCCATGATAGGACTCGAACCCAAGCAACACGCCAGTGATTCCATGCCAGCAAAGCCCCTTGGCTGCAGCTGCCACCACATCCCGCGTGGTGGTAATTTCTACTGTAAATGCCACCGCCACACCCACCATGCATTTCACTGCACCGGGCCTGGTTGTTGGACCACTGCCCTCTGCTTCTGCTTGAGATCATGCTAAGATCCTTTAAATGATACGGCCGTAGTAAGAAGTACCACTAAAGTCACTGATCTGTGCACGTCCCAAGATCTCGCATGGGCCTGCTACAAATTATCACACTCTCCTGACCTCATCTCTTACAGGGCTCTGAGGAACAACTGTACAAAGTCTGTCTAGGCTGCAAAATCATACTAATGGCAAGGTGAAGGTGCTAACTGCACACTGAGCGAGACCTGATAGACCAGGTGGCCTATTTCTCCTGGCAAAGTCGTATGTTAGTATGTACTGTATTTCAAGGCCAGCTCAAAAAGACCTTACCAGCCAAATTCTGGAAGGTTATTCACTCCTTTTTGAGCCCTGTGCCCAGTCTGCTCCCCAATCCTTGCGGTTAATGGTTCACCTGTGTCTGACCTACCTCTTCTGCTGCTCACTTAAACGAGTTCTTCAGAAACTGTGTCCTCCCTTCTTCTCTCATTCCAGGTTCCTCTCTTCCATTCCTGCTGCTTCCACCCTTCACCAGGTTTCTACTTCCTCCTTATCACCATTCAAGAAACCCTGCTTGCTCTTTCATCGCTCAAGCAATCGAAGTCCAGCCCTGATGGTCTGGACCCCAAGCTCCTCCACCTCCCAGCCCCTGCCACTGCAGCTCCCTTACTCACCTACTCAACTTTCCTTCTCCCTCAGTGCTGTTCCTCAATCCTGGAGGCTGGTCAAAGTTACTCCACTTCATAAAGGGGTGATCCCTCCTCAACCGCAACTTCCGCCTCATCTCCCTCCTCCTCTCCTCTCTGAGCTGCAAGAAAACTGGTTCATTCTAGACTCCTTGACTTCCCTTTCATCCTCCAACTTCCTCTCACCCTTCCAGTCTAGTTTTTGGAAGCACCACTCCACTGTCACCTCAATGCTGCGTGTCACTGGCTCTGTCTTCTATGGCATGGATCAGGGGTACACTAAGGCAGTTCACACATCCTGGTGTGAAAATCATGTTGCCAATGCCAGTTATGGCACAGGCAACATGCCACCTGGCATTACACTGCCAGGCATTACATCTCTCAGAGTTACAGTGTTAAAGCGCCTCCCAGGAAACAGTCAGCTTTTGGGTTTCACCCACCCACACCCCAAAACTAAATATAAACTCCTCTGGGGTGGGCATGCCCGGGGCAGAAATTTTGTGGCGCAAGGACAAGATCAGTGAGGGGCGATCTAAAATCAAGATAGCCCCTGTCACTGTCACCCTGTTGTGGCACCCTAATTGTGGAACCAAAATTCAGTCGCTGGCGCTAATGGTATACCCATTATGGCTGCTATTTTCATTGATCTGACCAAAGTCTTCAGTTTGGTGTCCCATTTACTCCTCCTAGATAAGCTGAGCTCTGCTGGCCTCCCTGCTCCCACTGTTGCTTGGTTCTGTTCCTACCTCATGGACTGATAACAATCAGTACAGGTTGAGGTCTTACGTCACCTACCCTTCCTTTCCAGGCTGGGGTCCCACAGAGGCCTCCATCCTCAATTCCCTTCTTTCTCCCCTCTTCCTGAAACTGACCTCTCTTCTGCCTGTACCAACTCCAATATGCACATGTATGCAGATGACAGTCATCTTCACTTCCGGTCCCCCACCTCTTGAAACAGTTCAGGCTTTCAGGTTCCTTGTGTGTGGCTAGACAGTAAAGCTTGACTTCTCAGCCCATCGGCGATGCTACCCATGCAACACTCCGTCCCATACCGGGTGCCCTGTACCGCAACAAAGACTGCTTATATCTGCATGTCCGTAGGAGCCTGTTACCAAAACAGTGCTTTCCCATCTTTGACTACGAGGATATTGTCTATGGCACCACCCCTTCCACCAGACTGGACGCCTCCGCAACTCCATCTGCCACTTTGCTACAAACCACCCCCAACACACATCATTGTTCACTGTTTTCATCCCTATCTATCCTCCCTCTGCCCTCACGTTGCCAAGCTCACTGCACCTCTTTCATATCCAAATACTGGTTTAGTTTCCTTCCTTCTTACCTCTCCTCTCTCCTTTCCCGACTGCCTTCCTTCCTGTTCCCTCCGTTCAAGGGACCACCACACTTCTGCCACTCCTCACCCCTGCTCCTCTGCTGGGCAACCTGCCTTCTCCCATCGACTTCCCTCACTCCAGAACCAACTTCCTCCCCTCTGACTCTCCCCATCCTCGGCTCTCTCACACAATAGCTGAAACTCCAGTCCTTCCTCACCTGTTCCTGTTACTTTTCCTCCTGACACCCTGGGCCTAACTTTAACATCCTGGTAAACAACCGGTTGGGTCCCGCTACTGCCTTGGTTTCACTGCCACACCACCACAGTCTTCTCTCTCCATTATGAGGTCAGGCAACAACTCGCTTTCGGGTCTTTCCCCTGTTGTTAACAGTGTCGCTGTTCACTGTGTATTGCTGCACATCTGAATGTGCTAGGTGTTTTAAGCTGTACCACACTTTATTCTATGTGCATACATATTTTGTATTTATACTGTTTTATACAAACTTTTTTATCAAATGTTGTTCACGTGCGTGTGTTGAGTACACCTGCAGTACAGATGTCTTTTCAGCTCTTCACACCAGAGGCTTAACTTATTTATTTATTGCTTCCAAAGTATGGTTTTTGTTATGGAACGAGGTGGCATTGTATCTTCACCCCCAGAACCAAACGATATCCAACTCAGCTATCGGGCGGATGTATAAAGGAGCTCGGGCACTTTGAAAATCAGGCCTCACTGGAGCTCCAGGTCACGGTGCCTGCACTCACCAGCCTACTGTGGAACCCCGTGAGGGTCCGCAGGCATCGATGCAGGTCACTGATGCCAAAATCGGACTATTCTCCAGAGAATCGGGAACAACATACCAAGATTGAGTGGTATTCAAGACGGCTTTGGTGGCGGAGTCCCAAACACACGCTCTAACTACAACTGCCCAAATACTGAAGAGCGGCTCACCCGCAACCAGGTATCGCCTGGAGGCACTGGAAAATGCGCAGAGCGGCAAACTGGATGGAGCATGGGCTTGCTGGAGGATCAAGAGAATCCGGACCTTCTGGCTTTCCTGAGGCAATGGCTCCCCAGGCTCTACATTTGGGACTGACTTGTCTTCCCATTTTGTTCAGGCTAATCAGATCTCTCCTCGATCAGCAGCTGCCCAGGAAGACCAACCTCAGACTGTCCTATTGGTCACCAGTAGGGTCGTGATCAGGAGCAGGATGCTGCAAGCTGCATGATCAGCTGAAAAATTGAATTGCTGTGGTCAGACTGTACATTTATTTCCTGACCTGTCATATGCAACCCGGGCGAGATGTAAAATGTTTGATGGCGTCCGGGCCCAGTTGCACACTCTGGGTGTAGTTCACACATTGCTAATGTCAGCCCACTTACGATCTTTTATGTAGGGCCATACTTTTCAATTCACCATCCCGGAGAAGCACGCAGGAGGGTGGATTTAATCCAACAGGAATTTGAGGCATCTAGCAAGCCCACAGAGGAGGATCTAGGCTCCGAAGAAGCTGAAAAGGTAATGACTCCACTACATGAAGTTTAAGGAGGCGAGGATCACTTTTCAGTTCGTAGTCAGAGAGCAGCTTTCAGTGAATTATTCACCCCATAGTGACTGAACTTTGCAGGATCTATTGATATGCAATGTCTTTACTGCTCAAATTTTGGAATTGTTTCACTTTAAAGTCGTGTTAACGCAGGCTTATATGGATGCAATACTAGATCTAGAAATGATTAACCATAATGTTGAGCCTTGGTAAGGATCTGTATTCAGACACTAAAACTGTTTGGACTTAACTTACTTGGATTAGCGTCACATCAGCTCTCTCACTGAGGTTGTTCACCTATTTGGAATGTTAAACTTTTTATTTTATTTGATCCTAATCGCCATGTAGGGTGCCGCTACTCTATATTATTCTTCTGAAGTGTACTATTATGACTAGAAGTCTAGATTTTCCCCCATATCCGTAATCAAGATTGTTTAGGTTTTGATATTTTGTTCCATTGACTGGCTCCTAATACCTGTGTATGATGCCTGACAAAAGATGCTGTTGTTATTGTATTGTGATATAATGCTGTTACTGTATTGTGATATAATGTTGTTATTGTATTGTGATATAATGCAATAAATAAAGTAAAAAAAATGTTGTTCCACAGTTCACATTTTTTGTACTGTGCTGCTGTTCTTCCTCTGTTCCCCTCCTCTGGGTAGCACCTTGGAAACAAGCTTTTGGCTCAGTGTGCCTCTCCCAGTTACCAATTTCAAATAAATAATAAATAAATATACCCTTGACCCAGGTACCCGTGCTAACATTTGTAAAGATAAGGAGCACGCCTGCCGTAGCTGCTCAAGTTCCAGACTCTGCACCAGAGCACTGCTCCATCAAGCTCTTGGTTCTGGAGCTTTAGTTACCGAGATATACTGGTCATGGATTGGGAAAAGTCAGTGTGGTTAAAAATAAAGGTGTGTCATCTGGTCTTATAGCTGCTATGGGTGAGGCCGCGGTGGCTGTAAATAAATTTGGCGTACAGTAAGAGTTGTGGTTCATCACTGGGCCAGGTCCCATACCCCAGGAGAGGTTGTTATTACTAAAAATGCCCCTCAGCTCTGCTCACCAAACATTTCAAAATGTTACCCAAACTAGCATAATCTAGAAAGCCTCCAGTCAGCCTGTCATCCCCATCTCTCCATCCCTGATACCTGCAGCACAACGGATCCATTCAGCCACGAGCTGGTATAGCATTAACACATTACACCCAGAACTACGCATGTGCTTCAAGTGTAAGTCCAAGAAAAGAATAAAGCAGGCTTATCTCTACAGAATACGCCCCAACCTGCATAATGTATGAAATTAAAAGGAAAGCAGTTTAATTATGTAGTCCTGAACAGTAGACACAACCAGAAAAACTCAGTTCACTCAATGAGAAGCGACCTGCAGAAACTTGAAGAATGGTCAGGGGTTTGGCAGTTGAAATTCAATGCAAAGAAGTGCAAGATAATGCATATGGGGCACAAAAACCCTGGCACAATATATCAGTTGGGGTGGAGATATAGCATGCACCAAGCAGGAAAGGGATCTTGGGGTTATCATCTCTGATGACCTCAAGGTAGGAAACAGTGTGACAAGGCAGCAGGTAAAGCAAATAGGATGCTGGGATGTATAGGCAGGGGCATTACCAGCAGGAAAGGGAGGTCATAATTCCGCTATACAAGACACTGGTGAGGCCCCACCTGGAGTAGTGTACAGTTCTGGAGACCATACCTACGTGGAGACATAGACAGGGGTAGAGAAAGGTTCAGAGGAGGGCAACAAAGGTGGTGCATGGATTGCATCACAAGTCCTATGAAGTCAGGTTGAAGGAACTGAACATGTACTCCCTGGAGAAGAGGGAGGAGGGATATGATAGAGACATACAAGTATCTTACAGGGAGGAACAGGGTGCAGGAAAACACTATTTTAAGCGAAAAGATGTTCCAGGACTAGAGGCATGGGATGAAGTTGGAGGGAGGACGATTCAGAGGAAACATGAGAAAGAATTTCTTCACAGAACAGGTGGTGGACAAGTGGAACACCCTGCCAGAGGAAGTGGTGGAGGCTGAAACAATCACGGGATTTAAGAATGCATGGGATAGACATAAAAGGAATTCTAGAGGTCAGGGGTAGGTGCAGCTTACACTTCTAGGAAAACAAACTGAACTTACAAGCTCAAATGTATGAGACTGGGTGGGCCATAGGCCTTATCTGCCGCACACTGTTCATGTATCTATGTATCTATGTACCCTATGTCTCGTGTGTCAGCCTGGAGTTCTTGTGACCTGACCTGTTCAGCTTGTTTTATGTCTTTGGTCTACATTCTCCACAAACGCGTATTACAGTGGCCGAGATGGCATGGCAAAGCCATCCAGGGGACAGAGCTTACCATTTCTACCTGCCAGGCCCTTGCTGTGCACAAAGTAGAGCTTCCAGTTCCTCCATTTCCAAATCGGGGTGGGGATCTGCCATTTCACAGAGGAGGGAGAACTCTAGGAGTGAGTCGCAAGTACGAAAGTGCCAGTGTCTAAAATCATTTTTATATGTGCAAGGTACCTGAGTTGAGCTTCAGACCCTTTTCTCTTTGCTTTCTTTATCCTCCTCACGAGCTGCTGTTTTGTGGCAGCTCTGTGAAAACTACTGATCAAAGTGCATGCTGGCGTTCTCAAAGATGAGTCTTAAATTCCTATGCTTCTGAGAGTCTGGCCTCCTTTGCTGAGAAGTGAAGCATGTGGTCACCCATGAATGTGGCCTGGTGTGTGGATATGGGGCCGTGCCCCAGTACCAAATTGCACTCTCTCCATACTAGGCAGGGCACGTCAGGAGAGGCACCACAAGCACTTTCTTCAGCAAATGTATTTGGTGTTGCAAAGCTGTCCTCTGCTCCTCCACACTACCATGTATTCTGAAGTTGTTATACCGGGCCCTGTTCTCAGTGTCTTGAGTCTCGATTCAGATCTCCATCTCTCTTTAGGAGGTACAGTAAAATTGGATCATGAGAAGTGCTAGTGCCATTGAGATCTCCGACTTGTCTGGCTGTGTCAGGAACCTTTTGTTTATTGTTTTAAGGTCCATTTTAAGATCGGCAAATGCAGATTCAATTTTATTTAGTTTTTGTTTACGGTGGGTGCACTAGCAAGAAATGACTATTTTCAAGCTACGACCTGGGAGAAATACAAGGTAAAATACAGCACACACAAAAATAACACAGAAACAGAATCGATAATCAATAGAAAACAGTTACATAAATGAATGGTGCATACAATAAAACAGGGCATTTTAAACATAACATAACGAGGGTCCAGTAATAAACTTGGACAATGTTTAAATTGATTCAAAAAACAATTTAAAATACAGTATGTTATGAGGAGTACACATAATTGAGTAATTTCAACAGGAGCACAAATAAATTGCCAACAGGAAAGAATATTAATAACACAATACAGATATAAGTGATTAGCACACTAAGAGGCCTAGGTATTAGTGAGAGGGATAAGACAGTTCAGGTGCAGAACTCACTTTGATCACTGCCCAGCAAGGAGGCGGCAATGGGCTGGAGAAGTAGGCGGGAGAGGGTGTACAGAAATATAAGTGAGAAATAAGTTAGTGGAGAGAAAAGGAGAAAAGAGCTGGGATTACGGTAGCTTAAAGCAAGAGCACACATCAGAGAGGGACAGGAATCATGGAGGTCATTTTTGAAAGCGGCATGAAATGAGGACTGACGGACAGCAGGAGGCAGAGCATTCCAGTACACTGGAGCAAAGTGGGAGAAGGCACTAGAGCCTTTAGGTTTTACATCTTAGGACATGAAGAAGGATTTCTCAATCGAGCATAGACCATATGGGGATGACTGGGGAAGTAGCCGGCAGCAAGCGCTACAGGAGTTTGGGACCTCATTAAACCATCAACCAAGGAGCCAAGCGAGTGAAGTCTGATTGCAGAGGGTGATAACCATGCTAGGTGAAAGTAAAGCTAACAGTGGTGCTTTAGCCACGTCGATGAGGTGGCATACCGACAAATGTTGCTATAAACAACATCCCATCTGCGTAGTGTAGACTTTTGCACGACAGCATAAGTCGGAACCCCCATAGGTCACAGAAGGAAGCAGGATACCCGTGATGGCCAGCCTAGCTGAGGGGTAAGAGCTAACTAGTCTTATAAGCTATGCCAAGTTTTGAATTCACAGATTTGCAAGTGGATTGCGTGGAGATCAAAATCAAGGGACTGATCCAGAGCGATACCTAGGTATTTCAAGGAAGAAACAATACTAATTGGTGAGCCAGTAGTGCGGATACTTTGAAATTCACTTGGGAGGATTTAAGTTTAGAAGCTGTTCCAAATAACATAGCCTGGGTTGTTGACTGTTTTTACTATTTTCTGTATCGTGGACGTCTGATGGGAATTTGTGGTTTGTCCTCATCGTGTCAAAGTCCATTGAGGAAATTGAGGGCGGGCATCTCAACATGGTGAGTGACCTTGGCTGTATTCTGAATCCAGCTTGGCCTCTGTGATTAAAGCTTGCAGTTTGCATGCCCGAGTTCCCGCTTTCGGTTTGTTGGCTTTAGTCATCATTTTAGTAGAGATTCTGTATTAGTTCTAGTTGTAGCTTGTCCGAATATGTTGTATTAAATTGGATTGTTTCTGGTGGCAGTGACAGCTGTCAGGTTATGCCACAGCCATCATTGTGATGTCAACGGAAGTTGACCTACAGTTCAACTGTAATAGAGGATGTACGCAAGTGTGATACATTAAACGAGTCAACAGTTTCATGCCATGGAGTAAAGACAGATTTTTTAAGGACTTAAAATGAGAAACAGAGTCAGCTGATCGAACTGCGAGGTAAGTCCATTCCATATAGTTGGTGCAGTCGGTGTCGAAAAACACGACCACCAACTATAACTAAATTCACAACAGGAATGGAGAAGTGGCCGGTGGCGCTGAGGTTGGCGCTGGAAGCTACACCTCGCGTCACGCGCGATCGGGTTAGGAAGTGAGCCCGGTTGCTGGGGTTGGCAGGGAGGGAGAGGATTGAGTGTCCAGAGGACAACTCTCCTCTCCCGGGAGGGACAGGGGTCCCGATCGGTGCTTTCTGTTGCCCTCTGGCAGAGGCCAGAGATGCAGCAACCGCTGACAACGAGAAGAAGGAGGCGGGGAGTGGCAGACTTGGCAACATGCTTTGATGTCAGGGTGCTAGCCACTCCCCAAGAAAAACAGGGAAAAGCACCCTTCCGCTCCGGCGGAGATGGAGCACTGGAGCTTGCCCCCTCGATCTGCGGCCACCAGCAGCACCCTCTTGACCGGCGCTACTGGCTGCTTGGGGTGTTAGAGGCCCTCGTCCCGCCGGGGGTAAAACCGAGGCTACATGGGCGACGGAGGATTGTCCGGGCAGGGGCGGACCGCAGAGGATGACTCTTTGGTGTCTCCCAAGGAGACCGGAGCTGAGGGGCGGAGAGGAGGAATAAACATGAGAATTAAAAAAAAAAAAACAACAGGAATGGAGGAGTTTATTTCTAGTAGGGTGAAGTGGACATCTGAGCACATGACTTGAAATATGCTAACCTATGGGTTTGTGCGGTGCTCGGTGTGGGGCCATATTCGGGAGGCGGAGTACTGCCAAACTCAGCAGCGCTATCGCACTAATCATGCTGCTGTGCTTATGCAAATAAGGGTGTCCCTCATGCATAACAGTGCAGCAGTATATTGAGATAGTTTCAGCGGCTAAGCAGCCCCTAGAGTGGCACTATTTATCACCACTGGAAACTCTGCCCACTACAGTGCTGACTGTGCCCCCACGAACTCATCGTCTCCTCAACCAGCCGTCATCTGACAGTCACATAAGCGTGATCACAAGCACATACAGTACACTAGACACCAGTGATCTATCACTATATGTGATATGGGGGTGATTGGGGAGGGAGGAGGTCCACTAGATGTAAAAGGATGTCATTCACAGTTTACAAAATATGGGTCAAGGGCTTAGCAAAGATATTCATGCAAAGCCCATATTGGGCATCCAAACAGGCCCTTAGCACCTTGCATGTCCAATAGCCTAATCTGCACGCTAGGGCTGAATGTGACCCACAGGAGCCGGCGCTATCACATTTCAGGTAGCAGTATCTTCTGTGGAACATATGCAGCCTTGGTCTGTGTCAGCGCAGTGCATATCCACATAGCTGCGCCAACATGGCCCGATATTCCATCAGTTAGCGTGCTCTGTCAGGCGCACTAACTGGCTGAATATTGCTCCGAGCTGGCGAGCACTATTTTGCACGGTGCAACAGGTTGTGCTGCGCATGTGACTGGCTCTGAATATGGAGGCGTGGTCTATTCCACAGGTTAACTACCCTTTGGGAGACAAAGTTTCTCTGACTGTTACCCTGAATTTATCACCCTGAGCTTCAGAGTGTTTCTGCTGCAGGACACCAGATCAAAGATCTCCAACTGTTCAATCTTGTCGATACAACTGAGTATGCGAGACTGAGGTCATGTCCTTCTCAGACTCTTTTTCATTTTGGGTGAACATGTTAAGGACCTCCAGCCTTTCCTCATACGCTTTGTTCCCCATATGGCTCATATTTTTGGGGCCCATTGTGTTGTCCCTTTTGACTGCCTCAATGTTCTTTTCATGCTGAGCAGTCCCACACTGCATGCAGTAATCCAGGTGGAGCCTGACCAGAGTCTTGTAAAGTGGCAGGGGTTACTTCCCCTGCTCTGCTGGTCACCCCTTTGGTACACCTCATTCTTCTGGCTCTCTCACATCAGCCGCACACTGCTTGCCCTGCTTCAGACCCTTGTCTGTTGTGACCCTAGGGTTGCCACCCACCAGTTTTTTACCAGAGGATCCAGTTTTGTGATACCATCTCCAGTCATCTGGTTTTCCTGCTCCCTGATCCGCTTTCTAATATCTTCCATTTTGACCACCAGCCGCTGGTTGATTCCACCATACTGGCCAAAGTAAAAGATAAACAAAGCACGAAGAAGTGCAGCTGTTATGCGAGGCACAGTGCAAAGTGATCTGTCTACGAGGGAGGAAGTGAGAGTGCTTTAATCAAGCATTTGATTTGATGCCAAGTCGATAAAGTGTTTCTGTGAAGATCCTCCCTGCCGTAATTTCAGCCGGAGCTACTCCACTGTGAGCTCTCACTTCTGGCTACAAGCTGAGTCTTACAGTCAGACACTGGCTTGTATAACTGGCCAATTAGGAGCCAAGATTTTGTTGTAAAATAATGCAGCAAAGATGTCATGTGCCCACCTCTGGGAGATAAAAGGCATGAGAAATGCATATACAAACATGTGGCCCGGCCTGTACCACTAAAGGCGGCCCGAGCTGGGTGTGGCCATGGTCAAAGGGGTGGGGCTGGTTATCTAGGTCCGGTTTTGGCCAGTTGAAAGTTGGCAACCCTGTGTGACCCCCAGTCTTTTTCTTCCTTGACTACAGCAAGAGGGAATTGCACACATCCTACCTCTGCTTTCCTTCTTATGTGTAGCATCCTGCATTTGGCTACTTCACTTATGTAAATACATGTAATGGAAATGTAATTTCTGCCCTGTATACTCTACTGACATAATGGTACAGCTGCTGTCATTTTGGGCAACCGTCATCAACTGTCAGTGACATCTGGGAAGGCCAGTGCCTATGAGGAAGGAAGGAAGGAAGGAAGGGAGGGAGGGAGGGAGGAAGGAGGAGAAAGGGAGGAGGATGGAAGATACTGTTTGTAACTGATATTTTTGGCGGGTGGGGTGCATTGGACTCTGTTTGTAGTTGGACCAGCTATAGAAAAATGGGCAGGGACATCATGCTGTGAGAATTTCTGGGAGGAATAGCACGATTAAAAATAAGGAAACACTTAATGACCCTTTTACAGGCTTCTTTAGCTGAAACGTACTACTTTAATGTAAATTTGGGGTGCCTATGCCCCCAGACTCTATGGGCATTACAACTCTAACTGGAGGGTCTTTAGTTGATTCCTGCGAGGGATTCTTTTCCCAGGCAGCTTGCTGCTAGGGTGTAGTTTGACTTTGTTGCTAGGGAACAATCATCACTGTTGCTAGAAATAACCACTGTCATATGTCGTCACACAGTGCGGAGGGACACCTCAGGCTTGGAAAATGTTTCCTAATTCTCAGTCATGGGACACTGTTGCTAATATGGTGCAAACCAATTTAGCGCCAGTCCTTGCTTGCAACCCTTGAGCCATCTTCAGAGGGGTCAGGAGGCCCCTCCATGTTAGCTAAAGACATCCAATCAAGCAGATGCGCTTGAAGGGGCAGGAGGTGGCATGTAAATGGCATGCAGTGCTAGTCACAGTGCAAACTACCACCCGATGCAGTACTTATGCAGCGGCACACAACTACCACCAGGAAAAAATTAGCAGTGGATGGGGGTGCTGAGTACTGCGCCAGGCGGGCACTGACACTGGGGACAGAGTTCAATGTGGGAACAGATTGGTGAGGCACATTTGCGGCGGTGCTGGGCTAAGGAGGGGTGGTCCATTGGACTAAGGAAGAACACTGGGGGACTACTGACACAAGCAGCGGAGGAGGGACAGAAGTAGCCCACTTGTACATGTTAGGGACAGGGGGGCAGGTGGCACATTTAGCACACATGCGCCACCAATACATGTATCTGCATGACAATGTACCAATGTTATCTATGCCTGTGGCACTGTTTTGAATCGTCACTGTGCACAAACTGTGTCTGCGCTGCGGTAACATCTGAGCACCTTAATCTGAATATTAGGATCTGTGCGAAGTCTTCACCCTGGTGCAGATCCATTTATTCTCAGTACAGCAAATTTATGGGTGGGCGTAATGGGCACCTCTGTCTCACAGTTTCGACCTACAAAACTGCATAGAAACATAGAAATTTGCGGCAGAAAAGGACCCTTGGCCCATCCGATCTGCCCATTTCCCCTCAGTCTGGCTTATTTTACTCCCTGTATTCCCTTGTCATTATTACTTCTGTTTGTTGTCCCAAGCCCTCTTGAATCTGCTCACCAAATCTCCCCCACCACCCAATCTGGCAGCCTATTCTATGCAGCTAATAATTTGGCCCTGTGCATTCTGAGGATCAGGAACAGGGCAATGCATTAACTAGCTCGTCACCTTTGAACAGTCCCAGCAAAACGTCTCTGCCGCAGATCCTGGTGTCATCCACAGGTTTCAATGGGAACCGAAACTTTTCATAGCTGACGTGATGACAGTAATAGCTGCATCCTACAGACCAGCTATAACGAAACACTTGCAGCAGGTTGAATGTGAATTTGTTTTCAGCTCCTCAGACTTCTGTCCGACATGGCTGTGTCACTTATGAGCCATGCTGCCAGCCACTGATTAAATAAAATGAATTGAAATGGGTGGCATACAACATTCTCCATTTATCTTCATCTTGGAAGAAAAATGTATTCTTTCACTGCTGCATGTAGCTGAGTGCCGGTAAAACTCTGTAGTAGCACCCTCTGGAGACACAATTTTTCTTTCCTCACCCTGTCAATAACTGAACACAAGTTCTGCCAATCGCTTTTGATCCCTGTTTGCATTGCATGGAGTCAGCTGTGTCCAGCTTCCAAGCTATTAGGTAAGTAGTCCAGTGTTGACAGAGTACAGCCCGTGTCTGTGACATCTGCTCATTTGGCTACATGTAGTGGCTTTTGTCCTACAGACCACTGAAACCAGACTGGAGTGAAAGGAAAGGGAAAAAGGCCCCATTAGAGTCGAGAGTTAAAAGGCCTGTTGGAGCTGAGAGCCTCAGTCCATTCTCTCTAGCAGCCAGGTAATGAGGGTTTCCATGGCAACACACTGGAGTGTGCAGGAGGAATGGTATGCTGGCAGGAGGTGCTAATCCTACTTCCCCAAGCTGGGACAGCCTGACTTTTCACTCTCACACAGTAATTAGATACCAACTGTCTGGCAGCCCAGCAGAACGCTGATTTACTGGGGGCTTTAAAGCCGCAGTGCTTTTTACACAGGACTCATTTAGCCTGCCCTAGGGTTCTAACCCAGAGCAGCTGGTCGACCAGTCACAGGTCACATTTGGAAAATCTATGCTATTGTGGGCTACAGCTTGGCTTTTCTGCAATTAAACTCAGGTGATAGCATCACACATCCACACTGCCTGCCTCTCCGCTGATGCTACTAACATTAGCTGAATTTACCCATCATCAAACATACCGTTTCTAGAGTAGTACGTAGGTAGGTCCTTTGCAGTTTTCTGCCCCTCCCAAAAGAAAACACACACATTTCTGATACATGTATTTCTATAATTGTGGAAAATAAAGCTGGAGTGAGATTTGCAGGGCATTATGTTTTTGTTTTTTTTCTACTAGAAGGGCTGAAGTGGCAGTGGCATCTGTTCATATTATGGTGAAAAAACTGTGTGCCTCATAGGCATGACCATGGAGAAGGCTCCTGAGTGAAACCCCTCCCATCTTGCTTCCATTATGTTTTCATAAAAGTTGTTTGTACCTGAAACTAAATAATGGGATTTCTCTGGTGGAAACCGATTCCCAGATCCTGGCTACACCCAGCACTGATAGCTTTTATGCTGTTTTAGGATGCCTTTTCTCTCCCGTCTTGTAAAATGCCTCTTTTCCTCCATTTTAAGTCAGCTTTATGTTTTTTCTCATTAAATAATAAGCCAGGCAGTCATTTAAAAGCATCAGTTTATTTATTTAGTTTTTGTTGACCAGGAAAAGAGTGCTAGACAATTTCCACCTCTTTTCAGCCCCATCCTGCGGGGTGGATATCTACGTTGCTCACCTCTAACTATGGTTCTGTTAGTGGCATTCAGTTCACATCCACACTCTGGCAGTTCTTATTTTTAAATTAAGTGTCCTCTTCTCCTCTTACCAGATGGCCCCAATGGTCCCACCCCACTCGTCTAGCCCGATCACCTGTCTTCTCCAGGACTTACCTTTCCTGCTTACACCCCTGGTTTACCCCTCAGGGGCATCAGCAGGGCCTGGCCTTACCTCCTGATGGAGACTGGGTAGATGCTCGAGAGGCGCCACGGTTGGAGGTGCGGGGCATGCAGTGAGGGGTGGATGTCCTCCTGCTGTGGGTGGTGCTCCTTTTTCTACTTTTCTCTCTATGTGGACACTGAGAAGAGCTCCCTGCAGGCATGCACGTGTGTGTGCACTTCCTAGCATGTCGGCATCTGCCCAGAGTTTGTAGCCATTAGCACTGCCACCTGTGGTCACACAGGTGGGAACAGCACAGAGACCGACTGTCCTCCCTCCCCAGGCGCAGAGCATCCTCCGGGTGCTCAGCTCACCTCCCAGCTGGTCCCCTGGCGGCCGGGCTCGTTCCTGAATCCGGGTTAATGGTGTTGTGGCGGTAGTGCTACCGCTGCTCTGGTGGACTGGCCACTCTAGCAGTTCTGCTGGAGACAGCTGAGTCATAGCAAATTCAAGCTCAGCTCCTCCCAACACACAGGTGGTATATTCTCCAAGTCCGTCCTGTGATGACAGATCTGCGCATGCTGGAAGCAGGGACTGGGGTGCCACTTGCCGGGGAAGTCGGGTGGGTTGTGTGGCTGTGAACTAAATACCACTGACAGACCTACAGTTAAAGGTAAGTAACATAGATTTCTAATAACGTGGACTCAGTTCACTATCCACACTCTTGTAGACTCTAGCAGTCCTCGGGGGCAAGGCATGCACCACGTATTTGGCGAACAGAGACTGGAGGACCGAGGACCCAGAAGCAGCATGCTGATGACTCATGATGTTGATGTGTAATGGGAGAAGAAAGTGTGCGCTTACTCCAGGCTGCAGCCCTGCACATCTCCGCAATGGGAATGTTTGTTTACTTATTTATTTAAACATTTGGTAAACGGAAAGGCACATTGAGCCGGGCTCATTGCAGGTGCGACCTGGGGGAGGATACAGGCATGTTACAAGTGTTTAACAGTCAATGTACATTTGAGTTAGAAGAAGCAGGAAGAGAATGAAAACAAAATACAAAATTTGTATAGAAAAAAAAAACAGAAGCACTACAAGACAGGATATCCGATACAATTAGTTAATACACTACATAGTGGAATAATTTTGTACATAAACACAGAGGCATAACATGACAGTATATACAAATACAGTTAATAATATAATACACAGTGGTAGTTTCAAAGCATATGAGATGCAGTCTACGTACTCTAGGTGGATATCCAAGTGAGGCGAGGACGAGAGCTTTATCATAGAGACTGGGTACCAGAAAGGCAGGAGCATGTAGGGGTGGAAGTGTGTGAAGTTGCTGTCTGATACAGTAAAGAGAAGGAGTTTCTTGGGGGAGAGTTCATTGAATAGGAAAGGAGCCTGTAACAGAAGGCTGATTTGCCAGAAGTGGAGGAAGGAGGGGAGAAAGAAGGTCCGGTTATCTCTGGATCTTAAGCCACATGGGGATGGGTTAGCTGGGGAAAGGTTCTCAGAGAGGTAGGGAGGCAACAAGTTGAATCAGTATTTAGCTATCAAGCGCAACAGTGTGGACGCTGGCCAGCAAAGGAGAGGGATGTTAGACCAAGGAGGAGAAAGGGAACAGTGGTGTGTTCTGAGAGGGGAGTTAGTGGCAAAGAGGCAGAATTAGAAGGGTGTCCAGTCTGGTTAATGATCAGGCAGGGCGGTGCTATAGACCACATCGGCCGAGTCAAAATGGGCCGATCATCCTGTTTAGGATTTGTTTAGAATCTCACGCTTGACTGGCAGAGGGAGGGCATCTCTGTCATGGAATGTCCCTGGAAGCAGCCACCAAGGCAAGAGATACGTCTGTTGGAATAATCCCAAGGCCCTTGGGTGACACCCTATCAGCAAACCTATAGCAAAGGTCGATGCAGAATGTAACACAACTGGCAACTGTCTGCTTTGTTGATGGTCTGCCAGGTGTGACTTCAGCATGTCACAAATATCTGCTTAGCGAATTTTTCTTGTGACCAGGGGAACTAGCATGCAAACAAACACCACTCCCTGACCTTATGGGACAATAAGTGCTTGAAAACAACTAAGAATAATGATGAAAACCTGGGAAAGACCTATCTGAAAAGAAGCATTCCTTTATTATTTTAAATGTTAAAAAGTACTAAAGCAGACTCAAAATGGAAAAAAGAGCATGTTTCAAGACCGGAGAAAAAGGGCAGTCTAAAACAGGTTAAAAATACACACAAAAAACTTCACTGTAACATACAGAAATAGATTAGTTACTGTATTTTTCCTTGTAGAACAGATCCAGAAGCAAATGGTTTGATTACATTTTATTGGACCAACACAGATGTAACAAAAGAAAACAACGTCTAAGCTTCGGACCACCAAGTCCTTCCTCAGAGATTTATGCCAGATTCTCTGAACACCTGGCATAAGTCTCCGAGGAAGGACTTGGTTGGTCCGAACTTCTACATATTTTCTTTTGTTACATCTATGTTGGATCTTCACTGTAACATGCACTGCTACTTTAATTTGATTAAACAAAAGTATCTTCCAGTTAATGAGAGCCTACACTGGTGGTGGAGCCAGCCAGCAACCAGGTGGAACGTGCCTGAGATTAGCTCCTATTACTTAGGCCTAAATAAGTGACTTTTTATCAGATGCAAGCTGTTTTTCCAGTTCAAACCTACTATTATTAGCTGGGTTGCTGTCTTGTTTCAATGGTAGGAGAAAAAAGATAAAGAAAAAGCAACTGGGGCTCAATGTAAGACGGTGGATGAGTTTCTGGTACTGAGGCCTAGTACAATGACTCGCAGCCTGTGAATGGAAGGATCCTGGGGTCGACTGAATTTTCCCTTTTTACAAAAATAGAAAATAAAGTAAACCACACATTAAATGCTTACCGATATGAATCTAGAGAGTTTCAAGTGGCGGCCGGTGGCACTGAGGGTTGAGGTGCTGGACGCCACACCTCGTGGCAGGAGGGGATATCGATCCCGGGCTCTAGTGGTTCCTGGCATGGCTGGGGCACAGCAAGCTCGTGATTCAGCAACCATGGGGATTGGCTGCGGTGGTGATCCATGCGCCTGTGCTAGACGAATTGCAAGTTCAAGTCAAGGAGGGAACCAACAAGGAAAGAAACCCTGCCTCAGGAAGGCGACAAAGGCCTCCAGGAACACACACTCACGCCCATCACCGGGCTTTCCTCTGGCCATCATCCGAGCCCCGCCCTCCTCTGGACCCGGCTGCGTATTTCAGAAAGGTCACTCAGGTAAGGAGTTGGGTGGTTCCGCCTGGGGTCAGGCCGAGCCCAGGGAGGGAGGTGGGGTCTCGACATACCCCGTCCGGGTCAGGAGGGTTTCGGTGGATGGAAGATGCCCAGGTTGAGTGTGGCACCCAGAGAGATGCCCTGAGGTTGCAGGCGAGAAAAAGAAGATACAAAACAAAATAAAAAGAGAGAGTTTCCAAGCCGGAAATGGTATCTGAGGAAGAGGCAAGCAGTCATTGTTACATCCGACCGGCAGGACTGTTTTGCTTTATTGCAGGCGAGGGACTCCAGATTACTAAACAACAAAATTGAGGCATTATCAAAACAAGTAAGATCTGCAAGCGTAAGGGTCATTGGGATGCTGACCGCAGTTCTGCAGCGGAGCTGAAAGCTGTATCTGAATTCATTTTCCAGCATACGTTGAACTTGGGACCTGAAGTGGTGCATGAAAGAATTTTTCATTTGTCAGATCGATGGAGAAGGCGAGACAGAATGCAATGGTCTCAGCAGTCTTTGCTTAGGTGGAGGGAAGATCAGTGGTCCAGGCAGTGTCCTGGGATACATGTCATCTACTGCTTATCGCTCAAAAACGTTCATTTTTGGGGCATTGCTGCACAAATGCACACCAGGAGGAAAGACTTACTGCAATGCTACCAAGAAGGGAATGTCTGCAAATTTCTTCTTCCGGCTCGGTTGCACTTTTGTACCGAGGTAACCCTACACATTTACTGACCCAGAGGCTATCTGTAGATTTCTGGCTGGCTTGCCTTGAGGGAGGAAAAGCGGATACTGAGGAACTGGACGAAACCACACGGGCACTTGAACAATATGTCCTGCTTTACAGATTTGAAATGGAGATTTGTTGTGCCTTTTGAACACACAGGTTGCTTGAACTGGATGTTTATTTACTATCGGACGTTTTTTAATGGACACTATTCTCTGTGGACTTAGGGCTTTATTCTTTTTTATTGGTCATCTAGCTAGCTAAAATCGTACTTCTTTGCTTATGAAGGGCGTATGTATGTAGATAAGTATTAGCTACATGACCTTCGTTTTACTATACAGTATAACCACCATCTCTGTGGGAAGCATTTAACTTCTATCAGAGGAAGTTTACTAGCTTGCTGCAGCGTGTGTTTTTGCTTTCTGCTAGTAGTAATAGCGCTCTCTTTTAATATTTATGGTTCTATGATTACTCCTCCAGTTGCTTGGTAGGGGTATATGGGTTACACTTTTGGGTTGCAAAGTAATGTTAAGCAACTTCTCTTGAGATGCAGCTTATTTTTCGAGGGGTTAACCTAGTGTTACCTCAACACCTGCAGTTGGTGGACTCGTATAATATGTCTATTTTTTCTTATATAGATACAAGTGGTATCTTTTTGATGTTCATCTTACATTCTTTGTAATGAATGTACACTGTATCTGTTTCATTACTGGAAACTCAAATTAAAATAAAAGTTAATAGGGGCAGTCGTGCCCCTATAATTAAGGCTGAGCGATCACTTTTATGTTAAACTCAAAATTTTGCATTTAATAACTTTGTAACCGTATAACCGATTTGCATGAAAGTTTTACATGTGCCATTAGGGACAGTGGATCTTTTGATGTGCCAAATTTAGTTCCAGTCAGATGCGTTGGTGCAGAGATACACAGTATGAAAAAATAAAAAATACCTTTTTCATTTCTTTGTCATGCGCAGTGCAAAAACAGCCTGGGATTTTGTCTGAAATTTTTAGGGTGGAAGGGTCTTGAGTCACAGATGTGCCTTTTGAAGGTTTGGTGAAAAATATTAATCTGTTCCAAAGTTATGAAATTTTATTTCACATTATTTTCTATAGGAATTTCACTTTCCAGTTAGATGTGAGCACAACAAAGGATTCTTTGTCACAAATGGGTAATCCTTTGTCGCTAATGGATAATCCTTTGTCACAAATGGAAATCTTTTTTCATGCTGCTGCCTTCTTGTTTTTCTTAGCGAGGCAAACAAAATTAAAACCTGAAAACAATGATGTTTTCTGAAGTAACAAACACATGTGTTCTGCTAATCGGGACCCATTCTATCGATTCCACTGTTAGTTTTTTTTTAATTTCTTTATCCTCCTCCCTACTTGCAGCCCCTCCTCTTGGGAGACACCTATGGGCTTATCAGCCTTGCTCACCTACCTGGGCCGGTGCAGTCCATGCCCCATGGAGCCGTGGCTATACCCCCAGGCGGGTGCAGGGCAGGACCCCGTTCCACCCCGACGTTCCGCTAATCTTCGTCGGCATGCTGTCTCCGGGCAGGTAGGGGCATTGAAGTCGGGCCCCTGGTGCTCCGTCTACCAGGAGGCTGCAAGGGTTTTCCCTGGTGTTTCTCGGCGTGCCAGGTCCGATGATGTCAAGCGCCGAGCGCGGCATCGCGCGTCGCTCCCCTCTGTTGAGTATCGGGCTTGCTGTACCTCAGGTCTCCACCTGAGGTCAGACAAGCACCGACTCGGAAGTACCCCCTCCCCGGAGAGGGCGAGCAGTCCTTGGGACGCTCAAGTCCTCCCCTCTGTTGCTCTCCTTCAGCTCCCGGCTCACCTCAACCCGGTCGCTGGCGCCGCAAGCGGAAATCCACCGGCCGCGCCGCGGGCCAGCTGCACTGTTAGTTTTTTATAAATTTATTTATTTATTTATTGAATTTTGTTGACCCGGTAGGCCCACGAGACTAGAAGTCCCTTTTCATAGGTGACTGGGGATAGGGAGGATACAGATGGTAAGCAACTGAAACTGAACTAGATTAAGCTGTTGGTGGTATTTTTTTTTTTTTTTTAGTGAATGGGGAAATTTGGCCAGGACACCGGGAAATCCCTACTCTTTTGATAAGTGCCATGGGATCTTTAACATCCATCTGAACTACTACCAATCCAGGCAGATGGGACATTGGTTTTAACATCTCATCAAAAGGCGGCACCTCAAAGTGCAGCACTCCCCTCATGCTGCACTACAGTGTCAGTAGTGGGATATTAACCAAGTGACAGATGTAGGAACTGAACCCACAGCCCTCTCATCTCCGGTCTCAGAGAAGAATGTGCTACCTACTGAGCCACTGACACTAAATCACCTGGAAATGTATTTTGTGAACATGCAAATCCTTTTTGCAAATTGCGAAAAAGAAACACGAAACAGGATTCTGTTTAGCAATCTGTGAAAAGAAGAAGTCTATCATAGCCATTTCTTTGTCACTGCACACTGAAGAAATGGTTTGGAATTTTGGTCTGAAATTTTCAGGGTACAAAGAGTTTGCCCCACAGATGTGCCTTTTGCTGGTTTGGTGAAAATAGATTACTTTGCTCTGGAGTTCTGCAGGTTTAAATTTTGCATAATCTCCCATAGGATAACGTTGTAATGGGAGGTGTACCCAGTTGTTACTTTGTCACTATGCTATGAAGAAATGGTTTTCAAGTTTGGTCTGAAATTTTCAGGGTACACAGGGTTTTCCCAAGATGTGTCTTTTGCTGGTTTGGTAAAAGATATTAATTGGTGTGGAGTTACGAGGTTTCAAATTTTGCTGTTTCCCATAGGATAACATTGCACTGTGAGGTGTTTCTTTGGCACTACGCACCACAGGATGGGCACACTATCTCAAAAATTATGCATGGACTGGAGTGCAGGGCCCTCCACACACAAATACGGATACCATTATGGACTGATGGGAGCACAGGGCCCAGAGGATCCTGCGCTCCACACGGAAATAAGGACATGCGGATACCATTCTTGACTAATGGAGTGCACGGATGCAGGCAAATAAGGATACGAGAGCAGAAGTTAAGGTCTGCACCAGGGTCCCATGTTCTCAGCTAAGCAGATGTAAATAAACAAAATTAGTTTGCCAGCACCAGGTAAAACTAACAGAGTGCTTTGTCCCAGCCTGCCAAGTAAGGTTGTGTGCTTACTGCAAGTGAGATTATGTGCTAAAGTATGCACGAGGAATCCACACCATGCCACATGTGCTTTCAAATCCAGCGTTCTGTATTTTTTCACACAACATATGAGGTACAAGTGCTCCCACTCTTCACAGGCTCCTTACAAACTGCAGGCTTACAGGCTGCCAACCTCATCCATTACTCCAACACAGTGTCCTAACGCGTTTCACGCCACCTGACGCTTAATTATAGGAATCGATAAGGATATGCTTGTGGTATCTCAAAAATAAGGAAATTCTTTGCAAAAAGCTTTGTTAATGCACTAGTTAGGGATGAAGCCACAAAGTAGGAAAATGTGGTGTTAGGGTCTCAACCTAACACCCCACCCTACTGGCAGAAACAGGCATAGGGTGTGCCTTGGGGCTATCAAATCTAAGCTCACACCATTCTCATATACTGTACCCATCTCAGCTTATTTACTCATGGAATGGGGTGAGCACTAGGACTGACAATCCCAAGACACCCCCACACACACACACATACCTGTTGTTGATGCACTGGCTGTGTGTGACATCACATAGAGATGTATACACTTGCAGCCCTTGACCACATGACTACCCATGGGCTGGGTGAAAACCAGAGGAAAAAGAAGGACCCTGGGCCTGATGATGAAGATCTGTTGGCTACACTCGATATCCGTGCCTGGACCTCTAGAAGATGCCACCTGATGAGACTTGAAGCTCGAGGGACTGGACTCTCACCTCTTCCCCACCTGGGGGATAATGCATGATAGAAAGCACTTGAGTCAGTCAAGTAAGGAGATGGTGATAGCTTTAGAGGTATTGAAAGAGAACAGGCCCAGAATGAGGTAGAAGGCATAATTTTTTTTTTTTTTTTTTGTCTTTGGTAACCAGGTAAGGCTCACTAGGCACAAGTGCCAGTTTTCAGGGTGACCTGGGAGCACTGGGTGGTTAAATGACTTGCTCAGAGTCACACAGTATGCAAATGGAGGTTGTGAGAATCAAACCCAGGTCTGGTCTGCTGGATGTACTAAGCTTGTTCACAGCTCATTACTCTAACCCTAGACTATACTGCCAGCCCAAAAATATGAAACTAGCTGACTCACCCGGTGCAACCCGTGGCGCTACCACTGCGATACCGACCCAGTTTTAGATTCGTGCCGGTGATACGGAGGACCAGCCGGGGCTTGAGTGTCCGAGGGATTGCTCGCCTTCTTCAGGGAAGAGGGGGACAAGGCTCAGCACTTGACTGCCCTCTGGCAGATGCTGAAATACAGCAAGCACCAAGCCACACTGGAAAATGGTTCCCTGCATGCTGGGAAAATGGAGTGCCCAGCACAGATCCCCACAACTACCCCTGCCTGTCCACTCGCGGAGTATCCATACGACTAGATGTTCGGGGTGTGACCCCACCTCCCCACCTGGGGGAAGAACCAAGGCTACCTGGGGATCACTCACAGGCTCCAGGTAAGGAGGAAGGAGGCAGATGCCATAGGCAACTCCCGATGGGGTGGTGTGCAGGAGCAGGGCAGCATAAAGATAAAGTAAAAATAAGTAAATAAATAAAATAAGAAACTGGAAACAAAATCCTGCTCAACTGACTTTAAGCAGTCTGATCTCTTCATGCTGAACAACCTTTTCCTCCTCGTGGACTCCTCCCTACTAGCTAACTCCTATATATTATAATAATTAACAACTATACTATACAACTATACTATGGAGCTGCTGGCTTCACAGTCTCCCCGTCGGGCCAGTTGGTTGAGGCGCCCATCAACCAACCTGTTGAGATTTTCCTCAACCGGTGATGTATGTGTGTCGTCAGGCAGGGCCGATACCTCCCTCTAGGGACTCGGTCCTGCCTATCACATAACATTCTCTCACTGGGCTGGTGGTGGGGGACCAGTTCTTACAACCACCCCATATTTTTACAACTACTCTCTATTTTTTTTTACCACCACTCTACATTTTACCACTGCTCTATATTTTTACCACCACCCTATAGATTTTACCACAGTTTGATATTTTTTACCACCATCCTACATTTGTGGCCATCACCCTAATTTTTTATTTTTTAAATAAAGGTTTTTATCTCTCAGGGCAAACCAGGGGCTACTCAGCCTCATCCCTGGGTACCGTCAACCATACCTTCCCGATCTCCTCATCAGAGTAGCTTCCCACAGACTCACCCCCATGGTGGGGCCAGTGGGATAAGGGCCATCCTCCTCCCCTGGTGCTTCTTATCCAGAAATCCCTCCCAAAACTGGAGCAGCAGCGCAGGTCACAGTACCACAGGTGAGACTTCACTAAAGCCCTGGTCCTCTATTTCCACCATGCTTTTCTCCCCATAGTCCACAGCCATGGTGGCATGGGAGGATGCATGCGTGTGGAGGCACACATGCATTCCGGAAGCGTGACTCCTTCCACCCTTCCTAATTTACATTTGTCCCTGGCATTGGCACTACTACCAGGCCGCCACCTGGTGGCAGCCAACAGCTGGGAAGACACACCACCACCCCTGTCCAGGACAGGACAGCAGCCTGGCGGCCGCTCAATCCTCTCCCTGCCCATCCCCCGCCGACCTGAGCTTGATTCCAGACTTGGGCACCAGCATGGTGCAGGTAAGGCACTTGTCAGAGTCTCAGCCCGCTGTGCTATTGGGGCGGCTCACCCAAATTTGTCTTTATAAATGACCAACGCACATCCGTAGTAGCAAAGGCAAATAGGGTACTATGGACCTTCAAAAGGAACTTTAGAAACCGGTGAGCAGAAGTAATTATGCTGCTATACAGAGCATATATTAGACTAATGCTAGATTATGGAAGCCATCTGTGGTGCCCTTTAAAAAGAAGGGTGTTTTATGGTTGCACTGTCCAGCAAGAGCTACCAAAATGATCTACTGACAGCAAAATGAACCCTATGAGACTCATTAAAAAAATCCAAATCTTATGTCTCTAGAGACTAGAAGAATAAAAGAGGACTTGTTATTTATGCATGACATCTGCAAAGACCATTATTTAATAAACGAACTTCAACCAGATTTAAAAATGATGATAAAGGTACAAGAGGCACTCGCCTCAGTTCATCAGACAAAAATTCAACACAGATTATAGGAAGCACTACTATACCCAGAGTCATAAGCCCCTGGAATAGACTCCCATTAGACATTATATCAAGTACCAGTAAGATGGATTTCAAAGTGAGACTAGATGATCACATTCTAAGTGGAGTTAGTCTGAAGTGTTACTTACAATGTGTAGGAGCGCATGTGAGTTAGTGCCTTCTCTGCTCCTGACTGCCTTAGTATAAAATCACCCAAAATTGTCTTTACCGCCATCCCTTATTGCACTACTACCTGTTTCAGTATAGTTTACTTAAAACCCACATATGCAGATTTGTAGTACATATGGGACCACAAGAAATAATGTGCCCTTGGCCCAATCACCACAACTGCTGCCTCTGTTTCTGGCAATGGGGAACCCCAGTGGGAACCCTGGGTGCACAAACTGTTAGCCCACAGAATCGAGGCAAACCTCAGTCTTCCCAGATGCCACACCCCAGTGCTGGCCCCACTCCAATATTTCAATGCTGGCTGGCATATGGTTTCTAGGAGATCTGACTAGTAACATACTGATATGGACACTGGAAGAACTAAGGAAACTGAGGAGCAGTCAGACTGAGAAAGATAAACAGCAGAGAGCAGACATGTATTTTCCTTAAAAATTGTATAATAGTAGCTGGCCGCCGGGCAGTGGTTGGATTTCCGCTTGCGGCGCCAGCGACCGGGTTGAGGAGCCGGCGGGTCACTGGAGGCGACGGAGGGAGAAGGACTGAGCATCCCAGGGACAGCTCTCCTTCTCCGGAGGGAGGGAGGGGACTGGTCTGGCGCCTGCTGGCTCCTAGTGGAGGCTGGAGTATCACAGGCATACGGCCCCAATACTAAGGAAGAAGCGGGACGTCAAGCGTATGCCATAGCGTCCTCTGCTCGCCCCAACAGAAACAAGGAAAATTGCTCGCTGGCCACGGATGACGGCTCTCCATTCCCTGAGTGCCTCCAGCGCCTTCCAGGGCCTCCTGCTCCTCAGCAGCATCCCCTGGCCCTAGTAGTGTGTACTGGGTCAGCCTCGCCTGCGTGCCTTCCTCGGAGGAGGGGGGACCCGCCCGTGAAGGGATACGCCGATATCCTGGGGACCAGCTGCCATATGAGGACCAGAGGAGGCTGGGTAAGGACAGTGGGGCTGGGGGAACCTGTGGAGCCTAAAGGAGTGGGGACCAGTGAGCACGAGGCCGGAAAAAAAAAAAAACTGTACCAATGGACCAGCCAAACAGACAACTAGATACTTTATTTCTAAAATACATTTCTGAAGTTTAGGACACTGCGACAATACACACAAAAACAAACAAACATAATATTAGAATGAGACCACAGACAATAAACATCAGACCAGTACAATACATACATGCTATACATCCCATGATACCACAGAAATGGGCAGACTGGATGGGCCAGCGGTCCTCATTGGCCGTCATAGTCTATGTTTCTATAATCCTCATTCAGCAGTTAAAATTAACAGGGAATGTCTGATTCCAACAGAGGGAGCTTTTTCTCGGATGGATCTTAGGGCACATTCAGAGCCTAGGGCAACAGTAGCACAAGCAATCCCGCAGACATGGATGCTAACTGGCGTGAGTGACTGCAGGGCTCATGCCCCCTTCAAAGTTCCCCAAGTTTCCTCCATAAAGAAGTAATAAGTGCCCTTGACTCTGATTTACAGTTAAGCCCCACAGCCAAAATGAAAGTCATCACCCCTGCCCACAGATCTCAATCTTAACAATGGGGCCTACACTAGGCACTTATAAAGCTAGAACGCAAAAATCTCAAAATTGCAAGATCCCTCTGATGGGTGACTAGCAGTTAACAGCGCAGAGAAGCATACCGCTTAACTGGGGATGCCGCTCATGTTACCCATAGAACTGCTCTGCCCCAGCTTCATCCCACATAGAAAGGTGGTGCCCAGACAGAAGAGGTGCTGCAAACTCAGGGCTGATTCCAAGAGGTGCGTCTGGCTGGTAAGCCGGGATCAACCAAACCCCATGGCGTATCCCGTAGGCTACCCCCGTACACCAGCCCTGATTAAAGAGCTGCCGTGCCAAGTGGCGGCTATGGCTCGACAACCATGGGTATGCGACCCACTACACCGCAGCCCGCAACGCCATGGCACAAGTGTGGATTACGGCAGCAACTGCGCTCTGGACCCCGCCATAAGGTGTGCGTTAATTCCACAGTTCCTGCATTGTTTTAGAGTAACTGGTCTAAAACTGAACAAAATGAGAGTGGGGGAGTGGAGCCCCCTAAATATAACGAACACCTGAATATCAGTTGTTTTGTTACATGGGGCCATGCCCACTCTTTTATTTAGAAGGTAGTGTGTGTGACACTCACACAGCTGGTTCTGATTAATCTATGATTTTTGTAATATAAAATGTGTTATTAGTGTCTCTCATGATACATGGTGAATCAGCCTGTGGAATACTCCCCTTCCCAGGTTTTAGCTACAACGTGTTACCTGGAAGGTCAAGAGATAATTACAGGTTAGAAGAGACTTAAAATTTAGGATCTTCTGTTTATGTGACTAATTGCAGCTTGCCAACTGCCAAGATAGGTCATAAACTTTTATGACGTTCAGAGGAAACACAGTTAATATTCACATGGTGATACAAAGCATGTTGCACCTCCGTGAGATCTGGCAGAGAGACATAACAAGTCCTTTGATGTCCTGGAAAGAGGAAGCTGCTCATAAAGATCAAAGAAAGTCAGATGAGAAAATGAGTTGTGCTGAGGTCACAGAATTTAATACTTTGATAAGACATCCTGTTTTGCATAGATATATTGTTTTATATTCTGACAGGGAGGAGGGAGCTAAGTGACCTCACGCAAAGAGGTTAGCAAAGCCAGTTTTAAACAGTATTCTGTTTACAAATATTTGGACTCTGAAAAGAAACATCTACAGCACTGTGAGATAAGAATACCTTAGAACAGACAAGTCTAAGTGTATTAGTGGTAGGAATCTGCACTTTTTAAAACATTATTCTTTTAAGTGATTTGTATGTTTTGTGATATATGGTTCTGTATTTACATGTTACATTTTTTATCTATTTTGAAGTAGACCTACTTTAGAGACTACTTGGTGTGCCTTTGAAATTCTTTTCTTGACAAGTGCAGCATACATGGTTAAAAGTTGACACGGTGCTTACTGGTTTTACCAAACTGGGAAAAAGTAAGAATTTATTCTGAGGTCTTTAATAGAGTTTTATGGGTTCATTTTACGCCTGGTTAGGTGCCCATAGGCAAAGATATCTGGCCCCGAAGAGCAGAATTATCTGAGCCTGTACATTGGGTACGCTTAGCAAGAGGTTCACAGTTTGAATCCTCCAAGACTTGAGACCAAAGTTTGATGCGAACCCACAAAACAGACAGGAGGGTTACCCTGTTTGTGTTAACTGTTCACAAGACTGCGCCGGAGGTTGGCACTGTGGGAGCAGAGGGCCTGACCTGCTGAGTGGGTATGTGACAGTGTGTATCTTTCTATATGAAAAGATTCACTACTGCTAGCACAGTAGCACAGCTACTGTAGTGCCTGTGGATTGAAACTGTTAGCTGCACCATAGTACTTTGGGGGCAGTTGCGTAACTATGCCATGAACATAAGAGTGGATCTAGAGCCCTCCACTAGCGCTGAGAAGGCCCATTTCATTCAGGGCCGTACCATTAACAATAGAACTTTTAAATCAGTTCACTGCTTGGGTTGCCCTGATGGCCTAGAAGCAGCGGTCACACTGCAAACTCGAGTTGCCATGTCTGGAGACAGGCCAGGGCAGCTGCCACATCAGCGAATCTGGGCCGAGGCACTGACAGTGAACTCCAGTGCCACAGCGACTGCTGCGGCTTAGTCAGGAGCATGCTCCGCTGCAGATAGCACACTGCGTCCGTGCCAGGCCATATGCTGCGCTCATATCCGGGAGGTGTGGGGAACTACTAAGGGGTGAAACACTTCAGTCAGTCTGAACAAGGGTCTGGGAGTCCAGGATCCCCTGGGTCTAGTGTCTGCCAGTACTGGATCCTAGTCCACACAGAAGACTACCCTGGGGATGGGAGGAGGATCCTCCTTGGAGCCCCTTCTATGGAGGGCAAGCTGTGGAGCAACCAGTGGGTTACTGGGAGCTTGAGGGAATGGAGAACATACGTGTGAACAGGGTATGTCCCTGAGAAAGGAGTATATCCTGAAAAAGACAAACTTGGCCAGGAAGAAAAATCTGTATGGGAAAAAAAAATCGGTTCACTGCTATGCAGGCGATCCAGGTTCAGGAGTGAACTCGAACTGCAATAAGGGCAGGCCACAGCTGAGACAGCTGCTTCCTGGAAATGTGTCTCAGCTGTGAGAGCATCTGTAGTGGGTTATGGTGCCACAGTGACATCTGTGGAGTTCAGGAGCTCAACCCCTCTTGCCAGATGCTATAGGTAGCACTGGCCAATAGATGGCTACTGCCCATGACACAGTGAGAAAAGCGGGGAGGAAGAACCCCACTGCCATCAGGATGGCAGACGATGTGCTTCAGGTCCCACACCAAGGACCTCCATATGAGAAAGCGGTGGGATAGTGGAGGATGAAGCTGGGGGAGCTGACATGAGGGAACTGGCTGGACTGTGGCAGTACAGAAACAGCTATATAAAAAACATCAGATTGCCACCTTACAGGTAACCAGTGCAGCAGAGAAATGCTTTAACCAAGGCAGAGTGATCAGGAGCTGTGCTGCATTCTGTACAAGCTGCAGGCAGCGTATCTCATTTACTGGCAAGTCCTGATGGAGTGCCTTACAGTAGTCAAGGGTGGAGGTGGAAGCTTGTTTGAACGCTGTCCTCAAGGTTGCCCTGGTGAAGGTACCTGTATGTGTGCAGCCTAGCAATGTTTAGACAATAAAAGGTAGTACAGGAAGGACAAACTTGATGGACCTTTAGTCTCTTTCTGCCATCAGATTCTAGGTTTCCACGTAAACCCAATCTGTTTCACTGCAGACCCTGAGGAATCACAGCCAGTTAATTGCCCAGAGCCACACCAGGTTGTCTACTATCTCTTTGCCTTGGCTGAGTCCCACCGAGTGAGGGTAGCCTGAGGCAATCCTTGACAAGTGGTACCAGACAACGCGATCACCTATCATCTCGGGCTAGTTGGGCTCAATCACATTCAACTGATGGCCATCCACTCTCTGCAAGACAATTTTCTAGCACAGAAACTGGGTCACCCTAGCCAGGTGCAAAGAAAAGATACAGCTACGTACCATTTACATAGCAGTGAAACCTCAAGCTGTATTTCAGAATCAGCCACTGACTCCATCAACAGCAGCTAGAGGGCCATATGTGGCACAGACCACCATGTTTGCATCCAGAGCTTGGATTGTCACTATGGCCCACTAAGGAGAGGATCAGAGCATCACAGCCCCTATGCCCCTTGGTGGCCTCACGGTAACACCAACAGCAGACTTAAGTTTAGTGGGGTCTGGCGGTCAGAGTCAGTGGTATTATCAGCAGCTGCCAGTTCCACTTGCAGCTTCCACCGTATGCGGGTTTGGGAAGGTGGAAAAATAAAACAGGTAGCAGGTGAGAGGCTCAGCAGATGACCATGCTATGCCCCACCTTTCCAACTGACCAGCCTAGAAACCATGGTCCGCATGCCACAATATGCTAGATCACAAGATGTACCGTCCCATCCTTAACCGGTCAAGCCTGTAAATGGGTCATGTTCAGTGCTTTTTACCTGGTCAACAAAATTTTAAATTAAATAAATAAATCCTAATAGTAGGGGTTAGGACAGGGTAAATGCCAGAAAGAGCTGTGGGGTCAGGTGCAAGGCTAAGAGACCAATTTGTCAGAGTGAAAGGAATGTAGCTTATCTGATAGACAAATGAGCATGCAAGCACGCACGCACACACACACACACACACACACACACACACCTCCCCCAAGGCGACATGAAAGAGAACTGAAAAAAAAAACATATACTTTGGTGTAAAGGACACTGCTAACAGGCACCAAAAGAGGAAACAGTTGCGACCCAACCAGAAATGCCCCTCTCCTCACCAGTTAGTCCAGAGCAATGAAATTCTTTAAAGCAGCAGTGCACCAAAATGTTTTTAAAAAATTATTTTCAACTATAATTAATAAAAAAATTAGCATACATCCATCAGATCTACTTTTCTTGGTACCTCCTATATACTGTGCACAAAGAGTTTTTTTTATTTTCTCGATTCTAATAATTGCCAGATTTACAATGCTATTTGTAAGCCAAATTTGGCAGTGTTCTTTTTTGAGAAAAAATGAATTAAAACATTTATAAAATACTCAAATTGTGATGGAACTAAAAATGTTACCACCAAATAGCACTGGAAGATGGCTGAATCTTTGTAGTATAGGGTCAGATTTTTGCCCCATTCAGCTGCACTGCTGCTTTAAAATAGAAACATAGATTTTGTCAACAGAAAAGGACCTTTAGGCCCATCCAGTCTGCCCCATATGCCTGCCTATTCCGTCACCAGTGGCCCTAGCTCCTCATTGGTGTCACTCCCTCCCCTGTTCTTCCAAATATGCCCTGTGTCTATCTCACATGCTTGACACTCCTCATGGTATCTGCCCCACTACTTTCTTCTGGCAGGCTGTTCCAGTCATCCACCACCCTTCTTATAAAGAAGTGTTACCACATATCTCTCCTAAACTTGCACCCTCTTAGCTTCACTGCTTGCCCCTTGTTCTAGTGCCTTCCTTTCTCCGCAGTAGACCCTCCACTTATACCTCGTTCACTCCTGTGAGTCTAATGACTGTTTTAATTAGTTTGTTTATATATGGTTTTATAGAGTTGCATTCTTCCTACCTAAACTGTTTTAATGTTAAGGCACCCAGAGCCTCAGGGATTGGCGCCTAAAAATAAAATTTGCCTATTTGCTGGTTTCAATCATGTCCCTCTCGCTCTCTTCTCTTCCAGGAGTACATGTTGAGTTCTGAAGCCTTTCCTCATACTGCTTCTCATGCAACCCCTCACCATTTTGGCTACCATCCTCTGTACTGCCTCTGCCCTTCGACAGTTCTTAAGGGAGGTGCGGCCTTGAGAACTGGACACAGTAATCCAGGTGGGGCCTCGCCAGTGAGCAATAGCGGCAGAACCTCCTACCTCTTCCTGCTAGAAATCCCTCTCCCAATTTACTCCAGCATCCTGCTAGCTTTTCCCACTGCTTTGTCACACTGCCCAGCTACCTTGAGGTCATCAGTATGACCCCTAAAACTGTTTCTTACTTGGTGACTGTAAGCTCCACTCCTCCCACCATTTTATACACAGCCCCTGGGTTCCACAGCCCTAAGTGCACAGCCTTGTAGTTTCTGGCATTGAAACCCAGCTGCCGCCCATAGACCATTCTTCTAATTTCCTCAGATCCCTCTGTATTCTCCACCCTTCCTCAGTGTCAACCCTACTGCAGATTGTTTTAATCATCTGCAAAGAGTCACACCTTACTCTTAAGCTCTTCCGCAATGTAGCTTATGAAGACACTGAAGAGGACCGTGCTGTGACACCCAACTAGTCACTCGTCTATCTCCTGAGTGGCTACTGTTTACACCACCTTTGCCTCCTATCCCTTAACCAGTTTGATACCCAGCTTGTCACTTTCTCCCTCACCCCAGGCTGCTTGGTTTCTTATTTAGCATCTTCTGCAGCACAGTTTTGTAAGCCTTACTGAAGTCTAGACAGGCCATGTCCACTGCTCTCCTTGATCCACCTCCTGGTAACACAGTCAGAGAAATCAATGACATTGGTTTGACATGACCGCCTCCCTGTAAAACCACGCTGCTGCTGGTCCTGCAGCCCTTTGCTACCAGGTGCTTAAAGAGATCCACCAAGTTAAATATTTTGGAATTTGCACCTGCTGGAGTGATACTGATGCAGAGATTATGAAAAATAATCCAAAAGGTAAAAAGAAATAGTAATCCTCGTAAAATTAGCCCCCACCAGGTCACTAGGACTTCCCTGTTATTTCTACAGCTGCCTAAGCTCCTCTCGGCGCTCAGCAGAAGTTATGGCGATCCTAGGAGAGTGCGAGGATACGCTCCATTATAGCCTATGGGGGCAGCTTTTAAATCATGTTTATATTTTGTAATGGTCATTTGGTGATTAATCAGGGCACTGGTCGAATAACAGGCCCGTGTTAGTCGGACTGGTGCTCCTGATTCATCACCAAACGTCAGTACAATATATAAAAACTATTTAAAAGCTGCCCCTACAGACTATAATGGAGCGATCCCCGCACTCTCCCTAGGATCACGCCATAACTTTGCTCAGCGTGGGGCAGAATGTGGACAGCTCCAGAAACGGAGAAGTCTCAGTGACCCGTGGGGCTAATTTTACAGGGGCTGTTTTTTACCTTGAGGATTATTTTCATAAACTCTACATTAGTATCATCTGGAAGAGGTCAGGCACCGATCCAGCAGGTGCAAAGGCTGAGGCTGGTAAGTCTCTTTAAATAACTCTAAAGGAAGGAAATGAACTGCAAAAATATTCTTTTGACAACATGTAGCTGCTTTGTTGTAGAAATTGGTGCACTTGATTCATTCTTGGTCCAGCAGGTTCCATTATGACCCACATTTATTTAGATTTAACCCATGTTTTACATCTGGTGGAACTGACAAGTCGTGTACATGAGCAAAATTAGCAGAGGGCAAAATCTTTTCCAGAGAGGTGGAAGGCCAGAAAAAATACAGTGATCTTCAGATTTTTCTGGGCCGCCTTCAGGAGCGTGAACAAAATCCTTTTTCTTTCTTTCTCTCCATAGGTTTAAATTTGTTAGTTACAATGCAAGCTACTTGTTGTTCGAGGAATCTCAGGATCAAAAGTTAGCAGTTGGCCTCAAAATTTAGTAATCTGGTAAATCATGCGGCTCAGTGGCGTGCAGAGCTGAGGCAGCGATGCCTTACCTCCTGCCACACGGTGACCCTTGTTCGCGTGTGAACGGGTCACTGGTGGTCGGCCGGGAGGGAGAGGATTGAGCCTCCAGGGACAGCTCTCCTTCCGGAGAGGGTGGGATGGAGTCCTGCTGCTTGCCTGGCCCCTAGCAGCAGCTGGGCTGCGCCAATGGACCAGCAGACAGAGGGGAGGATGAGGAGCATGCTTGGTGTGCTGCACATGGAAGCGCCAGAGAGTTTCTGCCACTGGCATCACTGCACGCTTGTCATGCTACACTCGGGAAAGAAAAAGGACAAAACGGTGGCCGACCGACCAGCAGAATGACACCGGTCCCCGAGGCTGCGCGCCAGCCAGCTGGGCACCTCAGGGGAGCAAACGAGAGGTGAGTCCTGGTGGATGCCGGGGTGATGGGGCTGAGGGACTGGTGGATGGAGGAAAGGCCGACCAGGATAAAGAAATTAACAAAAAAAAGTAATCTGGTAAATCCTCATTGTCAACACACGAAACTAAACAAGAAGAGGCGAATCAGAAAGATCGAAAAATTTATTTTTTGTTCTGGCCTCAAAGTTGGATGTTTTCCATGCATTAAATTGTACTGCAGTCTGCTGCTAAAGATACACAGGCAAGTAAAACCTAAAGGGTTACATTTTTAAATATTTAGAGCCCTGGTTTGCCCCAAAAAAAAAAAAATTAGCGCATAGCCACATTTGCAGCATTGAGCGATTCACAAGGCCCATTGGCAGTGGCATTTCTGCAGTTACCTACAGTATACTTGAGGTATTTTAGTCACAAATGCACTTTTTACAATCACAAATAACAGAGATGGGTACGCAGCTCACAGATTTACAAACCAAAGGAACCAGAAGCTACTGCAGTGTCCATCAAACCCACAGCGCTCTAAAATCCTCATACACTGTGTTTGCTTTTACCACCGAGCGTAGCACAGCGAAGATGCAGTTTTCAAGGACAGCAGTGTGTGGGATCCATAACAGGAGTCTAGGAGAGAAGATTTATCCAATCTGATTGGTTTCCTTACACCCCAAACACATGCATCTGCTCTAAAGCATTAAACCTAGTGCAACGATTATGGGTATGCAAATACTTGTGTGGGGCAGATTGACAAGGGTTCACCAGAACAGAAATCACCTTCTCTAGACAGGTTTTTACATCTGAAGCAGTATATTTATTTATTTTATTTAAAAATTTGGTAACTGGGGTATACACCCTGAGCCTGAGTCTGTTCCCATGTGGGACATGGGGACAGGACACAGGCATGCTGCCTGCCACCAACATATGGCAAACTGTTAGTAACAGGATCATGGCATGGCATAAAGTTCAAATTATAGAGTACACTGAGTTTTAAGATACACAATATAGTAAAAGAGGCAAAATGGTAAAACAGCGTGTGTGTGTGTGTGTGTGTGTGTGTGTGTGTGTGTGTGGTGGGGAGTGGGTAGGGCATGTGTTGTAATGTGTGGAGAGGAGGAAGATGGCTTACTGCAGGTGCACGCTTTTGAGAAGTGTGCCAGTAAGAGTGGTTTGATAGAGTGTAGGGAGGAAGAGAGACGGATAGAGAGAGGGAGGCTGTTCCACTGTGTTGGAAGGCGGTCAGAGAAGGCAGACTGGCCTGCCACAGAGTTACTTAGGAGGGATGTGAATGGAATGAGCTGTGGACGATCAGGAGAGCAGGGGATGGGACAGAAACATGGAAACATAGACAGTGGTGGCACAAAGACAATGGTCCACCCAGTCTGCCCATGGCTCCTTATCTAATCCCTGGACCTACTGTCTATGTAAAGTTCTAGCCTCCCAATCCACCTCCCATTCCCTCCCTGTTACTGCCACCCCGAGTAACCACTATACCCTTCACTCTGTCCCAACCATGCTTGAAACCATTAACAGTTTTGGTGCCACCCCTCGCCTGGTATACTGTTCCATGGTTCCACCACCTTCTGTAAAATAATACTTTTCATATCCTCTTGAACCTCCCTCCTGCCAGTTTCCACTTGTGCCCCTCGAACTGCTCCTCATGCTAAATAATTCCCTGCAGTCAACCTTGTTTATTCCTTTCAGGAACTTAAATGCCTCTATCATATCTCTCCTCTCCTGTCTGGTCTCCAGAGAATACATATTCAGTGCCTTGAGGCAAATCTCCTAAGACCCTGCCCTACTGGCTATGAATCATCTTTGTCACCTTTGCTGCACCGTCTCCAGCCTGTTCTTATCTTTCCTGAGTAAGGACTCCAGAACTGGGCACAGTACTCCTGTTGTGGCCTCACTAAAAATCTATACAGAGGTACAGTAGTATTACTTCCTTTCTTCTGTTGTCAGTAGCCCTCATGACACTTCCCAGCATCCTATCTGCCTTTGCAATAGAGCCTCTTGCACTGTCTTGATTGTTCGACGAGTCACTAATGATAACTCCTAGGTCCCGTTCCTAAGTTGTAGTGCCAAGTCTTACCCCATCCAGTCGAGTACTCTTTCCTGGGGTTCTTTTTACCCTAGATGCAACACCTTGCACTTTTGGCATTGAATTTAAATTGCCAAATCTAAACCATCTCTCTAATTTTTGCAGGTCACTCTGCATTTCCCTGATTTCATCATCGCTATCCACCCTCCCACAGAACTTACTGTCATCTGTGAAGAGACACAACCTGACCCAATTCCTTCTGCAATGTTGCTGTTGAACGTATGAAGAAGACCAGACCATAGAAACATAGAATCTGTCAACAGAAATGAGACCATCAGACCCATCTAGACAGCCCTATTTTCCTGCCTGTTACTGCACCCAGGACCCTATTGGTGTAAAAGGATCCTGGGTACCCCAACCATGACCTCCCTCTTTTCAGATTTGACCTCATTAACTACAACCCATTGCTGCCTCCCTATATTATAAGGTCCTTAGCCAAATCCAGATCCTCCATTATCCTTGGCGATCACCCGATGAGGCACTGAGTCAGCCTTGCTGAAATTACGGCGTAAAATAGAAATCCAGGAGTGGCCCCTATCCAATGTCCTCGTCACTCAGTCAAAGAAAACTATCAGGTTAATCTGGCAAGACCTCACTGCCATGAATCCATGCTGTTTACTATCCTGGAGACCACTGCTTTGTAAGTAGTACACAAGGGCCCTCTGACCAGTGACTCTATCAGCTTCCTAATATACAGGTAGGACTGACAGATCAGTTCCCCACTTGTTCCTTGTCCCCCCTCCCTCCCTTATTTAGCAAAACTATGTCTGCCATTCTCCAGTCCTTCAGAACTAATCCCATCTGTAAGGAGCTATTGTATAGTCTACCAGGGGTTCAGAGAATTCCACTGCCAGTTTCCCGAGCACCCTCGGATGCATCCCATCTGGTCTAAGGGCCTTCTCTATCTTCAGCGCTGCTAGAACTTTCATGGTCCTTTTGCATATAATTACTGACTTCCTCATACCCAGGTCCCCCTTTGTAGCCACTTTGATGCTATTCTAAGGCAACGGACCACCATCTTCCCTTGTGAAACACAGCAAAGAAAGAGCAAAGTAATCATTAAGGCCGTAGCCTTTTGTACATTCTCCTATATCACCCTACCCCTTCAGACAGCCTAACAATTCTCTTCCTTTTTCCCTAATATACTGGCATAATTATTTTTCTCCGCTCCTAACCGCTTCTGCAGCACACAGCTCAGTATGTGCTTCTGAATCCTAACTGCCCTCTTTACCTCCTTTTTCTCAGTAATGTATTCTGTCCATTCTTCTTCTTCTTCCCTTGTTTTCTTTTGTACCTTTCTGTTGGCCCTCACTGCTTCGTGGACCTTTACTGAGAACCATAATGGTCTCTTGTACTAGTTACTTTTGGTTATCATTCTCACGCATTAATTAGATGCCCCGTGAGAGGACCCCCCTTATGGCACCCCATCTCTCTTCCACCTCTTGTGCTTTCTACCCTGATTAACTGGTCCCGGACCAGCTCCCTCTACCTGTTGAAGCCCACCTTCCGAAATGAAATACCTCAGCTCTCAGTTGAGGTTTTCTGTCCTAAGGCCAGTTCCAACCAAACAGAGTTGTTGTCACTGTTCCTTAGTGGCTCCCTACTCACAGCTCCTACCGCCTCTGAGTTGGTGAGCACCACATTGAGAATGGTAGACTGCCTGGTGGGTTCCCTATTTAGCTGCACCAACAGACAGTCCTAGAATGTATCCAGCAAGTCTTGACTTCTGGTGCTCCTGGCTGCTGGAACATCCCACTCTATATCCAGCTGGTTCAGATCCCCACTACCCTTACATCCCACTTTGCCACTCCCTTTCTAGTCCTTTCCCAAGCTCCTTGTCTCTCTCTTCCTCTTGCCCTAGTGGTCTGTATATCAGCCCCAACTGTAGTTTCTTGCTTGAGGTCGTTGTTATGTTATGTTAGTCTTTGGTAACCCGGTGAGGCCCACTAGGCACAAGTGCCTGTTTTCAGGGCAACCTGGGAGCACTGGGCGTTAAGGACCTGCTCAGAGTCACACACTATGCAAGTGGAGGTTGTGAGAATCAAACCCAGGGTTGGTCTGCTGTTTAGCAGTGTCAGTGGCTCAGTAGGTAGCACACTTCGCCTCTGAAGCCAGGAGATTAGAGGCTGTGGGTTCAGTTCCCACATCTGGCACTTGGGTTAGTATCCAGTACTGACACTGTAGTGCAGCATGAGAGGTGCTGCACTTCTGAGGTGCCGTCTTTCGGATGAGACGTTAAACCGAGGTCCCATCTGCCTGGATTGGTGGTAGTTCAGGTAGATGTTAAAGATCCCATGGCACTTATCAAAAGTGTTGAGAATTTCCCTGTGTCCTGGCCAAATTTCCCTCACTCACTGAAAGTACCACCAACAGCTTAATCTGGTTCAAGGTCAGTTGGCATTCATCTGTATCCCTTCCCTGGTCGTGCCTGAAAATAGGCAGGATTTGTCTAGTGCACTTACCTGGTCAAAAAAACTAAATAAAATAAAATAAATGCACCAAACTCATTTACAGCTTGTTACCCTAACCTCTAGGCTATACTGCCAGCCCATGAGCTGCCCCCCATCAACTCCATCACCCCATTGCTACCCCTGATACACACATCTTCCACAGCCTCAGTGCCACCCCTGACATAAGGGCTATGCCTCCTCCACCTTTTCTTCTATCACTCCGAACACTGTGCACCCAGGGACTGTCAGGTCCCAGTCATTATTTTCTGAGGCCTAAGTTTCTGTGGTGGCTTCAGGCCCATCTCAGGGTCTGCCATCACTGCCTGAAGCTCACTGATTTTATTACCCAGGCTCTTGCCATTAAGGCAGACCCCTTCCATTTAGCTTCTGAACCCTTTTACTATTTATCTGCTTTTCTCCCTTATTCTTCCCTGGTCTACTTAGTTTCTTGCTTTCTGTGGTAATTGCACTTTGTGTTTCCCCTCTCTACTGTCCCATCCCTAGCCAGTTTGGACCAAACCCTATTTTTACCTGCTGTGCTGCTACAAGACCCAGATGTGGTAGGTATAAGGAAACCTTAGAAGCAAGGAAGGAGGAGGAGGGGTAAAGCGGAGATCAAGTAGGGTCTATGGTGTGACAACAGGTAGGAAACATTGGTGGGCCAAGCGGTCCTTATCTGCATCAAATTCTTTTTTTTTTAAACTTTCAATCTTTATTTTGTTTTTAGTAGCTACATACATTGTACACATTTAAGACAACATAGAAATGTTTCTATGTGTGGAAGTACTAGCTAGGTTCCCTTTCCTCACTCTTATTTACTGTGGTTCCCCATGTCTCAGTCTCCCACAGTCAGTTTATCTCTCAGTATAAATATCAAACTTCTGCCCCAGCGCACCAGCCCTTCTCTTGTCAGGTGGAGTCCATCACCCTTGAAGAGCCTCCTATCCCAGAAGTCCCCCAGTCCCCACAGAAAGGATACCCCTTCTCCTGGAAACATCCCTTAAGCCACCCATTAAGCTCCTCTATTTCATCCCTCATTATTGTATCCTTCTTCTCCTCCTCCACACAGGAGGACATCAGAAAAAGCGAGGGAGGCTGAGTGTCCCGTCAAGTTGTCCCAGTCTGTGAACATTCCACTTCATCATCTCCACTGACTGATTCACCAAATCATTGGTAGCCAGGTGTACCAGCACCCTCAGCTACCCCTTTCCTCCCGCCATCTTCCCTATCCTGTCTAAATTCCAGATGGCCAATGCATCAGGAAGGCATCTGACACCCCCCTGCTGTCCAACCCCTCCCTCCTACCACCCTCTCAACTCTTCTCATCACTGAGTCCCTGACCACTAAGACTCTCCTGGTAGGCTTGCCCTGTTCACCCCCTTGGTGCCATCATGCTGTCCTGCCCTTTCCTCTGACTGACTCAGTGACCCCCCACCCAGTCAGGTACCTAAGCCTCTCTATAAGTGTAAAGCAGTTCACCATCTGGATGGTGTTGGGCTGACAACCTCCTATGGCTAACCCTGTCACCCCTTCCTGACCCTCCCCACCAGTCTCCACTCCCTGGACCAGTGGGCCTCTGAGGGTGTGGGGGTGGACGCCAGGTGAGCTGGTGATGCATCTGAGATATTTCTTCTCTTCCTGCCACTAGCTGAGCATGCAACTCCTCCAAGGTTCTGCAGATGGGAAGTGCCCCTCCTCCAGCACATATCCATAGAGAAGAGCACCTCACAGCCACCACAACTGTCTCCCTCTGTACCCCTTCCCTATACAGGACCTATGAATAAGCTACACCTAGCTGATTAGGATATCTGATATTTAACTATTAGCAGCAGCAACAAACAAACATTAAATGCTGATGATTAAATTATGGGACTGTAGGGTTAAGGGAGAGAACAAGCATAGGCTGAGAATAACAAACAACAGACACAGGATATGTTCTTCTGAGATTCCTTAGTGTTAAGTTTGGTTAATATACTTGCTATATTGAACAAGCACCTGCTCCCTCATCGACTGGCTACCTCATCCTGCCCAGAACACATCACTGAGGTTACAATTTTACCTGATTCCCTCAGCAATCATTCCCGGTATGGTGCACATGGACTAACAAGTTCACCAAATGGAAGCCTAAGACCTCCAAAAGCCGATCCCTGAGAACTGGACTACTGGAAACCTTCAGACTCTACCTAAAGGAGGCCGACTGGTCCCCACTACATAGAGCCAAGGACGGGAACCAAACCCTTTGACTACTTCATTAGGGTCTTTACAAATGCCTGCAACATCTTATGCTCCCATGCAAAACTAAGAAAGTCAGAGGAGCCACTAATCCCTGGCTATCAGGCACCCTAATTGAGTACATGCATCTCAGAGACCACCTGTGGCACAGGGCCAAAGCCACCAGGCAGCAGACTGACATCTTTGCCTACAAAGCTGCCAGGAATACCTGCACGAAGCTCATACGACTAGCCAGCCGCGAGACACTGCAATGATCTGTTAGGCAGAAGCTGGCCGAGGAAGAGAGTTCTGGGACTCAGTGAAAGCCCTCACGGAAAGCCTCTAGGGCAACACCGGACCTTATTGAAACCCCACTGGCACACTGCAAGATTAGGATATTGCAAACACATTTAATGCAGCCTTCACAGACCTTAGCAATGTACCGCCTAATAGCTATCTCGGTCATCTGCCACCTGGTCAGCCTCCCAACAAGAATGCTGCCTCTCGACCACTGAAGGCCCACCTCCATTCTACTTCAAGCTGTTATCTGTGACTGAGACTATAAAATATACCAAATGTGTCCTTAGTAAGACCAGGATGGGAAGTGACCTTATAGATATGAAGATGATCGTGCTTACCTTAAATGAACTTATGGCACTGCTCACCAAGGTCTTCAATGCTTCCCTTAGATCAGAGTCTTCCCTGACAAATAGAAGGCAGCACTCATCACCCCATTTTAAATCTGGGGACAGAACCAACCTGGCCAACTACTGGCCCACATCGATACTACCCCCCATCTAAAGCCCTTGAAGGGTGGTCTCATACCAACTTGCTGAGTACCTAGAAAATACAATGTACTCTACAAGCAAAAACACGGCTTCCGACAAAACCTTTCCACTCACTGCCTTGGTTGACTACACCACCCAGCTCTATGGTGCCCTGGACAAAGGGTTGGCAGTGGGTCTATCTTTATAGGGCTCACTAAGGCCTTGACACTGTCAATCACCAACTCCTCCAGCAAAGCCTCCAGGACACTGGTCTGTCCACTGACACTGTTGCCTGGTTCGACAGTTACCTGTCTCACACGATCCAATGTGTCCAAATCGGCAGTGCAAGCCCTGAGGCCCAGGAGGTGAACCTAGGTGTCCCACAAGGGTCTATCCTAGGCCCACTCTTATTCAGCCTCTTTATAAACACTCCATCCTCTGCCTGTCCTGCACACATTGTGTTATATGGATGATGCCATTATTTCGCTCCCAGGCAAAGAATTGACAACATTTAATTCTGAACTACAGAACAACTTCCAAATGCTGGAATCTTGGTTCTCTAGTAGCAAGCTGCTGCTCAGCCACATAAAGACAAGTGAATGCTCTTCAGTCCGCCACAGAGAGGGGCCCTCCGAGAATACTGAGCCCAAAGGTGTTACACTTGAAGTCGACACTTTAAATATCTGGGATCCTACTGGATGACACCTCACCCTCTCTGCTCACATTGAGGAACTTATAAAAACCGTTAACATGAAACTTGGTATGCTCTACCGACACCGAGCCTCTATGGCCAGATACCCTAAAACTTGTCACTTGTGGGTCAGTACTCTCTGCAGTAGACTATGGGCTTGTCATCTGAGTCCGGCTCTGACACAGTGCTGAAGAGGGTCAAACCCTGCTGAACAAGGCTTGCCAACTGGTCCTGGGTGCTCACCACCTGATACATTTGTGTGCTTTTTACATGGAAACTGGCTGGCTCCTCCTCCATCTAAGGATACAATATCAGGCCTGCCTACTAGCTAAAAAGCTGTGCTGGGGCTCACGCCCGAATCTACCTCTGCCTTCTTGAAGCACTTACCCACCATCAGCACTAGAAGTGCAACCAAGGGAGGGCTGATAGTACCCTTCAAGCGAACAACCTTGGCCAAGAGATCCCTCTCATACAACGGCCTAAGTGGTGTTAAATGACCTGCCTGCTGCCATAGTTGATTGCACCAGGCTCAGTCAATTCAAAACAGGGCTACGTATCTCACCTTGATGGCAAAACGCCCTGTCATTGCCATTGCTAACTGTAAACACCTGCCAGCCCACGGCCTTCCCTACCCCTCACCCTACCCCTACCCAACGAGAGGTAACTGAGACTTGATGTGTATGAGCGACCATACACTACTTTTTATACTAAATCATTTTTGCAAAAGTAGGACATTTTCATGAGGACATGACTCCTCAGGTCACAATTCACAGTAGGGGTGGGTTTCTCATTACGCTGCCACAGCTTCTCAAAACACTCAGTTGTTAAGCTTGTTGTCACAGCCCACATACAACATTCAAGGGATCCTGCCCCAGATAGTCCCACATACAACATTCAGGGGTCCTGCCCCAGTTAGTCCCACATACAACATTCAAGGGGTCCTGCCCCAGTTAGTCCCCACATACAATATTCAGGGACCCTGCCCCAGTTAGTCCCCTACATACAACATTCCGGGATCCTGCCCCAGTTAGTCTCCACATACTACATATTCAGGGGCCCTGCCCAAGTTAGTCCCCACATACAATATTCAGGGATCCTGCCCCAGTTAGTCTCCACATACAATATTCAGGGGCCCTGCCCAAGTTAGTCCCCATACAATATTCAGGGATCCTGACCCAGTTAGTCTCCACATACAATATTCAGGGGACCCTGCCCAAGTTAGTCCCCACATACAACACTCAGGGGATTCTGCCCCAGTTAGTCCCTACATACAACACTCAGGGGTTCTGCCCCAGGTAATCCTCGCCGACAGCTAACAACATGATGTGCTGTATACTGAGACTTTCTCTTTCTCTCATTGCTCCCCAAGAACAGTTGTTTCCACTGAGACTTGTTGACACTGCGCCGGCACACGGCACAGGTTGGAACTGCTCACTTTACAGCTGTGCTCTTCTATAGGAAAACCCGGATGGGGTGGGTTGGGAGTAAACGGCAATCGGGAATGGGGGAGGGGACCACAAGCACTAGGGATTACTATTATGTTTGTACCTACTGGGCTGGTGATCGCATATGGGGGACCACTACCACAAGGAATGAAATACAGGTTACTCACCTGTAACAGGAGTTCTAGGAATGGTATATGTTGTTCATCCACACTCATTGGCAGTATCCTTGCGCTTTAAATCTTGCGGAAGGTCTTCAAGCTTGCTCCTCCCACCCACCGGGTGGTATAACTCTCGACTCCGCCCATGGCAGATCTGGCCCGCTGGAAGCTCAGGTTGTGCGTCCGAGCGGGAGGTCGGGTGGGTCGTGTGGATGAACAACATATACCATTCCTAGAACTCCTGTTACAGGTGAGTAACCTGTATTTCTAGGGACATGGATATGTTGTTCATCCACACTCATTGGCAGACTCTAGCAGTTCTCCGGGAGGAGGAGGCAAGACGCACACCCCCATATACTTACTTGGAAAGAGAGACTGAGAACTGAGGCCCCAAAACCAGCATCCGGCGTGACTCAAGGTCGATGTGGTAGTGGGTAATGAAGGTGTTTGCTGACTTCCAGGTAGCAGCCCTGCAGATTTCCTGGATAGGGACGTCCCTGGAAGCAGCCACCGTTGCAGCAGTATGGCGGGTAGAATGAGCTCTTATCCCTCTGGGAGGCTCCATGCCCGCTAACTTATAGCAGAGATCTATGCAGGAGGTTACCCACCTGCTTATCAGTCCGCTGGCTGCAGGTCTGCCAGATGCGGCTTCAGCGTAGGTGACAAACAGCTGGCAACCTCTCCCGAATTTCAGCCGTGCGCTCCTTATAATAAGCGGCGCCTTCTAGGGTCCAGAGTATGGAGCCTATATTCGACCTCCGGTGTGATTGGGGTAGAACACGGCAGAGTCAACACCTGGTTAAGGTGAAACTCCGACACCACCCCGGAAGGAATTTGGGTGGGGCGCAGGACAACCTGTCCCTGTGGAAGACCAGGTAAGGAGACTCGATGGAAAGCGCCTGGAGCCTCCCATCCTTCTGGCTGACGTGATAGCCACCAAGAAGGCGGTCTTCCACGACAGGTGAGAGAAAGCACACCTGTGCATAGGTTCAGATAAGCTTGCCCATGAGCTTTGCCAAGTACCAGCAGTAGATCCCACGGAGGTGGGGGTTCCGTGACTGAGGGGAAATGTGATCAAGGCCTTGAAAAAGCGCCAGACCACCTTCTCCTGCGCCATCGACTGCTTCCGGCCCGCGCCTGCAAGCAGAGATGGCTGCTATGCACCCTTAGGGTCGCCGACCAAGCCCTTGACTAGAAAGGGACCATAAATAGTCCAAGATGCTTGCCAAGGAACAGGAGGAAGGGTCCAAGCCCTTGCTCTGACACCAAATGGAAAACCTTTTCCATTTGAAGGCATAGCATTTTCTGGTGGACTCTTACGGGACGCCTAACTACATTGAGGACCTCGCGGAAAGACCCAAGGCCTGGAACTCTAGCCGCCAGGAACCAGGCCAGGGTGCAGGGATTGAAGTCCGGATGGAACACCTTCCCTGATTGACTGAGAGCAGGTCGGGCGAGCTGGAAGCTGCCGCTGAGTCCTGGAGCTGAGACTGAGGAGATCTGGGTACCAGAACTGGCGAGGCCAGTCTGGGGCTATCAGAATCACCTGCGCCTTGTCCCTCCTCGCCTTGAGAAGCACCTTGTGGATCAAGGGAAATGGGGAAAGGCGTAAAGAGGCCGGGGTCCATTGCCTCGAGAAGGCATCCCCTGCAGCAGCCCCTGCTGAGGGGGCGGGCATGGAACAGACTCCAGCCTGCTCTCCATGGAGGCAAACAGGTCCACCTGAGGTGTGCCCCAAAGGGAGAACAGATGCTGTACTACCTCCGCAGGAGAGACCACTCGTGGGATGCAGCCCCTATCCGGCTCAGGGCATCGGCCAGGGTGTTGGAGGCTCCTGCCACGTGAATGGCTAGGAGATCCGCCCAGGCTGCAGACGAGTGACCAAATGCGGAGAGCTTCCTTGCATAGAAGCATGAGCGCGGCCCCGCCCTGGCGGTTTAGATAGTACATGGTCGTGGTACTGTCCGGCTTGACTCGGACCACTTGACCCCGGAGGAACGGAGCAAAGGCGGTGAGAGCTAGGCGGACCGCCGGAGCTCCAGCAGGTTGATGTGGCATCGGACTCCGCGGGGACCAGAGGCCATGAGCCGGTGTTCCCCAGATGGGCACCCAACCCATCAGAGAGGCATCGGTCGACAGAGAGACCGTCGGCTCGGGGGACGAACGGGATGCCCTCCTGCAAATGATCTGGAACGGTCCACCACTGGAGAGCGTTCCACATCCCCTGTCACCGACTACAAGCTGGTCCAAGGATCGCGTTGTGACCACTGGCTGGCCAGTCCCCACTGAAGGGACGCATGTTCCCAGCGGACTAACGGACCACGCTGGTACAGGCCGCCATGAGACCCAGGGAGGCGCAGGAAGTCCCGGCAGAGAATTGCCAACCAGAAATGATCGGGCAAAGGAGGAAAGAACCTCGGCCCTGTCCGCCGGAGCCGCGCTCTGGCTCAAGAGAGTCGAGCTGCGCCCGATGAATAGAATCACCTGCTCGCCAGAGTTCCGACTTGGCCTCGTTGATAAGGAGGCCCAGTTGAGAGCAGACCTGGAGGGCCAGATCTCTGGACCACTCCGCCTCCTTCCTGGAGGGAGCTGCTATCAGCCAGTCGTCCAGGTAAGGGTACACCCGACCCCTGGCGCCGCGGGAATGCTGTCACCACTGCCATGCATTTGGTGAAGACCCTGGGAGCTGGAGACAAGCCGAAGGGCATGGCTTGGAACTAAGAGAGATCCTTCGCTCGAAGCGAAGGAATCTCTGTGAGACGGACGGATAGGACGTGAAAACGCGGCCCTGCAAGTCCAGAGAGCAGAACCACACGCGCTCCAAGGATGGTATTATCTGAGCCAGAGTGACCATCCTGAAGGTTCGAGACCTTAGGAACTTGTTTAGTCGTGTAGGTGTAGAATGGGGCGCCAGCCCGTCCTTCGGAACCAGGAAGTACCTGGACACAAACCCTGGGTCTGAAGGAGGTCCACTACCTCTCTTACCACCTCCTTCTGGAGGAGGAGGCGATGTCGGCTCGACGAGCCGCCAGTGAGGCTGGGATCCCGAAGCCCCCGAGGCGGCACGGCCTGAAGGGTGGTGCCTGCTCGAATTCCAGAGGCAGGCCTCTTCCCACCACCTCCAAGACCCACCTGTCCGTGGTAACAGCGGACCAGGTGGAACGGAGTGCTGGAGCCGCCTCCCACGGGGGACCCAGGGGTAAGGTGACGGGATGGGGCGACACCCTCAGCCCGTCACTGGGCAGGCTTGGAGGAGGACCGCCGAGGACCTCCTGGGCCCTTCCTCCCTGCCTCCTGTTAGAGGAAGCGGCGGCTTGGGTTTGGGATGCAAGGCCGAGCCTGCTGGCCCTGACGGTGCTGGGCCGGGCGCCTGGGGCAAGAAGGATGAAAGGGCTTAGGGCTGTGGTTTGGCGGCCTTTGTCCTTCTGAGGGAAGAGACCGGGTCCAAGGTGGCATTGGACTTCTCGATCCTCTGCAGGTGACCTTCCACCCCAGGGCGAAGAGGTCAGTCCCCAAAAGGAACATCCGCCAACTTGTGCTGGGTATCCAAGTAAAGGTGGATATCCTCAGCCAAGCTCACGACGCATAGCCACTGCGTGCCGCCACCGATCTGGCACATGAGTCCCCTATATCCAAAGCAGTCTGGAGCTGCTGTTTGGCCACTGCCCTGCCCCTGGTCCCGCACCTGCTTAACCGTAGTCTGCAGATCGGCGAAGATGAGGATGACCTCATCCAGGAGCCCAACAGGGCATGAAAAAATGTGCCATGAGGACGGCGAACTGGCCTGGCGAAGGCAGGAGAGGGACGGCGTAGACATTTTCGCCCGACGGAGTCCAATTTCTTGGACCTTGTCAGGAGGTTTGTCCACATCCCTGGCGCCAGCCGCTACTGAAAACGCTGTCGGTAACCAACCCCTCAGCAGAGGGGTGTTCAAAAACCGGACAAGGAACCGTAGGGACCGCGATACTTCCTGGCATCCTGGTCAAGGCGCAGGGCAGGAAGCAGGGCGCTGCCAAAGTTCCAGTGCCGGACCCACTATGGCCTCGGCCACCGGAAAGGCCTCCGTCGAGAATCCCTCGTCCAGAATCTCCGTGAGGGGATACCTGGCCCGTTTGGAAGCGGGTTCGAGCTCCATCCCGTAGACTCGAGATGAGCCGAAGCAGTCCTAGGAAGGACGACGGGCTATCGCCCATTGACTGACCTCCTGAAGACCCAAGTCCAGTCGCTGGAGAAGAAGGAGGAATCATCTTCGGACTCGGAAGAGTCCTCGAAGAGCTGCCTCTGGCCTGAGCCACCCTTCACCTGCCGAGGTCGGTCGGGAGTGAGGTAACTGACAGCCGATGGGGTAAACCCTTAGCCGATCGAGAATCCTTGGTCGAGCCCCAATTGGTGGCTGTGGAGGCGGAGGTTCCACCGAATCGGTGGAGCAGCTGGTTTGGCGAACAACGGCCTGGGTATAGGCTCCTCGGACAAGTCGAGGGGTTGTGTCGGCCGTTCGGTGACAGCCACTTAATGGCCGGGAAGGCGCGGCGTACGGCTTATTCCCGCCAGGAGGAGCTGTTAGCAACATAAGGTCTCGTGCATCGACGACTTACGCCAAGCCTCCCTCATCCGAGGAGGAGGACGAGGGACGCGGCGACGCCCGCTTACCGCGGTGCCGAGGACCGAGACCGCTTATGACGGTGGGAACGGGCTGGACCGCCAAGAGGTCCGAGACTGAGACCGAGAGTCCCGAATTTCCGGGTCGGTGCGGGAGGTGTCGGCGGAACCGGCACCCTTCCGGCTCGAAGGTCCATCCGAGGGCTCCGGAACCGGAGGCACAGACGAGCCCACGGATCCTCAACTCCTCCGGGGAACCGGGAGAGGGAATCTCGGCTGCTAAAGGCGACAGCCCGTCCAATGGGTCGAGAAAAATCTCGACTTCATCAGTGGGAGTCTCGGTCAACTGACCTGACGGGGACACCGTGGAGGCCAGTGGCGAGCCGAGCGGTCGACGAAGCGACGGACGACGGCCCGGGAAGGGACCTTCCGCTCCCAAGAGGCGCCGACGGAGGAACTTACCTTGTCCCTCTTTTTGGACCGAGAATAAGGTCCAGCAGGCAGGCCCTTCTCCTTTAGTGGAGAGGGACAGACAAAGCTCCTAAAGAAGCCGTGTAGGAAGAACCCAGAAGAGCGGGATAAATGCAGCGGCCGAGGAAGATCTGACCTCGCCGCCTCCCTCTTCGAGGCGACCATCCGCTCGAGCTGATCCACGCCGAAACCCGCCCAGCGGACACCGCCAACCGGGCCTCCTTGACTTCACCGAGGGAACGCCGACGGCCCAGTTGCAATCGGGCAGCACGGGTCTTTGAGGACGAGGGCCGAGAAAGATGAGCACAGGTCGCAAGCCTGCGGGTCGTGCTCAAGGCCTAAGCAGTAGACACACGTGGAGTGTGGATCCGTCCGAGACATCTTCTGCCCATGGGCATCTCCGAATCCGGGAGTCGATTTGTCCATCGCAGTCGCGAGGGATCAAGACTGAAGTCTTTTTGCAAATTTTATTTTAAATCCGCAAACGGAGAAATAGGAACCAGTCGAAACGCAGAGCGTTAAGGAGGGAACCTGAGCTTCAAGCGTAAGGAAGATCTGGCGCCATGGGGCGGAGCCGAGAGTTATACCACCCGGTGGGTGGGAGGAGCAAGCTTGAAGACCTTCCGGCAAGATTTAAAGCGGCAAGGATACTGCCAATGAGTGTGGATGAACAACATATCCATGTCCCTAGAACTTATTGTTTACCTATCAGGCCAGCGATCGGCATACATAGATACATACATAGAAACTGTTGGCAGATAAGGACCGTCAGCCCATCTAGTCTGCCCCTTTAAACTACCTGTGGAGTGGCTCATGGGGTGCTAAACCCCAGTTGTAGCCTATGTAAATGGACCCAATAATGGCACGTGAATGGCCATAGTGCCTTGCATGCCCAATGGCTCATTTACATGGCTGCTTTAGTGAATTGAAATAGCGCACCTGCGCTATTCACTGCGAGGCCATTCTCCTGGCTGCATGTTGGGGCAGTGCTAGTGGGGTTAGCGTGGCTGTACTGGGTTAGTGCTGCCCACCCTGGAGCTGTTCACAGTCAGTTGCAAAATTTCACACTCAGAAACCGCACAGTGCAAAATTTGCACTAGATTTTTTGTGAATCTAGCCCTGGTGTTGCAGCAACTCACCAAAATGTGAAAATCAAACCTTAGGCTGGTTCACATATTATAATTCATTACATTTAGGGTGTTAAAAGAGGGGAGGAGCCAGCCAGCAAACTGAACGGACGTCGTTTAGATCTGCTCCATAGTCGATTTTCTCACTAAGCTCAAATTTACCACTATATTAACTATTTACCTACAAAATCTCTCAATTGTGCTCAGGTAAAATCGCTGGTAAAAATAGGACAAAAAAGCAGATAAAATGCAGCTTCTCACTTCAAATCAGTGGAAGATTACATGTTTCCCAAACCAGGTACGCCAGCAATGGCGCCAACTGCAACGCTGAAGGACCCAGCCACAGACAGGATCTTTGTTATTCTACAGAAAATCAAGGAAAAAGTCAACCAGACTTAACGATTCACTATCCGCAAGGATCAGCAGGTCTTGAAACTCGAGGAGGGAGAGAGAAGAGCTCCAAGGCTCTTGAACAGATTGCTGAACAACAGGAGGCGTCGCTCGGCCCGAGTCCGGGACTCAGATTCTTATTAAACAAAGTTGAAATGCTTGGAGAATCCGCCCAAGCTGCCAATCTCTGTGTTGTGGGACTTCCTCTTTCCATTGCAGCTAAAGATTTAAAACAGGTGTTTAAGACTTTACTACCATCTCTTTGGGACTGACTGAAGATTCAGTGCACATCAAGTGCATTTTCCATTTACCTAATCACCAGAGACCCACGGAGGGTCAGCGCAGACATTGACTGTGCTTGTTATGGTAGATTCACTTGCTTGTTCTCGCTGCTGCCAGGAATAAACGAGACCTGCAATTTCAGGGGCTGAAAGTGTCCATCTTCACTGATGTGGTGTCCCACATGCAAACAAGGAGAAAGGAGCTACTTCAATTGCAGCAGCATCTGGGATACTATGGAATCTCTGCCAATTTGTTTTTCCCAGCTCACCTGCGCGTTACCTACAAGGGTAAACTCTACATCTTAGCGAGGCAGAAGGAAGTTGCAAAATTTCTGGATAGTCTACCACCTCATGGGGACCAGGCCTCTGATGAAAACAGGCTGGTGCTTCCTGAGCAAACCTAACGACTTTGCTCCCTGCACTGATACTATAATGGAACTGTGGTGAATGGTGTTATTGGGGCGATCTATGTAAGGATTTTAACATAGATCTCAGTTTACAGTAATGCTGGCTATTTAAATAGTTGGTGCATCACAGTATTGAGGGGTATAATTTTACTGCACATCCTCGAGCAGGATTCTAATTACCCTATGTATTACTTAACCCCCACCTGACTGTAAGCGTTTACCCTTTCTGCTAATGTCAGGCGATATTCTGGGTTTGGTAACAGGGAACTATTACATATATTTGGAATATATAGAGTGTTATAGCTTTCAATGGCTACTCCACCAGATTTGGTTTACGGGGTGCCTGGGGTAGTTTTTAGGTTATGTATGTAATGCTGTCAATACCACATTAGCGGTCCTATCGTTTGTGAGGATTTCCTAATCGTTACCCCAACTCCTTCAAGAAGGGCTAACCTCACTTAATTGCTTCTGTTTTATGTTTATCTAGGTGAGAGGATCGCTGAGAATGAGAGATACCTGTATTGAATTCTCATTCATGCAATACATGACCCTTGTGCCACTCTTTATCCAGAGAATGTTTCTATATCAAGTATGTATTGATAATGAAAATTTCAATAAACAAAGTTGAAAAAGGGTGCTAAAAGAGCTGTATTTGATAGCAAAATGTCATCATATAGGTCTTTTAATAATATAATAATAATATTGCATTTATGACAAAAACATTACCATACCTATTTTGATTTTCATTTGTGTTCGTTTCTGAACTGAGCAATGTGGTTCTGAAGTTTTAAAGGTCCTCTCTTGCCACGCACATGAAAAAGTAAATATCATGGTTTGTTCCTATGCCGTTCACCATCAGAAAGTGTGCTAACACTATCCCAATACTGTACATCCCCAGAAACTAGTCTGCATAGTCACAAAGTTGCCACCACGGAATAAAATGACTCGTGGAACCTACTACTACCTCAATCACCTATCCTTCCAACCTCTCACAAATCCAAAATGATCTACCCATACTATGAAAAATGGTTTATATTATTTCCTTGTTCAAAGCGGAGACAAGGTCAACCTTAACAGTTAGAGGCTTATCAATACCAGCTGTCCTTGCTCAGTTACTGGAAAAACTGGTGCATGATCAGTTGTGTGAATACTTTGACCAATTCAACATCATCACCACTTTATAATCAGGATTCAGAGTCAAACATCGTACCTCCACAGCTCTGGTCAAGATCACCAGTGACTGGCTCCTTCACTAGATCAAAATCTCTTTGGTGATGCCATTTGAACTCGGCAAAACCTTTGATTCTGTTGTTCATAATACGAACATACAAAATTGCCAGAGATACAGGCCATTCAGTCTATCTAGTCTGCTCGAGTGTGCAGCACTTCAGTCCATTAGACTGCAGCTGCCCCCCATATGCCTCCCCATCTCCTGCCCCCTCCGGTTTGTACCTCCTTGAATCTGTCCCCGCCCCTCTTGAAGCCCTCAACACTCTGCAGTGATACAACTTCCTCTGGCAGGCGTTCCACACTGCCACCACCTTTTCTGTGAAATAGTGCCTCCTCGGTTCCTCTTGAACCTGCCCCTTCCAACTTCTGGCGTGTCCCCTGGTTTTCCGTTCGGCCCTTCAGATTAAACATACACCTGGTGTCTACTCTGTTCAAACCCTTCAGGTACTTGAAGGTCTCAATCATATCCTCTCTCCTTCTTCCTCCAGGGTATACATATTGAGCTCTCTTAGTCTCTCCACTTATGGTCTGTCCCCAACCCCAGCATCATTTTTGCTGCCTTGCGCTGTACCACCTCCAGTAGTCTGATGTCCCTTTTCAAGTAGGTGTGCCAGAATTGCATGCAGAACTCTAGGTGTTGTCTCACCAGGGACTTGTACAAGGGCAAGATGACCTCCCCACTCCTAGAAGTAATCCCCTTGCTATACACCCTAGTATCCTGTTTGCCTTTGCTGCTGCCTTCCTGCACTGAGCAGAGTGGTTCATCTTCTCGGTTACCAGCACTCCCAGATCCTTTTCCTCTTTGGATTTTGTCAACAGGACACTCTCCAGCCAGTAATTGTGTCCTGGGTTCTTGCCTCCTAAATGCATCACTTTGCACTTCTTGGCATTGAAACCAAGCTGCCAAGTGTGAGACCATTCTCAGTTTTGCCAAATCCTCCTGAAGTACTTTTTGTCCCCCATCTATCTCGCACAAATCTTTGTGTTATCTGCTAAGAGACTGATCTTGCTCTTAATCCCTACTGCAATGTTGGCTACGAAATGTTACAAACAGAACCAGTCCCAGCACCGAGCCCTGTGGTACACCACTTATTACTGCCCTGGGTTCAGATGTCTCTCCCCACTACTACCTTCTGCTGTCTATCCTGACCAGTTTCCTCCCTGCTCCCAGACTCTTCAACTTGTAGGTCAGCCTACTATGTGGCACCGATTCAAAGGTCTTGCTGAAATCCAGGTAGCGAACATCCGCATGTCCCCTGTCCAGTGCACTCGTAATCCAGTCATAAAAATCAACAAGTTCATCTGGCAGGATCTGCCCGAGACAAACCCATGCTGCCTGCTGTCCTGGAGATTGTTATCTTCAAGAAATTGCACCAGTCTTTCCTTGAGGATTGTCTCCATCAGTTTCCCTCAACTGCAGTAAGGCTCACTGGTCTGTAGTTTCCCGTTCATCCTTGGGCCCACCCTTATGAAGAGGTACCACATGTGCTTCACTCCAGTCCCAGGGCACACCCCTGAGTTCAGAGAGGTATTGAACAGGTCCATCAATGGCCCTGCCAGATCCTCTGCCAACTCTCTCAGTACCCTGGGGTGGACTCCGCCTGGGCCAGGTGCCTTGTCCACCTTCAGGGACTTAAGGCTCTCTCTCACCCTTTCCACCATGATTTCCTCATCCATGGTTGCTTCTCCCCACCCTCTCCCACCTCGCCCTTCCTCTCAGGTATGGCCCATCCCTCTCCTTGGTGAAGACTGTCAGAAGTATTCATTAAGTACTTCTGCCTGCTCAGCTCCCTCTTCTACCCACCCACTTCCCTCCTGATCCTAACAATTTGACCCTTGCCTTCCTCTTCTCTCCAATATATCTGAAGAAATCCTTTTCTCCTTCTTTTGATCCCTGCACTAACCTCTGTTCCCAGTAGCCTTTGCTTGCCCTTACCTGCTGCTCACTTCTCTGGAGTTCTTCACATTCTTCTCTGTCTTCTGCCCTGTTGGATCTCTTGTGGGTCCAAAATGCATTCCTCTTTTCCCTCACCTTCTCCACTACCTCTCTACTCATCCAACTTGGTTTCTAGGTCCTGGCTTTCTTGCTCTGGCTCTTGACACAAGTTTTAGTAGCTTCAGCTAGTCCTGCCTTGATGACTGCCCAATTGTCTTCCGTGTCCATTTCTGGGTGGATGCTTGCCATATGACTTTCCAGTATGTGTTCCATCCTGCCAAAGTCCGCCCTTTTGACGCCTAGGACCCTAGTTTTGTAGTGGCCTCTTCCCTACCCAGATTGATTAAGAACCACTGTGTGGTGGTCGCTGCTTGCTAGAGGCTCCTCCACCCTTACATCCTTGACCTGTTCCCCATCTTCCAGTACCAGGTCTAGTATATTCCCCTCCTCATAGGCTTCATTACCCTCTGGGTAAGAAGCCATCCTGGAATGCTTCCAGGAGGATCTGCTCCGTGGCGCAAGTGGTTGCTGGGATGCTCCAATCCACCCCTGGTAGATTAAAGTTCCCCACCCACTGTGCTCCCTTGCCTCTATGCCTCTTTATCTGTCCCCCAGTTCCCTGTCAACGTCCTCTTTCTGGGCCGGAGGTCTATAAACAACCCCTAGACAGATCTTGGTCCCTTTCTGGATGTGTGTAGTTTCAGCCAGAATACTTCAGACCTGCCCGCCTCCCCTTCCTCCCTATTACATCTGATCCCTTCCTTACGTAAAATGGCAACCCCCAGCCTTCCCTTTATCTCTATCCTCCAGAATAGTTTGTGCCCTTAGATGGTTAGGTCCCAGTCACGGTGCGCCTGGTTGCCCACATCTCAGTAATGGCAGCTATGTCCACCTCCCCCTGCCATCAATGCCTGCAACTCTGCCAACTTGTTCCCCAGGCTCCTAGCATTTAGTGAAACCATTCTCCACGCTGCTCCTATCCTTTCTGCTTCCTTACCTTCACTCCAACCCCTATTTCACCTAATACAGTACTGCAGAAGCTCTCAAGAGCAGGTATTAGCACTCCTGTCATGGCCTGGTTCAATAATTATTTACTGCATCTGGATGACAACAGTGGATAAAAGTGGAAGGTCTCTCCCACTCATGTTCTCTCCCTCATAGGAGTCCCTCAAAGGTCTCTTCTAGGGCCAAAACTCTTTATGATTTACATAAGCGATCTTGGAGCTAATAATACAGATGATGCTAAATTGCATTGCTATGCTAATGACACTGCTTTGTATGTCTACAGACCCAATGTAGGCTCTGTGAAGAGCGATCTACAGGCCACAATTGATATGCTACAGTTTAATGTATTTCATTCCATATTGTTACTCAGTGCCTCTAAAATAAAGTTTGTTAATTCACCCTAATGGTAAACACTCCTTATATATCCCCTCTTCACTATCCCCACTCTAATGGGCGCATCTTAGAGCTAGTGGACACATAAAAGTATTTGGTTCTTTGGCTAAATACTAAACTACCCTTCATTAAGCACATGGTACTCTTATGCAGAAAGTACTTTTTAGACAGTAATTTGACTACAGAAGTAAATTCTGCTTCTTTGCTGATGCATGAGATAGGCTAGTACAAGCCATATTCCTGCCATTATGAGATTATGGTGACCTGATTTATACAGGTAGCACTGCCACACACCTGGCACAACTGATGGATGTGTTCTGTTACAGGGATTGCCTCTTTGGTTTGTCTCCCAGGACACATCACTGCACCCTTTAGTCATCCATAGGTAGGATCTGGAATACCTTACAAATCACCCTTGAACTCGGATCCTTGGTTAGCTTCAATGCATTTAAAGCACTATATAATAAACTCTGCATGGACATGGAACTGTTAAACGTACAGATCCTCCAACTGTACTAGTATTTAACTAAGATACACCCTTGCTGGAGCCTTATTTCTGACAGCCTATGATTGTTCTCAATGATAAGGTAATCCACTGTTTTGGTGACAGGTCTGCAACTTCTGTGAACAGTATGCTACATTATCACTATTTTAGAGGACAGCTTAGGGCAGCGTGAAGAAGTATTTTTCATGGACAGGGTGGTGGATGCATGGAACGCCTTCCTGAGGAGGTCGTGGGGTCAAAAACAATGGGGAATTCAAGAATGCATGACAAAGACATAAGGCAATTCTAGTGGGGGGTAGGAGGCAGTAGGCTGCTATATAAAAACATAGAAACATAGAGTTAACGGCAGATAAGGACCGCAAGGGCCATCCAGTCTGCCCATTTCTTTTTCTACCTTTTGAATACGCCATTGGCCTTTGCTCTGTCAAAGGCCTATATATTCATACTCATCTGTATTGTCCCTTATGCCTATCCATGCTTGTTTCAAACCCTGCACTGTATTCATATTCACACTTCCTGAGGTAGGCCGTTCCATGCATCCACCACCTTTCTGTGAAAAGAACTTCCTCACATTACCCCTTAATCAGCCTCCCTCTAATCTCATGCTGTGTCCTCTTGTCCTGCTATTTTTCTTATACTGAAACATGTTAGACTCTCTTTCACCTTGTTAATGCTCTTAAGGTGTTTGAATGTTTCAATCATATCACCTCTCTCCTCCTTTGCTCTAGGGTATACGTATTGAGCTCAGTTAATCTGTCCTCATATATTTTCTGATGCTGTCCCTGCCCCATTTTGGTTAAGCTTCTCTGGATTGCCTCAATTTGGTTAATGTCCTTGTGAAGGTGTGGCCTCAGTACCTACATGCAGTACCCAGATGGGGCCTAATTAGTGTCTTGTAAAGAGGGATTATTACCTCCTCTTCCAACTTGTGATACCTCACCACTGCACCCCAACATCCCTCTAGCCTTACCTACTGCTTTAGTGGTCTGCTTGGATGATTTCAGGTCATCGGTGATGACGGCCAAGTCTCTTTCTTCCCTTGTGACTGCCAGCAACTCCCCTCCCAGCATATAGGTGGCTTCAGGGTTTCTCTTCCCTATGTGCATGATCTTGCACTTCTTTGCGTTAAGCCCCAGTTGCCACTCTTCCAACTATTTTGCTAGTTTATCCAGATCTCTTCTCATTCTGCCCATCCCATCTGGATCATCTACTCTGTTACAGATCTTGGTGTCATCTGCAAACAGACAAACCTTACCCTCCAGTCCATCTGCAATGTCACTGATGAAGATATTGAAGAGGACTGGCTCCAGGACTGATCCCTGAGGTACCCATTTGTGACTTGCATCTCTTCTGACTGTATACAATTTACCACCACTCTCTGTTTTCTGCCCATCAAACAGTTTGTCACCCAGTTGACCAATGTCTGACCCACGAGCCTACCCAGCTTATTAATCAATCTTCTATGTGGAACAGTATCAAAGCTTTGCTGAAGTCAAGGTAGGCAACATCAACTGCTCCCCCATGGTCCACCAATTTGACACAGTCCCACACAAAAGATTAATAAACAAATTAGCCAGCCTGGGAGTGGGTCCCAAGGTGGTAGCCTGGGTAAAACACTGGCTGGACAACAGGACACAGTGGGTAATAGTAAATGGAGTCCACAGTGAAGAAAGGAGGGTTACTAGTGGGTACCGCAGGGTTCAGGGTATCAGTCGGGTCTCTTTTAATGTCTTTATAAATGACATTGCAGAGGGATTGAGGGAAAGGGGTGTGTCTCTTAGCATATGACACAAAGATCTGCAACAGGGTTGATACACAAGGTGGTGTGGAAAGGATGAAAAGGACTTGGCAAGGTTGGAGGAACGGTCAAATGTGTGGCAGTTTAGATTCAACGAAAGACGCAGAAGTAATGCACCTGGGAAACAAAACCCAGGGCAAGAGTACACAATGGGGGTGCGATACTGACAACAACAAAATGGAAAGGGCTGGGGCAAGTCATATCAGATGACCTAAAGGTGGGACAGCAGTGTGAGAAGCCAGTAAGGAGGGCTGGGGATACTGGGATGCATAGGGAGAGGCATCACCAGTAGAAAACAGGCCCTCTGTACAGACAGTTGGTGAGACCACATCTGGAATACTGTGTATCAGTTCTGGAGACCCCATCTCTGCAAAGACATAGACAGGGTGGAGGCTGTCCAGAGGAGGGCAACTAAAATGGTGCAGGGTCTGCACCAGAAGACATATGAAGAAAGACTAAAGGAGCTTAAGATGTATAGCCTCGAGGAAAGGGGTAGAAGGGGACATGATACAAACATTCAAATACCTCAAGGGAATCAACAAAGTCCAAGAGGGTAGCATCTTTCAAAAAAATAGATGTGCAAGAACAAGGGGCACAATTTGAAGATAGAGGGGGATGGCTCAGAGGTAATGTGAGGAAGTATTTCTTCACAGAGACAGTTGTAGATGCATGGAACAGCCTTCCTGAGGAGGCATAGAGTCAAAATGGGTTTGTCTCCTTCTTCAGGTTTCCACTCCCCAACTATCTACTGTCTCCCTGGGCTTACCTGATGGCTGGGGTACCCCATACCCCTATGGATGTCCCCCACGTGGCGAGTCAGAAAGGAGCAGCCATCCTCCCCTGCAAGTACACTAATCCAGTATTCGCTGGTCTGTCCAGTGGCGTGGCAGGGAGGGGTGTGGTAAGCAGGTGTCATAAATCCACGCCGTGCCTTTTTCCTCCTGTTTTCCCCTCCTTCCTCACAGCTGTGGCATACTCGGGTGGCACATGTACATGGAGAGCACGCAGGCATCCTGTGACTGTGGCGCCCTCCACTCCCCTAACTTATGTCTTCTGCTTGCTGCCCCATAGGCTACCACCAAGCCTCCATCTGGTGGCAGCTAGCTGCCAAGTCAGCCAACTTCCCCGATCCGGAGAACAGAGCTGCCTGGTGGCCGCTGATCCTCTTCCAGCACTCGCCCTCCAGCTGACCCCAGCAACCCGCGCCTGTTTCCAAACACAGGTCACCAGTGTGGCACTCTGGCGCCTCTGCCCCTCCACACCACTGGGCCGCTTTTCTGTGCCTTTCTTTTGACTGCCCAACCAGGAGCTCCTTGTAAATGAGCACTGCTCAATGAAGCATTTTCCTGGTAAAACAAATAAATACAAGGCCAAAATACAAATATTTTTGACCTTGGTCATTAACTGCAAGATTAGTAATAAATGTTGCTTTGAAAATACCGGCAGTTAAAAATATACTGTGATGATAAGTCAAAGGATGTCAGAAACACATACACTATGCATATAAATGCATACAGTATGCATACACTGCCCACTTATTGTGCTCCCAAACCCTCAAATACCCGACACAGGGTCTCTCTCAACCCATGAATCAGCATCCTTCAAGCCTCTCTCAAGTACCCAGAATGCTGCCTAATACCGTCACCGGTTAACTGAGGCCCTGTCCAGACTAGAGCTTTGGTAACGTTACTGATGCCCTGTAACGCTACCACTTGCTCTAAAACGGTTGTGTCCAGACCTGTAACGGTTTAAAAGCCGTTCTTTTAAACTGTTTTAAAACCACCAAAGAGCAGGTCTTTAGCACAGTTGCTGAAGCGTTACCTGTTCTGTCGTCATTTTGAGGAGTAGTGTGTGGACGGGTGAACGAAGTGTGTTCTGTAGAAATGTGTCCTCCAGTGATCCACAATGCACTGCTTTCCTTCCCAGAGCATACTGCGGTATTGTGAGCTTATGCGCATGGTGCCTACCAGGAAGTACACGAGGTGTAAACAGCGCTGAGCAGGAAAGTTTAAATACCCTCCTCTGTGCTGTTCAGTACAACTACACTGCATCATGAGTGATCAGTGCAAGTTGGCCTGAAGAGGCTACTAAATTCCTGCTTGATTTTTGGTCACAGGAGTGTGTACAAGAGGAGTTAAACAGTTTCAGGAGAAATACAGTAGTATACCAGAAGGTGGCTGAGTATTTATTTGAAAATGGAATTGAGCGGTCAGCCAAACAGTGTCGAGATAAAATAAAGCAGCTAAAGGTCAGGTATCATAAGGTGAAGGACAGCAATCGCCGATCTGGCGGTCGTCGTGTTGTATGTCCATTTTTGACCAGCTTGATCATATATTTGGCACAAAACCCACATCTGATCCACTGCACGTCCTTGAAAGTAGTGAACTTGAAACAGAGGTTGACCCTTCTGACCCTGAACTTGATGTAGATGACTACCCTGTCACTGAGCTTCCAGAATCAGGTGTGTTGCCATTTGCTCCATTATGTATGCCTTCCACCCCCCACCCCACCAAAACAGTATACCAACTCAGCATGTGCTACCCTTTATTTACTGCAGATGTTGATCAGGCAGCCGAGTCATCCGTCAGCTTAGATAGTGAGTTTGCTGGTGATGGCACATCAAGCCTATGTGGAACATCTGGCAGCAGCAGCACTGCATCCTCTGATGTGAATGCTGTCCGCACAAGCGGACATCCAACAGTGAGCCACTATGCAACCTCAGAAAGAAGAAGAGGGTCAGTCGGATGCAGGAGCTTGCAGAAGTAGTCTTGAGCCCACTAGGAAAATGCTGATGGAGCAACATAAGGAGTTGATGGCCATGGAGAGGGAGATGGAAGAAAGGATACGTGGGCAGGAGGCAGAGCAGAATGCAGAGTTTTTCAGAAATATGTTAACGCTACTGTCTTGGCATTATCGTCCTCCTATTGTGGCAGCACAAAATACACAAACATGTGCACCTTCACAGGTTGAAACTACTGCAAGTCATGGCCATGAACCTGGAATAACAGGTGGTATTGCTCCGCTCCACAGTGTGGTGGCAGTGCATTGTCCTTTCCTTATGCAGCAAATGCACCAGTACTCACGTTGGTAATCCCACCCCATTATCGTCCACACAGGCATCACTGAGTACTGCTCCCATGCAGGCGGTCAGTACTGCATCAGTGAACAACATGAATGGTGCTGGTGTAGTGGCTTCACGTGTTGGACAAGCTGCCCATATATGTGATGCTATGACACAATCTACACACAGTGACATGGGACAACATTACAGCACTAACCATGATCGTACTGGTACTTTTTTCCATGGTGGTTTCACACAGGCCTTAATGGTGATGATGTTACTTGGACAACCTTGTAGGTATGGGTGTCAGTACATTGATAAGGTTCTGACAACATGTGTGACTCTGACTGCATGATGAGTGATATAGCACCTTGTTGTTCTGGCAGTAATGACAAGCACTGCTCTTGAGCAATCAGTCAGAATACATGGCTGTTAATGTTAGTTACTGCTGTGTGGTGTTGTCATTGGAGCACTGCAGTAATAGTGATGCCACACATTTGTAGGTGTTATCTATGGTTTTAATACATATTGTGCAGTGCACATTCAGAAACACAACCATGAGTTTCTTTTCAAAACTTTAACGTTTAAACTCCATTTTAACAGTTATGCTGTTGTACAGTAAAGGTTATTAAAATGCTTAATTACCAATCCAGTGATAAAAACACTACAGTTTTAGGGCATAGTTGTTGTGTTAAGGTTACATACATTAAAATGCATTTTAAAGTCATGCAACAACATACCCGTTTCAATATTAACTGCTGAAACAATAATTTTTCAATTAACTGTAGAAGTTTTAACTAACTATTGTATGTTTTATTACAAATGTGCTTCATTTCCTGTTTCTATGGGAGTAGTTTCTCATGACAGTTGCAATAAAGAAGCATGTTTACATCTACAGCTTGTTCTGCTTTAACTTCACAAATATATATCATGTACCACTTGTATGCTGAGCTGCTTAGTGGATCACAGATACAACTGTCACACACATTAATGGTTGTTGACATATTCTGCTAGTGCATCCGTATATTAGTGGCCTGGCGATTCATGGCTGCCACAGATAATTCACCTGGGGAGGACACTCTTGGTCAGCTGGTTGAGGGAACTGGCAGCTCTCGGCTTCTGAAACCCAACTTGCCAGAAAGGCCTCTGACTTTTCCTCACAAAGGTTGTGCAATGCACAGCAGGCTCCTATCACATAGGGGACATTCTGAATGGCATATTCATTTCTCTTCCGTAGACATCTCCAATGGCCTTTCAGTCTGCCAAAGGCACATTTCCACTACCATTCGGGCCCTGCTCAGACGGTAGTTAAAATTACGGCGAAGGTCATTTCCAAAATCAGAATAGGGCTTCATAAGCCAAGGCAGAAAAGGATAGGCTGGGTCTCCCAATATCACAACTGGTACACTGACCCGTTGATGTCTCGAGGCATGGAAGGGAACAGCTGACCACTCTGTCCCAGCTTGTATAATTTACTATTCCTGAGGACCCGAGCATCGTGAACCTTGCCAGGCCATCCAACATTAATGTCAGAAAGCGAAATTTGTGATCAACCAGAGCCTGCATCACTACAGAATAGTAGGATTTCCTGTTGTAGAATTCACAGGCATTACCAGGAGGTGACAGAATTGGGAAGTGGGTCCCATCAATTGCCCCCCACAATTGGGGAACCCCCACTCAGTCTCGAACCCTGTATGATGTCTGGCACATTATGTATTCGGATCACCTTGGGTAGTAGAGACAGACAATGGCCTTGCACACATCAATTACTATCTCACCGACAGTAGATCTGCCAACCCCGAACAGATGCCAAGGGTTCGATATTCCACATTGGTGGCAAGGCACCACAGGGTAATGGCAACACGTCGCTGCACTTCAACAGCCTTGGCGCAGTACTGTGTCGGAACGCTTTATGTGTGGGCTCAATTCTGTGCACAAAGCTGTAAAAGTCAGTTTAGACATGCGGAAATTACTGAGCCATTGCTCATCAGTCCAAGAAGAAAGCACTATCTGCTCCCACCAGTCAGTGGACCTTGGATGTTTCCACACTACTCTGTCAACTGTAACAGTGTTCAGTGTTATTGAGAGAAGCAGATCGCTCACAGCAGCAATAGTATGCTGCTGCATCTGTTGAAATCGCTGTGCCTGCAAGTGGCATGCTACCGTCGATGTTGTCTCTCTCATTAGTACCTGCTGCTTCATGAACCAGCGATTCAGGCACAACAAAACAGCAGTGTTTAAACCAGGCGCCTCATGTCAGTGGTCTGTTTACATGGGCAGCGCCCAGTATATATGGGACCGTGTGTCGTGGCGTGTAGTGCAGGCGCTGATTGCTGGGATATGGGTGGCCTCAGAGCACTGTTAGCGCTTTTCAAAGCGTTACAGGAAAATGGAGAAGGAACACTGATGTGGGTGCAGAGTAACGGTTTAAAACCGATTTAGCTGGGAAATGTGGGCCTTTAGAAATGGGTTGAATGGTAATGTTTTAAAAACGTTTTTAAAGCTCATTGCTAGTCTGGACAGGGCCTAGTTCAAGGCTGGACTGCACTGCCTGTACTGATACTGTAAATACTGCTTGTTTATGTACGTTTCTTCTGTATTTGTTTACCCTCCACCCCTTGTGACCGACGTGGAGCCTTTGCAAAGAGTCTGTGACTCAAAGGATTGTAATTCCGATTGTATTCAATAAATAAAACATAAATAAATATAGAATAGATTACCTGCAGAGACAGTGGCACGAAGACAGCATAGGCCTTCAAGCTATGCTCGGACAAATTTCTGCTTACCAAGGGAATTAAAGGGCACCCTCAGTGGTAGGATGGGCTGGAACATCATCAGGAATTCCCTATAAATGAGTGCATGTTTGAACAGCATACCTGTTGGTCCCTGCTTATGAAGCAGAGGGGTGGACTTGATGGACCTAGTGTTTTTATCAAATTTTAATTACTATGTTTTGTTACATTACCATGTATCTTTGCATAATAGCCTAAAAAATATAATGAATTTTTCTGACTAAAAAAATACTGCTATATATCCCTCCCATGCTGTGCTGGCACTAGAAATTTTGATGACCAGTGACTAGACTAACTAGTCTACACTCCATGTACGAGGAGGGAAATAAATGCTTGGTAAATTCCCATCTCTCAAGCTGCTGGTCTAATTTTAGCTGAACCACACCTACCTCATGTTCTTCCCTATCTGCATCACACTTTTTTAAATGTCTGCTAACCAAACAGAACTATCAGCACTAGTGTTTATTTTGCATTTAGTTATGGCTCAATACATCTGGCTAGCAGAAAGCGACAGCGGATCTTGTTTACATTGCATTCCTTGCACACAGGCGAATCATCTGAATCCAGAATCAACCACTGAAACATTTCAGTTTTCCAGCAAATAAAAGCACACATCCCATCTCTTAGAATTTTCTCTCTCTCTGCATCTGCATATACTGTACTTTGTTGTTAGCCCTTTCTTAACACTTAAATATCTCAAAGTACTTTCATGCATTTTCTACTTGGTATTTCAAGGCAAGACTGGGATATTGAAAACAGAGGTGGGCAAGCCAGGAATTTTTTTTTCCTAGAGCCATGCCACAACTGGAGCCAGGGGCCTGAACTGGTTCTACAAGCCAAAGCGTGAGCCTGGCCAGGGCTGCTGCAGGTTGCTTTCTGCAATACCAGTATCCTTGATGAGTTGCACAAGAGAAGCTGAAGGTTCCGCCACTACACACTTCTCAGGATGACAAAAATTCTGGCTTTGATCACAACTGGCTTGGCGACCGTGGCTTGCAACTGTTCAGATTTCGAGCCATGCCAGAATCAGGCATGAGGCTAGAGTCAGGCTCGAGCCTCACTTGGCTGGCCCATCTTTAAAAGGCATTAACTTGCAGCTGGAGAGCGATTTAGATCTCAGGCCAGTGTGAAAATACAGGTTACTCACCTGTAACAGGAGTTCTAGGAATGGTATATATTTGTTCATCCACACTGTCTGGCAGGTATCCTTGCCGCTTTAAATCTTGCGGAAGGTCTTCAAGCTGGCTCCTCCACCCACCCAGGTGGTAAAACTCTGGCTCTGCCCCATGACACCAGATGTGGCCCGCTGGAAGCTCAGGTTGTGCGTCGAGCCGGGGAGGTTGGGTGGGTCGTGTGGATGAACAACATATACCATTCCTAGAACTCCTGTTACAGGTGAGTAACCTGTATTTCTAGGGACATGGATATGTTGTTCATCCACACTGCCTGGCAGACTCTAGCAGTTCTCCGGGAGGAGGAGGCAAGGCGCACACCCCGATACTTACTTGGGAAAGAGACTGGAGAACCGAGGCCCCAAAACCAGCATCCCGGCATGACCAAGGTCGATGTGGTAATGGGTGATGAAGGTGTGTGCTGACTTCCAGGTAGCAGCCCTGCAGATTTCCTGGATAGGGACGTCCCTGGAAGCAGCCACCGATGCAGCAGTATGGCGGGTAGAATGAGCTCTTATCCCTCTGGGAGGCTCCATGCCCACCAACTTATAGCGAGATCTATGCAGGAGGTGACTCACCTGCCTATCGTCCGCTTGGCTGCAGGTCTGCCAGGTGCGGCTTCAGCGTGGGTGACAAACAGCTGGCGAACCTCTCCCAATTTCAAGCGTGCGCTCCTTATAGTAAGCGGCCCTTCTAGGGTCCAGAGTATGGAGCCTATATTCGACCTCTGAGGTGTGATTGGGGTAGAACACCGGCAGAGTCAACACCTGATTAAGGTGAAACTCCGACACCACCTTCGGAAGGAATTTCGGGTGGGGGCGCAGGACAACCTTGTCCCTGTGGAAGACCAGGTAAGGAGACTCGATGCAGAGTGCCTGGAGCTCTCCCATCCTTCTGGCTGGCGTAATAGCCACCAGAAGGCGGTCTTCCACGAGAGGTGAAAGAGTTCACAACTGTGCATTGGTTGAATGGCTTGCCCATGGGCTTTGCCAATACCAGCAGTAGATCCACGGAGATGGAGGTTCTCGCACTGGAGGAAATGTGATCAAGGCCTTTGAAAAAGCGCCAGACCACCTTCTCCTGCGCCACCGACTGCTTCCTGGCCCGCCCCGGTAAGCAGAGATGGCTGCCAGGTGCACCCTAGGTGACGTCGACCTAAGCTCTTGCTGAGAAGGGACCATAAATAGTCCAAGATGCTTGCCAAGGAACAGGAGGAAGGGTCCAAGCCCTTGCTCTGACACCAAATGGAAAACCTTTTCCATTTGAAGGCATAGCATTTTCTGGTCGACTCTCAGGGACGCCTCAACTACGTTGAGGACCTCGCGGAAAGACCCAAGGCCTGGAACTCTAGCCACTCAGAAACCAGGCCATCAGGTGCAGGGATTGAAGGTCCGGATGGAATACCTTCCCTGACTGACTGAGAGCAGGTCGAGGCGAGCTGGAAGCTGCCTCGGAAGCCTGGAGCTGAGGCTGAGGAGATCTGGGTACCAGTACTGGCGGGGCCAGTCTAGGGCTATCAGAATCACCTGCGCCTTGTCCCTCCTTGCTTTGAGCAGCACCTTGTGCATCAAGGGGAGCAGGGAAAGGCGTAGAAGAGGCCCGGGGTCCACAGCCTCGAGAAGGCATCCCCTGCAGAAGCCCTGCTGAGGGCGGGCATGGAACAGCCTCAACCGCATTCTCCCTGGAGGCAAACAGGTCCACCTGAGGTGTGCCCCAATGGGAGAATAGATCTTAAATACTACCTCCGGCAGGAGAGACCACTCATGGAGACAGCCCCTATCTGGCTTAGGGCATCGGCCAGGGTGTTGGAGGCACCTGCCACATGAATGGCTGGGAGATCCGCCTCCAGGCTGCACCACGGTGACCAGATGCGAGAGCTTCCTTGCATAGGAGCATGGAGCGCGTCCGCCCTGGCGGTTTAGATAGTACATGGTCGTAGTATTGTCTGTCTGGACCTGGACCACTTGACCCGAAGAACGGAGCAAAGGCGGTGAGAGCTAGGCGGACCGCTCGAGCCCAGCAGGTTGATGTGGCATCGGGACTCCCGCGGGGACCAGAGGCCATGCGCTCGGTGTTCCCCAGATGGGCACCCCAACCCATCAGAGAGGCATTGGTCGATAGAGAGACCCGTCGGCTCGAGTGGACAAAGCGGGATGCCCTCCTGCAGATGAACTGGAGCGGTCCACCACTGGAGGCGTTCCACATACCCTGGGTCACCGTCACTAGCTGGTCCAATGGATGCAGCGTTGGGACCACTGGCTGGCCAGCCCCCACTGAAAGGCGCATGTTCCAGCAAGCCCAACGGACCACGCTGGTACAGGCCACCATGAGACCCAGGAGGCACAGGAAGTCCCGGCAGGGCAATTGCCCAACCAGAAATGACTGGGCAAGGAGGAAAGAACCTCGGCCCTGTCTGCCGGGAGCCATGCTCTGGATCGAAGAGATCAAGCTCTGCCCCAATGAAAAGAATCACCTGCCTGGCTCGAGTTCCGACTTGGCGTCGTTGATGAGGAGGCCGACCTGAGAGCAAACCTGGAGGGCCAGATCTCTGGACCGCTTCACCTCCCTGTCTGGAGGGCTGCTATCAGCCAATCGTCCAGGTAAGGGTAAACCGGACCCCTCGGCGCTGCAGGAATGCTGTCACCACTGCTATGCATTTGGTGAAGACCCTGGGAGCTGGAGATAAGCCGAAGGGCATGGCTTGGAACTTCGAAAGGAACCTTCCGCTCGAAAGCGAAGGAACCTTTGATGGACGGACGGATAGGGACATGAAAGAACGCGTCCTGTAGGTCCAGAGAACAGAACCACATGCCGTGTTCCAAGGATGGGATTATCTGAGCCAGAGTGACCATCCTGAAGGTTCGAGACCTTAGGAGCTTGTTCAGGTCGTGTAGGTCGAGAATGGGCGCCAGCCCCGTCCGCTTCGGAACCAGGAAGTACCTGGACGAACCCTGGGTTTGAGGAGGGTCCACCACCTCTTATCACCTCCTTCTCAAGAGGAGAGCGATGTTGGCTTGGCGAGCTGACAGCGAGGCTTCGACACGAGGTGGACGGTTTGAAGGGTGGGGCCTGCTCGAAGTCCAGAGGCAGGCCCTTTCCTACCACCTCCAACACCCACCTGTCTGTAAATAGCAGACCAGGCGGAAAAGAAAATGCGAGCCGTCCCCAAGGAGGATCCTGAGTGAGTGGCAGGGGTTGAGGCGACACCCTCAACCGCCACTGTGCAGGCTTGGAGGAGGAACCGCCGAGGGACCGCTTGGGCCTTTACTTCCCTGCTTCCTGAGGAGGAAGCGCAGGCTTGGGTTTGGGATGCAAGCGTGAGCCTGCTGACCCTGGTGTTGCTGGGCCGGGCGTGCGGGCGCAGGCGGATGAAAGGGCTTGGGTTGAGGTCTGCAGCCCTTGTCCCTCTGAGCGGATGATACCGAGTCAAGGTGGCATTGGACTTTTCGATCCTCTGGAGTGGCCTTCCACTCCAGGGCCGAAGAGTCGGTCCCCAAGAAGGGACATCCGCCAATTTGTGCTGGGTATCCGCTGTGAAGGTGGATATCCTCAGCCATGCCCGACGGCGATAGCCACTGCAGCCGCTACTGACCTGGCGATGAATCACTGATGTCCAAGCAGTCTGAAGTTGCTGCTGGCCACTGCCCTGCCCTGGTCCTGCACCTGCTTAACCGTGGTCTGCAGGTCAGCCGGAGATGAGGACCACCTGGTCCAGGGAGCCCAACAGGCGTGAGAAAAATGTGCCATCAATGCGGCCGAGCTGGCCTGACGAAGGCCAAGGGAGGACGCAGCGTAGACTTTTAGCCCAGCATAGTCCAATTTCTTGGACTCCTTGTCGGGAGGTTTGTCCACATCCTAGCATTTCCGGCATGCCAGAAAACGCCGTCGGTAACCAACCCCTCTCGCCGAGGGATGTTCCGAGAACCGGACAGGGAACGGTAGGGACCGCATACTTCCTGGCCATCCTGGCCAAAGGCACAGGGCAGGAAGCAGGACGCTGCCAGAGCGCCAAGGCCGGGCCCACAATGGCCTCAGCCACAGGGAAGGCCTCTGTGAGGAATCCCTCGGTCCGATATCTCCGTGAGGGATACTTGGCCTGCTTGGATACAGGCTCGAGCTGCATCCCAGTGGATTCCAAGATGAGTCTGAGCAACCCCAGGAAGGACGAAGGCTGTCGTCCAGCGACTGACCTCCAGAGCAGTCCAAGTCCACTCGCTTGGAGAAAAAGGAGGAATCGTCGTCGGACTCGGGAAGAGTCCGCAAAGAGCTGCTCGGCCTGAGACCCTCCACCTGCCGAGGGCGATCGGGAGTGAGGGTGACAGACAGCCTATGGGGCAGACCCTGAGCCGACCGAGAATTCTTGGTCGGAGCCCCAAACCACGGCTGTGGAGGCGGAGGTTCCACCGAATCGGTGGAGCAGCTGGTTTGGCCGAACAACCGCCTGACAACAGGCTCCTCGGGTAAAAGCGGGGGTTGTTTCGCCGCTCTGGTGACAGCCACTTAATGGCGGGAAAGGCAGCGGCATCGGCTTATTTCCGGTCAGAAGGAGCTATTGCCATATGAGTCTTCAGACGCCGACGTAACTTGCGCCGAAGCCTCCTCATCCAAGGAGAAGGAAGAGGACGAGCGGCGGCGCCGCCATCATGTGCCGAGACCACCTATGATGGCGGGATTGGCTGGACCGCTGAAGAAGTCCAAGACCGAGAACCTCGCTTTCCCGAGACGGTGCGGAGAGGGATGGTGGAACCGCTCCTCCCTCGGCTCAGAGGAACACCCAAGGGCTCCGGAACCAGAGGCACTGGCAAGCCCACGGGATCCCTCAACTCCCACGGGGAACGGGAGAGGGATTTCGGCTTCGCGGTCGACAACCGTCCAGCAGGTCCAAGAAAGATCTCAACTGCGTCGGCGGAGTCTCAGTCAACTGACCTGGCGGAACACCATGAAACCAGTGGCGAGCGAGCGATCGACCAAGTCGATGGCTGACAACTCGGGAGAGGGACCTTTCCCGCTCCCAAGAGCGTCGACGAAGAGACTTACCCTTGTCTTTCTTCTTGGACCGAGCAGGCGTTGGTCCCTCTCCCTAGTGGAGAGAGAGACGAGACAAAGCTCCTTAAAAGGAAGCTGTGTAAGAGGAACCCAGGGAAAGCGGAATAAAAGCGCCCGTCGAGGAAGATGTGCTGGCCGCCTCCTGAGAGACGTCATCTGCTCTAGCTGATCCGCTGAGCCTGCCGCCCGGAAACCGCCGACTGGGCCTCTTTTGACTTAACCGGAGGAAAAGCGTTCTCGAGCCCCTGAGTTGTAAACGGGCGGACGGTCTTCAAGGACGTGAGGGCTGAGAAGGAAGAGCACAGGTCGCAAGCCTGCGGGTAGTGCTCGGTCTAAACAGTACACACACGTGGAGTGCGGATCCGTCCGAGACATCTTCTGCCCACAAGGGCACCGCCAATAAAACTGGGAGTCGATTTGTCCATCGTAGCTGCGAGGGATAGAAGATCAAGTCTTTAAGCAAAAACTTTTAAATTCAGAAAACCAAAGAATTAGGAACCAGTCTTATACGTGCAGAGCTGCTATGAGGGAACCTGAGCTTCCAAGCCGTGTAAGAAGATCTAAGGCTATGGGGCGGAGCTGAGTTTTACCACCCGGTGGGTGGGAGGAGCCAGCTTGAAGACCTTCGCCAAGATTTAAAGCGGCAAGGATACCTGCCAGACAGTGTGGATGAACAACATATCCATGTCCCTAGAACATTATATTTCTTATGTCAAGATGTTACTGTCTGGAATTTTAGAGCGTTATTACAAGTGCCTGTTTAACACTCGCTAATCATATTACCCATGGTATTAAGAAAATGCACAGTAAATTTTTCTTAAAAAAAAATAAAATCTTCTCACCATACTTTTTTTTTATTTTTTTTTTTACTTTCTTTCTTTATCCTCCTTCCTACCTCCAGAGCCCCCTCCTTCCGTCCGCTCATGCCTCCCTTGCCTACCTTAGGGATCTGCCCCTAGAGTGCCCAACCTCCTCTCCTTGCACAGTGGGGTCTGTCCTGTAGGTGGTCCGGGTGGACTTAGGCGGCCTTCATCTAGGGCTGCCAGAGGATTTTCTGTTTCTCCCCTTATGTCCCCTACCCTTTGGGAGCCCTGAGCAGCTTGGGACGTGCGTCTGAGTGATGGCGTGCTGGCCTGCGCCAGAGCACTCATGCGTCGGTGATGTCCCCTCCCGACTCTGCTAGACGGAGCCGCCTCCATCCTCTATTGTCGGTGCTTTCACCCGCCACAGGGTGATGTAGAACGCGAAGCGTTTGGTTCCCACCCGAGGGAGGAGAGCAGCCATTGGGACGCCGATCCTCCTCTCCTGCCGACCTCGCCACCCGAGTCCATTCCCGAATCCAGGTCACGGTGCAGCGAGGTGTGGCGTCTAGCGCCTCAGCCCTCAGCGCCACCGGGCGCTCTCACCATACTCTTAGTGTTGGAAACCTACAAGGGACACCCCACCCCACCAAGAAATGATTTACTGTCTAAATACACAGTATACCATGAACCACAGTTATCATGGTACCTGAAATTTCCCAGAGTGTCACAGGAGTTGAAATTATGTTTGCATCCACTAGCCAGCAAGGCTGGTGGCTGGGAAAATCCATTATCCCACAGACATTCCACTGGCCCAACTAAGCGTACTTATTAAAATGTTGCCTCCCAGTACTAGCTACCAGGGTTAAAGGAAAATTATACTGGCCCAATACAAAATTTCCTGGCAGGTGACCAGTAGGCCTGTCCAAGTTTTAACCCTTGGTATCAATACAGTGTAATTCAACAGATGCTGTACTATACAAGGGCCCTAAGTGCTCTCTTGAGCAGAACTTTCTGAATTCTGCGGCAGGGTTCCTTAGTATCTCGCGACAGCATTTTCTAATTTCTGCGGCATGATTTATTCATTTCTCTGGCAGAACACAGTTCTGCCATTGATTAAATATGATGTGATGTCATCAATGACATCATATGCTGAGCTATAAAGGAGGGGCTTCAGGATAAACAAGATGGGAAAGAAAATCTGGCACTATGGAAAAACAGTATATTTGAATAAAATTCACCAGAAACAGTGAATTCTGCGACACTGTACACATTCTGTGGCATGGCGCCAAATTCTGGAAAATTCATAACCGTAGAATCGCAGAATTCCAGGGTCTTGACTATACACAGGAGGTAACACACAACAGGGTATAGGGTTATAAGAGAATAATGTGCATCTCAGGTGGTTGTTTGGCACAAGATATACAGTAGGTAAGCACATAACCACCCAAGAGTACAGTTCATTCATGCCGCAGCAACATCCATTTTGCAGACGCCAATTATGGCATAGGCAAAATGCCGCCTGGCATTACGGCACCACGATTTCATCTCCTGGGAGTTACAGTGCCAAAGCACCTCCTGGGAAATGGTCACTTTATGAGGGCATGCCCCAGAGGAGGTAGAAACTGTGTGAGCGAAAGGGTGACAAGGGTGAGGGCGATCTAAAATCAAGATTGATCCTTTCACAGTCAGCCCTTGTTGTAGTACTGTAGTTGCGTGACCAAATGAGTCGGGCAACTTGACGGACTATGGAAGTACATAATTCCTTTAAGCACACACCCTGCAGTGGGTATCCCACTTATAAAATGTGCTGTTATTTGTTAAATAAAAATACATAGTTTAGATGCAGTGAGGGCTTGTCAATAAATAATCAATGGTTACGTGACTTTTATTTGTTCAGTAAGGCGACAGGATTTTCATGGCCCATTTTATAATGTACCTTGCTACTGGCATACCATGACAGCTCTACTTTTGCCTGTAACAACTGACAGCCTGAACATATCATTTCTGAAAATGAAGGCAATAAAACAGGGTCTGCTTACACTGACTGCGTGACTCTGAACTCTGAGGCTAGATCATGAAAAGGTCTGAGGGCACACGAGGCACAGTCTAAACTGGAAATACACTTTGTGACTTGGGGATGTAAGGATTTTTATTGGGGGTTCTTATGAGGTTTATTTAGAACCCACGGACTTTGTAGACCTGTATGTTATTTTATTTATTTTTTATTTAGATTTTAGTGACCAGGTAAACCCACTGAGACCAAAGGTCCCTTTTCAGGGCTACCCAGAGTTAGTTAGAGAATACATACATAGGTATCAATATACAGTAGTTACAGCAGGTACATAATAGGAATCAAAATGTTTAGCACAGAGTCATCAGGTTTCACACGGTTCCCAGGTATTAAGACAGGTACACAGTACATATAACATTGTTTCATAAGAGATTCTTGGGAGAGGCGTGGTTAAGCTGGTGGTAGCAAGGAAGAAGGCTCGGTCTGGAGGCTAGCGAATGCAACCACAGAGGCTGAGTTCCAGGAGATACACTTTGAGGCCTGACTTAAACACAGGGAGAGTAGGCTTGTCAACCAGACTTGCTGGGAGGATAGTCCATAGGTAGGAGGCAGGGTATTGGAAGGAGCGCTTGCCTAGGTTGGTGCAAACCCGAGGGATAAGCAGGCGACCTCAGAGGATCGCAGGGTTCGGCACTGGACTTTTGGAGTGAGCAGCCCACGAAGGTGTGGAGGGGGCGAAGGAAGAGAATTTAAAGGCCAGGCAGGCAGAGTATGCCAGTTTGTGCCGTAGGGAGGCCAGTTTAGGTCCACGAGGGCCTCACAGTGGTGCCTCCTAGGGAGGAGTTAGTTGCAAAGTGAGCCACTCTGTTGTAGAGCAAGGAGAGTTTGTTGAGTTCCGTCTCTTGGAGGAACTGTGAGGAGCACCATACAGGATGGAGGGGAGGAGGTTTGCAATTGGCAATGGCTTCGGCGCCTGCGCGGAGAGGGAATTGCCCAGGCAGTGGGGAGACCAAGCCTTTGATGGATGGACCGAATTAAGGAGTCAATGTGTGGTTTATAGGTCAGCTCCTGGTCAAGGAGGACCCTGAGATATTTGAACTTGTCAGTGACCTCTACTCTCTTCCCTTGGGCTGTGTTGAGCTGGTTCTGACGCAAATAGGCAGTTGACACGGGTTAGCCTATTTCTTTCATTGATCGATTTAGATGTCAAGTGGGTAGCCTCAGTGGGAGAATGTCCCATTTTCAGGAGCGACCCTGGCAAGAGGCAACAGAAAAATGATACAGTATTCTAAAACATCCCATCTGAACGGAAACAGCTGGAGGAAAGGAGTAGACATGGCAAACCAAAACATCAAGGTTGGAGGACAGGTGGGACCATATCTGGACAAATGGAGAAAATAAATAATTTGTAGAACCTGACCATTAGACGAGAACATTCCATGGGCCAGTTTATCCATTTATAACCCAAGGGAATTATGCAGTTGCAAATGCATTCACTAAAAGCACTGATGTTTGCAGCTGCATATCTTAGTAGAAAAGACCAAGTAAATATGTCACCATCTGGGAAAGTTAGGTATACCGTTATGTGAGCAACTCAAATTGAGCGACTCAATTTGAGTGCTTGTGAAAGAGAGAGTGGATGGGCAGCAATGTGGGAACAGCGAGTGTCAGGGAACACTAAAGGTGGCGGACAGATAGAGTGATGGTAGGAGGGACCTGGCGTAAACAAGGATATGGGAGCTAGTTTGGCCAGGCAGTTCTGAGCTGGCCGTCTGGTGTTGCAGAGGCAGTGGATACTTGTAGTGCAAGAGGTCCCGGTTCTGAGCTGGCTATGGGTGGGTATATAATTGAAACTTTTTATAGATTCATGACATGTGACAGCAGAAAAGGGCCTTTCTGGCCAACTGAGTTTGCCCATTCCTCCCTGTACCTGTCACCCCCCAAGATTCCCTTGTCCTCCCCTTGACAACCCTCTGTGTTTGTCCCAGGCCCTCTTGAATCCCTCCACTGTACTGGCACTCACCACCTCCTCCGGCAGTCTGTTCTATGGCTCAACCACTCTCTCTGTAAAGTAATACTTCCTAACATTTCCTAAACCTCCCCCACCTTCAGTCCATGCCTCCTAGTTCTTGTATCTACCTTCCTGTAAATAAGCTCTTCCCCACTTTATTGATTCCCTTCACATACTTGGATGTTTCTATCATGTCCCTCCTTCCTTCTTATCTCCAGAAGATACAAACGTAGTTCCTCAAATCTCCTCATATGCCACCCTCTTCGCCCATGCACCATTTCAGTGGCCCTTCTCTGCACCCTTTCCATGCTATCTATGATATATATATATATATACACTGTATATATATTTGTTTTTGTTTGGGACTTAAGTTTTTTGTTGGTCTCCCTTTCCGATCCCCTGGCTTTGTGCTCTCACGGTACCTGTTCTGTTGTCTTGAGTCCCCCCAAGTAGCCCCTCCTGAGGTGTTTCCATTATCCCAGTGTCAAGCTCTCCCTCACAGTTGATTATTTTAATGAAGGGCGGTGAGAGGAATAACCCCACATAAAAATGTATAACACATGTTGGGTCCCATAGAGTATGTTGGGATTGTCGCTCATGGTGGTTTCATTGTTAGTGCACAGTTAGGCGTATCTGTTTTGGTGATGTGCACTCACTGAAATTCATTGCACTGTTGTTCGTTTGCTATTGTGACATGGAACCGAAATTTAGGCTCACCAGTAGGCTTTGGTGTTATATTCTCAGACTGGCAGGATGATGGGCATGTTGGGGAGGGGCCGCTTGGAGGAGGGAGGGAGAAAGGGAGCCATTCATCTGGCATTCATGTCTGCCTGTGACAGGGTCAGGAGGACCCTGTCCAATTTATTGACAGGCAGGCCATTAGCCCCATCCCTGCCTCTCCCTGGGTGACACCCTCCTCCCCTGCACCTACTAGGATCTGGTTCCTCCATCACTTGCCCCCTGTGGAATTGTCAGAAGTGGGACGACTGCCTCCTCCCTCCCTGAGTCACATGTCCAGAAGAGCTGAAGGTCCGGGTGATGGTGGTGGTGGCACAGGTCAGGGAGATGTACAAGTCTCCATGTAGCCCACAGGTCCCTTTTTCCTGGTTTTCTGTCCCATGTCCCTGGTCACAGTGGAACATAATCATGTGCACATGGAGGTGCATACATACTATGGAACTCCGCCCCCCTTTGTCTGTGCCTCAGACCTGCACTGCCAGGCCTCAACTTGGGAGCAATCAAGGGCCAAGATGGCATATCTCCCTCCCGGATGAGGACAGCAGTCTTCGGACACTCGATCGTCTCCGACCCTGGCCAACCTCTGGCAATCCAAATTGGTCGTCGGCGTGGCAGGATGTAAGACACCCAGCAATTTAGCCCTCATTGCCACCAGGCCGGCCTCTGTCCAATTCTGTCTGAATCCCGTAGTATTTATAACTACCTCCCTATCTATGAGCTGAGGATTTTATTTTTGGTTAATGTACTAAGTATGTCTATGCCTGAACCCTGTTCTGTTGTACAAGTATGTCTTAACTATGCATTGTACTACACGTTCATATAGTAACTTATCTGTATGTATACTGTACTGTTGTATGTTGTACTATTGTATGTCAGGTCGTATCTGTAAAGGTGTCTTTGGTGCTGGTGTATCTTATCTGGTTAACAAAATAAAACAAACAACTTTTATAGGGAAAATAATTACTAAAATCGATCTTGTTCTACTCTGTCTTTACCTGATCTTTATATGTTTTCAAAAACTGGTTGTGCAACCTTATTTCCATGGGACCTAAGAGCTGGCCCCTCCTCAGTCATATGAACATACTAAAATGCCAGCAGAGGATGGCACAAAAGGTCTGTCAGGTAAGACTGCTGACTGCAGAGCTCATTCATATTTGTATATGTTGCTCCACCTCTCCCTGTCATCCTAAGCTTCCCTGTCTGACAACCCTTCCCGACCCTTGCTCCTTCTGCTGAAATTCCTTATCCTGTTTCTCATGCTGGCTTTGTTTATTTTTCGTTTGATTTTTCTTTTCTTCCGTTTCCTCTTTGCCACAGTACATGTTGAACCCTTCAGGAAATTAAACCTACAGGGTCTGTAGCTGCACTTTAGGATAGTTAAAATGAATGTGATCTGCTCCTCCAGCTGTGACAAGAACTATTTTCCCTAAAAGAAGGAGTTTGTTAAAATAATACATTATTGTTAAAAGAGCTGCTTCTATTGCTGTTTATCTACCCGCTGCTCCAGTGTGCTACAAAGCTGGACTGCTGCTGTTCTGTTTCCCACCCTTGAACATCCAGCTAACGGGTGGACATTCTCCTCTGTGCCCGTTTGGTTGCCTTCCGTGTTTGAATAGGGGCTCAGCGGTGAGCCAGGCAACAATAGGAGGCAAGAAGGCGGGCCCAGGACTTAAAAGCCCCGCACTGGCCTGAGGCGCAAGCCCTCGGTGTCAGCGTGAGTGGCTTCGCCACTCTAGTGAAAATTTTGTTTGAGGATTCCTCCGGTCCACACTGGGTCTGGGCCTGCTGCTTTCCTTACAATTCTTATATTAAGGTAGGCCCTAGCTTAGTTTGACTGTGACCTAGTGGAATCATTGGAATTGACCCTTAGTCCCCTGTTTTTAGATTTTTAGATATTTATCCCTTGTGTAGTTACCTGATTTGAAATGATGGTTTTAGTTATTTATTTGTTTTTATATCCAGTGCAAGGTGTCCCAATGTTTCTTTCCCCTACTTCTGACTCTGAGTCAGAGACTGCTTATCAGTTTATTCATAATGGGTTTAGTAACCCCACTACTTACTGTTAATTTGAATTGTAATAACATGTTTTTATATATTACGAGTTTACGTCAACTAGACTCAAATAACTTTAGTCACCCTGTATATTACTTTTTCAGTTTAAATTTAGTTTTCATAGTAACAGTTTTCTCGCTAAATGTGAGTTATTAGATGAGTCTAGGTTGAGGCCTAAGAAACTTCTGCTGATTCTTTTGCTCATCTCAGGATCTGTTCACCCTCATCACGGTCCAGTTCCAGGGTTAAATGCTTTTTTTTTTCCCCAATTGTTTAACCAGGTGAGACACACTAAGCTGAAAGCTTGTTTACAGGTGCGACCTGGGATCACAGGGAAGTTAAGTGACTTGCTCAGGGCCACACAGTATGCAAGTGGGGGCTGTGGGATTCAAACCCAGGTCTCTGATTTGCATCTCAGAATCTTAAACCTCTCGCTATACTGCCTCCCACTTCTGCCCCCACCGATAATTCCCTTTAGATCCTTTGGCTATCAAACTTGTCCATCTAAATATACATTGTTTAACATCAAACTGGGCTGAATTTGTTACCTGGACGAGCAGTATTCTTTTGATGTTATCACTTTGTCTGAGGCGTGGCTCACTGCTCAGGTTTTGGATTTAGAAATCTCTCTCCCAATTATAAACTTTTTAGAAAAGATCGGTTGGAAAGAAGAGCTGGGGGTTGGCATTTATGTCTCTTCCAGGCTTCAATCAAATCTACATTTTGTCTCTGATTCTAATTTAATTTGTGATATGGTTTCAGTGGAACTGGTACTGGGCCAGGAAAAGCACCTTATTCTGAGTTCTGTTTATGCCTCTCCTGGTAACATTTCCTCTTGTCTGGTCCTACTTTCTAAATGTAAGTCTGGCTTACCCCGATCATGAATTAATGGTCATGGGTGATTTTAATTGTGACTGGGGTTCCAACCATAACATCTCTGACATCAAAGGAACACTGCTGGACTTGGGATTTCACCAGATTATAAGTGACATCACAAGGCCCAGCTATATCAGGCTTGGCACTGTGTTGGACTGGTTATTGGTCACTCACCCGGCAGGATTCCTTTTCAGGGTCCTACTGGACAGTATGAGTGACCACTGTCCCATCCACTGTGGCTGGTCGTCAAGTCTCCTAAATCCCCATCCCAGTTAGTTGAATTCAGGACAATTAAATGTCTTTCCTCTGAACAACTACATTTTGCCTTTTCTGAAGTTGACTGGTCTCCACTGGAATCTATCTCTGATCCTCCCTAATGCTCACTTATTTTCTGAAATTTTCAGGAGTAGGTAATCAAATTGCTCCCTTAAGCGTATGGCGTTAAGTCAAATAAACAACCCTGGGTATCTTCCATGTTACTTAAGTTGATGCGAATCAGAGACAGAAGCTGGAGGGCCTATCGGAATCTAGGGATGCTTCCTAATGCAGGCCTATAAAACACTCGCAATAAATGTAAAGCTGCTATCAGGAAGGCTAGGACTCAATATTTTCTTACTGCCAGCAAAATGCCTATGGAAACCCCAGGAAGACCTGGGGTGTGTAATCAGCTACTGGGTAGAGAAAGGCCAATCTTCTGTTTCTTTATTGAAAGACAATTCACTTTCTAGCGACCCTGTTATTATCACTGAGGTTTTAATAATTATTTTGCCGACCATACTTCATTTAGGTCTCCTTTTTCTTTCACTACTACGTCTGATTCCTCTTTGTAAGTGATAATAATTCCCCAAATTTTACTTGAAAAGTGTTTCCCAGAATTGATTATAGATTACATTACAAAATGAATCCTCTGTCTTTATCCTGCTCTGATGGTATAGATTATAGGTTGGTTAAACTTGTTGTTAAGTCCCTCCCATTATCTCTTATTTTAATGTTTCACTAAGTTCTGTTTTTTCTACACCTTGGAAAACTTCTGTTATAAAGCTCATCTTTAAGTCTGGAACCCAATTTTCCCTCATGCTATCGTCCTAGTTCTCTTTTTTATATTCTTTATTTTATTCTTAGGATATCACATAGTTTTCATTCAACATTTAATATAGGTATAATATAACAGTCTTTTCTTAAAAGGATACATCAATTAAAGTAATCCAGGAGACATTTTACAAGACTTGTGTGAACATGATTCTCCTTACAATTCTGAAGTATTAAGAGCAGTGTTAAGAATGACTTTATAGCTTAATAATATCAGTCCTCCCACCTCACTACATAGGACAGCAGTAGCCCTACCAGCCTGCAGACTGCTCTTAATCCCCGACTAGCACACATGATGACCTTTATGAGCAAGTCAGGTGGCTACAACTTGAAAACAGGATACAATACCAAACCTGCCTCTTAGCTAAAAATCACTACTGGACTTCAGCCTCCTGAGTCACAAGCCTATTAAGTTTATTCACAGGCCCACACCACCCAGGAACTCTGACCATCAGGTTCTCACCATCCTGCTGCAGAACCTCCCAAGGGCAGAGGTCATATGCCTACCAGGCACCACTTTGGCTCAACAACCTCGGCACTGAACATAATGCCACGCAGAGATTGGGGCTTTTCAAGACCAAGCTAAGACAACACCTACTGAAGAAAAGCTCCTGTGACTGTACTTTCTAATTATTCCTCACACACCCACTTCTGACACGGTCTTATTCACCTTTCAGGTTATTACCATCTTCTCGCTATTCCTACTTTGTCCTTCTGCCCTGAATTGTCCCCATTGTTGCCTGCAATACCCGCACTCTCCTCTCCCACCTCCCCTAAATAGTCATCATGCCCCCTCCCCCACTCAGTGCCCCTGCTCTCCTTTCTGGATAGCTGCTTACTGTCTTTTACCTGACAATGCCACCTAGACTGCTACTGTTACCAGATTATCCTAGTGTTAAAACCATCTCTGTTTCCTATTTACAATGTATTTTTGTCTATGTTTACTCACCTAGCTAGATACTCCTAAACCCACAATGTATGTATACCCACCCTTACGACATGGAACCTTTGTAAAAGAGCGGTCTCCGCTCAAAGGTATTGTAATCCAAGACTGAATAAATAAAATAAATAAATAGAATAAATAAATATATCCATAATTATTGGAAGGAGAGACCTGCTGGGGACAACCACCAATTTCTATCAATGGGGTAACTATTTATTTCCCTCACCTCTTCCAGACCCACCCCACCCAATGACCATAGTATGTCTTTTTTATTCATGGTACAAAGAAGGGTCCCTTTCCATAATATATACTACCCATGGTCGCCAACAAAAATCAAATTGGGGGTCGCCTTACTATCTGCAATTAGGCAGTCTAAATGACATAAATCATTCAAGAAAGAATACCAGAAGACAAGCGTTGGGGATGCGGGCTAGCACCACAGGCGAGTAATAGCCTTGTTAGCTGTTAAAGGTAGGTGTATATCATGTCCCTAGGAGGTAGTTTAATCCCTAATAGGGGTATGGATAATAAGACTAATTCTGGTGATAAATCCACAGGTTTATTTGTCAGAGTCTGGATGGCAGCCGCAGCCTGGGTCCAGAAAGGAAGTGATGCAGGACAGGACCAAAATATGTACATATGTGAGGCTCTTGATTCCCATAGCTCCTCCAACAGCAACCATACTGTTCCAGGAGAAATTTTATCAATTTAGAAAGGACATTAAAGAACCTATTTTGGCATTTCCAAGCGCATTCCTTCCCATATCCTGCTTGGGATACCTTCATGGAGGGAGGTAGTATTTAAGCCACTCCTAGTAAGGGATATCTGTACTCAGCTCTGTGTTCTAGGCTTTCAGAATTAACTCTGTGGTACCCCCAATATCTCTCCCAAGGCCCCATAAGCCTGACCTATCATATGTTGCACCTGATGTCCCTTCAAAGAGCTAGTTAATAGCTCAAGAAGGAGTGGTGTAGGATGTGGAATTTGTTGGAGTCCTGGGATTTATTGAGAAGGTAGGATCTGACTTGTAAATAGCAGAAATAATCACTGCGTTGTAAAGAATATACAGCTTGAAGCTGAGTGAATGATCCTGCCCCTGTGTATCTAGGAACTTGTATACATATGACAGTCCAAACCTATGCCATTTTGTAAAAACATGATCTAATCGTGCAGGAAGAAATTCCTCATCTGATGAAAGTAAGCGTGAAAATAAAATATGGGAGAGAGGTCAGGAGTTTGTGTGATTTACCCCAGCTTCTAAGAGGGACTGATGTATAGCAGCTAAAATGGGAATATTTCAGAAGAGCTGGAAGGGGCTTAAACAGAATAGAGCCGATATCAAATAAGTAATTTAAGACAAACTCTGGTTTTCCATGGGGCTGAATAATTAAGCAATATACCATGACAGAGAGTGGGTATACTGGTGGATTTACCATGCCTGGTGTGGTTTGGTCACGCAGCGCGGAGTGACTTAACCACACCAGAAGTGGTAAATCCACCCATATACCCATTTTCTCTGTCATGGCATATTACATATACAATGTTCAACTTGTTTTTTTTTGTTTTTATAGTAATATAAAACTTTTACAGTGGGTATACTGGAGGATTTATCACATGTCATGTGACATGTTTTGACCAACGAGGTTATGGGATTTCACATCCCATTGTATAATTAGATTAATCCATAGCGGCCCAGTGGCATGGAGGCTGAGGCATCATGCCTTACCTCCTGCCACGCTGGCAGCCCGTGTTTGCGGTGCAAGCGGATCGCGGGGAGTCGGCGGGGTGGGAGAGGATTGGCGTCCAGGGACAGCTCTCCTCTCCCGGGAGGAAGTGGGACTGGTGATCGGTGCATGCCTGGCCTCTAGCGGCAGCTGGGCTAGCACACTGATCCCATAAGATGGGGGTGGAGACAAAGCAGATGACTGGCATGCCGCATGCGGAAGCGTGCGTGGCAGGCCATTGGCGTCGTTGCACATCTAGTCCCACACTTGGGGATCGGAAGAAAACTGGAGGCAAGAAAATACCGTGGACTGGCAGGATGATCCCAGCACTCCGCAAGTGCTGCACCGGCCAGCTGGCCTCTAGCCAGAGGTGAGTATCAGTGGACACCAGGGTAACAGGGCTGGGGGCGGTCTACGTGGAGAGAAAAAACAAGCTAGGATTAATCCATAGCATAATGGTCCTCAGCACAGATGTCTAAAATATTGATTGAGATTTGGGAGATTTAAACCCCGCTGTCTCGGTTAACTGGAGGAGGGTCCATCGCGTCGGGGCCTCCAAGCCTCCCAGACAAATCTAGAAAATATATTATTCCATGAAATAAAATAATAGGAGGCGGTGTCACTGGGAGTGTTTGAAAAAGTATAAGAGTCTCGGCAGAATGTTCATTCTTAAAGTTTCAATACGGGCAAAAAGGGTAAATGCAGGAAGACCAGCATTTCATATCCTGTTCAGTATCTTTGAGAGGGGCTCACAATTTACTAATTCATGGATCGGCATAGAAAATTAGTACAACCTTTATTTACATTGTTGTATAAAGCAATTCATTTTCTCACTGAGCTCCTTGTATCTATGCCTGTAACGTTAGATGTTTTCTTTCTCTGCTTGTATTTTAAATGTAAACTTTACTTAAGAAATGGTAATTTACAACTTTCTGTATAAATCAGAATGTTTTCCTTTCTTTTCAGTTTTCTAACTGTGACCACTGTTAACCTTCTTTTAAACCAATAAAAGATTAATTGTAAAAAATAATTTACTAATTCTCAAAGTGACAGATTCCTAGGTAATTTTACACGAGATATTTAATTGTTACACAGTTCCAGCGTACTGGTATTTGATATTTCAATTTCATAGATGGTTTAAAATTTAAAGTTAGGACCTCTATCTTCAAATCATTAATTACATACCCAGACATTATACTAAACTCTCAAGAAGGCTCCATACCATTGGGAGAGAAACTTCCGTTCCAATAGAATTAGTAGTATGTCGTCAGCATACAAACATGCTTTATAGACTTGCCCACCCAGGGAATGCATTTTATATTTTTGGACTCAGTAACAGCCAAAGCCAAGGGCTGCAGATGAATGGCAAATAACAGAGGGAGAGGGCAACCCTGTCTGTGCTCTTTGAGTTTAAATGTGTTTGATATTTGTCCATTTATTCGTAGAATATGCAAATGGAGTAGTACAGGCACTCCGTATCCATGAGACCATCTTAGTGGGAAAACAAATGCCAACAATGCTTCTCATGGAAAGGGCCATGACACCCTATCAAATGCCTTGCCAGCATCAAGGCTGGCAGCGTTGCGAGGACTGACCTCTGTAACACATGGTCCATAAGGTGAGCTACTCTGTAAATATTATCAAAGGTTTGCCCACCACGAATAAAACTGGATTGGTCAGGGTGAATAATTGAAGGAGAATTCCATCTAAACGGTGGAACCAGATAGACATTTATATATTTTATAGTCTGTGTTTAACACAGATATTGGTCTATAGGAGGCTAAAATGTGGGGTCTAAGCCCTGGTTTTGGGATTACAGAAATTGTGCACCTGACCACGAAGGGGCGGTGCTTCACATTCTTGTATACCTAAGCAGACTTTAAGTAAATAAGGGGTTAATGTGGAAGAAAAGGTTTATACCACTCAGCGGGGTATCTGTCGGGCTGGGACACTTCAGGGTTTCATATTACAGATGGCCCTTACCACTTCTTCCATCGATATAGGTGTCTGAAAAAGCTCTGTTGGGTGGAAAGCTTTGGGATTTGAAGTTTTGTTAGAAATGCTTTTATTTTATTCAAAGAGGGAGGGAAGGGTCAACATATAATTGCTGGTAATATGTATGGGAGAGATGCATACTTTCTTGGATATGAGATACGTTTTCCTGTCGAGGGGCATAATTGGCGTATATGACCAGCCACTCTGAAACCACGAAGTTTTCTTGCTAAATTGCGAGCACCTAGGCCCACCTTCATAATGTTTTTTTAGTGTATTCTAGGGCCATTTGGACCTCCGAGGTCAAGGACTTTTGAAGCCCAGATTTAATCTGGCATATCGTGTTCTAATAGCTTCTGAGAGATCCATTTATTTTTGTAACGTATCAAGCTCCTCCGACAATTTTTGTATTTAGCTTCCTGCTGTTTTTTCAGAAAGGCTGTAGAAGCAATAATTTCTCCTCTTACCACAGCCTTAATAGTATCCCAAAGAATACTAGAGGATACATCAGGGACTCATTCTCAGATATGATTTTTTTATTCTATCAGTAATCTGAGTTCACGCCTCAGTCTTAAGTAGTGATAATTTAAAACGCCAGGCAGTCCTCCTGGGGGCCTCTAATATTCAGCTTAAGCAGGAGAGAGTGGTCTGATATGAATTTGACCCTATAGTCAAATCCCACAAGGCCTCAGTATGTTCAGCGAAACAAAAAATAATCATTTCGAAAGGATGTATGAAATCGGGATGAATAGTATGTATATGCTCATGTGGTTGGAAAAAGTGTCTCCAAACATCCACATAACCGAGTTGACTAATCTGTTGCTTAAGACATTTCTGAGATGCCAAAGTATGATGTCTGGCTGTATTAGAGGTATCCAATGAGGAGGACAAAGTAATGTTAAAATCTCCCCTATCACCACCATACCTTGTTGTGGATCTAATAATTTGTCAAAGAATTGTCTAATTCTTGAAGGAGGATTTTAGAGGAAAGTATACATTTGCCAAGGTAATTACTTGGCCAAGTCCTATTCTCTTCTTCCCCTTATCTAAGATTCTTGAGGAGATGGTCCTTGATTAGACCTCTGAATTTTTCAATAAATATAGTCTTTTAACACACAGCAACATGGCTTTAAACAATTACATTCTACTAAGACAGCCTTGATGGGGTTCACAAGCTGCATACAGGGTGCCCTTGAAAAGGACACTCTGTTGCAGCTGTATTTGTGGACCTCACCATGGCCTTCAACCTAGTTGAACACTGTTTATTACCTGACACCTTTTGTTAAGTTTGCACTGCTCCCCAGAAGTTGTTCTGTGGTTCTCTAATTATCTTAGTAATCGTTCCCATGCCATGTCTCTTGATGGTTTTCTTTCTGAGCTCCCCCAATCATTTGTGGAGTCCCTCAGGGCTCAATTTTGGGACCATTGATCTTTTCATTATACATGAGCACTGCCCCAGCATCTGTACCGAGACCTCAATTGTCATGTATGCAGATGATGCTGTGGTATTAGTATTGCCCTAAACAAAATGATGCTATAACAAAAGTCCAGATTGATTTTAAGTTGTTTCAAGATTGGCTTCACCATAATCATATGGTACTGAATGTTCAGAAGACTAAGCTATGGTCTTCTCTAATAAACCCAATGCTGAGGATCTCATTCCTTGTTAATTTAAAAGGTTTCCCAATTGAGCTTGATGACCACGTTAAATATCTGGGGCTAATTTTGGACTCAAAATTATCCTTTGAGAACCATGTTACCTATATTAGCAAAGGCCATCCATCCCACCTTGGGGCTTTATATCTTATTAAAGCCTGCCTTACCAAAGAATCCAGGACTCTTAGCCCATATATTTTTTTTTTTTCAGTCTTTGGTAATCGGGTAAGGCCCACATGCCTGTTTTCTGGGGTGACCTGGGAGCACTGGGCAGTTAAGTGACTTGTTCAGAATCACACAGTATGCAAGTGGAGGTTGTGAGAATCAAACCAAGGTCTGGTCTGCTGGAAGTACCAAGCTCGTTCACAGCTCGTTACTCTAACCTCTAGGCTATACTGCCAGCTGTTTAGCAAACTGGATTACAGTTTATTAGTTTTCTCATCCACAGGTAAAAATATGTTGGAATCACTCAGGGTAGCATACAACTCAGTTCTTAGGTTTATGTTGCAGGTCCCATATCGTACCCATCATTGCTTTCTCCTTCAAGGGTCGAACTGTTTATCTCTCGATTACGGATTCAGTTCAAACAATGTTATTTTCTTCAAAATTATATTAGATCATCTTCTCCTTCTGTTTCCAAACTGTTTCCCAGGTTCATTAAAGGTTGTGATACCCATTCCAGGACTAACATTCTTTTCAGATACCACTTTTTCGTAGGGCTATTGGCCAGAGATCAGTTTTGTATAGGGCTCCCAAATTTTTAATTCTCTCCCTTTTGATTTTTTTACTTAAAACAATTGGTAATTTTAAGCATAAACTCTTTACGCTTCTTCAAAATTTTCAGAAATGTACTTGTTAATAGTTTTGTTCAATTTTATATTGTATCAGATGTATTGTGTTTGTATTGTCTAATGTTATTTATTGTCCATTTTATTATGTTCATTTTATGTAACTGCTTGTTGCCTGTGAAAATGGGCAGTTTGCTCATCAGACTCACAAGGATAAAAATAAAGAATGAAAATAAAATGAAAACATTACCTCTGAAGGCTGGAAGCAGTTACTGTTTTCAAGCCTCATCTGGAGTTTTTCTTGTTTGTCTGAGGAAGCTCAAGAAGGACAACTAATTTAGTGTGTTGTGCTAATAAAAGGTCAAAGGGTGGCCTGGTGGTGCTGAGGGTTGAGGCACTGGGCGCCAAACCTTGCATCCGCCTGACGACCGGGTTCGGGAACAGACTCGGGACGCGGGGCTGGCAGGAAGGAGAGGATTGAGCGTCTGCAGGACTGCTCTCCTCTCCTGGGGTAGGTAGTGAGTCAGCGCCGCCTCGCAGTGGCCTCCAGTGGAGATCGGGGCACTGCAGGCAAGCGTGGGAGGAACATCACCAGAAAGAGGAAAATGGCTCTGCTTCAGCGGATGATGGCCGTCTGGCTGCCCGGCGCCACTGATGTCCCATGAGCCATCTGACTCAGCAGTACCCCAGGGCCTAGTGTGTTGCACTGGTCTGGCCCGTTAGCGGGGTAGCCTGGGGATGACTGCCATGTGAGTGCGGTGGCTGGGAAACAGGATGGGTTGGTCACAGCCTTGGCACAGCCTGAAGGAGTGGCTGAAGTGGCAGGAGATGGGGGGATACATAATGCAAAAAAAAAAAAGGTCAAAGGGAGGTCAGATGAGGAAGCGATAAACAGCCATTGGAAGGCTGCGGAAAAGTGGTCTCTCTACACACACACACACACACACACACACACACACACACACAGCTGAAATCTCTGAGAAGGGCAGACTGTCTAAGAAGGTGAGAGCAAGAAAGACCTACCTAGTCAAATAGATTAACCTGAAACTGCCAGATATTACTTCCCTGACACGGGGTCATAATGTTGCAAGACATTATGCAGCATATATACCGTGCTGCCAATACAGCGCAATATATTGCCAGCGGCATAAGTCTTTTGAGGAGCTCTTCACCCACACCCCCAAATGAAATATCTAACCCATGGGGGTTAACAGTTAAAATCGCACAAAGTGCAAACAATTTAAAAATCCACGTGCTGGGGACCAGGAATGAAGCCCAGTCACAAACGCACTGCCTGCCCCTCCCTTGCTGCCAGTGGCTCATCCCATCGAGCCACGGCAGCTGCTCAGTGAACCCTGTCCCAGCAGAGGTCTTATCCTCTGCCTGAGAAAGTGAGAGAGTGCACTACCACACATACACCCTCTTGCAGTTTTGCACCTCTCACTCATCCCTACCGTGCTGTTCCTGTTGCAGTTTTGTAATGCGCTGTAGACTGTCAATCAATCAATCACTTTATTTAACCAGGTATAAACACCATTGAGCAAGCTCATTTTCAAGGTGGTCCTGGGCATAAATACAATACAGTACACTTCATAAGATTACAATTACAGTGGACAACGGTGGGAAAAAGAAGAAAAACATTGTGAAGGTGCCGGTCAATATGGGCCTATACATACCGGTCAACATAATTAACATGCAAGGTACATAATGATAATCTTTACTGAAATGAGAACAGACAAGAATCCCATATAGTCTCCGCTGAGTAAGAGCTTATACCTAAATGATAAAAATAAGGAGGTATTAAGGAATAGGGTAGAAATTGGGGTGAAAGAGTAGGCAGCCAAAGGAGGCCAGAATAGATAAAAGGTAGAGAATAGGCAGGGTCATCTTGGATTAAGGGAACCAGGCTTGTAGGTCCTAGGTTTCTGTTGTTAGGAATGTGGGTGGATGAGATACTTAGCAGTAGGATTTGAGACTGTACAACAAAGGGACCAGTACGACTTCCTACTGCTTGGAAAGGAGCTTTCCAATTTCATTAAAAGCAAATGCTTTTGACCAAATATGGAGTGCAAAACATTTTGCTTATCTTATTACTTCTAACTAATGTAAAGCAGCTGCCAAATCAGTTTTCCAAATCGGTTTGCTATTCTGAGGCTAACAGACAGCTTATATCGGTGTTATTTTTATTGTTATGTTTTTAATACGATGCAGTTTGCATCTTGTACCTTTTCCACGGTCTGTCTGTACTTCCTGAAAGGCTGGGAAGTGAATGCTAGAGACTGGGGATAAGACATTCTTCCACTGCATGCTGGAGAAACACAAAGTAAAGGAGGTCATTGTGGGGCTAAAAGGAGGGAGGTCGAGAGAAAGGGACAGAGGTAAGGTTGAGATATTGTAACAGGCAGATCGAGCATGTTTAAGAAATTATATAGTGATCCAACCTGGTGATGCCAGCTGTAGCACATTCTCTGCTACTATGTAAGGTGCCCAGGTTTACTTCCTGAACCAACCCCTCGCTTTGGGCTTGTGCAGTCTGGTATGGGCTGTGGAGGTAGCGTGTTCAGATTCCAGGTGAGTGAATATGGACACCTGCTACAAAACTCCTCCTACAGCAGCTCAGCCTCATGTCCTTGGCGTGAGGTAGTCTTGAACAGCTAGCCAGTCCCCATGTACATGAGGGAGTCTAGGAGGGGTCTTTGCAGCTCTGGGAGGGCCATGAAGGGCAACTGAGGAGAAACAGAGAAACAAGCCAACAGAAGGCCTCATTTTCATTTTATTTGTTAACCGGTAAGAGCACTGTGTAAATCAATACCCTTTTCAGGCCTGACTCGAATACAAACAACAAATAAATCATGACATATACAACATACAACAGAAATACAAATCAGCAAGTTACAATGAACACTTAACCAAAACACTAATAAATACATTTGCAAACATCCTTACAAGACAAATATTCTTTCAACCTAGATTTAAACACCGTACGACATATTAGTACGTAAACTGCTGGGAAGGTTATTCCAAAAACTGGAGCAGCAATGGAAAAGAACAAGAACCCTTTTTATATTTGCAGAGAGTCGATGTAAGAAGAGTACCAGCTGAAGACCTCGGACTCGGTCCAGCATCTGAACCATAACAAGATTCTGCAGAGGATAGTAATGATTACTATAAATAGCTTTAAAATTTGACAACCTAGAAAATAAGCAAATTTGCTACTTAGGATAACCACCTAATCGAGAATACAATAAACAATGATTAAGCGGAGGAGGGGCCAAAACAAATTGGCAAATATTATGATAGGCTACTTTCAAAATGTTACTTTCTTTAATCCCAAGATTACAATAGACACTTGTATTATAATCTAAATGAGGCAATAAGGAACCAATAGCCATCGGATGGCGAGTTGACAATGGAAAATGCTTTTCTAATCTGTATGATATGCCAAGCTTGTTATTCATTGTACGACTGACTTGAGTCACTTGGGGCAATAAAGTCAAACTTGTATCCAGTAAAAACCTAAATATCTAAATTCTAACACCTGTTCAACACAACTACCATTTATATTATGTATCGTAAATGTGAATAATTCCCACGCATGGAAGATGTACCAAAAAGCTTTGATTTGTTTTTCTTACATTCAAAACCATAGCATTCTGAACAAACCACCGGCAAATGTTCTGAAACTCCAGTTCCAGTAAAGCAGCGAGATGATCGCCATCATTAGATTAATAGTAAACAATCAAATCATCCGCATATAAAAAGCATTTCACGTGAACTACATAATGATGGAAGTTGGTTAACAAACAGAAGAACAACAGGGGCCCCAAATGGACCCCTGAGGTACTCCACTCTTAAGCTGACAAGCATCAGATAAAACTGAATTTATGGAAACCACCGAGTACGATCCATAAGATAGTCTGCAAAGCAATTAACCACACCTAGAGATAATCCCAAATCAATCATCTAACCTTCAAAGGGAATGGTCAATTAGATCAAGCCCTGGTCGGGTCACAAACACCGCCCCAGTCATAACTCCCATTCAAATCCTCAAGGGCGGTGCTGGTGAACCTGACCAGGGCAGTGCCTTATGGTTGGTGATTCTGCTCGATGTATAGGTGCTTGGCCTAAAAGCTCCCCATGAAGTGTACACAGTGTATACCTGCTCTTTGCATTAGTCAATGTCATGTTGGCCACTTAGCCAAAGTTGTGTTGCCCATTTAGCCAACATCATGTTGACCACTGCCTTCTGCATTCCCTGAGCCCATCATATGCTTTCAGGATTATCCTGCACAAATTCTGGTAGGCAGTCAAGGAGGAAAATGAAAAAAAAATCCAGCCTGGTGGCAAGGCAGTAGTGCTTACCGCCTGCCAGCACAGACGACCCGGGCTTGGAAGCAAGCTCAGGTTGCATGGGGTCTGGTCGGGAAAGGATGGTGCATCCAATGAACTACTTTTCTCTCTTGGGATGGGGAGGAACAGGTCATTCTGCTGTATACCTGCCACCTGGTGGAGGCCAGAGGACAGTACAGTAGGAGCATCACTTTTGAGAAGAGGCTTGCCAGGAGGCGCTTGCACGTGTGTGCCTGCGTGCTCATCGCCGTGCATCACTGCACTGCTGGCAGCAAAAAGGAGGAACACGGAGTAAATCCGACCAGGCAGAATGAAGCTCTGGTATCCCATAGGCTCTGCACCACCAACTGGGTTTCCATTCACACTGTAGACTGTACTCTAGAGGGCTTGGCCAGCCACAGCGGCCCTGCCAAGGGGTAATCTGTGGGGATTCAATGAAGGAAGCAAGTCCCAGAGAAGGTGGGTGATGGGGCTGGGGATCAGAGCTGATGGGACAGGCTGGCAACTGGAAGACAGATACAGATCACAAGCTGGCACGGTGGTAGCATTACCACACACCACACCAGCAATCCGGGATTGGAAACTTCATGAATCCCTTCCCGTGCAGTCAGCAGTCATAGCTCTCTCTCTGCCTTCCAGCCAGGGGTTCTCTACATATGTATGCCTGGGGAGGGCTCTCCTCCCCTCCTGGCCTGCCCAGATCTGCAGGGAACTAGCCCCTGATTGGCAGAGGTCGGGATGGCAGCAGCTCACGGGGACAGGACTAATAGCCACGTGTCCTGCATAAAAGGATAAAAACCTCTGTAGAAAAAGGAAACAGATGATCAAAAAAGAGTGAAAAGAGAACTTGCCTCGACAGGGTTGTCAGATGAGTAAAAAAAAAACAATGAACTCACACCCTAAAATAACTTCACAGATACTGTGAGTTTACGTGCTTTATCTAAACTGCACAATGTGTCCAGTTCACACCTGGTTTTATATTTGAACTGTTATGTTTTAGACAGGGACTGACTTGTCAAGGGTTCTGATTTTCAGTCGAGTTGGCGTGAGAGGAAGAATATTGAGCTAGCTTCCTCGAGGGCTCACCTGGGCAGGAAGTGCCAGAGCAGGACACTGCCATGGACAGTGAAATGTCAGCATGACTGACTTGGGCAGCAGCAGTAGCAGATCTAGGATTCTGCAATGGAGGAAGTGCAGGGATAGGACTTGAGGATGAGATTTGGTAAGCAGATGGTTTGAATGGGTTTTATATTCTTTTTTTTACACTAGGATGCAATGTACGTACATATGGAACCCCAAAACAAGAGAGAGAAATGGGATTTGAATCCAGGCTGCCCAGAATAACATTATGTTGCACTACCAGCTGTACCATCAAGGCAACTAGAAACCTGGACTCCCAGAAGTTCTTACTCTTTCTCTAATGCACACGATGGTACTACACCGATGATTACATTTTATACACAAGCATGTTGTATGCATAGCTATGGAACCCAAACAAACAGACTAGACAAAGAAACAAGTGCCTTAGCTGGAAACTTGTTATTGCCTTTACTACATATTTAATAATAATAAAAAACCACAAGTCATGCAGTCTGTGTATGGTTTGGGAATTAGCCACTAGGAAAGGAAGCATGTCAGCAAGTAAGCGAAGTATTCAGTTGGGGTAGCCACCTTCCACCCCGGCTACATTTACCACTGGGCATCACTGTTTTGCACAGGCTGAACTCTAACCTAACTGTGTGAACAGAGATGTGATAACAGTGCATTCATGTAAACGGATCCCAAACTGTCTGTCACACTGTCAACCATGTGATTTGACAGGTACGAGACAGGAGGACTGAACACGATAACTCAGTTGGCAGCTCATCTCTGTCTGTCTCGCTTATTTCATGGTAAGAACTCAGGGCACCCGATGGCCCAACCACACGGTTTCAGGATCAACCCAAGTCGCCTTGTTGGGATGCGACTCGGCTGGGGCAGCTGCCATGTGGCAGCGTGCCTTTGCTGGAGAGGGTCAATGGCGAGCACAGGCACGCAGCTACCCCTGCCGCATGGCCAGGAGCTTCTCCTGCTGCAGGGGACATGCTGTGTGCCTTGGGCTTATGCTGGGAGAGGTGTGAGAGACATGGAAAGAAAGGGAAAAAACTTGCCATAGAGGAACTTCTCACAGCCCCGCAAAACTACAATTATAAGGATGGAAAATATGTTCTGATGTTGAGATTGCAATTGGTGTGGGCTGCTTTAATATAAATGTAACTAAACTTCCCACAGACCGCCTACTCACTGGAACTGGAACATGTATAACTGCTCTGGGACTGTTGTGTGGTTGTTGAATATGTTTATGTATTTTGTTTCTTCCTAAAACAAAACACATTTTATCTGAATGATGCTAATGTAGTTTTCCTAATGTTGCTTATGATACCCTTGCTGTTGTGTAAATGTATCTCCAATCAACTCGTTCTCCAGTTTACTGTCCTTATCTCAATTTGTAACTAGGGTTCTCCCGCCATGTATTTTGTACGATTTGCCTCATATTTCTCCTGGGGTACCTGAAAAATAGGCATTTTATGTCTAGTGCACTTACCCGGTAAACAAAACAAATAAACAAATTAAGCACATATTTACATCAGGTACAGGACGGCAGAAAATAAACAGGGCAGGAGCATATTAATCTAGAAACAAAGACAGACAGGAAGTACAAGCGCCGCTGTACGATAGTTAAAGCTGAGCACGTCATGGAAAGTCCTTCACTAACCACTCTGATTCCTTTCCGTATCCAGCAATTCCTGAGACCTGCCCAAGAACTGCAGTAGTGGGAGAAAGTCCAAACTCGAGGTGACAGAATAGCTGTGACAATCAGGCGATATGCTATCGATTTGTTTTGCATGCTAAGGAACAGGGCTGCATGTTGCATGTAATGGAGTTTCTGGCTATGTGTGCTGCGATATACCCAGTGGTGTAGTGTTAAATTTAAAAGTGAGGGTCTCCAACCATGGACCACGATCCCCTAACCCCCACAGAACATCTAATCTTCAGCCTACTTGAAATGGCTACTACCCCCATTTCCACCACTGACCAGCTCATAGTCCATGTATTTCCATATTCAGCATCCTCGTTCCTTTATAACCATGCATATTCTCACAGCCAGTAGATCACTGCCCTCAGACTTTGCTCTGGCTGCTCATGCACACTTGATATCATAATCCTGCTTATGACATCACAATATGTAACTATGCAATGGCAATGCTATGAGAGAATTTTGAGTTTAGGTGACCCCATGTCTAGTTTTTGTAACTATGCAGTCGAGGGGCAATTTCCATATTCCCCCTCCCCAATGCCCCAGTCTCCATCTCCCAGATCTGAGTCTGACATGCTCTAATTAGTATCTATCATAGTGCTGGAGGTTGTTTACCTTTCTTTGCCTGTTTTGTGCTTGAAGACCTCCAACAAACTGTACACAGCATGTGATTCTTCCATATCCACTACAGTGGAGTGAACAATAAAACAAACTTTACGGCTCCCAAAACTTTAACAAGAGCAAAACATCTTCACCATGTAAATTCAAGCCGTCCAAATTCTATCTTGGTTAAACTGACACGAGTCACGGTGCACCAGGCCAAAGCTGGTCAAATTCCTTGGCATGGATCAATTTCCCTGGGGTTATAATATTCAAATAGCTTAAGGTGGGCTTTTGTACTTCCAGTTCTCCCCCTCACCAGTCAGGTCCCTTCTCTGCAGTGGCTGATACCTGTAGATTCCAATGTCTGAGGTACAACGAAGCAGCACCCCACCCCACATTAGATCCACAAGATAGTCCTGTGCTGGGATTGATTACTTGTGGTGATGGGGCAGAGGTAGTTCAGGTGTTATGACCGAGTTCCTGTCCCTCACTTCCCGCCTCAGCAGTCTGTGTGAGAAGGGTGAATGCCAGCAGTAATGTTACAGCTTGCTGGCAGAGGGGAGGAGGGAGGCAGTGTTCCTTGGGCTAGTCAATGAAAAGATGGAGGGAAGGCGGAGAGCCATTGTATCAATAATTTTAGTAAGGCTGATGCAACATATCAAACAGCAGCATAAACCAGTTCAGTCAGCCTGTCAGTTCTTGCATCCTGTCCCATCCTCTCCGCTCCAAAGGACAACCATTCTAAAGTATTAGTCACTTCAAAACAATGTGGTGGTGCTTTGTGCAGAGTAGTAGCCCTATTATGAGGCGGGGCCCACTAATTAAATTAACACATAAACACTACTCACAAGTAGGGATTTTACTGAGGGTCTCCTCGAGTAGAAGACAGCAGCAGCAGTTAAGAGGGCTGTAATATTGTGAGACCATCAGTAGTTGAAAGCATACTTTGCCAACCCTGATTATTTTACAAAGAAAACCCTCATTTAAATATTACCCATCTTTGATTTTCAGCACAGACTTTATTTTGTCATAAAAATAAAGAAACTGAAAAGTCATCTTGCTATGAGCGAAGAGAGTTCCTTCGGACCAACCGGCACAATCCTTTCCCCACTGCCACCACCGAAACAATGGTACCACGGAGCTTATGAGGAAGACTCAGGCGCCAGGAGAGAAGGCTGTCACCGCCCTTACTAGTGTGCCCGCCCACATGGGGGGCTGAGCAAACACCACCTCTGCTTTTGCTTCATGTGGCCCATGCCAGAAAAATAAATGGGCCAAAACTAAAGCCACCTCCAGGCTTCCAACCTCGTCACCTTGTGCCAGAAAAGAGCGTGCAAAAGCCACCTCAAAGCCTCATCACCTCCCGAAGACAGTGGTGCATGGCAGGCATGCGCACTTGTGTGTGTGACAGCATAGCGCAAGTGCAGACCACATGCTTTGAGTGTGTCAATGACTGGCAGCATGGTGGGAGTCCAGAGTGAGGAGCAGGCATTAAATGTGCATGCACTGACTCGGAGAACTGTAAAATCAACATCATTTCAAAACTTAAGAAGTATGGAAGCGATGTTCCTCTGAACATAAAGTAAGGGGTTGGCCCCTGTGACCCCGCAGGACTACACCACTGGATATATCCTAGGGCGTGTTTTGTTTGTAGTAAACTAAAACAACAAAAGTTAATGCATGGGTTCAAAGTTCATTACATAAGTGATACACACTCCAATGACAATGACTATCAGAACAGGCAATATGTTCCAGAAGGGTATGAGCGTGTTCAGTGTATTACGTAACATAATGAACTGAGAATGCCCTGACTTCAACTATTATGTGCAAAGACTGTACTCTTCTTGTATTTTTAAATGTATGTCAAACCTCTTTGTTTTTCAGTAAAATAAGGGAAAAAACCTAAAAAACCCATAGCTGTCTATGTGATGGTCTGAGTCCTGTATTCCCTGGGTCCTAGTACCGCTCAGTACTCAGTCCTAGTCCACAAGTGGGCTGCCATGGGGAAAGATGGCCCTCCTCCCACGGAGCCCTTGCCACAGAAGGCAAAAAGCTGTTAGGGTAAGAGCAGGTGCTGGAGCCAGGAGGGAACTGGGGATGCAGGGTTGAACAGGGTATATCACTAGGACATGGGTACATCACCAACGGGGGTACATTGCTGGGGAGATAATGCTCTAAGGGAAAAGTAATGGTAAGACCTTTCCCAGAGTAGTTATAAAATTCAGGGTTCATGTTTTTTTATTTTCCTTAAAGTTCTCACATCCAGAAACATACTAAAATTATTTAGCCTAAAGAGAAGGCTGGGGGGCATGATTCATGCTTCACCGTTCTCACGCTGGTCTCCTCTGCCTACCAGACTCAACCTCCACTACGTGCCTACCTCCAGGCTCCCGAGATCCTCAGACACCCTGTGTCATCCATCTTATCCCTGCTGGGGGCCCCTCCTGTTGCCATCAGGAGGCTCCTCTTACACTGAGGTTGCAGCCGGTTGAGAAGTGCGGTGCCCTGGGTGGTCAGGTGGCATATGGGGGCTGCAGAAGGCAGTCATCTGGTGCTACCAGGGCAGGCCATTTCCTGTTTTCTCCTCCCCCAACGCCATGGCTGCAGGTTGTGACATCCTGGGAAGGATGCATGGCAGAATCTGGCCACCCATACCGCCACATGTGCCTCTGCTGGCTCACCCCCAGGAGCCGCTTGAGGTGTGGTGCAAGTCAAACTTTCCCTCCCTCCCTCCCTGGGAGAAGAGCATCCACACGGATGTGCTTCACCCTCCTGGCCAGCCCACTTCAGTTTCCCAGCTGGGACACAAGCATGCTGAGTGGGCACCTTACTGCTCTGCACCACCGAGCTGGTGCACAAACCAACATTTGATTGCTCCTAAACTGCCTAAGCCACCGGTTAATGCTGTCTTGTTAAAACACATGGTGGTAGCAGTGGGACAGAACTCCCCATAGCATGCAGGGTTAAGATGGAGTTGAAGAACATACTGAAGTGGCTAGCTAAGTAGCAAGTGCAACTGCAGGTCCACAGAGATCAGCAACAAGCTGAACAGGCTTAGTTACAAAGAGACAGGATTGTCCAACAAACCCAGCAGCACATTCTGCTGATGCAGCAAGTGATGACGAGTCCAGCAGCAACAGTTTGTACAACAAGTCTCGATAACTCAACAAGACCAGCAAGTACAACAAGAGGTTATGCACCAGCCAGTTTAGGACTTCACACACGTTGACAAAGCTGGGACTGGACAGTGATTCAGATGCCTATCTAATGATCATCGAGCATGTTGCCAGTATAGTTGCATGGCCAAAGAAAAGTGGGCCCCCAAATAGCATCATACCAGACCTGGGAAGCTCAGGTAGCCTACAGAGCTCTCAGAAATGTCTCAACCAGAGACTATGACCAAAGGACGTGGTGATCAAAAATCAACCAGGCATGAAGGAAGAAAGCTTTTGGTGGAACTTCCGAAACCTGGGCTTCGTAACCAGCATTTTTCCCCAGGGTAACAGCCCAGAAACTGAAGGATCTGGCAACCCAGCAGCAACAACCAAACAAAACATTCTGGACATTACTAGTGTCAGAGCAGTTCAGATTTTTTTATATTTATTTATTGAAATGTTTCTGGGAGGGCACACTGAACAACAAGTTGCTTTCGTCTCATGTGGTGCGACCTGGGGTAGAATGGGGTTACATAGAGGGTTGAGAAGGATGATCAGTTACAATAGCATGTGGGTAGTACAAACAATACAATATTGTAGGATTATGCAACAGTTGGAACACAAGGTATTGTACAATAAACAGTAGCGGAACATTGGGTAAATTACAATACATGTCAGAAATCATACAAAAGAACATAAATGTACAAAACAGTAATAATGCGACAGAACCATTATAGTGCATGAACGTATCAGGAGCAGGCTCGGTAGTATGCAAGTGCTGTTGGAGTAAAAGGATGAGACAGATTGTGCACACAGGTGACCCAAAAAGGGCAGGTGGAGAAGGGGAAGAGGCAAGAACTGAATATGAGGAGAAGGGTAGTCATTTCCTGATTCCCCCTTCAGGATGTTGAAAACCCTGCGGGGGCAGGGTAGGAAGGCAGAAACTGGAAATTGGTATTAAGGAGGGTTAAAGCAGGAAACAGCTTGAGGGAGAGGTAATTGTGTGGGCAGAGGTAAGGGATAGTTGGAGAAGGATGTCATATTTCAGGAGAAGGAATTCCAGAGTTTAGGGAAGTGATGGGCGAAACCAGTCTGACTGATGAGGGTGGAGTGGCGAGAGACCGCCAAGATGCAGGCGCATTAGATCTGAGAGAGTGGGTGGGGAGGTGGAGTGGAGAGAGATGAGAGACAGGAGGGGAGCACTCTGAACCAGAATTTGGAGGTTAGCTTGGCACAGTGTGAGATCGTCATGAGATAGTGGAAGGAAGATTATAGAGCAATAGAGTTCACAGTGGTGGGAGCAGGAAGGAGATCGACAGCAAAGTGGCAGAAGGAGTTAAAGAAGTGTCCAACTTGGCCAGGGAAGATTTGGGAGCAGCACCATAGACTACGTCACAGTAGTCAAACATGGGAGTATCATCTTCTGGACAATTTCGCGCCTTGCAGACAGCGGATGCAACTACGATTCCTGTACAGAGCACTAAGCCTGGGGGCAGTTTCTTCAGGATAGCATTGATATGCACAGAGAAGTTGAGGTGCTGGTCCAGCCAACCCCCAGATATCTAAATGAGGAGGTGTCCTCAAGGATGGTCCCGTCAGGGTGTGGAAGATGGGTAGGCCGGGAGCCTAGAGAGTCTCTGCCTAGTGCCAAAGGTCATTGAGACTGTCTTCTTGACGTTTAGAAAAAGCTGGTGAGAAGCAAACCAGAGCTGAACTTAGTTGAAGTCATGATGTAAGCTGGTTTCCACAGCAGCAGGGTTTTGCTGGAACTGTATAAAACAGTATCGTCAGCGTACATGTAGATAGATGAGGATGAGCAGGCTATGGGAAGATCATTAAGGAAAATGGAGAGGAGTAGGGGATCAAGCACTGAGCCATGAGGGACACCAGTCTTGATGGGAGAGGAAATCAAGGATTCTCACTGTCTGGGTCCTTCCAATAAGGTAGGATTTAAACCAGTTGGTGGCTGATGGAGCAAGGCTAGCTGAGGAGAGGGAATCAAGAAGCAGGGGATGAAACAGTGTTGAAAGCTTTGGCTAGGTCAACAAAGATGGCCGAGGTGATCAGGCCATCGTCCATCCCTGAAAGGATGAAGTCAGTAAGCCTGAGGAGGGAGGAGGTTGTTGAGTGGTTCTTCTGAAACCAGATTGGAAGGGGTGAAGAAGGAGGAATCAGAGAGGAAAGGTGATAGCTGAGAGAGAACTAAATGTTCTTGAAGTTTGGCAAGGGTGGGAAGGAGGGAAATGAGGCGATAGTTGCCAGGAGTGGATGTGTCACCACCCTTGGGGAGAGGAAGGACTACAGCATGTTTCCAGGATGAGGGTACTTGGGCAGAAATAAAGGAGAGGTTAAGGATTAGGGAGATAGGATAAGCAATTGCAGGAGCAGAAAGGCAGAGCAGTTTAGGATTGAGCTCATCTGGTGAGGAGCCTTTAGAGGGGTTGAGGATAGGAGGGCACTAAGAGCTTCATCAGAGGAGATAGTAGAAAGGAAAAAGGGGAGGGGTAAGCACTGGCTGGAGGCGAAGGGCTTAGGGTTAGTAGGTGGCAAGGGGAGAGGAATTTAAGAGACGTGGGCAAACGAGGTAGTAGGCATTAAATTAATTGACCACGGAATCAGAGTCGAAATGAAGGAGTTATTTATTTTGAGAACTGGAGGAGGGTGGGGGGAGAACAGGGCATGAACTACCCTCCAGAATTTAGATGGGAGAGTTAATGTTAGTCAGGAATGAAGAGGAGTTGAAATAATCGGATTTAGTCAGTCTAGTAGCTTTACTACATGAACTCGTAGCATTCTGTACTTGGCATAGTCGTTTGGATGTTTAGTAGATCTGTGTTTTCTCAGGCTGGGTTATGCTCCTGAAGCAGGCCAGTAGTTCGGGGGTGATCCAGGAGAGTGAAGCTAAAGGACTCTGGTCATTCTGAAAGGAGTAAAGGCATTCCAGGTGGCAATAAATTTATCCTCAAAATAGTCGCGGGCTTGGTCGACAGAAAGGGCAGTGGAGAGGGGGCCCAATAGGTGGAAGCAAGTGCAGAGCTGAGTGGGATAAGATCTAAGGTTTAAAGGACGGGGCTGTATGATTTTAGGGGAGGTTTGGGGTGATGGACCTTATGTACAATGAAAATGGGGTTGTGATCACTAAGGGCATCAGGGAGGAGACCAGATTTAATGATGTGGTGTGGGTGGGTTGTGAGTGCCCAGTCAAGCAGGGTGTGATTTTGTGTTTTGGGATTAGGGCATGTGGGCTCAAGTATAAGTTGAGTGAGGTTTAGAGCAGTGACGTCATTGCATAACCTGTTTAACTTGGGAGACAACCAATTTAAATTCACATCGCCATTATGAACAGTTCACCAGACTGCGAGAGGAGGTGATGTTGGCTAAGAGTTCAGTTGTGACCGAGGTTGAATGCTTGGGTGGCAATAGATGCCATCCATAAAGACTGGGATTGAGAAAGGAAGGGTGACGGTTTTTCAGCAGACCAAGTATGGAACAGGGTAACCAGATATGAACAAACCACTCTGGCTGCCATGGTGAAGATAAGCAAGAACTACCTTAAAGTCGAAGGGCTGGAGAGGTCAAGCAAGGCTGCACCCATAGAGATCTTCAGGAATCAACATGAGGTAAGGAACCCCAATGAAAGGAGAGAAGGGACCTAGAGGGAAGTGAGTTAAACAGACTGCTACAGGTAAGTGGTCTGCATTTGGAAAACAATGTACCCTCCACACCCAAGACCTCTGCAACCAGGGCCTAGTATAGCCGCACCAGTCCCAAGACCCTGATCCCCTGTTAACCAAATGGGGAGAGTGCAGGTAACAAACCCCAACCTGACTTGTTTGTTTTCAATGTGGTAAGACAGAGCATATTTTCAAGTTTTGTAATAGCATGAATTGTGACTATGGAAACTATTACTGCCACCTAGAAAAATGGACCCTAGGTTAGAAGTCCTCTATTATCCCTATACAGGTTGGGGCCAATGATTAAAGGGTCTGTGGTACATCCAGTTGGAGATCTTTCAAGTATTTTGTGCGTGCACTGTTATACCTAGGAATATTCCACAACCCTCCAAGATGGGGTTACATGGAAACATATATAGTGGCATTTTATAACTGCTGTTTGACTAGCAGCACAGTTAAGTAAGTTAAGCCACGAGAAAGACAGCTACTGTGGAATTAATCCATGGTTGGGGGGTTGGACCACAAGGCTGAAGGCCGAGTGTGGGTCCAACCAACCATGGATTAATTCCACAGTAGACTCCATGCTTTCTAGTCGCTAATCCGGGCTTTGTAACATGGCAAACGATGTCCGACGCTCACATGCAGTATTACTATTAAATATTACTATGTTAAGATGACAGTGATGTTAAAACATCACTTGCTACTCTCACTAATCTCTGTATAACGGTCTGTGCAGTTCAGACTGCGCGTGCACCTTCACGATGTCATATCTTTTACACTACTGATGTGTTGCTCTTTCTATTTATATGAGGTGGCTAAATTATGCACAATACCTATCTATTCTCCTCCCTGTGGGTAATTTCTTTCCATGTCTCTGCTGGTCTCCATTTCCCTTCGCTCCGAGCTGGTGTGTTGTTTCTCCTGTTGCACTGTGGGTATCTCTGCAGATTTGTGTCGTGAGATACTGACAGTGCTATACCTCCACTACAGAAACATTTCTGTGGAGGTGACAGCTCTTTTGTTCGTGCGGAGGTGACAGTTACATTTGTTTCAGTAGTGCACTGCTTTGGTAGCATTACACGGGTGTACAGATCATACCGGTTGTCGGCTTTCCACTCCACCGTGTTTCCCAGTGTCTTGGGCAGCTATGCGCATGTTTCATTTAATACTACTGCCTGCAGTGTTCCGCAGGTGTGTGACCATGGCGCCCTGCAATTTAGGGTGGAGGCAATGAGAGGGGTTGCTCTCCCATGCGTTTTCACATCATGCCTTTCCCTCGCTGCTCCTCAGTGTTATGTGGCCCCCTGACTATTGCCGAGCTCTTGAGTCGCGTGTCCCGATGCTAACCATGATCTTCTATGGTATTAGACCATGGTTTCTAGTGTACCACCTGGTATGTTTCCACCTATCTGAGTGCTGTATTTCATTTTTCTTTTCATGCCATGTTACAATCATCTTTGAATAAGTATTGACTACGCATTACCTTGAGCCTGTTGTAGAATTGCAGTCACTTTCATTCCACAGAATGACTTACCTTGTTCTTCTTATAGGAGCTGTACTATGTTATTGTTTAAACTGTATTTTACTGCAGCAAGAAGAGTGCAGAGGAGGATGTTTAAATGTATTTATCGTAACACAAGATCAAATACGGTCTTTTGAATGGTCTTTCCAACCACTCTATGAGTGTTACACTCAAGGAAATTATCGATATTGCATGTGGATTATAGTCCATGGTCATGGCCAGATGGCCTTTTGGGACATTCCTGGACTCAAATTATATATAACATTGTATATGTTATTGGGGTTGCCTCCCATGATGTATCAGAGGATGGTAAGTCTTTAAATCCTGTGTATAACCTTTCTGATATGCAGTTTCTATATCTTGGAACCAAGGAGTTGCATATTATATATGTTATCCTGACATACTCAAAAAAAAGAATAAAGTTAAAAATAATTAAATAGTGGCTGTAAAACAACTTTATTTTTGGGAAAAATCTACTTTCATTGGCAGAATTGTACTCTCCTGGTTTTCCTGCTTCATTTGGTGCCTTTTTCGGATCATGGGGCATAGAAACAAAGGTCCTGTGGGAGGCTCCAAGAATCAGCCTGTTGAGACGGACAAACAACACGAGGCAGCAGCTAAACCTGTCTCAGAGAACGAACCCCGTGGAAGGCCTTACAGAAATCGATGCAGGCCATGAATGATAAAGTCAAATGTATTCTGGCTAGATTTTTGGAGCAAGACACTAAAATACATGTTGCAGTTAAAACACCATCGGCTGCAGAATCCTTGGCTACAAAAGCGCTGGCTACATCTACTAAACTTACACAAGAAAATACCCACTTGTGTTACTGTCTGGAGTGACTTGAAAATTCTCAAAAGGGCACTCAATGTCGCATTGTGGGCCTGCCGAAAACTACGATGGAGAAAGCTTACTTTATTTTCTTCAGGGATGGCTACCGTGCACTAAAACTGGTTCAAGCTTAAGGAGAAGAACTTTATTCTGGCATATCGGATCTCCCAAGATTGGTGGCCGCCAGAAGTGATCTGCCTCGTGCACCCTGCTGGTTATATTGGGCCCTAGTAATCGGGATAGAATCCTGCAGCAAGCAGCAGGGGACTCTGACTGGCTACACTTCAGGAGCCACAATCCACCTCTTTCCCGACCTATCATATGCCACCAGGACCCCAGAAGAAGTTTGATGGAGTTCGCACAAACCACGGTCTCAGGGTTATCCTACCCCTGTTGATGCTGGCAAGGCTTCAGATGCATTATGGGGGTCACACTTTTCAGTATACAGATCCGAGGAGGCTGGCAAGAAAGCAGAGGCTACTGCTAAGGAATTCGATCGCACTGAACAAAGGAAGCTGCAAGAATTGGAAGATGATTCCACCTGAATTAAGTGACTTGATTTCTTTATCTTTTCTTTTGTTGTTACCTCTACACTCAGTTTAGGTGGTTCTGCCCTAACTATTTAAATCCAGTTACAAGGGAATGAAGTTGGCTTGGTTACTGAGGATACATTACAGGGCTGAAATGGCGATCTATGTTGGTAGGATAAGGAGCAAAGAAATACTAAGAGATACTTTACAGTACTAACCTCTTAGGGTTTTATAAATATTGCTGTAGCAAATGTTAAATTCCTTTAACTTACAGGCCGCTAGTTCTAGGCTTTTTTTCTTGTTCAGATCGCCACGTGGAGGGCTGCAGATCTGTACTCCCCCACTGGAAAAGATTGTTTATATATGTAACATTGCCAGGTTAGAGGGTGCTGAATCAACATAAACACTATATTACGCTGTCAGGTATTTTACTTATTGAAAAGATCACTCAAAAGTCTTGTGGGGTGCAGCTTATCACGGACATTATTCTCCTTTACATGGACTTTGATTACAGAAATACTCCCGCATCCGAAAGCAAGACTGTTTCGACTAAAAATATACTGTGACACTGGATGTATCTCCTGGATTATATTGTGATCTCTGACATGAGTATATTGTATGCTGTTGTTTTATTATGCAAAACAATAAAATACAATAAAAAAAACATGCACAGAAGAGCTGTGGTTTCATCAAGGGATTCTGATGACATTACAAACCATGAGAGCGAATCTGGAATCACATCTGTTATGCCGTTCCCCAGCTACTCTTGTATGATGGAATATTTTTAACCAAAATAAATAAATAAATGTTATTAACAATGCTCAAATGTAAACTTTCAAAATTTGTGGGTGCTGATGTTCTGTCAGTTTGTGAAATGCTGTGAAATTCTGATGTTCTGTAAATTGTCTGCTGTAAGGAATTTTTTTTAGTTCACTTTTACTGAAGGAATTTTGCAGCCATGTAATAGAAACAGAGCAGATACAGGCAGATGCTGTCTGGTCATTTGGAAACAATACAGATAATCAGTGTACAGTCACAGTAAAATGATGACTACACAGTTAAATAGAAATGTGTCTATAATGGGCGAAATACCCTGTAACACCCACTGAGGTGCTCCAGAGTAAAATTAGGACTGCTTACTGAATCAGACATAATTGTGATATATACTGAAGTCCGGACAAATAAAACCTAGGAAGCCATGCTGGGACCACTAGGAGATAAATTCAGAGTCCATTTCTAATTGATACATCACCCATCTGTGCCAGAATTCCTCACACCATATCTGATGACTCGGATAGAGGATGTAAAGGTTTCCATTCTATACATAGCGTTAACTGTTTGAATCCACTTTACCTTTGGTAGGAGTGTTTTAATAACCACAATCTGGTTATTACTTGTTTTACTGCTGTCAGCAATAATAACAATTTCAACATCTTCCTGTATTCCTCCTGAGGGAATATACATGAGAACCATGAACAGGGTGAGTAGGTCCTGGTCTGTAAACACCCTGCTTATAGAACTGTTTATGTCTTGCCAATACTCTGCAAGCACAGGGCAGGCCCATAAACGTAAGTGTGGTTGGCTTTCTCTTCTCACACCCTCTCCAACCTACCCCATATGGGAACCCATATATGTCACTTGTAGAGCTAGGGTGTGAAAATTCACAGCCAACATTGCACAGAAGATTTAAGTCAGCAGTTTGGGATAGAATATTTATTCTACATTTCCAGTGTGTGATCTGTTAGTATTTCTGAGTTCCACCAGCTAAGAATATCCCCTTATAAAGGCCACCTATCAGATAGGACCAATGAAATCCTTGTAGATGCTCCTTAAACAGCACCTTTCTCAGTGCTGTACAAAAACAATAGTGCTCCCTTACCTCTTGGGAGCTCCCTATAGGAAAAGAGCCTTTACAAATAACACCCCCAGAGAAGGAAGGAAGGGAAGGGAAGGGATTGTAAATTGTCCCGAAGGAGCTAAGCTAGCGTGATCATTCCATTTCCCTGCCGCGCGTCACTGAAGCTCCGATGTTTTCTGACTTAGCACAAGGAGAGCTGCAGCACGCCTATTGAAGTGTAAGCGTGACTGTAAAGCATAGTTTTTGGTTTTAAGGCCATTTGGTAATCAGAGTTAGAGTTCAACTAACAAGACTCTTGTTAGTTGAACCCTGGCTCCAGTTTTACCAAATGGCTATTTAAACAAACAGAAACTGTGCTTTAAAGTCATGCTCCTTACACTCAATGGAGTACGCCTCGCCTCCTTTGCCACATCAGAAAACAGGGCATGGCTAGCAACAGGGAAGTGGAAAGAGATCGTGCCGCTAGCCCTTCAGGAGAAATTTATGATCCCTTCCTTTCCTCTGTGGGGGCAGGGTATTAGAAAATACAGGTTACTCACCTGTAACAGGAGTTCTAGGAATGGTATATGTTGTTCATCCACACTGTCTGGCAGGTTCCTTGCCGCTTTAAATCTTGCCGGAAGGTCTTCAAGCTGGCTCCTCCCACCCGGGTGGTAAAACTCTCGGCTCCACCCCATGATGCCAGATCTAGCCCACTGGAAGCCAGGTTGTGCGTCAGCGGGTAGGAGGTAGGAAATGTGGATGAACAACATATACCATTCCTAGAACTCCTGTTACAGGTGAGTAACCTGCATTTAGGGACAAGGATATGTTGTTCATCCACACTGTCTGGTAGACTCCTAGCAGTTCTCCGGGATGAGGAGGCAAGGCTACACCCCTACTTAGGGAATAGAGACTGAGAACCAAGGCCCCAAAACCAGCATCCGGCATGACTCAAGGTCGATGTGGTAGTGGGTGATGAAGGTGTGTGCTGATTTCCAGGTAGCAGCCCTGCAGATTTCCTGGATGGGACATCCCTGGAAGCAGCCACCGATGCAGCTGTATGGCGGGTAGAATGAGCTCTTATCCTCTGGGAGGCTCCATGCCCGCCAACCTATTGCAGAGATCTATGCAGGAGGTGACCACCTGCCTATCATCCGTTGGCTGCAGGTTTGCCAGGTGTGGCTTCAGCGTAGGTGACAAACAGCTGGCGAACCTCTCCCCGAACTTCAGCCGTCCTCCTTGTATAAGGCGAGCGCTTTTCTAGGGTCCAAAATATGGAGCCTATATTCAGCCTCCGAGGTGTGATTGGGGTAGAACACCGGCAGAGTCAACACCTGGTTAAGGTGAAACTCCGACACCACCTTCGGAAGGAATTTCGGTGAAGGCGAGAGAACCTTGTCCCTGTGGAAGACCAGATAAGGAGGCTCTATGGAAAGCACCTGAGCTCTCCCATTCTTCTGGCTGACGTGATAGCCACCAAGAAGGCGGTTTTCCATGACAGGTGAGAGATGTCACACCTGTGCATCGGTTCGAATGGCCTGCCCATGAATTTAGCCAATACCAGCAGTAGATCCACGGAGGTGGAGGTTCTTGCACCGAGGGATATGTGATCAAGGCCTTTGAAAAGCACCTTACCACCTTCTTCTGCGACCGAGCTTCTCGGCCTGCGCCGGTAAGCAGAGATGGCTGCCAGGTGCACCTTAAGGGTCGTCGATTGAAGCCCTAGCTGAGAAAGGACCAAAGGTAGTCCAGTATGCTTGCCAAGGAACAGGAGGAAGGGTCCAGGCCCTTGTTCTGACACCAAATGGAGAATCTCTTCCATTTGGAGGCGTAGCATTTCTGGTCGACTCTACGGGACACCTCAACGACGCTGAGGACCTCGTCCGAAAGACCCAAGGCCTGGAACTCTAGCCACTCAGGAACCAGGCCGCCAGGTGCAGGGATTGAAGGTCTGGATGGAATACCTTCCCTGACTGACCGAGATCAGGTCCGGGCGGGCTGGAAGCCGCCTCCGGAGCCTGGAGCTGAGACTGAGGAGATCTGATACCAGAACTGGCGGGGCCAGTCTGGGGCTACCATAATCACCTGCGCCTTGTCCCTCCTCACCTTGAGAAGCACCTTGTGGATCAAGGGAAATGGGGAAAGGCATAGAAGAGGCCGGGGTCCATGGCCTCGAGAAGGCATCCCCTGCAGCGAGCCCTGCTGAGGGCAGGCATGAAACAGTCTCAGCTTTGCATTCTCCCTGGAGGCAAACAGATCCGCCTGAGGCGTGCCTAGTGGGAGAAGAGATCTTGTACTACCTCCGGCAGGAGAGACCACTCATGAGACGCAGCCCCTATCCGACTTAGGGCATCGGCCAGGGTGTTGGAGGCTCCTGCCATGTGAATGGCGAGGAGATCTGCCTCCAGGCTGCTGCGAGACCAAATGCAGAGAGCTTCCCTGCACAAAGACATGGAGTGCGTCCCGCCCTGTCGGTTTAGGTAGTACATGGTCGTGGTATTGTCCGCCTGGGACCTGAACCACTTGGCCCCATAGAAATGGAGCGAAGGCGTGAGGGCTGGACGAACCGCCAAAGCTCCAGCAGGTTGATGTGGCATCGGACCCAAGGGGACCAGAGGTCGTGGCGCTCTGTGCTCCCCAGATGGGCACCCCAACCCATTAGAGAGGCATCGGTCGACAGAGAGACCGTCGGCTCGGGCGGACAAATGGGATGCCCTACTGCATATGTGCGGAATGGTCCACCACTGGAGAGCGTTCCACATAGAAACATAGAATTTGACGGCAGATAAGGACCGCTTGGCCCACCCAGTCTGCCCATTTCCTACCTACTGGATAAGCTGCAGATCCTAGTTAACCAGCAGCCTACTTCTTCTTACCCCCACCCCCAGAATTGCCTTATGACTGTCCCATGCATGCTTGAATCCCACCACTGTTTTTGACTCCACAACCTCCTCTGGAAGGCCGCTCCATGCATCCACAACCCTCTCTGTGAAAAATATTTCCTTAAATTACCTCTGAGCCGCCTCTTCAAATTGTGCCTCTTTGTTCTTGCACACTCTTTGAAAGATGCTACCCTCTTGGACTTTGTTGATTCCCTTGAGGTACTTGAAAGTTTCTATCATGTCCCCCTCTCCCTCCTTTCCTCGAGGCTATACATATTAAGCTCCTTAAGTCTCTCTTCATATATCTTCCGTGCAGACCCTGCACCATTTTAGTTGCCCTCCTCTGGACAGCTTCCATCCTGTCTATGTCTTTGTGGAAATTGGGTCTCAGAACTGCACACAGTACTCCAGATGGGGTCTCACCAGCTGTCTGTACAGAGGATAATAACTTCCTGTTTTCTACTGGTGATGCCTCTCCTATGCATCCCAGTATCCCCCAGCCCTCCTTGCTGCCCTCTCACATTGCTTGCCCACCTTTAGGTCATCTGATATGACTACCCCCAGGTCCCTTTCCATTTTTGTTGTTGTTAGTATCTCACCCCCATTGTGTACTCTTCCCTGGGTTTTGTTTCCCAGGTGCATTACCTTGCACTTCTTAGCATTGAATCTAAGCTGCCATACATTTGACCATTCCTCTAACCTTGCAAGACCCTTCTCATCCTTTCCACCCCACCTTGTATCAACTCTGTTGCAGATCTTAGTGTCATCTGCAAAGAGACATACTTTTCCTTCCAGTCCTTCCGCAATGTCGCTTATAAAGACATTGAAGAGGACCGGTCCTAATACTGAACCCTCAAGGTACCCCACTAGTAACCCTCCTTTCTTCTGAGTGGACTCCATTTACTATTACTCTCTGTGTCCTATTCTCCAGCCAATTCTTTACCAGGCGTCATCTTGGGACCCACCCCAGGCTAGCTAACTTGTATATTAATCTTTGTGTGGACTGTGTCAAATACCTTGCTAAAGTCTAGGTAGGCCATGTCCACAGCCTCCTGATCTACTATTTTGGTCACCCAGTCAAAGAAATCTATCAGATTTGTCTGGCATGACCTTCCCGCTAGAATCCATGCTGCTTAGGGTCCTGTGCCCTCTGGCCTCTAGATACCGACAATTCTTTTCCTTCAGAAGTGATTCCATCATTTTCCTATCATTGAGGTTAAACTAACAGGTCTGTAGTTTCCTGCTTCTGCCTTGCTCCCACTTTTGTGAAGGGGAATCACATCTGCCCTCCTCCAGTCCTCGGGTACCACCCCATCCTCCCATGATTTGTTAAAAGGGTAGTCAGTGGTGTCACTAGTTCTACCTTAGTTCTTTTAGAATTCTGGGATGAATCCCATCAGGCCCCATTGCTTTGTCCACCTTCAGTTTTAAGAGTTCTTTCAGAACCCTTTCTTCTGTAAATGGGCTGGTATCAATTTCTGAATCCAGAGTGTTACTACTGTTTGTTTTATGTACCTCCCCTCTTCATTTGTAAATACTGAGCAAAAATATTTGTTTAGTATCTCTGCCTTTCACAGTCTCCCTCTGCCCACCCTCCTCTCTCCCTTTATTAAGCCTCACTATCCCTCCCTTGGTCTTCCTTCGCTCCCTGATGTACCTATAAAAGGTTTTATCCCCCTTCTTAACTGAGTTGGCTATCTTTTCCTCGGTTTGGGCCTTTGCTGTTCTGACTGCCTTCCCAGCCTCCTTTTGCTTTAACTGATACAGTTCTCTTCCTACTCCTTCTGCGATTCCTTGTACTTCCTGAATGCTTTCTTTCCTCTTGAACCTTCACTGCCACTTCCTTTGAGAACCATAGTGGTTTCTTACATCGTCTTGTTTTGTTTATTTGCTTCACACAAGGCTCGTTACCTCTGTGACGGCAGTTTTATTATTCCCCATTGTTCTTCCACCCCCTTCCTGCCCATTTGCTAGTGCATTCCTTAGGCACTCACTATTTTGGCAAAGTCAGCCCTCCTAAAGTCCAGTACTTTGTCTTTGTATGGCTTGACTCTATTGCTGTGTTTATTGTGAACCATACTGTTCGATGGTCGCTAGTTCCCAGATGGCTACCCACTTCACATCTGTGATCCCTCTCCATCTCCATTTGAGAGAATCAAGTCTAATATTGCTCCCTCTTGAGTGGGCTCCAGTACTAGTTGTCTAAGGCATGCCCCTGTAGGGCATCTAGAATAACTGCACTCTTAAGTGGCAGCTGCAACTGCACTCCAGTTAACATCTGTATTCAGATCACCCATCAGCAATATCTCCCTTTTCTCCCATTCTAAGTATACTTTATCATTTCCTGTCCATTTCCTCCCCTGAGAAGGGGTCTGCAGACTACCCCTGTGCGTATTGTGGTGCCATTGCCTGTCTCCAAATTTACCCACAGTGCTTCTTCTCCTCCCTGTTTACCCTTTTGTTCTGTTGCTTTTATTCCTTCCCTTATGTAAAGAACTACTCCTCCTCCTCTTTACCCTCCCTGTCCCTCCTGTAGACAGTGTATGTTTATGTCCCAGTCATGGTTTTGTGTGTACCATGTTTCTGTGACTGCCACGATATCCAGAAGTTCCTCCTCCATCAAGACCACTAATTCAGGAAGCTTGTTACCCAGACTATGGGCATGGTACTCACTGCTCTCCATTTTTGATGGCTTTACCTTCTGTTGCAGCATCCCCACTGACCGTTCTACCTCGGTCTTTTTCTCATTTAGTACCCTGTTTTGTAGGGGAGGCTGGGATTTTCCTGCTGCTTGTCAGTGCCTCCCTTTGACTAGTTTAAAAGCTTGCAAATGAAGCATTTAAACCGATTGCTCAAAAGACTTGTTCCTTCCTGGACAGATGCAGACCATCCTGCCAGTATAGGCTGGTGTCCTCCAGGTGGAACCCCAGTCCCCAATGAATATAAAACCCTGTGCTCCGCACCATTTTTTCAACCATTAATTAAACTGCATGGTGCCAATACCTCGCCTCCACCATGCCTTTGACAGGCAGCACCTCTGAGAAGGATACTGTGTGTGCTACTTGTCTTAGGTCCCTCCCAACTCTGCAATGTCCTCCTGCACTGCTCTAATCTCAAGATGAGCCAAGTCATTTGTCCCTAGGTGGACAATTACGTCCAGCCTCAGAATCCCTTGCAGCTGTTCTCGTGATCCTGAGGATGCGCTTCCTGTCCCTCCAAGCCATGGCACCAGGCAGGCACTTTACTTCAGTTTTCCCAGCTTCCCCAGTTCTATACCCCTAATAATTTAGTCCCCACCAGGAGCTGCTTCCTTCCCTCGTGTGTCCTCTGCCTCCTTCCTGTGGGCCTCCCTTGTGACAGTTGTCATCAGTCTTCTCTTGGTGCATCCATGGGGAGCTATGCTCCCCAGAATGGGTATGGATTGTGGAGTGGAACAATTGACTGGTGTGCCTCTGTTCCACCCTCCTCACCCTCCCTGAGCCCACTGTGGTCCAACTGCTGTGCTTTCTTCGCAACCTCTGAGGTAGTGGTGGTGGCGCTAGTGCTCCCTGGATGGGGAGGTTCCTTCCTACTGTCTAGTGTGGCCTGGGGAAGGTTTCCTTACTACTGTCTAGTGTGGCCTGAGGCACGGCAACTTCCTCCCTCAGGGCAGATAGTTGTCTGCAAATAGGGCAGCATCTCAGCCTCCAGAAAGACTCCCGGAGACTGCTGCCCACAGCCATTACATTGCACTACTCCCACATGTTTATCTAGTTTTGGGTTTTTTTTGTGTGTGTGTGTGCGTGCGTGATTTGTTATATAGAAATATATATATTATACAATGTGTATGCTTATATTGTCAGTGCAGTGTGCTAGAGAGGATATGACAGTGAAATGCACCTTGCACTCGAGGAAATGATGTCAGAACCTCAGGTATAAAGAACTATTTCAGAGTGGGTGTGGTGAGGGTGGGAAGGGGTTGGGCCTAAACTGTGCCCTCACAAAACAGTCAACTAAAAGCTTTCACCCACTGCTGCGATGAGTGCCTTCCTGTCAACAAGATACCCTACACGACAATTTGACAGAGAAAGTACCCTGCTAATCAAACAGAGAAAAATCCAGACATCCAGGTCAGACACAGGTAAACCTCTCCAGCCCCAAAACAGCCTGGTGGTTTGTTAGCCACAAAGGAAAATCAAATATGCAGAAGATAAGCAGTTTTAAAACCCCTTCCTGAATTAAAGACAAAACAAACACAAAGCAATACCACTTTAAAAGTGAGGAAAACTTCTCTCAGATGTAAGCAAGAGAGAGAGATTAGTTACAGATATTTAGTCCAAAATAGTATGTCCCACGCAGCTTCTCAGTTGTTTCCAAGCACACCTGTACACAACTTGGAAGAAGATGGACTTCACATCCACTGGGTCACTGTCACTAGCTGATCCAATGGATCAAGTGTTGTGATCACTGGCTGGCCAGTCCCATTGAAGGGATGCATGTACCAGTGGGCCCAACGGACCATGCTGGTGCAGGCCGCCATGAGGCCCAGGGAGCGGGAAGTCCGGCAGGGCGCGATTGCCCAAACTGAAATGATTGGGCAAAGGAGGAAAGAACCTCAGCCCTGTCCGCCGGAGCCTTGCTCTTGCTCGAAGAGTCAAGCTCTGCCCAGATGAAATGTATCACCTGCTCTGGCACGAGTTCCGACTTGGCCTCATTGATGAGAAGCCAATCTGAGAGCAAACGAGGAGGGCCAGATCTCGGACCGCCCACCTCTGTTCCTGGAGGGGCTGCAATCAGCCAGTCGCCCAAGTAGGGGTCACCGACCCTTCGGCACAGAGGAATGCTGTCACCACTGCCATGCATTTGGTGAAGACCCTGGGAGCTAGGGGAGGCCAAGGGCACGCCCGGAACTGTAAAGGGATCCCTCCGCTCTGAAGCAGAGGAATCTCTGATGAGATGGACGGATTGGGACGTGAAAGAACGCGTCCTGGAGGTCCAGGGAACAGAACCACACGCCTCATTCCAAGGATGGGATTATCTGAGCCAGAGTGACCATCCTGAAGGTCCAAGACCTTAGGAACCTGTTCAGGTCATGCAGGTCGAGAATGGGGTGCCAGCCCCCATCCGCTTTGGGACCAGGAAATACCTGGACACAAACCCCGAATCTGGAGGAGGATCCACCACCTTCCTGATCACCTCTTTTTGCAGAGCAGGGCAATATCGGCTCGGCGGGCCGACGTGACTGCGGACCACGTGGCCCCCGGGCGACGGCTCAAAAGGGTGGAGCCTGCTTGAAGTCCAGAGGCAGGCCCTTCCTACCACCTCCAACACCCAGCGGTCCATGGTGACAGCGGACCAGGCGGAAAGGAAGTGGCGGGCCGTCCCCCATGGGGGAACCCAGTGGGGAGTGACAAGGCTGGGAGCGACACCCTCAACCCGTCACTGGGCAGGCTTGGAGGAGGGACCGCCAAGGGACCTCCTGGCCTTACCTCCTGCTTCCTGTTGGAGGAAGCCACGGGCTTGGGTTTGGGATGCCAAGCGCAAGCCTGCTGGCCCTGGTGCTGTTGGGCCAGAGCGGCAGCAGGCACAGAAGGACTAAAGGGCTTGTGCTGCTGCTGTTGGCAGCCTTTGTCCTTCTGGGCGGAGATGACTGAGTCCAGAGTGGCAATGGACTTTTCGATCTGCTGAGGTGACCTTCCACTCCAGGGCCGAAGAGGTCGGTCCCCAAGAAGGGATGTCCACCAACTTGTGCTGGGTATCCGCCGTGAAGGTGGATATCCTCAGCCATGCTCTGTGGCGCATGGCCACCGCAGCCGCAACTGATCTGGCACAGGAGTCCCCTATGTCCAGAGCTGTTTGGAGCTGCTGCTTGCCACCGCCTCACCCTGGTCCCGAACCTGCCGGACCGTGGTCTGCAGGTCGGCTGGGAGATGAGGGATCACCTCATCCAGGGAGCCCATGAGGCGTGGGAGAAGTGTGCCATCAGCACGGCCGAGCTGGCCTGGCAGAGGCCAAGGAGGATGCAGCGTACACCTTGTGCCCGGCGTAGTCCAGCTTTTTGGACTCCTTGTCGGGGGCTAGTCCATGTCCCTATGCTCCCAGAATGCCGGAAAACACTGTCGGTGACTAACCCTCGGCAAAGGGTGCTCCAAAACCAGGCAAAGAGCCGGTAGGGACCGCATACTTCCTGGTCATCCTGGCCGAGGGCACAGGACAGGAAGCAGGCTGCTGCCAAAGCTCCAAGGCTGGGCCGACAATGGCCTCAGCCACGGAAAGAGCCTCCATGGGTGAATCCCTTGGTCCAGTATCTCCGTCCAGGGATACTTGGCCCATTGGATCTGGGCTCAAGCTGCATCCCGTGGACTCGAGATGAGCTGAAGTAGACCCATAAGGGACGATGGGCTTCGTCCAGTGACTGGCCTCGGAGGACTCCAGGTCAACTGGCCTGGAGAACAGGGAGGAGTCGTCGTTGGACTCCGAGGAGTCTGCGAAGAGCTGCCTAGGGCCTGAGCCACCCACCACCTGCCGAGAGCGGTCGGGAGTGAGGGTGACCGACAACCTGTGGGGCAGGCCTTGACCCGACCGAGAGTCTTTGGTCGGCGCCTCCGATTTCGTTGTGGAGGCGGAGGTTCCCACCACAATCGTGGGCAGCAGGTTTCAGCCGAACAACTGGCCCAGGCTTGGACATCTCGACTGCAGCGAGAGGCTGTTTCGCCGTTCGGGTGACAGCCACTTGATGGCGGGAAGGCGTCGGTGTCGACTTGCTCCTGGACAAAAGTAACTGCTGCCACATCAGTTCCTAATGCGTCGACGCAATTTGCACTGAAGCCTGTCCTCTTCCGAGGAGGAAGACAAGGACGAGCTGCGTCGCCGCTACCTCAGTGCCGAGACTGAGACCGCCGATGTCGGCAGGATCGGCTGGACCAAGAAGAGGTCGAGACTGAGACCAAGATCCTCGGTGTGCCCGAGGGACGGGCCTGGGCGGGAGCAGGGACACCCGCTCTTCCCTCGGCTTGACACCTTAACGGGGACTGCTGCACCGAGGGTGCAGGCAGATCCTCGTTTCACCTGGGGAACCAGCGAAGAAGGTTGCCGGCTTCACTGATCGACAATCCGTCCGACGGGTGAGAAATATCTACGACCGCGTGGCGACGGGTGTCTCAACCAGCTGGCCTGACGGGACGCCAGGAAGCCAGCGGCCTTAGCCGCAACCTCGACCGGAAGTCGACGGTTGGCTGTCCGGGAAGGGGACCTCTCCTGCTCCACGAACGCTGACAATGGGACTTACCTTGGAATCCTTCTTACTGGACTGAGAGGAATGTCCCGATGGCCGCTCCTTCGTGGAAAGGGATTGGCAAAGCTCCTTGAACAAAGCAGAATACAAGGTACCCAAAGAGAGCGGGATAAATGCTGCGACCGAGGAGGAGGATGATGCAGCCTGGGCCGCCTCCTCCTCGAGGGTGATCATCTGCTCCAGCTGCTCAGCTGAGCCAGCCGCCGTGGTAACCACCCAGCAGGCCTCTTTCGACTTTACGGTAGGATAGCGTTTCTCGGCCTAAGCTTCAACTGGGCAGCACAGTCCTCCAAGATGTTGGCCGAGAACGAACAGCATGACTCGCAGGCCTGCAGGTCATGTTCTAGGCGAGGCAGTAGGCGCGTGGAGTCGGATCCGTCCTGGACATCTTCTGCCCACAAGGGCACCACCGAAACCAGGAGTTGATTTGTCCATCGCAGCCGTGAGGGAGAAGGAAGACCGAAGTCTTGAAAATTTTAAACGAGGTTTCGGACGAACCGAAGAGTTAGGATCCACTCTATCAAGCAGGCGTTAAGGATGGAACCTGAGCTTCCAAGCGGTAAGGAAGATCTGGTGTCATGGGGCGGAGCCGAGAGTTTTACCACCCGGGTGGGTGGGAAGAGCCAGCTTGAAGACCTTCCGGCAAGATTTAAAGCGGCAAGGAACCTGCCAGACAGTGTGGATGAACAACATATCCATGTCCCTAGAAGGCTCTTTTTCCTACAGAAGGGCTCCCATGGAGGTAAGGGAGATTCCTCTAGTTTTGGAGTGAATTTAAGAATTAACAAGAATGGTCTTTAAGAATAACATAAACAGAAAGAACCTTATTGGGAAGTTGTTTGAATGTAGGACCTAACCGTAAATGTAAGATCTAATCTGTAAATACCTAAACTGTATGTTCCTAGGAAAGTGAAATTCCTGCAGTAAGTGCTGAAACATTCTAAAACTCTGAGTTGTGTGCCGGGGGTGGTGGTGTCTGAAGCCAGTGAAACATGGAGGTAGGTTGCTGCAGGGGACCAGGAAGGGACAGGCAAAGCCAGGAACCTTGGGGACCCTGACAGCGCCAGTCTACAATCCGCCTGTAATTTGATAAATCTCCATTTTACTCTAAGTTTAGCCTATTAAAATTATTTTGCAAAAATCTTAGAGATGACATAAATTAAACTTAAGGGACAATAGGAAGAAAGGTCCATTCTATCTTTTTATAAACTGGAACAATAATATTGCTTCTCCAAGAATCAGGAAATTTATTTAGACTAATACAAGTCATGCTCAGTGATAACTTGACCCATCAGGCTTTTTCTAGATAGACACACCTCTACCAGAATGTTATCCAATCCAGGTGCCTTTTTCAGCTTGAAGTCATCTATGACCATGATAACTCTGGTTTCAGTAACATCCAGACAAATAAGTTCAGTTTTACAAGAATCTAATTGAGAATCATGATAATTAATGTCCATGAATAGTACCCTATAGTACATCACCCAGGCGTGATATATGCATCTAAGTCTCTAGTATAAACATTTGTACCTTTTGCTACATATTTCAGGAGAAAATTATTTTATCAGTAATTGCTCTATGAATTTGTTCCCACTTACGTCTTTGATGAACCAACTTTTGCTCAGAATCATTTTAAACTTTTTCCTTGCTCTATTTAGATGGATTAGATTTTTCCTGGTAGATTTTTCCTTACATTGTCTTATTATATTGTTTAACAATCTTTTCCTTGAGGCATATTTGATATCATTTTTCTGTCCCTACGATCTTTGAACATGACTGAATGAAACAGTTTAAAAAGTTCAGTTATACAGGGATTTGCTGATTGTACGTTGGGCATGCTAAGAAACTCATTTCAAATTCCCTGGTCCTCACACAGATCCATAATCTCATTAACTCTCTCAATCACAATATCATTCAAACTAGTCTCCTATTAATTGTAGTACAATTATCCATTCTCATCTTCAAAGTTGAGTTATTGAATCACTTCCGTCATATATGTTATTGAAAGTAAAAGTGATCGCTTTCAGGCTGGGGCAAAACTTCCAAGTCTAAGATAGGTGACATGCCTAATATTGATGTTATTCAGTGATCTATTACTGTGGCACAATTACGAGCAAAGGAAGTACAGTTACTGTAAGGCCCATGAAAATTTACCATTACCCATTGCTAGACCATACTTCTCGATCAGATCAATCAGCCTCAGTCCCTGAGTATTACTGACTCTGTCCTGAGGAACTCTTTTCATGACCTTCAGGTTCCAGGTCAGGTACAAACAATTCAGAATCAATCAGGGAATTATGTAAACCACGTGAGTATTGACGTCATCACATACGTACATTTCAATATCCAAACTGACATGATATTCCTCCAACAAATGAAAGATCAACCCCTATTGGTGCTGTAATAATCTGAATTTGGGGCGGGCATAAATATTACTATAACAAATATCTGGTGGTAAGTCTCAAGTCCTCATGTTCCAACCGTAGGTTTAACAGTACTATCTAACAGCATGAAAATCTAAATATTCAGGTGCTATATTATCCAGATTGTTTGTGCATTCTTTTATTTACTTATTAAACAATTTACATAGCCAGGATTGCCCAACTGCATTGCATCATCCTCTTTTATTCAGGTCATAGTTCTGCTCAAGTTTACATCACAAATTACTAAAGCAAATTGGAGTTGTCGGTCTCAGTCCAGTTCAATTTATTATCTTCAGTGCTACTGCAGGCACAGGAAGATTTGGAGTTACTAGACAGAAATGAGGATTTTAACTAATTCTATCTGATGCCGCCATTTTGGGTCAGGTTAAGCAATGGATGGTTCTGACGCATATGGCACTAATGGGTATAATTTAATGACCGCCCCATGGTCCAGTGGAAGAGTGTCCCACTTCTACGATGGCAGCCAGGCACACTGAGTCGAAGCTCATTTCCAGGTGTGTCCCAGGAGTACAGGGAGACTACGTGACTTGCTCAGGGCCATTCAGTATGCAAGTGGAGGTTGTGGGAATCAAACCCATGTCAGCTGAATATATGGAGCTTGTTGACAGCTCATTGCTCTAACTTCTAGGCTATACTGCCACCAATAATTTTACATATATATTTACAAGTGCCTGTATATTAGGGTTACGTTAGTGTTTCATTAAAATGGCCATTTTCAGATGGTCATATCTACAGCCCTCTTAGATCCTAGGACTGTGAAGCTGATAGCCCCTTCTCAGTCCTGAGGTCTCTTAACCCCTTCAAAGACAGAAGGATCAGGCTTGTAATTTTGGAGACATTAAGGGCCGAAATTACTTATTTTGCATGATTTGCTAGCTAAATTGTAGTGCTCATATCACTAAAAAACAGCATAGAGTTGAGCTATGAAACTTACAAGTTTTGTAGCTATCATATGGGAATAGGTCGTTTTGTTTTTTTATTTAAAAATCATTTTTCTTGATTTGTTTGTGTGCCCCACTGCCTGGGGCTTCGTGGGCAGCCATACCTGCCGATCCGGTTCCCCACCTGAGGATTCTTCACTGGTGGCAGTGTTTTTCCAGAGCTTTGTGCTTCCCCACCACCAAGCACGGCCACAGTAGCATGCGATGATACTAATGGTGAGCAGCTGCCTTCTGCACACAGGTGTCCACTCTGCCTCCGTCCTCGATGTGTGGGACCAGTGTGCCAATACCAGCCACTGCTAGGTGTCAGGCAAACACGGTCAATGATCCCACCTCTCCCCAGGAGGAGAGCTGTCCTCTGGACGCTGATCTTCTCCCACCCGGCAACCCCAGCAACCTGCAGCCAGCCCTCCCAAAAAAATCATTTTAAGTTAATTGCGATGAATTAGCTATGCATGTGCATTAACAAAAAAATAGTTGAGAAAAATAGCTAGTTTAAAAACCTACTGTTATTTGTTATTGCAAAGCATAATATGTTATTTTTTCATTTGTACTCCTGTATTTCTACTATGTTGCATTTTGACATTGTCCTGCTTTTCCATTTGTTGTACTGTTTCTTTTTTGCTATGTTGTAACCTCCCGGGCTGTGTCTGACAGTAGTCGCTTGGTGTCTACAGCACTCACCCAGTTATCAAAAACTAACTAAATAAATAAATATATAAATAAACTACATGGACACTTTTCATGTGAATGCTCTACATGTGTCAGTGACTCAGCAGGTAGCACACTAGCCTCTGAGGCCGGAGATCAGAAGGCTGTGGGTTCTATCCCACACCAGGCACTTGGTTAAATCCCAATATTAACACTGTAGTGCAGCATGAGGGGTGCTGCACTCCTGAGGTGCCACCTTTCAGATGAAATGTTAAACCGAGGTCCCGTCTGTCTGTTCTGGTGGTAATTCAGGTGGATGTTAAAGATCCTGTGGCACTTCTCGAACAGAGTAGGGAATTTTCCTGGTGCCTGGCCAAATTTCCCCATTCACTAAGAATACTACCAACAACGATCCACGGTCAGTTAGCATTCATCTGTATCCCTCCCTGGGTCGTGCCTGAAAACAGTCAGAATTTGTCTAGTTCATCTACCTGGTCAACAAAAACTAAATAAAGAAACATGCACGAAAAATTTAAGTTAATGCAACTTAAAAAATTAAAACTAGAGGGTAAGACTTAAGTGCTTGTGAGAGAGGGGTACTGAGGTACACTCGTGGTTTGCTGTTTAAATAAAACAGGTTACTCACCTGTAACAGTAGTTCTAGGAGAGGTATATATTAGAGAAGGACCAAAGTTAATCAAGAATGCTAGCCACTGGACAGGACAAAGGGCCCAACCCTTGCCCTGACACCAAATGGAGAATCTCTTCCATTTAAAGGTGTAGCACTTCCTAGTCGACTCCTTCCAAGATGCCTCCACCACAGTGAAGACAGCTTTGAGAGACCCAAAGCCTGGAACTCTAGCTGCTCAGGAACCAGGCTGTCAAGTGCAGGGATTGAAGGTCCAGGTGGAGTACCTTCCCTGAGAGATGGAAAGCAGGTCCAGGCGTGAGGAAGGCGCCTCAGGACCCTGCTGCTGAGGCTGAGGAGATCGGGTACCAGGAACTGGCATTGCAAGGTGCAATGTGGAGCCCGAGCAATATGGCAGCAAGTCCTTAGAGCTCTGTAATTTAGCTCTTCAAAACTTTATTTCGTGAGGGCAAATCTTGAATGGATTCAACTTTTAGCAACAGATACTGATTGCGGAATTCACATTACCAACATGCCACATCCTCGGAAGGAGAAAGGATCAGGAGGCGGAGCAGGAGCTAAAAATACATCAGGAGCTCCGATCATGTGGGCAACACAGGCCATAAACTTGAAAATGGTGAGGAGCTGTCGACAGAAACCCTGTAAACCTTGGGGACTAAACTAAATCTGCTGTTAAATTCAGTTCAGTCTCTCCAATAAGTTTGATGCCCTAACTAACAGGGTTATTGCTGTAGAGACTCAAATTGAATCAGTCACTATCACATCCATGGATGCAAAGAAGACGGCTGAGGTTTCAAAGGAACAGCTGCTACAATAACCAGAGAGAACACTCACCTAAGGTCTAGACTGGAGACACGAGAAAATCAAGGAGCTCCCATAATCTGCATCTCTTAGGACCGCCAGAAGGATGTGAGGAGATCATATTATGTTTTGAGAGACTAGTTTGTTCAGCAGTTGGGTGAGGAGGTGCTCCCTGAGATACAAGCGCTTCAAAAGGCTTATTGCATTACTCCCAGGGGCTGACCTGAAAATCCTGAGGCCCCTAGGACAGTGGTGGTTGTGACGGATGGAGTGGTTCACGGGATCGATTGCTGGCACTGGCGAGACAGAAGAAATCCCTGTTACAAGGCAGCCAGCTGATCAGGATGTTTCGGACCTGGGTTATGCCACTAAGGCAAAGCATAAAGAAATTTGATGGGGCCAGGCGCTGCTTTGGGAAGCCGAGTCTCACGTGGTTTGGTACTTCCAGTGCATTTCGGATCATATACCAGGGAAAATCTTTATTTTCACGGATCCATCAGATGCCATGAAATGGTGTCAGAAGAATGTCAAAGGCCCTCTCTAAGGGCATCATGAAAGAATCGGCATCAAAGGAGGAACCCATATGAAGAGGAACTACTATAAATGTGCTTTGCCGATGTGTAAGGTACTAAGGGAAGGAACTAATTTAGCCTAGGGCAGAGTCAAATCTAAATTTCTGAATGTCTCGTATAAGTGGACTGCCTAAAATTGGACTGCCCTGGAGCTTCATTTAGTGCTTCCCTTTGGCTCACTTAAGTTAATAAATAACTGTAGCATCTTGCTGCACATAGTTAACTATTTTATGGATGTTCCTTGTTATTCAATATCTGTCTGCTTATTAAGTTTAAGCGCCTTACTAAAATTGTAAGACCGAAGGCTTTCCATTCTTTCAAATAACTTAAGCTACATTTAAAGTTTTAAGATTTTTGCCTAAATGGTTTATCTCAACATGACTTGTAGATTCTTGTTAAAGCATCAGCTCTAGTGCAGAGCACCACTTTGGTGCATTTACTAAGAAGAGACATGGTGAATGTATATAATAGAGCCTCTGGTAAGGGTCAGGAACGGAGACTTTATATGAAGAACCATATATTAACATATCACCACGTAGCTCATGGACTCCATTAATAGCATTACCATATACAGACTGTGATTGATTATTTGTACAGACCCTCAAATGATGTATCTTGTAACAGTCAATGGTTAGGTCAGTGTATTAAGAGGAGTGGCACCCTCATGGCATTTATAAAGATACTACTGCTAGATTAAATGTTAGGAAATGTAACTGTATGTTTGTTTGAAAATAATCAAAGTTACAAAAAAAAGAACTGGCATTGCCAGTCTGGAGCCACCAGGATCACCTGTGCCTTGTCCCTCCTGGCCTTGAGAAACATCTTGTAGATCAAGGGAAGAGGAGGGAAGGCATAGAAGAAGCCTGAGGTCCAGGGCCTCGAGAATGCATCCCTGCAGTATTCCCTGCTGACGGGTGGGCACAAAACAGCCTCAGCTTCGTTCTCCTGGAGGCGAACAGGTCCACCTGAGGGTGCTATACTGGGAGAACAGACTGAGAACAACCTCTGGGTGGAGAGACCACTCGTGAGATGCCTTGCCCATCTGGCTGAGGCGTCCACCAGCTGACTTGAGGCTCCTGCCACATGGAAGGCTAGGAGATCTGCCTCCAGGCTGCGCACAAGAACCAGATTAAGACAGCTTCCTTTCACAATGTCAGGTCCGTGAGTGCATCCTGCCCTGTTTGTCGAGGTAGTACATGGTCGTGGTGTTGTCTGTCTGGACTTGGACCACCTGAACCTGAATCTGCAGAGTGAAAGCAGTCAGTGCTAGCCAAACTGCCCAGAGCTACAGCAGGTTGATGTGGCATTGGGACTCCTCAGGGGGTCCAGAGCCTGTGGACTCTGTGTTCCCCAGGTGGCACTTAGCCCATGAGAGAGGCATCGGTCATCAGGATGATCATTGGCTCTGGGTGGACAAACAGGATCCCTTCCTGCAGATGTGCTGGGACAAACCACCACTGGATGGCATCCCACATCCTCTGGGTCACAATGCCAGCTGGTCAAGTGACCCTTGCTCTGAAACCACTGGCTGGCCAGCTCCCACTGGAGGAAGCGCATTCTCCAGCAGGCTCACTGGACCATGCTGGTGCAGGCCGCCATGTAGCCCAGCAAGCACAGGAAGTCCCAAGCAGTGTGCAGCTGCCCAACCTGAAATGATTGGGCACAGGAGGAGAGAACCTCTGCTGGGAGCCGGGCACTGGCTCTGCAAGAGGCGAGCTCCACCCAATGAAGATGATCATCTGTGAGGCACGAGTTCTGATTTGGCCTTGTTGACCAGAGGGGCAGGTCCCTGGACTGCTCCACCTCCTACCTGGAGGGACCTGCAATCAGCCAGTCATCCAGGTAAGGTAGACCTGGACCCCTCGATGTCTCAGGTAGCTGCTACCACTGCAATGCACTTAGTGAAGACCCTGGGGCCAAGGACAGACTGAAAGGCATGGCCTGAACTCGTAGAGAGCCCTCTGCTTGAAAGTGGAGGAATCTTCGATGAGATGGACGGATTAGGATGTGAAAGAACTCAAGCTGAAGATCCATGGAGCAAAACCACATGTTTCACTCTAGAGATGGTATGATCTGAGACAGAGTTACCATCTTGAAGTTCGCAACTTGAGGAACTTGTTCAGGTTGTCCAAATCTAGAATGGGGTGCCAGACCCCATCCACTTTGGCACCAGGACATACCTGGAGACAAACCTTGGGTGTTCCAGAGGTTCTATGACAGTAAACACAAACTTCTTTTGGAGCAGCTGGGCTATGTTGTCTCTGAGAGCTGACAGCATATCTGCAGAAACCAAGTCCTCCCATGGGTCACAGACTCGGCAAGGAGGGTACTTCTTGAATTCCAGAGGCAGACTCTGACCCACTACTTCTAGAACTCACCCATCCATGGTGACAGCGACCAGGCAGAAAGGAAGTAGGGAGGCACCCTCATCCCATCACTGGGCAGGCTTGGAAGAGGAGGAGGAGGGCCCAGCTGAAGCATAACTGGAGCCTCTCCCTCCTGGCTACGGACCAAGGAGGCCACTGACTTAGGCCAAGATCATGAGGCCTGAACCTGCTGGCCAGACTGTTGGGTTGGTTTGGCCACAGGACTTGAGGTGGAGGTAGTTCATCTGCCAGTGGGCCCAGCGGACCACGCAGGTGCAGGACACCATGAACCCCAGCAGCCTCACGAAATCCCGGGACATGGTGCGAGAGCCCAACCTGAAATGATTGGACAAAGGAGGTAAGATCCTGTGCCCAGTCTGTAGGGAAGTGGCCCTTAGCCCACAGGGAGTCAAGTTCTGCTCCAATGACCCTGATCACCTGCTTCAGTACTAATTCAGACTTGTCTGGGTTGACCAACAGGCCCAAGTCTTGACAAGTCTGGACAGCCACATCTCTGGACCGCTCCACAGCCTCCAGGGTCTGACAGACTAACAGCCAGTCATCCAGATAGGGGTACACCATGATCCTTACCGCTGCAGGTGGAGTGCCACCACTGCCCTATGGCGCACAAAATCTAAGTGGCAGCTGCGAGAGGAGGTGACCTATTCTTCCAGCACAAAGAGCTCATGTCATGGGGCACAGTCAGGGCATATACCACCCGGGTGGTAGGAGAAGCTTGGCTTAAATTAAAGACGTCTGACCAATCAAACCATTCCAGTGGAACTGCCAGAGTGTGGATAGTGAACCATATCCGCCCCTAGAATGAAGGCTTCTGACAACACATATCAGACAATCAGTACACTTCAACTAATATTTTATTATAAGGAGGAAGGGAAGAAGGGAGGTGAGGGCAAGTGGGTGTGTTGGGTTCAGGTTTTGCTCTTCTCCAGGGATGAGGAGGCTTGATTATATTGTGCAAGGATGGTGGAATGTAGGAATTTGGCAGGGTGGGCGGCAAGCTGGTCTGTCAATGGTGGCCCAGAAGAAGGCGGTCAGGTGCTTTTTCAAATGCCTTTATTACTTGTCCCATCCGTTGCACGAAACTCTGCCTCCATGGGACTTACTGCTGGTGTTGACAATGCTCATGTGCTAGCCGTCTGAGCCAGTGCACAGATGTGAGCTCTCACTTGTAGTGGAAGACTGCCTTCTTGGTAGCCACCATGTCACCCAGAAGGATGAGTGAGGTTCAGACATTCTTGGTGGAGTCTCCTTACCTGGTCTTCCACAAGGACATGGGCCTCCTCGCCCCACCCAAAGTTCCTACTAAAGGTCACATCAAAGTTCACCTTAACCAGGTGATCAAACTTTTGGTATACTTTATCAACCTGACCTCAGAGTTGCTAGCCTGCCGGTGCAGGGGCAGGGCACCCATCTGTGATACGGACCCGGGTTCAGGGCATTACTTGGGATGTCGGAGGCCAGCCGGGGAGAAGGACTGCAGCATCCCTGGGACTGCTCTCCTTCTCTGAGGGAGGGGTAGAGTGTCCAGCACAACACAGACCTCTGGCACAGGTTGGGGGTACCTCTGTGCTGGCACCATTGCTTGAGTGGGGTGGGTTGGACACAGGACATCATTGCACATCCCACCCAGGGGATAAAACACCAATAAAAAAATTGTGGGGCCGCCCACAATGATGCCCGCCCCTGGCCCTGATCACTCCCTCTGGCTCTCCCTCTGCCGACCCATTCTGGAGTCCATGGCTCCAGCCGACCTCGAACCCAACCCTGGGGTAAGCTAGGGAGGCAAGGTCGTAGGGACCTTGTCCCGTCCTTGACAGGTCTGCCTGACACCATGGCCCAACCCTGGGGGATAAGCCAGGGGTATCTGTGGGGAAAGATGCGTCGGGGGCGGGGTGGGTGACAGGAGTTCAGAAGGAGAAGGAGGCGCAGACAAAAAAATAAAACATGACCTCAGAGGCCGATCTCAGGCTTATACCCTTGGACTGTGGAGAGTGCTCCCTATTACAAAGAGCGCATCGACTAGAGTTCAAGGTAAGACTGCCAACTATTTGTAACATACGATGAAGCTGGCAGACTGTCAGCAAAGTGGACGACTGCCAGGCTGATTACATCCTGCATCAATCTCTGCTATAGGTTAGCTGGTGAGGAGTCACCAAGGTGCTCAGGGCTCATTCCACCAGGCATACCACTGCCTCAGAGGCTGCTTCCAGGAACATCCACATCGTGGAGATATGCAGGGCTGCAACCTGGAATAAAGCACACTTTATCTCCCATTACAGCATCAATGTCAAGAGTCGTCAGGATGCTGCTTTTGGGTCCTGGCCCTCCAGGCCCTTTCAGCCAAATAGAGGTGTGCTCCTTGCCCCACCTCCTGGAAGACTACTTGGAATCTGCCAGAGCGTGGATGTGAGCTGTAAACTCACTGTCAGATATATGGGTTAATTAAGCAATAAGGCACGACAGGGTGTGGGTTATTAGGGGTTTCCTACGCCTTGTGTGGTGTGTCATCAAGGAGCTAATGACTTAACCACAGAAGAAGTGGGTGAATCCAATAACCCACACCCTGGAGTGCCTTATTGTGATTATACAATGGACCCATGTGTAAAATACATTTAAAATGTGTTTAAGTATGTTTTTATAAATGCCATTTCTCAGCTGTGGGTTATTGCAGGATATACCACGGTCATGTGATGTGTTTTGACCAATGAGGTTACAGGATTTTCTATACCCCACTGTATAATCACATGTAACCGTAGTTCTGCTAGAAACATAGAAACATAGACTTTGACGGCAGATAAGGACCGCTAGGCCCATCTAGTCTGCCGCTTCCTACCTACAGGATAGGCTGCAGATCCTATTTAACCAACAGCCTATATCTTCCTGCCCCCACAAGAATTGCCTTATGTCTGTCCCATGCATTCTTGAATTCTCCCACAGTTTTAGACTCCACAACTTCCTCAGGAAGGCTGTTCCATGCATCCACTACCCTCTCTGTGAAATAATACTTCCTCACATTGCCCCTGAACCGCCCTCCTTCTATCTTTAAATTGTGTCCCTTGTTCTTGCAAGTCTCTTTTCTGAAAGATGCTACCCTCTTGGACTTTGTTGATTCCCTTGAGGTACTTGAACGTTTCTATCATGTCCCCATTCCTTCTTTCCTCAAGGGTATACATATTAAGTTCCTTTAGTCTCTCCTCATACGGCTTCTCTTGCAGACCCTGCACCATTTTAGTTGCCCTCCTCTGGACTGCCTCTATCCTGTCTATGCTGCACAGCTAGTGGTATACAGCTCACATCCCGGCAGATGACACCCAGATTTCTGCTTCCAGCATGCAATGATCCAATGTCACAGGGCAGAGCCGGAAGATATACCACCCTTGAAGACTTCTGATGAATTATCCGTCTCCATAAGACTGCCAGAGTATGGCTGTGACCTGTCTAGCACTAGTATAACTACAGTTACAGGTGAGTAACCCATACTTTCTGCTGAGGGAATATCATCTGCCATTTTATACACTTTTATAACACTGGGAATTTACTGATTTTGAGTCCCGTTAGGTGAAAAAGTCCTTTTTAGCCAAAATGCATTGAAAGCACCCATCATGATCCACGACACCCATGACAGACATCTAGTTTAGGCAACTTTATACCCCAACACAAAACCTGTCTTAATAATGTTTTATTTCTCATTGGATGCACTTTGTCCAACTGGGTACCACTGTCTGTTACTTGTTCAGTGCCTTGCTGTAAGGGCCTTAGTTTTTGGTATTTTTGTGGTTTGCACTTCACTGCCAACTTGAACTAACACTGTAAATTCTATAGTTGTTTCTTATATCTCACTGCTAGCTTGCACTGCTGGTGATTTGTTATAATAACTGGTTAGATGAGTTTCTAACCAGTTTTCAAAACTATAGATTGTCATCATATTGGGCCCGATTCTGGCAGGTGTAGGTTACCCGTCCAGCCCGTGAAGCTGCACCCCACGGACAGATGCGCTGGTACTGGCATTCACAAATGCCAGCTGTCCGTGGCCTGACCCCGTGCGCGCAGATCCGCACGGGTGGGTGCAGGCAGAGTCACTGGACCCAGCTGGGCATCCAATCAGATACCCAGCAAGGGTCCGCCTGGTGATCCTTGCGCCTGCGGGCACGCGATTGGCAGCGCCCTCTGGATGTCTGAGGGCCGGCGGGTGTGGCGGGTGGCAGGGGTGCGATGCCGCCGGCCCTGCCATCGGCACTGATGCGGTGCCCTGTGATGGAGGGAGGGAGCATGCCTGCTGACACGGTGTGGAGGGACACATCCTCTGGCAGTGGGAGGGTACTGGCATGCGGTGTTACTGGGGTAGCGGGTGGCAACCGTGCCCTGATGGGTAAGGCGATTGGGTGTTGTGGGTGCGCCACACACACTGCTACATGCGGATGGGTGGTAGCATCAGGCAGCCGTGACCTGTGGCCCTGGTGCTTTGGTGGGCTGCCCGCCCAGTCCTGCTGGGTGTGCACGGGATGCATGGGGGTTTGGCTGAGTCTCCTGGTGTGCCCGTGACCCCCTCACAGCACCCCACGGTCAGCAATACGTGCCTTAGTGCATGGCGCGAGGCTGGCCCGCCCGTGCACTGCCCATCGCCGCTGGGGATCGGGTGATTTCCTGCGCCCTTCATGCATTGGCGCAGTTGGTGCGGGTGGCTACATGCCCCAGATATGTGTGCAGTCAGTCCGCACTATTCGTGCACAGGGCCCATTATGACATCAAAATTCCTTTTATATACAGCTATGGTGTCATGACTATGTATAATGGGATTTTGGAATGTTGCAAATAAGTGTCTACTGGTGGAATTTAGTCTTCCCCAAATGGCTAAACAGTTGCAAAGGTGCGTGAGGGTCAAAGACAGTTGCTCTTTGGACTGAGCTTTGGTAACCAGTCATCCAGATAGGGAAGACATAAAGGCCCTCCTCCTGAGGGCCGCTGCCACTGCAGCTAGGCATTTGGTGAAGACCTTAGGTGCTGAAGACAAGCCAAAGGGAGGACTCTGAACTGGTAGTGCTCCCTTGGAACAGAAACCTGAGATACTTCCTGTTGGGAAGGCAGACCTTGATGTGCAGGTATCGTCCTGCATATCTAAAAAGCAGATCCAGACTCCTTCTGGAGCAAGGGCAACAGACCTGGGAGGGTGACCATCCTGAACTTTTGTACTGAATGTATTAATTCAGGTTTCACTGGTCTAGGACGGGCCTCAAGTCCCCTATGGACTTGGGAATGAGGAAGAAGTGGAGTAGAACCCCATGTTCTGCTGATTCTCGGGGACAGTTTCTATGTCCCTTTTCATAGCAACATGTGACTCTCCTCCAGTAACACAGTATGTGGCCTAGAGAGTAAGTGGAAGCCCTTGGGGAGATCTGGAATACCGCCACAAATTCTGGAGTGTGTTCTTGTTCTATGAGCTGCAGCACCCAGGCGTCAGTTGTGCTATCCCACCACCCATCCAGATGTTGGGAGAAACCCCCCACCACATCCTGGAAACCAGGCGAAGGGGTCAGACAAGGAGTCAGGCAGAGGCTCAACCTGCGCCAGGCTCGCTCCTCCACCTCGAGGACTTCCAGTGGTGGAGAAAGGTGAGCAGAGACCATTGCAGCTTTACAGTTGCTGGGCTGTCTGGTGCCAGACTTAGGGCGATGGGTGGCACGTTAAAGGCAACCTCTGCCCACTCTTCTGGTGGGTGTGGTAGAGGAATGAACGGACCACAGGCCTGGAGGTCATTGAGAATATCCTGCATGTCCACCCCTGAAGAGCTTGTAGCCCTGAAAGGAGTGTTCAAGATGGACTGTTGGACGTCAGAGGCAAAACCGGATACCCTGAGTCAGGAGTACCTCCTCAGGCAAACTCCCACTGCAGAGGCAGTAGCGGAGGCATCTAGGGCATCATAAGTGGCCTGCAAGAGGTGCTTTCCACATCCACCCCCATCTGGAGGGTCTTGAGCTTCTCCTGTTTTGGGAGACCCTCGGGAAGGGACTGGGCTGCAAATCTGGCCACTTTCAGAGGTCATTCTGGAATTTGAGCATATGGCCAATGTAAATAGTAATCCTTATAACTAAAGTGGAAAAGGCAAATATCCTCTGCTCATTAGGTCTAACTTCTTGGACTCCTTATCTGGATGGAGAGAGCTGAGGTGCTGGGCCTCTTGGATCTATCATGGGCCGCACTGATCACCATGAAATCCGCCTGGGGGGCCTGCAAAAGGGCTTCCCAGAGGGGGCCTAGTACAGCTTGTCTGCCTTTTTTCGGCATAGGAGGTATCACGTTGAGTATACACCAAGCAGCCATAGTGGCATCCTCATATGCACCGATCACAGGAAGAATGATGAGGAGAAATCTAGTGGGTCCAGGTAATGTGCTAGGTTCTGCCTAAAGTGCAGCTCTGCAGCATCAAACCCCATAGCGGACTGCAGTTGCCATCACTACAGTGAAGACGGGTCTGCGCGGGGGGCACGGGGGCAGGGGCTGTGAGGTTTATATTGAGGAGTCCTCCCTGCTGAGGAAACAGTGGAGGTGCTAGAGGGAGTCCAAGCCCGGTATCCTCATCTTCATCATCAGGCAACAAGAAATCAGGCGATAATCCTCCTCGTCCCTTGGCTCTGAGATAGCCACAGGGACACTGATGACTATGAAAGGGTGGTTGCAATGACACGTGGTGCGGCGGCACCAATGCTGGCTGGGAAGGCCACGCTGGTGACAAGTCCTGAGGTGGGGGACTCTCTGCATGAAATCCCACACCAAGGAAAGCAGGGCCTGGACATTGAATGTCACCTGTGTCAATAGGGAGCCCTGTGGCAGCAACAGGGGCACTGAGGCCCCGCGACAGCAAAGAGGGCTGACGTAGTGATGAGATGGGGTCAGGTTGATGGACCAACTGGGGAATCTGCATCCCGACATCGCAGGAATGATTGGGGTCATCAGCTGAGAAGACTGAAGCCCAGCAATGTATGACCATTGCTGACCACAAGCAGGCCAGCAGTGCTCCTGACTGTGGCCTCTGAGGAGGTGGAGGCATTCAGCAGAAGCAGATGCATCGGGTGGGGTAGGAAAAGCCCCATCGACGAGGGGCCAACATCGGTGGAGGAGGGACCAATGGGCCGCACTGCCAGAGTCCTCCTATGGCAGACAGGGTGAGGGAGGCAGTGGCAATCATCAGCGGGAGAAGGGAAGGCCCGCCAATAACAAACCAACGCCAGGCAGAGGAGCTCCAGCTGGAAGGCTGCCAAGGCGGACTCTGAAGCAGAGAGTATATACAGCAGCAGGGGTCACCGTTGGTCTGGTCGATGACCCGTAACGGGTCAGTGCTGGGCGCGGCGACTGAGAATGTTCCTGCAAGGACCTGTCTTTCTCCGGTGATGATGCCTTGGCAGCACGAGAGCTCATGGATGGGGCCAGGAAGCGGAGGGCTCTAGCTTGAACTCCTTTTCCAAGATGGCAACCTGCTCCATAAGGAGACATTTAACTCTTTCTCCAACGCTACCGGTAGCTTGATTGAAGCTGCGGCAGATCTTGCAGGTCTGAACATCATGGTCGTTGCTTAGGCAGTGGACACAGGCCTTGTAAAAATCTTCATTGTAGATCTTTGTCCACAGCTGCAGCAATGGAAAGATTGTCAGATCCGGATATAAACAAAGAAAAGGATAATCACTTTAGAAAATAAAGTAATTGAAGAACTAGGGTGAGAAAATAAAAATGGAACATTCTAGAACAAAATGGCGGTCAACTGAGCGACAATGCTCTATGGAGTCTGAAAGTCAATGGTCAATGGCGGAAAAGAACAAAGAGGGCGTGGGGCCACACGGATGGCTATAGGGAGGACATCCACGTGATGACATGTTGTGGGCGCCACAGTTGGACTGCTGGCAAAAACGTTTCTGTGTGGTCCTGGTGCCTGATGGCTACAGTTCCTAAGGTGTGACCTGCTGCAAGAGATATCCTCAACGAAGATCTTAATTACTGAATACTTGATCCTTCGTATTCAAGATCTGCAGTGCATGTAAACAAAATGGATTACAACCAAAAACATGACATCTGTCACCGCAATTAACTGAATACAGGTGCAAGTAAACATAGCAAAGGAGTCTGATGCATATGGCTTTTGAAAACAGATACAGTAACAAAAATGACTAAACTCTCGTTTATTGTGTGTGACTCATTTAAAGCGTTGACTGTTATACGGCCATTGTGAACGCTATCAATAATTGATCAAATATCTTTGCCATCAGCTTTTTTCAAGATGCTTTGTTGATCGTCTTATAATGAACTGTTTGTAAGTCGTATTGTACAGATCGTATGCACTCTTTTCTACATAGTTGTGGCTGTAAAGAAGGCTTCCTCACAGCTTGCTTACCAATAAACTGATTGATTGATTGATTTTAGAGAAGCATCTAGTGGCAACTGGTGGTGGTGTGCTTACTGGCATAGGTGACCATGTGTTGGCACCTCCCCAGGATGCTGCAATGCTCACACCCACAGGGAGGTAGAAGGAGAGGAGAGAGAGAGGGAGAGAGAGAGAGAGAGAGCAGGAAGAAAATGGAAACAGCATGCTTCTGCATGTCCGATGACTACTCCTGTGCTCCTCCTCATGGCGCCTAACCCCAATGCACTGCCCCACATTCGTGAGCGTCCCTTCAGGCGGGTGGAGGAAGCACCATCCTCCCTAGTGATGGCAGAAGAGGCCCCTTGGCAGAGATACGCATGAACAGAAAAAGGGATGATCCTCCTTGGGAACCTTGAAATGGAAGCCAGCAGCGAGATGCAAGTCCAGGAGGCAGGGAAGTACCTGTGTGATCCAAAGAAGTGGACACACCGCAGCTGGATGAGGGATGGTCTGTCTGGAAAGGCTGGAATTGGGTATCTGACAGCAATCAGTGAGTCTGGCAGGCACTGGAGACACTTGTGGGACCAAATGAAGCAGGGCACTGAAAAGCATGGAGTATAAAACAAAACTGGAGCAAGGAATGTCCCCATCCAACCAGATAAAGCTTCTAAACCTACCATAAGATGAGAGAACTAGAGGACATATGTGGAGAATTAGGGAGGAAGAGTTTATTTTATTTATTTATTCAATTTTGATAACCGGTAGACCCACTGGAGCCAAGGTCCCTTTTCAGGGCAACCCAGAGTTAGTTACATAATGAGAGACATATTGTATATCCAGTACATAAGTGAGCAGATCACTGTTGATTACAATCAAGACAGTACGCAGCAGGAATCAGACAGTCACCAATAAACAGATTTGATATAGTCACATTAGTACTAGACGTATAACCTGGGGTGGAATTAGTACAGAACAAACAATTGATAGCACACTTACAATTCTAGGGTTGAAGAGGTTTCTACAGGACTGTTAGGGTTAAGGTTTGCTAGATTTCAACTTTGTTGTGGAGTGTTCAGGTGCAACAGCATGTGCTCTGTACTAGCCGGTGCTCACGGAGCCCTTATGGAAGGTTCCCAGGAAGTAGCGTCCTAAAGGTAGTCAAGGAGTTTATTCCACAGTACAGATGCTGCATAGGCAAAGGATTTGACAATATTCATAAATTATTCAGAAAGGATATTCAGTGATAATAGCAACTGCAAATGGCGACTCTCAAACAGCGACTCATTTGCAGCACTGCTATGTGAGCTACCGTGTAAGGGTAGCGATGGAATGGGACAACAAGGGTAGGGATAGCGAGGGAGGGTTACCATGGTGACCGGAAGGGAGGGATAGGGAAGAGGGTTTGTGTGGCCTGCTGCCGCTGGGCTAGCCATGTGTGTGGTGGTGAGGTGGCTAGCTGTTGCAGCAGGCACTGGGTTCGAGGTTGGGGACTTGGAAACATTTTACTGCTGCTGCTGTTTTTATTTTTTTTCAGACTGTCTCCCCTCCCCAACATGCACCCTCCTGGAGTTAGCAATCTAAAATCAGGGGTGTGTGTGTGTGTGGGGAAGCTATAAATCCTATTTCTAGTTGCTGGTTGTGGTGTTGCCAGCAGTGTACATCGCCGTTGTGGTTTCCGCGATGTACATATCTTCTTTATGGAACCTTCAGAAAGAGAGGTGGATGGGCGAACAGGTTTTCATTGAAGGTAGTATCAGCTGAGACAGTCCATGCCTTCTTATTATGCTTAGTTAGTACCTAGAGCACAAGGGCATTAATGGTGATGCCCGCAGAGCTGTGTGTGTGTGTGGGGGAGACTCCCTGGACTAGATATCTATTCTCCTTCCTGGTTTTGTATGCTTTTATGCTAGTACGGAAGTACAGAGGTGCAAGCAAGATCCTCAGATACTGCCAGTTTCATGCCCTTGGCATTCCAATTACAGGTGGCACCATAGGCAAAAGTCCTCTTACCTTTCTCAGACATACCTCAGGGATTGTGTAAATTATAGAATTTACGCTCTTAAGCTGTAGGTACCAATGACACGTTAGTTTTTTTTTTATTATTTTGGTTTTGCTGACTGGGAATAGTTCACATCTTTAGCCTCGTCTCAGGGAAGGAAAAACAGCTACAAACCAACTAACATTGAACCAGGTTAATCTGTTGGTGGATTAATGAATGGAGGTAATTTTATCAGGACATTGGGAAAATTCGCATATCTTTTCAAGCAGGGAAAAACCCTTCAAAAACTTGTCTGAGGAAATATGTATGTGTTTACTTTTATTATGTTTGCTGCATGTGCAAGAAACAGTGCCACCATATGAGTTTTGTAGGTGTGCCTCCCCACTTCCAATGCCCTGCTGCCTTTTGCAGGTGCGGCCGCCATGCCAATGAATGTCAGAGCTGCCTATGACAGCCGTTCAGATGCAGTGGTGTACAGCTGAAAGCGAAAAACCACTGCAATCAGCGGTGGTAACGTGAGGCAACTGCATACTGCCATCATCGGCAGTATGCAAAGTGCTCACACGCCGGCACTGTACTGAAACAGCTGTCATAGACAGCCCGGCCCTCCCCTGTAACAAGTAGCATGCTGGGAGCCCACCCAGCGTGCTCATGCGCCCCCCCACACACACACTGTATGGCCGGACGGTGCCCAATCACCCATCGGCTCCACTGCACCCCAACAGACTTCCAGGTGCCACGCTGGGAGCTACCCCAGCGTGGCAGCAGTCCTATGGCCGACAGGGGTGCTCAATCCCCGTCAGCTCCTGCCCCCAAACAACCTTCTAGCTGCCACGCTGGGAGCCACCCCAGCGTGGCAAATGTCCTGACGTCTTTAAAAAAAATGACCTGTAAGAAAACAGTCCCTGCTAACTGTCTTAACCCCTCCCCCAACCCATGCCTGCCCTCTGAGTGCCCCACCTCCCCACATCGCCATCTCACCCCATACTACCTCCAGAGGCCGCGCGACAATCTTCGGTGGACTGGGAACACATCTGCACTCCTCAAAGCCAACGCGAACTGAAGAAATGCCGTAAGCTGAATAATGGCATAAATAGGTTTTTAAAACTTTGGTGCATATCTTGGGTATTTTGGGAATTTTTTGCCAAATTTTCAACATGGGGATCTTGGGACCCCAACTCATGAACTCAGTCACTGTCATTTTGTTATTTGGCCCGAAAGGTGATTTAGCAGTCACTAAGTGGAACCACCTTCGGGATCGATTCTAAAAGCGGTTCAGTGTCACTATTCATGGTGGTAAAACACTATGTTGTAAATTTGAGTGAAAAAAATTCCCAAAATGACTGTTTCTGGCAGTGCGTTGTGCAGTTCCTATGCACACTCGTAACTTTGAGAATTTATAATATTTTCACTCCAGATTTTCACATTGCCATTTTACCACACCTCTAGGAACAAGTACAGCTGTCATTTTTTCACATCTCGCTCAAAATGTGTGTTTTAGCACATGGCGCACATTAAGCATGATCAGGTTTAAATCAATGTTTGGAACACATTAAGTAAATCACATTGACACTGTTCATGCTAGAGGTGGTAAAATGGCTATGTTGAAAATTTGGTGACAAAAGTCCATAACATAACTGTGTTATGTGCGTGCATTAGTGCAATTTCCACGCACCCTTGTAAGTTCATGAATTTGTAATATTTTCAGCCAGATTTTCAACACTGACATTTTTCCACACCTCCTTATGAACAGTACAGCTGTCATTTTTCACACCCTGGCCAAAATGTGTTTTGCACTTCCAGCGCAGAATAGCACGGTCGCTGTGAGAAATCAGTGTTCGGATAGATTAAGAAAATTACAGTGACACTGCTCATGAGCAAAGGTCCCAAAATGCCTGTGTTGAAAATCTGCTGCAAAAATCCTCAAACTAATTTCACTACAGGTGTACATTGCGCGTTTCTACACACGCTCATGACTTCATCACTTTTTTGGCAGCTCTCCTTTCCCGGATTGGGAGATATGCTTACCTGGCTCTTGCTGCCACCAAGTGGAGGAACAGGGCAGCATTAAGCAAATGAGAGGCTGGCATTAGGCTGGGTGGGTGGAGCAGGGTCACCAGTTCCAGAGTGCACGCGCACCTCCACGCACATGCACTTCTGTGTCGCTGAGCCCTGGGGTATCACGGGAGAAAACTAGAAAAATATGCTCCACACTGCCTTATATGATGGCTCTTGGGAGTTCCTAGTTCCTGCACTGTGCAGATCCCGGTCGGCAGGATTCACTGGGGAGCAGATGATGGAACTGGGGGTGCCCGAGACATGGCCTGAAGTAAGGCATGAGGTGGCATGTGATGAGTAAAAGCTCTATTTAAAAAATACAAAGGAAATAAAGGTTAAAACAAACAGAGTGGGGAGGGAAGGGGGTTATAATTGGAGTTTTGTATGGTGATGAATTAGGTTTGCAAGGTACAATATATTTATTTGTTACAATATAGTTATGTCAGTGTGCTATGTTTAGCAAGACTGGTGAAATGTTGTGATTGCTGTTGTATGAACAGTTAAGTATTTTAAATGCAAAATTCCCACTCTTTTAAGAGGCGTGCCAAAGGTTCTTTATATCCACCTGAAAAGGTAGACAAGATCTCAGTTTACCACCTCATCTGAAAGACAGCACCTCTGACAGCACAGTGTCCTCTAAAACCATGGCGGGCACTGCTATGGTTCCTTTTAACCAAGGGAAGCATGCCCCCTGCAGAGTCACCAGCGCCACCTTCTGCAGCAGCTAGTGTTCGCTGGAGGTTTCCCACCCTACTACTGGCAAGGCCTGACCTTGCTTAGCATTCTGAAATCTGACGGGATCAGGCTCAGGCTGTAAGCATGTTGCCACAGATAACCAGGCGGTAAATACACTGCAGCCTAATACTGGAAGGGTTTCCTCTTCAAAGGCAGCAGCAGAAACCTTTCCAGACCTGTCCTGACAACAGAAAAAAAGGAATGGCGGGCAAAATGTTGCGGAACTCTTGCACATCAAACAAAACAAAGTAGCCACCCGGGTCGTCAGTACGATCCATTCAAATTCTGAAATCTATTCACATCTGTCTTAACTATTCTGACAGCTGCTGAAAGCCAAACAAACTGCTCGGCCAGCCCGTGGTCATGTTTGCACTCACCAGTCACTGTGACCCCACTTTGCCTCTGCCTGAGTCCACACTTGCAGTGCTGTGCTTTTCAACACACGTTATTGTATTGGCTGTTAGGCTGTCATGGGCATCGGGAATCCTGCGTTTATTAAAGTGCTACACAAACGCATGAAAGGAAGGTACATGTCTGAAATGTAAGCTATGTGGTGCGCACTTTCAGTACGTGGTTTTCCTTGCTGTGCATGGATTTCCATCCTAACTAAAAAACTGCTGTACCACAGTTCAAAAGGTCACAGAATGCTGTTGTACTCTTCCATGCTGCAACAGCCTTTTAATTGCAGTGAAAACTTGTGCCATCTGCTGTTATACTTTCATTATCTCCATACACACACAGAACGCACATTCCCCTAACACATCTTCTGTTGTTTCATTATAAAGAAGAAACCACCCCTCAGATGGATGGGTTCTCAGTAGCCAAGTGAGGGTTGGTTTCTGATTTTTGTTTTTTAACAATAAATTAAACTGAAGATTTTCTGAGAAGAAAAAAAAGAAGCTTTTTATGTTTAAAACCAGGTACTAACAAAAATAACACATGGGCAACCATGCACAATTTAGCTGTGTTCCCATCTCAGGGCTTTGATGACATTAGAGACCTCTTCGCTCTTGAGGTCCCTATGATGTCATCAGAACCCTCGATGGAAACACAGCCTTACTGTGTGTCACACATGCATTGTTCTATAGATAGTCCTTTTTGGGTTATTCTATTTTCTCTCCTTGGCGTAGGCCATTCCTGTTTATATCAACCTGCCCAACCCCATCTCCTGACATCTCTTGGGTTTACTTCACTCCATGTCCGCCATGACACCCCCATGGTGGGGCAGCAGAACTCCCAACTCCACTGCAGTTCAGGATCCAGTTTAGAAGAAGGCCAAATCACCAGTTCAGGGCCTGCAAGAGTTTGGATGGTTACCCTGCACTAGCCGGGCTTTTCTGTTTTCGGTCCTCTTTTCTTCAGGAGGATGCTGGCCACTAGGGTGTGCATAAACAAGCACACAAGCATGCATAGCACAGCACTGGATGGCGCCCCCAACAAATGTGCTCTGGGTGCACTGTCACCTGTTGCCACCCAGAAGGCAATCTCGCAGCAAAACCAGCTGCCCTCCCTCCCTGGAGGAGGACAAGGTCCTCTGGGACACTCAGTCCTCCTCCTCCCACTGGCTCCTGACAACCCAGGCTTGTTCCCGAACCATTACATCACATCACATGCGACAGCCCTACCACTTGCTGATGGACCGCCCTCTATATTGTAAGTTGCCCTGAAGTGACAGAGTCTCTTTAAAGGATCCTTTCCACAAGAAATGATGCAGGTGGTGGTGGTGGGGGTGTCTACATCAAGTGTGAGCATGCCTACATAATTTTGGTGCTCGTCCACCTCAGCAGTCCGGCATTTGGAAACAATCTGGCTCGGAGGGTGTCCACTCAGCATGGCATGCAGCAGATCAGATTTAGTGGCCGGAATGCTGTAGAAAGGCAAGTGTAAATGTGACAGCACTAATCCTTTAAGACAAAGGATTTCTGTCGGCAGCCTGGGCGTGTGTGCTGCCATGCCGGAGGCCTGGGATCGATCCTGGGTCCCGACTCACCAAGCTGAGATTCTGCAAGTGTAATGTGGAAGCATCACACACATACACATATTTTTTCGGGGGCTTGGTTCACCACATGAGCACCGCAGGAATGAATCCAGAACTGTTTTAATGTGGCATCACTTTTCCCAGAAAATGTAAATGTTCCTTTAATCTCAAACTAGGCTACAACAGCCACTTTTGCTGGCCTAATGTAGCAGCAGGCGCTGTCACTCCACAGCTGGATCTGCGATTAGAGCATCCCTTGCTGTCTGAGTTTGAATGCCTTTGATGCTTGATGTGGGGCTACCGTCTCTCCCTGCTGCCAGGACTGTGTGGACAGAGCAATCATGACAGAAGGGAGGGCAGGGTAACAAAGGGGACTCAAATTCACCAGCTACACAGAATCACACTGGGGAGGCAGGGCGCAAAATCAGAAGCATCGGACAACATTACTTCACACAGGTGGTGATCAGCATGTGGAACAGCCAACCCTGTGTTGGGTGTATAAGCAAGTGCAGTTTGGGCTTTCAAAGCATGATAACATAGATTCCTGAGGGGATATAGCACTGAGGATACACAGCATTAATGGGGATACAACAGTGACAGAACAGCTTTGCTTGTGTGTCATTACTCAAATGGGTATGCCACACTTGATGCATGAGCGGCTGGCAAAACAGACCTTTCTGCCACCACAATAATTTGTTATAAAATGGAAACTAAAACTTAGTTAAAAAGCATGCTGCAAAACCAGGTCTGGAAGCACCCCTGGGTTATAACACCATCTGACAGACCTCCGTTATGGAAGGTTCTGACACAGAGAAATAATTTCCGACATGCCTGCAGCTGGGAAGAGGTCAGGACTTGGCTGGGGTCTCCTCTCCTTAACCTTGATACACGTCTGAGTGAACACAGCAGCGGATGCAGGATGAAGAGTCTCTGTGATAGATTGAGGGCCTATCCAGAGGACAGGGTAAAACCGTGCTTGGCTGCGATCACCTTGAAACTGGAGTTAACTGCCTGGCCTTGTACATGCCTAAAAGGCGCTAAGGGGACAAGGAGAAGGATTTGTATTCAGACTAAACTCATTTCGAGTACAGTATTATCCTCCTTCTTGGAGGCTCATGATGTCTGCAGAACTTGCCAGACTCTGTACGTGATGTGCTACGCCTTTTGTTTTCCTACACTGGAAATGCAAGGCTGGTGATGAGTTCACCCCTCCCCCACTCCATAGCAGGGTAGTACACACTTCAAACGGAAGCTGCACTGAGTCTCACTGTGATATCTTCCACTGTCCCAGAGCAGAAAACAGCTTGGAGGTAGGATCTTGTTGCTAAGAGACCAGAGGAGCTGCATCTTCCAATCTGTGCTGTGACCTTTGTCTATGGGGCTTCTCGTTAGCGTTAGGCTCTCAAAACTACTCTGACATGAATTAAAAACAAAACGTTTCTCCTTTTTACCTGCATAGTGAACAAAATTATAATAAAATAACTTTGTTATAAGCATACAAGTGCTCTGAAATAATTTTACTTTGGGGGCAAAAGTACAGGAGCCCTGGCTCTTACCTCCACACAGCTGCATACAATGGAGTTCACTAACCCTTAACATCCTAAAATCTCTGCTTTTACATCTTTGCCACAGGTCTCTTAACCACAGTAGCAACATGTCCACACAAATAATCTAGCAGTGTATTTAAGCACTCAGGCATGACCAGGGTTGGGTTACTGTCAGGTAATTTTTTTATTATTTATGGAGTTTTTTTGCCATGTAGATTTTTTCCATATATAATCTCTGCCTGTTTTCAGTCCCTGGCCCCAGTGGCATCCTACCAGCCCTGTCACTGACTCGTTTCAGGGACTTACAGGTTAAACACTGAGACGCCTGCACCATGTGGTCAAGTTTACCAGTTTACCGAGGATGCTGTGTGCTTTTCCAGTCGGGAGGCAGCCTGCCTGAGGCGCTGTGCTGTTTCAGTTGGGAGGCAGCCTACCTGAGGATGCTGCTTGGTTTGGCCGCCTTCCAGACTCCGCTTTGTTTCCTCCAGCTGTGTCTGGAGAAGCCCCGCCCACCACCACCCTTGGTCGGCTCTCCTTATATTGTGTTTTTTTTCTCTTCTCTGTCACATGAGGCGCCAGAACCAATCAGCCTACTTTCCCACTTGCTGGTTATATTTTCCCAGCACTAGAGGAGCCTGCTCTCACTTTCGCTCTCCTCTGGGAGATGTCACCTCCTACCTCAAACCGTGCTATGCTGGCTCCTCTTATCCCTGCCTTTACTTGCCCCCACCCCTATATCCACCCTCACCTGCCCTCCACTAAACACCCCCTCCACTCTCATTACTCTGGTCTCCTATCAGACTGCCCAACAACCATCTCCTGGCCATCCCCCTTATCCCTCACGCACTGGACCACCTCTCTACCCCCACCCACCCACCACCCAAGTGCTACTCTCAGTATTGTGATTTTATCACATGTGGTCTCTCTCTTCGCTAGCGCCCACGTTCTATTCTCCTTCCCATCCTTGCACCTCCCTGGTAAGGTCTCGTAGTCCACGTATGTACCCCACCCCAGCAACCACCACCTGGCAAGGCGCCTAGTTTTCTGATGCTCCTGCTCTCCGCAATGTACACCAACCCGGGGCCCATCTCCCAACTCCTGGCCAGAGCCACCGGAGGCAAAGGCCTCCGTGACGCTTTATCATATGCAGCCTCAAGAAAACTGCTGCCTCCAGTGCTGGGTTTCCAACACTCCCCGACATTCTCATGCTTGCAGAAACCTGGCTATCCCCTCACGCCTGACTCAGCCGCTCTCTCCCAGGATTTTCCCTGTTTAGGGCCGATAGGATGGGCAGGCGCGGAGAGGGTGTGCTCTACCTGCGACTCACTCCTCGGTCACGCCCTCACAAACCCAGTGCTTAGCTACGGGCGCAAGCCATTACCTTAAAACTTCCCCCACCCAGGTCGTAGGTCCCATTTATCTCAACCATGGCTTACCTACCCCTGGGCTGAAAAAGATCTTGCTGTCACCTCCTTCTTGACTACCTGTCCACACTACCCCCTAAGGCCGAGCAACTGATCTTGGGCGACTTAAACACCAACTGGCTCAGCCCATCTTCTGACAATATGAAGAATGAGCTTGCAGCCCTTGACCTGTAAATGGTCACCCAGCCCACAAGGCTTAACAAAGTAACAGGAACTAGCTCCCTTCTGGATGTAGTCCTCTCCAACCGGCCCCATAAAATAGGATCGGTGCAAGTCATGGACTCACTCAGTGACCACTCCCTATCATCTGCTCTTGGTCATCCCTCACTCAGCCGAGTTACTGCAGGACCCAGCGGCAGCATTTTCTCCCCAGAGGCCTTGTCAACCTCAAGCGTCACTCACCCAAATCAACTGGACCCCAGTGGCCTGCGCACCTGACATCAACTCTGCCCTAACTACCTCACCACAGCTTTCAACCTTGCCTGTGATCTGTTTGCCCTTCCGCACTCCCAAGTTAAAAAACAGTCAGCTGCCTGGATAACCCCTGCACTGATCCAACAACTAAAAAAGAGATAACCTTTGGCACATAGCTAATGACTCCAGTAGATTGACCGATAGGCAAGCCTACAGGGCAGCCTGCAACCACTGCACGTGGACCATCAAGCTGGCAAAAGCTAAATACTACCAGGCTGCGTTGACATCTTCCTGGGTTCATCCAGAGCCTTCTGGGACAACATTAAAGAACTGAATGGTAAGCCCGCTCCCCCATCCCAGATTGTCATCAATGGGACTGTCTCAACTGACCCAACGTGTCGCTGACTGCCTTAATAAGACCTTCACAGATTTAAGTGCTGTCCTTCCTGCCCACTTTTTGACCCGGTCTCACACCCACTCCTACTCCCACCTCAGACCACAATTCCACTTCCAAATGATCACTCCAGATGATGCCAAACCCTTCTTATTAAGATCCCTTGCCTCTTGGGGCCCAAGTAGTGACCCCTTGACTCCAAAATACTCCGCCTCACCTAGATGTCATACTTGCCCCTCACGCTTATCATAAATAAATCCCTTAAGCCTTGGCCAATTCCGGAGGCCTGGAAGCATACTGAAGAACCCCATCCACAAGTCTGGTGACCGTACTCTGCCTAACAACTACAGGCCAATCTCCATCCTCCCCACTTATCCAAAGCCCTAGAAAAATAATAAACTCTCAGCTCACGGATTACCTTACTAAATACAACCTTCTATGTCCGGAGCAACATGGGTTTCGTCCTGGCCATAGCACATCCACTGCCCTCCTGGAATTCTCCCATCACATACACTCCGCTCTAGACAAGGGCCAGCTCACAGGGCGGTTTTCATTGACCTTTCAAGGCCTTTGACACGGTGAGCCACCCTCTGCTATTACACTCCCTGAGCAATCTGGGCTCTCATCCAACCCCTGAAGTGGTTCACAAGCTATCTTCACAACAGGACCCAAAGAGTCAAGCTAAATGGAACCTTCTCCAACCTACCCGTGCACTCTGGGGTCCATAAAGGCTCGATCCTTGGACCGACCCTTTTCAGCCTATTCCTGAACACCCTCCTAGCTCCTGTTCCAGCAAAATACTACTATATGCAGGCAGACGCGGTAATTCTAGCTACTCACCCGACCCCTCCTCTCCAAGCCTCTTTACAAAGCGCCTTCCTTCAAACCGAAAAATGGTTCAATGACCATCGTCTAGTCCTTAATCTAAAGAAAACTAAATCCATGCTTTTCTCACATCGGCAAAACAGCGCCAAGGACTTTCTCCTCCACATCACCACCAGCACGCCCTTCCTATTGAACTTGTAACATCCTATAAGTACCTAGGCATCACCTTTGACTCGCCTCACTTTCCATGCCCACCTCAAAGCCCTGTCATCTGCCATGAACTCCAGGATTGGGCTTCTACCGCCACAAAGACTGCCTCCTGAACCCGCCCTAAAATTAGCTATCACCTCATCGGTGTTATCTCTGGCTGACTATGGCTCCCTATCTACGCTGCTGCTGACACCACTGCCTTATCAAAAGTCCAGACTGCTATTAATAAAGCCTGTAGGCTCCTTACTGGTGCCCACTGCAGAACCCATACCTGTCTGCTTTACTCCACCACAAATATACTCACTCTTGAGGAAAGACTAAAATATCAAACCTGCCTGCTTGCCAAAAGTCCATGTCAGGCCTTTGCCCTCCAGGGGTCTCCGGCCCCTTGCAGTTGGCTACCAGGCCCCTGCCCACCCGTAAGTCCTCCACTGCTACGTTCAGTCGTCCCCAGGGCCAGGACATCTCTCTGCCAAAGGTCTTTCCATCACGGGCCCTTTGGTTCAACTCCTTCCTGAATCTATCTCCAAGATTCGGGCATGCTTCAAAACTACCCTCCGTAGGCATATTATTGACAGCCGCTGCTGTAATTGCCTATAACCACCTAACTGGTCCGCCCACTACATAACTTGTCTGAGACTAGCTGTTAGATATGTGATGAATCTATTACCTTGTTACAATCGTGTGCCCTTACACATGTCTGTTCCTGTATAGCTGCTGCCTGTAATTTCCAAGTGTGTTTATGTATTTTCACCCGTGTGTTCACCTCTGTCTCTAACTCACTTAATTGTTGTCTCCCCCCTACGACGAGGTACCTTTGTAAGCAGTCCATGACTCAAAGGTTGTAAACTGATTTCTTCAATAAACAAATAAATAAATAAAAGTAATGCCTATGGGGGACCTTTGAGAATTTTCTCCAGTTTGTCCCCAATACGCTGTATGTGCTATAGACATATGCACACCTCATAAAGCGCACGGACGTGCCACATCTGCAGACGCCCTTCCTCTTTTTATACTATATGTTTATTGCTCAAGCAACTGTATACAGTAAAGTTTACTGACACAGCTACAATATTTGCACTTGAGGATGATGAGGTGCCACCCTCTTAATACAAAGATGCAGTGACTTTTCATGGTGGGCCTGGCAGTTTGCTCCTCAGTGATGTGTGGCGTCAGCCCTTGCATGCTGTGGTGAGCAAGGCCAACAGAGGCTGCATTGGCACCATGGAATGAGGGAAGGAAGTATAAAGGAATGAAAACCCAGTGCCATCAGGATGCGGCTACCACCCCAGCCCCAAACCACATACTGCATGTCCGCCACTGGATTTTGTCCATGTGTGGGGTGCAAGAGGAGGATGGCCCCACCTGAGCCTCTGCTATGGAGGAAAAGCCTTGGTGGACAATGGGCGGTAAGGGAAGTGTCCAGTACTGCTGTACCGGGAGACCTGATTAGAGTACATTTTATTTATTTGAGTTCTCAGATTACAACCTTTGAGCTAAAAGCTCATTTACAGAGGTTCACGTCATTACCAGAATAATTTGAAAACAATAACAGGGGATAACATACAGAGCTCAAGGGATGTTCCCAGGCAAAACATTATTGTAAATACAGCACAGAAGTCGGTACAGAAAGCAACACAAATGACTACAAATACAGATAGTAAAAGCAAGAGCTTTCTAGTGGATTGACTAAACTCAGAGAAAGAGGATTAAGATATTCAATGGAGGAAACGTGGTGAAATTTACTTTGTCAAGGGGTGGGTGGAAGGAGAAATGGCGCAGTTAGTAAGAAAGCGAGAGTAGAGGAGGTAGCATGAGTGGAGAGCGGGATGGGAATAATACAAAAGTGGGATGGGGTAAAGGGAAAAATGAGTAAGTAGCTATTTTGGGGTGTCAAAGTGCTAGGACTGTAGGTTTGATCAGGCACAGGATCTATTCAGGAGAAACATGCACTCCATAAGGGCTGAAAGATAAGTACAGAGTTTTGCTTCAGAAGGCCCAATTTTGGGTTCGACAATTTGGTCAGCAGGTAGGAAGTTCAGCCAGAGAGGGCCCCGGTAGGTGGAAGATCTCTGGCCTAGTGAGATGCCGTGGTATGGGACCTTGTAAGAATTGAAATTGGTTGCCCCAGTTAGTCTAACTGTAGCTGCTGGAAGATCATTGCCTGAACACTGTTGGGTGCCAGACCAAGGGTGGCCTTTTGGCAGAGACATGTCTGCTAGTGAATCCTGTTTTCAATGTCTGGCCAGCCAGAATGTGCATACAGGTCGCAGGTGTGAGTTAGGGATGGGGAGCCAAGTAATCTACAGGCTTTGTTCATCGTGATGGCAATCCTGTTGAGTGTGGTGTCCAGTGTTGCGCTGTAAACAACAAGGCCATAATCTATGATAGAGAAGACTGAGCTAGTTATGGCTAGCTTGAGTGCCGTTTCATTAAGGCAGTGCCTGTGTCTGATGAAGATGGCCTGGCGTCCTGTTATCAGCCTTGGCAATCTGGTCAACATGCTGCTTGATATGTGAGGGAACTATCCAGGGTGACACCAAGATACTTAAATTGCCGGACCATCTCAAGGGGCTCATTTTGCTTGTTTCTTATTGTGAGAGTGGATGATTTGTGTTTACTGTGCGCTGATACAAATATCATTGTTTTGGTTTATTTGTAGTTTAGCAATAACTTTGAATTTATGAACCAGTATTCAACATTGTTTAAGTTAGCCTGCAGGTACTGTTCCAGGGTTAAGGGGCACATTGGCATGTGAACAACACTGTGTCATCCACATAAAGTAGAGTTTTGTCACTGCATAAGGGAGTCAATTTAGAAAAACACTAAACAGCAAGAGGCCTAGGACTGACCCCTGGAGGAACTCCAGTGCTCACTCGCTGGCTATTGGAGCATTCTGCCAATTTTACTTTTTGTTACCGATCTGATAGATAGCTCCTGACCCAGCAATGAATTTGGAGATATGCCTGTAATGCCTGGTTGGTTGACAGGAATTCGTGATTGACCGTGTCAAAGGCCTTGTGAGATCAATAAAGATAGCTCCACAAGTGCTCGATCAAAGGCATCGTGAATATAACCTGTGAACTGAGCAGAGCAGATATAGTGCCTGTACCTAGTTCTAAATCCATGTTGCTGTGGATACAACAATTGGTACTTGTCAAGATAGTCTATGAGCTGATTGTAGACTATCCTCTCCAAAGATTTGGAGATTGGGGAAGAATAGAGATTAGTCTGTAGTTTGAGCGGAATGGCCTTTCTCCACTTTTGAAGACCGGGTTACAACGCTTCTTTCCATAGTCTGGGAATTTACCAGATACGATGGAAAGGTTGTGAATTTGTGTCAGTGGTGCTAAGACTTCATCGAGGGTTAGGAGACTAGCTTCAAGTCAAGACCATCTCCACTGTGCCTTGATTTTCCAAGCACACGCTAAAGGTACCTTTTAGCTTCTGTTTTAGAAATTACCCTAAGGTAAAAGGTGAGTTTGACTACAGGGCTGCGTGATAGGAATATCATGTGGGTCAACATTTAAAGAGCATAGGTATTCAGGGCAGCACACTGCTTAGATCCATGACAGCTGTATTTTTTGTAGTTATTACTTTTCTCTCCTTCCGCGGCTTGTATCAGGAGGCGTCCCCAGCCCGTCCCCAGGCATCCACCAGCCGACGGTGACCTAGCCCAGAGGCTTGCCCCCTGGGGTCGGTGGGGGTCGAACTCCCCACCGAGGACTGGATTAGTGGCCAGTGCAGTGGTTAGCCGAGGCGGAGCCTGCGAGGCACCTCCGCCATCCTGCACGGCAGTATCTTTACTTCCTGTTCTCCCAGGAGTCAGGACCATGCCATAACGCCAGCAGAGTGGAGTGCGCATGCATCCGCATGCGCCTCCCTCCAGACGCCTGGTTCAACTCCTCTCCTACTTGTGGTGCAGTGCTCTGCCTCCAGCCTCTGCCAGGAGGCGAGCAATCACCGACCACCAAGGACTCCTCCCCTGGAGAAGGAGAGCAGTCCATCGGACGCCATCCTTCTCCTCCACGATGGTTCGTGCTTGTTCCTGAACATGGGTTGCCGGCGTAGGCGAGGTAAGGCCCCAGTGCCTCAGCACCACCGGCCTGCCCATGACAGCTTGACTGGAAAATATTTGCAATGGCCGAATGCCTGAGGATAGTCCCATTCACTTAAGCAAGGATGGTACCATTTTATCTGGTTCACCAATGACAGCTTTGATATTTTGTCCAAATTTACGACTGTCACCCCAAGAATTCTCCTGTACAGGGTATATCCCTGTGACAGTCCTGTCTGAGACAAAAAAGCTATGCAAAAAGAATGGTGTTAACCAATCAGAATGCTCCATTTCCAGTCACTGTTTTATAGCATAGACTGATGTCTGCTGTAAATAACTCCTTTTTGTAAAATATTTTTATATACGAAAACCTACAAACAGGCATGCACAACAAGCAGAAAATTAATCTGAGCCATTCAAGAGCCCTTACAGTTCAACATTATCAATCTGTCCAGGAATTAGCACATATGGAGGGCAGTTTGCTATACATGGTCAAGTAGGATCACATTGACATGCATGTATAATACAGAGCCAGAATTCCGCTATAATAGGAGGGACCAATTAACACAGTATACTAGCTCATGTGAACACAGGCTTCAACATTCTGCTATTTGGTGAAAATCCTAAAGCCAATTTAAGAGCCTAGAATTTCTCATGCCCTTAGCTGTCCATCCCTAGGAACCCTGGTACAACTACATCCTTCCCTTCAGCATGTTGGTGGCAAGAACTGCCAGCCCACTGAATGGGACACACTGGCAGTGCTAATGTATTGCAGTACACATATAAATCAAAATTAGTAAAGGATAGTTCTAGTTTGAAAAGCTAATTCAGCAGGGTTAAAGAATCAACCTCCTATTATAAAGTCCATCGTAATAGATGTCCAACCACCTAGGACTTATCAAACCTCACATAAGCCCTGATAAATAACATTGTTTCTAGGTGACAGTTTAATAATGTACATTATGCATGCTATGTACATCAGTCAAACACAGCAAGAGTCCAGACAGGTCAAACAGTCTAGCTGCAAGCCAATAGGGCTGGGAAGGGTGGGAAGGGTAGAAACTGAGCCCACCATGCGGCCGGCACCATTTTAAACAAGGAACCAACAATACTTCAAAACAGAGCAGTAGTGAATCCAGTTAGAACATGTTTATTAACACCATGAGGAGATGTATTCCCTGTCAGGACATATAGCCACACAACACAGCATCGCCGACTCTCACGCCACAGACTCAAACCCCACCCACAGCATTGCCGACTCTCCACAGACTCAAACCCCACCCATAGCATCGTGACCTCACGCATAGACTCAAACCCCACCCATAGCATCGCCAACTCTCACACCACCAGACTCAAACCCCACCCATAGCATCCCAACTCTCATGCCACAGACTCAAACCCCACCCCCAACCCCAGAGTCCAAACCCTTAATCACATTTCTTTTGGGTAGAAAGAGGGAAATTCAAAGCTCAAATATAGTCCTCTGCTTCTTCTGAGGGGTCCTACATACCAAAGTTAATTTTATTTTATTCAGGTTCCTGATTCCTTTGGCTCCCTAGATGAGTACTGTTTTCCAGAGTAGCTGATCGTAAGCAAGCTGGGTAAAGCAATGCGTGACTTGACCCCAAGGGACTGGGTGGCATGAATGGCATCAAAGGATTGACACCTTTACTGGATGGTGTAACTCAGGTTTGGGTATAGAGGAGCTTTTCCTGTCCTCTGTTTCCATGGGCCTATCTGGCGAGCCACCTCCAGTACTCTGTCTCATTTGTGTATGCCCCCAAGTACCACAAAAGTGTTCTCAGAGCAGAGTCAAGTTTTTTCCTGGAGGTAATCGGTAGGCCCTGAAAACACTGGTGACACCTTCAGTCTTAATTTATGTCCCAGCCAGCGGCTGGAAAGGCTCTAGGATCATGCTATTTGGCCCAGTCTGATAAGCCCAAGAGGGTACATGTTGAAGGAATGAAAACAGTTTTCTAAGGCCCCCAGTCTAAACCACAGCCCTTATTCTCCTTCACTAGCACCAAGGTCACTGGCATGGCCCTCAAGCAGCACTAGCAGCCTCCTTCACTTCCAGAAGGGTGGCTGTGGACTGAGATTCACATAGCTGCAACTTACACTGGAGGTTGGTCACTTTCTGGTCGGGGTTATGATCTACTGTTCAAAGGCTTTCACCATGGTCAAAGCTTTATCATTCGTGGAGGTTGTGGTCACCCCAAGGCCAAGGCCCTCTTCCTCCCCACCGCCGGCCACTGCCTTCCTGGATTCCCATGGTGAGCAGGCTAAACTTGGCCGAATTACTCCAGGGCAGAAAGCGATCAGGAGACCAACAGAAAGGTCCAGTTTCATACTGATTAAAATGATTTAAAAGCAAATGCAAGGTTTACAAAGATGGAATTGAAGAGAGACAGGTCCGCTTCCACTGGCGTCAGGCCCCCCGCTGCAAGTAACTTTGTATAATTCTACAAAACCTGCTAACTGTATGGCTTGAAGTGAACTACACAATAAGGCACACCAGTGCATTGTTATGAGTGGGGTGTATTTGTTGGGTGTATTGTGAGGTATGAGGCACAGCTATATCCACCAGCATAACACACGTTCTAGAGTGTATTACTGCGATTATAAAATTAATCCTGTGTAATAAAAAGGCCTTTTCTTTAGGGTTTTCTTTTTTCCATAAAGCTTGTTTTCTCTTTAGGTCCATGCAGGCTGGCTTTCAGCATTGTCCCTGCTCGTCCCTTGTCTCCCGGTATTCACATCCTGATTCTCCTGATTCTCTGGAGGCTAGGTGATGGTGCAGGTTGGAAGAAAGCAGGCAAGACTTCATTAAGCCTGCACATCCCCTTATTCTGTTTTCTCCTTCTGTCCCCAGCATTGGCATCACATAGAAATGCGTGCGTGTGCAGGCACACACATACTATGGAACCACGGCTCCTCCCACTATGCCGCTCAACCTGCACTACCATCAGGCCTCCACCTGGTGGCAGTCAAAGGCCAGGACAGCATGCCTGTTAATCTATAATATAATTAATAAATTGATACAGCATCCCCCAGGAGAGGACAGCAGTTTGTGGGATGCTCAATCCTTCTCCCCAGGGCAACCCCAGCAACTCCGGTCTGCTCCCAAACTCGGATCACCAATGTGGCGGCAGGTAAAGCACCCAGCACCTCAGCCCTCCATGCCACTGGGCAAGTCCCTCTCTGTAAATTTTTCTGTAGACTACTGTAGTTTCAGACTACGATGCTGCAATTAGATAACATCATGACTGTAATTACCTCTAACTGAAATTTTATCTCAGAAAGGTCTGTCAAGGAGGTCCTCATTTTAATCAAATCTTCAAAACAGACAAGTCACCGGACTGTGACAATTTTGTCCCAAAGTTTCTTAGATTGTTGCTCCTAGAATTGCAACACCCCTACCAAAATCATGAATGTGTCTCTTGTGACACAGCGAAGACCTGATATTTGGAAGCTGACACTTGTAATTCCCTTACATAAGAAGGGCAGTTGAGCCTCTTAACAATTACAGACATATATCCATTTTATCTGTTCGCTAAGCTGCTGGAGAGACAGGTTCACAAGCAACTGGTTCAGTACTTGGATCAATATAATCTCCTAAGTAGTGAACAGCATGGTTTTAGAAAAAATCATGGACTTGCATATCCTTGGTTAGGTTCACGGACAAGATCTACCAAGCCATAGAGAAAGACATGCCAATGGGGCCATGTTCATGGACCTGACCAAGGCCTTCAATCTTGCAGATCACAATAACTTCTTCAGAGGTTACATGTCCTTGGCTGGGTTATCCTTCAATCTCATGGTTCAATGGATTGCCCAACAAACTGAAGGCAAAGAGTAAAAGTTGGTGCTGATGTCTCTGAGACCAATGTCATCCAGTGTGGCCTACTGCGGGGTCCATCTTTGGACCCTTACTCCTAATTTTATCAATAGCCTGCAAAGCGTGATGCAGTTCTGTAAGCACCCTATTAAACATAGACAATGCTGTCCTATGTGTACATGACACTGACATTAAAGTTATTAACAGAACCCTCTGCAGTAGGCTCCACTCTCTGCAAAGCTGGTTTGAAAAGAAAAGTTGATTCTTAATATATGCAAAACACAGGTTATGTTGCTCGGCTCATCCCCAAAGGTCAGTAAGTTCACACCTGATCTTCAATCACCACCAGAGATGGTGCCCCTCCCAGAGTCAGTGTCAGCTTTCAAGTATTTAGGAATCTATGCTGACCCGTCTCACTTTGATGTCCAGCTCAAACATATCACCACTCAGATACATCAGAAACTTGCTTCCTGCATACGGTCTGCAAGCATTTAACAACAGAAACTAGAACTGTAATAGTCAAAAGCAATTTACTACCTTTCTTCGACTATGATGAAACAGTCATTGGTGCTGCTCCAAAATCTGCTGTGAACATTAAACACTGTCTATTGTCTTAGGCTAGCCAAATTCGTCACATCCCATGGGGCCTAGAGCCATCAATGCCACAATCTGAATGCATCAAAGTGGCTTTAGCCTGATGATAAGTAAGTCCAGTGGATAGTCTCTAAATTTGTTTTTAGCCTTCTACACACACACACACACACACACACACACACAAAACACACACCAACACACACACACCAACCCACGCACACACACACACACACCAACACACACACCAAACACACACAACCGCATGCACACACACAACACCAACACACACCAACAAACACACACACCAACACACCATTAATAACCGCGTATATACACACACACACACCAACACACACCAACAAACACACACACACACAAAATATCATGTTTGTATGACTCACTGGACTTGGTTACTTTGTCTTGCTCTCATTCCACAACCAATAACTTTCGGTCAGTTCCTCTGTTCCAGATCACTATCTGGGCAAAACTCTTTGGGATTTCGAGCAGCCTCACTGTGGAACAAAATCCCTCATTCAATCGTATTCTCCTACACTAAACACTTTTTCAAACAGTTATAAAAATCATTTGTTGAAATACTTGATGCTTGTGTTTGCTCTGGCTAGTTTTTTTCTATATACAATTTACGCTGCACAAAACCTGACAGGGGCTATGACCCCTCCTCAGAGGGATACATCCTCGGCCATGATCCAGCTCGTCCATACCCTGGGTTCCCCCGCAGTTCCCCTTCTGCAGTGGGGCCAGGGTGGGAGTGGCGTGCTCGCCCAATACGTCAAACCTGGTGTCGGGAGGGGTGGACTCACCGGGCGACTGAGCCATAATGGGTCCTGCCGAGTCCCAGAATTTTACTCCATTTTCTCCTGCACCCACATCTGTGCAATGGGTGGGGAGGCAGTTTCCACCTCTGCGAGGCAACCAATCGCCCTGGGCGTGAGAAAACCCCTAACATGGCTGTGCACTTGCGCCGACCTCCAGCCACCACTAGGTGTCAGCTGACAGCATGCAGTGCAATCCCCGCCGAGGAAGGACAGCAGTCCTCTGGACGCTCTACCCTTCCTCCTCCAGCCAACCCAGGCGACCTGGTCCGTTCCCGATCCTGGGTTGCCAAGCGTGCTGAGGTAAGGCATCCAGCGCCTCAACTCTCAGCGCCACTGGACCAGTGTGCTTTGGCTAACTTTTGTGGTCGTATACTGTCTGTTTTAAAGGCAAAGTCCCTCAACCTATTTTCTATCTACCTGTGTAGTTTGCAGGCACATGTAATGATTCCTCACTTGCATCCCCTAATTTCAACCTAATTTAACTATAAATGAGGTTGATTCACTCTGTTATGCCCTGTTGTGAAAACCTGTTTGTCTCTACTGCAAAATCATGACTCACTCATGCAAGGCATCGTGGGAGTTGATAATATGCACCTGCCCAAGCCAACAGAAGTAATACTGTCATTCAATTCTGTTGCACGCTTTGTGAAGTCCTTATATTCTCTAAAAGCATTTTTCTAACTTGGATACACTTTAAACTACAGAATACCGAGGGCACTTACTAAGTCTTGAAAAGTTTCATGGCCAACATAAGACAAGAACATAGGGGACTGCAGAGGACAGCAACAGCACTGACTGATACAGTGTAACTAAGCCAGGCTTTAGCTCTAAAACATCATAAAATTCTCTGACGCCTTATATGAGTTGGGTCATGACCTCTGCAATGGGGACACGAGGTTTAATACCTTCATTTACGTTTAAATCCTGATGAAATTAGGAGGTGCACTAGAGGTTGATCATTGTTCATGTCTACAAACTACAGGTCTACAGACTAAAAGGCTGAGGAAACCGTCCCTTTAAACCTTTGTACAATTCTACAGACCTACTGTAGACTCTTCCCTGTGACGATATGACTTTTTACTCTCAACTAATGTACTGCTGTTACACTCTGTACCATTTGGTGCCTGGGATGTACCTAAATAAATGGCGCTCTTCGTCGCCAGTGTACTAACCTGGTTAATGACGTTAAATTAAATAAATAAAATAAATAAATAAACTGATCAGCTTTCCAGAATGTTTCTATCCATTTTATAATCTCCTGCTGCTAAGCCATAAAATCATAGAAACCACAGATGCCACTACTACTACTATAATGTATAGAGAATAATAGGTAACCAACTGAAAAATACAAGCGTATATTTTAATCTTAGCATTCTGAGAGCGTGATAACCCACAGGAGCTAAGATTACATTAAACCTTGGAATTCATAGTGTGTGTATTTTATTTTATAAAATATATGGAAACTACATTAAAAATGTTTTTAGTTTCTTATCTTTTGCAGGGTAAATACAGCACAGCTCAGAGTATTTTAAATGTTAATTTGCAGAATGGCAGCAGTGTGTAGGAGTGTTTAAGGAGAGAGCTTTTTTGTAAAAGTAAAACCATGATCCTGCTTACAGGGGAATTCCACAGTGCTGGTGCCAAGAGCACCTTGGAAGAGCAGGGATTTCTGTCTGGTGCCAAACTGCGAAGGCAGTCAGAAGACAGACTGAGGTCTGAAACACGTGGCAAGGAGAAAGCAGGTGTCTAGTGTCTGAGATGCTGCTGCCGAAGGTAAGAGTGAGCGACAGTCTGCATGAGGATTTTATACTTTGACAGGTCAAATTGATAATTCACAGTTTAGAATGTTCTGGCTGTGAATTCTGAGAACTGAACTTTCTAAACTGTGAATGATCAACTCTAAAACTGTACTCTTGGAACAGGCTGATCTGTGTAGCATTAGAGCTATCGCTTCAGTGGCGGCTCTAGCCACAAATGGTTACCAGGGCACAGCTGGGGCACAACAGATGGCAGCCAGGGTACTGATATATTGTTACTATGGGGAAGCTTTGTACCATATGGGGCACCAACTGGGGCACAGCATTTTTTACAGGCACATGCTCTGGCGGGCCCTAGTGTGTAGAGCCGCCACTGTATCGCTTGCAATGCCGCCAATCCAGGTTTGGGAAGGAGTTCGGCTAATCAGAAGACCAGTAGGGGAGGAGGCGGACTAAGTGTCCCAGTGGACGGTTCCGTATAAAAGGCGGAAAACAAAAGCTCCATGTAAAATGGTGCAACCAAAGAGCACCTGTCAAAGCGGCAACAGGCAAAAAGGATGAAAGCAGCAAATGTAGCCACCAAGCTGACCCTAAACTACAGCACCCCACACAATGCCAGTAGTTGTATGCGGGGGCCCACACCCCAAAAATATAGAATGACCCCCTTCTGCCTGCATGGGTGAGGAGGTGTAATGTTGAGGGCAGTAGCAAGAGTGGCCGAGAAGATGCTCCCACATCACACACCCAAAACTTCTGTGCGCCACAATTGCCGACACCCTCTTTGCAGCACCCCTTGTTCCCGCACCCTTTTGTATGGGGTACTCCAGAGGTCACTCTCCTTCGGGAGGAGGAGGGTCACTGCCTCTGCTGCAGAACTGGGTGACCACGGTTGAAAGTGCAGCAGAGGAACAGAGGATGACATCTGATGTGCCTGCAGCTGCCACACAGACATGCACGCTCCCACACGGAGCCACTGGGTGAGGATGTCCTAGGGATAGAACAGAACATGGAAAATGGCCCCAGATTGACAGAGGATGAACCCTGGTAAATCCAGGCTCCATGCCACCTGCTGTCATGCCTGACACAACATAGGCGTTTTTGGGTTCTGTCCTGGTCCCCAACCCCACTTGAGAGGGTATAGCTATGGATACATGGGGTGGCAGCTGCTGTCAAGGGTGGCAGGGTCTAGGTACCTTGGGGATACCAGAAGGACAGTCGAGCTGGAGGAATGAAGGAGGCATAAAGTTCAGGTAAACAAGAAAGAGAACTGCACTCTCTTTGAGTATTAATATCATTGTCCACATATAATATAATACATCGGCTGGCTCAACAGTATGCTCGCATCGGACTTCCGATCTCTCTCGAGGGCTGGTTTCTTGACAACCAACAGGTCCCTCAACACTAAAAAACAAATGCATGCTGTTCTCCAACCCCCATACGTCATCCCTACCCTCCTTACAATACTCTCCCATAATGGTGATGCCTTAGAATCCGTCCAATCTTTTAATTATCAGGGCATCACCTTGGACACCTCACTTTCCTGGACACCCATGTCACCCTCCTAACCAAGGCACTAAACTAGAAGCTGGGCCTGCTTGATTGCCTCCGCCCTTCCTCTCTTTGCCTTCTTGCCATAAGACGGCTACCACCATCCTTCCCCCTTCCAGACTTATGGCGCCCTGCTACTACTCACAACCAACCTAACCATCCTCTCTCGCCTCAAACTGACTTACCATAGGGTGGGAAGGTTTGCCTTAGGGGTCAATGCCCATTACCACTACTGTGTTGTCATCTCTTCCCTGGGCTGGCTATCGAGGAATCAAAACTCAGTATGCTACCTTGAGTCTAGTGTATAAACTGGTCCACCATTACACCTCCCCGCCCTGGTGAACTTATTCAGCTCCGGCACCTCCCACGTACTCTAGGTCTGCCTCCTCCCCTTCTTGTGACGCCCAAACCCTGGTTAGCTGTGGGCAGAGCTTATTTGCCTTCTCGGCAGTGCTTGCTGGAACTCCCTATCGCGCTCTACTTTGTCCTGCTCTTCCTCCCTCAATCCCAGTCCTCCTCATTACTCCACCTCTCTGCCTCGTCACTGTCTTCCTGCTTCCGTTGACTCATGAGTCTGCATTCCAAACAACTTGTACTGGCATTCACACTGTCTGACCTTCTGTGCATATGTATTTTGTAATTTGTAAGTGTAACTGTAATTGATGTAATTGTATTTGTAAATGATGTAACTGTAACAACTGTACCTACCAAATCATTGTCATTGTATTGCACTTCCGGTCGCCCATAAAAGGGACTGTACTGTCTCAGTGGGCTCACCTGGTTACCAAAATTCAAATAAATAAATAAATATAATTCTCCTATACAGAGGACACAGATGGAAGGTGGGGTTAGGCAGTTACCATGCCTGATGGTGTGTGACCATCATTCATCTGTTTGGGCCTAATTAGAAATCTTATTGTCCCCAGCTGCTGGGTCGGGACACAGAAGATACTGCAATGGTACCTATGAACAACATAGAGGATAATGTATGGTTCTATATCTACAACAAGCATGTGTATCCATCGAGATGTTACCATGATTACCATTTAAACCTCGAGAGCTAAACCGAGAGGTTTTGGTCACCATAGGAAACCCTCGAGACGGCTCACACGCTAGTTGTTGATACTGAACCAGCATTGTCTTACACAGTGTATGGTTCTCCTGTGCCACAAGTATGGACTTTTAAAATTGATTTTAAATATCCTCGCCTTACTTTGTCAGTTTTCCCTGTACAATGTTCTCCTTCATTCGAGCTGTCACCGCCATGGCTGCTTTTGAAATGGGAAGTTCACGCATCGTTGCCGTGCAACACCGTGCAAAGTTGTCATGCTGCACTAGCTGTGTAGCTGGTGCGGCATAACCTTCGATGATGTATGGTGCGGCATAACAGCTACAATGATGTAGCTAGTGCAGCATAGCAGCTACGATGATGTAGCTAGTGCGGCATAGCAGCTACGATGATGTAGCTAGTGCGGCATAACAGCTACGATGATGTAGCTAGTGCGGATTAGCAGCTACGATGATGGTAGCTAGTGCGGCATAGCAGCTACGATGATGTAGCTAGTGCAGCATAGCAGCTACGATGATGCTTAGCTAGTGCAGCATAGCAGCTACGATGATGTAGCTAGTGCAGCATAACAGCTACGATGATGTAGCTAGTGCAGCATAGCAGCTACGATGATGTAGCTAGTGCAGCAGCAAGCAGCCACGATGATGTAGCTAGTGCAGCATAGCAGCTACGATGATGTAGCTAGTGCAGCATAGCAGCTACGATGATGTAGCTAGTGCAGCATAACAACGTTGTTGAAGGAATGGATTCCATAACAACGTTCCACGATACACTATAAGGTGGTAATTTCATCAAGTGAAGTTGTAGGCAGAATATGTCATAAGGCCAAAAGCTGAGGAGTTTATACCCTAGCTTCATGAGATGACATCACCACCAAGCTATTCACAGGCACATGTTTTCTTGTTTATATTATTTGGTTTCAAAGTAATAAGAAGGTGTGAGCCTTCTTATTTGTGAATGTGATGCTACAGCCATGAGCAACAACACCTCAACTGTGAAGAATAACAGCTGGTGTGATGTTAGTTACGAGTGTGACATCACAGCCACCTCAGTGGTAAATGACATTTCTCATTTTGCTTGAATCAGTGGCTAATGTGGGGCAGTCACGTGGCATATTAGCATTGTTGGCTGCAGTTTTCTGTGGGGGTAGATGAGCCCTTGTAATACTAATTTCAGTGATCAAAATCTGGCAGAAGGGCCACAGCTGGAAGAAAGGAAACATTGTTTAACCAGGAGTAGTACACTAAGCGAGCTCGTTTCCAGATGCGATCTGGGAGCACAAGGATATTAAATCACTTGCTCAGAATCACGCAGTATGCGCCTAGGTGGCTGTGGGATTCAAACCCAGGTCTCCAGATCTGCAGCTCAGAGCCTTAACCCACTGCGCTGTACTGCCTCCAAGAGCCTCCTTTGCCTGCTTGAGCCAGTCAGTGATGGCAAAACCATCTCCGTCCCTCGTGGGAGTAGTTTTATGAGTACAATCAGGGCTCCAGAAAAGATTTTTTGGGATGAGTACTGTACTCCTCATTTTGAAAGTGAGATGTGTAAAGCCAAATTCGGATGTGTGCAAATGTCTGGACAGAGTGGAGCGAGGAGTACAGTTTTAAAACATTTTTTCCTAGATAAGAACTGCTCAAGTGCTAGCAATGTTCCAGATAATGTTGGAAGTAGCAGTAATTTACTCACTAGTTTTAAACTATAGTGAGTAAAACACACTTAGGATGCATAAGAATGCTGTAAACCTGTGTAAAAAAATCTTTTGACTCACCAGTTCTGTTATGATGCACTATTCTTTGGTGTGGAGTATTTATAAATGTTGGGTGAGTACAGGTACTCATTAAAACATTTGTGAAATATTTCAGAAATAGGCGAGTAAAGCAGGTCGTTACTTCTCTTATCTGGAGCCCTGAGTACAATGTATCCGTGTGTGCAGTAGGTCATTTTTGGCATTTTGGCCCATTTACTTTTCCTTGACCTGTTTTCTCCCATCGTTTTTATACTGCTAATGTTCTTTACTAGCACGTCTACTCAGATACAATATTTACAGGCACTGGAGTAACTTCAGTTTATATTTCCTTTTTCCTCTCATCGTTTAATGAGTTCCGCTATATGCGTATTTATGTACAAAATCTCTATATAAAATAAAACCATTGCAATACTTTTAAAAGTAGAGTTCAAAATAGCCTAAAGGGCTTTCATGGCTGTATCAGAGGCAGTGCCTGGGGTGTGAGGCCATGCCCACTGGTCATTAATATAAAAGTCAAACAGGTATCATGATTGGCAACATGGTACGACTTTAGCTTTCTTTGTCAGTGTAACCTCCTGGAGTCCCACTGGTTCCCAAAGAGGTCTCTGGGTCTCTAACAGTAAACTTCAGGACCCCTTAAACTTCCAGAGTCAGTCTGTGTCCAGGAAGCTAGGGGTGTGGCCAGCTGCCTGAACTGGAAAGTTCCTGGGAGTAGGAGGCTGTTCTAGCTGGAGGGTTGGTGACAGTGCAGCGTGCAGCCTGCCCTGGAAGCTGAACTGGAGATTTCTGACTCTGAAGAAATATCCTAGGTTTCCTAGATCAGCAACCCAGCCATGTCCACTTGGGCATCAGCCTTAACCAGCAAGTTGTGTGTGTTAACAGAGCAAGAAGATAGAGATTCTTACACTAAGGTGCACAGGACTGTAACTGGGCACCAGCTGGTGTCACCCCCACCACCGCTTTAGGCAGCAGTGCAAAAATGGTCTTTAAGAGCTGTGACTATAGTAACTGTTACCTCAGAATGGAAAGGAAGGGGAAAAAGAGAAGCAATTCACAATGCAGGTCTGGGAGTCTGAACAACTGCGAAGTGTGAGTTGGAGTTGATAGTCTAAGAAATTGCCTAAGTATGAGTTGGGATGAGGAAACTCTGTAGTTGCCTCAAGGCCCAAAGGGGATAGAGGCTGACACACGGCCAGTGGCCATCTGCCTCTGGGCAACAGGTCTGTGGAGGATGGAGTAGTTCTCCAGAGTAGCCCCTTAACTGAGGGTTGGATCCCCCAGGTCTGTCATGAGTACAGGTCTCCCCGTTGCCTGGGCCAGGATGCTCCATGTGAATAAGGGTAACCCATGCTAACTATGCCCTTTCTCAAACAAACAGAACTGTTATCCAAGTGGAATATAATTCTGAGTCCTAGCCTAAGCACCTCAGCTGCAGCTGTGTGAGAATGTAGTGTATTCAAGTACAGTGCCTTTGTAACTTGTGGGCTGTTTGCAGATTCCAAAAATGGAATGAACTGTACCTTGACCCTGAGTGGGAGGAAATCCACTAAGAATGAAAATGGGACTCTGTTGTACACGAAATGAAGTACTGAACCGGCTCCCTGCTTGCAGGGCTAAACCAATTAAATGTTTAACTAAATGCATTTAGGTTTCGACTCTAATCCACCACTGCGGACCTTCACTTTGTGATGCTGTAGTTTTGCAGTAACCTTTGGCTTTTAGCCCTGTTCCTGCAACCCTAGTCATCAACGGCCTGGGAGGTTACCTAAATGTCCCAGAGGTCAAGCAACTGGTTCTGGTTTTTATGTAGGCTTTCCTCCTGTAAATTAGATGCACCTCAACCCCTAGTTCGGGAAGGGGCCACATCCACCAGTCTGATGTCACCCTCTGTAATCGGAAAGCTCCTCTAAAAGCCCCTAAAATGACTTTCCTGTGTAGGTATCATACAATCTGCATCATTTGTTTTCCATATTTTTTATTTTCATAATATGCATTCTGTTAAAACATACCAAAAGGGAAAGTGTCCTGCAGTAATGTATTAGTATACAGTGAAGAAAACTGTTAGGGGCCACAGCTAAAGACCATTTATTTGAATAATAAATTGACAGGTATGGTCGGTGAAAGGAAGGATGTACTGTATTCTACTAGAAAATACTAGTGAAGTCAGCACGCTCCACTTCCTTTTGTTCTGTGGTGTCTCCTGAGACCAGTGCAATCAGCTAATTAGAGTGAGCACTGACTGAAGCTCTTCTATGTAGTTCATTTGGCCTGTCTCAGTGCAACCACGCACAGGAGGACACTGCTAATAGGAGGAAAGTGTAAGTAATTACTAATCTGTGCCAGAGAGAGCTCTCAGCACACAAAGGATAAATATGCATGTCCCTACAGCAGCAGAGAGAAAGACAAAGAAAAGTGCAGAGGGGCTATATTGCAGTTGATGGGGGAAGGAGAGACTGGCAAAATTTAGTAACAAGTCATTCAGCTGCTCCGGTGCTGTCAGTCTATCCACTGCTTAACAGTCTCTCGCTACTATCCTACTGTAAACAACAGGACACAGTGGCAGTTACAGAAACCTAGTCCTCGGAGGTAAGGTGGAGGTGTGTGCATGTGTGTGAGGATGAGGCGGGTCACTGATGCCCAGCTGACAATCTATCTCCAAGCATAACAGTTATTTCAAGGGTGCCATGAGCCCAGGTAACTGACATTTCTATTAGTTTGTATCGGCCCCATTTACGATAAAATAATCAAAGTACTATGAGAAATACTACATTTTTGCCAAGCCATCCTATCTGATTATTCAATTAAAATGATAAAGAGTGCCAGCTGCAAACCCAGAAACTGGGTTTGAATCTCACAGCCATCACTAACGTCCTGTGTGACCATGAGCAAGTCATAACTTCCCTGTGTTCCCAGGATGCACCTGGAAACAAGCATTGGCCTAGTGCATCTTCTTTGCCAAAATTGTAAACAAACAAACAAAATAATTAAGTGATAGCATGCGATATACTGACATGGCTCACTGCAGTTTCACAGAACTGGGTGTTACTTCCTCCCCTGCAAAAATGGGTAACCTGTAATATGAGCGACTAAAGCGGAGTGACTCAATATGGCGACTGTGGAGACAGCGAGTGTTACTAAAGAGCGCTGGAAATTACAGCGAATGTGAAAAATGGCTATGTACTGAATAGCCAGGCAGAGGTATAACATTAAGGATAGAGGGTGTGTTGGGAGGCTGCTTCCAGCTGGCCATGTGGTGTAATTAGGCTAGGTAGCTTCTGATGCTGGTAGACCAGGGGTTGGTGACTGGAGTGGTGCTTCAGCTTTTTGTAGTTTTGGTTGTTAATTTTTTTATTGTTTCTGGAGGTGTTCCGTTCCTGCTGAGTTTGTTTTCCCCAATTTCCTTCCCTTGTGCAGGTAGTCCCTGTGGTGTAGCCCCCGTGTGATTTCCTATTTCCCCTGTGTCACCCCGGAGTTGATTATATTAGTTAGGGGTGTGGAGCCTCACAGAAATGATGATTTAAGTTGTTTTTGTAAAAATTAAGTTTTTGTCGTTTAAATTGTAGGTTGCTGTGGTGTCCGTGGTTTTGTTGCCAATATGTAGTCGCTGTTTAGTTCGCTGCTGTTTTTGGAGGGTCTGTTATCACATGGTATCCAAAAATGGACCTACTGTAAGGAACAGGGTATAACGTCTTCAGAATGCAGACATGGATTTGGGATGGTTTACTCCAATATATACCATGGAAGTGCAAATATATTTTGCAAATAAAAGTGTTACTCTGAATTAAGGACACAGCTACTAGTAAAATAGCATTAGCAATGCATGTTATTTACCAGTAGCTGTGTTCTTTACTTGCTGTGTCACACAGTGAAGTGTTTTTCAATCCATGGCTGACACAGGCTATCACGAGGTAGCTCACAGTATGATTATTTGGTGTGCAATGTTGGGGTTATTATTCCTTGTACTCATTTCTGGAGCGAGCATGGGAACAATAATACCAACATTCTACACCAAAGAACATTCCTATCGGAGCTATCTCATGGGATATTCATGATTTATACAACAGATGTGAAGATAAAGCCACCAAGCTGAACGTGTTATTTATGGCAACACAAGCAAAATAAATTGTTGGCCACTGAGTATGCTCAGAAATTTATTTCACCTATTTTGGCCACACTGAGCATGCTCAGAAATTTATTTCACTCATGTTGGCCACACTGAGCATGCTCAGAAATTTATTTCACTCATGTTGGCCACACTGAGCATGCTCAGAAATTTATTTCACTCATTTTGGCCACACTGAGCATGCTCAGAAATTTATTTCACTCATGTTGGCCACACAGGCATGCTCAGTTTATAATTCTCACATCCGAGATGCCATTTATTTTCTGACTGGACTAGTGGACCTTGTTGTAGGGCATGATATATTCTGTGCTTTTGTTCTTTTATAACTTTTTACCATTTCTATCCACAAAAGCCACCCTATACGCTTTTAGGCTCAGTTTCAAAGGTCAGACCGATGCATAGCGTGCTTACACCAGAAAAAATGTCGCAAGGAGCGAGCTGCACCAAAACTTGTGTCAATTCGATTTTCTAATGATGTTTGCATCAAAAGCAGAAATGCCTGCACCAAAGCGGTTGTGTCAGACTAGCGTCAAAAGCTAGGTGGGCAGGGGCTTGTATCAAAAATGACCCACCATCTGCTTTTTTTGATTTTCAATGGTGGAAGCTGTTGACACTGTGCTATAGATAGCATGCACCTGTAACTGACACTGGCGCATATTAAGGAGAGGTAAGTCCTACAGAGGTTTGGTTTTAGAGCCCATATTCCTATGTGGGACTAGTTTAGAGCATTTGAGGCTTAACATGCCATTGTCTTGGCATTTCATCTGCCATATTGTTTGAGTCAGCGTGAGTAATTGTCGCCACATATATCGTCCAACTGAGCTTGAGTAATTTTGCCCCCTGCATCGTCTTTTTGATGCAGCGTGAGTCATTCTTGCCCATGCATTTTTTTGACTCAGCTTACATCATTCTTTCCTTCTACATCATATTTCTGACATGCGAACGTGTCATTTGGGGACTTTGCCACAGAAAATGCTTTCTTGCAAAATACGACTGGTGGTATTTTGCAGACCTGGATTTGACGCAAGGTGGTTGTTCGACACCCTGCATCAGTCTAAGGGCCATTTGAAAATCCAGCCCTTATGTATAAACTGAATATGACATGCCCTGACGTAAGATATAATTCTTACCTTCTTTTCATGGTACTGGTCTATTGCTGTTTCACCATGTCTCCACCACACGTGAGGTATCAACAGGCCAATATCCTCTCCATGAAGATAAGAATCATATCTTAAGTCAGGTCATGTCATATCCCTATGTCTGGTACTGTGGTTCTGGATGTCTTTAAAATGGCTTCTTGCTGCTCAAAGAACTGCCAGGGAAATAAACAGATGAATGAATGAATACACACATAGATTAATGTGCCTGCAGTAAGTGCATGTTTTCTTATGCATGCACAGATACAAGACACCTACATACTCTGCCTGCTGCCTTCTGTATATCTACACACACACACACATATATATATATATATATATATATATATATTTTTTATTATTCTTTGGCAACTAGGCAAGGCCCACTAGGCACAACTGCCTGTTTTCAGGGGTGCCCAAGGAGCACTGTGGTGATTAAGTAACTTCGCTCAGAATCACACAATATGCAAGAGGAGGTTGTGGGAATTACAGCTAGGTCTGCTAGATGTACCAAGTTCATTCACAGCAGGTTACTCTAATTTCTGTACCCACTGCCAGCCCCACACTCATATATAGACTGACCAGACACACACTCATACCTACTACACATGCACAGACAACCACTTGCCTGAAACACTCTGATCCTCTTTTACTAGTGTGACGAGGTTTGCTTGGTATCATGTCTTTAGGAAGCGGACACGGATTTGTCAGTAAATGGTCACTTGTTCCCTTAGGCAAAACTGAGTTGCAGAAGAGTGTTAAATAATTAATAAGATTTACAAACTGTACACGACTCTTCCATAAAGTATGAGGACATGTGTAAAAGATTTCCACCTCCCCAAGTCTCAGCTGAGCTAACTGCTAGCCTCAAAGCTGGAGATGCTGCTTGGAACCTTTATAAAGCCTCCCTCTGACCCTACAGAGCACCAATTAAGCTACAAGCAGCTCAGTAACACCTGCACCAAGGCCATTAGACTGGCTAAGGCAGACTGCTCTGCTTTTAACCTAAAGAGCAACTGCCCGGCCATATTCTAGAATGTAAAGTATTCTTTAGGCTTGTTCACACGGCGACTGTGAGTTGTTGTCAGTGGCTTACAGCAGCCAGACTGGAACTCCTGCCCACGTTGAACACTACTGTTTGGGCACTTTTCCATTGCATGGTGTTGCACCCATGTTCCCCTTTCCCTGGGCTTGTGGAGAGGTGTAGGTGGTTTCCTGTGCCGTCTGAACAACCAAACCACCTGCACCACTCAAAATTCCCTATTAAACCAACAGTGACTGGAACAGCAGTCAAATCGCCAGAAAGGAAAAGGGCAGCAGCAAAACCATTGCTGTGTGAATACGGCACTCTAATGTTTTATTACCTTTTTTTTGGAATAAATAAAAATGAGCCGCTGGGGCCAGGTGCAGTGTAAACGAGCCTTTTATTTGACCGGCCATCTCAGTCAGCTACTCCTGTCCTCAAACAAGGCAGGTCAGCAGTCTCTGACCCCTTAGAGGTGGGTGCTGTTTGAATGAGTTTCTCTCTGCCTGTGCTCTTTCAGTACTCCGTACCTCACATCTCAACCCCAGTTCACCTGCTGTTCCAGAAACCTCTCCCTGTCATCACACCTTCTTCCCTCTTCTTCTTGTCACCCACATCTCCTGAAACTCTCTCTGCTGTGCTGTAAACACCCTCGCCTGGATTAACAGCCCTGATGGCCTTGCTCTAAAGCTACTCTTAACTCTCTCCATCTGCTGTTGCTAACCTTATCTCCACCCTCCTAAATCTCTCCTTTCACATTGGTAAGGTCCCTGGTGTCTGGAAGAGTGCCAAAGATTTCTTCCTACACAAGGTGGACAGCCATCCTCTCCTGGAACAATCATTTTATCCCTCATCCCTGCCCTTGCTAAGCTTCCAAGAAAAACAAGTGCTCTGTCAACTGTCCTCTCTTGTGCTGCCTTTCCTTGGCTTGTTTTAGTCAGAATTCCACAAAACCCACTTCACTGTCTCCTCCCTCCTCAGGTTCTTTGATGGATGGTTGAGGACCTGCTTCCCTCTGCAATCTTTACTGATCTTGCCGAGGAATTTCACGGTATCCCGTGATAAAAGCGCTTCGCTAGTAGTGCACACAAAAGGGTGACTCAATAGCGGCAGCCTTATCCTATGACTATGGGATGAGGTGACTGCAGGTATAGCGACATTCTTTTGCTATATGTACAGGCGTGCAGGGGAAGGAGCACAGTGGAAGGGAGGGAGGGTTTGTGTGGTGTCGTGGAGATGGGCTGCTGAGCTGTCCCATGGCATGGTGGGTGGTCGCAGGCTACAGCTGCCAGGGTGCAGGTCAAGCGCGCATACATGCTGTTGCGCCCGCCCCTAAATTTTATTTTTTCTATTTGCATCCCCCTCCCGACATGCCCCGAAGTTGAGAATCCTTTAGTGGGGAGGGAGGGTGCGAGGCACAACTCCCACATAAACACAGAAAATGCAAGTCCCCAATACCCTTTTATCATGCACTGGGGTGTACATCGATAAAATTGATTTTCACCGATGTACATTCACTGAACTCAATTATCACATAAATCCACTTTTTACATAGTTGCTCACCCATACTACTTTGACACACTTCTAAGGGGCAGGCCTCTCTGGCTTCTTAGTGAAGTGGTTCCGCTCCTGTGTCACCAGTCGCAGTCAGTCCCTATAGGCAGTTCCCTTTCCTAACCTTTTTCAATCAAGTCAAGTGTTTTTAAGGCTCTGTACTGGGCCCCATCCTGTTCTCGATTTTCCTCAGTGACCATAACAAAATCCTCACATATTCACATGTACGTAGACAACTCGGTGCTTTTTCATCCCACGGCCCCCAAGTCAGAAGTGCAGCTCCAACATGACTTTGATAATGTCCGATGTTTATTCTGAGCAGATCAGCTTATTCTGAATGAGGAAAACTAGTTTCTGTGCCCTTTGGTACTAGACAAGGGTTGACTAAGCTCCATTCTATCACAGTCTTTAGGATTCTGGACCGGTCCTTCTGGAGGAAGTCCCTCCTTTAAATACCCTGGTGTCTGGTTGGACCTTGTCATGCTCACTGCATGCCATGCATACTAAATTCCTCCTCCAACTTGGAGCGTGGTATGGGTCAGCCTGTCGAGCGCAGCAGTGGCGCTACAGCTCAGAACATGGGCAACCCGAGTTTGTGAATGAGCTCCGAGTTGCTGGGAGACAGCCGGGGAAGGAGGACTGGGTGCCACCAGGATGGCTCTCCTCCTTTGGGGTGGTGAGCAGCTGTGCCTGACATGGCGGTCACTGTCTAGCAGAGGCTAGGTGGTATCACAGCCAGGACCGGCACAGCAAGACAAGGATGCCACAAGATGCTGGCACATCATACACTTCAGCGTCTGCTTCGCTACCGCCAACTTCCTTCAAGAGAAAATGGAGGAGAAAGCCCGGTTTGCTAGAGGAGACAACAGCACCCTCCCTCACAGGCTCTAACACTACTGACCTTGTAGGACTACAGGAGGATCTGGCTGAACTAGAGCACTGGTCGGACACAGGGCAGCTGGGTTTCAATGTGAAGAAGTGCAAAGTCTGCACTTGGGAGCCAGAAACCAAACATTTTGCTACAGGCTACGGAGGAGGAGAAGGAGAAGGATCATGGGGTGCTAATCACAGGGCAATTGAACCATTCAGCACAGTGCAGGAAGACAGCAGCTAAAGCTAATAAGGTGTTGGGGTGTATTGCCAAGGAGTCACCTCCAGGAGGAGGCAGGTCATCTTGCCACTGAACAGTTCGCTGGTCAGACCGAACCTCAAGTACTGCATACAGTTCTGTGTGTCCCTACCTAAAGAAAAACATCACACTGCTGGGGGAGGTCCAACACAGAGCAACCAGGATTATCACAGGAATGGAGGGCAAACCTATGGGGGAGACTGAGGGAGCTCAACATGTACTCCCTGAAGGATAGGAGGGATACAGGGGATATGATTGAAATCTTCAAATATATGAAGGGCATAAATAGGTTAGCAGAGAGGGTATTTTAGATTAAAGGAAGGGAGAGACACTACAGGGCACAGCCTGAAGTTGGAGGGGAAGGTTCAGGGAGATGAAAGACACTACTTCATGGAAAGGGTGGTGGCTGGGTGGAATGCTCTACCGAGGAGGTGGTACCCTTAAAGTTGGTGGACAGTTTTAAGAGGGGTTGGGATAGGGTCAGGAAGAGGATCAATAATGTGTGTGTGTGTGGGGGGCAGCTGCAGAGTAAATGACTGATAAGCTGCACACTCGAGCAGACTCAGTAGATGTTAAGGCCTGCATCTGCTGGCATTTTTAGATATGTTCAGATTCCCCCCAACCACTCCAGTGTTCCTGAGTGGCTGAGTCAGTCCATGGGATGGTAAGTGATGGGGGTGCTGTCCAGAGGGACAGATGGGTGACCCCAAAGAATGAATACCTAGATTAAACAAAAAAAAGATCACCAGCAACTTGGAGCACTATATCAAAACAACGCTGCTGCCAGAAGAGTGTGCTTAAATGATTCTCCTGACATTTGACTATAGAAATGTGGTTTACAGTCCACCCTGGCCTGACTAGAGCCTCTGTTTCATTCTGTTATTTCACATTAAATTGGGCACTTATCACTGCTCCTTGTACTCTAACTTGTCTTTTCCCTCATTTGAGGGTGGGCAGCTCTTCCACTGTATCTCCTTACCTAAGTTCTGTTTCGCTTCCTATCCTACCTTCTTCCTCTCTCCCATTTTAAGACTTCAGCTGGTCAGACTGCCTTTTCCTACAGATTCCCTCACCTTTGTAACAACCTCCCCCCTCACAGCTTCATCCGTTCTTTCTCCTGAATGCCCAGCTCTGAGACCTTGCTGTACTACCCATTCCTGCTCCTGCACATAGTCTCTACCTCCCTTCCACTATCACCTACAGCTATCACCTTCCCGTCTCTTGCTTCTGTACTTTTGCTAATACCACCCCCACTAATGTTTTACATTCCCGTGGACTGTTAGTCTGTACCTGGTGTCAGTATAGCAATCGACCTGTAAGTGTAAACTGGAGCTATTAATAGCTCCAGCTATAAGGAGGTAAGTACATGCTCCTGCTGCTACTGCTTGGCTCTGACATTAGGCTTGGGACAGCTCTGGGAGGTTGTGGGATGCACCGCTAGAGGCACTCGATACAAAATGCTGATGGGAAGGACAGCAGGATGAAGCAGATAAAATACAGAACTCCTTCGCAGCCTGTAGTGTAAAACTTTGCTCTTACTGCAGAAATACTTATCGGGGCTGACTCACACTGAGGTGCAGGGCACTTATAAATGAACATTTTCCTTTAAGCTAAAATAAAACATAGCCTTCAAAGTTTGTTTTCTATAATGGCTAGACATCTTACTTAGTAAGGGTTTAAATGGATTTGCTGGTCAGCTTTCCCTCTACCTGTCACACTGATCTGAAATGGGAATGCCCTGGGTTGATAACCTCATTTCTTGTTTGAGGAGTCCGTGTTTTAAAAAGGACTTTCATCTTATGTTAGCGTTAATATCACAAATATTACAATTCTGGTTATCAAACAAACAGATAGTAGCAAAACACTACGTAAAAGGGCGGCAACTGTGGGATCTGGTTAGTTATATTTAGTAAACATTTCGGCAGCTTCTGTAAAACAGTGTTAAGTGATAAATTCCTCACTTAACCTAGCTGGAGACAGTTCCTCTACCAGAACTGTGGCAAGAGACCAGCAGAGCCTAGCGAAGAAAAACAGAAAATGTTCCCCACTTATACTGAATATTCAGAAAATTAAGAAAATGAAACCTATAGGAATTATGTTTATGTGTCACATGTATACTCACACAATCATGCAGTCATAGCCCCAACACACACACACACATACACACACACACACACACACACACCCCATCATATGCATATACTGTAGCACTTTTCTCTAAGATAAAAACATCATCAAAGGCAGAGACCCTAGCTAGCTAAATACATTTTATCTTGCTAGTAGAGTACATCATTCTGTTTATCTTGCTAGTAGGTACGTCACTAGCAAGTTGAGCTCACTACTCTGCCTTGTGCTGCTCTAAACCAGGAGTCACAATGTACTCAGTGACTTGCATGCCAGTCTTTTCTCTAAGTGCTAACTGTGAAATGTAAATAAGAGGCCTATGCTCAACACGGTAGGATTTACATGCCAGGTGCGTATCCCACCCACGGAGCTCTGCACCTGTGGACAGGTGCGCACCACTGGTATTCCCCAACGCCGCTACCTGTCTGCAGAGCACGCCCAGCCGCAGCAATCTGTGAGGCGACTGGGGCAGAGTCACGGATCCAGGCGGGCATCCAATCGGATGCCTGTCCCAGGACCAACAGTAGACTTCAGTGTGGAGGCACGTTAGCTGCACTCCCCCATGGATGTCCGCATGGTCGGGGTGGCCAATGGAGGTGAGAGGTGAGTTGAGCCGCTGGCCATGCCTTGCCCTCAACCAGATGGGGTGGTACTGGGGTCGGGGCATTGCACGGGGGTGTGTTGGAGGTGAGGGATCACGCTGCCCACTACACCGGCGAGGCAAGGGACATGAGGCAGCAGCTGGGGTGTTGCCGGGGTTCACAGTCCAGGGCCATGCCCCGCGTGTGTGTGTGTGTGGGGGTGGCATGCATGGGGAGGTGTGACGCATGGCTGGGTGCAGATGTGGTGGCTCCGTGGCTGATCACTGCTCCTGTGTTGTGTCCCCTTGTTGAGGAGAGGCGTGGGCAATAGTGGGCTTATGGCGGGGTTTGGCTGGTGTACGGCTGCATCCCTACACACACTCCGTGTGCAGTTCTACATGACTATGTGCATGCCGTGTAGTGCTGGCACGCCCCCGCCTGCCCCCTGCGGATCTGATCTACGCGGGGTGGGGATCGTGTGTCATAGGGCTGCAATTCTATTTTGTTAATGCCATGCAGGCAGCGAATGGGTGCGGAGTGTCTCGCGCCTCACATATGAGGCGCAAGGCTCTGCTCCTTTAAGCACAGGACCCTAATATTGTATAAACCACATATGTGATGTGCATCCATGAGATATGGTATTTATTTATTTATTTATTGAAATGTTTCACCAGGAATGGCACACTGAACAACAAGTTGCTCATCTCACGGTGCATCCTCGGGGAGAGGATCATTTGGGAGAACCAACATAATGAAGTACATACACAGAGAAGCATAACAGTTGAACAGATTAATGGTGTAAACATACAACAAGCTACTACAATATATACATCGGCACGATTAAGACTGAAGGACATTTATTACATTGAAATTTGATATAGAGTGCAAAGTATACATGACTGTACATAGAAGTGCTGTTTAGAAAACAATTATGCATACAGTTAAGAAACCAGTTATGCATGATAATGAAAGAGAGTGCATTCTGTATATGAACAGATAGCCGAGCAACCAATGGAGACCAGTGAGCCAGCTTGGCAGGAGAAAAAGGACTAGCCACAGGTACAGTTTCAGCTAGAAAGTTTGTAAGGCTATCAAAATGGAGTGTGAGGAGGAGGAGTGACGAATCTGAGGAGGGAGGGCATTCCATAACTTAGGGAGATGATGCGAGAGGCATCTGTCCAACGTGGTAGATCGGACGTGGAACTGCTAGCAGCCGAAGTCATATGAACTAAGGGACTGGGACGGTGGGGGAGAATAGTAAGGGAGGAGGTGAGATATGGGGGCGGGTCAAGCCAAATTAGACGCGAATTTGGCGAGTGTAGGAGGCGGTGATTTTCTAGGGAGGAGAAAGCCAGGGTATTTATTTTCATTCGTGGTCACTGACCTCTTATTTATTTATTTAAAGTTTATAACGGAAAGGCACACTGAGCCAGGGCTCATTTCCAGGTGCCAAAGGAAGTGGGGTACAGGAGAATAAAACAAGGAGTATAAACAAATACACAGGCAAGTGTTGACAAGAGAGGCCACACTACTTCAGATATTGTAACAAAACTATACAAAATTTACAATGTATACAATAAGGATGAAGTGTAGCTAAATATACAAACTTTACAATGTATACAACTGTAAATGAACAGCTCAGAACTATCGACAGAACTATAGGAATAACTACAGTTGATTTGTAGTGGGAGGAATGTTGAAGGTGCATATGGATACAGAGTTAGGGCAGGAAGGGGTTGGCTGATTGGGGCAATGCAGGAGGAACATTGCTGGAAGAAGAGCCATCTTAAGGTGAGGGAGGCGGAGCAGGGGAGGGTTAAGAAGAGCAAGAAATGGTGGAGGGGCAGGGGAGGGATGGCAGGTGCAGGGTGGGGAGGGATGAGATTTATTAGACGCTTGAGGGCTGGGAAAGAGGAAGGATCATGAAGGATTGGAGGTAGCCGGTTCCAGAAGGGGGGAGACAGGATGAGAAAGCAGAGAGGCCGAGGAGGACCGGTTATGAGGGCTGGAGAAGGTGCGAGGGTGGTTGGAGTGCAGGGAGTAGGATGGTACAGGGAAGTGGTGAGGGTGGAGGAGAGGTATGGAGGAAGGAGGATGAACCAGTACTTGGCAATGAAGATTAAAGAGTGGAAGAGTGTTCTGAGTGAGAGGGGAAAGGTTTAAGGAGGCGAGAGCAGAAGCGAGTCAAGTGGGAGTTAGTAGCGAAGCGGCAGAAGGAGTGGAGCAGAGTATCCAAATGGGAGAGGGTGGTGGCGGGGCGAAGTATCGATAATACTGTCATAGTCAGACAGAGGGAAGCGGTCTTTAGCAGGACATTGCAGAGGTGAGGGATGGAATCTTTGTTCGATAGAGCACTCTGAATTTGAATGACTCTCCATGCTATAGAGTCGATATGGACAGAGTAGTCGAGGTGTTGATGAAGCCAAAGGCCCAGGTATTTATAGGAGGATACAGAGTCATGGGTGGAACTGTCCAAGGTGGAGAAAGAGTGGCAGAGGGCAGCTTTGCCAGCTGATGGGGGTCCCAAAACCATGGAGACTGTTTTCTTGGTGTTGACTTTTAGACTCTTGTCTTTTATTTATTTATTTATTGAAATGTTTTACCAGGAAGGCATGTTGAACAACAAGTTGCTCATCTCATGAGTGCGACCTGGGGGTTGGGTACAATAAGGATTTGACAACAGAAAGTTGCAATTTATGAAGGTAGGAACAAAAAATAAAAAATGAAGCATCAGGACAGTATAATACACAATATGCCAGTACAGACAACTATAACTCGAGGAAATTGATACTGCCAGTGTGAAATATGATATCAGTTGACATGACACATAATGACGCAACAATACAATCGTAATGCTATAATGTTCTGAGTGCTAAGCTCAAGGCAGAAACAAGTGCTGAGAGCAAACAGCTCAGAGGTGCTGGAAAGGGAGGCAGATGGAGCTTAGGTGGGCTGAGGAGGAGAGGAGAGAGAGGCGGCGAGGGTTGACTGCTGAGTATTTTGTTCCCTCCAGGATGTTGAGAACTCTGCAAGGGGGAATGAGAGCTGGCAGCAAGGCAGGACAACGAGAATAGGGGAGAAAGAGGCAAGCCACCAAGACCTGTTTCTCCTTCAGGATGCAGGGGGTCTGGGCGCAGTGAGCAGAACAGGGATAAGAGGCAGTTAGGAAGGATTAAAGCAGGTGCAGCTGGAGAAAGGAAGTTGTAGAGAAGTGGCAAGGGAGAAGGTGGAGGAACAGTGATGTATTTGTGGGAGGGCGTTCCCAGATTTTAGGGAAGTAGTGGAGAAACCAGTCTGGCCGATGAGGGTAGATCGGTGAGGACCAAAAGGGTGCATGCGTCAGTGGATCTCATGGAGTGGGAGGGAGGGGAGGGTATAAATGGAAGATGGGAGGTAAGAGGGAGTTCTCAAGCCAGAATTTGGAGATCAGTTTGGCACAGTGTGAGAGCCGGCAGTTGGACAGAGAAGGAAAGGCTAGAGCATGATAGAGGTCATGATGATGAGTACGAGAGGGGGTCAAGGGCAAAGCGACAGAAGGAGTTAAAAAGAGTGTCCAATTTGGTCAGGGAAGATTTGGGAGCAGCACCATAGACTACGCCACAGTAGTTGAAAATAGGCTCTCTGATGCTGGTTTGACAACATTTTCATTGACGCGCATCACAGCAATGACAACATAAACCCGATTGGTTCCCCGGTCCATTTTTCTATCGGTGGGTTTTGCCCTGAACCCCACTTGTGGGGGGCTCAGTCCGCACACCACCTGTTCTATTATAATCAACTCTGAGTCAGAGTTGATTTGGGGAAGAGGTTGCAGGACCCAGAGACAGTGTGCCCCTGTCTGTGGCAGACCAATACAGTGACCTGTCGATGAACTGTCAATTTCATTGGCAGCGATATAGATCGCTGTATTGGTGTCACTGTCTTGTAGGTGTACCTCGAAATGGGGAGTATCATCTTCTGGACAAGTTCACATCTTGCAGTCAGCGGTATGCAGCTACCATTCCTGCACAGGGCCAAGCTTGTCTTGAAACCAGCAGAGACACAGTTGAAGTCAGATTGGTGGGTAGGGAGACAGCAGACCACTCATGAAGATAAATTCCATCTCTTAAAGATGACATCACATATCCCCTATACATGTCCATCGCATGAGATTAGGGCCTGGATTATCAGTCACCTACTGAGACTTCACGCCTTGACCTGCCTTGGGGATGTAGGATGAAATTGTGAAATAGTTTAACATTATTGACTGCAGTGGTTGTGGAGTGCTGGAAGGTCATAAAAATGTAAATGTAATCTATGAGTACTGCATAAATGCCCTGCTTTGGAACTCTATATAGTGTGGACATTGTGCTTGCTGACTTTGCATTCGGCCACTGCCACCCCAACTCTTCTCCAGACCACATAACATATGCCCACTGTCAAGGTCTCCTGGCATTAGGAACCTGAACTGCCTCCTCCCCAAGATGGGAGAATCCCATATAACCTGACTGCTGGGAGGTCAGTATTACGCAACAGGGCCTGAACAGGGAGACAGCTGTGATTGATTGCTAAGATGGCAAGTTGGTACTTGAAGACTTTGGGACCTAGGCAAATGTGGTGGAAAGATCAACAAAGCATTGGAACCCAGGATGTTTTACGCCTACACAGTGCATGACTGTCTATGTGCAAGAATGTGACTGTCTTGAGGGCAAGAATTAGCATGGCATCGTGGGACTGGTCATTTGACATCAGTGACATCACCCTGGGCTCTGCAGTAGGCTGTGGGGTAGCCTAGAGACACTTGTAAATATGGGCAGCATGTGTTTTCCTCAGATCGAAAGGAGCCCCCAAGACATCGAGGAGCCCCCAATCAACAGCAGTGCCCCAAAAAATCTTTCTGTACTACCAAATGTCTGACAATCCCAACTGACCTGCCAGTTCAGCTAGACCTTGCTACAGCTGCAGCCATACGTCCTTTCAGACATTTCCAGATATTCTGCAGTATATCTAAAGAGACTCTCTCTGGCAGCCCACAGTGGTACTGAAGGCAGGCAAAAGTCTCTAGAGATAAAGAAATTTCAGGAAACATCTGGCCGTGTCTTAGGCTGCAAATCTGCTCCTCCAGAAGCGTTTAGGATTTTCTACCATCCTGCTGGACTGAAGGCTAGTGAGTGGGACCTTGCTCCCAGGTGGGAGAAGTATTTCACCTCTTGAATTAACTAGACGAGGCTCCAAACAAAGAAGGGAGACTTCAAACAAGAAGGGCTGTCAACATCCAGTCTCATGGAAGAGAACAGTTTTCACTGCTCACTCGGCACCGTTGGACTTCTGATGATTACGCCGAGACATTTATGCTACCCTTGCATGAGGAAATTTCACATCAGGACTTGAGGCCTTGTCTCCACGATGATTATTTTTCTAACTCATCAGATGGACAGTTAGGGTTTCCATTTCCCAGTGTTTATTAAAATATAAAATACAGTTTAAGAGTATGGTATATTGATGCTTTTCTTTCAGGTACAGCTGAAGAGGAGCAGAAGATTCAAGAGAATGTGTTGATAATAAAATAATATGTCACCTGCAGGTGCAGAAAGGCATTTGGAGCATGGCCTTAAGGCTGCTAAAAGATTGACCTGCGTGTTGAATATGGGTGAGGAGTTGCAGTATTAGGTCAAGAGAAATAGCCCAGGCCCAATATGCTTTGGGTGAGGAACTCCTGACTTGAAGTCCCTAACAATGGATGGACGATCTCACTGCAGGGTTGCCAATATCCCTATACGGTTCTTTTGTGGGGATTCCCCACTGAATCATTCCTAAGCAGGCTGTCGCAAAGTAGCTATCACTGCACCTTTGGGTGTCTACTTGTGCAGGCTACAAATAGGAAGACGATGTGCACCTTTCTCCAGAGATATCCTAAGGGGTAAGCCACTGTCCAAAACCCTTGCTGTAGACAGCAAGTCTTTTAATAAGGGAGTTTGTAACCCTAGGATCCCCAAGCCAGGGCCTATAGTTTACAGAAATGTTCTCTGGGACTTACAACACCAGTCACCCTGTGGGGAGTGACTGACTGATAGGTGGAAGGGGTTTAAAGGTGGAGGGATTAAAAGGTGAATCGTGTTTAGGTGTGAGAGAGGAAGAATAAAAGGAGAGGACAGAAAAGGAGAGAGTAGATAGGCTCTGCAGAGACCGATCCTTGGTGTGAGTCTTGTGGTGCCCATCCCAATTACAGAACCATTTTCCTTATTGTAGTGGCATACCGAACAACTGACTGGTGGAGGTGTCAACACTTTTGCCCCTCTGGGGAGAAATCAGGAATGAAGAGATGTTACTTGAAGGCTAATTCACTGGGAACTACATGGAGTAAGGGATAGACTGGGTTCAAAAACATATATTGCCTCTGGGCAGTGCCCTTTGGGTCTGGAACAGTGTATGTACAGGGGTCTTTCAGGACTAGGATGGTGCTGCCGAAAGAACCTGCTATTATTCGAACTGTCAAGAAGTAACACAGGATTGGGACTCTGGATCTACAATAGGGTGTTGAACTGAACTGAAATGCACAACTTGCCCAGCATGGCTGGGCTGAGATTATTCAGCATGTGTCTGAACGACATGCAGGGCATGGCAATCACCTGAGTGGAAGGTTATAAAAAGGAAAAATAATCTTTGAGAACTGAATTAATGTCCTGCTTGCGAACTCCATAGATAGGTGTGGACATTTTACTTGTTGACTTTGCTTTCTGCACTACCATTCTCCCCAAAATCCCTTGGACCATACACAATGTGCCCACCTTCAGGGTCTCCTTGGCACAAGGAACCCTGGCTAGCCTCCTCCTTAGCATGGGAGGTGCCAGTATATCACCCAACTGACAGGGTCATCCTTACATAGAGCGTGCAAAGTAAGCGTGGCATCAATTCCAGCAGTTGGTATTTCGTTTTATGCCTTTCTTATTATGTCTAATTTAAACAAAGCACATGACTCATGTTATAACTTTGGCAGGGGTAGAGGTTCAGGCAGTGCAACCACAAATGACAGCCAGGGCCCCAAATTGGTCCCTCCTCAAAATACAAACAGGCATGACATACATGGCACATGCATTCCTACACCCATAACTGGGATACTTAACACTGGGTGGGGCTAGGAAAAATGTAGTCAACAGGTAAAACCCACAGTTTGAACAGTGGATGAAAATGGCAGCAATCCCAGCAAGTCTTTCCCTTTGCAACATTCCCTTGTAAAACCTCTGCTGGCACAAACTAGCTACTTTCACCTAAATTACACATAAAACATTAAAACATATTACATACACAGGGAGCCAACTAACAGATTTCATATATAATAAAAAAACCATTTTCATTTGTATTTTGCTTTTAGTATTTACCTAAGACAGCCCAGCGGAGATGCAATATCTCATTACAGCAACATCCTGCTTTAATTCATTTTCACAGCTGGGCGGACTGAAACACTGAAAGGTGAAGCAATTTGCTCAAGGGTCACACAATGGGTAAATGACTCTAGTGTGGATGTGAACCTGGGACTTCAAGAACTCTTGGTTCCTAAGTGTGTGTTCTAGCCACTGTGCCATGCTGCATCTTAAACAGTGCAGTCAGGGCCCTTGTCCTCTGCAGAACTTCAGTCCTGATTGCTGTGGCAGGGCTCCTAAACATCAGCAGTGGGGTTTACTCATTTCTGCAGCACTAATTATTCACGTTCTGTGGTAGAATGCAATTCAGCCATTGGCTCTGATATAATATGATGTCATCAATGACATCGGCTGTCTAACATGGAGAGGAGCTTCAGGATAAGCAAAGACTGGAAGGGAGCCAGGCATTATAGATAAAACAATATGCTTTAAAGAAAAATCATCACAAATAATAAATTCTGTGGCGCTACATACATTGTGCATCAGGCTGTAATTCTGCACCCATGGAACTGTAGAGCTGCAGCATACTCTAAGTGCAGTATACTACAGCAACAGCGTGGTACAATAGCAACACTGGTTCACATGACCCTCTCAAGCTTCTAATGTTAACATTACAACTTGGCTTTTGGCCAGCCATGAAAAAGTTGGACAGCAACAGGGTTCTGAGCCTGCCGTTGGAGCCCTTGACAACACAGTGCTCCTACTATTTATACGCCAGAAGTTTATTTATCCAACTTCAGTGGTTTTAAGGGACAAATATGGCAGCCGATAAACTATTTTGTCTTCTTTGGCTTGTCTTGTGCAAGGGCAGTTACAGAACAAAAGTCCTTCTGTGTTTTTTTCCAGGCTACTTCACCTGAGTTTTAAATAGGAGAGGATACAGGCACTTCAGGGGTTAAATTGGGCAGGAGCACATGAGAGCTCAGTTCCACCTCCTCTTACAAAACTATACAAGAGTTCCGCCTACACCTACTATCATCTTTCTCCACTGAAAACCAATGAAGAGTTTCACCACCTAGAAATGACACCGTTCCACCACATATAAATCTTGATGTGAGTGTTCCACCACTAAACATTTCCATTTTAACCACTGGACACTTTTATCTCCCAACTACACACTCCATACCCCCGCCACTGACCACAGAAACAAAACATAGGCGATGATGGCAGAACAAGACTGGCAGTCCATCTGTCTGCCCGTGTTATCCCATGGTACCCTGGGAGCTGCTGTCCCTGAGGGTCTTTGCTATACCCTAGTCTCCCAACTGTTCTCCGTGTTTCCACCTCCCTTGTCTCTTTGGGTTAACTGCTGTTCCATTGGCTCTATCCCAGTGTGAAGCTGTTTGTGGTTTTGGTACCGCTACCTCTTCAGGCAGACCATTCCAAGGTTCTGCCACTCTTTCTGTAAAATATTACTTCTTAACATCCTTTTTAAGCCTTTCCCTCATTAACCTCTACTCGTGACCCTGTGCCCTAGCTTTTCTGTTCCTAGTAACCAAAAGAGTCATGCAAGTTCTTAGAACTCGGGGTCCCTAGTGCCAGTTCAGGGTAGCTCTTCTGTAATGTAAATTCTTGTGCATCAGGCTTAGGGTGATTACTCGTCTCTTATTATTATGCAGCAGTTCATAGTATGATACATTTTTTCCTACAGCTTTTATTCCATTTGTATTCCCTTTGTCCTGTCACATAAGATGCCCTTTATTTCTGTTCTGAGTTTCCTTTAATATTTTTTAAATATCTTAAATAAACAGCTTGCAGTGCCAAAAATAGCAGGTGAAAAATCGCTTAATTTTTTTCCCTATTGCTTTCCGTTTTCTCCCCATACACCCCTCCCCTCATGGCATGAGCGTGCATGTGGAGGCACTGCATGTCACGTCTCCGCGCTTCTGTGTCTCCCGACCTCTGACACGCGCTCAGGCCTCCACTAGTGGACAGCCAAGGAGCGGGACAACAACCCTCCGTTCCGGAGAGGAGAGCAGTCCACTGGATGCTCAGTCCTCTCCCTTCCCTGTTGACCCCTGGCAATCCGGAGGTCGCTCCTGACCCCGAGTTGCCAGCATGGCGCGAGGTGTGGCATCCAGCACCTCAACCTCAGCACCACCGGCTGGCCCAATGTGCTTGATTTTTAAAAGCAGACAGTTACCATTTTATTTCTGAAGTATTTTTCTTTGTCATTTGCTCATTAGGTTTTCTGCCTAGTTACGGCTGCAGTGGGTAGAGTCTGCAGCTGTATTGCAATCAGCTGGAAAATGGCGACCAGATTCTAACCACGGCACAAATCTGAAGCTGCAGCACAATCTGGTCAATCTGTAAAAGTGCTCCGCTGGTCACCGCGTGGCCACTGAGCTCACTGCGTATTCTGCCGTGGCCAGCATGGCCCGCAGGCTCAATGGCATGTGTGACTTCCACTCTGTACATCGTGCATCGCACTGAGCTCAAAGGTGGAACATTCTGCTGTGCCAGATGGCTACCGGAGCTCAGTACACATGTACGACTTCCTCTGCACATCGCGCATGCGCACTGAGCTCAAGACGGAACATTCAACTGTGCTCAAGATGGCTGCCAGAGCTCAGTGCACATGTACGACTTCCTCTGCACATCATGCATGCACACTGAGCTCAAGGCGGAACATTCTGCTGTGCTCAAGATGGCTACCGGAGTTCAGTCACATGTACGACTTCCTTCTGCACATTGCATCGCACACTGAGCCCAAGGCGGAACAGTCTGCTGTGCTTAAGATGGCTGCTGGAGGTCAGTGCACATGTGCGACTTCCTCTGCACATTGCGCATGTGCACTAAGCTCAGTTGGAACATTCTGCCGAACTTCCTGTCCCAGAACAGGAAGCTCAGGAGCTTTAAGGGCACGGAGGCAGTAGGAAAGTAGGGAAAAAAAAATGTGTGTATATATATATATATATATATATATATATATAATAATAAAACAGAGAGAGGAAAGAGCAAGTATACAAAACAACAGTTAAGGGGCCACAAATAAGACAATGATGGGAGTGGTGCAGTGCAGTGGCTGTGAGCAGCAGCCTTCCGGGAGACGTTCTAGAGAATGCAGTGTTGTCCCATCTGCAGACACCTCTTGGGCTGAGGGAGGAGGCTGCTCATCTCCAGGCTGAGTTGGCCAGGATTTGGGGACCTCCTCTCCCATCCAGGGACTACCAGGGCCACTGCCGCGCCTCAAAGGTTGCCAAGAAAGAGAAGCGGTTGACCACAGTGGGCCCAGGGAGGGTGAGGGTGGTGGAACAGAGGTGCACCTCCAGTTGTACCTCCCTACAATTCATATGCCATTCTGACAGAGTGTGGTTCCTCCATAGAGGCACCCACAGTGGAGACCAAGGAGGATGCTGGGAACCTCCACAAAGGGAGACCCACAGGAGGGTGGCATGGGACCCCACAGGGAAGGAAACAACTCCGTGGTGGGGACTCCACTGTTAGGAGAGGTAGAACTGGGGGAGGAAGGGAGAGGAGGTAAGGTGCCTGCCTGGCGCCATGGCTTGGCAGGACAGGGAGCGAATCCTTAGGATCGCGGGAGCAACTGCACAGGGAGGGAGCTGGATGGCATTGTCAACTTAGGGACAAATGACCTGGCTGGGAAAGGATCAGAACAGTGGAGGAGGAGTCTTGTGGAGTTGGGGGAGGCCTTAGACAAGTAGCACATGGTAACCTTCTCGGAGGTGCTACCTGTCTATGGCATGGGTGAGGCTAGGTGCTCCGCCACCACAGGATTCATTCAATGGTTGAAAAACTGGTGCAGAGCTCAGGGTTTTAGCTTCACTGGGGACTGGGGTCCACCTGAGGATACAAACCTATACTGGCGCGATTTTATTTATCAAGTCTAGGATTACAAATACATTTGAGCTATGGCTCTTTTACAAAGGTTCACGTCAGAGAAATACAAATTATGGGGAACATCAAGACAGGCATTACAACAATGTGGACATTGCAAACAGAGTACAGATTAATACAGTTCAAGGGTAGCACTGTAACAAGGCAGCCAGCGGCATTTGTCAGAGAAAATAGACAACAGATAAGAAGTGCCAGAGTCACAGGGATAGGGAAGAGGGTGGGGGGAGAAGGAATGTAGGAAGGGTGGCAAGAGGGTGAAAAGTGCAGCATTGGGTATACCAAGATGTGAGGGTATGCATCTGTCCAGGAGGGGAACCAGGATGCTAGTTGATAGGTTTAAATGTTCATTGGCAAGCATTTAAACTAGCCAAGGGAGAATGCACTGAAAAGGAGCAGGGAAATCCAGCCCCCAAAAACATCAGGGTAGTTAGTAAGGTAAACACCAAGGTACAGACATTGATAGGGAGAACGGCAGGTGTAAATGGAGAAAAGGCAAAGGCAGTAAGGACAGGGATGGGCAAAAAGGGTAAGGCCATCAAAATGGAGGGTAATGAGTACCAATACCGCAGTCTAGGTAAAAGCTCCCTGAACTGATGGCCTTAATGGAAGAGGGATGCCTGGATACCTGGGCAGTCACAGAAACATGGTACACAGAGAACCATGACTGGATGTCAACATACCAGGGCACACAATCTACAGGAGAGACAGGGAGGTAGAAGAGGAGGAGGAGCCTCTATGTAAGGGAGGGATCAAAGCAATGGAAAAAGGGCAAACAAGGAGGAGAGGAGGCACTGTGGGTCACCCTGAGACTGCAAATGGCACCACAATCCGCATAGGGGTTGTATACAGACCCCATCTCAGGGTGAGGAAATGGATGAGGAAATGATAGAAGGCATCCTTGGGATGGCAGAGAAAGGGAGATATTGTTGATGGGGTCCTGAACATGCCAGATGTTAACTGGAGCATCTTTGCTGCAGCCACATTCAAGAGCAGGGCCATTCTCGATGCCCTACAGAGGGCATGCCTCAAACAGCTAGTGTTGGAACCCACTCAGGAGAGAGCAATCTTAGACCTGGTATTCTCAAATGGGGATGGAGAGAGGATCTCAGATCTAGAAGTGGGTAGCTATCTGGGTACAAGTGACCACCAAACAGTGTTGTTCACTTATAAACTCAGCTGCAGAGTTAAGCCATACAAAAGTGAGGGTACTGGACTTCAGGAGGGCTGACTTTGTCAAAATGGGAGACAGCCTCAGAAAAGCACTAGCAAACAGGCAAGAAGGAGGGTGCAGCAACAATGGGAAATCAAACTGCCATCACAGAGGCAACAAGCCTTGTGTGAAGCAAACAAACAAATCAAAATGAAAGAAAAAACACTATGGTTCTCAAAAGAAGTGTTGGGGGAGGTTAGGAGGAAAACGACAGCATTTAAGATGTATAAGAAACACAGAAGAAGCAGGACAGAGAACTGTACCAGTTAAAGCAGAAGGAAGGGAAGGCAGTATTATAGCAAGGGCCCAAACCGAGAAAAGATAGCCAACTTGGTTAAGAAGAGGGATAAACTTTTATAGGTACGTTAGGAGCGAGAAAGACAGAGGGAGGATAGTGAGGTTGAATAAAGGGGATGTGTGGGCACAGAGAGACAGTGAAAAGCAGGGCTACTAAACGAATACTTCTGCTCAGTATTCACAAAAGAACAGGAGGGCTAAGTACCTAATCCAATCAATAGAAACACTCTGGATAGGAGGTAGATCCTTTCCTTTCACAGAAGAAAGGGTTCTGAAAGAGACCTTAAAACTGAAGGCGGACAAAGCAATGGGGCCTGAAGGAATTCACCCCAGAATTCTAAAAGAATTAAGGGAGAACCAATGACACCACTGACTAGCCTTTAACAAATCATGGGAGGATGGTGTGGTACCTGAGGACTGGAGTAGGGCAGATGTGATTCCCCACGCAAAAGTGGGAGCAAGACAGAGGCAGGAACTACAGACCTGTCAGTTTGACCTCAGTGGTAGGGAAAATGATGGAATCACTCTGAAGGAAAGAATTGTTGAGTACCTAGAGGCCAGTGGGGCACAGGACCCAAGGCAGCATGGATTCACAGTGAGAAGGTCATGTCAGATGAATCTAATCGATTTCTTTGACTGGGTGACCAAAGTAGTAGACTATGAGGAGGGCTGTGAACATGGTCTACCTAGACTTTAGCAAGGCATCTGACACAGTCCACACAAATGATTAATAAACAAATTAGCCAGCCTGGGAGTGGGTTCCAGGGTGGTAGCCTGGGAAAAACATTGGCTGGACAACAGAACACAGAAGGTAATGGTAAACCGATTTCACTCTGAGGAAAAGGGGGTTACTAGTGGGGTACCGCAGGGTTCAGTACTGGTCCGTCCTTTTAATGTCTTTATAGGTGACATTGCAGAAGGACTGAAGGAAAGTATGCCTCTTTGCAGATGACACAAAGCTCTGTAACACAAGGAGGGGTGGAAAGGATGAGAAGGACTTGGCAAGGTTGGAGGAATGGTCAGAAGTATGGCAGCTTGGATTCAGTGCAAAGAAGTGCAAAGTAATGCACCTGGGGAACAAAAACCAGGGAAGAGTACACAATGGGGGAGGTAGTAACAACAACAGAAATGGAAAGGGACCTGGGGTAATCATATCAGATGACCTAAAGGTTAGCAAGCAATGTGAGAAGGCAGTAAGGATGGCTGGGGGGAGGATACTGGGATGCATAGGAGAGGCATCACCAGTAGAAAACAGGAAGTTGTTATCCCTCTGTACAGACAGTTGGTGAGACACCATCTGGAGTACTGCTTCCAGTTCTGAGACCCCATCTCCACAAGGACATAGACAGGATGGAGACAGTCCAGAGGAGGGCAACTAAATGGTGCAGGGTTTGCAACAGAAACCATATGAGGAGAGACTAAAGGAGCTTAATATGTATACCCTTGAGGAAAGGAGGGAGAGGGGGCATGATAGAAACTTTTAAGTATCTCAGGAATCAACAAAGTCCAAGAGGATAGCATCTTTCAGAAAAGAGATGAGCAAGAACAAGGGGACACAATTTGAAGATATAGGGGCGGCTCTTGGTTAATGTGAGGAAGTATTTTTCACAGAGAGGTGGTGGATGCATGAACAGCCTTCCTGAGGAGGTTGTGGTCAAAAACAGTGGAATTCAAAATGCATGGGACAAACATAAGGCAATTCTTGTGGGGTAGGAAGAAATAGGCTGTTAGTTAACTAGGATCTGCAGCTTATCCAGTAGGTAAGGAAATGGGCAGACCAGGTGGGCCAAGCGGTCCTTATCAGCTGTCAAAGTCTATGTTTCTATGCTCAAGATGGCCACTGGAGCTCAGTGCACAAGCCTTCCCCATCGGTATCTTCAAACCAGCCCTCAAAGAGCATCTTTTCTTATTTGGTGAATGCAGCTGCTGACTTTCTGTACCCTGCCCAGTCCAATATGCTGAACTGGCTCCTCACTATGTCCTATGTTATGTAAATAACTTGCTTGAATTTGGTGTTTGGGAAAGTCTTGTCAATGTACCTTGCCACATTTTGTAACTAACAACCCTTCTATTTGCACTATGTATTCTCACGTGTCCGTCAGTCACCTTGCACATCATGACAAATGTATACTTCTTTTTAAAACTAATTCTGGGTCGCCCTGAAAACTGGACTTTTCCCAGTTACCAAAAATTAATTAATTTTATCTGAAGAGGATGACTCAGGACTGGATATTCAGAGCTAAGTTGTGTGTAAACCCTAGGTGGCGCTATCCCAAGGGCTACTACCCTGCCTGCTTGGCTAGTAGCAGGTTAAGAGGCCTGAGTTCTGAAACGGGTGACTACACCTGTAGGTCAGGGTTGGTAGTGGTCAAGCTAACCTGGGCACTTAGCCCTCCGGACACTGTAAACCCCTCTTTCTAACAGTGGCCAGAACAATACACAATAATCATTTTCACAAACCCTTATACACCACACAAGCACCCACACTGTTTGCATCTTACCACCAGGGCTTTCCTCTGGCCCAGCCCTGGGGAACCCCTGTAAAACATGTTATACACAGCAAATAACAGCAGTACAGTACTCTTGCACAAACTGGAACCACAGTCAGGTAAATGCAAAAAGAGTTAGATCTGATTTATTTAGGGACTTGAACAAGACAAGGGTGTAATCAGGTTAATCTGCTTAAAGGCTCTATCAATCAAACAGTTATGCATGCACTTTGGAGTCCATAAACAGTCACACACTCTGGGTACCCAGATGGAGAATGGTGAGCTAGCCAGAACGTTGCAGCTGGTTGGGGCCCTGTGTTGGAAGAAAACAACATGCACAACACACACTATTTGTAATCCGAGCTGGAGGGCTCAGTTCGTGAAAAGAAAACAACAAGACAGTCAGATGACACACTTTTAGATTAGGCTGTTGTTGTATGGAGCTACCCTGATGATTACTCACGATATCCAAACCTGGACACAGGCTGGACAAAATCGAGACAGCAGGTGGTTGATCTGGAGTGCTAGGAGAAGCAGGGCACCCACGATTCGGCGGCGTCATTCCTGTTCAAGCGTGGAGCAGGGGCTGATCCCCAGGCAGGTCTCTCGCCGGTGGCTTCTCTGTGCAGTGGGTGGTCTGGCAGGGCCAGCATGGCAAGGCCCAGGCCGAATGGAGATGAATGCAGATTCAGTCCGATTAGGCTGGATAAAGCTTCCAGCAAGAGGAACACAGTTCACACAGTGGGAACCAAATCACAACCCACTTTCAATACACAGCACATTTACATGTAAAGGATTCTATGGTACCAGCAAGCAGAACACAGTTCACACAGTGGGGAACCAAATTACCACCCACTCAATACATAGCACATTTACATGTAAGGAAATTCTACTGTACCAGCCAAACCGCCTCCGTCACGATCGCAAAGACTCTGCACAAACTGGGGATTCAAAAGCAGCCGAAATCCTAACAGGCTGATTGCATTCAGCAAATCTTCGGTCTTCTTTCAGGTTAAAGCCTGGTCACAGTCCAGTGGCTTAAATAGTCCTCACAACTTGGATTCAGTCCGAATAAACTCTGTTTTCCTCTCAGGGACAGCAGGCATACAGGCAGGCCAAAACTCAGCCCTTTCACAGTTCTCCCACAAAACTAAACAGAACTGCTGCTCAAAATCACTTGAGCTGCTACTTCTTCACATCTCAGCTCAAAACTGAAACTAGCTGCAGCAGCCTGGAAATTCCCTAAGATCCAAAGGTTCGGTTGGCTGATCCTCCTGTCAGTCACAACAAAGGCTCCGCCTTCAGGTGCAAAAAGGTGCAAAAAGCCCAAAACTACAATTCCTACAGATTTTGACTCCAGACAGCTCCTGTAGTCTGGCTTCATTTAGTCCCACCAGTACTGATTGGTCCAATTCGCAGTCCAGGACCAAGATAGTGGAGATCAACAAAACAGTCCTTGCTGCAAAGAAGGCAGGTTAGACAAACTACATTATCATTATCACTCTAAATGATTTTCAGTAAATAGTTACATCTTTCAACAGAGCTCCCTCTCAGATTACTTGTGATTGCAATCCAGGCAGCTCTTAAAGACAGTACACAGAGCTATACAGGCTCTGGTAATCACATTTAAACTGCTAAAAGCAGGACACTAGCCTGGCAGTGAGCATTTAGGCAAGCTCAAGGAAGACTTTTCGGGAACCCCTATTTGTAGGGGGTTACACATGGACTTGTGGCATGACTGTCACACACCCCGATGCATGCAATAATAAGTAAGACCACCTAAACAGTGGTCTAGCTCATGTGCATAAATGACGTGACTGGCACTTCAGGTGCCCTATAAAGACGCATACATTGGATATCTAGTGTCATTATTTTACTGTAACACATGAACATGTGTCATAAACACAGCAAAATGTGTGAAAATAGCATTCAAACATTTTGCTGCATTTCGGTTATCACAGGCACAGCCCAGAATCAGGAACTGCACCTGTGGCAGGTCCTCTGAAAATGCAGCCCCACTGTTTAACATCACTCTTCTTGGGACTAAGACAGACCAGCAGGTAACAGAAACTGCTGCCTGACCTTCTGGGGCACTCCTCGGAACATCAGGAGACTAACTCCAGCTACAAAACACAAACTCCAACATGGTGAACATTAAAATGAAATTTGCTTTGGTATTCGATGTGGTGGGGTTCATGGGGTTGGTGAATGGAAGTCGGTAGAGTTAAGGTTAAAAAAAATACTAACACCATTTTCTTTACTTTTGTCACTTTAATAATAAACCCTAACTTGTGCATTAATGTCGTTTGCATGCAGTTCTGTTTCTTGTTGAGATACACAGCCATAGTAGCTGACGTTGTGTATGGCAGGCTATATGCGAAGCAGATACAGCTGCATCCTCATGTACTCACCAGGCCAGTAGCGGACTTTTGTGAGCGGCCTGTAGCTGCATGCCCACAGAACATCGCTGACAGAGATGTCTAGATTTTCTTGTTTTGAGACTGTGATGAAAGTATGGTTGTATCTCATGAAAGGGTTGTAAGTCATGAAAACAGGTTCACGAGTGATAAAACTAGGGCTGTTTTCTGACCACACCAACCTAATTTCATTTATATTTTTACAACCTTTTGTTAGCAAGAAAATGTGAAGAGTAAGCCTTACACTACATTGTCAACCACACAATTTTTACTTAAAACCAAATTCTGTTTTGTGACATGCAACAGCCTAATTTCAATAATATTTTTAAAATTATTATTTTTTAGAAAGAAGAAAACACTAAAGAGTCAATCGAGACAACCTTATGTGATGACCCCTCCTACCAGTGAGGGAGGAGGTTGTTAACTTGTCTGTCCTGTCTCAGACTGACACTCTGGTACCAGGTTGCAGGGTGTACTTTTTGGGAGGAGTTTAGAATGAAAAGAGCATCATCGGTCTGAGTCAGTTAGGAGCAGTGAAGGAGGGAGCAGGCTTGCAGAGATCTAAGAGATGTCAGGATCTAATTATTTCTTGGGATCACCATACAACATCAAGGCTGGATTCACAAAGCAATTAGGGACTAAGGCCCTGTCCACACTGCTGCCTCTGGCATTACAGAGGGCTAAAGTGAGCTCAAACCGTTACCCAAACTGTGCATCCACACAACAGCGTTACAGCAGGCGTTTTCCTGAATTGTTACAGAAACCACTTTTGAAGTGGTTTCCAACAACGTTTTGCCTCTGTAACGTTGCCTGTGGGTAGTGTGGATGCGTGAGTAGTATGGATTTCAACAGTGCCCTTAGTGCAGCACGAACTGCACTGTGGGATAGGGAGCTGACAGTCCACGGTCACACTTAAGCCCGGTGTATGGAGCGGACCGTAATGGTTTCCAAAGCGATTCACAGGGTAATGTGGATGCACTGTAGCGTTACTTGTTTGAACCCGTTTGGAAGCGTTACAGATTCGGGTGGTAGTGTGGACAGGGCCTATGCCCCATTAGTGTTCTGATAGTCCCCATAGCCGGGAGATGTTACACGGGTCCCACCGGCTGTAACATTTTCCGCAGCAGCAGGGACATCCATGGCAACAACAACCGTAAGCTGCCATAAACGTGGAGCTAGTCATAAACCGGCTCACTGCTGAATACTGCAGCTGTGGGAAAACCTGCAGATCAGCAAGTGGCAAACCAGTTGCGCAAGTTTTCCCGCAGCTGCAGGAATTCATGAACTTTGTGAATCCAGCTACTAGTATGGTGGGGTACCAGGAGGTGTGGGAACCTTGGGGTTCCACTTAAGAAACAACCTGATGGCCTCCAGGCATGTGGTGGGTTCCCCTTAAGACATCAGAGAGACCCTGGTGGAGGGAAATCTTGGAGGCAGGCCTGTGCAGGTGATATCGTACCCAAAGAAGGTGAGGCTCAGACAGGAAGGAACACTGCCAGACAATGTATGAGCTTCATCTCAGTATGGACTAGGTGGCCTGAGGCAGAGGACCCCTTGGTGTGACAGTGGCCATTCAGCTCTGCAGGCATGAGGGCCTGCATGGTCAGGAAGGATGGTGGAGCCTCAGGCACACACAGCTAAGTCTGGCTACCAGCTGGGAAGTGCCCCCTTGAGTTGGGCAGGGAAGTGTGACTGCCCAGGCAGGCATCTGGTAACCCACCCTGGAATTCTCAAGTGAAATGCGGAAATGTGAGAAATCACAGAATGGCATCTACAGCCTTCAGGGTATCAAAGCCAGAGTGCTAAAGGGAGACAGACTAAAACATTGGACACGAATAGCATATAGTGTAGGCCCCTCCCATTATATTAGTGAGAGGTGGGAGACAAGCTCAAGCACAGATATTTGCACAGGATTGGAGAAAGGACTATCACAGCCATGTTCATGTAACTGAAGAAAGAGCAGGAGAGGTGAGCATCAAGTACAAAGTGCAGCGTCTGCAATCTGTAGACAACAGTAGTCATTGGAGACGAGACAGGGTGACAACACATTCGGTAAGGGGCTGTGTTTGACTACTGGCTTGGCAGAAACAAGCCTACACTGGGTTTGGGAGATAGCCTGGGGCACTGGAAGAGAAATTCTGTTAGCTCTGAAGGAGTGGCTGGAATTCTGTTAGCTCTGAAAGAGGATGAAATACTGTTAGTGCTTAAAGAGTGGCTTAGCTATTGTCAGCTCTGAAAGAGGGACTAGAATATTTTAGCTCTGAAAGACGGTCTGGAATACAGTTAGCTCTGAAGAGGGCTGGAATTATGTCATCACTGAAAGAGGGGCTTGAATACTGTTAGTTCTGAAAGAGGGCCGAGAATGGGATACTATAGCCCTGAAAGAAGGGCTGGAATACTGTTAGCTCTGAAAGAGGACTGGGTACCTATAGAAACATAGTCAAATGCAGAATAAATTGAGATCTGTGGAATTTACATGAACTTGAACAGTTTACTGTTCAGTAAAGGACAATGTGCTCAAATGCAGTTTCCTTCATGGTCTGTTGAGGGCAAGGGTCCTGAGGTACGCTACTGAATTCCAACGTGGGGACAGCAAAACAGCAGCAAGTTGAGGGATGTAAGGAACTTCCTGCAAGCCAGAAATACCCCCAGACAAGGGAGGTTCACTAGGCCATGCCCACCCCACTCAGGGCTGTACTGAAGAAAGGTGTATATACATTTCTGGGAGTTACACTACAGTACACTACCCACCACACAAGTTTCTTATATACCTTCTAACATATTTTCGTGTTTTGAGATTGAAGGTTTCTCTCATTTTTCCCACTTACGTGACCCCTAAGGCTCTCAAAACCATGAGTCATATCTCACATAAGTAGGTTCCAAGTCACGAAAGTGACATTTCAGGAAGGCAGAACCAGCTCCTGACTGCAATGGAAAAAAGCAGTTACGTAAGAACTTACCGTAACAGTAGATCTTCGAGAGAGGTTCCTGCAGGTCTTCATATATAGGACTCGCCCCTGGTGTCAGGACCGCACGGCAAACTTGTAGCTAGCAATCACCGTGGGGACTCCCCCCTCACTTCAGGTGACGGACGTCAGCGTGACTAAAAAGGCGGTCCCCGCCTGCCCTCCAGTTCTTCCACGGAGACCTCTAGAGAGGAAGCAGAAAAAGGGAGTGAAAGGCTTCTGATACCCTGTGCCCTGGATGAGACAGAGTCCTGGAAGGAATAAAAAGAAACACACAGGAACTGAGGGAAAGGTGGGTGGGAAATCTAGACCTACTGCAGGAACCTCTCTGAAGATCTGCTGTTCTGTAAGTTCTTACATAGCTGCTATATCTCACTTCAAGAGGGTTCCTGCAGTAGATCTTCACATATAAGACTGGATACCAAGCAGTCTAACGAAAAGAAGGCGTTGGAGATGAGGCTCCGGAGGAGGAAAATGTCTGCCAACTGAATGTCTATTCAAGATAAAAGGCTTTGCAGGACTGCAAGACCAAAACCAGCCCTACACCTAGAGGCAATGTCCAATTTGTAATGCTTTGTGAAGTGTGGACAAAGGACCAAGTGGCCACTACACAAATGTCCACAGTGGACACATTTCTGAAAAAGGCAGTGGAAGTGGCCACACTCCTAGTGGAGTGGCCTTAGCATTACCAGGAAGGGCTTCTCATACTTCTGGTAAATGTAGTAGATACAATTTGCCAGCCACCTAGACAAAGTCTGTTTAGTAATAGCCTTGCCCTGGCACTTAGGGCAAAGGCTACAAAGAGCTGGTTCAACTTATGAACCTCCTTAGTCCTTAAGGTATAATACCTCAAAATTCTGTGTACATCACGGGTGTGCAGAAGATACTCCCCTGTTGGAATGCTCTGGGAAGAACACTAGCAGTTCAACACTCTGGTTAAGGGTCAATTCGAAAACACTTTAGGAAGAAAGGAAGAGTTAGTCCAAGAACCACCCGTCTCTGTGGAAAATTAAAAGGTTCTCACAAACTAGAGCCTGAAGCTCTGAAACTCTTCGAGCTGAAGTGATAGCACTAAAAGAGCATTTCCCCGCTAAAAACACATATCACAGCTTGCTGATGGTTCGGGGGCAAAGTAAACTTCTTTAACATAAAGTTAATATCCTGGGGAGACAGGATTCTGGACCGGAGGTTTGATGTGAAGGAGCCCTTCAAGAAAGTTCTGAAACCTCTAGCTGTGCAGGGTTTTGACTTCCACCAGTAGGTGGTAGGTCGACACCACAGAGAGATGGACCTTCAGGTAGGAATAACTGAGGCCCAACTCTGAAAGATGCAAGAGGTACTCTAAAACCTGGAAGGCCGAGCAGAAAAAGGGATCTAGGCTTTCAGCAGAAGCCCAGATGGAAAATCTCTTCCACTTCATAGCGTAAGTGGATATAGTGGAGGGTTTCTGGCCTCCACTAAGACCTGAGCAAGTCCCAAGAGACGCCATAGTGAGAAATCACTAAGTCCACAGATGTTAGCATGAAGATGAAGAGACTTGAGGCTCGGATGTACCAGAGTGCCCTGCTCCTGGGACAGAAGGTCGTGAGAGAGAGGAAGAGGTACTGGGGGTTCCAGTGCCAACTGCTGTAGCAATGGGAACCAAATCTGCCGAGGCCAGAGGGGCAATTAGAATCATGTGTACCCCTCTGCCTGAAGCTTCAGCAGAACCCTCTGAAGAATGGGAAGAGAGGAAAACATAAAGAAATCTCCCTGTCCAGGAAAGAAACAGTGTGTCCTGCAAAAGCACCACGCCCAGGAATGAGCGAGCAAAGGCTGGGTAGTTTGAATTGGATGTGGAGGCGAAGAGATCTAAGTCTGGTTGACCCCATTGAAGAAACAGATCTACTACTGTCTGCTTTAGTTCCCACTCATGAGCCCTGGCAACTGATCGGCTGAGACTGTCTGCCAGAATGTTGTGAACACCTGCCACTTGGACTGCTGTCAAGGATAGGCCGTGCTGTACCTCCCAGTACCACACCGCATTGTCTCCTGCATAGAGGGTACGACCGGATGCCTCTCTGTTTGTTTAAGTACCAAACAGTGGCTGTATTGTTTGTCTGGATAAGAAGTGTTCCAGGAGTCAGAAGTGACTGAAAAGCCTGAGAGAACAGAGCACTGCTCTCATCTCCAGAATGCTGGTGTGAAGGTTCTCCTCCATGGGAGACCAAGAGCCTTGGGTCTGGTGGTCTCCCAGATGCGCTCGAGGCATCCAAGGTGAGAGCCATGGAGGGAGACGGATGGTGGAAGGAAACTTCCACTGAAAGGTTGGCTGGGTCCTGCCACCAAAGTAGATCCTTTTGCAGGTTGCTGGAGACTAGGACTTTGTGGTCCATGTCGTCCAGGCGCTGGTCCCACTGGACTCAAAGAGACCACTGGGTGAATCTCATGTGCAGTCTGGCCAGAGGGACTGTGGGTATGGTGGCAGCCATCAACCCCAGCAGTCATAGGGACCGAATGCACTGTGGTCCACCGGGGAAAGCCACAAGTGTCGCCTGAGAGATTAAAGTCCCTGCTCGGTTGGTCGGAAGAAAGGTCTTGCTCTGGACCATATCCAGCACTGCTCCAATAAACTGGAGATGCTGGGAGGGTATCAGCTGGGACTTGGGGAAGCTGACTGAAATGCCCAGGCTGGGAAGGCGTCCAGAGTGAAGAAAAGGATTCCTTCAGAGTGTCTAGAAAGGGCTGAAAAAGCCAGTCGTCCAGGTATGGGAACACATAAATGCCCCTGCAGCATAGGAACACCACAACCACCACTAAGCACTTGGTGAATACCCGAGGTGTCGAGGAGAGGCCAAAAGGAGGGCTCCAACTGGAAATGACCCTCCAGAAAAGAGAACCTCAGAAAGAGGATATGGAGGTAAGCATCCTGCATATCCAGAGAGCACAGCCAAGTGTTGGCAGAAGCAGGAGAAACAGACCCTGGAGGAGCAGCATCGAAGCCTCTTGTACTCTACAAAGAGATTGGGCATGCTGAGATCTAGGATGGGCCTTAGATGCCTGTCTTTTGGGAACCAGGAAGAAGTGGGAGTAAAATCCCTTCCTATTTGTTCCTGAGGAAATCGCTGTATGGCTGCTTTTTGCAGTAGAGCTTGAATTTCTTGAAAGAGCAGATGTTGTTGGCCTGATGGGTAGTACGACCTTCTCGGAGGTTTGGAGGAGGTCTCTCCAGGAACTATCGAGTGACCTCTTTCTATGAGTTGAAGAACCCATGCATCTCGGTGGACGGCCTTCCACCCGTCCAGGTGAAGGCAGAATCTTTCCCCATCGGTTCCTTCATGGGAATGGGAGGGAGCGGAGGGGTAGGAGTCAGGACATGGAGGGAGGGCTCTTTCCCCCAGAGGCAGTTTTAGGAAACTTGGTCTGGGGAGTTTGGTAGCTGGAACCCGAGGTGCGACACTTGGTCTGTTGTCTGCCTGGTTCTGCTTTCCATTTCGCTGGCGGTGAAATGGCTGCTGCCGTGTTCTGTCCCGAATGGTACATGGAATGGACATCCTTCAAGATTTGCTGCTCTCCTGCAGCTCAGTCATAATGTCTTTGGCATCGCCATAACAGAACTGGACCCCTGAATGCAGCGTCCAGAAACAAACTTTTCATATCTTGTGCCAACCACGCCAATGAGCCGAGCTAGGAATCTAAGGCAGATGCTAGTAGTGGCACCTCGTGCCATAGAGTCCACAGAGTCATAGGTGGCACAGAGGGCATGGCGGCAGGATCTTTGCTCATCTGAACCTTATCTAGGAGTTTACTCTTGAGCTGCTCATCAGGGATCTCCTGTAGATATTTTCCAGATCCGATAAGGCAGATTTTTGGAAAGCCACCATATGAGCTATGTAGTTTAAGTAGCGGACAGTGCAAGTGGAAAGCGTAGATCATAATGCTGTACTAGTCCATCTGCTTCGACTCTTATCTGGGGAGGCACTCAAATGTTTGGGTTGGGCTGCTCTATCATGAGCAGCCGTGATCACAAAAGAATCAGCCTTGGGCTGGGTAGTCAGGTGGAAGACCCCTTCTGGGGGTGGTAGGTCTTATCGACCTTTGGAAACAGCCGGTATGGACGAAGGTTGCTGCCAGATGGTGGACGTGAGGTCTTCATATGGCCCGTCCAAGGAGGAATAAGGGAGGTGGTCCGCATTGACCAGGTCCAGGTGCTCTGCCAACCTCCTGGGTTTGGGGTCCAGTTCTTGGGAGGCCCATCTGCAGGATTTCTGGATTGTCTGATGGAGCACCGCGAAGGAAGGGTCCTCTGGAGGAGATTTTGGAGATTCTTTTGGCTGAGGCTCAACTAGGGAGTGAGGCTCTGATTGGTCTCCTCATGTCAGAATCCTTGTCTGATTCAGCGATTCTGGTTTGCTGGGCAAAGATGCCTCTGATACTGAGACTGGGAGCCTATGTTCAGTGATGACAAAGGCAGAACCCCAAGTCTCTGTCCGAGACTCGCTTGAAGGTGCGGGGCTACCTGGTAACACTCTATGAGGTGGGGTGGCCCTGAGCACTATTTGAGGTTGGCCCAACTCTTGGAGTAGTTGGGACTTAGCATCCTTCCACCATGCAGGAATGGCCTCCTGATCTGGCTGCAGTGGTGGAAGTGGGGGGAATGATAGCCTGGGTATCCTGCAGAACAGGTAGGGTAGCTAGGTGCCTGGTACCAAGTAAGGTACTGGTAACCTAGTAGTGGATGGCCTGGCCCAGCGTCAGGTAACCTCGCATCGGAGGAGGGTATCCCGGCGGATCCCCAAGCATCAGATACTTGCGGACATTGGGGCATATATCCGGATAGTACCTTGTCGGGCCTGGCGGTGGAACATAGGAGGCCCCACGGAGGTGCGTCAAAGGCCGAGGTGGGATCTGAGGAGGTCCTGAAGGAGAGTTCATACCTCTTCCCAAAGTTTCCGGCATGGGATCAAGCGTCAGATGAGGATCTGTCAGTGGAAGAGGCCCAGCGAAGGGGAGTTCAGGAAGAGTCTCCATCGACAGGTCTTGAATGGTATCTGATGGAAGAGGGTACTGGTGGTCAGGCCCAAAAAGGTTGGAGAAGGAAAGAATCTCAGGGAGAATCCTGGTGGGATGAAGAGGGACTGCCAGCTCTCTGCCTGGCATCAGGGTCCACAAGGAGCCCAACGGGAGAAACACCATGTGGGCACTGGGTGGTCTGGTGTGCGACATAAGTAATGGTCAGGTGATCAGCGGAGGAGCTGTTGACTGACTTACTGGCCATGGCCAGGCTGACAGAAGCCAGGAGGCTAGAGTCAGGCTTATCGGCCTGTGCCGGGTGCCGAGGGTGACTTAGCGCAGAGCTGCAAGCAGGTACCTGAGCTGGATCCTCCGAAGGATACCCTGACTGCCTGCTGAACTCAGCGGTGGGGAGAGGGTGTCTGGTCCACCAAGTGGAAGAAGGCCCTAGAGGTGGGGTACTCACGGAGCTGGAGGGCCCACCGAGGTCGTGTCGGCTATCTGTCTGGATTTCCTCTGAGGAGAGTGGCTCCGCTCCCAGCATCTCTCCTTGTCCTTCTTTTTCTTCTTTTCTCTGGAGCTGGTGAAGACGATCTTTTCCTCAGCTCCTGGAGCTCTTTTCCATCTATGCCAGTTTCTGGGTCAACAAATGGACATCGAGGGTCCTCTTGTGCCCGTGGTTTGGTTGGAAGCCCTGACAGAGGGAACACTCAGTGGTGTTGTCTTTAGGCCCCAGGCAGAGAACACACTAGGAATGGTAGTCCCCATGCGGGATCTGCGCGCCACACTTGGAGCACTTCTTCTGGCGATGAGATGACATACAATGCTATATTTGTTAAAAAGTGAAAAAAGTTGCAGAAATACACTTGAAAAATGGCGAGGCACTGAAGCTGTTCTACTGCATTAGGTCAGGCAATACAGGTTGACAGTGGGAAAGAACTAAAGGGTGGGCAGGGGACTGCCCTTTTATAGCCACGCTGGCATCTGTCAATCGACACCGGGCAGTCCTCACGATGATTGCTAGCTGCAAGTTTGCTGTGCAGTCCTGATGCCAGGGGCACAGTCCTATATGTAAAGACCTACTGCAGGAACCCTCTCAAAGTAAGATGGAGACATTACTTTAGGCAAAAAACTTGGATCTGTTAGGAGGACTACAGAGTCCTGATGAAAAAACATATATGGCTCTTTAGTGGACAAAGCTCCCAGCTCATTGATTCTTCTTGCCGAAGTAATAGCTACTAGAAAAAAGACTTTCAATGTGAGATGCATAAGAGATGCCTCCTTAAGAGGTTTGAAGGGGCTTTGGACAGGCTTTGAGAACCAAATTAAGTCTCAAGGGGAACCCTTGGTTTGATTGGTGGGCGTTTCAATGTTGCTGCATGCAGAAAACTTCTAACATGGGAATAGGAACCCAGAGTCTCCCTGAATCCACTAACAGGAGCACCTCAAGGAGGAAACCTGTACTTGTAAGGTGGCGGTTGCAGCCCTTTGTCAAATCCATCCTGGAGAAACTGGAGCAAAAAGGTAAAGATATTGGTTGGCTATGCATTTGTTTGGATTGAAGCCAGAACAAGAATTTTCTCCAAATACTGTAATACACTTAGAGGAGGATGGCAACGAGGTGAACCATCATTTTGATCACCAGGGCTGTGTATCTGAGCTCTTTGAAGTTTCCGCTCAATCCCCAGGCCGAAAGGATAGATTGTGCAGACTGGGATGTAGGACAGGACCCTGGCGAAGAAGGTCCGGGCTGATCTGAAAAGTCAGAGGTGGTTGCCTTGACAGATAAATCAGAAGTGGGAACCATGGGCATTCTGGCCATTGTGGGCAGACTAGGATTATATCTGCCCAATCCATCGCTACATTGTGGCGGATTCTGGATAGAAGTGGTAGGGGGAAAGGCATACAGGAGACGTACTGACCCCAGTTTAGAGAAAAGGTGTCCTGAGCCACCACTAGTTAGTCCTTGGCCGGGAGCAGAATTGCTTGACCTTTGAATTGCGCCATTTAAATAGATCTATCTGAGGATTGCCCCAAAGCTTGGTTAGGGTCTGGAAGGTGCTGCCTTTAGCTCCTATTCCAGCAGGACGTCTTTGCGACTGAGCCAGTCTGTCATGACGTTTTCTTGACCTGGAATGTTCACTGATCTTATGCTTGCCAGATGGCCCTCTGCCCATTGAAACAGCAACAGAGATTACCTGAGCATCTGTGAGCTTCTTGTGTTGCCCTGATGATTGATGTATGCCACTGTCGTTCAACTGTCTGTTAGAATCAGCACATCCTGGTTGAAAACTTGCTGTTTGAAGTGCAGAAGGGCTAGGTGCACTGCTCTCATTTCGAGGATGTTGATGCTGCACCTTGTTTCCAGCACAGACCATTGCCTGAGCTGACTTCTGATCTAAGTAAGCCACCCAGTCTCTGAGGCTGGCATCGGTCGTGACTCGTATTTGGTGCGGATAGTTGAACCTCTGACCCCTTATAATACTGTTCTCCTGGGTCCACCAGTGAAGAGCACTCCTTATCTGCTGAGAAATCGGGATCTGTTTGTTCTGGCTGTGTCTGGACTGGGACCACAGGCTGAGTAGAGTGAGCTTGAATGGGTTGCATGTGAATTAGTGCCCAGGGACTTGAATCTGCCAGAGATACCATAGTCCCAATGAGCTGCATGAAGTTGTGAACGGCGGCTGGCAGGCATTGTGAAACTTCTGCAGATCCCTGAATTTTGTTTCTGTGGGAACAACATTCATCTGCATCTTGAAGTCTGCCCCAGGTGATTCAAGGTCTGTGTTGGAGTCAAGGAGCTCTTCTTCAGTTGATGATAAATCGTGTGCTAAGAGGCACCAAACTACATCCATCACTGCTTGTACTGCTTGGTGGAGCTGAGGGGCCTTGATTGAATATCATCCGGGTAAGGGGACAGTTGAATTCCTTGGTTCCAGAGGTGAGCAATGACTGTTACCAAAACCTTTGAAAATGTCCTTGGAACTGAAGAAAGCCCGAATGGAAGCATTTTGAATTGGAAATGATGTTCCCCCACTTTGGATTGGAGATATTGGCGGTGCAGCTCTTGAATGAGAATATGCAAATTAACGGCTCTACGATGCTGGTTCAACAACTAAGTTGTGAAACCGCCATTACAGCGACAGATTTATGTTGAGCACGGCAGATGCGGCATAAATCGACTGAACCCAGCTGTTTTTCATCGAGGGCTTTGCCCCGAACCTGCCACGTGGGGGCTCTGCCCCGCACTCCCCAATCTTTTTAATTGTAACTCCAAGTCGGAGTTGGATCAGGGAGGGTGCATTACTGGAGAGAAGAGATGCGGGGTCTCAGGCAGACTATTACAGTAAAAAGCGTCAATGTTATTCGGCATCAACGTTTTCGCTGTAATAGTATCACCGTACAGGGGCATACCCAAATAAGTGTCTTGTAAGTAGACTGAGGCCATAATATCCCCTTGTTGTAGTTCTCTGATGATTGATGACAGGGTTTCCATCTTGAAGGGTCTGTTGCAGGCGAGCGATTCAGGAATGTTAGGTCTAGGACTGGTTTGAATCTGCCTGTGCGTTTGAGAACCATGAAGAATAGGGAATATATACCCTAGTTGATCTCTGTGGGAAACTTGTTCGATAGCCCTGCCTGGAAAAGGTCTGTGATAGCCTAAACACTGCCTGCCCTTTTGTTGGGTTGCCTGAAATGGATGGCACCACATGTGGTAGCACGGGCTTTGATTCAAATTCTGTCAGGTAACCTTTGCTGATGATGTCCAGGACCCATCTGTCTGTTGTGGTTTGGACCCATTCCTCGAGAAAGATTGAAAGTCTGCCCCCTACTCCAGGATGGGCCTGGGCAGCTTCATTGTGACTTTTTATTGTTGCTCCGGTGTCTCTGGCGCACCTCCTCCACCGAGCCTCCTCCTCTGAAGTTACGCTGGTTACAAGAGGAGAACCATGTTCTTTGCCAGAGAAATTTTTCTGTTGACCCTTATTATAACCTTGATCACAACAATTGCGCCTTGGGCCCTAAGGACCATGATTTGCCCATTTCTTGATTGAGGCATGTGTATTTTAGCCATCTCCCGATTCCTTTATGGCCTCCTTAAGAAGGGAGCCAAAAAGGAGATAAGCTTCATATGGAGTGTTCACCAAATACCTTTTCAATGAAGTGTCTGCTTGCCAGTCCAGAAACCAGAGGTTGCACCAAGCAGAGGTTTGATAAAACATGGTTCTAGCAGCACACCTAACTGCCTCCTCTGAGATATCTGCTGCATAGGCAGATGCCAAACCCACAGTTGAAGCTGATGAAGTGTAGCCTTGTTCTATTCTGGATCCTCGGCGAATTGGAAGGCTAAATCTGAGGCCCAGGACAGTACAGCCCTGGCAGAGAAAAGATTAGTGGTTGCTGCCTTGAGAGAAGTCACTGAAGCTTGGCAGGCCTTCTTCAGTGAGGTGTCCACTTTCCTGTCCACTGGGTCCCTAAGAGATGCCCCTCCTTCTGCCGGAATGACTGTCTTTTGGTGAGATCTGAAATCAAGGGGTCAATTCTGGGGCAGTCAAGCCACTTTTCTGATTGCTTTTGTTGAACTTTATCAGCTCAGTTATCCAAGGGACTCGGTATGCCGCTGGGACCTTGCCATTCTTCCTTTAGTGAGTCCTCTATGGCCAGGCGAATAGGAAAAGCTGTGGCCGGTTTGGCGGCAGACGCCAGAAGAAATGCCTGCTTTGGCTGTGCTGTTAGAGCCACTGGGGAAGAACCAAGGTGGATCTCTGCAATAACCTTTTTATAAGAAAAAAGTCCAGGTCATCCAGGTCAAAGTTTCTGGATGGTGAGTCATCGAATCTGTGGAGGTCCACAAACTCCCTTTTCGGAGAAGAAGAATAACCAGAATCTGATGGCGCTGGGGAGCACTGTTTGATGCTTCTTCTTGTGGGCACCTCGGGATCTGCTCCAAGAGCGGGATCTTTTCTTGGACTTGTGTTTTGAGGAATGCTGATCCTCTTCGTCCGAGGATCTGACCCTGTGTGTGGATTTTTTCTTTTGCCGTAGTGATGAGTGGATGAATGTCGTCTTCGGATGAAGATGGGGACAGGGTCTCTTTCACTTTGCTCTTTATGTGGTCTCACATCTGGGGACACTGGGGGTTTTCAGTTAAAGCATGGGGTCCACGGCGAAGGCCCTATTTAGTTTGTCAGTGAGGTCTAGATTCAGCGGGGGATAGCGGATTGCTGGGACTCCCTGATGGCTGTCTGTTGACTATCTGTCTGAGCCAAGGAATTTGGGTCCTCCCTCAGGTCCTTCTCGTTTGCAGCCACTGTTTTCTCACATTTCAAGCAAAGCGAGCCAGTGAAGGTAACCAGTATGGGGATTTGTATTGCTGGCATTTTCTGCCCCTGGAGGATTTGTCTGAAGCTATAGTGGAAAAGTGCGCTGGTTCTAGCATTGCTGAAATTCCCTTATAATGAAGATAAATGGAGCTGCTATAATGCTACTGCTGTCCTTTAAGAGCGCTACTGAAGATAACTGGTGCTGTTTTAGACTATAATGCTTGAAGAAAAGCAGTCTGCCCAAAAGACAGCAGCTCACCGGGCACTACCATCCTCCATCGACGAGCCGCTATGGTCTGAAGGCTTACTGACGGCTGTGAAGTGACAGGGCCCTGGACTGCTGAGGGAGCGCTCTGAGCTGTGCTGTTTCTAACGCCATCGACAGACTGGTGTAGCATGGGGAAACTCTGTTGATGAGCTGAAAACTCCTAGGCGCTCGTCGGCTCACTGTGCCTTGATGTGACCCTGTGACCCCTCTGTCGATGGCTTACAGGTGGAGGATTCGTTGATGGTCTAAGGTGCTGTGGGTGCTCTGATCCTCTGTTGATGGGCTGGGGGAGTTCGAGTTCCAACTCTATGCTCCCAGTATGATTTATCAATGAGCTGTGAGGTGCTCGTCGACTTTCTGCTCCTGTGAGTGCCTTTTGTGCTCTCCGTTGTGGCGCTGCTGAAGTCCAAAAGCGCTGGAAGGATCAGAACCACGGAGCCAGTCTGTCCAGCGTGCAAGGCTGAGACTGGGTCCTAGCCACAGAACAGAGTCTTTATAACTTTCTGCCCAGCTCCTCAAGAATAATATAAAAAGCTGACTTACAGTTTGAAGTCTTCAGCCCTGTCACAACAGTGACAGAGCTCAGCTGCTTAGTACTTGCCACTGGAAGGCAGGAAGTAAACTGAGATGACAGGAAGTGGAGGGAGGAATATTCAGGCTGTCAGAGTTTTGATTCCTGCCCGCGCTTGCATCAGGAGGTACAGCCCATCTGCAGAAGCCCGGAGACCAGTTTAGGAAAGAGAATATGTATTTTCAACTTTATGAAACTTTAAAATCCTCTAACCAACCATCCCCAAATTTACAGGATCCATAGATTCTTGCATTGACCACGTGCATGCGAATTTCAGGTTATTCTATCTTGGGTTTATTAATTAAATCCAAAAAGCAAGGAAGGTTTTTTTAATTCTAATTCCACCACCCCCATTCACCGCCTCTATAAACCCCACTGAACTGAATGCTGTAGTACAACCTGGGTTCAATAAATATGTTTTGGCATTACAAATAAATAACACAGAATGAAGAATATAGTTAGTACCCAACTGCTCACCTCAGATTGGGTGAAAAATCTGGGTGTTATGCTTGACTGTGGCTTGACAGTGAAGTCACAGGTGTCGGCACGATGAAAGCCTCATTCTACCATCTGAGAAAGATCGCCTAGATTAAACACCTGATCTCCCCTGGTGACATGCCAACTTTGGTTCACACCTTTGAGACCTCGTGCCTAGATCATTGCAATGCCCTGTACCTAGGGCTACGGGTAGATCTTGCCCGACTGCAGCAAGTGCAGAATGCAGCCAGGTTGTTAACTGACTTACCCAGATCTTGCCATATCACACCTGTACTCCGCTATCTGCACTGGCTGCCAATAAATTGGCGGATCACCTTCAAGATCAGGTTACTGACCTATAAAGCCCTACATGGCCAGGGACCCAGCTACCTGCAAGACCTTCTACGGCCCCACCACCTCCGCCCTCTCCGCTCCACTGATGACAGTTTGCTAGAATTCCAGGGTTAAATTAAAGACATCTGGGGCCCCATCCTGTGGAATTCTCTACCTCGTCAGATTAGAGAGTGCCAGACTATCGACTGTTTTAAAGCTAAGTTAAAACATTACTATTCAGCCAAGCCTTCCCTGATGAGGTTTAAATTAATGATTTTACTATTGAGGTTTTATTAATAGGGTGTTAATGTTGAATTTATTTTATGGATTTGGATAACACGTAAAGCACTTTGATTCCCTATAATTTCGCTGTACAAATAAAGTTTTGATTTTGATTGATGAACACTGCACTCGTCTGCTGTGAGACACAAAGTCACAAGTTACAGGCAGAACTTTCAGTAGGAGTTCGATTTGAGAGCCCTAGATTCTCGGAAAAAAATATGAGAATCCTAAATAAAAGTTTGAGAGTCCTTACCTCTTTAGTACTGATCCTGTTGACATTTGTTTGTGCAATGCCTGAAAATTTCAGTAAACAAGAAATAAAAAAAAATTTAAGAATCCACCAGACTTTTGTGAGGGTCCCCAAAGATTTGCAGCATTGTCATTGCCCCTCCCCAATCTCAACTAACAAATAACACTAAGTGCTGTAAACTAAGCAAAAAATAGGGCTGGCAGTATAGCCTAGAGGTTAGAGGAACGAGGTGTGAATAAGCTTGGTACATCCAGCAGACCAGACCTGAGTTTGATTCTCACAACCTCCACTTTCACACTGTGTGACTCTGAGCAAGTCACTTAACTGCCCAGTGCTCCCAGATCACCCCTGAAAACAGGCACTTGTGCCTAGTGGGCCTTACCCAGTTACCAAAGACTAAAATAAAATAAAATCTCCTAGTAGAAAAAAAACACACGGTATCAATACCAGCCCTTTAAGGGACACTGTCAACCCTTTTGTATCATAATATTTCAAGCTGAAAGCCACATTTTATGATTGTTTACCTTCTGTAAAATTAATTGTTGTTGCTTTAATCTTCCTCTTTTCTTAGTACAACTGAAATGCACAGTAATTGTGTAATTACACCCAACCTTGTTTTGTTTCAAATCCTTGATCTGCTCTTACTGCTCACTTCTTAAACATTAGGAACATGCCCAAGCAGTGGAGCCACTCCATGATGCAATAGTCTCCTCTGCTCCCACTACATCTTGAGTGGCTAGACTGTGTTGGGGTGTTCCCAAGTCCAGGAACAGTGCAGTGGAGTTGGCTAAGGAATGTAAACAGACACATTTTGGTGTGGTAACACCAGTATGGTGGGCAGTCTATTTTCACTTTTAAAAACAAAAGGAATCAGAATCAAACTACCAGCCACATTCTGCATAATGTAAATAATCATAATTTTTTTTTTTTAAATTAGGGACAGTTTGAGGCCTAAATAGGTTGACAGTGTCCCTTTAACTATGATTTAAGACACGTCAAATCATTTGCAGTACATATCTTCAGCCTCATGCCGTGATGCTGCTCTTCAGCTTTCTTTTCTCACCACGGGCCAGAATACTGAAATTCACCCCAAAGCACATACAAAATGTACTAGTCAAGATACTGTTAAATATACACCTGCTGGGTGTCCGAAACCACTTCTCTCTTGTCCAGAAACTGCTACGGAACTCAATCCATGGGGACAAAAAACTGCTCCTGCCCTTCAGGAAAACAACACTTGGTCAGCGCTCTTTTGTTTCTACAGCGGTCAGAGCCTGGAACTCCTTGCCCATAGCTATTATCGCTCTCCCAGGCTCTCCCCACTCAAGGCCCAGGTCACTGCCCACCTTTTCCAGAAACTTCACTGCGTTTCGGATGAGGCGTTAAAAGCGAGGTCCCATCTGCCTGTTCTGGTAGTAGTTCAGGTGGCTGTTAAAGATCCCATGGCACTTCTCGAAAAGTAGGGAATTTCTCCAGTGCCCTGTCCAAATTTCCCCCATTCACTAAAATACCACCAACAGCTTAATCTGGTTCAAAGTCAGTTGGCATTCATCTGTATCCCCATTCCCCGGTCGTGCCTGAAAAAGGCAGAATCAGTGGCAGAGCTATGAGGGGGCTGGGGTGCGTTTCCCCTCCTGGCTGGCCCTAGTGTGAGTAGTGGTGCCCCACCACCATCTTTATTCAATGTTTAGTGCCCATTGTGGAGCTCATGATTGACTGAATGGCACCCCCGCTTCAAACGCTCCCAAACCTGGCTCCGCCACTGGGCAGAATTTGTCTACTGCACTTACCCGGTCAACAAAACTAACTAAATAAATAAATGAGTGCTCAGTCCATATCTGTCAGAATCTTGCCTCCTCTGCCCAACACCCTGTGTCTCCTGTAGATTCCCTCTGCTGATGCGAATCTCTGATGTTTTAACCCATTGCAAAAACCTCCTGTAATATGTTAATGCTCATTGTTACGTGTCATTTACTGTGTTGGCCCGACATTGTATGTAACTTGCTTGACTTAGACACCTTTAAAAAAGACTCTGAGCTCAAAGGTCTTAAGCACACAAAAACACAGAAACACAGAATTTGATGGCAGATAAGGACTGTTTGGCCCATCCAGTCTGCTCATTTCTCCCTAACTACACTATTAGAACAGACAGCGCCCGATCTACAGCTTTTTCTCCCTCCCTCCTTCCTCTCTCACTATGACTCCCTCGTGCTTATCACATGCATTCTTGAACCCCACCACTGTTTTCACCCCATCACCCCAGCTGGAAGACTGGTCCAGGAATCCACCACTCTTTCTGTGAAGAAGTACTTCCTCACATCTCTCCCGAATCTGCCCCACCTCCAGCCTCATACTATGTCCCCTTTTGACCACATTTTCTTTGAAAAATACTTCCCTCCTGTACACAATAAAATAAATAAATACATATATCTATATACATATATATCTATATATATATGTTTCCTACACGGAAACAGTTACTTGGTGCAATATGTAATGCATAGTTTCTTTGTTATCACATTGTACAAGTATCATTTTATCTGTGTCAATGTTTTAAAGTCTAAAGGCAGCGGCCGAACAATAAACCTTTGAATGGAAATTAGGATGCAGCCCTTCCAACTGGAAAAATTGATTTAAAATTGCCCTCCTTGACAGAATTATTTTTCCTTCTGAATTAACACTAATATGTGGAGTGTACTGTTTCTGTTACAGCACTGCCCTTGTTAAATGCTTCTGTTTCCTTTTGGTTCCACAGAAGCCTTTAAAAAAAACTTTTTAAGGCTATGAAAGAGCAAAGATCTGGAGCAAAATGTCTGGTATTTCTCTCATCACTATCCAGAAAGCTTTGAAGTTGCAGACTTCAGAATGAGTTAATTAAAAGTATCTTTAGATTTGGTAAGTAAAATGGTCCAGAGTCAAATGTTTTTCCTTTTACACAGTGATGTAGGGGGTGGGTCGGTGTGCGTGTGTGTGTGTGTGTGTGTGTGTGGCGCTAATAAAATTTGTGGCACTGCACTAAAATTACAGAGCTGACAGAATCAATATCTTAATTGTCAGGTTGGGGAACAGCTGCAGACTCTGTCAGAGCTGTTTCTCTGCAGGAGCCATGAAGATAGTCACACTCCTGCCAACACACACACACACACACACACACACAGAGGCAGGCAGGAACAGTCCCAAGCAGATGAGCAGAGGACAGCACCAGAAATGAAACAAGGAAACAGAGACAGTACTCATTATGGCAGCAGAACCACGCAGTAAACGCAAGAAGCTGCTTTTTCAGTGATCTCTGCTCTGTGATAATTATTAATGCTACAAAGTTGAATGTAGCATTGCATAACATGTAATCTGAACTGCAGTTACCTGTTTTTGAAATACAGTTTGGGGCAGGTGACTTTAGCTGCCTCCTACCCTTAAAAGCATCTAACTCCTCCCTGTCAAGGCTGTGGGCTATTTTTTTCCCTCAATGAAAGAGGCTACAGAAAATAAATATGGCTCCATATTCGAGTGGCCTTTAAAGTTCAGGCCGAGAAGCTGACCCAGTGGTTTGGTGGGTTAATTCGCCAGATGCCACACCACCACCCACGCCAGTGACTCAGGTTTGGGAGCGGACCGGGTCACTGGCACTTGACTGTGATGGGAGCGACTCGTGCATCTCATAATGCTCTCCTCTCCCGGGGTTGTAAGGGGCTAGCCACACTACTCTCATACAGCCATCATATGGAAGTGTAGTGGCAGAGCAGTTGGTGTGCCAAAAGCTTGAGATGACCAATGGCAGGATGCATAGTGTGCATTCCTACACACGCACGCTCAAGAACTGCGTCTAGCATGCCACTGGCTGTCATAAGAAAATGGAAAATGAAGCCAGCGGATGATGCCAGGCTTGCTCATCGGCGCCCGTACTCCCCAGCATATCTGGATGTGGACATCAGGGGTGAGGCCATCCCTTCTTCTCCTGGCCCTGCCGTGGGAGCAATTCATGGGGATCGCTGGCTGGAGTAAGCCCTGGGAGGAGGCTGGTTGTTAGTCGGGTGCCGTCTGGGGCAGAGAAGGCTGAACAGCCCTGGGACGAAAAAGCTTGATTTAAAAAAATTTCTGCCAAGGCCACGCTCGATGGCCCAGCAGCAGTACAATGTAGCAGGCCACCCAGTTTCTGGGAGGAACTTGGGAAGCTGTGCTGGGAGGTAGGACATGATAGGATCAGCTTCTGGCAGCAGTGGGCCTTCATCGGGAGGGTTAGTGGCATCTTCTGGCACTGGAGGAGCTGACTCCCCTAAAGGATGTGTTGTGCACAGCTCCAACCAGCGCCTCCTCCCACTAGGTGCACCGTGTCCTGCTGCTACACATGTGGTCACCCAGGTGGCACTCAAGGAGTGACGTTTGACAGCCTCCCACCCTGGAGGAGAAGGAGAGTTTCCTGCAGAGCGTTTAATCCTTCCCCACCCCTGGCTGGCTCCATGACCCAGGCTCATTCTGGAACCAGCATCACTGACAACACAAGCAGCAGCCCTACCACTGTGCTGAAATGGAACCGACCGTTGACAACACAACACTTCTTTTTTTTTTTTTTTTATAATATAGTGTCCATTGATGAAGTTAGAAACAGGAACAAACAGATAAAATTGTCATAGCAATGGAACAACACAGAATAATGATGAGAACCTGGTCCAAGCCATATTAACCTTAGACTGCTAGCAGGCTTAGAAGGTACTGGAGTTATGGACAGATAAAGCAGTCCATGACCCTGTGAGGGTTAAAAGGAGGACAGCACTCCTTTTATTATTTCAAACTGTAACAAACAAACAAAAAGTGGTAAAGCAGACTCGAAGTGTGGAAAACAGATATCATACATGTCAGGGAGACAGGCGGCAATCTTAAATAAAGTAAAAGTATAGGTCAAAATGTTTGCTGCTATCATGAACTGCTGTTTTAAGATATTTTTGTGGATTAGTCATATCCCTGACTCTCGTTTACCTCCTTCCACTGGCTTCATCTTTATTCTAAGTATTGGCTTTTCCAATATAGGGTACATCCATATTGGTAGGGCTCCCATTTGGTGATCATTCCAGGTCACTGTAGATCCCTCAAAACTTGGGTGGTCTCACTCTACCTGTGGGACAACATTGTTAGATATTTTGCTGAATATTCTGAGTTTAAACGTGACCCTTCAAGTTCTCCACTGTGGTACATCCTCATAAGTGTGCGATACAAACCAGTGTCTGGTCTGGTGTGCTTGAAAAAGCCAGATAGTACAACTTTGTGTAATGCAAACCTCCATTTTGTTTTGGGTGTCTCTGCTTCAGTAGATATATTCTCTGTGGTTTCCTCCCAAAGAAACTCTGTAATTATGGCATCTTATTCTCTTAAAAAATGTTATGGGACAAACAATGGTAAATTGTCCAAAACATAAAAAACTGGGAGTTGCAATAAGCGTGTCAGAACCTATCTTCCCCACAGAGTAAGCTGCAGGCATTTGCAGCAAAGAATATCATTCTGCAGTGCCTGTATTGGGGGCTCTATATTAAGTTTCACCAGTTGGTCTAGTAATGGGAGAATTTGAGGCCCAGCTAGGCCAGACCCTAGGCAAACACTCCACAGGATACTTGGGAAACCTCCGTCATACACAATCTGGGGTAATAGGCATTAGCTCCGATTTACTCCGAGTGAGAAGGTACCGCCATTTTATTTGTCTAGTAGGTCTATGAGGTGAGGCATGTTTCTGCGTAGATTATCTGAGAATAAAGGTATGGCTTGCATACATCATTAGCTTATGGGTGTTGCTCAACACCTCAACCCCAGGATGTCATCATCGTTCAGTATGTTGCAGCAATGGTTTAATAGCCAACATTAATAGTTCTGGGGACAAGGGCATCCTTGCCTAGAGCCTTTTCGGCACACATCAGATAGCACTCCATTTGTGAGTATTGTCACTCTAGATCGTCATATAAGGTTTCCACCATTGTTGCCACTAGGACCAAATCTAAACTTGTCTAAAGTTGGTGCCAGGTAGACCAAGTTTATGATACTGAATCTCATTCCATAGCTCCCACAACAGCTGTCATACCCCTCTCCCCATTTGCTTGCCAAATTAAATTCAGTAAAGTCTAATATTATCCGTGCCTTCGGGTATAAATCCAGCTTGGTAAAGATATACTAATATCAGGAGGACCAGGTTTAACTTATGAGCCAGTGGCGTATGTCCAAGCTGAGGAAAGAGATGGGGCAGAACCCCTCACACAATAAAGGATAGTTCCCTTTTTTCAACATAAAAATAATAACTGCCTTGTACACTGTATCCAGTAATGTCCCTAACTGGGAAGCCTCTTCATATATCTCCCTCAGCCTATTCTTGTAGGAAATCTTTAAGCAGCTTACAAAATCCCCAGGAGTACATCCGCCCTGATGCCTTTCCTTCGGTAGGGCAGATGCTGCAGCCCGTATCTCATCTTCTGTGGCAGATGCCTACAGTGCCTGCCTGTCGGTGTCTGTTAAAGTGAGTACCACAGTACTATCAAGAAAGGCATTACTAGTCTGTAATGTTCCTCCCCTTTCAGCAGAATAGGTTTTATGGAAGCTAAAGAATTCCCTGTTAACGTGCTGGGCATTAAATACCATGAGGTTTTAACCACTGAGGTTTAAGGTCAGCTATGATCCCAGAACGTTGCTGCTGTCAAGGCGGGACTCCCAGTACCTCTGATTTGTCAGCTCAATGCATGCTCAACTGCGACTCAGTGGATGGTTTATATCATATTTTAAAGTGATTTTCAGTTTCATACAAAACAATTGCTGTTGGCATTGTAAGGCATTTTCTTTTGAATACACAAAAAGTGTTTAGAGGAGAACACTGAAAAAGGCACAGCTCTCCCCAGCTGGTACAGAAACGCCTGACTAGTGCTTTCAGACACTAATGGAATTTTAAAATAACCTCTAAATGCTTTTTAACATGTCAAATAGCAGCCAGCAACTTCGCTTTTCTAGTGCTGGCAACCCACCATATCATGAGTATGGCGCGCCCCTAAACCCCCTTATATGCTTATATGTCTTGCCAGACCTCAGCCATTGGTCAGCAGGACATATCAGCATAAAGTGAGCTAGGAAGTGTAGCTACTCATGATGGTGGCCACCAGCATTAGAAAGCAGAGTTGTCGGTCACTGTTAACACATTAAAAAGCATTTAGAGGTCATTTAAAACATTTTGATAGTGGCTGAAAGTGCTAATCAGGTGTTTCTGTAACAGCTGGGGAGAGCTGTACCTTTTCCCACTGTTCTCCTTTAAAGGAGCCATGCATGTTGTTACGAAAATGGCTGTTTCTTTTAATTACATTCTAAATCGGACTGCCTGTTTCTGCTGTCTTGTAAGATTTGCGTGTCCCCGCTTCCACTCTGCTTCATCTTTTTTTTAGATTTTAAATAACTAAAGTACCGCTCCTTTAAATATGGCTATCCCCAAGTCTTCATCAGTATGCTGTGCTGTTTGGGGCAGACTAGCTGGGCCTCTTGGTCCTATCTGCCATCAGATTCTATGTTTCTATGTATTATTTAACACAGAAACACAGAAAAAATCTGCCTGCAGATAAAGGCTTAGCCCACCAGTCTGCCTCTTTTTCCCTACACAGTATCGCTGTAGACCCTCCTTCCCCTTTTTTCACTAAGATTCCCTACGCCTATCCCATGCATTCTTGAACCCACCACTGTTTTCTCCCTACCACCTCCACTGGTGGGCTGCTCCAGGAATCCACCACCCTTTAGCCAAAAAGTACTTTCTTTATCTCTCCTGAACCTACCCCCTACAGCTTCATTATTTATTTATTTATTTCAATTTGGATTAATACCTTTGAGCGGAGGCTCGTTTACAAAGGCTCCAAGTCAACAAGGAATACAAGACATTTACAGGTGATGAAACATTGCAGAACAGAAAGACATCAACTAACAAGTGGTATTAGTGTGCAGTTACAACATTAAGCAGGGTACAAGAAGTAAGGAGAAACAGTCTTCATAGCATGCTCCTTTCTTGTTGAGCACCTTTTTCTAAAAAATACTTCCCTCCTGTACCTTAATTACCCCATGAAGTATTTAAAGATCTCTATCATATCCCACCACCCCTTTCAGGATATACATATTGAGTTCATTTAGTCTCTCCTTGTAGGACTTGATGCAGACCCTGCACCATTTTAGTTGCCCTCCTCTGGACTGCCTCCCTCTGTCTGTGTCCTTCCGGAGTGTGGTCTTCAGGGTCTTTCCAGCGATCTATACAGAGGCAACACCACCGCCCTCTTTCCGCTGGTGATACCACCCCCCATGCAACCCAACTTCCCACTAACCCTCCCAACTGCCTTGTCACTCTGCCTGGACACCTCGAGGTCATCCAATATAATTAACCCCAGGTCTCTCTCTCCGGCTTAGTGGTCATCACGCTCATCAGTAATATACAGCCATTTAACAGCATCACTATTATTGGGACTAGGTGAACTACCATGCAACAGACACCATCCCTGACTTTATGTGACACAGTGGTCATTCAAAACAGCTGAGAGCATTAATGAAAACCTGGGGACAGCCTCATTTAGAGGGCACTCCTTTAAATATTCCAAGTGTAAAAATGCTTAAAGAACAGGTGTTCACTTCCAATAAAAAGGCAACTGGCTATTTTATTTATTGTGTCATGATCGTTAGTAATTACTTTCTACTTTTATAATAAAATATTTGTGCTGTGAAATAAGCGGATTTTCACCTTTGCTTTTCACAGTGCTAGTAAAAAGAATTTAATAGAATTCTGGTGTTGTAATGTCAACTGCTTAGGAGCCCAATGTATTTCAATGATAAACTACAGATGTTTCTTCTATCTCTTTCAAAGAAATAGATACTTCTCTCACAACAAACTTTGCTTGTTATTTAGTTATACTATTGTTGCCCATCTGTATGATTTTACAATTTCTTAAAACCATAATTGGCTTCTCTTTCTTCTTCCCAAGAAAAATCTGGTTAGGAAGAAAATGTCATGGAAGCGTGGAAACAGAGAATCTGTCGGCACAGAAGAACCTGATGGCCCACCTCGTCTGCCCTGTTTCCCTACCATGTACCCTGCTGAATCATAACTAAAGATCACAGGTTAACGAAAACTCACATATTTCTATTACATATAGAATGTTTTGGTGTTAGAAAGCTTTATACCTTACAAAAATGTACAAACAGATGTGCATTTCCCATTGTGAAATACAGTGCCAACCTGCCAGTAATGATTTTCAGACTTCATTACACTGCACTGGGACTTCATTGGATTTTTTTTACTATTAGTTGGCAAAAAAAAAAAAAGAAGACGAAGATGAAGAAAAGTGAGGAAGGAAGGAAGGAAGAAAAGAAAGAACGAAAGAAAGAAATGCAAAAATGATTACCAAGGCATCTAAAGGCCCCAAACCTTCATTCTTTAAGATAAACACCTTACTAAGTACTTGCTCTGCAGATTTAAAATGAGGAGAGACAGCATCTTACAAGACAGGCGAAAAGGGGTTAAGTAGAGCAAAAAGTATTGGTACAAGACGTTCACCTTAACATAGTGCTGCTTTATGAACATTAAAAACTTCCTTTAAAGCTAAATTATACAATATAGGTGCACAGTTTTCACCATAACATGTTCTACTTCTTTAAAAACAACTACCTTGAGCTATACCATCTGTATGATGTAGAATATGGTCCCTTGTTTTTGTTGTTACGTTACGTTACATTGTGTTATGTTGCTTGCTATGAAGCGTGTTGTTTTATTTAAATGCTTAATAAAACAATTGTATCCATTAAAACAACTACCTTATAACTATACAAGAGGGCCAGCCAGTCGGCAAACAGTGGTAGGGTTACCATTCACAATCAGGGATCTGGGTTGGGAACCAGCACAGGTCATTAGGGGCGGTCGTGGAGAGAGGATCAAGTGTCCCTGGAAAGCCTTTCTCCCTCAAGGTGGGTGGGTGGGGGCACTGCATCTTGCTTCTAGACTGCCCCCAGAGGGCAGCCAAGTAAAAGCATCAGAAGGAGAAGGGCTGCTATCAGCCGCCAGCATACATGTGCGCCAACTGCATGCCGATGCTCTAGGAGGAAAACCAAAGGAAAATGCTCCAGTCCTATCTGGCATCCCTCACCCCACCCCACAAGGAACCGCACGACTGATATGGCAGGTGCCTACTACCATGTGTGGGTGAGGGTAAGTAGTGGACAGCGGATAAGTCCATGAGAAGGTCAGTGAAACGGCTGGGGGTACTACATTAGTAGGAGACAAATAAGTAAAACACATACTGGAAAAGAAAAATAAATATATAAGAAATGCGCTGTAAGAATGACTAAATCCTTTTGGAAACTCAGACCCATGGCATGCTTGATTCAGAAAATGGATAGCTACCATCTAATTTAACCCTATTTGCATTGTTCTAGTCTGTGGGTATTCAAGGGTTACTCTCTCAAGCAAGCAAAATCCAGGCTAACTAGCCACCTTTGATGTAATTATCACTTTTGATTAGCGTTAACATGCAAGAAATTCTGAAGTACAGCCTTCACAATCAATAGGAGAATTACTTGGTTCAGAGCTCTGGTAGGCTGTAATTTAATTCCAGTCTTTGTAACAGATCCATTCAGCATTAGATCTATTGCTGAAAAATAAAAGAAACAACTCTTGAACAAAAAAGCGACATAATATCTCAAAAATCAAAGCGATGCCATCAGCATTACATATAATGCCACTGTTTCTTACATGTGGTAGAGGGTACTTGATAAACATCGTGTGTGCGCTCTTGCACCTTTTCAACAGGAAAGGAGAACAGCTAATCTAACAAAAGAAATGATGGGACTAGAGGGCAGTCGATATAGTTACCACTGGATGCTGCTGTGCAGAGCCACATGATCTGAGTGAAGACTCACTTGTGGAATTAAGTCATTATCACTCCACTCCGCTGGTTTCAAGGAATATTCTTTTAGCCCTAACCTTTACTGACTCTTCTGGGATAATGACTCTTCTGGGATAAGTTACAGATTCAAACCAAATTCAGCTTTACTTCATGTGTTTTCTGCATTTATGTTCCTTTATTTTTATAACTTATGCTTTTCGGTTGTCACTTTGGTTATGGGGTAGTCACAGGTCTTACTACTAGTTATGACTGCCAGTGGGTGGGGAATTGGGAAACATGTATCTCAGATGAAGGCTGTCAGTTCCCATGGCAGGAGCTGCCATCATGCCTGCCCCTGAGACTGTGACTACAGGGTCAAGGTGGAGTCTTTGTAGGCAGGGTGGGCCTCATGCCACATCATCCCATGGGCCAGGAGGGCTGAGCTTTTCCCAGTTTTGTCCCGTTACGATTCCTGCCACCCTTTACTGCGAAGTCACACCTCAGACTCACAACCCAACAGCCATGACGTCTGCAAGCTATGCAAGCACAACCTTGCAGAACACTGCAATGGCCACGGGAGGGTTGGCAAGGTGGCAGCCTCCCCTCCTCCCATCAGAACCTGAGTAGAGTGACCAATTCTAAATGAATTGAGCAACCACTTTATCAATGAAAAGATTAATAGAGTAAGGCGACAAGGAATAAAGAGTGATAGCTTGAGAAGTGATAGCAGAAAAGTTCTTGGCAAGGAGACGGGCCTTATAAGACACTCACCAAAAACAATAAAAAGTTGAAGTGTACTTACAAATAGAATACAAGTGAGAAACCCTTGGTAACAGGGCTCTAATTCATCAAAAGATTCTGGTTATATCATAAACCCGCAGCGAGCTCGAGTGATTTGTGATGTCACCAGAATCCTGAGATGAAATGACAAGACTAGTTGCTGATGGTTTCCTATCTGTTTACTATTTGTGGATGCCAGTGCATTCACACAGGGCTAGAAAGCGCTGTGAGTGGCATTACTGCATCCGTCATATGACCCTATGATGTTTTAAAGCAGCAGAGCACCGCAAAATGTTTTCCAAACAGCTAGTTTCAGGTACAGTTCATAAAAATATTAGTATACCTGTTAAATCTACTTCTCTAGGTACCTCTTATATTGCAGATCATGAGTTTTTCTGATTTTCTCCATCCTAGCCCTAGCCGGGTCTACTATTTCTAAGCCAAATGTCTTGAGGAAAAATAGATTAAACAAGGGATGGTTTGGACTTGGTTTTATGTGATGATAGTGAGTCTTTAACTGCGCCAATCACATAGAGCAACAACAAAAGAGCCGAAGTCAAAAAGCGAACCACATAGCAGTGACCGTCGCAAATAGCGATGGTCACTTACTACAACAAGCCCCCGCACCCCCAAAATTATGGTTACTAACTCCAGGGGAGCAGACAGAGAAAAAAAAAAAATCTCATGAAGCAAAATATTTCCCTGCACCGGACCCGAACCAACATCACAGGCTTCAGGGGTGGTGGCTCAAGCCACTACAGCAAATGGCCAACAGAAGGCTTGGCCAAACTACTCTAATATCGCTTTGTATAGCGAGTGCAGCTCAGTGCTACACTTGCTATAACCACTAGGTCTTTTGATAGTCGCTGTAAATTACGACGGTGTTGAGTCGCTCATATTGAGCCGCCAATAATACTGCTCATATCAGTGTACACCTTTGACTTCATACAGAGTAATTGGAAGTAATGAGTTAACTTGTGGAGGAAAAAGCCAGTCTGAACACTCAACTCAAAAATCAACAGGAAGTCAGCAGTTCTTCCAACGATGTAACTTTAAGTAGAGAAATGTTAAATGTACCCACATGTACACCCACAGAACTTCAATGTTTCATGCCACACTGACTCTTTTTCAAGAAGTAATGGGTTAACCCTACTTCCAGTAACTCTGTATGAAGTCCAAACCATTCATTATTTAATGTAATACAAAGCGGTCGTTCAGATGAAAATGAGTTAAAACATTTATAAACACTCAAATTTGGTGGAACTAGAAATTTCTACCACCAAATAAAACTGGAAAATGTCTAAAATCGTTTATAGTTAAAAGGTAGGCTCAAATTTCTGGCCCAGTTTTGTTGCACTGCTGCTTTAAACAGCACAAAAATACTTCTCTACTTGAGCTTGCCTCCTCCCAGCAACCCAATCTCCAATCCCAGTACCAACTATTTTTTAATCCTCCTTCCACTCACTCACTCACTGCTCCTCCCACCAAGCACCTCACCCACACTCCTGATACCTCTGTTCCTTTCCTTATCTCTCGCTATGTATCCACACCTTTAACTCATGTACCACGCCTCAACCAGACACAAATATAATAGTAATTTTTCTAGGATTATACAGTCAATAAGTATATCCCTCCCCTACCAAAAAAAAAACAAGTAGGTGGATGGTTGTCTTTCTCATTCTTTCTAGCTATGTATCTTTTGGCTATAGAGTAACACAATATATAACAATTTCAGTTTAGTCCCTCAGGAAGTGTCTGTGCTGAGGTAAGACCCAATAAACACAGCTCCATCTCTGGGAAAAGGTGGAGATCCAATATTTCGGCTAGGGCAGGGGATCCTAGAGGCACTACAAGGGGTATTCATGCAACAGCTGGTCAGGAGCCCACTAGGGAGAAAACCTGCTGGACGTGGTCCTCACAAATGTGGAGAGTGGAAGAGGTGGAGGTAGGTGATGGACTAGGAATTAGTGATCACAGGACTGTGAGGTTCGTGGGAAAGGTGATGGAGGCACTAATAAAGGAAAGGGTGTTGGACTACCTGGCGGACAGCGGACTGCAGGATAAAAGGCAGCACGCGATTCATGAATGGGAGGTCCTGGCAGACAAACCTGCTAGAGTTCTTCAATTGGGTGATGCAGGTGGTTGACAGGGGGTGGAGGGCAGTGGGCGTGGCCAATCTGGACTTCAGTAAAGCCTTGACACTGTCCCACACAGAGGCTAGTAAATAAGCTGGAAAGCTTAGGGTAGGACAGAAAATAACTAGATGGATGGAAAACTTGTTGGTGGGCAGAAGTCAGAGAGTGGTGGTAAATAGAGTGCATTCCATGGTGAGGGGTAACAAGTGGGGCACCTCAGGGTCAGGGCTGGGACCCCTCCTTTTTAATATACACATCAGTGATAAGCAGAAGGTCTGGAGGGAAGAGTGTGCATATTCACGGATTATATGAAAATCTGCAATAGGGTGGACATTCCGGGGGTGAAGGCCATGAGACAGGACCGGAAGATTCTGGAGGGTGGTCAGAAACTTGGCAACTGAAATTCAATGCCAAAAGGTGTGCTGTGATGCATCTGGGGTGCAAAACCTGCAGCTGCTTACACTCTAGGAGGGGAGCAAATAAAAAAACAGAGCAGCAGAGGATCTGGGATTATAGTATCGAGCAACCTTAAGGTGGGTAGCCAGTGTAGCAAGGCAGTGGGGAAGGCGAATGGAATGTTGGCATGCATTGGGAGGCATAACTAGCAGAAGGAGGAGGTGCTGATGCCCTTTTACAAAGCCATGTGAGACCACACCTGGAGTAGGGTCCAGTTCTGGTGACTGCACCTATGCAAGGACATAGATGGGATGGAAAAGGTTCAGAGAACAGCAACCAAGATGGTGCATGGTATGCAGGGAATATACGAACAGAGGATTAGGGAACTGGATCTGTACCCACTGGAGACTAGAAGGGAGAGGGGACATGATTGAGCGTTTTAAATACCTGAAGGGATCAATAAGGTGAAGGAGGAGCATATTTAGAAGGAAGGAGGGCGCTGTGGAGCCAGGCTGAACAGTCGCTGGTTACATCGGCCCTGAGACATAACTTTTACAATCTAAATAAATACTACTTTTCAAATACTAAAAATACACTTTACACTACATTTGAAGGAGATAACTTAGAGAATGAGATGGGAAGGACTCACAAGAATTTGTAGCTGGGAGAGGTGAAAAAAGATGGAGGAAAGGCTTGCGGCAGGCCTACTACTACTACTAGATCAATCCCAGGAGGCACGATGGAGGAATGATTACAGAGAAAGCTTCTAGATCTCGGCCACAAGATGCGGCAGTCTTGCTTCATCGGCCCCCACTAACTCCAAACTGGACCTTGTGGTGGGCAGAATTGCCACAGTGGAGTCAGCAGTTGATACCCTTCAGGGAGACGAGAAGAGTTGAAATGGCACATCACAGTGTGCCAAAGCACCACTCTACAATGTGCAAAGGAACAACAACACACAAATAACCATTTGGAAATACTGGAAAACCAGATTAGAAGCCAGAATCTACGGATTGTGGGCCTATCAGAGGGGCAGAAGGCGACTCTGCTCATTTGTTTGCAAAGAACTGGTTGGCAGATCAATTCCAGGAGCAACTAACTGGGAAAGAAATACATATTATTATTAAAGCCTACCAATTGCCACATAGAACTAAAACACCGATAGAGCTTCCGAGGGTCCAAATGATCGATTCTGGATAGTATGGCCACCAGGGACAAACTGTTGAATTGGGCCAAGAGACACGGACCACTATCCATGAAAGTACTCTGGTCCACATATTTCCGGACATTGCTTGCATTTCACAGCGACTCAGAAGGAAAACATTTTACGGGTGAGAAAGACACTTAGAGACTTGAACATACCCCATACAATGCAGTTCCCAGCTAAAATCAGGATTATTCAAGACGGTAAGGTCTATATATTTACAGACTCATTGGACGAGGGAAATGGGCAGCGAAGATGGCAGCTGCCAGGAACGCTACGAGGGAAGCCCAGATGGATGAAGGCGAGGAAGAAAGCACTTGAAAGTGGGACCTTTATTTATTTTTTTCTCCTCTCATGATTCAAGGTTTTCTATCTCTACAATATTTACAAGATGGAAAATGTAACAGCAGTATATCAGATAGATTGTTTAAATTGATGCAGTAATAAAGGGTACCTAGGTTACTGGGTACTGAAATATCTGAGATACCCTTTATGTTGATAAGTCTCAGTAGTTTAATAAAAGTTAAATTTAGTGGCTGAGTTAAGATAAAATGTTTGTACAGCATGTAGGGGAAACATGGTACCAATAGCCCTTTTAGGGCAAAGGAGAATGAGTTTCACATGCTATGAAAGCCTTTAAAGTGATAATACCATGTGCTCATGGGCTATTTTCCCACAATATTAAGTATAAATGTCTGATAATATATACTTAGACATCTTGTTAGCTCTCCCTGAGTTGGTTTTAAGTAAGGGACGATGAATCCTTTATAAAATGAAGCGTTATCTTCTGTAAGAATGAAACACTAATGTTGTTCCTTGCAAGGTTCATTGTATATGTATGCAAAGTATTCTTTCTAAAAATGAATAAAATATAAATTAAAAAAAGAAGGAAGGAGGGACTAAAACTAGGGGCATATCCTAAGATTGGAAGGTGGAAGACACAGAGACAATGTGAGGGGTGGTTCTTCATGGAGAGTGGTGGAGGCCGGAATAGACTACTAGAAGAGGTGGTGGAAGCTGGAAAGAGTGGAGGGATTTAAGAGGGCATGGGGCAGACATACAGGATTGGGAAGTGAGGGGAAGGGGAGGGCTCGAAAGACTGTAGATGAGTAGGGAGGGGGAAAGGGTAGACTCGATGGGTCGATGAGGTCCTTTTCTGCTGTCGGATTTCAGTGATTCACTGATTGAACTAAATACTCTATCCCAGAAGAGTTTCAACTTATCACGGGTAAATAACTTGACTTAAAATACCTATTTCTGTCAAACATCTGTTGCATTTATTTGAGATTTCCAAATTAAACATATTTAATAAATATGGTGTACAACAGAGTCTATGAAGTATAAAGAACTGAATTTTGTTCAGCCTGTTGTTAACAGATATTTTCCGCTTGCACAGTATTGTTCCAACTTGGCTTGAGAAACAGTAACATTAAGTTCTTTCTGTCAGCTTTTCTGAAGCTTGGCCAAATCTGGTGATTCTGTGATATTGTGTTATATGTACTTATTTATGTATTTAAACTTTGGTGTTACATAATGTTGATAATAAGTTTTGCCTACCTGGAGCTTGAATAATAAGATGAAGTAGAAAATCTCCTTGTCAATTTTTTGACTTTACATGTACCTAATTATTTGCACATAACTTTCTTGAATTGTAAATATCTAACAAAAACGATGTTTTGGCAATTGTTACTGTGCCTGTAATTGTTCAAATGATTTCAACTTATCACCCATATGAAAAATGTTTCAATGTTTCTAAGTGCACCTCGGACCCATTAAACCACACTCTGAATGGCAAATTATTGCACTTATAAATGGCCAGAATGGCCTCAGTGCAACCCTTGTAAATAGCAGATTTAACAACCCAGCTGTGTGAGTGCAATAGAGAAGTGAATTTACGTTTCACAGTTTTTGAAGTGATTGAACAGTCCATTATAAAATGGGTCAGGAAACTTCTGCTTCCTAATTGGTGCAGAAGATTCCAAAGCAGTGCAGTTCAGAAAAAGTAACTGCACAGCTAAAAATATCTTTTTTTATTTTACAGTAAACCTGTCTTACAAGCGCAGATAAGACACTTCAGGTGTGGGTTACTATTCCTGAACCGCACTACTAGGTGGTTCAAGGCAGTCCTAGATGTCATGGGGTTTTCCTTCACTGTTGTCCTCGGCTCAGCTGATGTCACTGGGCTCTGGAACTGCCAAGTAATTAAAAGATACATATTGGACAGAAAAAAATGCATTAATGTGGGGCCCGTAATAAGAACCAAATCTTGGGCTATTTCAAAAAACATAAAACAATACCCGGGTGATTAAACAGACTTCACACATTCACAAATTTAGGTCCTAGGAATGCAACAAATGCTAATGCCATGGCTGTTTGAACATTAAGACCAGGGAAAGATCCCAAACTTCATATTTTAAGAGGCCCATCAGTGAACAATATAGGTTGTGATCCATATGCTTCTTTGAGTGATGTTGGGGATGGATTTTCATGAACACTGAATAAAGCGTCATTGCCAAGATAAGTACAGTAAAGCATGTGGTGTCGGAATGGATGGACAACAAGGTACACGGTATGCCTCAGATGTATTGTTTCATTGTTGTGGCTGCCAAGCTAAATGTTTGAGAGCAGAAGGATGTAAATGCAAGAACATGAGGAACAGAATATTGCAGAAGGTCAATGTTTTGAAGGGTGCAGAAGGTAATGTATTTCTTCCATGCTACTCTGAAGGCAGACTAGTTGATGCAGCTAGAGAATCCCAGATGGTAGCAGAAGCATGGTTGAAATATATTTTATGTCATTTGCAACTCTTGGAATGGTGGAGAAAGAGCAATTGTTTGCTGGCAATGAGGGTAAATTGCTCTGAACTGATTAGAGTAGTACAGAGTGTGATCAAATATAGCGGGGAAGACAGTACATTCCCTAGGACTTAGGAATCAAAAACGACTAAGATCATAGCCTACTGTAACAGCTGAGTGATTAGTGAACCAAAGACTTCATCCTGTAAGAGATTTGTTAGTTTGCAATACAGAGCATGGACTACAAGCTTCCTTGAGGGCGGTCTTTGAGGAATACATTTCTCAGGTCTTGAAGGAATGCTTAAACTGCTGGACTGGATAAGTATGAGCTAGGATAGATGGATTTTAAAGTAAACTGAATGTCCAAAATATAGTAAAACATCTGATAGTATTGGCCAACAGAATGCTTGAAAGCAGTAGATCTAGCTGACAGCTGAGAACTTGGAGCAGTATGATTTGACTGAAAGTCTGACTGCTTGTGAGAAGTATGATAAGGCCAATTGCTTGGAGTAGTATGATGTGGCCAACAGGCGAACAGCTATGTGAGTATGATATAGATGACAGGTAAATTGCTTATAAGCAGTAAGATGCAGTCAACAGGCCAAACAACTATAAGCAGTATGATAAGGATGACGGAGTCGAGCCTTGCAGCGCGTATGATGTAATGATAGGCTGAATGATTATGAGCAGAATGATGATGCGGCCTTTGAATGCTTGTGAGTTGTAAGATGAATCCAACAGGCTGAATAATTTGAGCAGTATGATGTGGCAGACAAGGACGGATACTTGTGAGCAGTATGATGTGGCCAACAGGCCGGATACTTGTGAGCAGTATGATGTGGCAGACAGGCCGGATACTTGTGAGCAGTACAATGAGGTCAAAAGGCCAAACAGATATGAGCAATATGAGATGGGCTATAGGTCACTTGCCACTGAGCAGTATGATGTGGCCGACAGGCTGACTGCTTGTGAGCAGTATGCACATTCTAGGATGATGGAGGAGGAGGATCCACAACCGGCAGGCAGAAGATGCACGTTCTAAATAGCATATGAAGTTCATGTTGATCTTCTCAGGACATACATAATTTAGAAGGTTACTGACCTGTATTTATTATGGCTAAGGCTGCTTTTTATCAGAATAGAATATGACAGGTTGATTGTTCCAAAAGGTGACCCCAGGTGAGAGCAGCTGTCGCATAGGGATACGGTGTGGACAAGGAAGACAGGGACTGACAATGAGGAATCTTGGATGTCTGATGGCCTGGGCGAGCATTTCACAAGTGCCACAAAATACCTCAAAACCATAGGATGGTGTTGGATGAGGAACTTAAGTGTTTAATTCTATAACTGGATCTTTACCATTCCAGTCTAAGAGCAAATGTGGCCACATAATAAGGTCTGAACTAGCAAAAGCAGCAATGGTACCGTGATAATCCAGAGCAATGCCAGTTACTAAATGTGCCATATTAAAAGGATATACTGTAAAACTTTCCTCAGGGAATACTCCTCCATCGCACACTTGGAGGTGTCCTAGTAAGGAAAACAGTTCCTCGTTTTACAGGATCATTTGGATGAGACGGAAAAGACCAAATGGGAATGTCGAACAGTCCGACTTGAGACATCTGGATCTGTAGAAACAAATAACTGAAGTGGATGGCACAGAATGAAATCCGGTATGAAAGCCTTTGTCGAGGCCTGAGAGAAAAATCTGAATCAGAATTGCTTGATCTGAAGGAAATACAATCTGTTGACCTTTTCATCCAAAATATTTATTGCTGCATGAAGATACTTGCTCAGACATTATAGTATAACATGAATGGGACTCTGCAGATGGACAGCAGATTGAACAACAGAGATAGACAACTACTGAACAACTAGATGTCTTTAAATACTCATGAAAAGAGTGCTGACAGAAGGCGGCAAAATGACAGAATGACTGCATATGGAACAGTTACAGCATGTAGTCTGTTATAGTGCCTGCAATATAAGTAGGGTTCCCGGTTTAGGTGTTTATTTTTGTAAAAAGGTGTTTATTTTTGGCATTTTCTCCCTTTTCAGAAATACCAACAATCTGTTATTTTCAGTGTAATCAATTTCTCGGACAACAAAAATCTTTATAAATCAGTGTTTATTCACTGTTAAAAACAGATATTACACTTTTTCAAACTGTGTACCATGACTATTGCATGTTAGCACCATAGATATTGCACCATATTAATATTGCATTAGTTTTGCAAAATAGTTCACCATAACTGTAGAACTATGCATATATAAATATGTAGATGGTGATAGTGAGCTAGGAGCAACACAGTATTAGAGCTGCCCAATCGCATAAGCGTAAAGGTGTAACATTAAAAAAAACATGATCCACCCACATATCCAGCTCACAGCTGGTCTGCTGAAAGAGTGGGGCCACAATGAAATTCAATGTTTTTCGGGTTATAACTGATTTCCAATTTTCGCCACGGTGGTGTTTTATCGGTGTTTATCGGTTATAACCTAAAACCAGAAACCCTAGATATAAGTAATTATTTAAATCCACCCAGGATTTTCATGATTTAATTCTCGACAGTAGGTGTAGGTACTGGTGCTGAAAGTGAAGCTGATTTGCTGTTACTGCTATGAGATACAAATCAAACAGTTTCTGCTTTCTGTGGAAACGAGAACTTATGGGCCTTCAATACTCGTGTGCAGACAGCAGCCTGGGAAAGGTCCATTCCTTAATGCAGAACTGAAATTTCGAGGAGGTGTCCTGCTAAGAATTTTGTAGATAGCAGACTGCCTGGAATTCATATCCTCTGGGTTCAAACTGAGAGACTGACTGACCATGAGGTCCTAGACTGAGAACCAGAAAGGATAATGAAGAGGATTGGATGAGTTTGACTAGAGTTCAGGGTGTTGAGTCCATCCTGATGAGGTAACCACTACAGGCAGATGCCTCCCACCGTCCTGAGCAATGCTCTGAAATGGGACTCATTCCAAGTACAGGCTAGGCTAGGCACATGGTCACATGACTGTGCTCCTCACAGGCTGTTGCACTACCACCACACTGCTTATCCCAGGAGTGATAGGAATTAATCGAATAACAAAGTCAGCAAAGGACCACTGAGCAAAGAGAGAGCTCTCCGGATCTGGCACCAACTAGAGCATGTTGTAGGCGGTCCAGAGGAACACCTGAGCATGATAAACAAAGAGAGGCATGAACCAGGAGCAGCAGGGAATACAAATAAAGGCTGCAAGACAGACATCCTAAAGCAACAACTGAGGGAAAGAAGGTTGTGGCTGGATCTCCCAGGAAAGGAGACAGTTGGCCAGAAAAGGAAAGCAGAAAGCTGGGAACTAGAATGGGACAGGAGACCTGAAAGAAATACAAACAACAAGACTCCAAAAGCACAGAAAAGAGGGACAGACAAGTAGGAAGCTGCTGATTACAGGCAGCTGGGCAGACTTGCACAGGAAGCAGGGAGGGTGCTGCAGCAGAAACAAGCACCAGAGAGAGAGAGAGAGAGAGAGAGAGAGAGAGGAGAGGAGACAGATAGGTAAGATGCCAGCACAGAAATGTAAAGTAAAGCACAGCAAATGGAACCAGGAAAGAAAACAAAGGAAGCAAAACCAGGGGAGGACCTGAAGCAAAGAGAATAAGCAGGCCACAGGAAGCACAACATCAGCAGCAAAAGAATCAGAAACAGTACAACAAGGCGCAAACAACAGAGGCAAAACATACTGGAGGGAGGAGACACAAGAAGAGAGACCCAAAGCAGCAGAAGTCGAGAGAAGCAGGAGGCAACACAGAGGTAAGACCAAACAGAAAAACACTAGGCAGAGGAGGTGTGTGAGTGAATGGCTTATGCAGGGCAGGGGCAGAGTCTGTCAGCCACCCACTGAACCACAGGTGAAACCTTTCAATTATATTAAAACATACGAACAAAGGGTTTATGTTCCTTTAAACTACTGTCAGGTGATGGGTTTTGGCCAATGAAGTTTCTAGATTCTTTCAAGTCATTTTGTAATAGAAGAGCTGGATGTTACTATCCATCTGGGAACAAATGACCTGGCAGGGGACACAGAAGGGTGGTGCAGGACAGGTTTATGAAGCTGGTAAAGGGCCTGAACCAGGAATCACACAGCACGGCTTCACTGAGGTGTTGCCTGTGCACGGCCGGGGGCCGGAGAGGAACACCACACCACGGTCTTCAATGACTGGTTGAAGGCATGATGCAGGGATGAGAAATTTGGCTAACTCAGGGCTGGGTGTGCTACTGGGTGGGGGATGAAGGGCTGTACAAAGGAGATGGCCTCCATCCATCCAGGATCCAAGAGGGAATGGCAGTCCTGGGTGGGAGGTTTAAATGCTACTCAATGGGCATTTAAACTAGCCAAGGGAGGCAGAAGAAACAAGAAAGGCAGTGAGTGCCCCCAAAAAATGGAGTAACAGTGGAAAATGTCCAGAGAAACAAATTCCCCAAGGGTGGAGGGAAGTTGGGACAAGGGGGAGTAAGAACGGGAGGGTTGAGAGGTGGATTAAGGCTGAGAAAAAAAACTAAAGAGGGTGGGCAGAGGGAGGATAAAAGGGAGGGCCAGTACCGCAGAAAACAGAAGAGTGAGGGATGGACTCAGGAAGGAAACCAAAGTAGGGCATGGAGGTACAGAAGGAGGGAAAGCCATGTGCACCAACACAAGGAGTCTAGGAAACAAAACCTGACCTCAAGACTACCATTGCAGAGGCTGACCTGGATATGGTGGCCATGACAGAATCACTGTGTATCGAAAACCAGAGTTGGGAAGTGGCCATACAGGGTTACGGGTATGTTTCAAAAGGATAGGGCAGGGAGGAAGGGGTTGTTTTATATGCAAAGAAAGGTATAAAGACCACGGAGATGCAAGGACACAGCAGGGAAAGGAAAAGGAGGGATGGAGGTTCTTTGATTTGGATTAGAGAGGAGGTCCGGGGCCTTTATCCATGTGGGGTGCGGGGCCTTTATCCATGTGGGGTGGTGTACAGACCACCAACATGGGCAGGAGTTGGACAGGGTTCTGGAGGAGGCCAATGGCAGAATGGCAAGCAAAGGGAAGTAGTAATTATGGGACTTTAATCTGCTGGCTGTAGACTGGAATATCCTAGCTGCTGCTACAACTAGGAGTAGAGTCATCCTAGACTCCTGCAAGGGAATTTCTCAGGCAGCTGGTTACAAATCCCAACAGAGAGGGGCAGTGCTGGATCTGGTACTTATGTATAAACAAGGACAGGACTGTAGACGCTGCAGTAGGTAGCCCTTGGGTACAAGCGATCATCGTACAGTGTGATTTGGCATACAGACTGGATAAGAGAAAAACACACTAGGACAAGGGTCCTGGAATTCAGGAGAGCAGATTTTAAAAAATGGGAGACTGCCTTAGGAGGTAACCTGAAGGGGGAATAGACGGTGGGGGAGTGGAGGCTCAATGGAAAAGAATAAAGGAGGGAATAAGTAAGGTAACGTAAGTTGTTAGACGTTAACAAGCAAGGGGTAAGGGAGAGAGAGGGCCATTGTGGTTCTAAAAGAGTGGAATAGGTTGTAAGGAAGAAAAGAACAGCTTTCAGAAAGTACAAGGATACTGAATGGAGGCAAATACAGGGAGGTAAATCTAGATAAACAGTTAAGCAGGAAAGAGGGTAAGGTCAGCAAAGGCTCAAGCTGAGGAGAGGATCACCCTGGAGGTCAAAATGGGATAAGATTTTCTACATGCATTGAAAATAGGAAAGCAAGGGGTGGGATAGTGAGGATCAGGAGACCAGGCGAGGAAGGGGGAGGGGGACTGCGTAGGGCAACACCGAGGAAAAAGTTAAAATTCTAAACAAATATTTCTGCCTGGTCTTCACAGTGGAAGGAGAGTGGACCAGCATGCATTAACAGGCACCAGGGAGTGGGGAGGCACAAGTCCATTTACAGAGAGTCCACAGGGACTGGAAACCCTAAAGCAAAACAAAGCTAGGGGCCTGGCTGGATCCACCCAAGGGCACTAAAGGAACTGAACACAGTGTTAGCCATCCCTTAGGTAACACTATTCTACACTTCATCGGAGATGGGGGCTGGTTCCAGAGGACTGGAGGAGGCCAGTGTCATCCCTTAGGTAACACTATTCTACACTTCATCGGAGATGGGGGCTGGTTCCAGGAGGACTGGAGGAGGGCCAGTGTCACCCCTTAGGTAACACTATTCTACACTTCATCGGAGATGGGGGCTGGTTCCAGAGGACTGAGGAGGCCAGTGCCACCCTTAGGTAACACTATTCTACACTTCTCGCAGAGATGGGGGCTGGTTCCACAGGACCGAGGAGGGCCAGTGTCATCCCTTGCACAAGTATGGCGGTAGCAATACAGACCAGTCAGTCTCACATCAGTGGTGGGGAAATGAATGGAATCCCTGCTAAAGAGAGACTGAAGGAGCACTTGGAGACAAACAGGCTGCAGGACAGCTAGCAGCACAGCTTCACAGGGAGAAATTGTGTCAAACAAATCTCATACATTTCCTTGACTGGGTAACTAGGGAGGTGGATCATGGGAGGGCAGTGGATGTGTCCTATCTGGACCTCAGTATGGTCTTTAGCACTGTACCACGAGTACGCTAATAGAGAAACTTAGCAGCCTGGAGGGTAGGGAAGAAGGTGGTGAACTGAGTATCAAACTGGTTGAAAGATAGGAGGTCAAGGATGGTGGTGAACAGCAATCGCTTAGAGGACAAGAGAGTTAACTGCTGGATTACGACAGGATTGGTACTAGGTCCTGTCCTCTTCAATGTCTTCAAAAGTGACACTGCAGAGGAACTGAGGTGACACAAAAATCTGCAACAAGGACACAGCAGGGAGTGGAGAGAATGCAAAGGGATCTGGGAAAACTAGAGAAGCAGTCTAGGGAGTGGCAGTTGGGTTTCAATGACAAAAGAGCAAAAGCCATGCACGAGGGGAAACCTGAGGGCTGTGTATAAAAGGGAGGGGGGTATTCTACAGTTACCATGAAGAGAGTGACCTTGAGTGATCATATCTGATGGCCTCAAGGTGGCAGGACAGTGCAACAAGGCAGTAGGCATGGTGAGCTGGATACTGGGGTGCATCAGGAGTGGGATTTCTTTTTTAAATTCAAGTTTATTGACAATATTTAGGTACATTCTCACAGTCAATTTAATTAGCATTCCATCGATAATATTTGTTTCAATACATTTTATCACTTATACAGTAAGTCACAGTACACTCAGAGTACATATGTTCAATGAGCTGATATAGTCCTACATAGGAGAGCTTCAGCCCTTCTCAAGCTGTTCCAGCCATCCTACTGAGTCTCCCTCAAACATCAAACTGGGCCCCAATCCCTCTCCCCATCCCAAGCAGGTTCTCCATCCACCTCTGGGCCCTCCTCTGAGTGACTCTTTTGGCCCTTAATTATGATATGATTAGTTATTTCTTCCTTATCTTGCGGCTCGCCACAACTCCCATCTAGTCCACCTCCTCAAGTGTACCGAGGTTTTGTTATTAATTTTATATGCAGTTCCTCCAAGTCTGCTACGGTGTTCACTATTGTTATCCATTCCCCTATGGTGCGGGGTGGGTGGGAGAGAGCCATTTCTTTGTGATGGCTTGTGTGCAGCCGTAGTCAGGATGGACCACAGGCACAGTGAGTCAGGACCTCAGATCTCCCTAGGTGGCAGCCCAAGATCATTTCTGGCCACTCCAACCTAGTCTGCACCGAAAATAGCTCTGAAATTGCCTCATAATGTCTCCCCAGTAATTCAGTAGTACTCACAGGTCCAAAAATACGTAAATGGTCTGCTCCCGGTTGAGCACATCCCCTCCAACACCGGTCTGATACTTCTGGATTTCTTTTGCTTATTATTTGGGAGAAGGAAATATCAGACCTTCACTCTCCATGAGAATTCTTGCCAGTATGGAGATTGAGTTGTCCGATTAGCAAGGGAGAATATTCTCTCCCATTCAGACTCACCCAGCCTCTGTGTGGTGTCTTGTGTCCACTTAGTCTTAATTTTGGTTAACGTGTCTTCCTTTAATGTTGACAGGGCTTTATAGAGTTGGGAGATCATTCCTTTCTGATTGGTTACTGTTACTCCCTTCTGTATAGCCTCTATTAGTGCACCGCCCTGTCTGGATTCGCTCTTTTTCTTTAGCATAAGTATATCATTTCTAGCTTGTAAATATCTAAAATGGTCTGAGTTCTGCAAATTATATTTGCTTTAAGGGAGGCGAAGTCTAACAAAGTTTCACCCTGACAGTATTGGGAGAGGAACTTAAGACCCTAGTATCCCAGGTTAGGAACGCTTTATCCAGCTGTCCTGGGGTGAAATCTGGGTCCTGAGATAGTCTCCTCAGTGGCCATAGGAGTTTCTGAGATTGAACTTTGCCATATTCTATGAAGTGCTGTAGTTGTATCCCTAACCGAGGACAGTTGTGAGGAGGCTCCTTATTTGGAATGCGTGTTAAGAGGGCGTGGTCCAAGGATTGTGAGCCCTTCCTTCTTCCCTCCCTCTCCATGAATTTCCATGCCATGGAAGCAGTGGGGTTGGACCAGATCATGGCATTTTTAACTGGGCTGCCAGGAAGTAGTCTTCGAGGTCTGAAGGACTGCCCCCTCCCCGATGCGTTTGAAGTATCCTAAATTAATCCTGGGTTTTGGAGTTCCACAAAATTTAGTTATCATTCTATTCCATGTCTGAAAGGTCACTTGCGTATGAAGAAGGGTATACATTGAAATAAGTAAAGAAATTTTGGGAGTACATTCATACGCATGAGCTTGTATCTTAGAGTACATTGGAAAATTTAACAATGACCATCACTGAAATCTTTCTGGAGGGTGGTTATTAAGGGAGGAGTAATGCCTCGAACAGCTGGGAAAACTGTTTCGTGATGTAAGTCCCAAGATATTTCAACTTTTTGGCCTTCAATTTAGCGGAAAGAGGATGGAGATCTCCGGATTAGGTTTGTAATTGAAGGTGAGAACCTCCGTCTTATTTTTATTAAGAGAGTAGCCTGCATGGCTACCAAATTCTTGCAGCATTGTCCAGACTTTTTTATGGATCGGTTGGGTTGTGTGAGGCTAAGGAGAACATCATCTGCGTACAGGAGATTTTCTTCTGAAGGTTATCCATTTGCACCCCGATACCTTCTCCGCCTCTCACTGCCTCTGCCAGTGGCTCTATGTAAAGAGCGAACAGGAGGACGATAGCGGGCACCCTTGACGGGTGCCTCTTCCTAGGTCAAATCTGTCTGAGATGCCTCCGCTCACCCTAACGTAAGCCTGCAGTTTATAGTAATCGCACGGACGACATTTATAAATGAGAGGGGAAACCTCTGTGTTCTAAAACAGCAAAATAAAGCTCCATGAAACTTTATCGAAAGCTTTTCAGCGCCCAAGCTCATGAGGCACGCTGATGTTTTTGATCTTTGAATAGCGTCTATTAAGTTTATCGCCGCCTTGGCGCTGTCTGGAGCTTGATGGCCCAGGACAAAACCTGTTTGGTCCATATGTATTAGTTTAGGTAGTATGAGATTTAACTTGATGCAATTATTGCTGTAAATATTTTGTAATCAGTGTTTAATAGGATATAGGGCGGTATGATTAGCAGTATGCCGGATCTTTACCCTCTTTATGGATCACTGAGATCGTCAGCATATTGCCAAGAGGGGGATCGGTTCTTTACCTGTCCACACACCGCAAATACCTCTGATAGAATAGGGGAAATCTCACCTCAAAGGTTTTGTAAAATTCTACCAAATCCGTCAGGGCCAGGACATTTAGCTGTTTTAAATTTTTTATTGTATATTTTAATTCGGAGGCAGTTATTGGACTAATAAGTACTTTCGATTCCTGTGAGGAGAGGAGGAGGAAGGACAGTCTCTAAGTATCTCTTTTCTCTTGAGGGAGGTCATCTCTTGAGACGCAGTATAGTTTGATATAGTAGGCCCTAAAGGCCTTCATTATCTGCGTGGCTTGAGTAGTCTCTTTGTTATTATATTTAGATTTTATTTTAGTGATGGTCGCCTTTGCTATGTTTTGCCTGAGTCTAAAGGCTAAAATTTTTGTTCCTCGGCCTCCCTCGTAATATTTTTGCTTCAGATAAAACAGGGCTTTCTACTCAGAGTTTTGTATTTTTGGGGTGCTGCCTGTTTTCCTTAATTCTTTCCTCCCTATCTGGGTCCCATTTAATTTTCTGATGCCTTTCCAGTTCCTGAATTTGAGAGGTTAGCTCTTTCTGTCTTTGAACTGTTATCTTTTTTTATGAGTGGCTATCTGAATTAGTTTGCCCTGTACCATATCGCTTTCAAAGAATCCCACAATATCTGTGGAGACATCCTGGTGTATTATTTTCCTCTAACGATTTTTTGAGGAACTGTTTGAGCTCCTCCACAGTTTCTTTATTTTGGAGGAGAGAGTGTTCAACCTCCACAGAGTTTTTCCTGGGAAACCCAGGTTTATCTCCACAAACAGCGGGGGAGTGGTCCGACAAAACTGATGTTCCCACCCACATCGAAGAAAAGAGGGGAGGTCTCTTATAAAAGCAAAGAACATATCTAACCTTGAGTATATCACGAAACCTCGGGAGTAACATGTGAACTCCCTAGATGTCGGGTACCTCTCCTCCATACATCCACCAACCCAATGCTGGGTGAGCGTGAAGGCTTTAGCCTTACTTATTTCGGGTCTGGGAATTTGAGATGTGGTGTCCATTCCTCTATTGAGGATTATGTTCCAGTCCCTCCCATAATGCTATACCCTCTGCCTTCTCCGCCACCAATTGTAAAGGTGGAGTAAGAGGAGACCGTGGGACATATACGCTGATCAGAGTGACTACCTGCTCTGCAGTGTTCCTATTATCATAATGAACCTCGCTGCGGATCTCGAATCACCTCCTCACCTGTAGAGGGAATCTAGTCGAGAAGGACAGCCACTCCCTTTTCCTCCCACTTGACAAGGAAGAGTGAAATACATGGGGGAAAGCTGGCACTTAATTTCTGTGCCTCCAGAGGGAAGGTGAGTCTCTTGCAAGAAGGCCACTTCACACCTCTGGGTCCCAGATATCTCTGCAATCTCTTCCTCTTAATAGGACTTGAGCAGCCGTTCAAGTTGAAGGAGACTATCCTTGTGCAGTGATTATTCATCATTACAATTTCCTGAAACTTACATCCTGACCACTGAGACACTGTACTTCTAATGAGAGAATTTAGAATCTTGTATGTACCTTGCCTTATTCTAAACCAAAAACTCATAACAAGACAACTTTTCTTTTAACTTTAACATGAAATACTTCAACCATTTAAATTTTTGCTTTGGCCTAATCCAGTTTCTAGCCTTAATCAACCTGAGTGTAATAACACCCGTGGCAACCAAACTCCTGAGCCACGAGATTCTATCTATTTGTGATGGGCTTCCAAGGTGTAGCTGAGTGAAAAATCAACAAAGGAGGTAGTGTCCTTTCTGGACCTATAGGGGAGCTCTGTAGTGCAGTGAGGTTCCCCTTTGGCGCATCATACGATCTTTATTGTGGCTATCCTCTTGCAGGTCACCTCTCTGGGATGCCCTCATGTCAAGCGTCCAATCCCTCTCTCCCCTAGTGATTCTTTCCTTCTCCCCCTCATTCCATATGAGCTGGGAGGAAACAGGCCATAAGCTATTAAATCGCCCTTAGTCTGTGAAGTAAGGTTTTTTTTTTCTCTTTCTCTTCTCCCCCTCCTTCCCTGGTCTGAGTAAGATCCAGGCTCTTTGAGTTCCCCAGTAACCCGTCTATTAACTGTCCTATCTTTCATATTCCAAGCCTCCCAAATTCATCATGGCCCTCATATATAAGAGGTCCGAGTGTGCTCTGATTTGGAAGATAATTCTCTGTCTGGAAGTACCCAGACTTCTCCAGTTTCCTCAGAGATTCAAAATAGTATCCCTTTCAACCTCCATTTTTCAAACCTCCCATCTCCCCAGCGGATACCGAGATTTATATTTCCAAGGGACACCAGACTGGCTCCGGTTCAGGAGACACCAGGACCGACATTTTCCTTTGTTGTTCTCCTTTCCCCTCCCTCCCTCTTTGTTTGTATATGGCTGCAAGTATCCGGGATCTATTTCTCCCCTTAGAAGCCAGGTCTCCTGCAGCAGAGAGCCCCCACCCCTTGTCCTTCCTTCGCCAGAGACAGCATTTCAGGGCACTGATGGATACTCCAGTACGAGCCCATGAATCTTCATAGGGCGGAAACAAGTATCCAGTGTCTTCCCTCTTTCCCCATCCTGTGGACCCAGTACTTGTGGTAAATAACTCACCCTTGGACTAAGGTCTTTCTTCAGTTTTCTAGACATCAGAAGAAAATTTTAGGTCTGAACTCACTGATGCCTGCTTTAAATCGCTGAGCCGAGGACGTGATGGGAATCCCTGTAAGAACTAGCCCTTCCCATACCGACATCATGGTTAACATTAAATTAAATTCTGTCCTAGGGGACCAGCGACTCGTCACTGTCTGAGCAGGTTACAATAATTCCCCAGTAAAGATAAAAAGAAATGTAAAGAAAAGAAATGAATCAGGCTGTCCCTCCGAGGTTGGTTAGGCCTCATACTCCGCCGTTCCTGCTGCTACGCGGTTTCTACTATGTGAGCAGCGAGGCGTCTAGGGTCGCCCAATCTAGAAGGGGAGCACAGGATTCGGATCTCGGACCACACAAAATAGCCTATGTCAAGGTGGCCATATTTGAATTCACGCAGCTCAACAGATGCTGGAGGCATATGTTTCACTTCAGCTCGGTGCCGTCTTGACTGGAAGCCGGGAGAAAGTAAGGAGCGTGTCCAAATTACCTGGAGTGGGTTTCTACTGCTCAAAAGCTCCCATGGCCCAAATCCAACAGCCTTTAACATCAGGACCTAGGCGACAGGAAGGAGCACCAGGACCTAGGCGACAGGGAGGATTCTCCTGGCCATTAGTAGATTTCAAGGGTGTCAGAGGTCCCAGCGGCGTGTACCATGCTCAGCTCATTTATCTTGTTACTTTGAACTTCAGTGCCATATCATGGCTCAACTTCAAGTCGCCTCGTGAACTGAGCAACAGCGCTGAGTCACTCCCCAACCCTCCGCCCCCCAGTAAACCCGGACCCTCCGATCACATATAAGAGACGACAGAGGATTCAGATGAACTAGGGACCGAGTAAAAAAAAAAAAATAACGCTCTCAATCACCCGGTTTTCCACATTTGAGACCCGTAATCTCACCGTGCCTACTCACAGCTGGATACCATTCAGGCAGAAACAGTTCCGTCCAGAGACTGGGAGTCCCAATATAGTTCATCTGGGGAGAGGAGTAAGAAAAGCAAAGTTCAATTAGACCATCAATTGTTAACTTTCATCTTGGGCTGTGTGTTTGTTCCAGCTGCGCCTCTTCTTGGTGGACGATTCTTCTTCCTTGGTGATCCAGGGACTGTAGGTGCATCGCAGCTTTGTTTATCGAGGATGATTCACCATTGCTTGCGGATCATCTGAGCGATGTCTGCCCGTAGTGCTGTCCTGGGGTTGCAAGTGGAGCCTGTCTCGTCGTTCCTTTTTGAGCTATGGCCTAAGCTGAGGCTATCAGATCCTTTTCAAGCTTTTCCTTCGTCATTGGGGGCTGAATGCGAGACTTTCAAGATAAGTGAAGCCTCCAGAGATCTTTAAAACTTTATTCCCTTGCTGTGTGTGCACTTTAATTTTGGCTGGATGTAAGATCTGTGCTTTAATGCCTTTAAGCCTGAGTTGTTTGATTATGGGCCAGAGAGTCCTTCGTGCCTCCTGAACATCAGTCGTGTGATCGTTGTCGAGATTATTTTATGGCCCTGATACATGATGTTTTTGTTGCCAGGCCCTTCTTAGGATGTCTCTTTCTTCTGTGAAGCCATTCTAACAATGAATGGCCGGGGCCTGCATGCCTCTGGGTTTCTAGGTCGGGAATTTAAGCGACGGTGAGGCCAGTCTATTTCAAGTCTAGCTCTGCCAGAAGCTTCAGCGAACTTCATAGAAGGGTTTGAATAGAAGACTATATTATCTGTTTCTTTCTCCTCCAAGCCCTCCGGAACCCCGTAAATGTGAATGTTTTGTCTCCTGCTCCTCCCTTCAAGGTCGTCCAGTCTTCGATTGATCTCTCGCTCCCTGGCCAGGAGGTACATCATCAGACGGTCCTGTCTGTCCGTCTGCTCCATGGTCTGTGTTAATCCAAGTTCCAGCTGTTCGCCTTGTGGTCGATCCGATTAAAATCTGATCGGAGCTCAGTAAGTGTACTGTCTATCTTTGCAACCGTCTGGGGCCGTCTGTTTTATCATCTGGACTATGTCTTCTTGTGGGAGGTCATGCTGAGGCGAGGCCTGGTGTGGGTCTGAGGACGCCTCGCTCTCCGGGATATCTTCGATGTCTGCCTGAATCATCTCCTTAATTTTTGCATGGGAGTAACTAGGAGTTTTCCTGCTTGTTCCTCTTTTGTTTGGCTGGAGATGCCATTCTATGAGAGCCAATTTGTTTAGATTGTCTTGAGAGGGATCAGAGAGCTCACCAGCTAAGGCACCATTCCAGTCGGTGGCGCCACGGAAGTCCAGGAGTGGGATTTCTAGCATGAGTAGGGAGGTGGTACTGCCTCTTTATCACTCACTTGTGAGACCCTACCTGGAGTACTGTGTCCAGTTATGGAGGCCACACTTCTGCAAGGACATTGACAAGGTGGAAGTGGTTCAGAGGAGGGCTACCAAAATGGTGTGGGGCTTGCACAAAAAAAAAAAAAAAAAACATACGAGGAGAGGCTGTGGGAGCTCAACATGAACTCCCTGGAGGACAGGAGAGAAAAGTGAGAGGGACATGATTGAGACCTATAAGTACCTCACAAAGTTGAACAAGGTGCAGGAGGGAGCCTCTTTCACAGAAGGAGGAGCATCAGAACATGGAAGCATGCTATGAAGCTTGGAGGGTTAAGAGGATGTGGCGAAGCACTTCATCACAGGAAGGATGGTGGACGCCTGGAACAGCCTGCCAGAAGAGGTGGTAGGGGCAAAGACAGTAGGGAACTTCAAACATGTGTGGATAGGCACATGGGTATGATAAGTAGAAGTAAGGGAGGAGGGTGGGGCACCTGGAACTAAACAGGGTCCAGGGTGTAGTATTAGGCAGGGAAAATAGGACAGACTAGATGGGCCTTCTGGTCCTTTTCCTCCGACACATTCTGTATTTCTCTAAGTTTATGACATAATGTATAGAGCAGACAGTCAAAAACAAAAATTCTGTTTCACGTAAATGTCCTCTAATAAAGAAAGGTGACTGTAATAGGAATAAAACAAGTTTTTGAAATACAAATTAAATATTATCATTTCCAAAATGTTCCTGCTGTTATTGGTAGCTCTTGAAGGATCCTCAGTCCTTTCTTCCTAGAGAAAATTAACCCACAACTTGTCTTTTCTTATTGTAGGACTAAGATCCGAGAATACTTATTTGCCCAGTTAAAATGCCACTGTACCCTTTCTAGCCATGCTTATACATAAGAATTTTGTAATAACATGTCCACCACACCATTCTTTACTAGCTGTACATTGAAAGATGTATATTATGTAATGATGCATCTTGTACTATATTTATTGCCGACCTGGCTAAAAAAATGCTTTAATTTAGCTGTCCACCTTGTAAAGGGGCCATGTAAAACCAAAATACATATAGGCTTCCCGCCTCCTGGTAAAACAGGTCACCAGGTGCCAAGTATGAAGACAGAACTGAGTCTGAAGTATACCACTGTTTTCAACAGGATTTAGTGCATGGAATATTTGTAAAACTAGCCTTATACTAAAGAGAGACATATACAAGATGGCTTTTTGTGTTTGCCCACACCTCATGGTTCCCATTCCCTCTGCCCTCTGCCACTAACAGAGACAGCCACAGCTGCACTTGTCACCCACCTGAGAGGGCAGCTGAGCAGCACTCAATTCACATCTGACAAGCTTTTGGTGTGCGCCAGGATGTGTGGAACGCCTCATATAAAATGGGTACGAAAATCCTGTTTCTTGGTTAGTCAGCTGGGTGTGTAAATCTCCCAACAACTGCACACTTATCAACCATAGCTATTCTTCTAAGAAAGAAAGAATGAAGCCAGTCACTGGAAATATACATACAATGCCCAGAGGCATGGGTATATTCTAAACAACCACACATCCTGTCGTGTTGCTGATTACGTGATTCACGCCCACCCTTCCCTCCTCCCTCCCTCCCTCTCTCCTCCTTCCCAGGACCTGAGTGCCGCACCTCCACAATGTGCCACAAGATGGCTTAATGAACTTTAAAGCACTGAAGACAATCAATCAATCAATCAATCAAATCTTTATTTATTCAGGCGAACATCATTGAGCACAGCTCATTTACAAGATGGACCTGATAAGGTCAAGGTTCAATAATTGGTACATGTATAGGAAGATTTAAAACACGTATAGACTTATATACAGTAATCAAGGTTCAATAATTGGTATATGTACATGAATAATTAAAACACTTATATACAGAAATCAAGAACAGAAATTGTTTAAACATAACAGGATATGGTAGGAACATATGAGATGCACTCTAGGTAAACCAGTATATACATATCAACATTGGCAGTAAACATGGCATACATTTAATATGATATACCCAAGATTCCAAAGATCCAAGGAAGTCAATGTGGACAAAGAGAAATAGTGATTGGATGACTGAAAGAGGTGGTCATAGACTGAGACAAGTGACATGGTAGGAAGAGTACGCATGACTAGAGCAGGGGCTGGTGCTAGAACTGGGAGGTGAAAGGCAGTGATAAGGGCCAAGGTAGGAGCCTGGAGTTAATGGGAGAAGATTATAGCCAGGGGTGAGGTATCTGTGGAGATGAATTCTAGGGAAGTGAATTGCCATGATATGATGGCAGCCTGAGAGGGGAAGGAAAGAACATGAATAAACTAGAACTTGTGGAAGCAACTGCATTTTTCAGGGAAGAGACTTAGGTATAGATGCTTGAAGGATGCTAAGGATACCAGTTGATCAGCTTCAAGGACTTAAACATGGACAAAGACAGTTAATGAGCACAGTACTGTGAAGTTTTTAAAAGTGATGATTAAGAAGACAGACATTCCTTAAATGAGATAATACTGTACTTGCAAAGCTGAGACTGCTAAGGATCAACCATGGAGAAAATGCATAATGCATAATCATAACACTGAATAAATTGCAGCGTTTTATTACTACATAAAGATGCTCACTCTGTAAAACTCAGAAAGGATAGCAAAACAAAAACAAAGCCTGATCATTCTTTATTTGATATCTCTGTCAAAAGATGTTCGGCAAAAGCAGTTTACCTGTTACTCTTATTTAATTTGAGCAAAGACGTTGGTGCTGAAAAAACACAAGGGATGGATGGCGGAAGAGTGATATGGGCTGTCATTTGCAGACAGGCAGCCAGATACAATGCCAACTTACAGCCCCCCGACTGTATTCTCAATAACAGAAACATAGAAGATGACGGCAGAAGGAGACTGAGGGTCCTTCTAGTCTGCCCATGTATTTCAAGACCATCTACAGGTCCTGGGACCTAGCCCCTTTGTGGCTTTTGTCCCCCAGTTCCATTCTTTCCCTTGCTGTGTCCCACCCATGCTTGAATGTTGTCAGTGTCCTAGCTCCCACCACCTCAGCAGGCAGGCTATTCCATGGTTCCACCACTGTTTCAGTATAGTATTTCCTTAGATCCTTTCGGGAATCTCCCTCCTGCAATTTCCATTCATGGCCTCTAGTAGTGGAGCTGCTGACCCAGTTAAACAGCTCAGAGTAGGGCACTCTACTTATACCTCTCTCGTGAATCTGAATAATGGCCTGCAGGGGTGACATCTCCAGGGAGAGGAAGTACTTTTAATCCCCACATTCTTTTGTATCAGTATCTCTTTTGACAGACTCTAGTAGGGCCAAGTCATGCCTGAGTGGGGTGGCTTAGCAACGTGGATAAAGGACCCATACAGGAAGTGGTCTGAGATGGACAAACTGATTTTACCGGTGGCATGTCTCAAGATTTGAACCCTGGTAAGGGAGGTGTGTGTAGTCGAGTCTAACATATATCATTGTTTTAAACAGGATTTAGTGCCACTGAATATAAGGAAGAATGGTAGGAAGGGAGGGAGAGAGGGAGGGAGGGAGGAAGGAATTTTGTTTTATCTAATGCCTTTCAGATACACTGTATCCAAACGCAGAAAGATTAGGCCCACAGAAAGTGGAAGGGACAAGTGGATAGGTACAGGAGCAGGGGCAGATCTAGAATTTTGTCAGGGGTATAATTTGGCTAAAAGGTAGGCATTTTCCCAAAAATATAAAATGTCCCTTTCTAAACCTCTGATTAGACTATAAAAGCTCCCGCTTGCTAGCCTAAGGGGACCAGATACTACTTTGCCACATAACTGGATCTGCTAGTGACAGGGAGGTGAAGTAACTTGCTCAAGGTCACATAGCGAGTTAATGTCAGTTGTGGTATCCAAGTCTGGCCTCCACAATCACATACATAAGTAAATAAATAAATAGGTATTACATCCAACCCTGAATACTATCCGGTATTGGACTAGCTGAGCTGTTGGTTCAGTGGATAACCTCAGTGTCCCATAGCAACTACCCACCAATACTGTGACCCTGCAGCAGCAAGGAACATTTTAGACAGAAAGAAGTAATCAGGAAGGCATTGTCCACCATTAGACACTAGGAATACAGCATGTGCGAGAAGAAAATATAGTGACAATGCGGTAATCAAACCAAGTCCTTTAATACCATAAAGCCTGTTCGCAAGACCAAACTGCAGGACTTGTAGTTAGTTATTTTTAATTCAAATAAGTTTTATTTTCCAAACACTCAATCCAGATACAGTATATAATAAGTGGGTTTGCAGTCCGAGAAAAGAAAGAAAATGGCACCCACAAGATTAGGCTGAGAGTCAACCAGATACCTCAGATGGTAGAACACCAACCACGGTATTCAGAGGGACTCGTGGAACTCTTCATTAGGTCACATTATATCCAGGTTCCTTCATTTTCTCGGCATATTATCCCGAATTTCAGCAGTGGGGCTCCTAGACTTCAGCGGCTGAGTTCACTCATTCCTGTGGCATGAATTATTCTAACAACGAATTGTGACTTGGGGATTCTAAATTATGCACCGTTCTCATGGCTGCACGATGCCCTGGAACCCTGGTGATTTCAAAGGATGCCCTCTGCACTCGCTGGCCAGAAACCACCCAGCATTTCTATGTCAGTTCTTTAGCTTCTGCTGAAAGAGTGGTCACCCTGAATCCTGGCTCCACTGTAACTAGATGGCTAAGTCACTATTTTCAGTTAAGTAGTAAATAAGTTTAAAGAAATTATTTAACAGATTGCTGTCAGTTCCACACTTAGTTTCCCTCCTGTTTTGGTGTTTTATTGTCTTTTCCTTCATTCCCAGGCAGTTCCTGGGAACCACAGCTTGCAGCTTCTTATAACTCTGCTCTCCATGATTGTAGTGGAGTTGTGGTTTAATGCTTGAAAGCCTGACAGTTCCAGATAACAGGGTTATTAATACATATTTGAATAAAAAGTGCTTCTGACTTATTTTCCAGCATTCAGGCTAAAAGAACTTAGGCTAGCAAGGACTGTGGTCAAATTTATATATACATATATATTTTTTTATTATGTATTTTTATCTCCTTGCTTCCTCCAGCAGCCCTCTTTGGACAACCCTCCCCGCCCGTCACCCAGCTCCTCCAGGACTTACCTTCACTGCAGTCCGCTGCCACAGCACCTGGTGCCTGACCAGCAGTCATGGCACCTCATGAAGGGTCGATCTATCCTGCCGCATGAAGGGGTTCTTACTCCATTTTTTCTCCCTGGGCCCACGGACGTGTATTGGGAGTAATGCCTGAGCTCCCGCCCATGGAGACGGCTCCAGCACTGAACGTGGATCCCTTCCCCTGCATTGCGATGTGCACTGCTACCACCCAGCTACTGCTGGGTGGCAGGCAAGCAGAGCATCGCGGCAACCTCCCTTCCCAAGGAAGGACAGCTGTCTTGGGATGCTCTAGCTTCCTCTCCCCGCTGGCCCTCGAGCAACCTAAGTCCATTTCAACCCTGGGTCACGGCATAGCGGGAGGTGTGGCATCCAGCGCCTCAACCCTCAGTGCTATCAGGCTGGCATCGAATTTATATATTACATGTGCTGGCTCACAACTACTGTAGTCAACTGAATTTAAACTGGCTCTCAAGCTGAGGCTGAAAGGCCGACCCGTGGGCACAGTGGTAGAGCTACCGCTTGCATCCCACGCCTTGGCCATCAGAGGGTCACCCAGGGGGAGGAAGACTGAGCATCAGATGGACTGCTCTCGTCCTCAGGGGTGGGTGGGAGTGGTGCCTGGCATTAACCTGGCCCCTAGAGATGACATGGGGATATACTGTTGAGACCACAATACAGAGGGTGGAGGTACAGCAGATATTTGGAGTGCTGTGTACAGAAGCATGCCGCTACCACTATTGATGTCACTTCATGTCAACTCCTCCACAGGAAAGGAGGAAAAAATGGGACAAAACAATCACTCTGGCTGGCTGGCTGATTCTCTGACTCCTCACAGGCCCTACATCAATGACATGGTGCAGCTCCAGCCAGATCCTGTCCGATGGGTTGAGCTTGGCTCTCCATTACCCTGCCATGGGAGGGAAAGAATGGGAGCCACTATGTCTGGGGTTGGCAGGTGATGAGGCTGGGGGTTCATAGTGGACAGAAAGAAGACAGCCGGGCAGTGAGGAGAAACATGAATAATGACAACAACAACAAAAAAAAAGACTAAGGTTGATATATCAGTGGGTTCCAGAATTGGGTCTCAAGTCCACAAAGAAATTAAAACCCAAACAGACAGCTGGGCCCACAAGTATCAGAAAGTGTCAAAGTGTGGGCACTGTATGCCTAAAGCAGACAGGAGTTCATCGGGGGCAGCGCTTTGCATGCTGCAGCAGAGGCTATGCCGCTCACGGACCTTGGTGACCCTGGTATGCTGAAGGATTGGGGAGGAAGATCTGAGAATTTCACAGGACACACAACCCCTCAGCTGGGAGGCTGCCTGATCCACAAAGCAGGAGTGCCACCTAGGGGATCACAGGTGAAGCCATGCAGTTAGGGATGGCAGAAAGTAGGAAAGACGCAATGGCTTAAGTGTGTTGCTGCGCCATTGCATGTATGCAGTGTGCACTTAACAGCCAGCATCTCTGGGCAAAGGGGGACAAGAGGGGAAACGTGGTCACAGCAGGATGACGCCTTGCTCCTTGGAGGGTCTGCATTGACGAACAGGCAGACAGGCCTCTTTGCTAAATTCAGTCTGGGGGTGGTGGTTCCACTCTGGTGGCCCCACTCTGGGGGGAGGTAAGCCAGAGGAGTACAATGGAAGACCAGTAAGCCCTGGAGAAGACAGGTTTTGGGACTGGGGATGTGAGTAGCCAAAGGGGCTGTCAGCTGGGAAGCAGCAACCATCAATCAGAAAAAAACAGAATGCAGTTCAGGCAAAGTCTGAGATATCTTGTAATGTCATCAGTGACATCAGATGCAGAACATGGAGGAGGGGCTTCAGGCTATATAAAACAGAGCGGAGGGAGTCAGGCATTTTGGGAAAAACAGTACATTTTAAAGAATCACAACAAATAAAGAAGCATGCCACACTACATAAATTCTGAGACAGGTGCAGTTCTGCAGCCAATTTAGCAGAATTCCAGAAAGCCTGATTATATTTTTTTGCTGCAATTGTTTCTGATGCTCTGCACTGCCTAATACTGATTTTTTATTATTTATTGTTTTACTTAGGCCTGCCCCCGTCCTCCACGGTCCCCTCTTTTTAATTCATTTATTCATGATCTTTCTGACAAGACACCCCATCTGGCTGTTCAACCGAAGATCTCAAGCCCTGACACCCACCTGCCATAGCCATACAAGAATTGTGACATGAGCACAAGGCCTCAGAGTGTCAGAGCCATCATCTGCGGGCATGGGGCCCTCCCTCCCCCATACACGCTCAACTGTCTCTGATTTTCAGGATGTCCCTGATTTTGCCTCAAAATGTTATTCTGTCCCTCCTAAAAATTGTGTTTCGAGACCAAACAGTGGGTTGTAAGCACAAAATAATGTCAAACATTAAAGTTACAGACTTGTTCTTCCTTAGAAAATGCATTTTACACTAAGCCCCTTATTCTACCAGCTTCTTGAGAGAATATTACTAATTTTGAAGATGTGTCCCTGATTTTGGTCATTTGTCCCTGATTTTTTAAGCCTTGTCCTTGATTTATGAGGCAGGAGGTTGAGAGGTATGCTTCCCCCACCATTTTCTCTCTCACCCCACCTCTTTAAGATTGGCCCACCATGCCATACCTGATGGGTGCCCCTCCTGAGCAACATCAGACAGCTTCCACTGACTGGCCAAGTAGGTACTGTTATCATCGTGAGGAAAGCATATGCCAAGTAAGCCGTAGCTTACAAGTTGACTGGTTGGGGAGGGGCATTCAGGCACCTGATCATTGATTTTGTTACTCCTACTGTCTGGTGTCCAACCCCACTGATGTCACAATATGAACATCATGCTCTGTTGGAATTAAACATTATAATAAATGCATAAACAAAGTCCTGCTGTATTATTTGCTCATAATGGGCCCAATTCACAAAAAGGCAGCACATGAGATGCGTTTGAGGGGCATGCAGCTCCGCACCCATCGGACTTCCATGTGGGGGCGTGATTCACGCACACTGGCCCCTGCCCAGCTCCCCATATGTGGCCCCACCCCCGGCACGCAGGTCCGGGGGCAGGGTGCGGAGCGGCACATCCAGGCGGGCAGCCAATCGCCTGCCCAGGCAGGGACCTGCAGTGGATCCCTTGCACGCAATGAGAGCCATAGTCAGCCGGGCGACAGAGCCGACAGTGCTGGATGTGGGGGCACCCTGCTCGCCCAAATCCCGTCCTCCTGAAGTGCCCCAATAGCATGGGCAACATTGTTGAGGGCGCTGCCCCCACCATGTCCGTCATGTCTGGAGGCAGCTTCCACAGGATGTGTAACTGTCCCGGTGATTCGGCTGCTTTCCGAGCGTGGAGCCGGCGCCCCTCTGCTAGCCTCTGCAGTCCCATGAATGTGCAGAGTGCTGGTCATTTCCCCGCAGACCACCCCAAGCGGAGCTCCGTGATCCGCTGGGGATCAGGTGAGAGGTGCAACGTGTCCAGAATAGGGCAGAGGAGGGCGCAGTGAGCGCAGGCAGCTGCGCAGTGATTACGTGCCCGAGTTACGGCGTGTAGCCACACATTTCTTTTGTGAACAGGGCCCATTATGCAGTTCCTGAAGTACAGTATTAGGTGTACAAGGGGTCTGGGTAACAAATATGGACATGTGTACAGTGGGGTAGGGGCAGTAAAGATGCACCAAAGGTTCTCCACAAATGTCATCTTCCTAGCCACACAACGGGCTGTTATGGAGGGACAATCCCACTTCACTGAGTCTGACAACACTGCCTCTGCAGTGCTACAGAGGAGACTCCGTGCAGGCTAGGAAGCTGACTCGCAGTCAGAAGTTGAGTCTCTCCATTAGTGTGATGCACCTCCTCCAGCTGCAACATGTTAACTGGGCACCTTCTATCTGTCCCCGCCTTCCTATGGAGCACTTCTTGACACCTAAGTAAGGACACAGGTCACCTCAGGCACTCTTGTTAGTTGATCCCTGGCTTTGATTTGTAACCAAACCTGATTTAAAGTTGGGAAACACTAGAAAAGACACTCCATAGTACTGATGAATTGAGCCTCCCCGACATCCCAAAACATCTGAGCGGGGCGGAGCTGGAGATCAGGATATGGAAGTGATCGGCGTCAAATTACGATCCCTACCTAAGAGACAGCATTAAAAAATGTAATACCACCATGGAGGAGCTGCCATTCAGGTAAGGGACTCCCTGTCTTTTCTTGTGAGCACCTGAAAACCAGGGTAAAGGCACATTAAAAACCAGGACTACTGCACATCTTGTAGGATGAGGTTAATAACTGAGTTTTAATTAGCCCTGCCCGAGATCTTGAGTATTATATTCAATTATAGTGTTGTGAATTTTGGAAATCATTTTATCTCTGGGTTGAGCAAATATAAAGTATATCTAGCAGGGAAGACGGTGGAAGATCATTAGAGTTAAGGGTATGAGTAATGACATTTTGTATTTCAAGAAACCGAAAAAAATGTTGATGAGGAAGAGTGAAAGGAAGAGCAAATTCACCATGAAGTTCTTCAAATGACAGCAGTGTATTACTTAAAAAACATTTATTTTTACAAGTTATACCTCGATTCATACAAATTAGGAATCCTTCATTGATAACTGAGGGTTGGAAATTGTAATGCATGTGGATTGGGAGAATTTAGAGATTTTGTTTCTGAAACAGCCCTGAAGAGATCAGGGCAATAAAGAGGGATCTAGAAAGGCTAGAGAGCTGGTCTAAGATTTGGCAGTTGAAATTCAATGCCAGAAAATGCTAGGTTATGCCCCTCGGGAGGGGGACAGTACAAAGTACTGGATAGGAGGGTTAAACTGGGCACTACGGCATTGGAAAGGGATCTGGGTCATCCATTAGTAACAGCTCCCTCAAACAATCGAGTCAGTGTAATAAGACTTAGAGTAAGGCTAACAGATGCTGAGGTGTATCGAATGGGGTGACTGACAGCAAGGAAAGGAGGTACTACTACCTCCATATGAGTCACTGGTGAGGTCATACTTTGGGAGTACTGAGCTGAGTTCTGGAGTCCTCACCTAAAGAAGCGGGGCAGGCTGCAGATGGTCCAACACAAAGTGACCAAGATGATTCAGGGTCAACAGGGCAAATGTTACGAAGACTGTCTTAAGGCACTGAACATGTACTCACCGCAGAGCAGCTGAGAGAGAAGAAGGAACGTGATAAAGAACCTTCATGGCCCTGAACGGAATAAAACAAAGTGAACCGTGGGGAACCATTTAGCAAGAATACAGAGATATAACCCAAGGTCACAAGTGGATACAGGCGGGGAAGGGAGTTTTAGAGGGATGTGAGGAAGTTCTGTTTTACTGGAAGGGTGGTGGAGCACAGAACAGTCTGTCAGCAGAGGTGGTGGGACGCTAAGGCCGTAAATGGTTTCAAGCATGGCAGGAGAGAATGGTGGTTGCGGAGGGCAGAAGCAGTAGGAGGAGACAGGGGTGGATCGGGAGGGATAAAGGGTGGACCAGGAGGGATAAAACCTTGTATGGACAGTAGGTCCCAGGGCAGATAAGGAACTCGGGCAGACTAGATGGACCTTTGCTCTTTCTCTGCCATCACTGTCTATGTTTCTACATTTCTGTCTTTCATTAATCTACGGTCCCGTCCCACGCTTGAGAAGCTGCTTTAGTTGCCACACTGCACATCGGCAGTTTCTTTGGTCTGTAATTGCCTGATAACTGAATATGAGCAATGCAGGAACAGGGAGAACATCTCCTCTGAAGTTTTGTTGTCGTTTTTTGTAAATCTGGGAAGCCAGATAGTAAACATAAATATGTGTCAGAGCAAGGACTCCTCTGTCCATTTGAAGATATAATTTATCCATTTTTAGGCAGGGAAAAGTGCTTCCAATATTACCCTCTCTGAGTGTCATGGCGTGTCCCTGTGTCCTGCTGGACACCAGATCAAACATCTCTGTTCGATCTTGTTGACTGCCTTGAGTATGTGGAAAATAGGGACCATGTTCCTCTCAGCCTCCTTTTCTCTATGAATGTGTTAAGGGTCAACAGCCTCTCCTCATAGCTTTGGTCTTCCATACTCCTGATCATTTTGGCCTTGCGTTGCACCCTCACAACAGCCTCAATGTTCTTTTTATTTTTGGAAGTGTGAAAGCTGCACACTGTACTCCAGGTGAGGGCTGACCACGCCTGTAAAGAGACAGAATAAGCCTCTGAACCCTGCTGCTGACCTCTGCTGATGCCCCTTCAGTATTCTGCTGGCCCTTTGATAGTGGCTGCACACTGCTTGTAATGGTTTGCCCTTGCCTACTGTGATCCCATCCTTTTCTGCCTCCACTGTAGCAAGAGGCACCCTAAACGTGTGTAGGTCCTGCCTCTGTTTTTGCTCCCCTGCCCATGTGCAGTGCCTTGCATTTAGATACACTGAATATCTGAGACTCAATTACCCAGCTTGTTCTGGTCCTCCAAAAGTCTGTCCTCATTCTCAAGAGATTCCATTACCCAGGCCAGCCCAGTGACATCAATGTCATTTGCTGGCTTAAAAATTAGATCTGACTCTAATCATGCATCATCAGTATTTTAATGCATGATCATGTGACATATATTTGGCTAACAAAGGTTACTCTCTTTGTTCTTCTCAATTTATAAAGATGAACAACACACTCTAGCCGTCCCTCCCGGACGATCGTGCATCACTTTCATGACATGACCATCTTTCACCTGCCAGCATGCAAGAGACTTGAAGTCACTCTTGAATCCGGGTCTCTAGTATGTCAGCACACAGCACTCGTGCTGGTCCGACTCTAAAATCTCCTTCCTATCTGACTCTTCCAAGCTGCAGGACTCGCAGAATGAGACAGAAAGGGTCTGGATTCGATTCCCAGTTTGTTCACATCAGGAGTAGAAACTAGCACTGGCTCAGTGGCCAAATGCTTGAGATTCTTCTTGGGCTAGTAACAGTTCATTTCACTAGCCCTGCTTGTCATGCACTGGAGGGGTGCTGATTTCAATACAGTCGGTTGGGCTAATGGGATGTCATCAGCAACTAGTCCTTGCTGGTTGCTGGCTGCAAAGTTTATTTTGCCCCTTTACACCATTTCTTACTGATTACAATCTGAATTTTCCATGCCTAGCTGTGGCTGATACTGTGTCAGTGGAGTCCTTTGCATTCATTCCAAAATGTAGTAGTAAGTAGTAGTAGTTGTAGAAATAGTAGTAGAAGTAGAAAAAGAGTAGTAATAGAAATAATAGTAGTAGAAGTAATAATAGTAAATAGAAATAGTAGTAGAAATAGTAGTAGTAGTGGTAGTAATAGTAAAAGTAATAATAGAAGTAATGTAGAAGTAGTAATAGTAGTAGAAATAATAGTAATAGAAGTAGTAGTAGTAAGTAGTAGTGGTAGTAGTAATAGTAGCAAAAGTAGCAGTGGAGTAGTAATGGTGGTGGTGGTGGTGGTAGAGTGGTGGTGGTAGTATTAGTGGTGGGAGTATTAGTGTGTGAGGATGTGATGGGCGGTAGTGATGGTGGTGGGTGATAATGGTGTAGTGTGGTGTTGGAAGAGTGGTGAGGTGGCGGTGGAGTGGTGGGAGTAGTGGTGGTGGAAAGTGGTGGTGGTGGGCGGTGGAGGAGTGGTGGTGAGTGAGTGATGGCGAGTGAGAGTGGTTATGGTGGTAGAGGTAACGGTGGTAGTGGTAATGAAGTGGTAGTGTGGAGAGCAGCGGTGGGACTAGTAATAGTAGTAGAAGTAATAGTAGTGAAGTAGTAGTAGTAGTAATTATAGTAGTAGTGGAGTAAAGTAGTAGTAAAGTAATAGTAGTAGTAGTAGAAGTAGGGATAGTAGTACTAGTAATAGTAGAAGTAGTAGTATGTGGAAGTACTAGTAGTAGAAGACTTTGATTATAATTGTTGGCACCTTCCCAGCCAGGCCCAGGGCACCATTACAAAAAGCAAAACAAGATAGGAAATATGACAAACATGATATAAAAAATAATAACATAAATCATATCTCAATATAAAATATAAATAAATTAGCTAGCATAATTAAAGCAGCTCTAATAAATATTTAATCACATTCAAATAAATAAAAGACTGGGTATCAATCAAAAAAAAATCTTTATTTAACCAAGTGAAACACCGTTGATCCAGATAGTACAGGAATTAATTCCCAAAGCCTGCATAAACAAATATGTCTTCAGGCCCCTTTTAAAGAGGCTGTCCCTGAGGGGCCTCCCTCTGACTCCTGGGAGGGCGTTCATCAAGGCTGGGCCTGCCAACTCGAAGATCTGGTCACCAGAGGGTTTTAACCTCACTCTGGGGTCATGAGGAGGCCCTGCTCAGTGGAGTGAAGGGGCGAAAGACACATAAGGATGCAGGAGGTCTGTCAGATAGCATTAGCCCAACCTGTAGGGGCCTTCCCAACCCATGTAGGGCCTTGTAACTGAGCAAGCCCATTTTAAAGGAGATATGCCAGTTAACCAGTAGCCAATGCAGTTTATGCAGTGTCAGGTAGGCATGGCACAACCTCGAAGACCGATCAGCGATCTAGCAGCCGTGTTCTGCGCCAGCTGCAGGTGCTGTAGTACCTCCACTGACCCCTCGAGTACAGGGCTGTGCAGTAGTCAAGCCTTGAAGTGACAAAGGCATGCACCAGCATACCAAGTCTCCAGGGGAATAAGGGATTTAATCTGGTAGATGTTCCTTAGATGGTAAAACCACTCCAGACTACTGCTGACACCTAAGCCTCAAATGTCAGCGCTCGGCCAGATTTTTCACCTTCATGATGGCCACAAACCAAAGAAGCTGAGCCTAAGCCTCGTTTCCTTCCCTCTCAGTAACCACCACTCATCCCTTTTCTTCCCCATATTGCTTTTTTCCTTGTCTTTTCCATTTTCTCCCAGTACATCCCCCTCCCCTTCGTGGCGTGAACGTGTGTGTGTGGAGGCACTATACTTCACGTCTCCATGCTTCTGTGTCTCCCAACCTCCGGGCGCTGCCCTCCGACCTCCACTAGGGGACAGCCAAGGAGCAGGACAACAACCCTCCCTCCCGGGAGAGGAGAGCAGTCCATCGGATGCTCAATCCTCTCCCTCCCTGCCGACCCCAGCAACCCGAGGTCGCTCCCGACCCTGGGTGGCGGCGTGGTGTGGCGTCAGTGCCTCAACCCTCAGCACCACCAGGCCAGCTACCACCCACCCCTTTGACTTGGCTCGATCACCAGCACTTCAGTGTTATCCAGGTTGAGTCGTAACCAGCCCAATGACATCCAGTTCTGGATCTTGGCCAGGCAGCTAGTGAGCACATCAACTGCACCTGACATCCTGGGTGTAAGGGCAGATAGAGCTGGGTATCAGTTGTATAACAGTGAAACTCAATGATCCTCCCGGGGCAGCATGTACACCATGAACAGCATGAGCGAAAGGAGTGTGTCCTGGGGTACACCACAGGGCTGGACCATTGGGAATGAGAAAACCTTCCCATCATCACCCTCTGAGTCCTTCCACTGAGACATGACTCAGACCAGCAGATAACTTTTTCAATGAGCCTTCTGAGGTAGTCCAACAGCAGACCATGGTCCACGGTGTCAAAACTGAACAGAGATCGAGGAGAATGAAAACTGATCATTCTCCTCTATTTCTTCGCTCTGAACAGGTCACTATGCACCCTGACCAGTACAATTTCCATGCTGTGCCTTGACTTAAAGCCAGACCGAGAGGCTTTAGATGTCAAAGGCAGCGAGGTGTGCCTCCAGCTGCTGCACAACCACCTTCTCAATAACCTTCCCCAAAAAGGTAGGATAGAGACTGGTCGGTAATTCCCCATGACATCCAGATCTAAAGATGGCTCTTCATAAGGGGCTTCACCAGTGCATCTTTCAGTGTCGCTGGAAGGCACCTTCTGAAAAGGAGCACTGGATAATCTCTGCAGACACTAGCCCAGCTGCCCGATGCAGCTCACCAGTAATCATGTTGGGCCTGGATCCAGGTTCACAAAATGCTGGCCTCAGCTTCAAGATCACCTCACTATCCTCCTCCACTGTCACCAGTCCAAATTCTCCCATGTCCACCGAATGCATCTGAAACATGCAGGCCCGACCCTACTGGGCTGTGATGGCCAACTTGGCGAGATCCCAGCCTGGATGGAGGACACCCTGCCCAAGAAAAATCTAGCAAACTCACTGTGTTTGGCAAGTGAAAATGCTTTGACTGGCTCCAGACAAACCCGATGCAGAAGCCTCTGTCTACACTTGAGAAAAAGTTGAGTTGGTCAATTCCTCCCAGCAGCAATCTTCTTTGGCAGAAATCCTGCCTTTTTTGGGTTACAGCTCTTTGGTACTCTCCGTAGTGAGTAACCAAAGTCATAGTTTCCTCGGGACCCTGGATCTCTTCCAACAACATTCCAACCTCTGCCCTTTGCCTTCATCCCCTTAACTCACCATCATACCACGGCAAACCAAGGTGCAAAACCAATGGGCGTACATGCACTGGTGCAACCAAGTAAAAGTCACCCAAATGAGTGCGATTATAGGTCATCACAGCTTCCTCCAACCTAGCATCTTATGCTGACATCAAACATCTAACATTCAGAACTATCGACAGATTAGCTTGACCTCTATTATAAGAAAGATAATGGAGCACTTAATTAAATCAAGACTGGAGAAAATTATGGAACAGCTTGGTATTTCTGATAATTCCCAACATGGTTTTAAGTCTGGGCATTCTTGTACTACAAATCTTAATATCTTTTACTATAACATAAGAAAGCTTATGGATAATAATATTCCAACTGATGTACTATTGTTTGATTTCAGCAAGGTTTTTGACAAAGTGTCACATACTTTGCTGATCAACAAACTTCATAGTTTGGGATTTCCTTCATTTCTGGTTAATTGGATAACCAAATGGCTTTCTGACTGAACTCAATTTGTTAGAATAAATGGTGCACATTCTTCTTCTGGCAGGGTTACAGTGGAGTTCCCAGGGCTCTGTACTGGCGCCTGTCCTCTTTAATCGCTTTATTCAGGATATGAGTATCATTTCCAATAACTTTCTCTCAAAATTTGCTGATGATACGAAAATAGGAGGTAGAGTTGACACTCCCAACTAACACAACTCCTTGAACAAGACCTTCTCTATATTGAGCAATTGGCTAGTAAGAAGAATTCAGTGTCCTTTAATATTGATAAATGCAAGGTTTTACATTTTGGTAGGAATAACTCATTTCATAAATATTATTTGAACAACTCTCAACTTAAATCATTCACCAGTGAAAGAGACTTGGGTATTAAGATTAATAATACATTTTGACAAGTGACCACTGTAGTAAAGTGGTCAGAACAGCAAATGTCATTCTAAGACAGATTAACAAAACTTTCATTAGTAAATCTGAGCACTGTTTAGTGCCCATGTATAGAGCTTATGTTAGACCTCATTTAGATTATGGGTCTCCTTTTGGAGTCCATACTTGAAGGCTGATATTAATCGACTAAAGCAAGTCCAAAGAAGGCTCACCAGATCAATCCCAGGATTAAAAACCAAATATTACAACACTAGATTTAAAGAAACAAACTTTATCCCTTACATTTAAGAAGGCAGAGGGGTGATCTGTTGCTCATGTGCAGACTAGTATATACACCCAGGTTACTTATGTCATGCAATTATCACTAGCCAACAAAGTACAATGGGAAGATTGCATGCTCAACAACTTAATATTGATTGGGCAAATACAAATAAACATGACAACACTGTTAATATAAGAGCAGCAAAATGCTGGAATTCCTTGCCACAGGAGATCGTAAACTCAGTCAGCTCTGACTCTTTCAAATCTAAGCACGATACTTGGTTATTTTCATATTAATTCCTATAATATCCTACTGTTGTGGGAGGACAATCTCGATGGGCCTTGTGCCTTCTTTTGTCCTATACTAGCCAGTAAATCCAGTAAACTCGATGTGTCCAGCACCATCAAGAATCCTTCCAGCCGAAGCCCATGCAAAGGTGGTACTGGACCATCTCCGTGGGGTGGGGTGGGGAGACTCAGGGAAGGGGCCTGAAAGAGAGCCTGGTAGCGCAATGATCAGACCAATTTAATGCACCAATCTCAAGGTCAGTGACCTTAAGCCCCAGGAGAACACCAAGTTGAAGGCATGGCCATGTTGGTGGGTCCCAGAAGTAACACCTTTCACCAACCCTTCCTATGTCCCCCTCCACCCTTCTGCCCAATACCAACCTCCCTCGCCGGCCTATATGCCAGGCTCAGTGGGGTCACAGAAGGGATGCGGATCACGGAGAAGGGACACAGAGTAGCTGAGCCTCGGGGCCTGCAGCTTTCTACATATCAGTCATAAACTAAAATAACTAGCTAGCGCAAATCCCTCCCACCCTCGCATCCCTCTCATAGACACACCCTGTACTTAAAGCACTCCTGCAATATGTACTAAATCATTACGACAATAGCCTACTGCTGCAACAGTACCCCTGGGGCCTACCTGAAACTTGGTGATATGTCTAAATGTGGATTTTCAGTGTGTCAAAGTCTAATAAATAAATCAACAAATAAACAAATCACAGCTGTTTAGAATGCCAAATTCTGATTAGCAGTCATTGTAGACCAAACTCACAGTAACTGCAGTTGTGTACTGAAAAAAAGAACCAACGTCATCAATGTTAAAATAATCCCAGGTGGGATTGCATGGCCTGAGCTCTCATATAAAGATACAGTTACATTTGAAAATGTTTCTTTCAGTAGAGTTCTGAAGGACTATAACCGACTTCACCATGTTTTTTCCCCAATAAAGCTTTTTCATCTTTCGGTTGATGCAGGTGGACTTCAGTCCTGTCCCTGCCTCCTTGACTTCCCACCCACCTCCCTGGACCCACCTCGCCTGTTTTCCCCTAGACTCCCACTTCCCTCCCCGTGGTGGGGCCAGGAAGGGAGGACCATCCTTCCTCCACCCAGTGACTCGGGTTCGGTGGTCCAGGTGGAAGTGCAGGGAAGGGGTAGGGGGCCAGGGACTTCATGAAGCCTGTGCCAACCACTGCCGCTTGACATGTGTGTGTGTGTGAAGGCGCACACATGCTACGGAACTGTGGTCCCTCACGTCTATGCCATTTGAGCACCGGTGCTACCACTTGGCTTCCACCAGATGGCAGCCGAGGCCCTAAATGGCAAGCCTCCCCACTCAGAGAAGGAGAGGTGTCTGACAGATGTGCAGTCCTCTCCCTTGATGACCCCCAGCAATCAGAGCTCGTTCTCGAATTTGGGTGCTAGCGTGATGGGAAGAAATGCACATAGCGGCTTAGCCTCTCGCCGCTGGTCCCACCTTTTGATTTCACCATTTTTAAACTTGCCTGTAATAATGCATTTTAAGAGGTTAACAGAATGTGAGCTGGATTAGATTTTACCTACTTCCTACCCCTAGCTTACAGTACTGCAACATGCGGGTACAGCACTCCAATGCAAGCGATTAACAGTCCCTCAAAAGACACCTGCAACATTTCCCTCCCTCTGTTTGGGAGGTGACATAAAGGCAGGCACATTAGAATCTGTCCCATTTCAGAGGGTTTACTCCGTGAATTCTCATCACTTTCACAGTCTTAGCTACTTAAAACAGATTATTTAGGTAAGTATACTGTATCTGCATCTCTTGTGATATAATACACTGACTTTACAGGGGCAGTCATCTCCGTTTTCCTTCCAACCAAAACCTACAACACTGGGTACACCTCTGAGATCATTCTTCCTGGGACAGCCTATTTAGCCCACATGTGGCTACCATAATCATTCATTAGTAAATACAACTGTGACTTTTGCTGATATTGTACTATACTGCAGTACTGAAGAACATTCCATATGGAGTGGCCGACAGTTACAAGCTATTATAACACGTATACCTCCAGTTTCCTAATTTATATGAGGCTGACAGTGAACAGGTACAGCAATTCAGGCGTTCCTCAAAAAAGCTACTGTCTGAGGCGATAATGTATGGAGAAGGCATATAATGAGGTATACTGGGTAAGAGCCACAAGACTGAAGCTCAAACGGTTAGCCAATGCCAAGATACACAACAGCCACGAAATACAGACTTCCCAGGAAGATGGTTCATGGTGTTTGAAAAACCCAAAACCCATTTTGGAAACACAGATTCTGGTATTTTGTACTGGTATTGCCTGCATTCGCAAATAGAATATGCAAAGAGAATTCTCATGATCGGTGATTCAGGACAATTTTCCCCCTAAATTCTACCCATTTTACCAATAAAACGCTCAATGCCAACAAATCAGTGTCCTGTTCACAAATTATTTTATAATGTGTAGACAAAGATTATCTCTTATAGACTGCTGAAAAACAAACACACAAAAATAAAAACAAGGCAGTGATGTTGCTTGGTGAAGATGTATTCAGACTCAACAGTTCCCATTGGTGGGAAAGCACCAGGCTCAGCTTTAAGAGTTGGCGATGATGCTTAAGCGATATGAGAACATACAATAGAGGCGAAGGTGACATGGGCAAGTAAGTATTCTCAGTTGTGCAACATAAGCAGGTTAGTATTATTACTTTTATTAAATTTTTTATATAGCTGTTTGGTCCTGGCGCCTCCCACCAATTGGCGAAGGGGACATATGCAGTGGAGGCATCGCCGCACCCTGTAAGCGCCAGCTCAGCCCCTCTCACCTCCATTACTTTACGCCCCTTTCTGCCTATGCTACCCACACCAGACCACCACCTGGCAGGAGGCGGAACTATGGGGCGGCACCAACTAGACCCCACCATCCTCAGAGAGGAGAAATGCCCACCGGCATGCTCAATCCTGCCTCCCCCACGTTGCACCTGGACGACCTGAGGTCATTCCCAAACCCAGGTCGCCGGGCGTGAAAGCACAAGGTAAGGCATCCAGCGCCTCAACCCTCTGCGCCACCAGGCCGGCCCAGTATTATTACTTTGAACAGACATCACTGGAGATGCATTTCAGTGGAAGACAGAGAAAGTCCCAGTATACCTAGATTTATACAATGCCATACCTAACTAACAAAATATATGGGATATGGACTGACCTGACTCGAAATATTCAATTTTACTGTATCTTCAGGTGTGACGAGGGCAGGACCATAACCCATGGGTGGTGGAGCCGCAAGTGAGTTCTCAAAGTCCGGCCCTCTCACAAGTGATGACAAGCTGCACATTCTGTGTCAGACCACAGCGTATTCAACTTACACAGCAGTTAACTAGTTAAAGTTTTTAAACCTGATTTTGAAGACTGAACTGTTTCTCTTTCACTTCAATTGCTGGCTTTAGTGTTGTGCTAGGTAGTAGGTAACTGTGATGTCATCAGCACTTTGAAACCTACCATTTGCTTCAGTGCTCCATTGCTTTCTCTTTTTATTTTATTTTTATTGATTTACAAAAAAGTTACACTTAGTCTCGACCGATGCAAGCAGCACATCATGAAATTACAATCATGTGCATTAGAATATGGGACTCTGTTATATTGTCCACTGTGATGAATCTAACTTTCAAGATATCAAATTATGACAACACTGACAACAGATATTAAGATATCTTGAGGTTAGCTACAAAGATATCACTTATTATCTTGGCATTTTTCTCCACTTGTGTTACATAAATCTAGATACTTACTGGGATGTCTCTGGCTACCACTGCAGGTCGTCACTCAGTGCTGCCAAGATGCCCGTGGATGCAAAGGCAAAACAAAAAGGTGGCGACGCGGTTTGGCGGTGGTAGAATAAGGCAAGCAAGGACAACTTTGAGTCAAGTTACGACGTCAGCACAGTCATGCACTGGGGGCGGGTTGTGGGCGGGAAGAAGGCTGGAGAGCTGTAGAGGCTGTGGTGCAACTGTGTTCTAGGGACTGTGCTGAGAACATGGGGCTGCCCAATCTGCAGGCTGTTCGGTGTGCTAGCCATATAACTTGCCACTGCAAGTGCTGAAATTCAGCTCTTGAAGGGCAGTTCTGTGTACATAGGGGACTGGCCTTTGTTCCACTCCTACAGCGGACACATAAGAACCACAATGGAGACTGGACAAGGGTGTGCCTGGAAGGGGGAAGAAGCAGGTAGTGGGGATGGCAAAGGGAAGGGGAACTCCAGGTTATGACCAGTAATCACTTCAGACCTCTTACTGAAGTGGTACATGCCAAACCACCATGTGGAACTTTGATGAGCAACCCACATGGAGGGATGAAGGTGTCCATAAACAATGTGCAGCGAGGGGACAGGGGAAGGTGGCAGATAAGAAAAAAGGAAAAGGAGGAGAAAGGTAGTGACAGGGTACTCTATTTTTAGGGGATGGAGAGGGTGGTGTGTGCTTCCTTCCCTGAGGAGAGAATGGTGGGCTTCTGCCCTACAGCAGTGGCAGACTGGATTATCTCTAGGGTTAGGAGAGTACACTAGAATGGGAAGGAAGCCAGCTATGACAGTCCACCTAGGGACGAATGAGCTGGCTTCAGGGATTAGGATCAGTAAGAGAGAATTCAGGGTGTTAGGCAGGATGCTCAAGGCAGAAGTAGCTATGGTAACCTTTAGAGGTCCTACTGGTGCCAAAGAGTTGGTAGTTTAAAACCACTTGTTTAACACGCGGGTCGAACCACTGATGCAGGGTAGACAGCTTCCATTTCCTAGGGACTGAGGACTTTGTAGAAGGTATAGTAGACTGTTTAAGACGGACAGTCTATACTCCAGCGATTAGGGACCTACAGTACTTGGGCACAGAACAGCAGCTTTCTACCTAAGAATTTAAACTATGAAAGGGAAGGCAGTATTACTGGAAGAGAGTTAAAGGCTCTGCTGCACATATAGGGGGTCCTCCCCCAACACTATCAAAGAGAGACAAGGAGATAAAATTATAACAAGATAACTTCAATTGTCAAATGGAGATGAAAGCTAGTGTCTGTCTTATCTGACACAACAGAATGTATTTCACACAGGTCCCTTCTGTAATACTATATGATGTACCAGTTATCTCTATGGATTGATATTGTTATTGTGCTTCTCTTAATAAAAGTTAAATATAAAAAAAAAAAAAAAACAAAGACAAGGAGGATCGGATGGAATGAAGCAAGACAAGGGCAAAACAGTGGTTAAAAGAACTGATGTGAGAGGACGGGCAAACAGGAGTTCAGGTGGAAGCTAAGAGAAATAGTGAGAGGCAGCAAAGGAGACAGGAAGGTGGGGGATGGGAAAATGGGAAAAGACACAGAACTGGGGAAGCAGAAAGGGTACTGGAAAGTTTTTTACCCCAACACTAGAAGTATGTAGAAAAGATGGACACATTTCAGAGCATTACAGCTTCAGAGAGTTTGACATCCCGACCCTCACTGAAACCTGTGCTGTGCAGCAGCATAGCTGGGAAAAATCTCAATCCCAAGGTATGCCCTGTTCAGGAGGAATAGGGAAGGTGCTGCGGTTGTGGGGGTTGCTTTATATGTCAGAGACTCGATCAATATGGGTGAAGATAGGGCAACAGTAGGGCAAAGAGAGCTGAGATACTGTTGGAATAGCGGTTTGACAAGGGATGAAGCCTCTGGGTAATGGTGTTCTACATGCACAATATCAGACAGCAGAAAAGGACATGGCACAGTGTGACAAAATGAGGAAGGTAGCAGGCTCAGGTAGCACTGTCACTATGGAAGACTTTAATCTTCCAAATGTGAACTGGGACATCTTAGAAGCAGGCAGTGGAAAAAGTCAACAGTTTGTTGAAGCCATAAAACACTGTCAATAGCCGGCCTGGTGGTGCTGAGGCTTGGGCGCTGAGCATACACCTCATGCCATGCTGGCGACCTGGGTTCAGGAGCAGAGCCGGGCCGCCAGGGCTCGGCAGGGAGAGAGAGGACTGAGCATCAGAGGACTGCTCTCTCTCTCGGGGAGGGGATAGCTGTCCCGCCCATTGATTGCCCTCTAGCGATGGCTGGGAGGCGATACAGGTTGGGAAGCTCGAGCCAGCGTACAAGTGGGCGGGGGAGGAGAAAACCAGGAAAATGGAGCTGGCAGGCTCCACGGTAGCCTCTGCCAGTGCCCGTTCCGACACCCAGAATCTGGATTTCTGTTCGGGGTGGGGGGAAGCCAGCACTCCTTGCCCCGTCACGTGGAGGGAAACCCGTGGAGGATGACCGTGGATAGTCAGGGTGGGAAAAGGTGGGGCCTGAGACTGAGTCCCTCTGAGGGAGTGTCCATAGCCACATACCAGGCTCCTCAGAGAATAAAATGTATATAGAAAAAAACAAAGACAATGATGGCAGAAAAAGACCACTGGTCCATCAATCTGCCCATAAATCCTAAAAAAACTCGAGACCTATTGTCCACTCTGGGTTCTAACCCACACTATCCACCCCATTCTCCCTGCCCTACTGCTATCACCCTGAGCAACCACTAAGCCCTTCACTCTGTCCCAGCCGTGTCTGAAACCACTGATAGTTTAGATACCCACCACATCAGCTGGCAGATTGTTCCATGTCTCCACCACCCTTTCTGTAAAATAGAACTTTCTCCTTCTCTCTTGAATCTCCCGTCAGTTTCCACTCATGCCTCGGGTTCTTGATCCACTACTTACGCTATGCTAAATAGTTCCTTTCAGTTTACCTTGTTCATTCTTTTCAGGAACTGAAGGGCTCTATCCATCTTCACTCTCTCGTCTAACCTCCAGCGGTACACGTTCAGTGCCTTGAGCTGATACTCGTAAGATCTGCCCTGCTGACCCTGAATCATTTTGATCACCCTCGCTGCACTGTCTCCAGCTTGTCCCTATCTTTCCTTCGGTGAGGACTCTATAAATGGGCACAGTACCCCAGATGGGGCCTCACCAGTGATCCAGAGAGAGGTAGTAGCAATACCTCCTTCCTTCTGCTGACAGTATGCCTGCCTGTACACCCTAGCATCCTGTTGCCTTACTGCTGGCCTTGTTACACCAGTTTGTTTTAGGGAGTCACTAATAATGACCCCCTAGGTCTCTTTCCTCAGAGGTCATGCACAGCTTTACTCCCCAACACTCTGTCCTCGGGTTTTGTTTTCTATGTGCATCACCTTGTGCCTGTTGGCATTGAATTTCAACTGCCAAACCTCTGACCACCTCTCTACCTTTTGTAAGTCTTGCTGCATCTCACTAACCCCTCCTCACTGTCTACCCTGCCACAGAGCTTAGTGTCATCTGCAAAGAGACACATCTTGCCCTGGGTTCCTTCTCTCATGTTGCCAGCGAACATATTGAAAAGGACTAGACCCAGGACCGATCCTTACATCACCAAGCAGGATGGCTTCTTGAATCAACAGGTTCTGGAATGACTAGGGAAGGTGCCATCCTAGATCTTTTATTGGCCAACAATAAAATTAATAAGTGACACATGGGTAGCAGAACCTCTGGGAAGTAGTAATCACAACATGGTGAGATTTAGGATATTCCTGAGAGAGCAGAGGTCGGATTCATCTGTGCTGGTTCCTCACTTCAGAAGAGCTGAATTCAGTGGCATGAGGGAGACTCTTTAGGACAGACTGAAAAGAATAAAAGATGTGTCCTGATTGGAAATCATAGGAAGAGTCTAAAAAGAGTCAGAAAGGGCAGCAAGGGAAAGCATTAGATACATCAAAAGTATAAGAAACACAGAGACCAGTTTGGTTTAATGGTGATGTTAGGGGGCCTGGCGTGACTGCAGCATTCAAAAATCACAAAAGAAGCAGACAGAAAGGGAGCAGGAGGACTATATGAAACAGCTTAAAACTGCCAAACAACTGATTAGGAAGGCCAAAGCAGGCGCTCAATAGATGATACCAAAAGTAGTCAAGGAAATGTCGAACTCTTCTCCCCTTCACATGAGTGAGAAAGGAAGTCTAAGGAGGCTATAGAGAAAATGACTGGAGGTGGATTTTCTGGAGAAGCACAGATTAAATGATAAGGGCAGCATGGATTCATAAGGGATGGTCGTGTCAAACAAATCTGATACACTTTTTAATTCAGTGACACAGACAGTGGACAAAGGGTAGGCACTGAATGTCTTTCATCTAGACTTCAGTAATGCCTTCGACTCTGTGCCTTTTGCAAACTCATCAGAAATTGTGGGACATGGGGATAGAGGAAGGACTGGCAGGGTGGATCAGGAGCTGGCTGGGAGGGCCCAGAGGGTGGTCCTAAACTGCAAATGGTCGTATGACAGGCAGGTCACTGGTGGGGTTTCCAGGGTCTCTGTCTCGAGACCTCGCATTTCAACATGTACATCACAGATATAGGGTAGGGGATCATGTTACAGTGTGTTTGTTTGCGGACAACACCAAACCCTGTGAGAGGATGAAGTGCGCAGAGGTAGTGAGGAAATGATCAAGAATGTAAAGAGGTTAGAAAACTGGTTGAACACATGGCAGCTCAAGTTTAATTCCAAGAAGTGCAAGATATGTACATAGAGAGGAAGAACCAAAACACGGAGTACTCAATAGATGGTGTAAGGGTGGCACAGTTAACAGAGAGACAGACTTGGGGTTGTCACCAGTGACAACACAAAATAAAACACTCAGCATGAATTAGCATCTGGAAGGGCCAGTGGTATTCTGGAATGCACAGGAAGGGGCATGATTTGAAGAAGGAGGCGATTCTGCCTCTGCATGGGTCACTGATGAGGCGCAGCTGGAGTACTGTGTCTGGTTCTGGTCCCCTCAGTCATCTAAAGCAAGACAAGGAAAGTCTGGAATCAGTCCAGAGTAGGGCAACAGAGATAACCAGTGGCCTTCATAATTCATCATGTGAGGATATTTATTTATTTATTTATTTTTATTTATTTATTGTATAAAATGGATTTATAACCTTTGAGCCAGAGGCTCATTTACAAAGTACCTCATCACAGAGAGGACATACAGAGTCAACATACATACAGAATACAATCATACAGTAACATAGTTTTAAATAGTTGCTTGAACATAATGAGTAATTAAAAACATTTCAGACATTGACAGGTTGGTACCAGCAGGTACTGGCAGAGAGCAGGGCCCATGGGGAGAGGGGTGAGGGGTAGTTCGAGCCGAGGGCTATGTCAATAGTGATAGAGAGGCAGTGGAGCATCTCTTAGCGACAGGTGCAGCAGCGGTGTTGAACAACTGGATAGGTTAATGAGTACAGTATGAATAAGTATTCTCTAGAGACCAGGAGAGAGGGGTACATGCTATTGACATACAAGTTTAGACATATAGGGGTTAAATTGGGCAGGAGCTCACTGGAACTAATTTCCACCACCTCTTAAAAACTGTATGACAGTTCCACCTCCTCAATCATCTTTCTCCATTGACTGCTTTAGAAGAGCACCACCACCTACAAATGACAGTTCCACTGCCTAGAAATCTAGATGTGAGCATTCCCCACCTAATCATTTCCAGTTTAATCACTGTCTACACGTGGTTAACAGGGTGGACATGACAGAGCAGTTCATAATGAAAGGGACCACAGTCACAAGGGGTACAACTGTAACTTGATAGGTGAAGTTCAAAAACGTGAAGAATTTTTCTTTACAGAAAGTTACGTGAGGAGCTGAAACAGCTTGCCTAGTGAGGAAATGAGCATTGGCAGTGTGGTGGGATTTTAAGGCACAGTGGGATAGATACAAAGTGGTGTTGAGTGGCTCAGGAAACCAGGTCGGAACAGCAGCATGGTGTTTTAGGCGTCATTACAGACTGGATGGACCTTGGGCCTTTTTCTGTCCTTAGATTTCTATATTTCTGTGGTGCGCAATATATATATATATATATTTCTCGGTTTTGTTTTTGCAAAGCACAGAAGGCAAGCCAACAGCTCAGTTAGCTTGCTGCTCTCTGCAGTGTTTCGTAGTGTACTGTCACTTCCACTGGGGGTCAGTCCAAGCGTAGTATGCCACGAACCATTGGGCAGTGCAGCAAGCTGATGCTGGTTTGCCTTCTGTGATCTGCAAATAAAAAGCATCTTTTGCTTACTCTTGCCATTGAGACAGCTTTTTGTTTTCAGTATTATCACTTGTATAGGTGCAGATAGCACCAGAAAATTGAGGTTTTTCTTGAGGTACAATCTCTGTCGATATATATTATTATAATTAATTTTATAAGTTATGTTTCCCATTGCATTGTAGGAAACTGTCTGCATCAAAGGAATTGTGTATGCAGTTGTTATTATGTTAAGGTTACCGGACCAGATAAGGTCAAACTGTGGATCAAGCAAGTTTTTGTCAGCCCAAGTGTTTCCTGATGTACTTGTCATCAATGTGTTAAAGGCTACCTTCTTACATTTATTACAACGAAAACTTTACAGGGCGGCAGGTTTAGCAGCACATGCTCACTCTAATGCTTTCTTGTTCTATGTGGCAATTTAGAAGAAAAACCAGACTAGGCTGGCCTCGTCCTGAGCTGAGACAGCAGCTGCATCGCTGAGATGACGCCTAGTGAGGATGAAACACGTGCCTGTAATTTGCAGTTTTCAGCCATTGTGGACTGTGTAATAACCCACGACATTCTGTACATTTCTAGAGAACTAGCGCATGCACAGGGTGATTAAAAGGCACTAGACCTTTCAGTTCACCTGGGAATTGCATTAATTCTCAAAAATGCACATCCTGAAGTTGGTTATAGTGCTTATAAAATGAAAAAAAAGTTTTGTTTTTTTAATGGAAAAAGATTTTAGTTGTAGTCAGCCCCATAGTAATCATGGCTGTCGTCGAAATTCTTCTTTCACTGTTGGGGGTTTGTTACCTATTTTAATACTGTAATTCTGCTACTGAAATGAATCTGATTTTATAAGAAAAATACACGTGTTTTTGGCTGAGTTTTGGGGCAGCATAATACAAGGTTTTTAACTTTTTCTTCTTTCTTTCTTATTTGTAGTTAGCCTGTTGCTAGGAGAGTATGTTAGGCTGCTGACAAACCATGCATGTACTGGTAATTAATGATTGGTCACGTGATGTGTTTCAACCAATAAGCTTGCTAGGATTATGGAAAATTCTGAAGTCTATTTTATAACAGGCTTTATGGCACTTTCCAAGGCTGCTTAAACAGCTAGTAGTACCAAAAGAGCTGAGATAAAATTCTACTCATTTTAAAGTACTCCGTTAAATATTACTTATTTTTATGTTTGCTTGCATGCATGCACAAGAAACATTATGCAACAGCTTAGGAAGAAGCGTGTTGTGGAGGTGCGGCACTGGCGTAGCGGGTGGAACTGCATTTGGGGCTTGGCACTGGTGGACCAATGCAGGCACACTGTGCTGATGACATTGGTTTCCAAAAGTGCTACCAAGTTGAAGCGATTTCATCACTGCAATGAGGGCCGCCTCGTCATTGCAGCGTCAGTCATTCTGCTGCAATGAGGGCGACCCATCACTGCAGGGTGGTACCTTGCCTAGTGAAACATTTTTGTAAACATGGTGACAGCTTGCCGCCGCCTCACCAACCATGAAAGCCGACAGGGGTGGCCAATCCCCTACTGGTATGCCCCGACCCAGTTCATTTGCCGACACAGAAGCCCCTCCTCGTTGGCATAATGTAACCCCTCCCCATTGTTGTGTGCAAGGGGTGCCCAATCCCCTCAACATCATGCCCCCCATAACAGTCGTTCTTTCCCGACGGGGGGCCCAACCCATTGGCTTAAGTCCCCACCCCAAAAGGTAGGTGGCACACTGGGATTCCACCCCAGCAGTGCTGAAAGCAAGCCTGAAAAAAAAAAAACTTCCCGCTACATCTTTTGTTTTTTCTTTCTCTCTGAAAGAAAGGAAACAGTCCCATGCCGTCGCCGTCCCTCCCCCAACCCGCACCCACCCACTCGCACCCTACCTCCCAAACCCCCTCACCCCATATATACCTCTGGAGCCTGCACGGCGATCTTCTGTGGACCAGGAACATGTCTGCACTCTTCAAAGCCGACCTGAACTGAAGAAATGCCGTAAGCTGTATAATGGCATAAATAGGGTTTTCAACTTTGGTGCATATCTCAGGCATTTTGGGGATTTTGGCACCAAATTTTCAACATGGGGTTATGAATTCAGCTACTGACATGGCGTCATTCAGTCCTGAAAGGTGATTTCACGTCACTGAGCAGAATCACCTTTTGGGACCGATTAAATAAGCGACAGTGCCAGTATTAAATGAGGTGGGCTCTCAAAAAGCCTATGTTGCAAATGTGGTGAAAAAAATGCAAAAATTACTGTTTTATGAGTGTGTGTTGCCCAGTTTCCACACGCTCGTAACTTCAAATATGCAATATTTTCACTCCAGATTTTCAACATTGGCATTTTCACCTCCTTATGAACAGTACAGCTGTCATTTTCATATCCTGCCTGAAATATGCATTTACACATCTGGTGCAGAATAGCATGGTCACTGTGGGAAATCAATGTTCGGGACAGATTAGGAAAATCATAGTGACACTGTTCATGAGTAGAGGTCACAAAATGCCTATGTTGAAAATCTGGTGAAAAATTCCACTAAATTTTATTTTTATTTTATTTATTTGATGAGAATCAAATTACAATCCTTTGAGTCATAGACTCCTTTGCAAAAGCTCCGTCAGTACAAGAACACACATTAAACATTTTATACATACATTGTCACACAGTTATTACAATAGACAATTTATACATTCACCCTCTCCCCACCCTTCCTACATTCCTTCTCCCCCTCTTCCCTCTCCCTATGACTCTGGCACTTCTTATCTGTTGTCTATTTTCTCTGACAAATGCTGCTGGCTGTCTTGTTACAATGCTACCCTTGAATTGTATTAATCTGTACTCTGTTTGCAATGTCCACATTGTTGTAATGTCTGTCTTGATGTTCCCCATAATTTGTATTTCTCTGACATGGAACCTCTGTAAAAGAGCCAAGGCCCAAAGGTATTTGTAATCCTAGACTTGTTAAACAAATAAACAAATTGGTCTCACAATATAGTGGATTAACATTAGTTGGTTACTATTGCTAGGGTCTTATAGAACCCTGGGTCATTGTAAGCAAGACAAGACAACAGAGGACTGTTTCCAGAACCCTGAGTCGAGGTTTATGTGCAGCTAGATTGTGGGACTTGGGGTTGATTGCCAGGATATAAGCTAGTCACTTGGTATCTATGGTGAAGAGGAATGTTGGTGACAGCCAAGGCTTCTGAGTCAAGAAGGAGGCTCTTGATCGTGTTTTGAATTGGCCAAGACTAGTATTGCAGGAGATAGTGGGAGGTAGGTTGTTAAGCCAAAGGGGCATGATAACGGAAGGACCTTTGTCCTAGAGAGGTTCTACAGTGGGGATTAGTAGGGAGGTTTTGTAGGGCATCTAGGAGCCCTTCTGAGTGTTGCTGGCTGGATGAGGGAGTAGAGGCCACTGGGTGTGAGATTCATGAGTATTTCTTTTGGCTTGGAGGCAAGTATGGTACTTAAGTCTGCAACTTGAAGGTAAGCCAATTTGCAAGCTTGTAGAGCTCACATGTGTGGGTTAGTCTAGCACAGCCTGTGACCAGGCGGCAAGCTTTGTTGAGAGCTAGGCTAATGCCGTGTAGTGTTGTTTTGTCCATGAGCCATAAATCACAATACCATAATCGATCAATGAAAGAACTGAGCTGGTTACCACTAGATGTAAGGCCTGGGGGTAGGCAATGTTTATGGCTGTATAGTATCCCTATCCGGGTATTTACAGAGGTGGAAAGGTGTTTGATGTGTGTATGGTAGGTGAGGGATGTGTCCAGGATGACACCCAGGTATTTAAAGTTTGAGACCTGTTCAATACGGAGGTCCTGTGAGTTTGTGATGGTTAGAGGCGTTACTATATGAACTTTGACGGTGGGCAAGGATCATTGACTTGCTTTTGTTGTAGTTTAGTATTAATGATGGTCAGTGAACCAGGATTCTAATTCTCTAAAGAAGCCTTGTAGGGCGCTTTGAAGGGAGTGAGGATTGGGGTGCTTTCAGAAAAGTACGGCATCGTCTGCATAGAGCAGGAGCTTGTCGCTGCAGGACTGAGGGAGGGAGTTTAGGAATAGGGTGAAAAGTAGAGGCCCTAGAATAGACCCTTGAGGGACGCCTGTTAGGATTGGTCGCTTGGAGGAGAGGGTGGTATTGATTTTAACTTTGCGACCGGCCTGTGAGATAGTCCTTGAACCAGGAGATGGCCTTGGTGGAGAAATGGTAGGAGGAGGGAGTGGAGTAGAAGTGCGTGACTGCGGTGTTGAGCAGCTTTGGTAAGGTCGATATATGGCTCCAGCTATTGACCCCTGTTCCAGTGCCTCATGTATGTATGATGTGAATTCGAGTAAGGCTGTGGTTGTGCTATGTCCCTTCCTAAAGCCATGTTGTTCACAGCAGAGCAGACTGTGTTTGGCCAGGTAATTGGTAAGCTGGTCAGATACAATTTTCTCGAGAGTTTTGTTGGTGGGGGGTAGGATAGAGATGGATCGGTAGTTACCAGGTGAAGTTGGGTCTCCACTCTTGAGGATCGGAGTTATAATACCGCTTCAAAGAGATGGGAATTGCCCTAGTCGCAGGGAGCAGTTTAGTATTTTGGTAAGGTGGGGCAGGGTTTCATCAAGAGTTAGCCTAGGATTTTGAGGTCTAGGGAGTCACTGCTGTAGCAGGAGTTGTGCAAGGCTTTGGAAAGGTAGTTTTGCCTTCCTACAGGAGATGATTCGCAGCCGGAAGGAGGGCTGCTGTGGCAGAGGTGTCTGAAGGGCAGCTAGGGATGGGGTCGAAGAAGTTTTCGGAGAATGTGACTAGGCTGGAAAGGTGCTGTTTAGGGCACTGGATATGGTGGCGGGATCCTGGAAGGGCTCCCTCGACTTGAAGCTGTGCGGGGCAGGAGGCGGTTTTCCCATAGCTCTTTGATATTGTTCCAGAAGTTTCCGAGCCCCAGGTGGTTGTTAGAGATTGCCTATAGTATGTTGCCTTAGCTTGCCTGATGATGACTGTGACTGTGTTATGCGCATCGTTGTGCAGTTTCCACGTAAGCCCAAGTTCGAGTATTTTTAATATTTTACTACAGATTTTCAACATTGCCATCACTTACACCTCCCTATGAATGGTACAGCTGTCATTCTTCACATCCTGCCCGATCTGTGTTTCGTACATCTGGCGCAGAATGGCACAGTCGCTGTGGAACTCAAAGTTCGGGACACATTAACAAAATCACAGTACCACTGTTCATGAGAAGAGGTCCCAAATGCTTTCATGAGGTGGGGGTCACAAAAGGCCATGTTGAAAATCTGTAGTGCAAATACCAACAAATGCCGGGCGTTAGGGTTTCTAACCATAATGTCCCACCCTGTACGAACTGACAGGCATCAGGGTGTGCCTTTGGATTGCTGACTGTAATGCTCATGCCATTCCACCCTACCCCAGTACCCTGCAGCCAGTGACAGACAACGAGGTGTGCCTTGTACTCTTCAGCTCCAGAGTTCACCCCATTCTCCTATACTGCACCTATTTCAGTGTATGTCCTTATGGAATGGGGTGACTATAAATCGAACACCCAAGGCACACCTCAACATTTGTCGGTGTCTGCAGGATAGGGTGAAGTGAAATGGAATGAACATTATAGGCGATGGACCCAAATGCATACCCCAATGCCTGTCTTTGCAGGTGGAGGTGGGAATGGTGTGAAGTTCAATATTTCACTGCCATTCCTATTCTGCATCTCTCTAACTCCTGCATTTCCAATGCTAATACTAGCAAGCAAACATTCAGCATTGACAAATGCTTGTTTTGAAATATTTTCTTTTCCTTTTTGCCAAACTGAAGACATTATACTTAACAATAATACAAGGTGTAATGTGTGCATCATTAATTTATTTGACAGCTGGCATAACAATTCCTATTCCCCTTAATACCTCATCAGCACTGTGATCTCACTCATTGTGACATCACTAGTGACAAAAAGTGACTGGCTTTTCTCAGTCAGCCATGACATCACAGTGAGTGAGGTCACAGTGCTGACAAGGTATGAAGGAACAGAATACAGACAAGGGCAGTTTCAGCTGGAATACTCTTACACATCATCTAGTACTGTCAGGTATGGTCTAATTAGGAAAGGAAAAGAAAAATTACTTCAGATATAAAAAGTAACACCTGACTTTAAATATTACTTTCAGGTGGTGTACCAGTGCTTTAAAGAATAGCCAGAAGAATTCCGTCATGGTCATCTGCATATATAATCCACAATGCCCTGCATTAGGGTTGTAAGTGTAACTTTCTGTTTCTTTAAAACACGGTTTAATGCCAATGTGCTTGTCGCATAACTGCTCTTCACTGCTTTTACAAAATGATACTTTATAATACATACATATTAATTTGGCTGCTGGTGAAATCCGAAGTGCAGACAAGGGACATTACTATTCAAAAAGCAGGCTGAGAAACCAGCATGGTCCTCATTTACATAATTAGTGAGGCTCAATAGCAGCACTCTTGACTGTGGACAGAAGGTCATGAGTTTAGGTTGCACCCTGTGGGTCAGGCTTATACCCAATGCTTGCACTGCAGTAAAATAGGGGACTTGGTGAAAACCCAACTTCCAGACCTGGACCTAACTGGTGAAATCTAAACTGGCCAGTCTGGCTCAACTGGGTGCAAACTGCGTGAATACTGCTGGTCTCACCATTCTGGCTGTACGGACTGGTCCGGCTTTTACCTACAGTGGCGTGAAAAATTATTTGTCCCTTCCTGATTTTCTCTATTATTGCATATTAGTCACACTGGATGTTTTCAGGTCTTTAGACAAAATGTAATATTAGATAAAGGGAACCTGAGTGAACAAATAACACTTGTTTTTACTTATTTATTTAATGAAAACAGTTAACTAACACCAACTGGCACTGTGTGAAAAAGTAATTGCCCCTTACACTTAATAACTGGTTCATACCTTTAGCTGCAATGACTGCAATAAGCGCTTCCTATAATTCAATATCAGTCTTTCACATCGCTGTGGAGGAATTTTAGCCCACTCTTCCTCGCAGAACTGCTTTTAATTCAGTAACATTGGTAGGTTTTGGAGCATGAACTACTGTTTCAGGTCCTGCCACAGCATCTCTATTGGGTTTAGGTCTGGACTTTGACTAAGCCACTCCAAATCTTTAATTTTACTTCTTTTCAGCCATTCTGATGTGGACTTGCTTTTGTGTTTTGGATCACTGTCTTGCTGCATGACCCAACTACGCTTCAGCTGACGGACGGATGACCAGACATTCTCCTTAAGAATTTTCTGGTACAGAGCAGAATTCATGGTTCCTTCAATTATGGCAAGTCGTCCATGTCCTGAGGCAGCAAAGCATCCCACACATCACACTACCACCACCATGTTTGACTGTTGGTATGATGTTCTTACTGTGGAATGCTGTGTTTGCTACGCCAGACATAATGGGATCCATGTCGTCCAAAAGTTCCACTTTGGACTCATCTGTCCATAAAACATTTTCCCAAAAGGCTTGTGGATCATCCAGGTGCTTCTTGGCAAATGAGAGATGAGCATTTATGTTCTTCTTGGGTAGCAGTGGTTTCATGCTACTCTCCCATAAACCCATTTTGCCCAGTCTCTTTTCTGATTGTGGAGTCATGAACACTGACCTTAGCTGAGGCAAGAAAGCCTGCAGTTCTTTGGATGTTGTTTTAGGATCCTTTGAGACATCCTGGATGATTTTCGCTGCACCCTTGGAGTAATTTGGCAGGCCGCACTCCTGGGAAGAATCACTACTGTTCCAAGTGTTCTTCATTTTGAGATTATAGCTCTCACTGTGGTTCGATGGAGTCCCAGAGCCTTAGAAATAGCTTTGTAACCCTTTCCAGACTGATAGATAGCAACAACTTTTTCTGATCTTTTCAGAAACTTCCTTTGACCTGTGGCATAATGTGCTTGTTGAATCTTTGTGCTGGCAACGTGACTCTGACGGGTAAGGGTCAAAATAAGTGAGGTTTATATTGAGCAGGGCTGGCTGTAATCAAGCCTGGCTGTGTTCAATCAGCTGACTCTAATTATCCCTTTAATTTGGTTGATTTAACTAGGGCAATTACTTTATCACACGGTGCCAGTTGGTGTTGGTTAACTTGTTTCATTAAATAAATGAAATAAGTAAAAAAAACCAACAAGTGTTATTTGTTCACTCAGGTTCCTTTATCTAATATTACATTTTGTCTAAAGACCTGAAAACATCCAGTGTGACAAATATGCAATAATAGAAAATCAGGAAGGGCAAATACTTTTCACGCCACTGCTATGTGATCTGGTCTGGTTCTGGTAATCCAGAATTTGCTTCATCCTGGGCAGGTATAAAACTGGACTGCCCAAACCAGACCAGTTCACAAAGGTAAAGTCAGACCAGCCTGTCCATCCAGAACTGCCACAGCAGCAATATTCATGCAACCTGCACCAGGCCTGGCTGATATGGCGAAATCAGTCAGCTTTGAATGTCACTGATGTAATCCAGCAGTCCATTTTACACATACCCATAAAGTAGTACTGGGTGGGTGCTGCACCTTTGAGGCACTGTCCTGCCTGTGCGATTCTGGGATGCATTGGGAGAGGTATCTCCAGCAGGAGGAGGAAGGTGGTATTGCCACTGTATTGCTCACTGGAGACCCCACCTGGAGTTTGTGTCCAGTTCTGGAGGCTGCACCTCAGAAAGGACATAGACATGGTGGAGGCAGTCAGAGGAGGGCAACTAAAATGGTGCAGGAGTTGCACCAAAAGCCCTCTGAGGAGAGACAGAGGATCCCAACATGTACATTCTTGAAGAGAGTACAGCAAAAGGGATATGACAGAGACCTACAAGTACATCACAGGGACGAGGAGGCCAGGATGGGAGTCTCTTTCAAAACAGGAAGAGCACCTGGACCAGAGGGTAAGTGGTGAAGTTGGGTGGGGGTAGTTAGGAGGTATGTGAGAGTATTCCTTCACTAAAGAGTGGTAGATGCCTAGGACTGACTGCCAGTGGGCGTGCTGGTGGCAAAAACAGTAGGAGGTTTCAAGCGTGCATGGGATAAAGACAGGACAATATTAGTGAACAGGCCGGTAGGAGGGACGGTCACCAAAGACCAGTTAGGGTCTGTAGAGGCAGACTAGGTAGTGATCATCTAGGCAGACTGGGTGGGCCAAACGGTCCTTCTCTGCCAACAAATTCTGTCTATGTTTCTACTGTAAGATGAATAACATCCTGGTTATATGCAAGATGTGAAAGGATTAAATTAACTGGTTTTCTATCAGATTGGGAGCATGTATAAAGTGAACTGACTGCTAAAAAGTATGTTTTGTTTTCATGACTATCCCTGTAAGGATAACTGCTGGTTTTGTATTATTTGCTGCATTGTACTTCCCACTGTCTTGTTTTGTTTTGTAAACTGTATAATGTACTCTCCCGGGTCATGCTTGAAAATAGGCAGGGTTTTGCCTAATGCAGCTACCTGGTCAATAAAGCAATAAATAAATAAATAAATAAGTACCTCAGGGTCTGACTCTGTACTTGGTCTGACTCTTTTTAACATTTATGTCCCTGACATGCAAAGCAGCATGGGAGGATGGATGACTAATCTGCTGAGGATACTACGTGAGGCTATGTAGTGAACTGGAAGTGATCAACAACATGCGGGGGAACAGATAGTCTTACAAATTGGGCTCAGCAAGCAAATCTTAAGCTCAGCATAGACAAATGCACAGTAATTCATTTCTGGCATTGGAAATAAAAGCATCTTATACCATGAATGGTGCAACACAGAGGGCATCTTTTATGGAAGGCGAGTAGGGAGTTATTAATATACCTTTATTTTGAACAGGTACCTAAGTGCAAAAATGTGATCAGGAAATGTAACCAGATTCTGGGCTGCATCCAAAGGAATTCTAGAAGTGGGGAGAGGAATGTGGTCATGTTACTGCATAGGTCATTATTGAGCCCCAACTTGGAGTACCGTGGGCAGTTTTGGGCACCACAGATTAGAATAGATAGCAAGATTGGAGGTGTGCAGAGAAAAGCAACTAACATTGAATGCAGGGTAAGATCTGTGAGGAAAGAATGGGCATTTTGGTTGACAGCTGAAGCCAGAGTTATGACTGCAGGAATGCAGAAAGCCAAGCTACAAGTCCTCTGCAAGGATGGTAACACTACTGCACCAGTGATTTAGTCTCCAAACTAATACTCAGTTTTCACCAACTGTGAATAGACCACCTCTCATGAATAAGCACTAAGGTGTGAAATGTCGAGTTTTGGTGGACAAGAGATGCAACAAGAAATCCATTTAACTGATGTCAGTGACAGAGTGATGCTCCTTTCTCTGTGCTTTAATTTTAGTATAACCACCAACCAGCAGCCACCCAAGAAGTATCATTTTTTAAAACTTATGAATAACCCTGGGTAGAACTTGTTACCCTGCAATGTGTGCAGAGATGGATTCAGGATTTTCTTTCCTTTTTTTTTTTTTTTTTAAGGTGGTGGTGAATTTGTCCAGGTGGTAGCAATTTACTGAGGTAAAAGGAAAAATGGCCAGTCTTAAAACTAGAAGTATAGAAGCGGCTGGGTTGGATGGCTTAAGGGGATAAAGGGTGCAACTTTAGGCCTGCCATCTGGCAAGGTGTGGCATCACTTGGGCTCACGTGTGTGTGTGTGTGTGTGTGTGTGTGTGTGTGTGTGTGTGTGTGTGGCTAGATATGAGGTGCTCAGTTTCCAGAAGACATGAGTTGCAAATTTGCGCACCTCTGCCGCATGACCATGTTGCAGTATTGGCATAAGGCCGGCTGTGAAGGCAGCCGCTTTCCCACCCTCAGCTAAAGGAATACTGCAGCAGTAACAGCCTATCATCGAGGCAGGGACACAGCAACCAAGGGGACAAAATGGGGTAAAAGTAATAATAGTAATAAAGGTGTTTCTTAGTTTGTTGCACAGCTGTATCTAATAGTAGTCCTCACCAACCTACAATCTTTCACTAGAAGTGGCCCTACTGAAACTAACTGTACAGTGAGAAGCTGCTGCACACATTATGGCTACTCCAGTTATCGGCATATGGTCAATGTAGTACCAATATATAAGTGTATAGCATAGCATTGTCCTATATAGAAATCCATCCTTTTCAAAATGTTGCTGTACCACAGTTCAAGATCATGGGCGATGACGTGCCCTTCTGTGGTAGAACAGCATTCTAGAACCTCTAGAGACTGCACAAGTCAGGTTCATTGTGAAAGAGGAAAAAACACAAGGCACACATTTCACACAATACTATACACTATAGAAATACAGGATGAAACTTTATGCAAAACCAGCGTGTTCTGTCACCTCGGGTTCCGATTCCCACGGACCTCTCAAGCTTAGCTCTTGAGGTCAGAGGGCATCAGAACCCCTCAGTGGCAGAACACACTGGCTGTGCATATCTGCCCATCCAGTATTCTCTATGTAATATATGGATTTTAAAATAATACCCCAAAAAGCATACAAAAAACCCTGTAATACCTTAGTCAGTGCCGTAATACTATACTTCCGGTCCCGTAATACTATACTTCCGGTCCAATAATACTATACTTCGGTCCTCGTAATACTATCGTTGGGATCACCAACTTTCTAGTGTCAAGCATAGTTTTTGTTTCTTTTCTTTTATTCCTGAGAGAGAAAGCAGGACTCACGCAGGAAGGGGATGTGAGTGAAGAGCGAGAACAAGCAGCACGGAACCATCCACAAGGAATCCAGAGGTAAAACCTCGTCAGCATTTCGTATCCATATATTACAAAAAATAACAGTTAGGTTCGAGTGAATCACTCGTTTGTAATTCCATCTAGAATTTCTCCGAGACGCAGGAACCTCGACTTAAACTCTCGGGAATATGTCCCCAGAACCCTCTCGATGGAATTACAGCCTGTAATTCACTCGAACCTATCTATTATTCTATTGTTGTAGTCAATGTATCAAAAGTATATTCTGTTCTAATGCTTACCAGCCAAGCCACGGGGATCATAATATTGGGTACTGTAATTTTAATTCTGATTTGGGTGACTTTATTTTGCTTGCTGCAAAATCCCTGTTAAAAAGCACATATACACACACACACCACCAAGAGAACTAGGGGCTCCAAAGAATGACCCATCAAAGACCAGTTCAGTGTTCCCTCATAGCTTTTTTCAGCGTTGGCTGCAGCCTCTTTCTTCCCTTGAAACAGATGAATATTTAACAGCCAGTCAGCCAGCCTGCCCAGCTCTGGCAGCCATGCAAACTTCAACTGCTCCAGATCGGTGCTTTAGGAAGATGGCTGAGTCGGTGTAGTCTACTGTGTGTGTGCTTTTATACACACACACGCACCAGGTGTTCAGTGCTAACGAGACATGCAAATCAGACGGTGACAGGCAGGGCAAACGGAGCTCAGCTTCCTCTCCGAGAGACAGCCTCCTAAAAAATAATTTATTGAACTGTTAACTATTTGTGCTCCTGCCAAGGGTGGCACTCTGGCTCCCTCCATAAAATGGGAGGCGCAGGAGGGTCACACTCGCACATTATACAGCAAAGGAGAACGCTGCACTACAACGTGTAGCTGCTCAAGTTACATTCCCACCTAAATCCTCATTCAGTATGTTTAATATACACAACCCTGTCCAACCCTAGAACTGACACACAGCTCTCAGGACACCTCGCATTTGGAGAAGCTGCAGTTTCACTTCATGTGAAGGGGGCGGGCAGGGTTCGCTTCCTGCAAGAAGAGCCAGCCCCTGCCATTGCCGAGACTTAAGGTGGACACTGACTGGAGTTTTTTATGACAGTTTGGTTTTGTATGGGAACATATGTCAGTGTAAAACCGAGCTGTCCCTGGCTACTTGCAGAATGCTTCTCGGGCTTGTTTTTCCGCTTTTGAAGAACAACAAAAGCCAAAGCCATTTCAAACAGAGCTGTTTTGGCAGTGGGTCCCACTGACTTGGGACTATGTACTAGGTCTGTCCTATTATTTTACGACGATTTTGTTAAATGAATTCACAACCTTAGCATGAGGCCAACATCAAAGTGCATGCTCGAAGCTATAAAAGATGCAGGATTCATTTTCATCGTTCACATTGCGCATCTTTGTACATGGTGGTGGTGGTCGTGGGGGTATGGGTGAAAAAACCGGACAGCCGGAACCGGATAGGTAAATGCGGATCCGGCCCGTTCAGCCACAGTGACCGGATTGGCAATATTCTCGCAAACTGCGCTCAGTCTTGATTTTACCAGTCTGGGTCCGGATGTTCGGTTCTCACCAAGTCCCAAATAACGGACACCCCTCGCGTATACCCCACCCACGCACCCATATGGAACCACAAAATACACCGACCACTGCACACGCACACACACACACACCTCGGCACTGCGAGACTAACCGTTGTTTTAACTGGTACATACACCACCGGTCTCCACTCTGTATCCCTTTCTTCTGATCGTCATCGCCGAGCCGGAACCCTTGGACTTGACCCAGAATTTAAATTTGGCATTGTCATTGAGCTGGGCTCGCCTCCTCCTCCTCGTAGTAGGACCTGGCGATCCGCTCGTATTTTCTCGGGTCACCGTCTTTGTTTTGCCTGAGTCTCCATAAGTCTTGAGGCACCAGTCCTGGAACTGGCCGAACATGTCTGTCTCGGAGCTTTTCTCCCAGTCGATCAGTCTCTTGGCCATAAGGAAATTAAAAAAACAATAATATATATTCTATATATGTAAATCTGTGCGTGTATATATAGTGGATCTTCACGGATCCTCGGTAAAAAGGAGCTGCCTCTGAAATGAAGGATTCCCCACCTGTTTGCAGAAGAGCCTGCTGCCTATCCCAAAATACAAAACCCTTGTCGCCTCAGTGCCTCTCCTCCGCCGTGCTAAAGGGGCAGTCCTAAAATCAAAGGGTTGCTCCACCTGTATGCAAAGACCAAGAGACCCAAAAATGATACGGGACTGGTCCTGCGACCAACCTAATATGTTCCGATTCTGAACCGCTGCTTTAAATACAGTAATAATAATTTTAAAACGAAAAACGAGCTAGGCGTTTATGTTATTAAAAATCACTATAGGATGGCCGGATTCAATCTTGAAGCTTATACATCCGAAAGCGTAAAAACTGTAAACCATATGATCGATCAGGAGACATCCCCAGACTGCGATTCTGCAAATAAAGCGGTTATTGGCTGCAGTGCCTCTCCTCCGCAGGACCCCCGAGCACAGGAGCCAGCTGGGTTGTCGGAATCGTCATGGGAGCTATGCTGCTGCTCAGCGTCTTTCTCGGTAACAAAAGGCCTAGCTGAGACGCGCACTACACACACACACAGCACTGCACACCTGTCCACCGGCTCATTGTCCCGGAACACAGATTAATTATTCAAAGGAGCCACCAGCGTGCGATCAGACCTCTCGTCCCAACTTTGGCAGCAACTAGTATGCACCACTGCAGGAAAAAAAATGCATGCAAAACATACAGTATACATCCGACTGCATACAGGGCAGCAGCTCACTGGCGAGTCATGCAAGCCGTTTTGCAAAAAAAAAAAGCGCCTGTGTGCAGATAAGACAGGGCACAGACGAACCCCTTACATGGCGACGGGGTATCAGTGGAAACCGACCCGCCACCCTCCGGACTGGTCAGTCCGTCCCGAGTGGCCAGGCCAGCAATATTGGCGCAACTTGTGTCTGGTCCAGCTAGTCCGGATTTTAGCAATCTGGTCCAGAGGTCCGGGTTTCACCAAGTGAAGTCCCGGCGGGGTAGCTTGACAGAGGAGGACAAATTGCATTAATGCAAGAATGGAGACAAGAGCGCTGCTTTGCAGCTGCGTTAGGAAGCTGCAATTGAGGGTTTGCATTTTGGGATCAATCCCTGTCCCCATCATTATTATTGAGAATAATATATATTTTTTATTCCGGATCTGCTAGATTACATAAACAGGATCCTTGAGTGCACGACACCACTGTAATGCTTAAAAGCACTCCAACAGATGGGGTATATGTCACTGTCGATCCCGAGCCCAGGAACAGTCGCCATGAGCCCACCCACCCTGGCCGTCCTGACCAGTCCCGCGCCTCATCATTACCACACTGACATCTGATTGGACGACAGGAGAGGGAACAAAGTTTCGCGGGTGACAGCCAATCAAGGATGAGTCTGACTGCTGTCCCGTACAGGGATGCTGCCATGGGAGGCGCGTGCCTGGCTCCGCAGGGGGTTAGCGGCGCGGGCTCTATTGTGCAACAGGTTGCATGTGTTGACTGGGCCAGGCCGCCTTGGTACCGAGATCCCCGAACTGGGGCGCGATTCTTTTCGGTGGTGCGCTGGGAAAAAGTGGCTCGCTGCTTGTTTTATTAATAGCTGCGTGTCTGTTGCGAGCCGTGACCAGCGGCAGCCCCGTTTTGGGAAACGCCCTAAGTTCTGGTTTTCCTGTCTTTATTTTTAAGGATAATAGAAATATCAGCTCAAAAGGCTGTTACAGTGAGTGTATAAAAGCGTTTTCTGAATGAGTAACGCTAATGGCTGGCCTGGCATTAGATTATGTGGTTCAATATACGGCATTTAGGAGACCTAGAACATGTTTGAGGCAAAAGAGGGTTGTTGAGGTATGGTGAAAATTGAAACCTGAGTCAGAATTCTGTACTATATTTAGGGAGGGGCATAACCAATAGGTTAAGCTCAGGGATGATGCACCATAGTGCACTTTGGGAATTTATTTTACTTACTTTTATGTTCCCCACTGGTGCAGCCCTAGCTTTTGTGTCCTGGTGCTTAACCCTTAGCCTTTCAGCCCCGCAAGTTTGCCCTGTGTGTGTGGGGCACTGCCACGTGGACACTTCCTCTTGGTGTGGGGGTATAAGACAAGAAAACAGGTGGAGAGGGTGAGTAGTGGGGGCTGAGCCGAGTGTTCCTGGGATCATCCTGCTCCTCCAGGCTGTATCAATTTTGAGTTCCTTCCCAGTCACAATGGCAGCACGTAAGGAACTCCAGGCAGGTACAGTATGCCACATGGAGCTTGTTACAGTGCTTCTCTGTTGCACTTCACCTGCGGTCACCTAGTTGGCAGTAGAGCAGTGTGGGGGGTGTAGTCGTATCCTTCCTCCCTGAAGGTGAACAGCATCCTCTGGGATGCTGTATCCTCCTTCCCCAGACTAGCCCCTGACGACTCCAGCTTGTTCCCAAGCTACAAAAGACAGGCAGTACCAAAATTACTTAAACATTCATTTAGAACAATCTATACAAACATTGTCATCACCCTAATACTGGCACCCTCCATCCAAGCATTTGATGTCTCGCTATATTACTTTGCATGATACGACCGTGTCGATAGTAGGATAATGGGTCACAAAACTGCATAGCATGATTGTTCAAACCCAAGGACTACTGTACCACACCCCAGATTTGCCAAAGTTCTATTGGCTTTTACCTAATTTTCATTACTTTGCACACTTCGTGATTCAGCTCAAATTAATAAATGAACATAGTGTTTTGCAACTTATTTCCTTATTGTGTATGGTGGAATGGTGTTGTGTATGGAAAGCCATACACTGCAAAAAGTCGTTCTGTTTTAGTAGTGATGTAGATACCAATGCAGAAGGAAGTATTTAAAGGAAAGTAAAAGGAAGTTTAAGAAGTATTTTTCACAGAGAGGTTGTGGATGCATGGAGCAGCCTTCCGGAGGAGGTTGTGGAGTCAAAACTGGTGGAATTCAAGCATGCATGGGACAGTCATAAGGCAATTCTAGGGGTGGGGTAGGAAGAAGTAGGCTGCTGGTTAACTAGGATCTGCAGCTTATCCATTAGAGTAGGAAATGGCAGACTGGGTGGGCCAAGCGGTCCTTGTCTGCTGTCAAAATCTATGTTTCTATGTTAGAAGGACTTTTGTTCTGTGTTAGTAGCTATGTCACAATCAGCATGGTTTATAGGGCAGCGGTGGTTGGCTGAGCCAGGTGCACGAGGTGTCTGGTGGGCGGATAGACCAGAGAGACGGTCCCGGACAACAGAGATTGGCTGCCTACAGAGGAAAAGTATGTGATTGTGCTTTTGGGCCCATACACTACAGTATATATAATAGTGTGGTGGCCCAAATACACAACATCACTATCCTTAAACTAAATGATTACTATGCTGTCAGAGGGACCTCTCGTGCTCAGCTCTCAAGGTCCTGACATCATAGTAACCACTGTATAAAAATAGCATTGTTGTGTGTGGCAACCATACACTATCTATATATTTTTCTAAAACAATGTAACAACTGACACCTTTAGGTTTTGCTTTTCTTAAACCGGTAGAGCAGGAGATCAAGTAGGGTCTACAGTGTGACAGTAGGTTGGGAACATGGGAAGACTAGGTGAGCCAGCGGTCCTTCTCTGCTGTCAAATTCTGTTTCTAAATCTTAGGAAGAACACTACTTGTCAAAAGCACCTAAATTATCACACACACATTGCATGGCAGACCTGTAGCGGACTTTACATGAGTAGTCCCTGCGGGCGCTTGAAACAACTGCATCATTGCACACAGTGGTGCTAGACCTGTAGTGTTTGAAGTGCAAAGCAGCTGCATCATCAGTTCATCACACATTACACGGAGTTGTAGTGGACTTCGTGAATTTTCAGATGACCATAACTTGGCCAGTTTTAGATTTTTGGCCTAAGTGTGAGAATCGCCCTAGACCCCTTCTCTTGCCTACATAATCAGTGAAAGTAGTAGCCCCCAAATGGGATTTTTTGGGGGGCACCTAACAAATTATTTTGGGGATATCTTAAAGAGCAACTAGCTAGGTCCCTGGCAGAGTATAACTCTAAAGCTTACCTGGGCAGAGTCCTGGGATGTCCATATTTGACTTTTAATGGCCCTCTTTTTAGAAGGGAGGATTGTATTTTGGCTCAAGTAGGCAGAGCGCTCAGTCCTCTTCCCACTTCCTGATAGCACTTCAGTCCACGATCCACCCATCCTGACTCCCTCCGCACGCACCACGTTTTGTGATGTCTATGATTTGTAAGGCAGCGTGGGGGCTGCTGGCGTCTATAGAAATGAATGGCTGTTTAAAAAAATGTATATTGTTTTAGATGGCGTTTGGAACAAATCATAGCACCGCTTCGCTAACAAGGACCTTGTTAGTTAGCGTGACCATGATTTGTTCCAAATGACCATCTAAATAATATACAATTAACTTAAAAACAGCACCCATTCATTTCTGTGGATGTCTCACGCACTACTAAATCATGACATCACAAAAGTGTGAGCAGGGGAGCGGGCTAGAACTGAAGTGCTATCAGGAAGTGGAAGGATCAGCTGCCCTCGCCTCTACGGAGCCAAAATACAACTCTTCCCTTCTAAAACAGGGGCTATTAAAAAATAAATACGGACATCCTAGGACTTCTGTCCAGGTACACTTTAATTATGTTTCTTAGGGGATTGTCAAAAGCTGTAGAAAGTTGCTCTTTAATTTCTACCTCTTATGTGGTCACGAGAAAGGGCCTATATAAGTTATCCTCAAGTCTGTGCCCAAAATGTTTAAGTAACTAGTGCAACTAAAATAGGTAGATCAGTAGTATATTTTAGACCTAATTACTTTTATTTCTGAAGTGTTTTTCTAAATGTTCATTAGATGGTGTTCTGTGCCGTTCCACCATCACACCTAGTATTGACAGGTATATAATCTCCCAATTAGCAAAACAAAAGGAAAGAACACTTTAGATATAAGAAGAGATAGCTGACTACTTCTGAAAGCTACTGTTATTTCTAGGCAGTGCACTAGCTCTTTAAAGGGAACAGTCAGCACTAGGAACCCCACAAGTGTGGGGCTGATCCCAATTTACATTTATGAACATACGAGGAAGGCCGTTTAGTCTGTCTAAAATCAAAGTCCTACTGCAAACTGCAGTCGAGGAGGGTGCAGTGTCAGATCTGCCAGACCCCAAAGCAACAAGAATTCACAGGAAACTGCATTCACAGTGGTGTGACTTAAGGCAGTAGCTGAAGCACTGGGGTAGTGCACTACAAAAATTCCAGTTTGGATTTATCTTTACTTTGTGGTCTGGTTTGGTATTTGGAGTGCAGTTTCCTGTGGATTCTCATTTGGTCTATCTAGTCCATGGAATGCACTGCCTGGGGAACTGGTACAGGCAGCTACGGTGGGGGATTCAGGAGAGGTGGGACAGGTATAGGCAAGGGGTGGCGCAGAGGCTGGTTTGCCCGGTGGGGGGTGCAGGACTGGGGGGGATGGAGTAACAGTGGAAGGAGACAGTTAGAGGGCTATGGTACCCAGTCAGGGTGCTGAAGCAAGAGCAGACTTGATAGACCAAAGGCCTACTCTGCTGGCGTCTTTAGTCTGCTCATATTGCCAAGGCCACAGTTTGAGTGCAGAAACATGTTTTTTCTTTTACTAACTGTTACTGCAGTATAGAAAGTGTATCAAACTGTTTCTGTTTTGTAGAAAACTAACATTTTCTGTAACTACAAATCCAGAATCCCCTGCAGCTGCTATCAGATGAGGGCTCGCAATAGGAGATTCGATAGCCTGCAGTGTATGTTAGAGTTTTATAAGCTCTGATCTTTTGTTTCCTGGTTCCGCTCTCCTCCCTGGGCTAAGCACAGTCCCAGAGCACTGTACTTAGTCCCAGGAGAACAGTGGAACCGGCAGACATTTGATCAGATCTTATAAAATTTCTAACGTGCACCGCGGATATTGAATCTCCTATTCCCGCGGCCCTGCTCTGATGTCAGCTGCAGGGGAATGGGATTGAAGTTACAGAACACAGCTTGCATGTCAACATGTTTCTGCACACAAAGCGGCTGCTATAAGTGGGTGAGGTAGGCTTAGACCACTGAAATAAAGTATGAGATGGCATTGGAGCCTTCAGTTATTTTTGAGAACGTGGACCTGACATTATGTCCAAGCCTTTATAAGGTAACAAGGGTACCCCTAGCTTTGAGTGGAGATAAGCATTTAGTATTGAGCAATACTGTTAAAGACCACCGTGAGCCCTGAAGAAGTGGACTAGGGGCTGCGAAATGTTTGTGGTTGCAGAATTTGGTGGCTTGCTAACAATAAAGAAAACTGTCATAAGTATTTTACGTTGTTTGGGTTGCCTGACCTCTCTCCTTTGCAACATTTCAATCCTTTTTTAGCCTTTAAAATGTTTAGATGGCCACTAAGTTGGCCATGTAAGCATTTTGGGCCCAAACTTGGGTAGTAGGTTAGTTAGGACTCACATGACCACACAAGTGGTCAACCCTAAATCCTCCCAAATGTGTTTTCAGTGGGTAACATAAGATCAAAGGGCGAAGAGAACTGAGGGTGGACAAGGCACCTGGCCCAGATGGAATACACCCAAGGGTCCTGAGAGAACTGGCAGGGTATTGGCAGCTCCATTGACAGACCTATTTTAACACCTCACTGGAGATGGGGTGTGCCACAGGACTGGAGGGACAGCTCATGTGGTACCCCTTCACAAGTGGACCCAGGGACAAGCCAGACAATTACAGGCCAGTTAGCCTAACCTCCATAGTGGGAAGTTAATGGAGGCCATTCTAAAAAAGGCTGGTGTCCTTCCTTGAGAGTGTGATCTCCAGGATAATGGGCAACGTGGGCTTGTCAGGGGATGTCATGTCAAACCAACATGCTAGAACTCTTCGACTGGTGATGAGGTCCCTGGACAGGGCAGGCAGTGGATGTACTGTACCTGGACTTCAATGTAGCGTTCAACTCAGCACCACGTGGCAGGCTGATCAGCAAGCTGGGGAACCTGTGAGTCGGAGGCAAAATGCTGGGGTGGGTCAAGCGCTGCCTATAGAGCCTAGAGGTTAGAGTAATCAGCTGTGAATGAGCTTGGTACATCCAGCAGACCAGACCTTGGTTTGATTCTCACAACCTCCACTTGCATACTGTGTGACTCTGAGCAAGTCATAACTGCCCAGTGCTCTCAGGTCGCCCCTGAAAACAGGCACTTGTGCCTAGTGGGCCTTACCTGGTTACCAAAGACTAAAATTAAATTAATGGGCAGGAACCAAAGAGTGGTGGGAGGGAAACTGTCCAATCCCAGTCAGTCAGTCAACATCTATATTTAACCAGGTGGAACAGCATTGAGTGGAACTCATTTACAAGATGGACCTGGGGTAGTTATAGATCAGCAATAAGTACATATCAGTCAGGAAGTATATATAAGCAGGTAAAATGCACTTAGTTAAGACAGAATTCATAAAATGAAGAGTAAGTAGTTCAGATTTAAATACATTGGGAGACAGGAAGGGATACAGTTATATACAGTTTCAGTTCATAGGAGGGATACATTCAGCTGAGGTCGGCAGCTATACAACTTGTTCTCAAACAAAAACTAAAAGACACATGCGTGGTATGCACTATTTAAGTCCAATAGGGTGTAGGAACAAGAAGTGAGTGTGAGAAATATTTGGTAATATGGAAATAGGCAATGGGGAGAGGTGGGAATCGTTGCAATCGAGGGAACACTGGGCAGGAGGTTAGGTAATCTAGCTTGAAAGTAGAACAGTGTGATTAAGGACAATTACAGGACTCCTGAAAGGACAGAGGAGCAGCTTTTGAAGGAGGACAAGGCACCAGGAAGCCAAGCTGCAGCGCTTTTCTGTGCTGTTCCAGAGTACAGGGAGGGTATGACTTATTGCCGCACATCAAGGGCATCCTGACTTTAGGGAATGAAAAGAGAGATGCTGAGAGGCTTCTAGCAGATAGGCACCTGGGTAACCGAGAGGTAAACAGTCCCTGATGTAGTCCGGTAGCTTATTAGAGATGGCCCTATAAGTCCAGAGCACAGCATTCATGTGCCTCCTGAAGCTAAGTGAGCACAATTCCACACTCTTATAAAAGGTAACAGTGGTGTGTAGAATAAGAGGTCACTGGTTACAAACCTAATCACCCGATGATACTGGGTGTCTAGATTCGGAGAGTGCCGTGGATGAGCAGTACCATACAGAAGGTCTGCAACTCAGTAGGGTACCACAGGGCTCGGTACTGTCTGTGCTGTTCAACATATTTATTAGGGAGGTAGCAGAGGGGTAAATAGCAAGAGCTGCCTTTTGCCGATGGTACCAAGCTCTGTGGGAGGATGGACATGGAGGAAGGAGGGAGGCAGGATTTAAGGGAGGACCTGGCTAAGCTGGAGAAATGGTGAGGCATCTGACAGCTGGGTTTTTATGCTAAGAAATGTAGGTAATGCATATGAGAGCCAGAAACCCATAGGCCATTTACTGGCTGGGGAATACAGTGGCAGTATCAGAGGAGGAAAAGGACCTGGGAGAATTGGTCAGGGAGATATGAAGCACACAGCACAGTGTCATTAGCAGTAGCCAAGGCAAATAAAATGTTGGGATGCATCGCCAGGTATCACCTCTTGGAGGAGGAAGTTATTCTGCCACTGTACAGGTCATTGGTGAGACCACACCTGGAATACTGTGTTCAGTTCTGGTGCCCTTATCTGAGGAAGGATATCGAACTACTGGAGGGGGTCCAGCGGAAGACTACCAAAATGATCAAGGGCATGGAGACAGAACATATGAGGAGATGCTGAGGGAGCGAACATGGAATCCCTGGAAGACAGAAGGGAGGGAGGATATGATTGAGACCTTCAGGTACCTCGGGGTATAAACAGGGTTGGTACAGAGGGTATCTTTAATTTAAGGAAGGAGGGTTACAACAAGGGACATAGCCTAAAATTGGTAGGGGTAGATTCAAGAAGGAAATAAGGAGCACTTTTCACTGAAATTGTGGTTAAGAGGTGGAATGAGTTACGGAAGAAGTGACAGCAAAATTGTGGGCCAGTTTCGGGAGGGGTGATGGAATAGAGTGATGAAGAAGATTAGGGCCAAAGGAGGTGCTAAGGGGAAGCGATCGGGAGGAGCGGAATAGTGTGGGGGAGACTCAGGAGGAGGAGTTGGGGGCAGCTCCAGTGAACTAACTGAGCCATGTACTCAAGTAGACCATTATGGCCTATCTCTGATGGCAGTTTCGTATGTTCGTATTCTGGGGGTGATTTAAGTGTCAGTACTTATATGGTCTTGAGGAGGGGCTTAACATAGTTAGGTTTGGGCTGAAAATATTTAAGCTTGGCCATTTTGAGCCAAAACCTGTCCCAGAAATTGCGCAGTGCATCTTTTTACAGTCTTAGGTTTTTTCCCAGTGCCTTTTATGAAATTGATTCATTCAGATCACGGTGGCCAGATGAGGCAGATAGATGGCTGTGCCCATGGTCTTCCTATGGGACCAAGAATGTTTGGTATGTTCAGCACTGGGTTTGGGGTCCTAATTGCTGGAGGGAGGGGGGGACTGTGATGGCCACAGAAAGTGGTTCCAGTGGCCATACAATGGTGTCAGCGCAAAAGTTTACCGGTAGCGTGGTATATGAACATAAACACGGTGCCCATTGAATAACATGGATACTGCGACTATGCAGTGAACCCCAGTGCACGTACTGGTAAACTTGTGTGACTACCACTGTGTGTTGTTGTTTTTTTTTGTTAAATTTAAAACTCAGTTTTACTGGATGATACAGATCAAGTACTTTACATCTGCAAATCAGGAGCTTAACAATTACAGCATTGGTGTTCTGGTTGCATACATCCACTCAACCAATTAGATAGATTAACACTAGTGTTCGTGCAAGTAATCATTTCTGATTTTGTCAAAAAATGCTGCTCAACTAATTACAGGTCCTTTATGAATACATTGAACTACCAAGCTTGGGCATGTGTGGAGCAAATGCTTTGTCTTCTTCATGTTTTTGTTAAATTTGTGCCCAACACTGTGATTGGGGTCCTGGTGTTGGAAGAGGAGGGCACACTTAGCGAGCCACCAGGGTTCGGCACTAGTAGCCTATATATATAGATACATATATGTATCTATATATATAATATAGATATGTATATCTATATCTATATATATATATATATATATAGTGAGTGGCAGGGACTTGGCACATGATGGCCACCTGAAATGGGCTTCTGGTAGCCATATGTTTTTCATTTATTAATATCCGACATCAGGGTTAGCGTCCTGGTGTTGGAAAAGTAGAGAACCATAAGCGAGCCACTGGGGTTGGTCATCCAGTACCCACAAATTTAGCATATATGTGTTAGTGGAAGGCAGAGAGTTTGCCATTTTCATGACTGTATGAGTCTAAAAACAGCATAATTACTCAATGAAAATAGTATATTTGTCCATGCAGTTGAAATAGGATGCTTACCATAATTTTAGCAAAAATCCAGTTGTGAAAAATGTGCTACTAGGATTAACTACAGGCACGAAAATGGAATTTTTCTTATCACTATAACTGAAAATCTACAAATTTCTCAACAATGCCACCCACCATGTTGAACCGCCTGCTGACCATCACCTAATCTGCAGGATTCTGAGAGCCTGGTATGGACTGTGACATGCAGAATTTAAGGATATGCTGCCCAGGTGTGACCGTGCTATTAAGGTGCAAACATCGAGCGTAACCATTGAGTGCCAACTCAACCCTTACAGTAGTGATGCTATTGCACCTCTATAATAGTAAATATTGCACAGCCCTAGTTTGGACTGAAGAAGAAGCAGAAGAAGAATCAGCATTTATGGCGCTGTCAGACACACTGTATCCCAAAGTGCTTTACAGGCAATGCTAGAATGGTAGCGAAGTGACTGAACATGTAGTGGCAGCCATTTTGCACATTGACACCCATATACAGCCTTGGACAATTGCATGAACCAGTTTTATGGGAAGGGATGTTGGCCAGGACATTGGGGAAATCCCTATTCTCATGAAAAGTGCATTGGGTTCTTTTACTTCCGCCTGGACAGCACCGGAGATGGGTAACAGGGACCTCGGTTTAACATCTCACCCAAAGCATGGTGCAGCACCCCCAAGTACTCCATTCAGGTGGTAGTATTTAAGGTATGAGCCCAGTCCCAGTGTGGGACTAGAACCCACAACTCTGGCCCAGAGACAAATGTGCTACCAACTGAGCCATGCTGCCACCTGGAATGCCTGGAATGTTGGTGACCAAATAGAGCAGTGCAGGCAGGTGAGCCTATTTGGTGCCCACTTTGCTGTTATACCTTTCAACTGTCCCATAATGGTAGAAAGGGGACCACCTTCCAGTGATCAAAATAAAGAGGCACCCAATCCAAAGCAGTAGCGTGGGGGTTCCAGGGTGCTCACCCTTCTGTAGGAGAAACGTGACTAAATAAGTTTAGAGAAGCCTGATCATGACCTATCAGTTGTGAAGAAAGGCAGAAAATAGGCTTGTCTCCTGTATATTGTACAATTGCTATTTTATTTTGATGAGTCCACTACCTATAAGAATTGGGCTAATGTTTTGTGGTCCTAACACCACTTCCGGGCATGTGGTGGTCCTTGTTACAGCTAGTTTTCCTTTAAGATTGTTATAAAATAATTTCGTGAAATTTTCCCTTTGCAACTAGAGTGGCTTCCCTGTGCTGTCCGAGAGAATGCAGAGTTTGGAGAAATAAAATAAATAATAGCTGGGTTGGCTACAAAAGGTGCTTTTCATGCAGATGGACAGATTCCATGAAATTGCTTTATATCAGTCTTTAAAGGAAAACTAGCTGTAAAGAACACCACCACTTCTGGGTAGAAATGACTTTATTTTAAATTATGCTAACCAAGCAAGGCCCCTGGGCACAAAGCCTGTTTACAGAGGTGAGCCAGGAGCACTGGGAGATTAAGTGATTTGCTCAGAGTTGCACGGTATGCAAGTGAAGGTTGTGGGAATCAAACCCAGGTCTGCTGGATGTACCAAGCTTATTCACAGCTCATTACTCTTAACCTCTCGGCTATACTGCCAGCCCACCAAAATGGCTCAGTTGTAGGTGGCAAATTCATCATAATAAAATACAAAATTGCACATTATATAGGAGTGGAGCATACTGTCGCCCAGTCCAAACCCATAAAGAATTACAAAGCAGTCCTCCATAAAGAGCTAGTTAGGTACGTGACATGGACTGATCAGTCTAGCTCACTTAGCTGACATAATGAGCACTAGAAATATCAAATTTAAACTGATGAAAACTCACCCTCCTCTGCAGCTTTCCCAACCCAGTATGGTGCAAAATGGAGGTAGAAGCACTAGATCTTTCCCCTGTCATAATGTGTCAGAGAGAAGGGAAGCACACTCCTCTACCAGACCTATGGGCCCTTTGAAACAGGCCATTTACCTTAATTTGTGGCAACTAATGCACAATAAAAGTATATGCACTATGAGGGCTGAGACTAATATTTCCAGTACTTGTTTTATCTGCTAAGTGCCGTGATTCCGTTTGTTAGACAGATAAATGTATAGCATGTACTTGTCAGCCTACCTCTTTAGAGTTGGCAGCTGCTTACCAGTTTTTGTTTCAATGTGTTCGTTTTACCCATTTTATATTCTTGAGTAATGCTTACACTCAGTGAACATTTTGTTAAGAGAGTGGCTTTTGAGGGGTGTGTTACTGTCAATCCAGTGCAGAGTGGTCTGCAAGGGGCTCGCAGTGTCACGTGAATCATTAGCCAAGCTGATCATGACAGTACTGTGGCTTGCTGGGCAGAAACTTTGTATATTTCAAAAGAAAGAGCCGATCCAATCATAGGTCAGCTTTTCCTTTGATCTGCCAGCCCAGCAAGCATAGCTGGTCTGTCATGATCAACCTGCTGAGAAGTTACACCCTGTAACAAAGAAAATCGCTCCATCGATGTCTGGCGCCACCGTAACTGTCCCCCCACCTGACCCTCCTCCGCAACCCCTTCGCCACAAACCGTGCCACCTGAAATAAAACCGCCCTCATAGTTTTTTATATACCCTGTAAAAAATGTCCATCGATATCTCTTGCTGCCCTGCCCTTACTGTCACCCCCACCCAACCTCCCACTTAGCACCCACCACCCCACTCACCCCCCCACAAACATAACACTGACACTGGGGTGCCCAGTCCCCCAGTGTCGCCACTGAAAATAAAACCATTCCTCGTTTTTTAACCCTGTAAAAAGAAAACTGTTCATCGATATCTGTTGTCCGTTACTGTCCCTCACCCGACCCTTCACTCAGCACCTCCCCCAAACCTTTACTTTTCAATGCTGTAATCCTCTCCGGACCGTAGACACATCTTCAGTCTTCAAAGCTGTGCCCCAAACTGAAATCAGGTATGCAGTTCAGTGTATTTCAGTGGGGTTTCAATGTAGTGGCATAATTTAGCCATTTTGGATATTTTGCCCCAAATTTTCAACATGCCTTTTATTGGGACCCCACCTCATGAACAATGACAGTGAAATTAGGCAGATCTGTCCTGAAGGTGATTTGTAGTTGCTGCATGAAATCACCTTTCTGGCAGGAGTTGAACATTTTCTCCACCCTTGTTCATGAGGTGGGGTCATAAGAAGACTATATTGTTGGCATAAAATATTACAAAACAAGAAAGTTATGAGCCTACGTTGAAATTTGTAAACACAGGTTTGTAACTTTGTAATTTTCAATATTTTGATCCCAGATTTCCAAAATAGCCATTTCTTCGTAGCACCTGTGAATGTAACAGCTATAATTTTTCAGTATCCTAGCCAAAATGTGTTTTTGCATCCTGAAAGGTGGTTTTGCAGTCGCTGTACAAAATCCCTTTTAGGCAGGAGTTGAACATGTTCTCTGCCCTTGTTCATGGTGAGGTCATAAGAGGCTATGTTGAAAATTTGGGCTAAAAAAGAAAAAAACACAAAGTTATGAGCCTATATTGAAATTTATGAGCATGGGCTTATAACTTTGTGATTTTCATATTTTGACCCCCATTTTCTGCATAGCCATTTCTTCATAGCACATCATGGATGTGACAGCTGTCATTTTTCAAAGCATGGCTAAATGTGTTTTCACACTTGTGACCTAAAATCACCTTTTGGGCAAGATTTTAAAATGTTCTCGTCCTTATTCATGAGGTGGGCTCATAAGGAAGCTATGTGGGGTCATAAGAGACTATGTTGAAAATTTGGGGTAAAATATGAGAAAACAACAAAGTTATGAGTCTGCATTGCAGTTTTCAACGCACACTTCGTAACTGTAGTAATTTTCAATATTTTGACTAACTTTTCAACATAATGACCCCTCACACACCTCATAGATGTGATAGCTTATCCTACCTAAATTTGTTTTAATACTTATGGCACAAAATGATGTTTCAACCATTGTTCTATAAATGACTCCTGTCATGCTCAGAAGGACTGGTTATAAAAGATTATGTTGAAACATTGGTGTAAAATATAAACAAACAAATAAGTTATGAGAAACGAATTGTTCCAACATTTACTCATAACTTTAGTTTTGCAATTTGGCCCTAATGTTCAATATATCAGTTGTATTACCCCACCTCCTGAACATGGCAGGTTTCTTTTCAAATCCCCGAAACTTGTTTCCACAGTCGCACAGAAAAATCACCTTTTGGATGGGATTTAAGAATTCCACCTGTCTTGATCATAACGTCAGGTCATATAAAAGACTGTTGGACTTTTGGGGTCAAAATAGCGAGCCCACTTAAAAGTAGATATTGCCTCTCAGCTGCCTTATCCTAGGTAATTACAATCTAACAATGTGTCAAAGCAGAACACCACTGAAAATGAGATATTACATCTTATTTGCCCTATCCTGAGTAAATATATAGTAAAAATGTGTACAGGCAAGGCCTGGTACAACGCAATCAGCAGTGAGCATTCAGCATTGCCAAATACTTGTTTAAAGTGTGGTCAATTCACGCTCCAATGCAAGACCTTTATTTTCAGTGGGTCAGGGGCTGTTCAAATCAGAACATTTAGGACTTGTCCAACGTGACTGTAGCTGAATTTGCACTTACCCCTCACTGGTTACAATAAATCAGCTCTTATTATAATTGCTCTTCAAGAACATTTACTTGTCAGGATGGGGCAATAGGACTTGCACACCCCTGGAATTGCAAGATAACAAGTTCAGCCAAGGCTGACACATAACGTTTTAAATACAGTTGATAGTGATTATGCTTTACAGGGGAGGGACTACTTTTGATGACCATACATACACTAGTCAGAATGCAGTGCACCCCTCCCAAAAGTGTTGTCCAGAAGGGCCTGTCTTTTAAACAATTCCTTCTTTTTTATGTTCACGCTTGCTAAAGAGAGAACATATTTGGTATGATAGTGGATTTTGAGGGGTGTGTCATTGTCAGTCCAGTGCAGGGCAGTCTGCAAAGGCTTCACCATGTCAGACCAGTCACCAGCCACACTGATAATGACACTCTTCTGGTCTTGCTGGGTGGAAACTTTGTGTAGTTCAAAGAAAAGAACCACCTGAATCACAGGGCTGGTCTTTCCTTTGATCTGCATAATGTTGCCTAGCAGGCAGAGCTGATCAGCCATGATTGCCAGCTACCTCTGGCCCTCTCATGCACTTGTTAGATCACCTGACAAAGCCTTTGACAGCTCATGCATTCTGTAATGTTTTACCTGTTACTGATTCTTTTGTCTTATCTTGACAAAGCCACTGGCAGCTCATGTACTGTAATTGTATTAACTGTTATCTACCTGCCTGTTCTTGTCTATTCTTGTCCATTGTCCAAGACGTGGAACCTTTGTAAAAAGCACTGTTTGCTCAAAGGTGTTATCCAAAATTGTCATAAATAAAATAAAATGATTAGCCACTGTGGTCCCCCTCCAACGTAAACAGTTCCTCCCACCCTTCCTTTGTAGTTTTTGGGCACTGGGGTGCCCAGTCCCCAGTGCCAGCTAGTACCGCCCCACCCTACCCATTTTGTGCGACATGGGGAGCCCACCGTGCTGCTACATAACACTGACACTGGGGTGCCTAATTCCCAGTGTCGGTACCTGAAATAAAGAAAACCATCTGTCAGTCCCTCCCACCCTTCCTTCTTAATTTTCTGACACTGAGATGCCAATCCCTGGTGCTGGCTATTATTTATTTATTTATTTGCTTTTGTTTACCAGGTAAGTCACACTAGACATCCATGTGCCTATTTTCAGGTGCGACCTGGGAGAGTTACAGACTTGAATTTTACAGGTACAGTAACTAATACAACTTTTACATACAGTGAAGTGACTAATACAGCTTCTACATACAATGGAGCGACTAGTATGGTTTTATATACTGTGAAGTATCAGAATACATAGAGGAATGACAGTCAGTAGAAAACAAAAACAATACATGAGCCCAGGGGTGGTTACAGGTGGCCGGGGAGTGCGAGCAAGGCCATACATAGACAGTGATTGAGTCAGGTTTACATGCAATGGGAGTGCAGACGAAACCAGTAAGGTAGCCCAATTTGTTATTGGTTGACCAGGTTGTCAGGAAAGTAAGTGCAGTGGTCCGGGAGTGCAGAGGCCGCCGTGCCAGCATAGTGTGGGACGAGGCTACAAAGTGCAAGGGCAGGTGGAGGGACCCTTCAGGAAGTTCCAGAGGAAGTTTTGAATCCAGTGTGGGAGGGAGTGGCCGTGTAGTGGCTGGGAAAGAATTCCATAGTTTCGGGGCATAGGTGGCGGGCCCGATCACCGCGAGGGAGTGTGTCCTAGAAACTGGGTGGGAGAGGGCCGCCTTGACCTAAGGTGGTAGGTAGTGGAGTCTGGGTTGAGGGGAAGGGCAGGGGCAGCGGGGTGGATGTTCTGACTATGTTGTCGATGGAGGATTTACATGACAAAGGCACGTCAAAAGCCTGAGGGAGCCAATTTCAAGACGCAGTGTGTAGAGGTCGCAGCGATGTGTAAGGGGAGGAGCAGAAAGTGCAAAGTGGCAGATGCTGCTGTTGTAGGTCGATCCCATTTCGAGAGGTTTGATTTTGGCATGGGGCAAAGGTCACGAGCCCATAGTAGAGGGAGGGGGAGAACACCCTGGCTAGGGCCACCAAGCAGCTGGGGTGAGGCAGTTTTGCTGTGTAGGCGAGACCAAGTTTAGCATTCATGGCCTTACATATGTTGCAGACATGTTGGGAGAGGTCCAGCTGGGGGTCCAGAGTGACGCCAAGATGCTTGCTGACAGGAACCATCTGCAGGGCAAGCCGTCAGCCCGAGGATTAGAAGGGAGGCAGAGCAGGTTTAGTTCTACTGAGGGGCGAATAGCATAACGTGTTTTCTTAAGGTTGGTGGTGAGCTTGTGTGCCAACCAAGATTGAATCGCTTGAAGTCAGAGTTTAGTTGGAAATTGATGGTGCCAATGTCGCGATCACTGTTTAGGATGACACGGTCATCAGCGTATAAGAGTAATTAGCCGATGGGTGGAGACAGGCGGCAGCTCATTGATAAAAAGGGAGAAAAGCGTCGGACCGAGGGGCGGACCTTGGGGACTCCGCATTGGACAGTGGAGAGGTGGGAATGGGTCTGGTTAAAATTAGTGTATTGCTTCCTACCAGTAAGGTAATTGAGGAACCAGGCATGGGCAGGGTTAGAAAGTCCAAGAGCAAGGAGGTGGAGCTGAGGAGGGAGTGGTCTACCCTGTCAAAGGCCTTGGAGAGATCACGAGATTGCACCTGTGAGGTTGCCCTGGTCGGTAGCTGTGTGGATCTGGTGAGGGACCACAGTGAGGGCGGTGGCCGTGCTGTGCCACTTCCTAAACCCCATGCTGGGCCGGAGAGAGGTGGTTGTGCACCTGCAGATATACACTTAACTGAGAAGCCACAATTTTCTAGGAGTTTGGAGGCGGCCAACAGAATGGGCAATAGGCCGGTAGTTAGAGGGTCTTTGGGGTTACCTTGTTTGAGGACGGTAATTTTGGCTACCTTCCAGAGTTCTGGGATGACACCAGCTGTTAACGAGGAGTTAAAGATGTGAGTTATGGGCGGGATAGGAGATGGGCACCTAACCTGAGCAGTTTCGGCTCCAGCTATTGTGTCCTGCACCAGTGTGAAGGGGAGGCTGGCAAGCAGCCTCTGGGTCTCAAAGTGGATACGAGTTGAAGGAAGAAGGAGGGCCAGGTCTCAGGTCAGGTCGAGAGGAGCTGGTGGAGTGGGGTTCAGGTGGGTGAGTGTTGGGGATGTGGGAGTGGCGGGACAGAGGGTGAAGGGGGCTGTTGGAGAACATTACCCCCTCCACCCCACTGTTTCACTGGGCGACACAAGAGTCCACCCGGTGCCACTAAACATAATACCGACACTGGGGTGCCCATTCCCGGTTTTGGTACCTGAAATAAATAAAACCATCCCTCACAGTCTTTTTAATTTTTATACACCCTGTAAAATGAAAACTTTCCATCAATGTCTGTTGCAGCTGCTGGTCCACTGCCACCATTACCCACCCGACCCCTTACTTACCTTCTGGGGTCCAGAGCTATAATCCTCTCTGGACCAGAGACACATTTTCACTCTTCAACGCTAGACCACTCAACCACTGAGGAAATCAGGCATGCAGTTCAATGTATTTCAGTGGGTTTGAACTCGTCCTCATAACGTGCTAATTTTTAATATTTTGCCAAATTTTCAACATGGCCTTTTGGGACCCCACCTCATGAACAAGGGTGGTAAAATTATGCAGTCCATCCCGAAAGGTGATTTTTATGGTCACTGCGCCAAATCACCTTTCAGGTAGGATTTGCAAATTTTCTCCATCCTTGTTTAACCCCCATGCCACTTATAGCAAGTAGGACATCCCATAGAATCTGACACTAGTACCCACATATGGCATACCATTTACTTTAGCAGAAACTTTAAAGGTTGGTATCACCCTTGGCGTTAGGATGTATACCGGGCTAATTTCTAGAGGGAGAGGGTGGGGTACAAGAACAAAACACATGAACCTTTGTAAATTACAGCCAGGTCCAGGGTAGAGGCTGCTAGGCATATGCTAGATCTAAACTGCTGATGGGGCCCCAGTAATTCCACAGCAGAAGCAAGAATCAGAATGTCAGAACAGGAACTGGGATTGTGCAATATGGCTTTATTTAAAGATGGCAACTCAAAGCAACTAGTGGACCCCATGGGTTGTTCAAGGCAAAACAAGTACATCTTTCACGAACTCTCCTTGCATGCAGTACAGTTTGAGAAACAAAACATCTTCTCCATTCCCAGTGGTGCACATACGTGGCTCTAGCCACACACCCAACACTTCTTTCCATGAGTGCACATTTGTGGATTTAGCCACACTCCGAACCATTTCACTGTCTTGGATGAACATCGAACATTTTCTTCACACACTTGGGTGAACATTAAATATTTCCATCGTGCACATGGGTTAAGCACTGAATCCATTTCCTACACTTGGGTGAACTAGGCATTTCTTTCACTCACTTGGGTGAACATCGAACACTTCCTTCACACACACAGGTGGAAGCACTGAATCCTTTCACACACTTGGGTGAACATAAAACGTTCCTTCACACACTGGGGTGAAGCACTGAATCCCTTTCACACTTGGGTGAACTAGGCATTTCTTTCACTCACTGGGTGCACTAAGGGGCATGGACGGGTGTGATCTAGCCTTCTCTAGGGCAAACACACCCCAGTAATGAATCCCTAATGTTGGAGAACTTGTCTCCTAAAACAGTACTTACTGAGCAGTTGCTCCTTCCACTGGGCAGGAACAACTAAAGGACACCTTTTCCTGGGTAGCATGTCAGAAACAGTCTCTCACACGTCCTTTCTAAAGGCAGCTGGAAACAAACAAGGATCTTGTGGGATAGCCCTTGGACCTATTGAGAAAAGCAGCTCCTTCCACTTCACTTGGAGTAGAAATCAGGAAATCCTGCTGATGAAAGGTCTCTACCACTTCACTGGAAGCTGGGTATAATCCACACTAGGGTGAGAAATCCTGGGCCCTCAACTCCAGAGCCCACTGGCAGACCTCCTGCCTCTCTCACCTCCACATTCAGGAACAACTGACAACTAACTCAGCATTCTAAAACTCCCCAGAGCAGCTGTATGCTAGCAAAGGTTATGCTGCTACGAGAGTTCCAAATGACATAATCATTCTTCTCTCAGGCTAACTAAGTAAACAATGATGTCATTGTGTAAGAAACCCCTAATGAGCTCCCTGCCTGCTACCTGCTTAGCACTATCTCTGTTAGGATTGTAGTAACGCCAGGGGTCTAGGTGGTTCACTCACCGCGACCAGACCACTGGCTGTTCGCAGCCAGAATACGGCCTAGTACCAAGCCATCCTACCTCCGTGCTCCTTACAGGAGGTTGCACAAGTCCTCCTCTACCATGTGCTAGGCACAGGCAGGTAACACTAAAGGATGAGGCCCACTGAAGAAATGTCAGCTCCTACCCTACTACTGTACTAACTATGGATTCTCAGTGGCTCCAAGAAACTGCCTGAAGCATGTCCTGACAGCATTGGTGACCCCCATCTGGACTCAGGACCACCAACCTGCCTTCCCCAGCGTTCTAGGAAAACTGTGTGACCTATGCTACCTTACACACAAAGCCTAACAACTCTATGCAACAGAGGACTCTGATGACTCCCAAAATCCTCTTCTTGTCTTCTTTCAGGAACACCTGCAAAGAAAACATTGCAAAAAACACATTCTGCACACAATAAAACCATAAAACTGAAACAGTGAGCAAAGCCCTCCACTAAATAGTGCACAAGCCCAAAAAGCATTTTAAAGGATTTTCTGTAAAGTACAAAACAGAAAACAAAAACATTTACAAAAACATTTTTTTTGGGGGCCTGCAATGTCTGATAACTAGGAGGGTCTAGAGTGCCAAGGCACTACAAATAGAGTCTTTCCCAGGTCAGAGCCTGCTGAGGCACAGTTCTTGGACAGGCACAAGGCCTGCTAGCACTGCAGTCTGGTTCAGGAAAGTCTAAAAGGTGAATAAACTTCAAGGACATCCTCAATTGCAGAAAAACAGTCAAAATGATAAAAGTACCTTACCAGTTTCTAGGCGACAAATGGATGTCAGTATCCGTCTCTGGACCTGCAGCCTGATGATCTTTGGCTGCTGGACAGCAGAAATCTTGGATTAGATGCTTCCATGACCTCCTACTGGAACCAGACTGGAAATCTTCTCCGACTGCTGGGCTTATGAGCCTGGATGTTGCTACAGACAAATCTGGATGCTGCTAGAGCCAACCTGGATCACAAAAGAAGCACCTCCATCCTGGGTTGCTGCCTCTTGGTGGCAGATTGCTGGACTGGCATTGTTGCATTTTCTTGGCAAGCGGGCACTTACTGATGAGTAGCACCATTCAAGGGTAGCACCACTCAGGATGTGGGGCATAGACTATTTCCCCATCTGGGCCTCCATAGGGACATTGTAGGATGTCTCTTGGCCGACTTGTCCACAACTCTCACTGCATCAATCAACAAAATCCTGCCACGCTTCCAGAGCTGCAGTCTTTCATTACACACTTTAATTCAGACTCATTTGTTTACTCTAGGGTGCAGGTTGGCACAAGCTTCCTCCCACAACCAGGCATGCCTGTTTTCCTCAGTTTCTTCCCAGATTTTGTGAGGGAAGAAAGTGCGAAGGTCCATACTCGGCCACAGTTCGTCTATGAACAATTCTCTCTTTTGCTGCTTTTGACCAACTCCAAACCAAAGGCAAAGACTGGCTTGGGGGTGGCCAGTCCTGTTGAGCCAGCTTCAAGCACACAGTGCAGAGTAAAAGCAGTCCACCCCTGCACTTGTTGGCACATCTCTAGAGTCTTCCTCCATCCTGGTCATGGGAGGCTCCACTGAAACCAATGCTAATGGCGGCTCACTGGGTCCCACCATAGCCATTGCAGCTTCTTCTTCCACACATTCTGCCCAAGAGCTGATAGTTGTACCAACTCCTGAAACTGTCCATTCTTCACTGCCCTCGGCGGCATTGGCCTCCCAACACAATGCTTCTTCACTTCAGACTCTCCCACAAGGTTTGGGCTTGGGCCTTCCACCCAAGTATCTGCTGGAACCTGCAGCTGCAGCGTCCAAATCCACCCTCTGTGGCATGGACAAATTCTACTTCCTCCTGGCCTTGTAAAGAATCTGCACAGACATTTTCCCAGAACTCCTTGACAAGCTCTATAGGGTCTCTCTGACTGCACCAAGCCTGCTGCTGCTCTGATCTGACAGGGTCCCCTGCTAATGTCCAAATGGGAGCTAAGCGGATGTATTTTGTTTTAGCTGCCATCGTGCCACCTGATTTGCTCATTCCAAAATGCTTTTGTCTGTCTGTGCAATTGGCAAAACATCTCTTCCTGGGTCACTTGTGGCCCTAATTGAAAATTCTACCCAAATAATACAACTGTTACAAGCTCATATCAGAGAAACTACCTCAGATACCTGATTAGTAAGATATATAAGGCCTTAAATGAAAGACAGGAGACTCGACCAACTCAATCAGGCTTAGATGGGAACAGGAATTGCAGATATCAATCAGAGAGCAGGACTGGAATGAGTCTGCTTTACCAACTATAAAGTATTTTCCTCACCATACTGGCATGAATACATGTGGAAACTCTGTTCTCGTTTCTTTTGTACACCAGCCTTGTGTAATATGGAGAACTAGGGAGGGACAGTGTTGGAGAGAATGTGGGATGATAGAGCAAATCAGAGCCATGTCCTTTGGTCATGTCCTAAGCTATCCAAGTTTTGGAGGGAGATCCTCGAGAGCTGAGTGCAATTTATGACACTACTGATTTATTCACTCCCACATTTATATTGACTTTTATTAAACCACAATGTCTGCGATTGATAAAAGTTTACTGAAACAAAGTTTAACATTTATAACAGCAGCCCACAAAAGTATCACTAGACTGTGGTTTACAAATAAAATACCCACTAAAAAGCCTGGATTGTTTTGTCCAGGAGATATATACCCTGGCGACTCTCAGCCAAGATGATGGACAAAGTTCAAAAATGTTATGTACAATGGCAAAAGTGGCTATCATATCAACTAAATCATGATGATTTTGTACCTTAAGCTATGTACTGAACGTGTAAATTTTTTTCTTCTTTTGCATTGAAAAGTTACTCAGGTTATGACCTGTGATGTTCCTTGAATTTTAAAGGGACTAAAATCTGGGAGGAGAGGAGGGCCCATCGTGCTATGCCTGGTCTGATTTGAGTGGATCACAGACTGAACTTAAAATGAGTAACTATGATTCTCTGAATATTGAAGTAATAAGATGTTAGTTTATTTTCTCTAACATGACTGTTACAAGTATACATGTAATGTACTGTGATGTTATCAACTGGTATTAATAAGTGATGTATTGCTGCCTGTAAAATTGCTGCATTTATAAATTAAATAAAAGACTAATTAAAAAAAATAAACATCTCTTCCTGGCTTCAGGCACACAACACATCAACTGGAAAGTTCGGCCAAAGCCACCTCGGATGGTGCTGACTCCAGAATTATTCAGATGCCCAAAATTAGTTAATTCTTGTTCTTGCTGGGAAACCCTGCCCTGGCATGGAGTGGGTAATGTGGATGCTGATCGCCATTTTCTGCAAACACACACACACACACACACACACACACACACATCTCAAATTACTACTGTTGCAATCACATTACGATTTGGCTTAACACACTGGTACAGTTCGCTAACAGGCTGCCTGGCTGTTGCATTTGTTTTCTACAACAGTTAGCAAAAGCACTTGAAACTTTGTTTGGATCTGAAACTCTGTCCAAAATGGCGCTACGTTGTTTACATTGCTGACTACACCCCAAAATGGCGCTGCGTTGTTTACATTGCTGACTGCACCCCAAAATAGGCGACTGCAATTTTTCCATTACACTCAGCTTAAAATTGCTAGAAATCCTGTTGGACCTGTTGCATTTCACTGATTTTCTCAAAGCACAACTTTACTGTTACTTGTACCATCGCTACAACTGTCTTGGACCAGAAGGAGCATTTTGTCTTAAAGTGTTCTCTCTCTCTGTCTCTCTCTGAAAGAGTACTTTCACACACACAGTCCAAGATTTTTTTTGTATAATATTTTTATTAGAATTTTCAGTTATTCCATTTACATGTAAAATAATTCACAATTCATATTCATCCTCTTGTTTACCAAAAACATTGGCACATTCAATTAAGCTCCACCAGTTTAAAATTGGCATATCTATTCAACCTGAAGAAGCTTAAATTCAGAATAACAACAACAAGAAAGTCCTTATAGGACTACAAACAACAGTCATCAACTAGGTGTACTAAGACCACATGAACTAAAAACATAAAAAGAAAAAGATTTTCACTCAGATTATAGCTTTATCATCATTTGTCTTATAATATGTAGGCTCTCCAAACCATATCCCACTAATATCCGCCAGTGCCCTCAGTCTGTTCTCTAGGGTGTACCTCCCAAGACCCCACCCCTCCCTCAGCCTGTGCAAGACCTATACTGTGCTCCCCTCTCTCAATATAGGCGCCTATCCCGGAGTGAGAGCAGTCAGAAATTTGCCCCAGTCATTCGTGAATCTCTCTTCCCTTCCCTTTAACTCATACATTAACCTGTCAACTGCGAGTACTTTAATAGCCAGTCCCTCCACTGTTGGAACAGAGTTAGTGATCCTCAGATTCTGTATCTCTGGCGGGTGACCACTAACAGAATTCTCATCCATCTGTGGTACAGTTCCCTCACCGCCCCCAAGTTCCTCCACTCCCAGTAAAAGCTACTGTGGGGATATCTCTATAAATTGGCCTTCCATCCTGGTCAGTTCATGTGCAATCCCCTCCAGTATGGTGTTAGATGAGGGCATTCCCAGTAATAGTGAAAATAAATGCCTGGTCTGCTCTGCATTTGCCACAATGTGGAGACACCCCTGGATAACACTTGTGGACCATGCTGGGTTGACGATATAACCTGTGTAATAATTTATATTGCATTTCTTTAAACTTGTTACAAAGGAGGATACCCATGTGAGAGGCTAATGCTAACTTCCAGTTATCCTCTGATAGCAAGGTGCAAGGTCATGTTCCCACCATTGCTTTACCCTTTGGGTATCTTCCTGAAAAAATTCCTATCAATTTTACTGCCCTACCCATCAGCCCCTTCTCATTTTCTTAGTTCCCAGAATTTCTCTCTCTATCCCTGTCAGAGGTCTCTGTTGACTCGCCCCTATTTAATCTTTGGCAATAGTTTCTAACCTGAAAAACTTAGAAACATAGAATTTGATGGCAGATAGGACCGCTGGCCCACCTAGTCTGCCCATTTCTCTACCTAATGGATAAGCTGCAGATCCTAGTTAACCAACAGCCTACTTCCTCCTACCCCTCACTAGAATTGCCTTATGTCTGTCCCATGCATTCTTGAATTCCCCACTGTTTTTGACTCTACAACCTCCTCAGGAAGGCTGGTCCATGCATCTACAACCCTCTCTGTGAGAAATACTTCCCTCACATTACCTCTGAGCCGTTCTTCCTCTATCTTCAAATTGTGCCCCTTGAACAATTGTGAGGCAGGTCTGCCTAGGCCTAGCTGAATTTCCTCAAATGTGTACATCCCTCCCAGGTGAGAAGGTCTCCACACATCTAAGCCCTTGTCTTGCCCATTTGGACCCATCATCCAGAAATCTGGGTTGCCCGCCACTGGAACCAGCATGGTGTTTACTTGGAGCGCCCTCCTTTTCTTAATATTCCTCCATGCCTCCAGAACCGTGGCTACTATGGGTTTGGATTTCTTAGTCATCTGTATGCCTGTACCCTCCCTTTCCTAGGTATGTTGAGACCTGTCCCGGACATCCTTCCTCTTCTAACTCAAGCCAGATGGCTGCCCCACTTCTGTTTACCCAGTTATGTAAGTATCTATGCTGCGTGGCTAGGAAATATCCCTTAATATCCGGGGAGTTCATACCTCCATTTTCTCCTGAGGCCTTAATTTTTAGCAGGCTAATTCTTGATTTCTTGTCCTGCAAAATAAAATCTGTAAACCCTTCTCTATCTTTTAATGTCCTTATTGGGCAGGTGGGCACCATTTGCATCACATATAGAAGCCTGGGAAAGATGTTCATTTTCAGGAGGTTAATTCTGCCAAGCCACAAGTTCGTGGGCCCGCCACCTGCTAAGATCCTTCAGAATTGTCTCAAATAATAGTGAATAGTTTAAGGCATACAGACTACCTAAGTCCCGTCCCACCCTTATACCTAAATATGTGAATGCTTTATCTACTAACTTTAAACCCCACGTAGCACCCCTCCCCCATTTAGGTACATTATTTCTGATTTATGAATATTCAGTTTATACCCAGAATTTTGCAAAATGGTTTATATTCCCCAGGAGAGCAGGCATGGACCTCTCCAGGCTCGTTATAAAATCAAAATATCATCTGCAAATAGTGTAATGGTGTGAAACCCCCACCCATAACACCCCGTGATCCATGGGTCCTGATTTTTTATGGCCAGCGGCTCTATTGCAATAGCAAATAGGAGAGGACACCCTGCCTGCTACCCTCCCAAGCCAGAACTCCTCAGACAGTAGGCCATTAACTAGCACCTGTGCTGTTGGCACCCTGTAAAGCCCCCACCAGTTGTGTAAATGCCTCCCTAAGCTGAATTTCTCAGAACCCCCATCATATATGGCTATTCTATTTTGTCAAATGCTTTCTTGGCATCCATAGACAGTACACATGCCTGCCCATGATGCCAGAGTGCTCCATCATATCATATTCAACAGTCTTCTTATGTTGTGATATGATAATCTGCCCTAGAACAAATCCCGTCTGGTCAGGATGGACAATCAGAGAGCACCCTTTCCAATGTCAGGCTAGGACCTTTGTCAATCTTATAATCACAATTTAAGAGATATTGGTCTGCATGAGGAGCACTCCGCTGGTTCCTTGTCCAGCTTGGGAAAGACACAAATATTAGCCTCGCAGCATGTTCTAGGTAGTCCCCTCCCCCTTGCCTCTTCCAGCAAATCCCGTAGTGGTGCAGCCAGCCCCCTTTAGTTCCTTGTAATACTCCACCCAAACCCATCGGGTCCTGCCCTTTCCTCTCTGTAGGGTCCCAGTAGCCTTAGCCACTTCCTCTACTGTGACCTTAGCCCCTAGTACAATTCTCCTTTCTTCATCTAGAGCTGGAATGTTCAACCCCTCCAAAAATGTTTCCATGAACTGTTCCAAGCCCTTACACTCTGCCTAGCACAATGTTCATAGTATTGTCGAAAACATTTTTTAGTTTGTGTCCTCATGTACAGGTTTCCTTCCCTATTTCTAATATTCACTATTCTTTTCATCGTTTACCCCCTTCATCAGATGCACCAATGTGGTCCCAGTTTTGACTTCCCATTCATATATTTTGCGGGCAAAAAACATTCTTATTTTGGCCTCCTCTGTTTGACAAATAATCAATGCCTCCCTAGCCACCTGCAGCTCCTGGAATACCCCCATCCTAGTATCTTTTTTTCTTCTTTACTCTGGCCGAGAACCCAGTTATCACCCCACCTCATGTAAGCTCTTCTCTGCTTCCCAGTAACTACCCACTGTGTCTACTGTGTCCTGATTGTGTTCCACATATGATCTCCACTTTGTCTTATATATTCACGGAACTCTTTCTTAGCTAACAAACAAGTAGGGAACTGCCATCCTCCCCTTCCTTCCTACCTCTGTGCTAAGAAGCACCTCCTTTTGTACCATGGCATGACCTGAAACAAAAATGGGACTGTGCCTAACATCAGTCAATCACGAGTACAGCTCTCTCGGGACATAGATATAGTCCAACCTAGACCAGGAAGCGTGGGTGAGAAAAAAATGTATACTCAGGGCCTCAGGGTTGGCAGTCTGCTCACGTCCACCATATTGAGGTCTGATAGCCCCATTTGCCACTGTTGAATGGATGCTACCACTCTGGATCTTGTCCCAGAGTAGTCCATCTTAGGGTCAGCCACACAGTTAAAGTCCCTTCCCATTATTAAATTGGGGAATCGCTCCCTAGTGAGTACATCTATTATTGCCTGGTAGAAGGCTGGGTCTAGCACTGATGGGGTATACACACTCCCAGTGTCAACTCCCTTCCATAAACTTCTCCTACTATAAAAATGTAGCGGCCCTCAGAGGATCCTTAACCATATACGGTGGATTGTAAACACAAAATTCCTATGCAGCAGTATGGCTATCCTCTCTTATGAGAGTTGTATGAGGATGTGTGTAGGCCCACCCATACTCCCACTAGTTTGCTGTGTTCCCTAGGGGTCAGGTGAGTTTCCTGAAGCAGTGCAATGCTGGCCCCTTTGCTTAAGTGGTCAACACCTTGGCTCTCTTAGCTGGGGAGGTGAATCCTTACATTCCAAGAAATAATATTTATGGATTGATCTTTTACCATTTTTGTATCTGATAGAGTCTCTTAATCTCCTCCTTAGGCACCAACTAACCCCTGTACTGCTCACGAACACCTCATTTCTCAGCTGTTAAAAAAATCATGTGGTCTGTATGAACAAGAAACAAAACAGTGAACATCAAACAGATAAACAGCCAAACAATTTCCCTCCCCATTTGTTGCTTCAATGTCCCCTAACTTCCTCCAGTGTACTAGCTGGTCTCTACAATTCTCTTTCTCCCCAACTGTGGTTATAGTTTGTAAATTTTGTTATCCACATATCCATCCATCGCCTCCCCTCCATCTGCATCACAATTAATTAGCCCATTGCTTTTGCGTTTACCTCTATTCCCTTGTTCCCCAGCTGCTATCTTCCATGATAGCGCCCTACCCAATCAGTCAAAGCCTAGCATGGGGTAGTTCGATGGATAAACCCCATAGTCCTGTCTGCCCATCTGAGGCAATATGGGCCCTTCCCCTCAGTAGCATGGCGCATGCTGTACTTCCAGGTAAGATCTACAGGTGTGACTGTCCAACCCGAGTCCTCGTCGGTCCCACAGAACTTCAGTGGAAGAAACTCCCACCCCTCCGACCAAGATCCAGCCCCCAATCTCCACTTGGCCATTTACATACCCATTTCTGCTGATTTTGCGGTGTCTGTTATTGAGATTAACTTTATTCCCCCTTTCACCATGGTGAGTGGGTTAGGAGTGGGATGATAACATTGGTCCACTCTCCCACTACCTATGCTATGAGGTCAGCCTCATCCATTTACAATGCCCCGAAACCATCTTAAATGAGTCCCCTCTGCCCTTCCTTCATCATGACATCAGCCTCTCCCCGCCCGCCTCCATGTCTACCCCATCTTATTTGCAGTCCATTCTTGCAGTGAAAAAGTCAATTCAAGGTGTCAAGCAGCCCTCTGGGGGCCAGAGCATGTTGGATGATGCAGCCAGCATCCACAAATATCTACTGAAGGTCCCCCATCAGTCCCTCGAACCCACCAGTGCACTGCGGCTGTCATGTCTCCATTTTGAACTGCTGCCTTGCAGTTCGGCAACTGGAACTATTCTTCAGCCACCTGGCCAGCAAACCTTCAGGTCCAAAATCCCATCAAGTAAGTCTTTCCCCATTGCCTTGTGCGTGGAGGTGCACATGACGCACTGCCTTCAGACAAGTTCTAGGCCATCCCCAGCCTTGATTCTTCTGTCATCAGGCCAAAGTCCCAGATACAGTTACTGGCCATGCGGAGAGCCAACAATCCATTATATGCCATGTAAGTCCAATTCCCTGGAGGCTGTGTTCCTTAAGTACCACATGGGATGGGCAGGAATGGGGTGAGCCACAAGATAGCCTCAAAGTCCTCTAAACATCTGGGGCAAGAGACAAGACAGGGTGAATTCGAGTCCCCAAGGTCCTCCACATGGGTGACTGGATTCTCAAGAGATGCACCATGCATAGGTGTTGAGAAAAGGTTTTATTAGTAGTCTGTTAGGTTTTCAACCATCCTTTCATCTGCACTTATTCTTTCTGTCCAATTCATCGATAAGCCTGTAACTTCCTGGCTTCCAGAATGAATATGTGGCCCTCGAATGCTCTTTTGCAGCAGGAGTGCGTCCTGAAGAATTCAAGGCCTCTTTCTCTCATGCCATCCATTTGGTTGTTAAATGCCAGCCGTTTCCTTTGGACTAGCGCTGACATATCTTGATGCAGTGAAAGTTTGTAACCCTCAAATACCAGGTCCTTCTTCTTCCGATATACTGCCATGATGGCCTGGCAGTCGGGGAAATGGTGCAGCCAAAATATCACTTGTCTGGGTGGCTGGTCACTAGGTGGGTGCAAAACCAGGGCTCTGTGTGCCCTCTCAGTTTCAGTCTGCCACTTGCTAGAGACATCCCCAGCAATTTGGGCAGTGTCTCTGTGCAGAAGTCCATCAGACCTCCTCCTTCAGTTACCTCTGGGAGGCTTGGATCCACCGTTGTTTCCTGCTATAATTCTCCTAGTAGTCCAGGGCCTTCCCTTGCTCTTCCATTTCCTTTTCGTGCTTGGCGACCTTGTCTGGTACTACCAGTGGTGTCCTCCATATCTGATACTTTGTTCTAGCTCATCAAGCTGTTTGGAGTGCTGCTTTAATTCGGCAGTCAGGCTGGAGATCAATTTTCATACTGGTCCCATTGTGGATTATTATTCGTTAGGATCTGCTCTGTGATCGCCTTGCTGATTAATGTGATCTCTGTGGCCAAGGAAATCGGGCCTGCTCCACAGGTCATCCTGCCATCCTGTGAAACCCACTTTCTTGGCGCTTGTGGACAATTGACAGGATGGTTTGCTTGAAGTAAGGTATTCATCTATTTTAGTGTTATATTAGCAGTTCGAGAAGTATGAAAATGTAACCTGTACTCATAAAAATACACCTTTATTTTGCTATGATGCGAAGTGTGGGAGAGATGTGTCTTGTTCCTTACTTGCTCATTAGCACTCCAGTCAAGATTTTAATGTCACAAAACTCTCTCTTTCAATTACTTTTACCGCATTGCTATTACAGTTCTTACATAGTTTCCGACCTTGATACCACAGTCTATTTACTTTTGTACAGGTACCTACTAGGCAGTAACTGGTCCCACCATTGATGTAATATAGCCTGCTGCCAACTCATGGAAGGCCTCTGGGGTGAAACGGGCTGAAGCGGTCCCGTAATTGTAGCAATGATCACCTCAATCACTCTCTAGTCGTTTGGAATATGGGTTGAGCCCAATTTTACTGTGAAAGTTAGAAAAACTGCTGGTTTAGAAGCGCTTTCTGCTGTTAGCGCTTCCTCCTGCTGCTGCACGAACTACCATGCTGCTCGCACTCTACAGCTGCCCCTCCTTGAATGCTCCACAGCTCTCAGACTCAGGCAGCGAGTGGGGCTTAGATTCACTGGGCCAATCACCACGATGCCATGCAAATGAGCTGTCTCTTTCTCTCTCTCTCTCTCTCTCAGCCGCACTCCTGCATGGCGATCGTCAAGAAGGAAATGTAAAGCATAAACTCACTTTTTCCTCAACTGGCAATTTCAGAGGGCAAGCATTTTAAGGCATTTTCATTCAGTTCTTGATGCATTTTCCTTAGCGACTCCCCAATTTTCACTGTATACACATGAAACTTTCTGGGCACTTAGAAAACACTGTAATGTCCACAAATAATTTTCTTTGAAAATTCGCAGCTTTTTAACAGTTTTCAAGCACTTTACATGACAAAGCAAAAGGTAATTATTGCTCAGCTTTACAGTCCACATGCCCATTTTAAACACACAAGCACACATTTTTCCACTTTCTTTTCACAGAACACAGGCAGCAAAAATCCTCAGGCTGCATTTTTCTTGGCATTACTTTGCTTTTTCAGGCAATGATCTTCTGCTTGGGTGCACCGCCATCAGACAGAAAGATCCTAGACATACCCTCAGCATTCACCTGTCACCCAAAACATATCCCTTTGGATGAGCCCCAACTTTTGTAATCCCCATAAGACTTATAGCAAGTAGGACACACCCATAAAATCTGGCACTAGTATTCACATATGGCATACCATTTACCTTTAGCAGAAACTTCAGTGGTTGGTACCACCTGTGGTGTTGGGATGTATACCAGGCTCATTTCTAGAGGGAGAAGGGTGGGGGTACAAGAACAAAACACATGAACCTTTGTAAATTACAACCAGATCCAGGGCAGAGGCCGCCAGGCATATACTAGAACCTAAACTGCTTAGGGGACCCCAGTAATTCCCCACCAGAAGCAAGAATCATAATGTCCAGAACAGGAACTGGGATTTACAGTATGGCTTTATTTAAAAGATGGCAACTCAAAGCAAGTAGCGTACCCCATGGGTTGGTCAAGGCAAAACAAGTACATCTTTCACGAGCGTTCCTTGCATGCAGTACAGTTAGAAACAAAACATCTTCCCATTCCCAGTGGTACACATACGTGGATCTAGCCACATGCCTGAACACTTCTTCCTTCCATGAGTGCACATATGTGGATGTAGCCACACGCCCCAAACCATTTTACTCTCTGGGTGAACATTGAACATTTCCTTAACACACTTGGGTGAACATTAAATGTTTCCTTCACGCGCTTGGGTGAACAGTAAACATTTCCTTCATGCACTGGCGTGAAGCACTGAATCCCTTTCACACACTTGGGTGAACTAGACATTTCTTTCACTCACTTGGGTGAACATCAGACACTTCCTTCACACACAGGATGAAGCACTAAATCCCTTTCACACACTTGGGTGAACATAAAACATTTCTTTGCACACTGGGGTGAAGCATTGAATCCCTTTCACCCACTTGGGTGAACTAGGCATTCTTTCACTCACTGGGTGAACTAAGGGCACTGACGGTGTGATCTAGCCTTCTCTAAGGGCACCACAAACCCCAGAAATGAATCCCTAAGTACTAAAACAGTATTTACTGAGCAGCTGCTCCTTCCACTGGGCAGGGAGCAACGAAGGACACCTTTTCCTGAGTAGCATGTGAGAAACAGTCTCTCAAGTCCTTTCCAAAGGCAGCTGAAAACAAACAAGGATCTTCAGGGACTGCCCTTGGACCCACTGAGAAAAGCAGTTCCTTCCACTTATAATACACCTGGGAAACAAAAACCCAGGGAAGATTACACAATGGGGGAGGTAGTAACAACAACAAAATGGAAAGGGACCTGGGGTAATCATATCAGATGATCTTAAGGTTAGCAAGCAATGTGAGAAGGCAGTAGGAGGGCTGGGGGGATACTGGGATGTATAAGGAGAGGCATCATCAGCAGAAAACAGGAAGTTGTTATCCCTCTGTACAGACAGTTGGTGAAATCCCATCTGGAGTACTGGGTCCAGTTCTGGAGACCCCATATCCACAAGGACACAGACAGGATAGAGGCAGTCCAGAGGAGAGCAACTAAAATGGTGCAGGGTCTGCAAGAGAAGCCATACGAGGAGAGACTAAAGGAGCTTAATATGTATACCCTTGAGGAAAGGAGGAGAGGGGGGACATGATAGAAACTTTTAAGTACCTCAGTGGAATCAACAAAGTCCAAGAGGGTAGCATCTTTCAGAAAAGAGATGTGCAAGAACAAGGAGACACAATTTGAAGATGGGGCAGTTCAGGGGCAATGTGAGGAAGTATTTTTTCACAGAGAGGGTGGTGGATGCATGGAACAGCCTTCCTGAGGAGGTTGTGGGTTCTAAAACTGTGGAGAATTCAAGAATGCATGGGACAGACATAAGGCAATTTTTGTTGGGGTAGGAAGAAATAGGCTGTTGGTTAACTAGGATCTGCAGCTTATCCTGTAGATAGGAAATGGGCAGACTAGGTGGGCTAAGCGATCCTTATCTGCCATCAAAGTCTGTGTTTCACTTAGGAGTAGAAATCAGGAAATCCTGCTGATGAAAGGTCTCCACCACTTCACTGGAAGCTGGAAATTGTAATCCATACTAGGGTGAGAAATCCTGGGCCCTCAACTCAGAGCCCACTGGCAGACCTCCTGCCACTCTCACCTCCACATTCAGCAACAACGGACAACTAACTCAACATTCTAAAACTCCCCAGAGCAGCTGTGCCAGCCAAAGGGCTATGCTGCTGTGAGCATTCCAAATGACAATCATTCTTCTCTCATGCTAGCTGAGTAAACAATGATGTCACTGTGTAAGAACCCCTAATGAACTCCCACCATCTGCCTGCTACCTTCCTAACAATAATACTGAATAGGATTCTAGTAATCCCAGGGACTGGGTGGTTACACTTGTTCATGAGGCAGGGTCATAAGAAGGCTGTGTTGAGAATATGGGTTAAAATAGTTAAAACAATGAAGTTATGAGCGTATGTTAACATTTTTCAACTCATGTTCATAACTTGATAAGTTTTCAATATTTTGACCCCAAATTTTCAACATAGCCATTTTTCACACTATCTCATGAATGTGATAGCTTTGGCCAAAATTTGTTTTCGTACTTGTGGCATGAAATCAATTTTCAGGCAGTATTTGAACATTTTCTCTGCCCCTGTTAATGAGGTGGGGTAATAAGAAGGCTATGCTGAAAATATTAAAAAGCAAAGTTATGGAGCGTACATTGAAAATTTCAATGCATGCTCGTGAACTTAGGTAATTTTCAATATTTTAACCCTGAATTTTCAGCATAACCATTTTTCATGCTACCTCATGAATAAGACAGCTGTCATTTTCAAATCCTGGCCAAAATGTGTTTTCACACTTGTGGCCCAAAATGACGTTTGGTCCTGTTTTATAAATGACACCTATCATGTCCGGAAGGAGTGGTTGTAAAAAGACTATGTTAAAAATTTGGGGTCAAAATGTGAAAAAACAGCTAAGTTATAAAGAAATGCTGACTTTTTCCAACGTTTACTCATAACTTTATTTTTACAAATTTTGGCCATTAATGTTCAGCATATCCCTTGTGTTACCCTCCTAAACATATGTCATTTTTCAAATCTTCTCACACTGTGAAATCACCTTTGGATGGGATTTAAAAATTCCACCTGTCTTGATCATAACGTCAGTTCATAAAAGACTTGGAAATTTGGGGTCAAAATGTAGGAGCCCACTGAAAATTGATGTTGCCTCTCAGCTAGTCTATCCTGGGTAAGTGCAGTCTAAAAATATGTAAAAGCAGGACAAAGCGAACAAACATACTGTTAGCTGTGTGGTGGTGTTTCCTAATTCCCAGATCTCCCTTGGATGAGCGAGCAATCAGTAGAAATTGTAAAACAATACAAAATAATATACAAAAATGGACCAAAAAGGGCTGGGTCGGTTGCCATGGTGACTGTGATAGGGATCCTGGGAACTGTGGTCTCCAGCCATTACACTGAGGACTACAGATACTGATCCTGGGCTGAAAGAAAACTGTTAGTAGTGCTTATTTTACTTGATGCAACCTTGCAAGGCTATATTTGTTAAATAAAGCACTTTGCACTGTATTTTAGTTAATTTAAATTTCTGGAGCATGATTAACCCCTAGTTTCCATTTCCAGGTCCTACCTGCATAAAAGCACAAACTCCAGTGAGCAGAGCCCAGCTAAGAAGCATACTGTTAGCTGTGTGGTATGTGCCTCCTAATCCCTAACTCTCCCTTTGGATGAGTGAGCAATCTGTAGAAATTGCAAAATGATATACCAAAAAGGACCAAAAAGGATATATGTAGATGGTTGCTGTGATGACCATGGTAGGGATCCTGGGAACTGTGGTCTCCAGCCATTACAATGGGGACTACAAATGCTGATCTTTGGCTGAAAGTAAACTGTTTTAGTGCCTCTTTTCATTTGATTCAGCCTAGCAAGGCTTTATTTATTAGATAAAGAACTTTTCACTGTAATTTAGGTAATTTAAACTTCAAGAGCTCAATGTGCCTCTAGCTTTTCCATATCGGGTCTTTCCTGCATAAAAGCTCAACCCCCAGTGAGCGGAGCCGAGCGCAAGCAGAGGTGGCTGTCGGCAGGAGGCAAACGGCATCTGTCACGCCAGTTGGGAAGGAGGCCAGGTATTTTACATAAAAAAGGCAAAAGCAGTGGCTAAGGGAGTCCATGCCAGGAGCACACACAAAATAATACAATTCCACAGTGAAAAAGCAGCTAACGGGCAACTAGTGTCAAAAAATAAGGCACAAAGAGACTGCACTTTGTCTCAAAGTTAAATAGCTTTTATTTGATAAAATGCTCACATAACTCACCTCACCAGCATCAGCTGACAACATTTCACCCACGTGACTGTGGCTTTCTTGGGCATGGCTAGTGTGAAGCATTGCCCCTTTATTTATGCAATCTATTTAAAGGGGCAATATGTTTCATATAACACACAGACACATCACATTATAATATTTTCCACAGCATGTCAGCAGAAATAGCATCAATTTTAGAACACTGTGTACACTAAGAAATAAATGGGAAGATCATATTTAAAAATACAAGCCATTTTACTAAACAGTGTAGTATAGGAGGTCATATAAAATTGCAAGCGGTCAACGTGAACTATCAATATATTTCATCCACAATAATCCAATTTCTAATAAATACATACCAACACCATACATATCCTACTCATTTTAGAAGGTCAAACAATATTGCAAAAGGTCAAATCACAATACTGTAAATATCATTTTTTTATATAAAGGGCCCATTGTGCTACATCAATTATAATAGACCAAACTGAGCTCCAAAACATCAGGCATATGTAATTATTTCAGATACAACTCATGTTATTTAACAAACTAATATATATATATATATATATATATATATATATATATATATATATATACATATATATATGTGTGTATATATATATATATATATATATATATATATGTATACATATATATATATGTGTGTTTATTTTATTTTTCTTGTTGTATTTGTTTTGGAACCCAAAGAATGGCCCAAATTCAAACATAAACATAAATAGATAGTGCAAACAGAAGAACGGAGACTTAGAAAATCCTAAAATATACAAGACAGTTTATATATGTACATAATTCATATCAGAACATGTAACTATTTGACAGCTTCTTAATCAAAACTTCATACATTCATGTATATATTATATTCTACTTATTGTACGGAATCCTTTAATACCGTAAACTGTTTTAGTAACTTATTTTAAATATGGTGCCAAATGGAATGCCTCATTTAAACCAGGATATCTATTGGCTCTCAGAACATATTGCCAATATGGCTAATTGCCAATCGAGCAGTAGTCTGCTTAGTATGCCTCCCTGGTAAAACTTAAATAAATAAATAAATATGTTTCTCTTCAAAGTTCATTATTTAAATTCCCACCCCTTGGTCCGAAAGATACTTTTCCACAGCAATAAACAGAAAATCATGTTTTATACCTTCATTTGTACTAACCCTTTGTGCAAAGCCAAAGCATTTGTTACATCATCATGTGCTATTGCACTTAAATGTTCCCAATCTGCTTTTTAAATTGATGTTTGTTTTACCTACATAGAAGGCTAAACAGGAACAAATGGCAACATAAATCACAGCTTCAGAGCTACAGCTCAAGAAATCATGTATTTCATATCTTTTTTCTTGTAATAGGATGTATAAAACATTCCTTTGTTTGTAATATGCTGCTATAAAATTTATAGTTGCCACGTTTAAAGAATCCCTTAGGTAAACCTTGATTTTCTTTGGCTGGAATCGGAGCTTGATAAAGACTATGTACCATCTGGTCTCCCAAGTTCTTGGCTCATTTATAGACAATTCGTGGTGGTTGTTTAGTGATGGCATCTAGCCTTGATTCAGTCTTTAAAACCTCCCAATGTTTGGCTATAATACCATACAATTCCTGCAGTGTAAATTTTAAGAAGTAAGTTACATGTTCTCTTAAAACAATTTCCACCACTTGTATTTTTGTTGTTATTCTGTTTCTTTTAATTTTTAATTAACTCATTTCTGTCGCTGTTTACTGCTCTCACAATCACTTTTCAATACTACTGTCATTGTAGCCTCTTTCCTTAAAGCATTTAGCTAGGTCTATAACACCTTCTTCAAAATCTTCTCTGCTACAGTTTCTCGTAGTCTCAAAATTGACCAATAGGAATATTTTCTACACAATGTCTTGGATGACAACTAAGTGTTAAATAACAGTTGAATTCCTATTGGTAGGCTTACAGAAAAGATTTGTAACAACCCCCATTCGTGAAACGTTAGGTATCTACGACTGTTCTCCCAATGAGCTGCTGCTGTAACCTGCAATTTGCACAAATAAATGTCACATGAATGGTGTATATGAACTTTAAATTTTCTGGTCTTCAGTTTATTTTCCTCATTGAGAAGGAAAGCAGGACACAAGGAAGGAAGGAAAGAAGGTTTGATGTACACCGGGCCAGGATGCTCTGACAGAAGTTTGGGTCTCGTGGGTGAGTGCCGTGGGTTTTTCTCATGATATGATTAACATTAGTCACTGAAGCACAGACCTCCTTATGAACAGCTCTTTTTCTCACAAAGTGCAGCCCCTTTGTGCCTTATTTTTGCACACTAGCTGCCAGTTAGCTTTTCACTGTGCAGGTATTTTACATCCCACCCCAAGTAGTTCCATTGTTTGGATCTGCTCATTCTGTTTAGTTAAACAGTCACAGTAATGGATATCACTGCCGATATTAGGGCTGGGGAGCTCTATTGTGAAATGCATAGCATGTAAACGTTCACTGTAAATCCCTCCACTTTAGAAGATGAAAACCCAAGCTTTATATGTAACACATGTATTGAAAACTCTTAATAATGAACTGAAAGTTGCTAAAGTTAAAGGACAGCTAAACTTTTTCAAACAACACTGTTAGAAAATCTGACTTCATCGTTAGGTAAAGGGAAGTCTGCTGTTTGCATTGATGCTAATACTGCATTTATATAATTAACACTAATGCAGTTTTGTAGCATTTAAAAAATGTAAACATTAGCCTTTCCATTCAAAACTCACTTTGTCTACTCCCTGAAATGGCTGACAGACCTGCAATTAATGATGTCATTGGAGCCAATGCAAAGGGCTATGTCAGCTCTCTAACTGCTAATCGTGTCTTTTCCTTCACATTTGGTTTGCATTATTTTATACAAAAATGATCAAAACCATGACTTGACGTGTGTTATTTTGACCAGTACACATGTTTGGTTATGGTTTTGTTCATTTTCTTAACTAATAGTGTGAAATTGTATCTTGTTTGCAATGGCTTTCCAAATCTCAGTGCAGCACTGTACGATGTTTCACATACCTGGTGCTCTTGTGGCTATGGCCCAGTGTGTGTAGAATCCCGCAGGACCAGTACAGTGGTAAAGTTTGATTTCATAGGTGGTAATCCACCTCTGTTATAGCCAGCCTTCTTTGCTAAAAACAAAAACAAACTCTGACTGAGGCACTGCTTCGCTGGCTGACAGTGACGTACTGCAAATCTTGAGCACCACTTATTTCTTTGTAAAAGATGTTTGGTGATCTTTTTCTTCTAATGGTGCAGCAGCAGCATTTTGTATTTGTTTTAAGGTACTTAGAATCATTTTATTTGGTTACTGTGCGTGATACAGAGCGGTGGGTGGGTGGCTGGCTGGCTGTGGCAGGGCGTTGTTCGTTTGATGATTTCATTTTTAACACTATCATAAGCATACCAGTGCCTCAGACAGCATTTTTTCACAGTATATGAGTGCTGATTCTGCATTGGTTGAATTTCTGAAACACTTCATGAATGAAATTAACTAACCTGAAAAGAAGTACAACATCCTCACTTGAACATGTTTCACAAAAGGTAAAGTGAAAGTGAACATGGCTTGACAACATTGAGAAGTGTCATGCCAAATCAGAATCTTTCCAAATGCATTTCACAATTTCATTTTTTAACCAGGAAGGCTTCTATAGCAGAGGTGGATTACCACCTAAGAAATCAAACTTTGCCATTGTACTGGTCCCATGGGTTTCTACTCAGTCAGACAGCGTTATACTTTTTTTCACAGTTGTGAAACAAACACAAAGTTGTTTAGTTGTCCTTTAGTTAGCATAGCCATATGGGAAAGTATATAAATGGATGTCAGTTGTTTAGACTTGATCGTGAGTATTGGAAAGAGGGAGGAATTGCTGTATACAGCTCCAATAAATTATCCATTTTCAATATCTCTGACAAAATAAAACAAGATTCATCTGTTACCAAAACATTATGGCTTAAACTATTAATGCATTCATCCAAGAGCAAAATTATTAGTCTCTGTTATAGATCTCCAAATGCCACTGCACAGATTAATGAAGGTATCAATAAAGAAATTTAAAAAGCATCTGATTTTGGTGATGTGGCCTTTCTAGGGATTTAAACTATGGGACCATTAATTGGGTATCTCTCCAAGCTAGTTCAGTTGCTAGTAAAAATGTCTAAAGACATGCATGATATTAAATCTTCACCAGCATGTTCACCAACATACTAGAGGAAACAACATACTTGATATCATACTAACTACAAATAGTAGTAACATTCAGTATTGTAGTATTAAAGAGCTAGTGTACTGCCTCGAAACTGCCTGCAATTAATTGTAACTCAGATGTAGTCAGCTTCACTTTTTATATCGTAAGATTTTCTTTTCTTTCTGTTTGCTAATTAGAAGATTTTCCACCTGGCAGTACTGGGTTGATTTGTGGAGCAGCACTCTGACTGGAAGGAAAAAAGTCAGTTCTGTTCCTCCCACTACATCAACACTGAGACCACACTGACTACGACAATGCTAGTAACCAATGAGAACCATTTCTTGCTGCTGTGTTTCACTTTCACATGAAGCAGCAGGGACTGGCCTCCCTAGTTACTAGTGATGTCACAGTTTCCTGCATTCTGATTGGTAGCTTATGAAAGTCACTGTTCAGACAGCAAGGACTGTGGTGCCTCAATGTGTTTGGTCTCATTTCTGATGATGTAGTGGGAGGAACAGAACTGACTTTCCTCCAGGCAGAGTGCTGCTCCACAATCTGCCAGGGTGGAAAATCTTCTAATTAGAAAACAGAAAATAAAAATAAATAAATTACTTCAGATATTGGAAGTGATAGCTGACTGCATCTGAAAATTACATTAATTCTAAGCAGTACACTAGCTCGTTAATGCTCCCCTTGGAGACAGTGGTTACAATACTGTCTTCTTCAACATAGTTTCAAAGCCAAGCAGATCAAGGGCTGTCAGGTGATATATTTGTACCAGTACAGCAAATGTAAATGGCATGTTGAGGAAATTAGCTTAATTGACTGGAATAACAGCTTACAAAACTGTTCCATTAATATGGGAAAAAAAAATAATATCACTATTTGATAAATTTATGAGGAAAAAAGAAATATAGTGGAAGAGGTATTAAACCAAAATGGATGTACAAGGCAATTCACAAATTAATAAAGAAAAAGATATACAATGAATATAATAAAACAAAAAACCTTCCTTATGGATAAAATATAAGGAGGTGCTTAGGTTATGTAAAAAAAGAAAAGTAAAACATACCAAACAGCAGATGGGTTGAAAATGGCAACAAACTGTACAAATAACAATTTAAAACAATTCTACAGCTCTGTAAATTCATTTAAAAATTCAGATACGAAATTTAGCCCACTGGCAATTGCAGGTAAACAAGTGATTGACTCTGTCGAAATAGCTAATAACTTCAATCAAAATGTTTGCTCTGTGTTTACAAAATCCAACAGTAAATATATAAATATAGTTCAACCCCAAGATATTAATATTTCTACATTACCAACTGTTGCCGAGGAAGACATTATTAATAAAATCACATCTAAAAAATCAAAACTCAGCAGGTCTGGATGGGATATCCACACATATACTTAAAATAATAAAAATAGTATGGCATACCCTTTAAATATTCTATTTCAAGCATCAGTTAAGACAGATGTGGTACTTTGCAACTGAAAACAGCAAACATCATACCTATACATAAAAGGTAATTCTGGTGTCCATAACTATAGACCTATAAGTGTAACTTCAATTCCGGCAAATTGCTTGAATCTATTTTATGTGACAAAATACTGGAAAACTTAAAAACACCTGCATAACTGATGGAGATCAATATGTTTTACCATAGGTAGCTCATTTATTATGAATCTTATAAGTTTTATGAAAAGATATTGTAGAATTTGGATAAGCGAACACCAGTATACTGCATTTTACCTTGATTTACATAAAGGCATTTGACACCGTTCTGCATTGGGCTATAATCACAAATTAAAAATAGCTGGAATAAACAAGTATATTATCAACTGGGTAATGTCCTGGCTGAGTGACAGAAAACAAAAAGTTAGTATACAAGTCCATTTATCAAATCCATGTTTAGTCATGAGTGGAGTTCCACAGGGTTCAGTACTTGGTCCCATACTTTTCCAGATCTTTGTGTCTGACATATTCAGAAATGTGCATAATCGGGCATCAAATATTCAGATGATACCAAATTAGGAGGACATGTTATCTACTATCTCGCAAATAAAATCATTGCAAGCAGATCTAGACAGCATATCACAAATGGGCATTTAAATGGGGTATTTTAACACAGAAAATGCTGTGTTATATGTTTTGAAAAACAGTCTATCCTCACACATCTCATTAAACATGATATTAAAATGTTGAAAAGACTAGAGGTCTTAATAGATAAAAACTGGAATTCAGTGAGCACTGTATATCTGTAGTGGCAAAGGACAAACAGGATACTTGGAGTATAAAATTATAGATTATGAAAAGCCTCTATGGTGCTGTTTCAAAAAAAAAAGGATATTGTTATGAGCAAGAGCATCCAATACAGAGCAACTAAACTCTACACTCAGAAACACAAACACTACGAGGCCCATTGAAAAATCTGAATGTTGTGTCGCTAGACACTAGAATATTAAGAGAGGACTTGCTACTAATGTATGATATTTGTAAAGACCCTTAACTAATAAACAAATTCCAACTCAGTTTCAAAAATTATGACAAGGGTACAAGAGGACGCCTACTTCAGTTCACAAGACATAAATTCATAACCAATTATAGGAAGTATTATTACACTGAAGGGTTATATTATTGCTGCAAATAGAAACCAAGGACACAAGTTCAAGAAGGGAACCAGAGTGGATACAAAATAGGTACAGATATGTGTTTGATGTACCATTCAGCTGTCAAATTGTTGTCTTAGCTAAAAACAAAATCCAGATTTAAAAGCATGCATCTGTTGATGCTCAGTACCTTAGACTATTTATTTAAAGATTGGTTACGGAAAAGACACAATAAGCCAGAACTCGTTTCCAGGTTTGACTTGGTGGAAGCTACACTCAAGGGTTATAAACTCATGGAACAGACTTCCAACAAAGATTACATCAAGTGCTAATAAGATGGACTTCAAAGCAAAATTCGATGATTACATCCTAAATGGAGCTTGGTTAAAGAGCTATTTATAATATAAAGGAGCACATTTCATCTCACCTCCTCTGCTCCTGACCTTAGAACTACTGAAAATGATATATTGCTTCTCATATGGTCTATCTAGGGTAAATACATAGTAAAAATGTGTTCAAACAAGACCCCATATGACAGCAATACAAGCGGTAAACATTCGGCATTGACAAATGTATGTCTAGTTTTGTAGTTCTTACCTTAGTTGAAATAGTGGTAGTGGTGGTTTGTTGACAGATTTTAGCTGAAATATGTATACGCATGGCCCCACTGTATGGCTACCCCCATTTGCCATATCCTAATCTATTCTACACTTTCTAAAATGCTTGAAATACCATTGGTAATATAAATATACAGGCCTTTTCTGGACAGCATTTGGAGGGGCTGGATTCTGACTTAAGGGTCCTGGTTACAACCGTCTTTACATTGTGTTTACCAGGATAACTTAGCAAAAATGCCACATTGCATTTTCTTTGGGGGTCCTGCTTTAATTAATTTTTATACTGTATTTACCCTGGATTCAGCAGAAGGTTGTATTTCCTTTTCCACAGGACCCTGCTTTTATCCATATTTATCCAGGATAGCCCAGCCATAATGAAATGTCTCATTTTCAGTGGGGTCCTGCTTTCACCCTTTTGCAGTGTTTTCACGGATCAGGAATTGATATACCACCTCTTTGTGGGTCCTGCTTTTAGCCATTTTATACAGTTATAACAGCTTGCTATTTAAGTTTTAATTTTTTAACTTTATCTGCATTGGTAACAGTCACATCTAATCAACTGAGGGACAGAGATGGGTTGGGAAAATGAGGTTAAAATTTAGAGCAGCTGTTCCTGGAAGAAATTGCAATCCCTTTGTCATGTGATGATGGGACCCTCTTGTCAGTTAACAAGGGAGCTTAAGAGCCCTAGGTCTTTCATGTCAGAAACTGTCCTGGTCATGCAGCCATCCCTGCAGAGGCAGACATGGCTCAGAACAAAAAGGGGTCTCTGATTCCACAAAATCCAAGGTTCTAGTTTAGGCCAGCTTTCCAGAGGGTGGTGCCCTCAGAAGACAAGGTGCTGAATCCATGTTGTCAGAATGACATATTTAATGATGCATCATGGGGGTGGTGGCAGCTGAAGGCTTTGAGGTCTGTTCCAGGCCCTGGTAACTCAGTGCTGGGACTCTAGACTTACACCATCTAAGAGTTGGAGTCTGTTACTGCTCTCTAAGGTAGTCTGTGTGGTAATACTCTTTCTACTTTGCTAGAGTTAATCTATAAGGGGGTTTCTTTTTCCTGCTGTGTGCAAACCATTTCTTTTTAATTTCTATAGTAATCCTGTAATTCCTATAGTCTTTTGGGTGTGTGATATCCTGTAGAATGTGTAAATAGTGTGAAGTAGTGAATATTATTTTTATATTCTTCACGTCTCTGTGACTGAATCTTTGGGGAATAGATAACTGCTGGTATTAAATCACATGATCTGTCTCTGAATAAGGAGAAGAAGGCTATGGTTACCATATTCTAAGAGTAAAGTGTTTTCTCAGGAATGAGTGACAGGGAAAGGCCATTTACCCTTAGCCAAGGAGCACTGTATTGTGTGGGCAGTGTCTCTGGTGAGATTTGGACCAAGACAGTCCCCAGGATAGAGAATCCTTCTCAGTGGCTGCAGCCACCGAAGTACCCTTCTGGGTTGCAAAATGGACAACAGTACTCACCAGTTGTCTAGTAGCAGAAAAGACAGTAGAAATGGACCTCTTAAGTCATTTATTCCAGGTACCAAAAACAGGTGCAGAAGAACAGCAACAGCAGTAGTAATGAGCAGTGGATACTTCTGCACCTGTCAACTTAAGGTTTTGCCACAGCCAATCACGGTCTTCAGCAGGTAGCTACAACCAATCCTTAAAATGCTGTTTAAACAATATAAATTTGCATATTCATGTTTCAAGGATTATGATTGGCTGAGCAGTGAATTTTAAATTAAATGGAGTTAATTAACAACAAAGTGAATACATCCCAGGTGATGTAACATTAGTATATATAAAGACAAAATGTCTCAAAAAATGTTCAAAAATTCCTTTCTTGTTCTATACTTCATCTGTTTATCATAACGAGGACCTATACATAACTTCATGGCTTCAATATACTGTACATTATCTGTAAAGATTCAAACAGATAGAAGTAGCTAGTAGCTGTCCCAGAGGATTTGATTTTCATGTAGATACACATTACATCTATTAGTTCATATTGCTTAGGAAATGCACTATTATTTCCGTAGCATAAGTCAGAATGGCACATTTCATGATTGGATATTGAAATATGTCAGTAGACCCAGTATAACTTCACTATAAATTACGGAGGACACAATGTTCACACTGGACCATCTATCCCATTGTGTATATTCAATTGTTTATGGGCTGTTAATGCGATTTTATCTTGATAATACAGGAGAGAAGTCACATTCACATAGTTATGCTAGTGCCCATTTGATAATGTCATCAAGTTTGGGGGTGGATTTTTATAGTGAAGTTATCTATTCAAAATAGTAAGCTGTTTTAGCTATTTTTAGGACTGCAGTGGGTAGATCCTGCAGTCGTCTTGTGATCAGTAAAAATGAGCGACCGTATCTGACCGAACAACAAAGTTCAAGCTGCATCACAATTACTCCACAAGATGGAACACTCTGCTCCAGCACATTGCCATTTGTTTAGTACGCACACACACGGGGCACACTGTTTCTTTTCATCATGTCCAATAAAGCCCGCCATGCCTCAGATGGCCACTGGAGCTCAGTGCACATCCGCGAACAGCGCGTATGTGCTAGTGGCCATCTTGGATACAGCAGACTGTTCTGCCTTGAGCTCAGTGAGTGCCATACCTGTCAACCTCTTTGCCTCGTAAATCAGGGACAAGGCTTAAAAAATCAGGGACAAAGAACCAAAATCAGGGACACATTTTCAAAATTGGTGTTATCCACTCAGGAATCTGGTAGAGTATAGGGCTTAGTGTAAAATGCATTTTCTAAGGAAGAACAAGTCTGTAACTTTAATGTTTGACATTATTTTGTGCTTACAATCCCCACTGGTTGGTCACAAGAAACACAATTTTAAGAGGGACAGAGTAAAATTTTGAGGCAAAATCAGGGACATCCCTGAAAATCAGGGACAGTTGAGAGGTATGGTGAGTGCTCTTAAAGCGCAGCTGCAGCCAAGTCAGCTCTGGACAGAGTTTGTTTAATAATGGGTCTGTGTAATCAAACTTGTGAGGGTTGATTATTTTAAAACAATAATCAATTCAAAATATTCAGGTGAACTGGTATGTGGGACATAGAAGAGTAGTAAAGGTAGTTTCCATGCTACAGCTTTACAGATTCAGTATGTGGAAAAGCATGACTCAAGTGATTTACATAGCAGTCCAATAGGTAATTTTCCCCAAAATGGAGCTAGTTCAAATTTTCCATTGAGACCTGGTCTCTTCAGTCCACCAACCTATATATCCACTTTTTCTGTTTAGGTTTTCAAAGTCACCACCCTAATATCTCTTTGAATATGTCCAATGCCTATGGCTTTCATAACATGTTAATTCCTATTTTGTGCACTGTTTTATGAGCTACCATGGCATAGTCCAGATTTTTTATTCCTGATAGCTTGTAGGTGTTCAGTTAATCAAGTTTTAAGGATCTTTTAGTTCAGACAATGTAATGACTGTCACAAGAGCAAGTTAATAAGTATATGACTCCTTCATTATTGCACTAATATACCTTTAACTTCTTCTGTGTTGTCTGTCTTTGGATTAATGAAGGAGTCTTGCTAGCCATATTCTGCATCTGCCACATAGGCTACAACCCCATTTAATGTATGCAGCACTGTTTCTTGGATGTGTAGGTAACTTTGTACCAGTGTGTCCCTTAAGTTGTTACCTCTCCTGTAGTGTAGGATATCCTTAGAGGTTTTCCTAAGTACTGTAGCTACTTAGCCCTGGTGTTCCCTCTTAGAATACTCATTTCTTTATTAGTATGTTTACAGCTTCCTTGGCTTCTCCCCATAAGCTGTAACAAACATTAGTTGTGTCCCTCTGTCTTGTTGTGTGATGTCGGTGTGAGCAGTGTATTTCTCTGTCATGTTCACCAATTCAACAGTTTTTTCTGTCATATTTCCTGTATTCTTGCTGTCTGAGGTGATCCAAGAAATCATTAGCTTTTTGTGTGTACGCATCATTGGTCCCAACAATTTCTTTTTAGTCTCATGGTTGGCCTTTGGGTAAATAGCCTTAGTATGCCCAGGATGGCAACTGCTTGTTAGCAGAAGACTGTTGTGATCAGTGGGTTTCTTGTGCAAATCAGTCACTAGAGTATCATCTTCCTTTTAGAATTGTCAGATCTAAGAAATGTATGGCCTGTAAGTCTACTGTGACCTTGAACTAAAGATTTTGGTTTGTGGTGTCCAAAAATGTAAACAATTCATCCAGTTCTGCTTTTGATCCCTTTCTTGTGAGGTATATGTCATCAATAAATTATTTCCTAATCAGTTGCTGTGGAAAAATGGGTTTACTAACTGACTTTAGACCTCCTCTTCTTCCCATTCCCCATATACATATTGCTAAGCCTGGGGCCAAAGTGCCACCCCCACTGCTGTCTCTTTTGTCTGAATATAGTTCCCACCCTGGAACATAAACACATTATTTTTCAAGACAGTTTCTGTAAGGTTAGTCTCTTCCTAAGGGTGGTGTCTGTTTACCCTAAATCAATCCATCCACCTGCCTGTTTATTTTCCAGAGCATGCCAATCAAGGGAAGCATTGGTCCATACTTTGGATGTGCATAGAATTCTGAGGTACTATACATACCGATACTAAGGACTGCAGAATGTCTTCTCAGTTTTGTTTCTTTCATCCCCAGCACAGAGGGCGCTCAGTTTTGAAACAGTGCTTGTCCAAATGGCTGGCCAACTGTTTGTTTTTGTTACAGAAGTATGGTAAGGAACTTCTTGAGGTTGTTAAAGGCCATTCCACTAGGTGTATGGCTACTTCAGTTGCCTGTTTCAGGGGTGTGTCAGCAGCGAGATTTGCATTGCTGCAACTTGAGTACTGTCCACACTTTCACCAAACACTACATTCTGGACATTGCCTCCAGAAGGCAGTCTTTGATCTAGCGGTGCTTCAGGACCTTCTTCTTAGGTCTCTGGCCTCCTGCCACCCAGGCTATCTTGCGCTTAGCACTGCTTGAACTCATTTCATTGGTCTGACCTGATGACAGAAATATCCCTGAAGAAGATAGAACAGTTATGTAAGAACTTACTGTAACAGTAGATCTTTGAGGGAATCTGTCATCAGGTCATGCCATCCCTCCATCCCCTTTTCTCTTTCTCTGTACAGCTCAGCTGTCCTGTTGCTCCAGCCTTTCTGCTAGCTGGGCACCTTATCTCTCTTCTTGGTTCCCTGGTGGGACTCCTGTCTAGAGAAAGAACTGAGGAGTGAGTGGGGTTGCCCATGATTATGTAGTTCATGTGATGTCAGAGCCTGACGTCAGCATGGGCCCCTAATAGACTGCTACAGAAAAAGCTTTCATTTGATCCTGAGGCCTGATGGCTAAGTTCCATAGGTGTGACCTAATGATAGAGATTCCCTTGAAGATCTGTTGTTATGGTAAGTTCTTGTGTAACTGTTCTTTCTGGACAAGCTTATAATGGAGTCAGTTGCTTTCATTGTTGCCCTTTCAACCTCCCACAGTTTGCTCAAAGTTGGGTCCTTCTGCTGCAGTGCATACTCACAATCTGCATCAGATTCTTGTCCAAACATAACAGGCCCCTTTGTACAAAGGAATATCCACCGTGGAGTGCTTTGCCTTTGCTTCCTGGAATCTGTACATCTCAGGCTACTCTCCTTTTACATGGCCCCTATTCTCCACTGGTTCCAGTGGGATCTCTTCTCAGGCTCAACTCTCACTTTCTTCACTAATCCAGATTGAAAAGCATGAGGCACATTTCTTGTCCCATTCTTTGATGCAAGTGAATGAACTTCCCTTTCTCCCATGGCAGTATTTGACTCCTGGCATTTGGAGCCATCTGGGTGCTATGCCAGCCTGTGTTCCATGCTACCTGTGTCCCAGCTGGCAGTGATGGAGAAACTTTTGAATCTCCTCACCTACCCTTCTGCACTTCAGTGAATGCCAGTGGTGCCCTAGCATGTCCTTTGTGGTCCTAGTTGGGACTATGCTGACCTATTGGTATAGTATTAACTCCAGATTCTCCCTCCCTGTTTTGCTGCAGTTGTTTTGCTATGCTCTGGGTGACTGTGCATACTGTCTTTACCCTTTTCCATTACCAGACTGAACAGACATTCCTTTAATGCTCCCATTTCTACTGGCCTGTGTTGCCCTTACACTGTAAGTGAACCTTATCCTTGGGAACTGTCTGAACCTATCTATTTACCATGCAGATCTTAGTTTTGCATCCAACAAAATTTACCTGAGAGTACCTTACTCCTGTCTGTTAAGGAAAGGCTAACTCCAGTATCACACAGATCTGTGATGTCTTCCCCATTTAGAATAATTGCATGCAAAAACTGTTGAATTAGTAGGCATGGGTCCATAGCAAAATTAGACATCGTACAACCTTGCCTTGAATGTGAGTTATAATGGAGTGCCTTCCGGCTCTCAGTGTAACTGCCTTGCTCAGTCCTGTACAAGGCTTTCACCGAGACCTTGGAGACTGACAGTCTTTCCAAATCATCCACTAATTGGGGTAGGTCAGGGTAAAGTTTATTTGGGTGGCAACACAGAAGGGTGGATGAGTGACCCTGTGTTATGATATAGACCACCTGCCACAATTATCTTATCTGACACCTGACTGACCAAGACTATTTGATCTCAGTCCAGGAAGGTGCTGTGTTCATTAAAGTCTAATGTTCCCTTATGGGCATGAATATTTGTCAGTGGACAATAAGTCCTTCCTAGTTCTTCAAATACTCTTATGTTTACTTTAAAACCATCAGTGTGTCTGTGCCTGGGACAGTCATATATCTTACACCAATGTCTCCTATCAGAATCAATGATACACCAACTCAAATATTTATGTAGTAATTCTAGACATAGAAAATCTGTACAAATAACCACAGGAATATAACATGGAACTGTTATCTTAAGGGTACCAGCATGGCTAATAAAGCAGAAGTCTAGATCTGACTTAGTTTTTAGTTTACTATTTTCTAAGTCAAGTGCCCTTAATTTTACCATATTAAATTGAGAGACACAAGTGAAGTCAGGATTCATGGTTAAAAATGTTTTACGTTTGCTATTAATATTTAAAATTTACAAGGCAGTTTGGCATTAATATGAATAGACAGTTGCAATTTAAAATGAGAGTAACAATTTTTCTGAACAGCAGTGCAAAGCGGAAAATAATTTCTTTGTCGCAACTCAAAAGTCATGCATAATAAAAGAAATAAAAAAATGCAGGCATAATGTCAACCTGGGTCCTATGCCTGAAGTGAAGGTAACAAACTCACCCACCAGTACCAACTGATGTCCAGCTAAGATCCTGAGATTTGAGGTGACTTTTGGTTCTCCTCTGATACTCCTTACCTTGACTTGATTCCTGGGGATTTATATACCCTGTCAAGGCAGAGAAATAGGAGGCCAGATGCTTTGATAGTTTTAGGTCCTAGCAGTTTTACAAGCCAGGTGACCACTAATTGATGATCAGATGCTGAAGGCTGTTAGTGACCCAAGGACATCTGACTGATATAGAGAAGTATGTGGGCTGTAACCTTGGCCTGATGTCATGGTATCTGTGTCAGAGATGGCTGGGGAACTTTCCCAGATAAAAAATAAGACTGTTCTCAAGTGAGGCCCACAGTCTGGGAGAGATCACACCTTAGAGGCGTGAACAGCTGGCCACTCATTGTGGTTGTTTGCTTGCAAGGCAAGGTTGATTGCCCATGTAGCCATTATTACCTAATAGGACAGGGTTGACTGGTTGTGATTGCTTATGAGGCTAGGTAATCACCCGATAGGACAGGATTGACTGCTCGCTAACCTCTTATGGCTAGGCTGGGCAAGTAAAAATATACTACCTGGCGCTACCAGTGGAAAGTACCCAACAGGTGTCAGAAGTTGAGACGGTCACACTCAGTATTCATGAGAAACAGCAAGTCTGAGAGATTAAAAGTCTACCCTCAGTAATTCACTCTGCTTAAAGCTGCAGAAAAATAAAAAATAAGTACTTAAGTTTTAAACTTGCAGAGTTAATCTTATAGATTAGAAATTGTTAATCAATTAATATAGAATCAATCACACTAAAATCCATTTATAAATATCTGATTATAAATGTTAATTAATACAGAATCAAACACACTGACATTTATTACTGATTATTAATTGGAAAACAGCAAGCTCATGCCCAAGCATTTTGGCTTGGCTATATTTTGAAAACCTGCTGGGTGGAGTGTTTGCAGATCCATCTGATCACCATGCTCTCTTGTTCTGGATTCATTTCTTCTCTGGCTGGGGGCAACAGGGCAGGCAGTCCCCACAGAGTTGGTTTTAGAATGATGGGGCAGGCAGTCCCGCCATGGGGCATGAAGTTTCAGTGGCATAGGTAAGTTTGGTGGAACAGGTAAATTAAATGGGGCAGGCAGGGCCTGTCCTGGTAACAGGCGGGCAGAACCAGACCTTGCAATGGGCGTGTCTGAGGTGGCAGGTCCAGTGATAGGTTAGACCTGTTTAATGAAATGGTCAAATCTAATGGAGCAGGTGGACCTGGTGACAGAGGCAGACCTGGTGGGGTCTCTGAGACGGGATTGCATGCAGAGCAATGTTCACCTGCATCTGTGTGGTTGTTTCATAATTTCTACATTCATAACACAGATATCCTATATTTCCACATTTATAGCACTGTATCTGAGATTTGTCTTTTTTCTTAATAAACCAGTCAGAGCTGATGGTATCATGATATGGTAGGTCACCCTGTGTGACTGTGTTTTGCATCCCTGTGTGTTTAGTGTTAAAATCCCCACCACCCTTGAATTTCTTGTTAACTTGGGCATAGATAGTTACATATCGGTCAGCCCCTATGCTGCCTTGGTGAGGCTTGCTGAGTTATGGTCCTGCACTCCATACCTGGAAAGGGTGAGAGAAGTGAGGCAAACTGTTTGGTTTGGCTTCAAGTTGGTGCCTAGCAGTTTGGTTCAATTCACCAATTTGGCTGGAACCACTTTGACTCCTAGTGTAGCAATTGGCATGGATAAAGCAGACTCCAAATGGGAGGTTTACTGTTTGGTGGTGTAGCAGAATCTGCAGAACCACGCTAAGACTGCCATGACCCAGTGTGAGCTACAATAATCAGTTACTGCTGATTGCTGACCTCTGTGCATATACCTCCCAGCAGTCTCTACTTTACCTCCAAATCAATTATTATATTTCCTCTGGCTCCATTGATTTTCAAATTATATAATAATACCCCACCCCCCAAGGAAAAACAAGTTATGCATCACAAAAAAAATGAAGACATTAAATGTAGGGCATTATATTACCCTTCACAATATTTGCATTTGTGGATGTATTTTTCTGTGATTTTTCTTTTTCAGTGTTTACATTTTAAGTGGTGTGCTGACTCAGAAGAAGAGAGGTGATGTCACCATCTTCTCACACGACCACCACCACCATCATCATCATCATCATCATCATCATCATTGCTGTCATGCTTGCCCTGCCACCAGTTTAGCCATGGCTACCACTACCACCAGCCTTTCTTTGTTGGGTTTCTGTGAAAGATCATATATAACGACATGTGGCGATCAAGCAGATCAACCTTTGAAATGGCCTGGCTAAAAGTTGCTGATTCAGCACTGATTGCAGCATCCACACACCTTCTTCAGAAGTGGCACCATCTGCATGCATACTACAGTATGTCATACATACTGGTGAGAAGACATGCCAAGAAAGCGTGATTGAGAAAATGTTACTGGTCTTGACTTTGCCTTTCTCACCTCATTTTGCATGAGGTTAATATATTAGATTTGAGAAAACGTGGTTCGAGAAAACGTGACTGGTCTTGACTTTGCCTTTCTCACATCATTTGACATGAAGTGAATATATTAGATTTGAGAAAAAGTGATTTGAGAAACGTGACTGGTCTTGACTTTGCCTTTCTCACCTCATTTTGCATGAGGTTAATATATTAGATTTGAGAAAAGCGTTGATTCGAGAAAAGCGTGACTGGTCTTGACTTTGCCTTTCTCATCATTTGACATGAAGTGAATATATTAGATTTGAGAAAAAGTGATTTGAGAAAACGTGACTGGTCTTGACTTTGCCTTTCTCACCTCATTTTGCATGAAGTGAATATATCAGATCTGAGAAACGTGATTTGAGAAAACTTGACTGTTCTCAACGTTATCTTTGTAACCTTATTTTATGTGATGTGACTAGTCTTAACTTTGCCATCTACCTCATTTTAAACGGAGTGGAAATAGAGGCTAGTGAGGACGGAGATGCCTCTTAAAATGGTGTCACTTTGAGGAAGAGGGTGAGATGGGTGTGCTTCTGGATTGCTCAGAGTTGTTTCATCACCAGATGAGTATTGCACACCTGGCTTTGAAAGCTACTTGCAGTGGGGTGGAACAAGTGGACTTCCATGGAATAGCGAACCATGGTTTTGTTGGACATACTGTCATGCTCTCAGCCCTAGTCCTTGTCTCAGGCATAGCCCTGCCCCAGCTCTACAGCTACCACCACTGCTTAAAAACTGGTACATACTTGGTGGAGCTAGCAAGATGAATCTTTTCCTGCTCATTTCCTGCATGGAACAGCCTCCTAGTGGGGGTCGTAGAGGCTAAAATGATTGGTGAGTTCAAGAATGCATGGGATAGACAGAAGGCAACACTAGTGATAGGAAAGAGAGGGCAAGCTGCTGATCATTTAGGATCCAGAGTTTAAGTAGGTAGGAAATGGGCAGACTAGGTGGGCCAGGTGGTCCTTATCTGCTGTCAAAATCTGTGTTTCTGTTTCTCCCCTGAATTCCTTTTCTTGTTTTCTACACAGTATGGCAGCAGGAGCCCACAAACTTGCTGTTACATTACTCATGCATTGACACACCCTCCTGCCCTGAGATACTTTTATGTCTCATTGTACTGGCCTATTTCACTTAGTTTTCACTCATAGGCAAACAAACAAAAATAAAATAAACAACGTAAGATGTTTTTTGCCCTGCATCCCCAACAGTCCAAATTATTTGTCAAATAATTTCTTCAGACTCCCGTGCACTTTTCCCAGTCTACTAAATTTACTCAGCCCTACCTATGATGCAGAGGGAGAATAAAAGAAAAATAAATACATATGGATAATCTTTGTAAAAAAAATTTTTCAGAAATCTCCTGCACCTTTCACAGTCTACTGAATTCACTCTGCACTGTTTCTGTTGCTGCCAGTGCAGGTTTGCATATAACTCTTCTCTCCTCTCCTCTGCAGCGTGATGTCAGTAGCGTGCCTACCTGAAACTATCGTTAATATAGTGCTAATTAGCTACCTGGAATAATAATCATGCACAATTCTGTAATGGTTTTAAAAGTTTTTTTAACAAAAGTTAGTCTTTTTTTTTTAACATAAACTGCGCCCTTCAGTAACTACAGTATGTCCTTCCCTTGTAGTTCTTAATCTCCAGCATTGCTGATTGGCTGCTGCAGGTCATGTGGCCAGCCAACAGTTTGGACATGCTCTGTGTGTGCTCCTGTAAAAAGTGTTGCATCATGATGTTGAAGTGTGAAAGTCTCGAAGAGAAATCAAATTTCTTCAAAACCTGCTTCACAAGGGTTCAAACGCTGGATTTTGCATGTTCACCAAATGGAAATTCAGCATTGTCTTAGCCTTAATACACAGACATTTCTTGACACAGTACTCATAAATTGTTCCAGACATGAAACTTTTCTTAACTGCCCATGTTTTTGCATTCACCTCTAACCAGCTATCACACAAGTTTTGCAATTTATCTGTGAATTCAGCAAAAGACATAACATACTTCTTTGCTGTACACAGTTTAACCCTATAGTTCTCTGGAGTCAATTCATACTTTTTTGTAATGGCAAATTCAGAAGTACCTAAGTATTCCTGTCTTTTTTTTAATGGCAAATTTCAAAGTACCTAAGCATTCCAGTCCTCATCAGACACACTAGTACATACTTATAAGGCTCTCCTGAACTCTAGTGTATTTTGCATAACCTTTCAAAGGACATAAGAAATAAATCTGTAGTATATGGTTTGGTGGTGTTGTGTGGAAATCCATACACTCCCAGATGCTATAGTACTAGCTACTGATGTTAGAATGCTGTTGTACTGTAGGATAGTGTGTCTATTAAAATTCCTCATGTTTACTTACACTGCACATTTCTCATGAACGATAACAGCAAGAGTGAAACGCCAAGTGAACTGTTTATTAAAAGTTGAACTAATAGAAATATTGGCAGCTCATAGAAACTGACAGCAGATAAGGACCACTTGGCCCACCTAGTCTGCCCATTTTCCATACGGCAATACCACAGACCCTACTGTATCTCCAGCTTTATCCTCCCTTTTCCACAGCTAAGGTTGCCCTATGCCTGTCCCATGCATTTTTAAATTCCATTACCGTGATTTGCCCCACCACCTCTGCTGGGAGTCTATTCCATGCACCCACCACCATTTCTGTAAAAAATACTTCCTTATGTTACCCTGGGTCAATCCCCCTCCAGTCTCATATCATGACCCGTGTTCTTGAACATCTTTTTGTTTTCAAAAATGTTCCCTCTTGTGCTTTTAATACCTGTGATGTATTTGAAAGGCCTCTATCATATCCCCTCTCCTTCCTCTCCTTCAGGGTTATTGAAGTCCTTCAGTTTCTCCTCCATAGGGCTTTTGGTGCAGACCCAGCACCATTTTGGTTGCCCTCCTATGGATTGCCTCTACTCTGACTATGTCCTTCCTGAGGCACAGCTCTCATGTAACTATTACTTTAATCTCATTAAATGTTTTAATCGTATTCTGTTGTGTGCTGTTTTCTGTTTATTTAGTTTAAGACAGAATCTGAATTAAGGTAATTGAATTAAAAGAAACAACATACTATATAAATAATTTATTGAAAACCATAAACAAGGCTCATGTTTCAATCTTGAGGGTCAGATGACATCATAGTGACCTTTCGATTTTCAGTCTCAAGGTCTGTGGTGTCATCTCACTCCTCGATGGAAACACAGCCTTCTGTGTGATGGATGCATACATTATTCTATATATATATGTTACCCTAAGTATATCTGGGCCACAGAATAAGTTTCAATGTGTAAGCCCCCTCCCCAGCTCTGTTAGGAATCTAGGTGCCTTAGAGAACTTTGTGTGTGTTGGCCTCTAGGGGGTAGCACCATTGGGGACTATATCAGGCGGGATGGATCTGAGCAAGGAGAGAGGCATAGGTCAGCGGTTTGAAGCAGGGCATTTTTCTGGAGGCCCACCCAGGCTTAGGCAGGTTGGCCTTACAGTGGCGGTGAGGAGGAACAGTTCTGGCAGTAGCGGTCACTGGGTTCCAGGAGCTTTTAATTCTGTCACCCCGGCAGGAGTTTGGGACCCGTAGTCTAGAATCAGCAGGTCTGGTGGGAGGTTGGAGTGAGAGAACCAGCAAAGAGAGACAAAGGATACAGCAGGAAAATGGGGCCCTGGATCCATTTTCAAGAGTATGAGCACTGGGCCAGTGGGGCTGTTGTGGTGGTGGCAGGACCACAGCAGGGGCCATCAGTTGGTGGCAGCACCAGCATGCCTTTTTCCAGGTCACACATTGACCTGGGGAGATGGTTGGAGGAGGAATGCAGCCTGGTATTCAATGGTGCCTGCCATGCCTGTGTCTGTGGCAGGTCGATGGACCCACCATGCCTGTGCCTGGGGTGGGTCTTTAGGCCAAAAGGGTCATAGTTTCTCAAGGCAACAGTAAGGTTGGAGCCACAGCAACTATTTTGTGGGCTGCTCAGCTCCAGTGAGGAAACCCAAGGCAGAAGGGTTTGGGTATCTGTGGGCATCAGGTAACAGCTAAAAGAAGGAATGGAAGGAATTCATCACTATTCAGGAGGAGCCGTGGAGGCTAGGCTGCTCATTGCCCCAGGGATTATTCTCCTTGGAAGCACTAGAGGAGTAAATCACTCTCCTGCAGAGAAGTTGAGTCATGGAATGAATTTGGAAATTGGGCAATGAGGAAAGATAGGTTTCTGGGAAGAAACTGGTACTTACTAGAAATGCAGGCTCTATCAATTAGTCCTGGAAGCTGTGGTAATCTGCTGTACACTGATTTAAGAACTGTGCCTAAGTGCTGCCATGTGCTTTCTCTCAGTGTTGTTAGCCCCATGGAGCTGTGTTAGATTTGGAGTGAGTTTTGCTGTTGGGTCCTCGAATCATTATAGGATCCTAGGAAATAAATACTCTTGTTTTTGGCATAATCTGGTGTCCGACTCGTTTGACTGCAGCATGCACTTAAATTAATTAACTATGTTCTATTTCCAAAGGCTAATTAATTTCTCCATAGCCCAGACAGATGGACTTTTGCATGATTCATCTTCCTGCTTTCCTGGGTCCCAGAATGGTGGAAGGGTGAGATACAGTGGTTTCTGCTACGTGTTGCTCCTGCTGGGGTAAGTGTTATCTGAGGGGTTCAGAGGCATCCAGTGAAATTTGAAGACAACCAAAGATAGGATGCTGTCTGGTTTTTATTTCATGCTGCCATTTGTTTGCTCAGAGATTGTTCAGGATGGCATGTGTGGTCTGGGCCCCTTCCTCTTCGTTCCACCAGGCACCCCTAGACAGTGGGGGAGGGGCTTACAAATAGAACCTTCATCTGTACTAAACTGTCTTCCTCATAACGTACTGCCTCCAAAGCTTACTGCTAAACCAGTCTCTTGAGATGCAGTTGATGCTGGAGTTTGCTTTTTCCTCTGCTGCCTCAAACTGATGCAGATGATCTTTCTCCTCTGCCTCGACACATGCTCTCTGCCTGGCACTGTTTTCTTTCTCCTCTGCCTCAAGATGCATTTTCTGTGCCTCAGGACACATTTGCTCTGCCTTGAACTGTCATGATTGGTAGTTATCTTTTTCTCCTTTTCCTAATGCATCTTCTCCAATTGAAGTGGCTTTTCTTTTCTTGTTCTGCTGCTGCAAAATATCTTTGCTCAGCTGGCATAAGGTCAAACTGAAGCTTTAACACCTCTAGATATGCATTCACCATTCCTTTTGTTTGTTTAATTATTTTGGAAAGTCTGAATCCTCCATGGAAGTTTTCTTTTTGTATCTCCCACGCCCCTGCAGCCCCACTCCTTTAGGCTCTCTCATGCTCACCCCTCTGCCTGCTGGACTGACCCTCTCTATACAGAAAGTTTTAATCCCACTGCTACCACCAAAAATTATATCTGGTTCTCTGTAGGTTGCTCAGCCTTAGGTAGGTGTACCTCTTCTTTTTCTGTTTTCCAACTGCACACAGCCCTGCGCTCACCAGTGTACTGAACATGTCAGTCCTTGGCTAGTAGTTGCTATAAGAGCCGCTCTGTAATTCCAGCTAAGAACCTACATTGGATACATTTTTCATCTTGTAGTGGAGCACCACCACAGGATTTGTCTACATGTATCTCTTTAGAGATAGATGAATCTTCTGCTAATCGGTCACCACAGACTGATTAGGTCTACGGTGATACTGTAGGTGGGGAAAAGGGCAACTGGGTGGACCAAGCAGTCCTTATCTGCAGTCAGATACTATGTCTCTATGCTTTGTAGAGATGAAAATAGGATGCACGAGATCTCTCTTACCAAAAAGAGCTATTCATACACAAAGAAGATATAATACTCCTTGTTGCACAAGGGGTTAAATAAGCTTGAATAGAGATGTAGTGAATTGTCACTTCTCTGAGGTACAGTTCTCTCTCAATTTCTGTACTGGACTGATGTAAAACACTGCACTCTTTTCACACAAAGGATTCTGTAATTTAACACCTCCCCCACCCAGTCTAAATTTTCATAGCCATGACGCCATCATTTACTACCTGCCTCTATTTTATGATGCCCCCAGGGTGTAGGTAGGTAGATGTGATCTTTCACATATCTGAGGCCAAATTTCTCCTGTACTGTGGCTGTGGTCATCAAAAGAAGTCACATGGATGAGTGACCATTTTTTTATGACTTTGTTTTTCCTTCTCCTGGGTAATGGACTCTGTAATACTGGGATTATGATTTAGTTGCTACCTGACTGGATAAGCAGGAACTCTGCATATCATAATCTGGCCACTCATAAGATTTTATTCAGTTGTGACAGAAACTATTTAATATGTTCATCACAGGGCCAATGAATAGAGCAAGAACAACAGTTCATACTTAAGGAATTTAGGAGCCAAAGGGTGGTAAGCTGATTTGTGAGCTCCTGTCCAGTTACCCATAATACTGTAGAATTCTACCATCCAGTATATATTTATCTAACCGCTGCTTAAACTGTTGTTTCACTGCTACTTCTAGTCATCTCCATGTAAACCATTCCAGGGACACCATGAAAAAGGCCCCTTTTTTGTGTTAAATTTTCTAGGTTGTAGCTGCAAAGGGTGCCCCTGGTCCATACAGTGTTATGTTTGAATTCTAATTGTAATTCATTGATTAAGTACTCATCTTCCATGACGTCGAGCACAACATGATGTCACCCCTATCCTCCTTGTCTCTAAGGACATAAGGTTTAATTCCGGAGCCTTTCCCCATGCGTTTTGTCCCTTAAATCATATATCATCTTTGTTGCCCGCCTCTGCACCCTCTCCAGTCTGTCCACCTCCTGGATATTGGGCCCCATACAGGGCTACCATAATCCAGCAATGGTCTAACATATGCTGTATAGAGCAGCATACCGCCTCCGGTTTCTACTCTAAAATGAATTTTATGGCCCATAATAAGTTAGTTACTTTACTAACTTGTTTCTGCGCTGGTTTCTATATGTTAGTTTGTCATCAATGATTATGCCCAAATCTTTCTCCTCTTCCGAGTGCCTAAAGTTTTTGTCTGTTTAGGAAATAGTTTACCATTTTATTCTGCTTACCCAAACGTATGACACAACATTTATCTATGTTAAAACTCATCCCCTTTTTGTGGCCCAGTCACGTATTTTATCTAGATTTTTCTGTATGGAAGCAATATCCTCCTCCTGGGCTGTGGTCCTGCGAGTTTTGTGTCATCTGCATATTTACTTAACCAGCATGTTATGTCTTTCCCCATGGTAGCTATAAGCACCCTAAACAAAACCAGACCCAGAACCAAGCCCTGTGGCACCTCACTTGTCACCGATATAGGAGGGAATAATATCATTTATAGACACCCACTGAGTCCTGTCCTTCAGCCAAGTGTTTATCCACCCACTATTCCAATATCCAGTCCTATATCCATTAAGCTATTAATAATTTCACTATGGGGACCTTATCAAAGGCCTTGTGAAGTCCAAATATATGCAGTCCACTGGTTTTCCCCATCCAGTACAGAGGATATCTTTCCATAAAAGCACAATAGGTTTGCAATGCATGATCTCATTGCCTGAAACCCATGCTGATCATAGCCCAACTGCTCACTTTTTACGGGATGAGAGTTTATTTCATCTTTATTATACTCTCTAATAATTTTCCAGGAACAGACGTTAGGCTGATTGGTCAGTAATTTGTGTGATCAGCCTCTATCCCCTTTTTATGAATAGGCACCACATTTGCAGCCAACCAATCCTGTGGCACCTCACTTTCCTGCAATGATTTTATGAATATTTGTTTTAATGGTTCAATTATTTCTGGGGATAGCAACTTAATATAGTGTTTGAGATGTTATCTGGTACAACAGAGAATGTATTTTTAGTCTACTTATCTTTTCACCTATATCTTTTTCGTTATCAGGATAGGTAATTTAGTATTCACCCTTGGTAGGTGGTTTTCTATAATGTTTTGTGAAAACACTGCTCAAAATAAGAATTAAAATTCTTGCCATGTTTGTAGGGTCATTTTCCATTTTACAGTCTATGGAAGGGTGCATAGCCCTTTGTTGGTTTTCATAAGTAAATTTACATTACTATAGAACTGTTGCATATTATCTTTTCTTGCCCCTCCTGCAAGTTATTTTTCCACTTTTGTTTATTTTTCCTTATTAGGTTTTTACACTGTTTTTGTATTATCTTGCATTTCTCCCAAGTTCCCATTGACCTTTCTTTTTATATACTTCATATAGTTTTTGCTTTTTAATGATTTCTTTATTTTGTTAGTGAGCCACTTCAGTTTCATTCCCCATTATTATATTTGCTTTTTCTTGATGCATTTGTCACATATTGTTGTAATATGTTGTTTGAACATTCCCATTTCAATTATTGATAGATTCTCAAATATCTTATCCCACCGTATCTTCTGCAGCTCAGTGCTAATAAGTTCTTTATTTATGTAATAAAGAGGTAAATTTCCTTACATCCCTTAGTGAGAGGAATATGTGTTTATGTTAAAGAGGACACAATTATGATCACTGTTCCCCTAGCTGGGAGTTTACTTTACAGTCAGTAACCCTGATGTCCTTCGCTGACATCACTAAGTCCTGTATATTATTCCTCTTGTGGGGTATCTTACATTTTGGGTTATTCCTGTTTGATTTATTATATCTAACAATATTTTGCTGGACATTGTATCTTCTCTCCATTTTTCCCAGTTTATGTCACCATGGTTAAAATCCCCATGGTGCAGGCTCTTCAATTTCTCCGTAGATGGGGACCCTATCTTCATGGCTAAGTCCTGGTGGTCTATAGCAAATGCCCATAAAATAAAGTTATTTATTCCTGTTTCTAGTCTGATCCATATGGTCTCAGTTTCCTCATTCCCTAGTTTAATTTTATCAGAGATGTCTACTGATTTAATCGAGTTTGATATATATACTGCTACTTCTCTACCTTTTGTCCCCTTCTATCCCGGTGATGCAATGTGTAGCCAGTTATTTCTCTCCCAATATATATATTGGTGTCCACCAGGTCTCGGTCAGACCCACCACATCCAGTTTATTATTCATTATAACTTCAAGCTCATCCTTCTTTTTCATATACTTCACATTAACTAATAAGCATCTCAGCTGTTTGTTACTTATTGTCCCATCCTGCTTCTTTGTTTGTTTAGTCACTTTACTTTGTTTGAGACTATAGGTTTGGAGAAATTTGCCTTTGTTTCCTCCTCCCTCTACTACTTAGTTTAATTGTTTCTGCACTTCACTTTTAATATGTGTGGCCAGAGTTGATGTCCTAAGGGGGCTTAGATGTAGTCCATCCTTTGCGTACATGTTTTTGTTTTGAAAAAGGTGTCCCAACTGTGTAAAACCTATTTTTTCTGCAGCACATTTGTTTGTTAGTTCAGCATTTATCCTTTGGATAGTATGTTTTTTCTGCATCAGTATTAAGTTTGGGGAGTACTCCAGAAATTATTGGGGTTTGGCCTGCTTGTTTGACTAGGTAAGCACATTCTAATGGTTCTCTTACCACAACTTTCTCGTGGTCCTTCCCTACATTATTGGTCCCACATGGATAACCACAATTTGACTATTAGTTTTAGTGTTTAATAGCTTCAGAAGTCTTTCCTTATCGTCTTTATGTTTGCCCCTGGCAAACAGTTTAATACTATGTTTTCTTTGTCATGTCTGCATATTATAGAGTCTGTTTTCCTTATTATCGAGTCCCCAGTAACAAGTACATTTTTATGTTCTAGCTGCATGATAGTGGATAGGGGCTGTCCTGGTAGAAACCCCTTTGTCTGCATCAAGTGGTACCTCCACTTTCTCCATGCTCAAATGCGTGTATCTATCATGTAGGAAATTTCATTACTTCCCAATGTCCTTTGTCTTTTGGTTTTGGATATTGCGCTATGGTGGCCCAACTTGTGTCCTCATTTTCCAACTCCTCTACTCTCCTGCTGTCATGACTGCTTGGTTACTACCCTGTATTTCCATGTCTCATTGCATAATTACTGGCATGGTGCATTTTATCTCTTCATTTTCATGAGGATTGTTTCATTTTTTAGGGTGAGTATTTCTTCTTTTAGTGTCAGTACCTCCTGACATTTGCCACATGTAAATATTGCCTCTAATGCTGCCCTCATATGGGTAATATACAATAACAGTGTCAGTTGTTCAGATTAAAGCTATTTTGTGGCCATTCTTCACTGCATCTGTCAAGTGGAGAAAGAGTCTCACATCTGCCTCCTCATGGTTGCATGCATCTAGTATGTTCTTAGCTTTGACATTAACTTGGATACCAGAATCCTATTTTGAGATGGCTTCTGCCTTTAAAATATTTTCTTCATTGGAAGAACTGCTCAGAAAATCTTGCCAGTTATTTAGCACAAACATTATTAGGTGGGACACGTCTCTTAGTCTGTTTGCCCTTTGCCCCCTGGTACATGATTTTAGACTTCAGTTGATGTATCTGTTCAACATAGATCCATTTTTCTTTTTTATTCAGTTTAGTTGCAAATGTGCAGACCAAAATCTTCAGAGAAATAATCCAAAACTGTCTTGGTTGTTTGTGGTTGCAAAGTGTTGTCTAGAGCTGTCCCATCAAAGATGAGAGCATTATGGAACCAGAGAAATGTACTTCTCAAGATTTTCTGCATATGTTTCAAGAATTAATGCCAGCTGTACGTTGACACCCTGTCATAGCTCACTATTGTTGGAGTAGGAAGGAGAGAATGACCGATTCTTATACCTGATGAAACTGCTTATGTCGAAATCTCAATTTTTGGCTGATCAAAACGGCCTTGCAAATATGTCTACACTGTATTTCAGGAAATGGAGTGTTGACTTTGACACTTGACTTCATTACATGGGGCAAAGAACAGTTTCACCGTGTTCTTCATTATGTGGTCCATATATAAATACATTTATTAGCTATAGATATAAATGTATTTATTTAAAATGTGTTGACCAGGATAGGGAAGCTGAGCTGGAGCTCATGCAGCCTGGTGGAGGGATACAGCAGGGGATTGATACATCAATAACAAAGTAGCACAACAGGGGCATGTACAGTACATGAACAATAAATCAAGGTACAGTGGTGGTTATACAAAGTTGATCATGCAAGCGGCTGTATAGTGCGTGGTGCACTAGTGCGGTACCCATTGAATAACATATATTGTGGTATTGCGCTACCACGTGCTAACGATCAACTTTGGTATAACTACCACTGTACAGGTAACGCATTTCAGAAAGAGAAAATGCTGTTAAAAGTGTGCAAAGTACATACTGTAGGAACAGGGACAGAAAGCATGGAAGACAAGGATTGTTCAATCTGTGTACAGTATAGGAAGTGATATGAAACAGAATCATGGTGGTGATGAGGAGCCAGCCCAGTGGCACTGAGGGCTGAGGCACTGACAAGTACTTTGTCTCAGGCCACGTCAGTGACCTGAATTCAAGAGCCAGCTCAGGTTGCTGGCGGTCAGCCTGGGAGGAGGGCTGGGAGTAGGATTGAGTGGACACCAGGCAGCTCTCCTCTCCCGGATTGGGGTGGTTTGGCTATCCTTGTCTTGGCTGACATGTAGTGGAGACTGGGTGTCTGAGCAGGCAGGGAATGCTGACATCTCACATCAGGAGTGTGGATGGGGAAGTGGTCTGGGAGTACATGTACACCTGCACGTGCACACGCTCACTGCAGCCATGACCTCAAGACCCTGGGTGAAAAATTATGGTGGAAAAAGGGCATGGCTGAGGATGTATGATGCCCACTCATTACACCCTGCCCACCGCGTCACTGGATGAACCTGCGGCTCAACTAGATTCAGGTTTTGGGGTGGCCCTTCCCTCCTGACCCTGCCATGGGGAAATCAGTGGGGCTGTGTGCCACCAGGTAAATTCAGGGATTGCAGACTGTGGGAGAGCATGGGAGCCAGCAGATGGGGAATCCCACCATGGCCCAGGAGGATAAAACATATATATAAGGAAAAAGGAATCATGGTGGTGTAAAATTTAAATTACAGAGTGAACCAAATTTCTAGCTATACAATAGGAAAGTAGCAAAATGTAAAAATAGGTGAGGGATGAATAGGGTGTATGTTATTGTTATGTGGAGAGAAGAGGTAGATTGCTAGCTGCTAGTGAATGCTTTTGAGACATGTGCCAGTAAGAGTAGTTTGAGAGAGTGCAGGAAGATGACAGGTGCGTAGGGAGAGGAAGTTATTCTACAATGTTTAAAGGCAGGTGGAGAAAGCAGGCTCACCTGCTACAGGTTTACATAGAGGGATATGAAAGGAATGAGCACCAGATGATCAGATGGAGTAAGAGGACGGATGGCAGGGTTAAGGAGAGGTGAGATAAGTGGGAACAGAGGCAGGCCAATATTTGGCCAGGAAGGAGGAGAGTGCAAGAGATGCTGGATCACTTGGGTGGGGGGAGAGAAATTCACATAAAGAGCAGTCATTGGTGAGGGATGGAGCATTAGGGTTGATGAATCAGAAGGAATGAAAAAGGGGTCCAGTCTTGTAAGTGTACACTTTGGGTCAGTGCTGTAGACTATATCTGTGTAGTTAAACACCACCAACATCATCTAGAGGGACGATCTTGCACTGGACCAGGAGGGAAGGTAGGATTTGTTGCAGCACAACACACCAGGCTTAGGGCAAAGTGTCTTATGCATAGCATCAATGTGGGTGGAAAAGCTGAGGTTCTGGTGTAGCCACACCTAGGTACCTGAAGTGGGGTATTTCTTCAAGCAGGTTGCCCTCAGAATCTGGAAGATGGTTATGTTTGAGCCTTGCTAATCTCTGTGTAGTGCCAGAAGTCAGGGAGATAGTCTTTTTGGCATTTAGGAAAAACTGATTTGAGAAGAACCAGTGCTGGATATTGTCTAAGTCACGCTGGGTGATGTTTCCAGCTCAGGCACCGAAACACCAGAAGCAAATTGAACTAAGATTTTTGCATACATGTGTGAGGTGACACAGGTGGAGGAGAGGTAATTTTATAAATGGAGAAAATTATTGGAGCGAGGATGTAGCCCTGGGGGACACCAGATATGATGAGTGAGGGGCGGATAGGCATCACCAACCTGGACCAACTAGTGCTGCCTGAGAAGTAGAAGCAGAACCACCTGACCACCAAGTCCGATAGTCCCTTAGCATCTAACGTATCCAAGATAAGTTATGGACCACAGTACTAAGGGCTTTTTCTAGGTCCATGAAAATGGTTGTGGTGATCAGGTCCTGTCAGTGCCTTTCAGCACATATGGTTGAGCAATCTGGGACCCACACGTCTTGTTTATATTCTGAAATGCAGGTTAGTTTTCTCTGTACCTGATGAAGGGACCTGAGAGGTCTCGAAGCTTGTGTAAAAGTTCTTCAGTTAGTCTAATAAAGGTATTACCACAAAAAGTGTACCTGATTTTCCTGAGACTAATATGGCACCACTGATCTGCATTTCATAGTTAGTGACGAGGAAGAGGGAAACTGTGGAATGGTGTATGTTGAAGCTAGACCCAAAAGGGAGAGGAAAAATATTCCTAAGTTTAGATTCAAATGTATTTCATGTAAAGAAGTAAAGGATGAAATTAGGAAACTAAATACTAAAAAATAATTTGGATCAGATGGAGCTGAAATTAGATTCATAAAGGACTCAGTCAACATAATTTCACCAGTATTGATGACATTTTTTTTGTACCTTGCTTCCCCTCCGTGGTCCCCGGTTGGCAGCTTAGTCCAGACATCCTCTTCCTCCGCTGTCATCTGTCCACACCCATCTCCCAGTTGGGCCACCACCTGCTACCCTGGCTTGCCCCCATGGCTGGGTGGCAGGAGCCTCCAACTCCCCACTCTGACCAGATCCAGTACAGGTGGCACCCCAGAGATGGGCGTTAGGTGGACAGCCATCAAGCCGCATGATCATGGCTGTCATTTTCTGATTTTCTTGATGGTGGAGCATGCAGTGCTGACAGTGGGCGTGCCATGCATGTGTCCCACATGGTCCGTCCGCCAGCTGCTCTCCATCCACCCTACTGATTGCCTTGCATGGCAACACTTAGCCTCCGCTAGGTGTCAGGCAAGTGCCAGCCGCTGTTTCCCCACCTCCCCGGCAGAGAGAGCAGTCTCTGGATGCTCAATCCTCTCCCACCCCAGCAGGCCCCGCGACGACCCACTCGCACCGTGAACACGGTCGCTGGCATGGCAGAAGGTAAGGCATCACTGCCTCAGCCCTCCATGCCACTGGGCCGATTGATGAAAATTTTAATTGGAGTTTGACAGAAGAATATTTTCCATCTTTCTGGAAGAAGACAAAAATTATACCAATATACATGGAAGGTTTGTCCACGGACCCCTCAAATTATTGTCCCATTGCACTTCTTTCAGTGGTCTCTAAGATATTGGAAAGACTGGTGCAGGGACAGTTAAGTAGGTATTTGGAGAAGTGCTTGCTGCTGTCCGGTACCAGTCTGGTTTTGGAAGGGCATTCCACAGACACCACACTCACCGATTTGGTAGACATCATTACCTCCCTTAGAAAGGGACTGGCAGTGGGTGCAGTGTTCATGGATTTGTTGAAAGCATTTGACACCATGGACCATCAGATTCTAGTGGAATGGTTGATGGACATTGGGATATCAGAGGTGACTTGTGGATGGTTTAATTCTTACTTGAAAGGCAGATCTCAGCAAGTTCAAGTTGGAAGTGATTTATCCAGTACTGCTTTGATTCATAGAGGTGTTACCTAGGGATCCACTTTGGGCTCTACCTTGTTTCTTATTTATATAAACCACCTTACTAAATTAGTTACAAATACAAAATAAGGCTTTATGGATGATACCATATTGGTGGCAAGCGGGTAAAGAATAAATTAATGGAATTAAAATTACAAAATAATTTTTTAAAGCTATCTACATGCCTATCCTAGTCCAAGTCAGTGTTAAACAGCAAAATGTCTAAAGCTATGGTATTCAACACTGTTCAAAAGAAAAAGAAAGTGCCGCCGGTGGCACTGAGTGCTGAGGCGCCGGATGCCACACCTCACCACACCGGGCCACCCAGGTTTGGGAAATGGACTGAGGTCACTCAGGGGTCAGCAGGGGAGGAAGGATTGAGCATCTTTAGACAGCCTCCTTCCTCGGGAGGGGGACAGGCGGGCATGCTGTGGACTGACACCTGGCAGTGGCTGGGTGTCAGCACAGGTGCATCATCCAGACAAGGGAGAGCACTCATCCAGGGTATCTGTCTGCTTCTGCAGAGGTGGGACTGCTACCTCACCCATTGTATGGCTTGGGTGTTGGGGGGGAGAAAACAGGTGAAAATGTCCAGGAGCTGACGGGTCCATGATGACCGATGCATTCGAAGTCAGAGTGCGAGTCCCTCTGAGTGAGGGCTGGAGAAACCCATTGGCTCATGGATGAGCCATAAAACATAACTTAAAAAAAAAAGAAAAGGAAAGTAAAATTATGAAATTAAAACAAAAATGAAGTTTTGGCTCAAGTGAAAGAATATAAGTACCTGGGCATGTGGATTGATGAAAACTTAAAATGTGATTATCACATAGAAGAAATAACTAAAAGAATTAATAGTAGACTTGGAGGCTTCATGCATACTGGTTATTGTATCAATAAACAAATGAGAACCTCCATAGTAAGCCAGTTGTTGGTTCCCATCTTGGACTACAGCAGCCATGTATATGGCTTTGCAAACAAAACCCTGCTGGCAAAGGTTGAGGTGGTTTATAATCGCCTGGCCAGATTCATTTTGAAATGTGAGTTTAGGACACACCATTGCAATGTGTACAGAGAACTTGAATGGCTAACTTTAGAGAACAGGAGGAAATTAATCTGGGCAAATCAAATTTATAAAACAATGAATTTTGCTAAGCCAGTGTGTCTGTTTGAAAAACCTAAAAAATACAAAATATAAATATTGCTTAAGAAATAGCAAAATGAGAGAATTTCAACTGCCAAGGTCTCTGAACAAATATGGAAATATGACCTTGCTCTTTGTTGCTATGACTTTGTCGAATTCATTAAATGGCTCCCTTAAGGGTGTGGCCAGAAACCCAAAACTTTCATTAAAAGAGCTAAAACATGAACTATCAGATTGTTGTATGGGCAAAGCTGCCATCACAGTGGCAACAAGCATTTGTGTGAAGCAAATGAACAAATCAAAACAAAAGAAAAACACTATGGTTCTCAAAAGAGGTGGACGGGGAAGGTTAGGGAGAACAAGATAGCATTCAGAAAGTATAAGGAAACACAGAAGGAGCAGGACAGAGAACTGTACCAATTAAAGTAGAAGGAAGCGGAAGGCAGTCAGAATAGCAAAGGCCCAAACCGAGGAAAAGATAGCCAACTTGGTTAAGAAGGGGATAAAACCTTTATAGGTACATTAGGGACGAAGAAAGACAAAGGGAGGGATAGTGAGGCTGAATAAAGGGGAGGGTGGGTGGCAGAGGGACAGTAAAAGCAGGGATACTGAATGAATACGCTTTGCTCAGTATTCACAAAAGAAGAGGAGGGGAGATACATATAAGTCAATAGAAGCACTCTAGATAGGGGGTCGATACCAGTCCTTTTACAGAAGAAAGGGTTCTGAAAAGAACTCCTAAAACTGAAGGTGGACAAAGCAATGGGCCTGATGGGATTCACCCCAGAATTCTAAAAGAACTAAGGGGGAGAACTAGTGACACCACTGACTACCCTTTTAACAGATCATGGGAGGATGGTGCAGGGTATGAAATTCGTGAAAAAAGTACATGCCCACTGGGGCATGTAAGCAATAAAAGTACATGCCCAAGAACCCTTTACATGCCACCTCTTTTTTCACATAATTTCAATTTTGTGGCACTAAGTGGCTTGCACTTGCACAGAGTAAGAAGAGTAACTTCGTTAGCTGAAGGCAGGCTGAGGCTATACTACTCAGAAAGTGATTAAGTATTGAAATTGTCCATCTTGTCAATAGTAAATGCAATAATGAAAACTGACTGTGTGTGTTTGATTTATTTCTTAATTGCTTTTTACTCACAGTTGCCTTTATGGCTCTTAATAGCTTTTTATTTAGATCTTAGGTGGTCCAAGTAGCTTTTAAGAAAAGCTTTAAAGACCTTAACAGATCCTTATATTTAGATTTTAGGAAGCCCAACCACAGTAGCTTGCAAATAAAAGCTTTAAGAGAGGTTTGTTTTTAACACATCACCCTTGTATTTAGATTTTAGGTAGCCCACACAGAATAGCTTTCAAAAAATGCTTAAAGAGATTTTACAGATTCACCCTTGTATTTAGATTTTAGTTAGCCCACACAGAGTAGCTTGCAAAAAAAAATGCTTAGAGATTTTTACAGATCCCCTCTTGTATTTAGATTTTAGGTAGCCCACACAGGTAGCTTTAAAAAAAAAAAAAAAAAAAGCTTTGAGATTTTTTTTGCAGCTCTCCCAGACTTTTTTTTTTTTTGAGATATCCCTTATGTTTAGGTTTAAGGTTGTCCACAGAGTAGCTTGTTGTATTTATTTAGATTTTATTTAGATTCTAGGTACTTAAGATAGAACAAACCTCTATAAAATTGACTTTGACCCTTGGCCCCAAGTAGATCAGCTTTGTTGAGGATGTGGATGGTTTACTTTGCTTGTCTTCAATTAGGTGGGTAACAGACAGTTGTTTAGACAGATTTCCATTTTAAATTCAGTCCCCAGTAACTTCTATAGTGCTGCAGTCTTCAAACTCTGAAAGTGGCAGTCTTCAACCTTTATTTATTTAGGTACTTTTAGTTGTATGTACTTATTAATTTTAGAACAGACAATAGCTGTAGCCTGTAGCTCCCTCCCCAAGCCATTTTAAAGTGCACTAGCTCTGCTCCAAATCTTAACAAACAGTTGTCAATGCCGAATGTTTCGTGCTAGCATTGGCAGTGGCAGAGCTGGAGAATCATAGCACTGTGATTTTGTTAATGTGTCCCAAAAGGTGATTTTACACAGCGGAATGCGCCATTATGCGCCACAGCTGCGGAAGCGAGTTTTGGGCAGGCTGTAAAATGGCAGCTGGACTGTTGATAAGAGGTGTGCACAAATGCCAGTGGTGAAATGTGGCATGAAAATATTGCAGATTGACGGTTACTAAGGGTGCGTGGAAACTGCGCAGTGCACGCTTGCAACACAGTCATTGTATGGACTTCGCCACCAAATTTTCAATATAGGCATTGGACCTCTGCTCATGAATAGTGTCACTGCATTTCTCAAACTGTCTCAAAAACTGATTTCATGACAGCGACTGTGTAATTCTGCACTGACATGCTAAAACATGTTTCAGCCAGCTGTACTGTTCATAAGGAGGTATGGAAAAATGCTAATGATGAACAGCTGGAGGAAACTATTACAAATTCACAAAGTCACGAGCATGCATGCAAACTGCGCAATGCACGCCAGAAACACTCATTTATTGACTTTCATCCCCAAATTTTCAACGTAGGCATTTTGGGACATCTGCTAATGAACAGTGTCACTGCCATTTTCATAATGCGGTTTAATATGGGTTTTATAATAGCGACCAAGGCTTATTGTGCACCGAACTGCGAAACAGATTTTGGTCAGGAAGTGAACAATGACAGCTGTACTGTTCATTAGAGGTGTAGAACAATGGCACTGTTGAAAATTTGGAGGAAAATATTACAAGTTTGTGAACTTACGAGTGTGTGTGCAAACCGCGCCATGCATCGTAACAGTCATTTTATGGAGTATTGTCACCAAATTTTCAACACAGGCATTTTAGACCTCTGCTCATGAACAGTGTCACTGTCATTTTTGCAATGTGTCCCAAACAGTGATTTCGCACAGCGAATCGCGCTATTCTGCGCTGAAGTGCGAAACACATTTTGACCAGGATGAAAATGACAGCTGAACCATTCACAAGAAGGTGTGGTAAGATGCCAATGTTGAGAATCTGGCATGAAAATATTGCAATTTGCTAACTTATGAGCGCGTAACAACTGTGCAACGACGCCAGTAACAGTCATTATTTTTGATGCCCCACCAAATTTAGTAACATAGGCTTTTTGAGAGCCCCCCATGAACAGTGGCACTGTCATTTCATTATTTGGCCCTGAAAGGTGATTCCACGCAGTGACTGCAAAATCACCTTTTGGGACCGAATAACGCCATGACAGTGCAAGAATTCATAAGGAGGGGTCCTAAAACCCATGTTGAAAATTTGGGGCCAAAATTCCAAAAATGCCTGAGATATGCAGCAAAGTTGAAAGAACCCTATTTATTCCGTTATACAGCATACTGGCATTTCCTCAGTTCCGATCGGCTTTGAAGAGTGCAGACCTGTTCCCAGTGCACCAAAGATCGTCGCTACCGGACTCGGAGGTAAGAATAGGGTGAGTGGGGGTGTGGGGAGGCAGGGTGCACAGAGGTGGGGAGTAGGAGACTACGAGGGACCGTTTTCATTTTACAGGTGAAAAGAAAAAAAAACATTGCAGGATAGTTTTTTTGTTTCAGGATTTGGCACACTGGGGTTGGCTCCCAGCGTGCCACCCAAATGTTTGGGGTCTGTAGCCGACGGTGGATTGGGCACCCTCGTCGGCACACAACACGGGAGTGTTATGCCGATGGGGATTGGGCACCCTGTCCGCACACAAAGAAAGCTGGGGGCTGACCAGGGGATTGGGCATCACCGGCGTTTAACAATGGGGGTTCTTTATGCTGACGGGAGTGGGCTCTCCCATCGCACACCAAGATAGCGGGGTCCAAGCCGAGGGCGATTGGGCACCCCTTGGCATTTAACAATGGGGAGGGTGATTTGCGCCGACGGGAGTGGGCCTCCGCCGGCACATACAGAGGGTGGGGTAAACCGACAGGGGATTGGGCACCCCTCAAGTCGGCAGTTTGCGGCCACTGTGCCGCCATGCTCATAATGTCAGTGAGCATCGTCCAGGAAGCGTCCGCTATGCCTGACGAGCTTTGCTCAGATTGCAGCGGACCTTTTTTCAGATGTCACCACATTATGTATATACATGGTGTGGCGCTGGCATGCAGACTGATTGGGGAATGAGGGACGCACCTACTGGTGCATGCCCTGCATTCGCCCAACAGCGATCGGCGCCTCCAAAGCTGCACTACCACAAGATGTTGGCTGCAAGTGCGCCAACATAATAAAGTAAGATCTTTTTATTTGATGCCTGGCTTACTTAGCTTCCAGTAGGTAACGTAACACACACACAACGTTTATATAGACTGATTTTCAGCAATTTCAGCAAGCAACTGAATACAAGAAAATAGACTGCTGCAGCCTGAAAATTGACTTACAATGACCCCTGGTTCTGAGGCTGTGTCTGCTGCTAGCTGCTTTTCAGTAGCACTGGCAGCCTGTTATTATTACATAACTAGCTAACAGAGTTAGGTAGCTTGCTTTATTTCTTTTCCCCATGTCTGATCCTCCTCCTGGAAGAATACTTTCTTCCATGCTGTGAGAGACCTTCGCAGTGTTATCCGTCACCTCCTCTCCTGCCTAAGTCCCCCATGCTCCTCGCTACACACTGCCTCTGAAAAGCACTTATAGCTCTTAAAAGAGCTTTTGCTTGGTACTTTATTTTAATAACAGTTGGATCGTGATCATCTATCCCAATGCACTTGTAACAAAGTGCTCTCCATGAAAGTGCGATACGACCTATCCATTCTAAGACAACTGGATAGAATGCCATGCTTTGGGGGTCCTTGCGTATTATGGATAAAATTAATTTTAAAAGAATCGTACTCACATTACATGGATTGAAATGCGAGCAAACTATTCTTATACAGCTCAATTGTTGTCTGAGCCTTAAACCTGCCTCCAGCAGTGATGGACAGACCCCTTTCAACTTCGGTTGGCTGTGCCATGAAACGAAGGAACTTTCAGCCTAATCCTTACATCTGCCTGGGAGAAACAGTCATTTGACACTTGGAAGAGCTGTTCTGTGCACCTTGTGATCACATCTGGTGTCAGCACCTGTGCTTCGCGCCTCTCCGCCTCCCGAAAATAACATCACAGCTCTCGTAGTTAAAAAAAAAAGTTCCAAACAAATGAGTAGCACTGAACGGGAAAACAACAGAGCTCTGAGGAATACCTTAGGTGCCTCATTGGGCATGCACTAAGCAACAGTAGGTGTCCTGAGACAATAGTGCCTGCCCTGGGGCACCTAAGGTATAGGAATTTGCACCTCTGATGGTGTGGTACCTGGTACTGGAGGAGGGTGGATGTGATTCCCTTTCACAAAAGTGGGAGCAAGACAGAGGCAGGAAAGTACAGACCTGTCAGTTTGACCTCATTGGTAGGGAAAATGATGGCATCACTTCTGAAGGAAAGAATTGTTGAGTACCTAGAGGCCAGTGGGGCACAGGACCCAAGGCAGCATGGATTCATAGTGGGAAGGTCATGTCAGATGGATCTAATAAATTTCTTTGACTGGGTGACCAAAGTAGTACACCAGGGAGGGTTGTGGACATGGCCTGCCTAGACTTTAGCGAGGCATTTGACACAGTCCCACACAAAAGATTAATAAACAAATTATCCAGCCTGGGAGTGGGTCCCACGGTGGTAGCCTGGGTAAAACATTGGCTGGACAACAGGACACAAAAGGTAGTAGTAAACGGAGTCCACCAAGAAAGGGGGTTACTAGTGGGTACCGCAGGTTTCAGTACTGGTCAGGCACTTTTAATGTCTTTATAAGTGACATTGCAGAGGACTGGAAGGAAAAGTATGCCTCTTTGCAGATGACACAGATCTGCAACAGGGTTGATACACGGGGATGGAAAGGATGAGAAGGGACTTGGAAAGGTTGGAGGAATGGTCAGAAGTATGGCAGCTGGGATTCAATGCAAAGAAGTGCAAATTAATGTACCTGGGAAACAAGAACCCAGGGGAGAGTACACAATGGGGGAGGTAGTAACAACAACAAGAATGGAAAGGGACCTGGGGTAATCATATCAGATGACCTAAAAGTTAGCAAGCAATGTGAAGGCAGTCGGGATGGCTGGGGATACCGGGATGTATAGGAGAGGCATCACCAGTAGAAAACAGGAAGTTGTTATCCCTTTATACAGAAAGTTGGTGAGACCCCATCTGGAGTACTGTGTGCAGTTCTGGAGATCCCATCTCCACAAGGACATAGACAGGATGGAGGCTGTCCTGAGGAGAGCAACTAAAATGGTGCAGGGTCTGCAACAGAAGTCATATGAAGAGAGACTAAAGGAACTTAATATGTATACCCTTGAGGAAAGGAGGAGGGGACATAATAGAAACTTTCAAGTACCTCAAGGGAATCAACAAAGTCTAAGAGGGTAGCATCTTTCAGAAAAAGAGATGTGCAAGAACAAGGAGACACACTCTGAAGATAGAGGGGATGGCTTAGGGGCAATGTGAGGAAATATTTTTCACAGAGAGGGTGGTGGATGCATGGAATGGCCTTCCTGATGAGGTTGTGGGGTCAAAACCGTGGGGAATTCAAGAATGCATGGGACAGACAGGCAATTCTTGTGGGGATAGGAAGAAATATGCTGTTGGTTAACTAGGCTCTGCAGCTTATCCAGTAGGTAGGGAAATGGGCAGACTAGGTGGGCCAAGCGGTCCTTATCTGCCATCAAAGTCTGTTTCTATGTTTCAATGGATGATATAACTATGACTGTCTTTGACATGCATAAGTAGACATGGAATGTGTGTATATATATATCTATATATCTATATCTATATCTATATCTATCTATATATATATATATATATATATATATATATAGTATATATATATATAGTTCAGAAATTGTATGATCATTAAGGTATAGCAAATTTCTCTTTAGGATTTCTTGTGTGAATACTCTTGTTCATGTACTGTCTTGTGAAATGTATGATATTTAATATTTCCTTTTATTATCATAATTATTTTTGTAGCTTACACAGGACCATCTTGTAAATAGGAGCTTTTGACCTTTTGGACCTGGTGGTGATGTACCATCAACTCCTGTACAAAAATAAAGATTGTTACTACTAAAAAACAGAAGTCAAGGTAGGTGGATAGCTGGAGAGAACAAGTTTTCCTGCACTTTAGCCAGGACAGGTAGGAGGAAAATGGCGGTAATTACCTGGGAGGAAGAGCCACCTCCCTTTGTGGAGTAGAGGACTTGAGCCTGCTTTCATGACTGGGGATGGACACAAGTTATAAAGAAAGATTGAGCTGGCAAGCAGGGCAGTGATGGCCAGTGCAGAGAGAGATGGAGGACACTAGTATCCAGCATGTCAGAGCTGTGCTCCTTAGAGGAACTAAGAAAGATTAAGGCAGCAAGGGTGATCTCAGATCAGGTGAGGGAAATGCTGTAATGGGGGTGGACAGTTGTATTTAGGACGACATAAGGCAGGCATGATGGTGAATACAGAAACACTAATTTTTAAGTAGTAAACTAATAAATGGCACTAGCAAAACCACAGCTTTGAAATTTGAGTATATGGCTGTTACAGAAGGAAACTAATGAGAGGTCAGGGTGACTACACTGAAAAGAAATGAGGGTTGAAAGTAGGCCTGCAGGGCCATAGAGCATGATGGGCACTTCTAAACCAGCAAAATAGAAAATACCCAGGTTTGTACCATTTCCGCTTAAAACTGACAACATTTATTAGCTGGTTTCCAGGCTGAATACTGTGAGCTTAGGCTGTAGCCAGGCTTCCACAGTACATAAAGCAGTCTGCTAAAAATGTCAGAGGCAGTGGTAGAGCCTGGACACCAGCTAATAAGGTTAGTCAAAGCTGAAACTGTAAGAGCTTTGTTCATGGGTGCTGGGAAACTGGGAAAGGTGGCAGTGGCTCAAGGTCAAAAGGGCACTAATTACTTATAAAAGGCCATTTGTTCTCAAATCACTGTTTGATATCCTCAAAATCATCTCTTTAGCCTTCTCAAAGTTAACGGTGGTGTCCTGCAAGGCTCTATTTTGTTTGGGACCAATACTCTTTTCCCTTTCCTTAAATGACCTCTTCAGCTTTCCCATCTTTTGAAATGGCTTTCATATGTAGATGATGTTGTCATTTTTAGGAAAGGGATAGATCTAGATGTCCTAAACATTATTCTTCAAAAATAGTTTACTAATTTTGAAACATGGTTATGTGTCCTGGAGATGGTCCTCAGTACCAAGAAAACTATGGCTATGATTATGAGTAGAACCAAGAAATTGTGAAACAGTGAATTTTCATTGAAAGCCCTGGATGGTGAAACTATAGAGACAGGCAATACATTCAAATGATTAGGAATTGTTCTGGATTGTACATTATTCAATGACTCAAATGTTGATTACATTGTAAAGATACTGTAATTCACCAATGGCTGGATACTTTGTACAGGGTTCATTGCTTGAAACTCATGTACTCTTAACAAAGAGTTTGTTGCTACCAGTTCTGGATTATGGAATCGTATATTGCTGAGAAGCAGGAAGTGGGGTACTATCCAGGGTAAAAGCTGTATATAATTTCACTCTATTATTTCATTACTGGATTGCCTTTACACACCTATTATGTGTATCAGACTGCACAGGTACTCGCTAGGTGATCGTGGTGAAAGCAAAAAAAAAACTTTACAAGATTGTCCTGGGTAAGGTTCCTTGTTCAGTTTCAGGACTCTTTTCCTACAGAACAAAAACCATAGTACTAGATCAATATTGTTAGAAATTCCTTTTGCAGAACTTGTTTTGGTCAGAGTGTTCAATTATGTTGGTCCAAGTGCTTATAGTCATTTACCAGTGCCTGTTAAGTTGAGCAAATCTATGTTAACGTTTAAAAAACAGTTTTCTAACTTTTTAACCACCAGTTTCACTGTAATTGTGATTAATTAATAGTAACTGATATTCTTTTAACTTCTGTGTCCCTCCAAGAATGTCCCTCTCTTGAGACGTTTAAAAATCTCCTCAAAGACACTCTTCCCTTTGTGACATCCTGCACTTGCACATAAGGTTTGACTAATATAGAAGCTGACCTTCCATAATGTATCAGCCTCATTTATGTCTGTTTGCCTTAACTGCCTTATATTGTGTTGTCTTGAAAACCCTTTTGCAATTAGCTTAATTGCACTGTTTTTCCATATGTCAACCATCCTGAATAGTCCCTGTGTATCTTTGTATCTTGGCATTGCCTTTGATTTAACTAATTCTTGGTCGCCCTGAGAAAGGGACGTCTGTCTCAGTGGTCTCACCTGGTTAAGAAAATTCAATAAATTTAAATTGTAAATACTGGTTGCACTTGAAAATGGGCAGTTATGCTCAATGTGCCTTCCAGGGTAAACAATAAATGAATTGAAATGAAATATACATAAATACAGTAATTGTTCATTTTTATGAATGAAAGTTAAAAAAGGATACGGTGATACTATTCTTGGAGATCTAAGAGTTTAAAGGGACAGGAAATTGTGCTGACAACAGTTAGTAATGATCCTAGGAAGAGAAATGAAAGACTTGTCTCCAAATGAGCCATATTTAACTGTACTTTAATAACGCCGATGTGAAAACTGTGTTTTCAATTGTTTTCTTTCATGGACAATATTCTGCCAGTTCTTTTCATGGAACCAGTATTTTGGAGTGTTTACTATGTTACGGTTTGAGTACAGCATGCTAAACAAGAGCTATTGTCCTATCAGAACTATGCTCACAGTTCTTTGCTCAAACTGTGACATAACAGTGGTTAAAACTCCAGATCACTGGTTCCGGAAAAGAACTGCAACAGAGTGCTTCCCCAAGAATACAATAATGCAAAACACAGTTTTCCACATCACTTTTATTAAGATACAGTTACATATGGATCATTTAGGCTTATGGATATAATTTCTGTAAATAGAAACATTGTAAACTGCTACCAATTAGAAATAGTTTCCTGTCCTCTTTAAGTTACATAGAAACTGTCAGCAGATAAGGGTGTTCGGCCCACCTAGTCTGCCCTATTGTCACTAACGATTGCACTCTATCATTCACTGCTGGTATTAGGTTGTACCCCCAGACTACCAGCAATCCTCTATGCCTATCCCAAGCATGTTTAAAACCTGTAATCATGTGTGTAGCCTAACCCTCACGGTAGGGGCAGTCCCTTTACACCATATGATCTCATATATATATATATATATATATATATATAGCCCAACCATACTTACACTCCATTTAAGAGACCAAATGAAACACACATGAGAAAGGGACCTAGGCATTGCAATAGATAACCACACATGGGAAGATCATCTAAAGTTTATGCTCGGGGACGGGATCACACACCTGGAGAGAGTTCTCCCAGAAGGTGGCCCTGAGATACTTGAACCCCGCTAAACAGGCCAAATATAATCCTGCCAGAGGGGCCTCCTGTTGGTGAGGCTGTGGCATCTTCCCAGCAGCACTGGTTTATATAATTTAGGACTGCATAAACCTTTTCTGGGAGACCTTCAGAATGCATTAGTGGGGCTCCTGGGGTACCTGTACACCTTACAGCAGACTTCTTCCTCTTTACAAACCTAGATAGAGATATGAGAGGAGCTTCTACTAGGAAGTTGATCCACATGCCTACTTGCAGCCAAAAGGCTGCGACCCACAGGTGGCTCACACAGGTACCTCCCTCATCCAAGGCTGGCAGGATATAATGATTCAGGTATACAGGATTGAGAGGCTGACTGTGTTGGTGCACCACCACCTGAACAATTTGAAATACAATGGCGGAGATGGGTAATATACATTATGCCTCTTAGACCAGACTTTGTACCTTAGAAATCGTCTCACTCAACCCCAAAATTCAGTGATAGAAACAAATCCTTGAACAGCAGTGATTGTTTTAGGCAGGGCTCTATCACTCACTCCTTCGCATCAGGGCCCCCATTGGGAATTAAATATGTTTTTCTTTATTAGCACTTCACTAATAGAATTTATTAATGGCTACCCTTTGATTGATTATGTTAATCAGTCTATAATTTAGTCTTAATATGAGTCCAAATTGACCACCATACCTGATCTGCTTATGTATGCATCATTCCTGTTGCTAACTGTTTGTTGAATGTCTGTTACTGAATGAACTGTTTGTATTACGCTTTGTAAAATTCATAAATAGTTAAAAAAAACTGTAATCATTTCTGCCCCCCACCTCCGGCTGGCAGGCTGTTCTGTTTGTCCACCACCCTCTGTGAAGAAGTACTTTCTCACATTCCCAACATTCTGAGTTGTTAAAAATGTGTTAATAATGTGTACAAGCAATACTGCATACATACAGTTGTGTCCAGCATCATGTTATTTTCTGCTGCATAACTGTGCAGCGGCAAATCATTTTGGTGTCTGTCTCTGCACTCTTGGGGTGTGTCACTTCCATGGCACTGACTTGAGTTCATTGCTGTGCCTGTATATTTCAAAGCAATTTCTGATGACTACCACAGTGCACCTTTTTCAGCTGTCAGATATGCGCATGCCCCAGCTCTGTGGTGATCCACCCGCTTTCCCTTACAGTGTATTATTGATACTGTATTTAACCACCTTTACATATACCATACAGATGCACCTCATGAAAAATAGTTTAACAATTTTAAACAGCCTGAAATTTTTGTGGTCTTTAGGGGGCACCTTGAGGAACATGTGTACTGAATTTCATGTTTATACCATAATAAATTCCAAAGTTATGACTGCTTCTGTGTGATGTTTGTGAAGGGAATGCAGGCCCTGGCAGGAGAGATTCAAGCCACACCTGCTTCACTTGGAAGGCTGTGCCTGTATTTCAGTGGACAAGCAGCCAGCCACTCCCACTTCCAGACCCATATAAGCAGTTCCTCTCAGCCTCCTTCTGAAGCACTTTTTCTTTGCCAGCCGGAGGCTCTGTCGGTCTGTCCTCTGCAGCTAGTTGGGGTCTCACCCCGCCTTGCTGCTTCTGCTTGTTTATGCTGGACTTGTGCTTGTTCTTCTGCTTCTGGTTTGTATTTTGCCTCCAGCTGTGTGCTTCCTTTTGTCACTTTCCCTGTTTTTCTGTGTTTGTATGTCTTTTTTTTGGGGAGCTTGGTTTCTAAGCTCCTAGCATATTGCTAATCTAGAGCTCAAGCTACTTGCTTTCAATTACTCACATAGCTATTGCAATCATTACTTGTGTTTCAACTCAAACCAAAGCTGCTCTCCATGCTACACACCTAATTGTTTTCACCTGATTCAAGCTCACTCTGAACCCTAGCTCTGCATCTCAAGCATGCTTTCTCAGCTTAATCTACCTCCCACATGGTCATAGCTGCTTTCAGAGCATTGCGCCTCCCTCCATTCTGTGTTTATTGAATTTATAGCTCATAGTTACTCATACACAGATGCTGCTCTTTGTTTACACTGCCCCTCCGAGCTGAACTTCATTCCTGCATATGCTGTTATTAACGCGACATTGCTTTCTACTTGCATACTGCTTTATTATTCTCTGAGGTCAGCTTTGGCTACTGCCAGTGCTGTAAACTAGTTGTTAATGCTGCATATGGGTTATGGCCTTCACCATGGCTTTCTTGTTTTTCCTGCAGTGGGGATGGGGGATTTTGTGGGGAGTCATGGCCCAGTGTGGCATATTGCTTCACGTTTGAATCTTGTCTCCATCACTAAAATTCTCCGAGCATTATGTCACCTTCTAATTGGCTCCTCTAGACTTGGATGGCTTGCCTTTGCTTATTCTATGTTCGCTACAGCTTCTGCCAACTGCATAACTTCAGCAACTAACTAAACAACTTCCATATGCTAAATAAATGTATCACAAATGAAATAACAAAACAACTGACAAGAAATGAACAAAGAACTGAACAAATAAACAAGAATAAGGAAGTACCTAAAATACTGCTCTATGTCAGAAATACCTATGCGAATGTATCAGGCATGCCGACCTTGTTCTAGTATTGGCGCAAGGTTCCCCCAACCGATGATCTCACTCTGCACCACTAATCCACAGCTTGAGGGTGTGAAGCTTGGGGTGGGGTCCTTCTCACCTGGCCCATAGCTGAGAATGTCCTCACTCTGGGTGGACTTTCAGTCGTCAACTGTACTGATGGCTCCTCAAGTTGTAGAATTTAAGACTACAACGTGAAGGGTGATTACAGCGATTTCCTTTGGCTCTAATGATCTCCACTACAATGGTTGTTCATTGGCTTTAGTGGTTCCCTAACAAGGCACCTTCACCACATTCTCCCTACAACCACCTCTGGTTCACCTAGTTTGCTTTTTAGATTGGTAGGCTGGGTGAGTGCCTCGGTGGTTGTTACTCTCCTCCTACCAAATTGGAGGCGGTTGCAGAGCAATGTCTCGCAACCCTCCACGGCATTCCTATTAGAAGCATAGAGTGAGAGTTTCCCTCAAAACTTTGAATATTTTCCATCTCTAATTAATTGGGCTTCCAAATTGCAGTAGCAGAGCCATGACTAATGAAATTATCCACGCCTGGAGGGAAGGCGACCTAGGCCTTGGATCCCAGAGATTTCCTCTTCAAAGGGTTTTATTTCTCTCCTCCATGCCGAAGGTCATAATATCTAGTTAGTTTAGTTAGTATCCCTAGGTTCCTTAGATAGGTTGCGCTATTGGATGGCGGTGGATGGTGTCTCTCTTGCCATTCCCGCCTCCTTAGGATGCCCCTTTCCATTATCAATGTATCCAAAGCACTTATCTCTATCTTGTTAATCTGTCTCCTTATGTTCTGAAGCTACATTGTTGTCATTATGCTCCTGTGCCCCTTGGCTTGATTGCTTTTCTTTGGTGCTACTCCTACTTTCTTTTGGGGATCTTCCTAACGTACCTTTAGCCAAGGGAATCATCCCACAGCACCTCTAGGGGTGGAACCCTCTTCAAGGGTTCCTTGCCTTTGGTACCCTTACAGGGTGGTATTTCTTTGGAATGGAGAGTGTGAACGGCCAAAACCTAAGTAACACAGTTGCACAAGCATAACATTATACTGGCCGATAGGCCATTGAATTAGAAGGCTATGCCTGTATTTCAATGGAAAAGCAGCCATCCACTCCCACTTCCAGACTATATAAGCAGTTCCTCTCAGCCTCCTTCTGAAGCACTTTTCTTTGCCCTCCATCCTCCCCTCCTCCTCCAGTGGTAATGCCTCTCCTTCCTAAGGTACCTTTAGCCAAGGGAATCGTCCTCACGGCACCTCTAGGGTGCCCCTACAGGGTGTGGTAATTCCTTTGGAATAGAGAGTGCTAACAGCCAAAACCTAGTAACACAGTTGCACAAGCATAACATTATACTGGCTGTGTAGGCCATGAAATATATCATAGAGATGGACCCTTGAAAACCACTTTAACCTTTTTTCTTTTAGTGTGCTTTTTGGCTGCTGGACCCAGCTTAGGGCTTAGTTTCTGCCCCCAGCCCAACATCCACTGACCCGGGACTTACCTCAGGTGGCCTTCCTCCCTGGCTTTCCCAGGGTGAGGCCACTGAGTAGGTGTGTTCCCAAAGGAGTTAAATCCGGTTCTTGGCAGATATCCATGCTGGTGTTCTTCCCGGCTTGCTCCTCCAGGGCAGGGTTGCAGGGCTGGGCCATTTCTGACAGGCGGTAGAGCTGGGTTCCCAGCCAAGTGCCTCATGGTGGTGGTGCAGGGCATGCAAGGCAGACGTCATTCTGCAGGCCGGCATTTTCTAGAGTTGTGTGCCTGGGAGGCATGGTGTGCAATGAGCGTAATGGCACATAGGCACCGATGTCCGGCACACCTCCCAACAACATGAGCTTCAGCTGCTGCTCCCCGGCCTCTGCAAGAGGTCACATATACACCAGATGCTGCCTCGCCTTTTTAACAGCCTGGGATTTTAGTGGTCTTTAGGGGACACATTGGGAACTTGATACTGAATTTCATGGGCTCAGTTCTCAAGGAGCCCTTAGATCACTGTAATTTGTGGGGATCTAGGATTGCAGTGAACTCCAGGTGCATCAGGGATCCTGTGCCCAATTTTCTAAAATTAGGGGGTCCCTACCCAAAGACTCAGGTGCACTGGTGGAGTTTTATGGAGGATCTGCCTACCCCCGGCACAAGCCTACATGACCCATAGAGGTGGAGGAGAACTCTGTCTGGAAGGTAGGGAAAAGAGGCTGCTGAGGGTGCCTAGGGCATGGGGGAATGGCAGCAGTTACAGTGAGCAGAGAAGAGGCACCTGGCAGAGATGCCATATGGTGTATCAGACAGCTGAGGGGACCAGGTGGGGGCTGGCATGATGATACTACTAGATATGGCCCTGGATGGAAGCAGCCCTGGCACCACCCACAGGGGTTCTGTCGGCAGGTACCAAGGCTGCTTCCACCTGGGGCTGTGTCCAATAGTTTTTCATGCCAACCCCCACCGGTTCCTTTACCTGTCTGATATACCATATGGCACCCTGCCAGGTGCTTCCTCTGCTCACTGTTACTGCCAACATGTCCTCCTTATACCCTATGGCACCCTTACTGCCCCAGCAGCCCCTGCCCCACCTTCTCGGTCCCACAGCTCACTTGCTAAGCAGTGGTGCAGGGCTCTTATACCACCTCCTGGCTAGTCTAATGGAGCCCTTTGCAGCCACGATGGGGCTAATAGAATCTCAAATAAAGGGATGGTGTGGCCCACCATGGTGCACCCACCCTTGTGACCTGGTGCATAGGCGCTTTGCAGAAGGGTGGCACAGAGGTGCTTTGCTGCACGGCATCCGATTTTACCACAGCCGCATATGAAAATTGGGAATGCGGCAAACTATGATGCAAGGTGCCAATTGCATTATATACCTTTGACGCTGGCATCTTGTGTCATAGTTCATCATTTGAAAATCGAGCCCATGTTTATACCACAAGAAATTTCAAAATTGTAACTGCTTCTGTATGTTTATAAGAGAATGCATTCCTTGCCAGAAAACATTCAAGCTACACTGTACTTCACGATACTGCAGAGATGTACCCCTCAGAAACAGCTTTAACCTTTTGTAACAACAAGGAATTTAATGGTCTTTAGAGGACACGTTGGGTAACATGTATACCAAACGTCATGTTTATACTACAAGAAATGCTGAAGTTATAATTGCTAGGTGGACCGCTGGCTCCATCTGGGTGTCTGGTGGAGAACCTGCCACAGTCTGCTTGCTGTGAGAAGCAATGTCCCCAGGTCCGGGTTGAGGCCTTTGGCTTGTCCACTCTGGTGGAGCCTTCAGTGCTGACTGACAGAGTTGCTCGCGCTGTTTTCAATATTCATGGTGATGACTCTGTGAGTGTCCCTGACTGGGCATAGCACTGATGTTCATAATGTCGGTGCAGAGGACGGTGTCAGTTGGGCTGCTGTTCCTGAGCTTGGTGTCGACCATAATGCAGAAGAGGTAGAGGGCACCGGCCTGATGCAGCATTGATATCACGGCCATTGTTTATGTCATTGACGAGGATGATGCCGAGGAGGAGCTTGGTGCAGGGAAGAGGTTTGCTCCCAGGCTGGCACTGACTCATAGATGGAGCTCGACCCTTGTACAATGTTTTCTCCTAGGCCCGACTCAGATGGCGACACCAGTCGTAGATCAGGTCCCTGTGGAACCTGGTCCTCAGTGGGAATGCCTCACTTATATTAGGTCTTCCCCAGGCTACTGTTCTGCCACCTCCTTCATTTAAGGAGGTCAAATGGGAGGCTCCAGGTTGATCCTTTCCTAGGGCAAGGTTGTCGCCGGAGCTTAAATGTTCTTCCTGAGGCAGGGGTATCCCAGTGAAACCCTCTCCTTGTTTTGTGCTTGAGACTAGCTCGACAGGTTACCCACTTTTTAGCCTCTGGGGCCCATGATGTGGGACCAGTGCATGCCTGGGTTGGCACCATAGATCTATGGCACCAAGCTGCCAACAGGGCTCAGTTCAGGGTACCATCCTTGATGCCTCAACCTGGCCAGTCCTTGTGCTTCCTCTCCCTAAACGTCCTCCTCGAAGGACAGTGAATCCATCCTCACTTTATCTGGCTCCTCTGAAGAGTAATGCTCTATACCAGCTGTTTGTGGGGAAGATGTTGAAGGCATTGGGTTTTGCATCCTAGCTTGTTGTTATCTTTTGCCCTGGCATCAGGTCTCCTAGCAGTTCCTAGTACTGAACCACTGTGTCCTCCCTCCCTGGCCAAAGGCCATGGAGGAGCGATCACGCTGTTTGGAGGTGTTCCCATGCCACATTTCCCACCTCCAGGGACCTCAAAGCAAAGTATCATGCACCTCAGGTCTATAAGTGGTATACCTAACCCCTCAATTTGACTTCAGGCCATCCAGATCCAGTTGGGGCCCCGCACCCATGATGTGACTGATCCCCAGTGCAAGATTCAGTAGAAAGTACAAAGCAGTGTCTTTAGCATTGATGCATGTGAAGAGCTCAGCAGGTACCCAAGGGAAATAAGAACCTTTACCCCAGCCTGCCCGAGAGGGCATGTCTGTCCCAGGCAGTGGAAAATTTTCAAGACATCTTCTTCATTTGTGAAAGTAGAAATGAAACACCAGTCAGTTGCATAAAGGACAGACAGTGGACTGATTGATTAAATGACCTATGGGACCCATGTTGAATAACGTTAGGGTGAACTTCAGGGTGTTGGACCTCTCAAGTGATCTATAGGACCAGAGTTGAATGCTCTTTGGGGCAGTGGAACTTAGCACACTGTAGACCATGGAATAGTCACCAAGGGGCTCAGGGAGGTGCTGGCTTCATCAGTGGGATGGTGGTGGGGAGAGAACCAAGTCTACTAGGGAAAGGTTTGAGGAAAACTGGTCAAGCTTGGTAGGCTCATTGATGTGCTTAGTGAGTTTAAGGAATGAACATTTGTAAGTTTTTACTGGTGGGAGGACCAATTGGAACTGATGTTATCCTGAACTTTGAGTTCACAAGCAGCTGCAAAGAAAGAGATAAGGGAGGAGGTTGAGGATTGTGTCTTGTTTGGAGCCAGGGCAGAAATAGACACCAACAATAAAAATATAGGAAGGAAGGAAGAAGAACAGGAATATAGGACAAATTATGATAGATTAATCCTTCTGCAATGAAAACCACATTTAAATAAGATATGGGAGACCATTTTTAAGTCACTGCATTTATTTTCTGACTATTTTATATTACTATTTAAGATTTTCTTAGTTTTCAAGATAAAATTATTTAGAAAACAGTGTAGAATCTCTTTAGCATGGTAGTGCCATCAAACAACATAAGGAAAAATAAAGATAAAAGGAACTCGAGCATCACGCTGCCAAACTCAGGAAACTGGCAGCAGAACTGGCTGATGTGCTGGTAGGTCTGTTTAACAACTCTCTAAGAACAGGGTGGTTCTGAAGGATTGAGGGTGGCAGATGTAGTTCTGCTCCATGGGAGGACAAGGAACAAGCAGGGAACTACAGACCTGTCAGTCTTACCTCTGTTGTAGGAAAACGGATGGAGTCACTAGTCAGAGAGGATCTGTGGACTACTTGGAGAGCAATGGTCTCCAGGGTAGTAAGAGCATGGATTTGTGGCAGGAGGTCTTGTTAGACTAAACTGGTGGGATTCTTTAACTGAGTGATGAGGTAATTGGATAGGGACCATTCCGTGGATTTGCTTTACTTCAACTTCAGCTAGTCTTTCAACTCGGTACCCCACAAACGCTTGTGAAGAAGAAGATGGAGGGTCTAGGTACAGCTAAGGTCATAGTAAACTGGGTTGGTAACTGGCTAAGGGGAGGCATCAGAGGTAGTGGTCAATGGGTTAAATCAGGAAGAGGAGGTCCAGAGTGGGGAATAGGGAACTTGGGCAGATTGGATGGACTGGTCTTTTCCTACCTCATTTTCTATGTTTCTGTGTTTCTGTGCTTCTGTAATGTTTGTGAAAAGAATGCATTTCCTGCCAAGGGAACATTTGAGCTGCACTCTGCATCACATGCACCACAGAGATGCATGCCTCGAAAACCACTTTAATCTTTTTAACAGCCTTGAATTTTAGTGTCTTTAGGGGACCTCATGGAAATGTGTACCAAATTACATGTTTATATCCCAGGAAATTATAAAGTTATAACTGCTCCTATTTGATGTTTGTGAAGGAATGCAGGATCTGGTAGGAGACATTTGAGCTGCACTCGCTTCACATACACCACACAGATGCATACCTGAAAAGTGCTTCAACCTTATGTTAATAATTGGGATTTTAATGGTCTTTAGGGAATATCTTGAGGAACATGTATACCAAATTTCATGTTTATACCACAAGAAATGCCAAAGTTAGAAACATAGAAACATATACTTTGATGGCAGATAAGCGCTTGGCCCACCAAGTTTGCCCATTTCCTACTTATTATATAAGCTGCAGATCCTAGTTAACCAACAGCCTACTTCTTCCTAACCCCGCCAGAATTGCCTTATGTCTGTCTCAGGCATTCTTGAACTCCCCACTGTTTTTGATCCCATGACCTCCACAGGAAGGCCATTCCATGTGTCCACCACCTCTCTGTGAAAAAATACTTCCTCACATTGCCCCTTGTTCTTGCACATCTCTTTTCTGAAAGATGCTACCTCTTGGACTTTGTTGATTCCCTGAGGTACTTGAAAGCTTCTATCATGTCCCCCCTTTCCTCGAGGGTATACATATTAAGCTCCTTTAGTCTTTCTTCATATGGCTTCTGGTGCAGACCCTGCACCATTTTAGTTGCCTTCCTCTGGACTGCCTCCATCCTGTCTATGTCCTTGCAGAGATGGGGTCTCCAAACTACACAGTACTCCAGATGGGGTCTCACTAACTGTTTGTACAGAGGTTATATCTGTTTTTGTATGATATTTGTGATGGAAATACCTTTCCTGCAAGTTTGGTAAGATATCCTGATGGCTGTTCTTTAAGGAGTAATCATCAATTTACTGCTCTGGGGTAAAGAAGCAGTGGCAGGCTCAAATATATCAGCTAGAACATGAGCTTAAGGAAGCTGAATTTTAGGACTGGCTTACATTGAATGCCCAGGCAAGCACACTGAAAAACAAAATAAAAATGGAATTAGAGTCTTTGATATACAAGTGGAGGGGGCTTTAGAAGGGTGAATCACGGATATAATGAAGGGGTAACAGAGCTGGCAGATCAGGTCCTTACTCTTCAAAAGCAATAAAGCAGTAGGGCAGTGTTGTCATATTAAGGATGTGGGTTGGCCTACTGCCAATTTCTCTTGACATGTCCAGGTTGTTTGCAGATTATTACTGTATATCCAGGCCAGTACCTCAGATATGTTGGAAAAGATATAAACATAGTTGACAGGCTTGCCCTTCCAACTCTTACGGATGCAGAGTGTGACCAGGTAGACAAGCAAATGAGTGTGGAAGAACTTGAGAATAAAGTTAAGCACCTAAAGAATGGGAAGTCTCCTGGCAGCTACAGTTTACCATCAGAGTTTTATAAAACATTTATGGTCTACTCCTCCCACCTCTTCTAGACTGCTACCGGGACATTCTTGAAGGGGATGCAATTCCTGACTCTTAGAGGTTTGCCCAAATCTCTATATTACCTAAAGCAGGGAAAGACCCAGAGCTATGTAGGTCACACCATCCAACATCATTACTTAATGTGGATTTTTAAAACTTTTGACAGGTATTGTGGTGGACTGACGCCAACAGGTGATCAGCTCACAGTAGTACACCCAATCAAATAGGCTTTGTTTCTGGGTGGATTTTGCAAGATAACATAAGATGGTTACTCACTATAATTTCTTCATGGAAGGGAAGGGGCATTCCAACTAGCAACATCCATGGATATGGAAAAAGCATTTGATAGGGTTAATAGCAATTCTTACAAAAACATGGAGACTGTGCAACTTGGCCATAATATTTTACAAGCTTTCTCTATCCTTACACACATCCACAGGTGACGTGCATGTTAATGGTATAAATTCCACCCACTTTCTTTTTTTTTATAAGTCAAAGTTTATTGAATTTTCACATGTAAATACATATGAATGACAATCCAGAATGAAGAAAATGGTAAGATAAATAAACATTTTACAAATAAAGCTTAAATAATACAAACATATTGTTGAAAATAACTAATTAGAATGAACAACTTACCATACCCATATTTAGCTAAACAATAATTTGATCGCTATGCAAGAATTAATAAATAGCAATGCAGAGATATCTTTAGGCTGTACACTAATAGCAGCTATTATATAACAGAATAAAAATATGCTTTACAACTATCAACTAACATTGTGTCAGAGTACTAGTAATAAATGGTTCCCAAATGTCATTAAACTTGTCTATGTGGTTAGAGTTCACATAAACAACCCTTTCAAACTTGCCCTGGCTAAATCTCACAACCATTCTTTAACCAAAGGGATATCAGAACTATTCCAGTGTCTAAGGATGGTATTCTTTGCAGTAATAAGGGCTGCTATTAACCATAACTTTTGACTTTCTGATAGACCATTAAGTTCAGTGCAAATCTCCAAAACTACCGTCTTAGCTGAGTATATTAAATTTAATTTAGTGATCTTGCTGCATATTAATAAAATGTTATTCAAAGGGCTGTATACATGGACAATACCACAAAATGTGTGAGAGGTTGCCCTAATCCTGTGAGCATCTCCAATATTTATCCACTGTGGAAAGGCCTAGTTTAACCATTTTCTGGCCCTTCTTCTTTCCAAAGGCACCAGACAGGAATGCCTTCTGTCCCTCTGCTGGTTGCTCAGTGTCTAGAGCCACTTGTGGCAGTGATGCGGCAGTGGCAGGATATTCTCATCAGGGTATACCAGCTGGAGGAATGGAGCAAAATCTCTCTCTCTCTATGCTGATGACACCATTTTCTTTCTGAGTCACTCACAAGACTCTGTACCTCACCTTATCCATTTGTTGGAGGCTTTGGCTATCTTGGGTTATAAAATTAATTATGAAAACTCAGAGGCCCTCCTTATTAGTGGGACTTGTTCTGGGGATTCAGGCACATTTCCCATTTGGGCAAAACAACCAAATTCGGTACTTGGGATTCATATTAACATTAACACCTCTAAATTATTTGCTGTTGATCATCAAAAGTTTTTTAGGGGTGGAGGGTCAGCAGGATTTGGCTAGGTGGTCACTGTTGCCCTTATCACTGACAGACAGGTTGGACACCACCAAAGTAAACATTTTACCTCATTTCTTTTAAATCAAGCTTTTTACCCTCTGGTGACCCCACTTTGATTGTCACTCCCCTGGCCAGCACACATCCCCCAGATCTACCTGAAGCTAGTCCCTCACAGATTTCCCCTGCAGGGTTGGGGGAGGGTCGTCCTCCCCCAGAGCTCCAATCCAGAGTCACTCCCTGGTGTCCAGGTGGCAGCATGGGACAGGGAAGCTGTGTGGAATGGTGATCTACTGTCGGGTCCCATCTTCTGTTTTTCTTCCAGGTGCCCCAGCTGTGGTGCTGCAGCAGAATGTGCACGTGGAGGCATACACGCTCTGCAGAACCAAGGTCCCTCCTTTGAGATGCTTATCTGCCTGCACTGCCACTGGGCCTCCACCTGGTAGCAGTCAAAGGCCAAGTCAACTGGCCACCCCACCCAAGGAGAGGAGAGCAGTCCCTGGGATGCCGATCCTCTCCCAACCCACTGACACCCGGCAACCCATGCTTGTTCCTGAATACAGGTTGTTGGCATAGCAGGAGGTAAGGCATTCGATGCCTCAGCCCTCAACACCAGTGGACTGGCTTTTACCTTGGTTTTGTTTTATTCAGGGCTTTACCCTTACCCATACCCATATCATACTGGACCCCTCCCTATCAAAGGCATACAAAATTAATTTGGAGAGGCTGTAGGCTCACATTAGTCATTAGATAGTGACATTGCCCATGTAATATGAAAGAGTAGTTTGCCTGACCTGAAGCAATATTACTTGGCTGGGCAGATGACCATAGTATGCTCCTGGACCAAGCAACGTGTGGCTTCAGGATGGTACAGTGTTGAAAATGTGGAGGCAGGAAGACAACCTTTGTTCACTCTGGCTTAGTGTTGGTCAGATAGTTCTTTTGTGGATCCTACCACTATCTGTCAGATAGTGCTGGTATCCTACCTTGGATCCTACTAGAAATCCTGCAAAGACAGATGTAGGATCCAGGGTCAGATAGTTAGGATCCGGGGTCAGATAGTGAGGGGTCCTAGGTCAGACAGTTAAGATCCAAGCTGGGTCATAGCATGTAGGATCCATGGTCAGATTAGCACTACTATCCTACCACAGCAACTATCTGGTCAAATGGGAGTTATCTCTTGGTATCCTAATTTCTAGGATACTATCTGAGCAACACTACTCTGGCTCTCTCCCCAGTCTTTCAGGAATATGCCTGCACAATTCCAAATGCATGGGTAAAGCACACCCTTGCTATGATGAGGATGGTAAGAAGCTTTAAAATCAGATGACTCCCTGGGTGCAATTCTTTGATCAGATATCTTCCACCCTGGCTAGACAGAGGATATGCTAGATGGGAACAGAGTGGTCTACTTCTCCCAGATACTTGAAAATGGAACCTCCATGACATTTCAGGCTCAGAAACAGAGGTTCCACTTGGAAAGCAGAGACGTTTATAGGTGTTTACAAGTGAGGCACTTCATAAACTCAGGGACAAACAAAACTGCTTTAATTAGACCTATGTCTGTATGAGAAGATTTCCTATTTGGGATGGTAACCATAAGGAGACAGCAGTGGTATATTTCTGACATATATAAAATACTTCAGTCCACTAAGAAAGACTATAGACAAGGTACAGATGGCTCTAGAGGCAGAGACAGCTTGTGCAATCTCAGAGGAAGGTAGGGCTAGGAGTTTGGAGAAAGGTTAGAGGGTCAGCTCTTCACCTACTTGATGGGAGTTTGTTTGGCAGGGTGTTAGTCTGCTATTTCTGAACTCCGACAATCAGTAAACACTTCCACATAACATATATTGCAGATTGCTGGAGATAATGTGGAGGAGTGGGGTCACATTGGCACATTATTTTTGAGCTCTCTAGTTTACAGCCCTTTTGGGGGATGTACTGGATATAGTCTCAAGTTTGAACAAAACTACCCCAAGTGCCTCACACAATGGTAAAATGCCCCTGACCACCAAAGAGTGGCCCATATCTTCAGTACAGAAGCACTTAAATGTATTATGTCCCATTGGTTGCAAGAGGAACCCCTACTAAGCAGAAGGAATCAAGGGCTAGAGTGTGTGCCATACATGATATGGAATTTCTTACTGTCAGGTTATATCTCAGGGAAGAGAAACATCTAACTACATGGCACTCATAATGACATTGGGACTCTGGAAATTCTGTGACAGTGGAGCTCTTGACACAGGAGACCAGGGACCAGTGTAGTCAGTCCTTGGTCTCATACCTGACCTGAGGTGGGTGCAGCCTCCTTCCGCTTGGAGCTCTAGATGACTTACAAGCCCTCCTGCCACTGTGTGTCAGTAAGTCTGCCTTTATTGGCCTCCACCTACACCCTTGTTCCACTCCTGGGGGTGTTCCATTTATTCCTTTCCACCACTCAGGGACTCCAGCAGTAGCTTTGATTCTGATCATATAGAGGTATCAAATAATAATGTGTACTATAGTTGTATTGGTTTAATGAGAGTTTACTATTTATTGCTCCATTACGTTGCATCTACCATGAGTTGTACTAGATGCTTTGTCTTTGACTCATTAGCATTCTGTGATTTGTAACTGTATATACTGTGACTATCTGGGACTTAGACTAGCGGTGCAATGTCTCAAGAATCTATTTGACTGTATTATATGCTTACTTCTTACTTCTGTCACAGTCTGAATAAAGCTGGGTTATTAAAAAAAAAAGCACTCCTGCCAGGAAACATTTGAGCTGCACACTGCTTCACATATACCACACAGATACACCCCTTGAAAACAACTTTAACCTTTTTTTCACAATCTGGGTTTTAGTGGTCTTTAGGAGGACACCTTGATGAACATGTATACTGAATGTCATGTTTATACAAGAAGAAATTCCAAAGTTATAACTGCTTCTGTGTAATGTTTGTGAAGGGAATGCAGACCATGTCAGGAGATATTGAGCTGCACTGTGCTTGAAATACATCACACAGCTGCAAGCCCTCAAAACTCACTTAAACTTTTTAACAACTTGGGAGTTAGTGGTCTTTAGGGAAACCTGAGGGAGCATGTATACCAAATTTAATTTTCATACTACAACACATTCCAGTGTTACAACTGCCTTTGTATGATGTTTGTGAAGGGAACCGTTCTTTGCCAGGAAACATTTGAACTTCACTTTGCTTCACATACACCACAGAGGTGCATCCCACCAAAAACACTTTAACCTTTATTTAACAACCTGGGATTTTAGTGGTTTTTAGAGGACACCTTGGTGAACAAGAATTTCAGATTTCATGTTTATGTCACAGGAAATTCCAAAGTTATTACTGCTTCTATGTGATGTTTAAGAAGGGAATGCAGGCCCTAGCAGGAGACATTCAAGCTGCACTCTGCTTCACATATACCACACAGATGCATCCCTGACAAACCACTGTAACCTTTTTTTAAAACCTTGGATTTCAGTAGTCCTTATGGGACACCTTGGGAACATGTATACTGAATTTCATGTTTATACCACAGTAAATGACAAAATTGAAACTGCTACTGTATATGTTATACAATCACATGGGTGTGGTCTACATGTGTGTGGTAAACATACAAATAATAGAGAGAGGGTCACGAGCTAGCACCTGAAGGATGACAGCCTGAGAGTGTAGCTCTCCCACTAAACGTGATTTCATTGCTAATTTATATGTTAAATTTTGATATATGTAAGAGTTTTAGTGATCGGAGGCATACAAAAGTACCACAGCTGGTTCTGTCCAAATGGGGTACAAATCAGACACTTATTTTAAAATTTATCAAAGTTTCTATATTCCGATGGTGAGTCTGTCTTGTGATGCTGGCGGAATCTAAACTTAAGCCAGCAGCTGTCATACCATAGTCTGGAGGCTTCCCTTGAGGTTTCCAAGAAATGGTAAGCCCAACAAAACCAAAGCAAAGTAAAACAAAAAATAAAATAAAAGTTATGGCCAAGGAAATGATGACATGGCTTACATCAGAGATAAAATGCAGTCTATGCATGTGGACATTGTCAGTTTAAACGAGAGGCAAATGTGGAGAAAGTAAAGTAGAAGTATTAGAGGAAAGATTAAATTCAATTGAAGAGAGACTGGCATATATTGAACATTCCCTGTGTAGTGTAGAAGATAAAACTGATGACAATCTGGCAAAATTGAATCATTAGGGACAAAGGTTGGTGATTTGAGAATCACAGCAGAAAAATAATTTAAGAATTATAGGAAGGGTGACATGGTTAGATTTTTGCAAGAATTTTTCCACTATTTTAAACTACATGTGGCCCTGGCCTTGGAAACTGAAAGGGCACACAGGTCTCTGAGAGCTGCTCCAAAGCAGGGACAGAAACCCAGGCCCATCATTGCCCGTTTTAAGATTTAATGTGAAGGAGGAAATATTAATGATCGCCAGACAGCAGAAAGTCCTGCACTGGGGCAATTCACTTATTTCAGGAAATTTCTTCTGAGATTGTTGATAAAAGGAAAGGGTTTGGAGACATTCATTTTGTTTTACAAAAGCTTGGTGTCGTCTATTACATTAAATACCCAGCCGTGCTTGTGGTAAACAGGGCTAATGGAAATTACAGCTTTAATCCCTTGAGGAGGCTTAGAATTCATCATAAAATCGTGGCCAGAGGCCCTGGTGTTTTAAAAACTAAATCCCAATCTCCATTTTCAAAACATAACCCAACAGTTAAATCTGGAACCCAGGAGCAAAGAAATTCTAAATTGAAACTTCCACCATAAGCTCAAGAACTGCCAAGTAACATTCGGCCTCACCTCCAAAGAAAGCCCCACAAGTGGAGCATATGTAGACACTTATCCCAGTATCCAAACACTATACCAGACGTACACCTGACCCTAAAACAACAATACATCAAGTCAACGGCCTGGTCTACAAATCTTTCCAGAAGAGTGCAACCTGTTTTTAAAATGAAAGGAGCAAATGCCAGTACTTCAATGAAGCAACAAGCTAATACCTCTTCCCTGCAGCCTAATATTGCCTCTTCGATCTCGAAGCAGGATTCCTTGTGTCCTAACTCAGAAATGCTCGACTGTCTCCAAAGTACCTTCAGTCCAGTGGCTGACATGTTTCGAAAGCAGCTGTGCTCACTGGCAAATACTGACTCTGAAGGGAAACTTGATTCTTCAGTCTGCATGGGTGTTGTAATTTCTTTGTATGAAAAAGAAATGGTGATCTCCTTGCTCGTTATGTACTGGGTGGCATTGGCTGCCTGTGGTCACATGAACATACGAGACTAGGAAATGTTTTACTTTAAATATGCTTTTGACACTTATTACACTTGGCTCAAAATAGAGGAAAACCTACTTTCTCCTTAGCTCTATCAGATCTATTTTTAAACAGATTCCTGCAAAATTAAGGAACCACCGACTCTTCAAATAGCAGTAATGGCATGTAGAAAATTTAATCAACTCAAAAAGGTGGCATATGCTCCTCTCAAGTTCATGCCTCTATGGCAAAACAAATTTCTAACGTCAGAAGGTAAAGAATTTCCTCAATGGATGGCTGGCTAAAGGTATAAAAAGTGTAGATGATATGTTAGACTGCCACAATCGCTCTGTCTTTTGAAAATTTAAAACAAAAATTTAACTTAATATGACTTTGGTTTCTACTTACAGCTAAAGCGCTTTTGAAAGTGAATTTTCTAGAAGAGGATTATATTAGAATGTGTTCAGCATGGAAAATTCTTCAAATAGCCTTCCTGCCTAAAGCTTTCAGCCTTATTTATAAAAAACTTGAATGAAACTAATCCTTCTCTAACAAATACAGCTAAAACAAAATGGGAGCTTGATTTACAGATACAAATCTCTGATACAATCTGGGATAGGACTTGGAATAATGCAATCAAATGCTGTAGGAAACTCAAGGAAGACTTATTCAATTCAAAATATTACACTATTTTACTACTCCCTAAGCAGTTACATAAGTTAGGTCTCAGTCAAAATTACCTTTGTTGGAGATGTGGAGCTGCAAATGCAGGCATGGGTCATTTATTCCGCAATGCAATGGAGTTTTAAATGTATGGAAACAAATACATGCAATTTGTCAACATTTTTGATTCTCCATACCTTTCTCTCCTCTAGTCTTTGTTCTAGGAGACCTTTCTGATATTCATGATATTCAGAAACAAAAGAAACTATGATTACTTTCTGTGGCCCTGGCATTTAAAAGACTGTTAAGAAGCTGGAAAGATCCCCAAATCCCTACATTTAATCAATGGCTGGATTCTTTGGCTAATTGGGCAAAAAAAGAGAGAATAAGTTATTATGCTGTCATTCAAAGTGAAACTTTTAATGCTACTTGGGGTCTTTTGGAGTAGTGTATGTAGTTAAGATTGTTATACTGAATCTAAACAATAGTTTTATTGTAAAACTGTGTTATACATATTGGTTGTATGAAATAACTGATTATATAGTTGAACATTCCTTATGTGATGTTGTCTTTGTAGACAAATTCAATACAATTCTAATTAAAAAATAATGGAGAGAAGAAGTAACAGCCTCAGTTGGTATTTGAACCAGGCCACCCAAATACTATTCTGATTGTGCTGCTAGCTGTCCCTAAGCACATTATTTCTCCAAATGCATAACCTGATGGATGCACAGATAATTATATTTATACAATCACCTGGGTGTGGTGTACATATACTGTGTTGTGGAACACAAACAAACAATGGAGAGAAAAGAAGTACAGTAAGTGCCTCAGCAGGGACCTGAACCCAGATCAACTGGAATACTTCCAATTCTGCTACTAACTGTGCCACCAAGGCAACTAGAAACTGGGCTGTCCCTGAGGACATTAGTCTTTCTCCAAATGCACAATCCGGTGGCTGCACAGATAATTACATTTATACAATCACATGAGTGCAGTGTGCACATATTGTGAACACATACAAACAATGGAAGAAAGAAGTAAGTGCCTCACATGGGCCTGAACCCAGGCCACCGAATACCATTCCGATTGCACTACCAGTTGTGCCACTAAGGCAACTGGAAACTGGGATGTCCCTGAGGACATTTCTTTCTCTAAATGCACAATCTGTGGCTGCACAGATAATTACATTTATACAATCACATGGGTGCAGTGTGCACATATTGTGGAACACATACAAACAATGGAGAGAAAGAAGTAAGTGCCTCAGCTGGGACCTGAACCCAGGCCATCCAGAATACCATTCGATTGCACTACCAGCTGTGCCACCAAGCCACTAGAAACTAAGCTTTCCCGAGCACTTTACTCTTTCTCCAAATGAACAATCCATTGATGGCACAGATAACTACATGTATACAATCACATGGGTGCAGTGTGCATGTATTGTGGAACACATAAAACAATGGAGAGAAAGAAATAAATGCCTCAGCTGGGATGCAATGTTTGTGAAGGGAATGCATGCTCTGTCAAGAAACATTCAAGCTGCACTCTGCTCCACATACACCACACAGATGCATCTCTCGAATACCACTTTAGCCTCTTTTTTTAACAACCTGGGATTTTAATGGTCTTTAGGCACACCTTTAGAAGCGTATCTATATCTATATCTATATCTATTTTCATGGCAACAAACTCAGTTTAATGCATCAGTTAGGGTTGTTCACAGTGATAAAAGTAAGAAATTCAATGTTAGGTTGAAAATCCCCTTGTCCCCCACCCACACCCCAACCGGTATGGGATGTGTATTGGGGTCATCGGTCCTAACTCTTACCCCATCCCATGAGTAAAGAAGCCGAGGTGATGAAGTATAGGAGAATAGGGTGAGAGTTAGGATCGACTGACCAATGCACAACTCAATGCTGGTTGGTGGGGCAAGGGGGATTTCAACCCTAACATCAAATCTCCTTACTTTGTCACTGTGGAACAACCCTAACTGATGCATTAAATAGATTTTTTTGCCATGAATTTCCTTCTTTTTGAGAATGAGGAGTATAAATAGTTAGGCATTAGACAGCTAGTTTCAGAACCCACTCGTGAAGGAGCAATCTTAGACCTCGTACTCTCAAACGGGGCAGTGAGAAGATCTCAGATCAAGAAGTGGGTTGCCATCTGGGGACAAGTGACCATCAAACAGTGTGGTTCACGTTAAACTCAGCTACAGAGTCAAGCCATACAAAAGTGAGGTACTGGACTTTAGGAGGGCTGACTTTGGCAAGATGGGAAGTGCCTCAGAAAAGCACTAGCAAACAGGCTAGAAGGAGGTGTGGAGCAACAATGGGGAACTATCAAACTGCCATCACAGAGGCAACAAGCCTTTGTGTGAAGCAAATAAACAAATCAAAACGAAAGAAAAGCCACTATGGTTCTCAAGAGGGTGGCTGTGAAAGTCAGGAAGAAAAAGATAGCATTCTGGAAGTATAAGGAAACACAGAAGGAGCAGGACAGAGAGCTGTACCAGTTAAGGCAGAAAGAAGCAGGGAGGGAAGTCAGAATAGCAAAGGCCCAAACTGAGGAAAAGATAGCAAACTCAGTTAAGAAGGGATAAACCTTTTATAGGTACATCAGCGCGTAGAAAGACAAAGGGAGGGATAGTGAGGTTGAATAGAATGAACGGTGGGTGGGCAGAGGGGACAGTGAAAAGCAGGAATACTGAACGAATATTTCTGCCTCAGTATTCACAAAAGAGGAGGGAAGTGCCTAATCCAATTAACAGAAGCACCTTGATAGGGGGTCGATCCCAGTCCTTTCACAGAAGAAAGGGTTCTGCAAGAACTCCTAAAACTGAAGGTGGACAAAGCAATGGGTCCTGATGGAATTCACCCAGAATTCTAAAAGAATTAAGGAAGGAACTAGTGAAACCACTGGCTACTCTTTTAATAAATCATGGGAGGATGGTGTGGTACCCGAGGACTGGAGGAAGGCGGATGTGATTCACCTTCACAAAAGTGGGACCAAGACAGAGGCAGGAAACTACAGACCTGTCAGTCTGAACTCTGTGGTAGGAAAGTGATGGAGTCACTTCGAAGGAAAGAATAATTGAGTACCTAGAGGTCAGTGGAGCACAGGATCCAAGACAGCATGGGTTCACAGCGGAAGGTCATGTCAGACGAATCTAATAGATTTCTTTGACTGGGTGACCAAAGTGGTAGACCAGGGAGGGGCTGTGGACATGGCCTACCTAGACTTTAGCAAGGCATTTGACACAGTCCCACACAAAGATTATTAGTCAAATTAACCAGCCTGGGAGTGGGTCCCAGGGTGGTAGCCTGGCAAAACATTGGCTGGACAACAGGACACAGAAGGTAATTGTAAATGGAGTCCACTTGAAGAAAGGGCGTTACTAGTGGGGTACCGGGTTCAGTATTGGGTCCAGTCCTTTAATGTCTTCATCAGTGACATTGCAGAGGGACTGGAAGGAAAAGTATGCCTTTTGCAGATGACACAAAGATCTGCGACAGGGTTGATACACAAGGAGGTGGAAAGGATGAAAAGGGACTTGGCAAGGTTGGAGGAATGGTCGACGAGATGCAGCTAGGATTCAATGCAAAAGTGCAAAATAATGCACCTGGGAAACAAGAACCCAGGAGAAGAATACACAATGGGTGGGGAGGTAGTAACAACAACAAAACAGGAAAGGGACCTGGGGGTAATCATATCAGATGACCTTAAGGTTAGCAAGCAATGTGAGAAGGCAGTAGGGAGGGCCGGGGTATACTGGGATGTATAGGAGAGGCATCAGCAGCAGAAAACAGGAAGTTGTTATCCCTCTGTACAGACAGTTGGTGAGACCCCATCTGGAATACTGTGTCCAGTTCTGGAGACCCCATCTCTGCAAGGACATAGACAGGATAGAGGCAGTCCAGAGGAGGGCAACTAAAATGTGCAGGGTTTGCAAGAGAAGCCGTATGAGGAGAGACTAAAGGAGCTTAATATGTATACCCTTGAGGAAAGAAGGGAGAGGGGACATGATAGAAACTTTCAAGTACCTCAAGGGAATCAACAAAGTCCAAGAGGGTAGCATCTTTCAGAAAAAGAGACTTGCAAGAACAAGGGACACAATTTAAAAATAGAAGGAGGGCGGTTCAGGGGCAATGTGAGGAAGTATTATTTCACAGAGAGGGTAGTGGATGCATGGAACAGCCTTCCTGAGGAAGTTGTGGGGTCTAAAACTGTGGGAGAATTCAAGAATGCATGGGACAGACATAAGGCAATTCTTGTGGGGGCAGGAAGATATAGGCTGTTGGTTAACTAGGATCTGTGGCCTATCCTGTAGGTAGAAATGGGCAGACTAGATGGGCCTAGCGGTCCTTATCTGCCGTCAAAATCTATGTTTCTATGTTAATGGAATGTGGTGGTGGGGCGTCTATGGCCCCGTGTTCGCATCTACATGATTTTTGTCACATATTAATGGTAACTGCAACACAAAGACAATCAGAAACGGTAATGCAAATGGTGATGCAAAAGTAAATGGTAACACAAATGGTAATAGAAATGCAAGCGCAAACTGACGGCAAAGTTGTAAAAGTTACGCAAATGTAAGCTTATGCGGAAATGGAACTGGTAATGCACACGGTCTTGGTACCGCAATTGGAAATGCAAATGGTAACAGTAACAGCAAGAATAATGCCAACGGAAACAGAAATGCAAATGAAACACAAGCACATATGGAAAACAAACCGAATGCGACGGTCATGGTAACGAATTGGAAATGCAAATGGTAATGGTAACAGCAAAATAACACCAAAGGAAACAGAAATGCAAATGCAGCCGCGAGATTGAAACACAAACCGAATGCGGACTGTCATGGCAACGCAATTGGAAACACAAATGGTAACGGTAACAGCAAATAATAATGCCAAAGGAAACAGAACCAGAAACGGAAACGCAAGCACATATGGAAACACAAAACCATAACGCCGCATGGTCACGGTAATGCAATTGAAACACAAATGGTAACGTTAAGAATAATAACGCCTAAAGGAAACAGAAATGCAAACACAAATGCAAGTAGTATGGAAATGCAAACTGTAATGCACATGGTCACGGTAATGCAATTGAAATGCAAATGGTAATGGTAACAGCAACAATAACGCCTAAAGGAAACAGAAACGCAACGCAGGGCCGTATGGAATGCAAACCGTGAATGCGCACTGTCATGGAGGCAATGCAATTGGAAACACAAATGGAAATGGTAACAGCAATAATAACGCTAAAGGAAACAGAACCAGAAATGGAACTGCATAAAAGGTGATGGAAACACAAACCGTGAACGCTGCAGTTTGTCATGGTAATGCAATTGAACACAAATGGTAATGTTAAGAGCAACAATAACGCCAAAGGAAAGAGAAATGGAAAAGACGGGAACACAAGCGGTAATGGACCAGACCAACTAACCATCGAGAATCCATTGAGCTTCAAACCAAAGTCTAGGTACTCACAACCATACACCACAGGGCTAGACCTATCCTCGAACCAGTACCACATCTGACTATCCTATTCATTTTGACCTCATGATGATACATTTATGCCTCACACCATCTGCCATTCTAGCGATCCTCGCCAGCATAATCTCGCTCGCTATGCTACCCATTGGTTCATGCCTCTTCTGCATTCCATGCAGCCTTGTCTCACTACTACTACTACTGACCTAGTGCAGGCCCCTTTGCTTCAACTCATTACATGTAGCTCACACTGTGTAACACAATTCTGCCTCCTGTTCATCAGTCTGCCTGGAATTCTGCCACCAATATATATATATATCCAATCTTGCAAGGTCCTAACTCTCAAACGCCCTTCAGATCAACTCTCAGTGCTCATTCGCAGCTTCCAAGGTTGCTCTTACTCCCACCTGCTTCACTGCGTCGTGGCCTGGAGGTTCAACTATTCATACACCATGCCTGCTTCACCATGCCCAGTCTGGGCTCTGGAAGTTCCTATGCTTACCTCATACCTGCTTCACCTTCAGAGCCTGGAGATTGACCTTCTGTACACTATGCCTGCCTGCGCCCACATCTGGCCTGGAGGTTCATGCATCTCTCAGCCTGCCACACCAGTGTGGGCCTGAGGTTTGTATACCTTTACCTCATACCGACTTCTAACCCAGCTTGGCATGGACTTCAAGACCATATTCTCCTGCTAGAATTCAGTCATTCATTCAAGCTCCTCTCCTCCTTGAAATTACTCTTCTGCTAGAATTATTTGACCAGTACAACTCAACATGAGTGATTGCGTGATTGCTTGCCTGTGGACCTGAACTGTTTCTCATAGTGGTGCCCTGGATACATTCTATACCCTCACAACTCATTCATATTAATTCCAGCTGACCTACGTGGGTTCCACTGCTAATGCTAGCATTTATGGGCATAATCGCTGGTATCAACAACTTGTTCTTACTCTTCAGCCTATCTATATGGGGACCAACTGTGCACTAGCCTGAAGGCTAACTTGTCACTTTACTTACTTACCAGCAGACCGCAAGTGGAGGTCTGGTCAGTGCCTTACGACAGCTGGAGCTAGTGCCTCTCTACCTGACCTCACCAGCTGTCTGTTAAGCTGTGCATCCGAGCCGAGGGACTAGCTGCCATGTTCTATTACTTATCAATTGACCAACCTGGTCCAGTTATTGCTACTTACTACCTCGCCGTAACTTATGTGGTCCATCCGCACATACTTACCTATTGGGCTGACCCCTATTCATACATCTCTCAGTTTACTCGCCCAGTTTGGGCTGGAGATTCGCATACCCCTAACTCCTACATGGCTTCTACCTTACTTGGCATTGATTTCAAGATCATACTATTCCATTGGATTTCAGTTATTCTTTCAAGCTCTTCTCCTTGGAAGATTTCCTCATCTGTTCAAGTTACTTAATAAGTACAACTTCATCTAACTGGATTGCATATGCTTGCCTGTGGATCTCACTATTTCCCATAGTAATCACCCGGATAAGCTATATACTTTCAAGTCATTCATGCTAATCAGCTACCCTCTGCGGGGACTATCTGTGCACACTAGCCTGTGAGGGCTAACTGCCACTCTACCGACTTGCCAGCAGACCACAAGGGTCTGGCTGCACTTACATGACCACGTGAGCTAGTCGCCACTCTACTTTCTATACCTGCTGACCTACAAAGGTCTATCTGCACATCCTACCCATGGGACTTGCTGCCAATTCTACTATATTACCTTGCCTCTATTTGCTTACCAGCAGACCTGCGAAGGTCTGGCTGCGTCTTCATGTTAACTGGAGCTAGCCGCCTCTCTACTTACCTCACCAGCTGATGGATAAGCTGCGCATCTCACCAAGAGACTAGCTGCCATGTTCTGTTACTACGAGCAGCCCTCCGTAGGTCTGGCTGCGCTTTCACGTTGTCTGGATCTAGCCACCTCTCTCTACTTACCTCTCCAGCTGGCGGATAGGCTGCACATCTCACTGAAGGACTAGCTGCCATGTTCTAACCTTATTAGCAGACCAACTTGGTGCATTTGCCTACTTCCTACCCCTCATTTCCTAACTACAGCGGTCCACCGCATATACTTCCCTATTGGGCTCACCCTGTTATACTTCTTGAATGCTTCTAACCTGCGCCAGTGCTTCAGATTTACTGCCTTTAAAGCCTGCCAAGATTCCGGTTCAGCTCTACAGTCATTGCCTTCTATATCATGACCTAGGTATATATTCTGCTCCTATCATACTTTACCAGAACTGGATTCATCAGTCAGTAGTCTAGTTGCAAGCCTTCTGCCATTCCACATATTATATAAGCCCTCTTTTAGCAGAAACCTGGAAGACATACTACTTCTATTTTCATCCTACCTCACCTGCGTCAAAGCCTGGATACAGTTACTCCATCCACCTATCTATCATTTGCTGGCCTCAAGAGCTCCCCACTTCCAGTTCTATCCTGAACTTATTGGACATGTTCTCACGATGCTCGCCTCAGTGCTCATCTACCTGGATGCCGCATGCTTTCATACTACTACCTGCTTTGGTCATGCAAGACTCGGAAACCTGTTCTTGATCTTTCCTCTTGGCTACGACCTGTTCTACTGCATCGTAATCTGCAAACTTGGACTAGCCAATAATTAATTAATATAGGATTATGCTCCTTTAGTATACCCAGAAGGACGGACAAGTTGGAAGCCATGGGTCCTCAGAGGTTCCCCAAAGGGTTTTCCTCTCGTGCTGCTGGCCATACTCTCTGGAGTTGGAGGAGATAATCGTGGATATCATATTTCTTTTGGGGTTTCACATCCAAACAACTAACCTTCCTTCCTACAGTGGGATACAGAGTAAAGGCCACACCATCAACTTATACCGATCAACTCAATTGTTCCAGTTTCAGCACTATCATACTGTCGAGTTCATCATGAACTATAATCACTGACTTATCCATGTCTGTGTCCAAGTACTAAGCACTATCAATTCTTATAACTATACCTTGGAAGCATCATTCTACCTACTGGTCTGGCCTCTGTAAACAAACTGAAATCTACATTGTATGATGCAGTATGTAACACAAGCCCTGAGCTCTGAACCACATATAATTGAAAGGCTCTTCCTGTAGTTATATGGGGAAGAGATCCTCTCCCATATCCTACTTAAGCAGCAGAAACCGCTGCTCTTCTTAGGCAGGGCACACGCCCTCCATCCTCCCCCACACCTCCTCCTTCTCCGGCACTCTTATCCCACCGGGGTTTCATATTCAAAACAACTAACCTTCCTTCCTACAGTGGGATACAGAGTAAAGGCCACACCATCAACTTATACCGATCAACTCAATTGTTCCAGTTTCAGCACTATTGTACTATCGAGTTCATCATGAACTATAATCACTGACTTACCCATATCTATGTCCAAGTGCTTAAGCACTATCCATTCATATAACTATACACTAGAAGCATCATTCTACCTACTGGTCTGGCCTCTGTATCCAAACTGAAATCTACATTGTACAATGCAGTGTTAACACAAGCACTGAGCTCTGAACCACATATAACAATTTGGGTTAATTATTCTGGTTGGCCTGATCATATTGAATACTGAATCTAGTACTTTATTTAATACATTAATTGAAACACAAGCACAACTGTGGCTACTGTTTCACATATAAGGAGTAGCATTTAAACTGTTCTGACTGTTATATTGTTAAATATATGAGATTATAATGGTTGCTACAAGAAGTGGGAAAATATTTCTGTAGCAACAGATACAAATATGGTAATCAATGATCCAACAAAGCTGATCCAAACAAAAATATAAACCCTATAAAGAAGAAAGGGAAGAGAAATACAGAACCATAATGAGGGAATAAAATAAATAAAACAATTAAAATCACAGAAATATGGAACCCCCAGTGTATTTATCTACCCTCTCCTAAAACCCAAAAACTAGTGAGGAAGGTAGAAATAGAGTGATAGAGGTGGACTCAAAAGTTATATTGGGAAAACTTTTAATTCCTGTATAGCAACAGGAACTCTGGAGGAAATCTCCCTGGTAGATTATGGATGGGACTCCATAGAGCCTGATACAAATGAATCAAGAAAATTAAGTGTCTCACTGGCTGTCTTTTCTCCATGCACCCCTCTGACTGCAAAAAGAGCCCCAAATTCTACTTTGCTTCAACAGCTTACTGTTCACAGTCCCATATATACCTCTGAAGGGAAGAAAAAACTCAGGCCAAGAAACAGAAGGAAGGAATGATTTGGCATCTATAATTCAAGAATTTAGTACAACAATAGTAGGACTAAACGCCCAAAAATAGGACTAACATGGAGTCCCCTATTAGAGAGATAAAGTCAAAACAACAAACTACAAATCATAATAAATTACAGATAGAATATAATAAGGAATTCTTTATGAATGAGGGAGATTTCACCTCTTGTTTAACTATCTCAAAGCAAATGCTAGAAATCATAAAAAATCCATGTTACATAAATATTGTAATGTTAGAAATTTTGCTGCACATAAAGAAGAAACTTTTAATCTAAGAGCAGATGTTTTCATAACCATGTGATACTGAATAACTTAAGTGAGAATAATTTAAATGTAAACTATTCTATTGTAAAAATGAAACTAACATGGCACTATCTTTGTCTAAAGAAGACAAAGCATTTCAAACAAATCTCCTCCTCCATTTGACAAAGAAAAGATCCGTGAATGCTATGTCAAACCACCCCATAAAGTAAAAAAACGATGGAAAGCTAAAAAAAGGTAAACAGAATGAAATAACTAAACCAATGATTTCCTGAGAGAGAGAGAAAAGAGAAAGAAAAGAACTACAGGAAAAGGGAATAGAAATAAGGGTGAGGCAGGAAAGAATACAGCCAATAAGCATAAATGATTCTGGAAGCATACCTATGGAAAAAGAGCCACTGGCTAAACCACTGATAAGGGACAGCCAATAGGAATGTCACCATTGAGACTCAAGAGGAGGAGTTTGCAGGGTGGAGACCAAGACCAACAAACATCCCAGGAGCCCTCACATGGAGGACCCAGGGGAGCGAAAAGATGAACTTAGTAAAGAGACAGATCAAAATTATATATTTGCCTAATTTGAAAAATTCAAAATGAAAATCAAAATTGTACAGAATACTTAATAGAAATATAGAAATTACCGACATTAGAAAAAGAGTCCCAGGTGATTTTAACGAAATGCATGGTACATTTGCTCCACTTACCTGATACCGAAGAGGAGATTTATATCACAAGACCACCAAACTTACGTATGATAGGGTAGCTGGTCCATTCCACTGGGGTGTCAAACAGACGAGGCATACTGATGAGTCCTGGTAGGACTAAACACGTGTCTATGTCTTCTGTTAGCACCCTTTGCAAACTGTGTGAGAGGCCTTTCAGCACCATGCAATTCTGCTTAAAGTTGGACCAGCATAACATTCTGTGTGATTTGCATATGCAGCCCATGATGCTTTGCATTGTGGGGCATGTGATGTTGTATTAACGTATGAAGACTGTATCCTATTATATTGTCAATCAGAATGCTTATCAAACACCATATGGGAAATGGAACCTCTATAAAAATTCAGTGGAATTCATCTAATTTCCCCAGAAAGTACCAGTTACAAAGACTTAGGGAACACAACCCCCATAAATGTAAAGAAGGTAAGGAAAAAAATTAATGAAATAATAGAGACAACCAAAACTTATCAGAAAAAAAAAACAGAAGAGAGGAGGTGGGTGAGTAAGACAGTGTCTACTTTTGTCTAAAGAAAGACTCAGTAGGCAAGATCAGGAGTGAAATGTTGCCCGTTTCACACAATTTCTGCATATCAATATTGCTAGAAATTCTGTAGCTTCAATAAGGGTCCACAAATGATATGCTGACACTTCCCAAATTGACATTACAATTAAGAATACACAAATAGCTAGGTCAGTGTTAAATGCTGTGTCTAGACTGGACGTATTGGGGATATACATAGTGACCCCACAAATACTTACTATTTAACCCCAGAAAGTACAGCAACAAAAAGTAGAAATTATGGTGGAAAACCTGGAGGAACAAGCCTCAGGTCCTTAAGAGATTGTGCAGCAATTCTGAAACAAAATTGTTTCTTATTATTAAGACATCCTGAGTGTGACTGACAAACATTGAATCAAAAACAGGAAATAGATACTAATCAAAAATCTATAGATCGCCTCTTGGAATATAGAGGATTGCATATTAAAGCAAGCAGATCCAGGGGTTAAGGGTTTTTAATATCATATGATGTCATATGTTTACAAGAAACATGGTGTGCTGAGAAGTCACTACCACTTTTACCAGGATATTAGAAAAATAGAAACATAGACTTTGATGACAGATAAGAACCACTTGGCCCACCTAGCCTGCCCATTTCCCTACCTTGAGGATAAGCTGCAGATCCTATTTAACCAACAGCCTATTTCTTCTTACCCCTCACAAAAATTGCCTTATGTCTGTCCCATGCATTCTTGAATTCTTCCACAGTTTTAGACCCCAACCTCCTCAGGAAGGCTGTTCCATGTGTCCACCACCCTCTCTGTGAAAAATACTTCCTCACATTGCCCCTGAGCCATCCCCTCTATCTTCAAATTATGTCCCCTTGTTCTTGCACATCACTTTTTCTGAAAGATGCTACTCTCTTGGACTTTGTTGATTCCACTGAGGTACTAAACGTTTCTATCATGTCCCCCTCTTCCTCCTTTCCTCAAGGGTATACATATTAAGCTCATTTAGTCTCTCCTCATTATGACTTCTCTTGCAGATATTCTATTTTTCGACACCTGCCTCTAAGGAAAAGAAATCTAGATGCCTTAAGGGAGGGTTGATAACACATTAGAACATCATTGAACTACAGAATTCAAAAACTCAGTGGTACATCAGAAAATATCCTGACACTTTTATTAGAAAGAGAACTTTTGAAACAGCTAATAGTGAATATATATGTCCCCAAATAGGAGGAGAACAGATAATATGTCCTCCCAACTCAAGGTGACACTTGAAAATATAATTGAAACAATGGATAGTACAGCCATATTAGCATTAGACTATTTTAATCCGAGACTTCCAGCAGTACATGAAAGGAATAAAACACAAAATGATTATACCCTTATATATCCCTGTTAAATTCAAGGGTAACTAGTACCAGAAATTCAAGGGTAACTAGTACCAGAACTTCTAAAGACCTAAAAAATAATGCGTGAAGAGAGAGTTATATAAAATCATATCAGAACTAAATTATTGTGTACTAAACGGACATCTCCCAGGAGATGCTGACAAACTTGCATGTATTGGTACACACGTTCGTCTACTATTGACCAAGTGTGGACCAACATGGAAGCTGTAAAATTAATACATGATCTTAAAATGATAAGCGGTCAGAATCCACACATTATCCTTTGGAAGTTCAGATTAAAACTGGACAAAAGGAATAAGTAACTACTAATGTACATATAAGCGAAGGAACAAGATTATAAATCAGAAGAGAATCAATTGGCACTCAAGACCTCTAACTTGTTTAATGATCTTTTTACACAAAACAATTGTATGATATAAGAACACTGATCATAGAGGAACAGTATAATAAAAACCAATGTAAAAATATTTTTACAATATGGTATAAATAAGTACATTAATTAGACCTCATTGCACAATTCATCAAATAAAATGGCTACTAAAAACTGTAAGTTTTAACATAAGTTTAATAAAATCCTTAGACAAAGTAAAAAAACAAATGTAAATAAATAAAAAACAGAATAAAACTGTAAATTTAGCAAGGTAAGAGTACAAAAATGTATTAGAAACTGAATGCCATAAACATAATCTTGCACTATGGGACAGCCTGAGGAAGGCTGTGTCTAAAGAGATAAACTTTTCTGGAAGGTGGTAAGCCAGGGTCATAACAGATACTCTTCTAAGCTAGAAGCTTTTATTCCCCTTAATATATGGGTAACATACTTTTCTGGCCTGTATTTCTCCAAAGAGAGGAAGTTACAGCTACTCAAAACAATAACAATAATCAATAAAAGGCCCAACAATGTTTCCTCTTGCAGTATGTATTCAGGAGGAGGAATTTATAATGTGCTTATATTATTAGCTCTAATAAAGCACCAGGACCAGTCCTAATAATAGGCGGTATATATATATATATATATATATATATATCATTTATTGATTGGTGGCTCCCCATTTTAAAGGGCTATTTAACATCTTTGTCCAAGGCATGACTTTCCAACAGGCTGGTATGGAAGTGTTATATTTTTCTGTTTTAAAGGGGATCCTATGACCCCAAGATGTATAGGCCCATTAGCCTTGTTGATGGGTCACAAAAATATTCTCTCAAATTATATTAACTAGATTATTAGAGTGGCTGAATGAAAAGTAATAATCAGTGAGCTGCAAAATGGCTTCAGAAGCAGGAGATCCACGGTTCAGCACTGCTATGTCCTAAATTTCCTAGTATGGAAATATGTGAAGATTAAAAAGGAAACTATACTGCTGTTTCATAGATTTTCATCCACTTTTGATAGTATTAGTCAGAGTCCACTATGGAAAAAGCTGGAAAACTATGGTCTGGACCCTGTTTTACTAAATATCCTAATCAGACTTCACAAAAATACATGGACCAAGGTTCAATATAATCAGCTTGGTCAAACTACTTTAGATTTCCCAACCAACCTTGAGTGTGCCAAGGCTGCATTTGGTGCCAGACCTTGTTCAATGCATATATTAATACTATCTTGGGGTTTATGATCTGTACTATCACTCACCAAAACAAACTAACAGAAGAGTACCATGTTTGACATCCACGACGACATGGTATTATTTTCTACATCTGCTTTGGGACCTCAGAGGATGCTGAACCAGTTTGTGGACTGTGTAAGGACCGTGGATTAAAAATTAATAAAGAAAAATTAAAGATGATGATATTTGGAAATGGCAATAGATCACACCTAAAAATATGGATACACCAGGACAAAATGGAACTAGTAATGTAGAACAGCAAGAGGAAGGAGGTGCTATTAGAACTTTACTACTCTACTGGGACTTAAGAACTAGAACTCTACTACTGGGACCTTCAATTTAGGGTAAAACAAACAAACAAAACAAGAGTTAGTGTGTTTGAGTTGGGTGAAGGAACTGTTATCTATGCAGTTAGCTAGGTGAAGAAGAGAACTGTGAATTAGGGGCAGTGGCTTAGGCAGCAGGAAGCTAGGTGTTTATATTTAAAACTGCCCTGGATAGCTTTGGGCCAAGAACAGCAAGAGGAAGGAGGTGCTGTTAGAACTTTTCTACTTTACTGGGACTATATAGCCCTCTCTCCCTCCCCACACCCCCAAACTACTGTAGTTCCACTTTTATAGGCACAGGATTTGACTGACAAGAGCTTCCTGTTTGGAAACAGGAAGGAGTGATCACAGAGGCACAAAAGACTCACCATCCTAGAAGGAAAAGAGTAGCTCTCCATCCCCCTAGCTGCTGGAGGTCTGACTCTGAGCAAGTAAGAAGGAGACTACTGAGGAATACAGGAACCTCTTGTCCCAGAACAGGAAGAGCAGGAGCTGTAATGGCACAGAGGCAGTAGGAAAGTAGGGAGAAAATAAAATAAAAAATAAAAAATAAACAGAGAGAGGATAGAATAAGCATACAAAACATCAGTTCTTGGGCTACAAATAAGACATGATGGGAGTGGTGCAGTGCAGTGGCTGTGGAGGCGGCAGTCTTCTGGGAGATGTTCTAGAGGAGGTGGTGTTGTCCCATCTACAGGCATCTCTCTGGGCTGAGTGAGGAGGTTGCTTATCTCCAGGCTGAGTTGGCCAGGATTGGGGACCTCCTCTCCCACCCAGGGACCACCAGGTCTGCTGCTGCCTCAGAAGTTGCCAAGAAAGAGAAGCAGTTGGATCACAGTGAGCTCAGGGAGGGTGAGGGTGGTGGGACAGAGGCACATCCTCCAGTTGTACCTCTCCACAATTTACATCTGCCTGTTAATATGTAGCCACCCAGCTGGAGGGTTTACCAGCAAAAATCTAAATAACATCTGTACATGTGTAAATACGGTAAGATAACCTCTACTCCTCCTGTTTCCTTTTCCTAGCTCCTTTATTCCCCAAAATAAATATCTTCTTGTTGTGGTTTGAAATCCGTGTGAGCATATTATTAGAGAGAGCCTTTAATTCAAAATGTTGAAATGTGGGAACTGTGTATTGGGGCATGTCTGGAGAAGGTAACTGGTCACCGTGGGTGGTGTAGCAGCTCAGGGGCTACACCAGTACCATCTCACCCAGTAAAGCACCCTGAGTGGAGGCATTGCAAAGGTTTTAAAAAATGTTATAAGTTAGCGAACCCAACCCCTTAGCCTATGTCCAGGGTAGTAGGCAGGGTGTAACACTGGGGTGGCACCGCCCAGGGTTACACGATGGAGGCACTGCTGGGATTATGTTTATGCCCCCGCCGCTAAAACCAGCATGGACCCCCCCATTTTGTATGTGTGGAGACTCTTAAAATGGCTGCCACCACCTAGCTTCAGGAGTGTATTTTGGCACCAAAACTGCCTAAGCTGTTTGTTCACTGCTGGCTCAGTGACAATATGTAGGGGACACCTAGTGGCCAAAACTAGAATTGCGTCTGTTATGTTTTTGTAGCTAAAAGAACTGTTTATATAAGGGTCCCCATACAATGTAACATCTGGTAATGCTACAGTGGTTAAAATAAAATATTTTGCTGATTTAGAATAGGATGCAACTGTCTAGATCAGGATGTTTGGTAACCAATGACGTTTTTGGAAGCCATCGCCCCAGATAAGACAAAGTGTTTCGATGTTAATAGTTATTGTGTGATGGTACACCTGGCGCGGACGCTGTTTGTGACGGAGTGTAACCCCTTGCAAATGGGGTTCCTAGAAATGCCAGTCTGGGTTTATTTAGCCCGTTTTGTTCTGCCCTTCTCCTGCTGTCTATTGGGCTTCTCCTGACTTGGTCTCTAATTTTCTGGCTTCCCGGTCCTGTTTGCCCTCGTGTGTGCTCCAGCTTGTAGTAAAATGAAAATCCAGCCCCTCAGGGCTTAAACTGTGACCGTGGCTCCTGCTGCAAGCGCTGCCTCCAGGGCAGTGGGGATCAGCGATGGTAGCATAAAAGCACCTTTGATGTGGAAACCACTTGTTTTGCAGTCCCTCGGGGACTGTGCCATGGGTCCGGGATCCCTTCCACCTATTTGGGACCAGGTAACCACGGACAGCCTGCTGGGGGACCGCTCAGATAGGAATTAAAGGAGTTCTGACCGGGGCTCATTTGAGTATGCCTGTGCAGGGCCCGGTCATCTGAATAATGCATAACAGTGTGTCTGGCTGCCTCCAGGGTAGCTATGTTCAGCTCTAGCTGAAAAGTAAAGAAAATGTTTTACATAATGGAACTGTTGCTGCTTGTTGGGAATATACTGTGCATGTGGGGAAAAGTGTTTAAAGTTAAAATGGGTGCTGTTTCTGGCAGTTCCAGTATCTGGAACTCTGTTTGTCAGCCTGTCAGCTGCTGCAGGGAGCTTGCATAAGTGCAGTAGCGACAGGAAAAGTAAAAAGCCATGTTTTCATCTGTGCAGTGACTGCAAGTACAGCCTTTAAGCTATAGAACTGTGGGGCATTTGAGGCAAATAATTACTTCTTTCTGGCTGCACCAGGACATTATTTAGGACTGTATCTAATCTGCTATAAGGAACAGTGGGTTAAGCAGCCATTGCCAGCAGTACAGCCAATTGGAATTGCAGCAATGAAAGCCAGGACTTGTGGGACATTCACTGCATCTCATGGGTAAGCGCAGAAGTGCTTATGGGGACTTACAGGGACATTATTTTAGGCACAAATTCCACAACCCAATTGTGCCTCGAGTGTTCTGATTTACAGGTCTCTCAGCAACTTGGAGACATGTCACCCCATCCCTGCTACCAATCAGGAGATGAGCTAGGAGCTCTATAAAGAGACAATGTTGCCAGTTTGTCTGGAAATTCAGAGAGAGATTCAGAGATGCAGAGCTGAGAGAGAGTGCAGCAGAGCAGGCTCCAGCTTGCTGGGAGCCCCCATGGGGAGGGGCTCAGGCTCCAGCCATGCCATCAGGCCTGGGCCACTTAATTCAATCCCTTTCAGTCTTCAGAGGGCATTTATTTTCTTCAGTTAATAGTTAACTAGTTACAGTAATTGTGCTCAGTGGTGCGGAACGGTTTGAAAAGTGGTAGGGCCAAGGACGTAAGGGTAAATTTTCCCTATTAAATATATTACCATGTTAGCAAAAGTGATAGGGCCACTTATGAAAGTGGTAGGGCCATGGCCCTAGTGGCCCCCTGTTCCGCACCTATGATTGTGCTTTCTGCAACAGCTAGTCTGGAGGTTGCCAGTACTGTCCTCCAGAGGCTAGCCTTCCCTCCTACATCAGGGGAAGATGTGGACTGAAGAATCAGATGTCCAGCAGCGGTGAGAGTGCTGACCAGACCAGATGACATCATGCAGTGGTGAGAGTGCTGACCAAGTACCTCAGTGGTGAGAGAGCTGAAGAAGTCTTCAGGATGCCTTCGATGCGGATGAGACCCGTGGAGGACCTGGTGAGTACCCTCATACCCCCAGGTGCGAGGAGAAGCTAAGCAAGTAATCTTGGGGCTCCATGCCCCATTAGAAATGTGTGCTGTTAAGTGTGAAGTATTGAAGTCATCAGTCTGGGCTACTAACCCCATAAGAGACTGCCTAGTTCAAGTAATGAATGCAACTTGTCTGTGGTCCAAATGGCTAAGTTGCAGGTGCAGCAAGATGCTGGGCTTAGTGAATCATATAAATGTGTAGCTATGGGATAGAGTCCTGTCATCGTGGAGCTCTCTGCCAAGACGCACTTGCCACTTCATGAGACAGGAGGCCCTAGAGCATATTAATGTCTAAGATACCTTAAAGAGAATGTACCTGTGTCTGCACAGAATTTCATCTAAGAGCACTTGGTATAAGTGTTCAATGTCTAGACGTGCTGGATAGAACTCCGCTTGTGGATAATGTTCTTGGTATATAAAATGTACTGGATGTGACTGCCTGTGACTAAAGTATGGGATGCTTGATAAAAGTGTCATTGCCAACTTACTCTGGATGGATGCCTTTTGGTATATAAATAAAGTACTGGATGTGACCATGTTTAAACTGCATTTAGGATGCTTGACAGAAGCATCGCCCTTATTCTTTGGATGGGACTTTCAAGTATTGTGCTGAATGTTCTGGATGTAAGATCCACATAGTTTGTTCTGGAGTGTTCAGAAGTCTGCGAGTGCAGGGCAATCCCTGATTTGTCTGCAAGTGCAGGGCAATCCCTGCTGTGGTTGTAAATAGTAATTTGCTGCTTTACAAAAATCTGGTTCCAAGTTCCCCCACCCTCAAATTAATTGCCGGCCACCTTGACTAGCTGCAACTCCATCAGGCCTGCAATATCTTGGACTGTGGTATCTGTTTAACCAGTATGGTATGAGATTGCGGGTTTCTGCTGTATCTGGGACTGGTACCAATGTGGGTATTATTAATAATTATGTTTAACATCTGATTTATCAGCGGCTAGATAGCCAGGGCTCTGGATGTCTTGAGTCAAATGGTAAAATGTGATTTACATCTGCCTGTTAATATGTAGCCACCCAGCTGGAGGGTTTACCAACAAAATCGAAATAACATCTGTACATGTGTAAATACGGTAAGATAACCTCTACTCCTCCTGTTTCCTTTCCTAGCTCCTTTATTCCCCCAAAATAAATATCTTGTTGTTGTTGTTTGAAATCCTGTGTGAGCATATTATTAGAGACAGCCTTTAATTCAAAATGTTGAAATGTGGGGAATTGTGTATTGGGGCATGTCTGGTGAAGGTAACTGGTCACCATGGTGGTGTAGCAGCTCAGGGGCTACACCCAGTACCATCTCACCATTCTCACCACGTAAAGCACCCTGAGTGGAGGCACTGCACAAAGGTTTTAAAAATGTTATAAGTTAGCACCCAACCCCTAGCCTATGTCCAGGGTAGTAGGCAGGGATGTAACACTCAGGGTGGCGCTGCCCAAGGGTTACATGTCTTGAATTTTTGTTGTTGTTGTAAATCTTTTGATTAAAAACATTTTGTAAAAAAGAGTAAAAGCAGAAACAACAACAGAGAACAGCATCAGCGTATTCATTTCAGCCAATTAATATGGCAATATGCATCTCATATGAAGAACAAAATCAAATACAGAGTTGACCAGAGACTTCTAAAGGTACAATGTGCAGAAAACCACAACAAATATATGTAATTAGATACACCGAGAAATCAAATAGCATACAATCTAAATAAATCAGGGAGGCAGTATAGTGCAGTGGTTTAAGGCTCTGAGCTGCAAATCTGGAAACCTGCGTTTGAATCCACGGCCTCCACTTGTGTACTGTGTGACCCTAAGCAAGTCACTTAACTTCTCTGTACTCCCAGGTCGCACATGTAAACAAGCTTTCAGCTTAGTGTGCCACTCCTGGTTAAACAACTGAAAAGAAACAATTAAATCAGTAACAGTATAGTGCTATAATGGCACCACTTAATATACATCGGTGTTGGGCAAATTACTATCCAGTGAGAGCTGCCACTTCCACAAGATTAGGGGCAGGAGAACCTGGCATGGAAACTTTAAGGAGTTAACACTCATCACTATAGTTTATGCTGTTATTGTTTTCATTTGTTGATGTAGACACCACTTGCTCTGATACACTTATAATGTTGTGTGAGATAATACAGCTAAAAAATATTAAAATGTTTTCATCATTAAATACAGGCTCCTGGCCTTAGTTTCTCATCTGCAATTCCCTCTTCTCCCAAGTGCTAGAGAGTTTTACGTAGCATTCCATAGCTGGAGGGAACAGAATTTCTCTTCATTCTGCCTGTCTTTCTTATTGGACAAAGTGTGTGCGGCTTTTTTTTTTACCATTACTTAGGGGTGTTCGCTGACATCAGCTGCAACACATTCATAAAGAGGCCAATCTCTGCAGTGAAACTCAAATCAATACACCTGCTATACATCCTGGACAAAGCTTAGCTGAGGCCATCTTGTTTAGCACTGCTCTGTTTTGCAACACCAACTTCAAGGAATGATTTGCACAGTGGACATTCAGTGCCAGTGGGTTTCATTTTGTATTCTTGTTCCAGAAATATGCCCACTCATGTTTGCCACTTCATAATATGACTGTCCTCCTATGTCTTCAGTTGGCAGACTGCACTTTAGTACAATATTCTTAAGGAATACGGGACACTAAGCTCCGCAGTAGGGTGAAAATGACGGAAGTATCAGGGAGATGCAGAGGGATCTACAGATGCCATAGAGGTAGTCTGAGATTTGTCAGATGAAATTAAATGCCCCAAAATGCAAGGTTATACACCTACAGAAAAAAGACCAGGACAGAGTACTGGAGGAGGGGTTAAACTGAGCACTACAGCAGAGGAAAGGGACCTGGAAGTCATCATTAGTGATGGCCTCATACAATCAAGCCAGGGTAACAAGGCCTATAATAAGGTCAGTATGATACTGGGATGTATTGGGAGGGTACTGACAGCAGGAAAAGCAGGTGCTACTACCTCTATATAGGTCACTGGTGAGGCTACATCTGGAATACTGTGCTCAGTCCTGGGTCCTCACCTAAGGAAGGACGAGGCACAGGCTGGAGGCAGGTGCAAGGCAGGGTGAGCAAGCTGATTCAGGGCCAACAGGACGAGTCTGACAAAGACTGTCTTAAGGCGTAGAACATGTCCTCACTGGAGACCAGGTAAGAAAGGACGGTATGATAGAGACCTTGATGTTCCTGAAAGGAATAAAAAGGTGAACTGTGGGAACTATTTAACATACAAATACAGACCATGATTGAAGAAAAAGATCAATGGTCTATTTAGTCTGCCTGATTTTCCTATTTATCCCTGGGACCTACTGACCCTCCACTGTCCTTCTCTCCCTTCTTCCTCCCATTAACTTCTCAGTTTGTGCCACCCATAGCAAACACTATACCCTTCATTCTGTCCCAACCATGCTTGAAACTGGCAATGGTTTTAGCACCACCATCTCAGCTGGCAAACTGTTCCCTGGCAGACTGTTCCAGAACCCACCACCCTTTCTGTAGAATAATGCTTCTTCATGTCCTCCGAGCCTCCCTCCTGTCAGTTTCCAGTCATGTCCATGTGACTACAAACTAGTATTCAAGCTAAAAGCTCCTCACAGTTCATCTTGTTAATTCCTTTTAGGAACTTAAAAGTCGCTATCATATCTTCCTTCTCCCTTCTTGTCTTCAGTGAGTACTTGTTCAGTGCCTTGAAATGCTCCATGTAGGACCTGCCCTCTTGGCCCTGAATCATTTGTATTACCCTGAGCTGCACTTGCACGTACATTTAGCAGGAGTACACAGTCAAGAACCCAAGGTCATGAGTGAAAACTGCTGGGGGGTGAGGAAGTTGTGTTTTATGGAAAGGGTGGTGGTGTCATGGAACAGTCTGCCAGAGAGGGTGGTAGGTGCCAAAACCATAAATGGTTTCAAGCATGGCTTGGATAGAATTAAGGGTTGGTGGTTGTTCTGGTCAATAGCAGTAAGGAGAGGAGCAGTGAGGTGAACTGGGAAGGATAAACCCCCATATGGAAAATAGGTCCTGGGGCAGGTCCTGGGGCAGATGAGGAACTCCAGGCAGACTAGATTGCACTTTTTTTCTGCCATCATTGTCTATGTTTCTGTTTTCTACAGAATTGCTGATGGATTCTGCATCTGGTTTCATCATCACATACATTCTAATGACATTGTCATGTATAGTAAAAGCGGTAGGAAACCGCCATATACATACTGTCATCTGGTCACTATGGCTAATATCCAGAGATTCATCTGCTATGACTGCAAACAGCTTAGATTCATTGTGTAGTTCTTCTAGCAGGTTCCTAAGCAACGGCTGGGCCATCAGTTCCATAATTTCATTCACAATGTCTGAACTCTGATTTATTTTTCTTCCTAGATCCACTTGTGTAGTTCTGGCACATCATCTGCTCTAGACAGCAGTTGCTGTTTGTAGGTTACTTTCAGTTCTTCTCTACAGTGTATTGCATGTCCTTGTTGAATGAAAAAGCAGGATTGCCTTTAGCTGTTTCAGGAACATTTTCCAAAGCCTTGATTTTTCCTGAGCATGATCGAGTTTAGCGGAACAGAAATGTTCAACTTGATGTTCTTTAGCACAGCGCACTTATCAGCTACTTCAAGATGGAATAGTGTTGGTTGATGTTTTGGGACATTTCAGGTGTTTTCTTTCAATCACTGTAGCCATTCAAATGGAATGTTAGCCCACCACAATGTCTTGTGATGACCTTTCATTCCACTGCTGCCTAACAGTAGTAGCATAATACAGAGTTTTTGAAAGTGGGTTAACCAGCTGCAAGAGGAAAACCATTGTGGATGACAAGTTCTAGTTTCAGTCCTCCCACATGATTGCACAATGATTTGCTGGACAGATGTCTCCCTAACACTACTGGGTTGTAAAACACTATTAATATTGCAGCAGCAACCAGAAGAACAGTAGTGGAAGGAACAGAAACAGAAAACCGAGCCACTGGGCAAGCTGTTCAGAGCAAGTGTTGTCAGAAGCAAAAATGATGCTCCCATCATTATTGCTGCTTGCAGAAAATAGTGTCTGCAGTGTTAGCTACAGCAGAGCATGCCGTGCTCTCAAAGGGGTGTTGAAGTAGGAACAGCAGCTACTGTACGTCAGCTGAACAGGCCAGTGCTGACACTAATGCAGTGTTGGGGGCAGACATGGCTGCATCTGATCCTGAAAAGCTAGAGGCAGCACAGCTCTGCTTACAATTGCATTCTGATTCACATTGCTGTCACTGAGTCGGACACTGGTCCCAGCAGCACTTCTCTTATTCTCCGAATTCCCAATTACTTCAGATCTGATACTGTCAATGTCCTGGCATCTCCAAACCAATAACTGAGTTTTTCCGACACCTCTGCAGTCACATTGGCCAGTTCTTTCTCCATTTGTCTTTTCCTTCTGTGCCAAACTGCGTGCAGAATATAGGCTGTGAGAATGAATTATGTGTGTGAAACATAACAAACTGTTGTCAGATTAAGTTCTTCTAAGTTCTAAGCACTTTATTGCATGTAATAAAAATGTTAGGCAAGTTAACAATGGAACTCTAAAGTGAAAACAATCAGTTCTAACATATTTTCTCAAATCTATCGCAGTTCTTTATGAGGTGCCAAATGGGCTAAAAATCAGACAGGTAGGTCTTGTTTTGCCTTGGTTCATGCAGACTATATTGGTTTCTTTACACAACAGGTTGGTTGTGTGTCAGATATGTTGGTTTATATGTTAGACATATAGGGCCAGATTTTGAAGCTGGAGATTGCACAAGTCCTGTGCATGCCAGAATCTGGCACACTGGGCTCCAGCAATCTAAAGGGTTTTCCATCCCTCGTGGCAACTGACCCAAGCTAGACCATCTGATGTGTCAATACCAGGGACCGTTTTCATGGAGCTTGTGCCCGTGATTTGGCGTAAGCTGCCATAAAACAGGTAAACTGTTGTATCTAGCGTGAGATTGTAAAATCGGGTAGTTGCTGCAAACAAGTATGCACATGAAAAGGGTTTAATGCAAAGATTTATGCAAGCCCGTGCCACCCTTTGAAAATCCAGCCATGGTATACACTTGAATACTGCACTGTTTTTAAATTATTGCTTTGTGTGTCATATGCATGGGTTTGTACTGAAAATGCATTGATTTGAGTTTGAATTTTGTACTATAACGGGTTAAGCAGTGAATTAACTAATCTTCCCTGGCTTGGCCAGTTTAAGCACTATGCTCCTTCAATATCTCATAGCTGAAAACTCTTGTGACTGTGCCATGTAAGCTAAGGTTTGCCTGCCCTGCAACCTGCACCACCCACTTGAGTGCTGGTTTGCTTCCCTGCTCATCCCTTCTCCCACCCTGATTACATCAAGTGTTTAACCCTGGCTGCAACCCTCTCCTGTGGTTTTCAATTCCTCTTCCTCCTTTTCTTCCTTGTCTCTCACTTCAGTCCTGCTTTCACCCTCAGGAATCTTTGACAAACCACTGGCTGCTACCCATTTCCTTAGGCCTTATAATCCTTCTCCCCTCTCTTCTCCTCTTTCCTCCACTCCATTCACTTATTTTGAATAGTGCCTATCTCTATGTTGTAATACACTCTGTTACTGTATGTTTTTTTTTTGTGTAATCTATTTTTCCGCCCTGTGCTCACTGGTCCTCCACTCCTTCGGCTCTACCAAGTTCTCCCCAGCCCCTACTGTCCTTACCCAGCCCTCCTCTGATCCTCATATGGCAGCTGACTGATGGGATATCCAGCATATCCCTTAGCAGGTAGGTCCCCCTCCTCAGGGAAGGCACGGGGAGAGGCATGACCCCAGCACATACTCCTAGGGTCTGGGGATGCTGCTGAGGAACAGGAGGCCCTGGGAAGGCGCTGGAGGCCTCAGGAGCAGAGAGGCGTCATCCGGCAGCCAGTGAGCGATTTTCCTAGTTTTCTTGAGGTGCGTGACATCCGGACATCAAGGCAAGAGCCGACATCTGTCACGCACCACCCAGCAATAACCCTGACGTGTTGCTCTACCGGGCCTCACCAGTGGTAGCTTTAACACCGGTCGCAGCCCCTTCCCTTCTTGAAGGCGGTGAGCAGTGGTGGGATGCTCAAGCTGCCTCCCCTGGCGGCCCTCCAGTGACCCGAGCTCGCTCCCAAACCCCGGAGTCGCTGGGCGTCCGCTTGTGGATATCCAACCACTCGCCGATGGGCGGCTATTTTATTCAATTGTTAATTCATCCTATGTCTGTTTGTTGCCCTCCCTACTGATGTGGAACCTTTGTAAATTAGCTACCTTGTGCTCAAAGGTATTTTGTAATCTGAGATTGAATAAATAAAATAAATAAATAAACTGTAGTTTTCCACATGATATATTTTGCTTACACACAAATTCTATTGGTTCATGTGAAGCATATTGGTTTTGTGTGCAAATTATATTGCTTTGGTCTTTGTTATGCTTATCGGTTTGTGTACAAACTATGTTGGATTGTCTGAGCAGGGCAAACCTGTTTGCTTGCAGACTGAATCAGTTTAATCTATATAAAATCTATTGGTTTTCGCATCAACTGTGGTATACTGGTTTGTGTACTGAGTATATCAGTTTGTATTAAAATTATATTAATTCATCTCTTATTAGGCATATAGAGGATAGTGTATGAGTGCCCATGCACAACAAAGATATTTTTTACTTTAGAGGTCTCGTGGTAACTGCAGACCTCGAGGCGCTAGCTCAAGAGGTTCTCGTTAATATGGAAACCTCAAGAGTCAAAAATATCCTTGTTGTGTGTGACTCTCATGCACTGTCTTATATAGTGTATGATCACTCATAAACATAGAAACATAGACTTTGGCGGCAGATCAGGACCGCTTGGCCCACCTAGTCTGCCCATTTCCCTACCTACTGGATAGCTGCAGATCCTAGTTAACCAACAGCCTATTTCTTCCTACCCCCACAAGGACTGCCTTATGTCTGTCCCATGCATTCTTAATTCTCCCACAGTTTTAGACCCCACAACCTCCTCAGGAAGGCTGTTCCATGCGTCCACCACCGTCTCTGTGAACAAAATACTTCCTCCACATTACCCTGAGCCGTCCCCCATCTTCCAATTGTGTCCCTTGTTCTTGCACATCTCTTTTCTGAAAGATGCGAGAAAAGGAGGAGAGGGGGACATGATAGAAACTTTCAGTATCTCAAGGAATCAACAAAGTCCAAGAGGTAGCATCTTTCAAAAAGAGGTGTGCAAGAACAAGGGCACAATTTGAAGATAGAAGGGGGGCGGCTCAGAGGTAATTTAGGAAGTATTTTTTCACAGAGAGGGTTGTGGATGCATGGAACGGCCTTCGGAGGAAGTTGTGGAGTCAAAACAGTGGTGGAATTCAAGCATGCATGGGACAGTCATAAAAGCAATTCTAGGGAGTGGGGTAGGAAGAAGTAGGCTGCTGGTTAACTAGGATCTGCAGCTTATCCATTAGGTAGGAAATGGGCAGACTGGGTGGGCCAGCGGTCCTTATCTGCCGTCAAAATCTATGTTTCTATGTTTCTATGATGCTACCTCTTGGACTTTGCTGATTCCACTGAGGTACTTAAAGTTTCTATCATGTCCCCCTCTCCTCCTTTTCTCAAGGGTATACATATTAACCTCCTTTAGTCTCCCCTTGTATGCTTCTCTTGCAGACCCTGCACTATTTTAGTTGCCCTCCTCTGGACTACCTCCATCCTGTCTGTGTCCTTGTGTAGATGGGGTCTCCAGAACTGGACGCAGTACTCCAGATGGGGTCTCACCAACTGTCTGTACAGAGGGATAACAACTTCTTGTTTTCTGTTGGTGTTGCCTCTGCCTATATATCCCAGTATTCTCCAGCCTCCCTACTACCTTCTCACATTGCTTGCCAACCTTAAGGTAATCTGATATGATTACCCCCAGGTCCGTTCCATTTTGTTGTTGTTACTACCCCTTCCCCAATTGTGTACTCTTCCCTGGGTTTTTGTTGCCCAGGTGCATTATTGCACTTCTTTGCACTGAATCCAAGCTGCCATACTTCCGACCATTCCTCCAACCTTGCCAAGCCCTTCTCATCCTTTCCTTGCCTCCTTGTGTATCAACCTTGTTGCAGATCTTTGTGTCATCTGCAAAAGGCATACTTTCCTTTCAGTCCTCTGCAATGTCACTTATAAAGTCATTAAAAGGACTGGACCCAGTACTGAACCCTCCGGTGCCCACTAGTAACCCCTTTCTTCAGAGTGGACTCCATTTACTATTACCTTCTGTGTCTTGTTACCCAGCCAGTGTTTTACCCAGGCTACCACCCTGGGACCCACTCCCAGGCTGGCTAATTTGTTTATTAATCTTTTGTGTGGGACTGTGTCAAATGCCTTGCTAAAGTCTAGGTAGACCATGTCCACAGCCCTTCCTGGTCTACTACTTTGGTCACCCAGTCAAAGAAATGAATTAGATTTGTCTGACATGCGTTCCGCTGTGAACCCATGCAGCCTTGGGTCCATTGCCCCACTGGCCTCTAGGTACTCAACAATTCTTTCCTTCAGACCTGATTCCATCACTTTCCCTACCACAGAGATCAAACTGACAGGTCTGTAGTTTTCTGCCTCTGTCTTGCTCCACTTTTGTGAAGGGGACTCACATCCGCCCTCCTGCAGTCCTCAGGTACCATACCATCCTCCATGATTTGTTAAAGCGGCTAATCAGTGGTGTCACTAGTTCTCCCTTAATTCTTTTAGAATTCTGGGGTGAATCCCGTCAGGTCCCATTGCTTTGTCCACCTTCAGTTTAAAAGTTCTTTCAGAACCCTTTCTTCTGTGAAAGGACTGGGATTGACTCCCTATCCAGAGTGCTTCTGTTGATTAGATTAGGTACCTCCCCTCCTCCTCTTTGTGAATACTGAGCAAGTATTCATTCAGTATCCTGCTTTTCACTGTCCTCTCTGCCCACCCACCCTCCCTTTATTCCGCCTCACTATCCCTCCCTTTGTCTTCACGCTCCCTAATGTACCTATAAAGGTTTTATCCTCTTCTTAACCGGTTGGCTATCTTTTCCTCAGTTTGGGCCTTTGATATTCTGACTGCCTTCCCTGCTTCCTTCTGCCTAAACTGGTACAGTTCTCTGTCCTGCTCCTTCTGTGTTTCCTTATACTTCCTAAATGCTATCTTTTCTCCCTAACCTTCCTGCCACCTCTTTTGAGAATCATAGTGGCTTTTTCTTTTGTTTTGATTTGTTAATTTGTTTCACACAAAGGCTTGTTGCCTATGTGATGGCAGTTTGATATGTCCCCATTGTTGCTCCACCCTCCTTCTTGCCTGTTTGCTAGTGCTTTCTAAGGCACTCTCCCATCTTCAAAGTCAGCCTCCGAAGTCCAGTACCCTCACTTTTGTATGCTTGACTCTGCAGCTGAGTTTATCGTGAACCACACTGTTTGGTGGTCACTTGTTCCCCAGATAGCTACTCACTTCTAGATCTAAGATCCTCTCACTTTCCCCATTTGAAATACGAGGTCTAAGATTGCTCCGTCATGAGTGGGTTCCAACACTAACTGTCTGAGGCATGCCCCTGTAGGGCATTGAGAATGGCCCTGCTCTTGGATGTGGCTGCAGCAAAGGTGCTCTAGTTAACATCTGGCATATTCGGTCCCCTATCAACAGTATCTCCCTTTCTCTGCTATCCTAAGGATGCCTTCTATCATATCCTCTGGCTCCAAGAGTCCTTGATTGGGCAACAGACTTTGATCAGCAGCCATGGCTGGAGAAGCCAGCCAGCTGTGTGCATCTCACCTGCCTGCATAGTAGCCATCCTGCCTAGGTAAGCCTGTCTGATTAGCTCGGGAACACATTTGGAGCTCAGATTGGCTAACAACTCCTCAGATCTCCTACGATTGGCTACTGCCCCTATTGCTCTGCCTGCAATTGGCTGAAGCGACTCTCGCTTTGGTGGCTTTTCTCTTCGTTGAACTGGATGCCTCTGCCAACCTCTGCTGCTACTACTTGCTCTAATTTTTTAATGTTAAGGGAACTGTGCTATTATTGATACAACAACGTTATTGTGGAAATTGTTTTGATGCCTTAACTAAACTGTATGTTTGCTGAATTCTCTGAGCTACTGTGTAAAACTGAACTTGACTGCTTCCCTCAACCCGTATCTCTGTTAAATGCTCATTCCTTAGTGAGCTAGGCCACCCTCTCGGATGATTGGACGACTTAAATACAGCCACGCCCAACCGTCCTGTCTACAAGCCCCAAACAGCCCTGCCTTAAAGCAGAGTGTTATAGAGGCTTGCCACTCTCTGTGCATAATCCTAACTTTTGGTGACATTACTACAAGTAAAAATGCAGCATATCAACACTGTCCTACGTAGATGCCTCATATCTCTAATTCTTGCATTAGTTACATTACCAATCCCAAACTGCTCCAAAACCAAAAAATTAATTCTGACATACACCTAGACCAGCCCTTTCCCAAGATGATATGGCAACACAGAACAGGGACATCTTCTTATTGTTCATGCCCACTCCCCACCAAACTTTAACTCAAGTTATTGCATGTAACCCCTGTCCTAGTCGGCACTTGTAATTATTTATGTACTAGCCTCACCCAACTACAATAAATTCTAACAAAATGACTACTAAAATTCAAGTGATGAACACAAGATGAAACAACAAAGACTACTTAATAGATCAAGACCGTCTCTAAAAAAACTACTACTACTACTCCTAATCTGCTCGGGTAACGAACTAAACCCAGGCCCACCTGTTCCTCTAGAATCCCCACGGACCTTCCTCAATATAAAGGTCTTAGTTTTCTACACATTAATGGCTGTAGTTTGCTGAAAAAGCTGGACTGGATACAGACCTAGGCCATACATGCAGCTCCTGACTTCTTCATGATATCTGAATCCTGGCTTAAACCATCGGCGTCAGACAAATCCATTTATCTGACGGTATACAACTCATACCACTGCGACAGACCAACTAGGAGGGAGGGTCATAATATATGCTAAGAGCAAATTTAGGTCACGGTATTGAGTGTACTGTCAAAGTAATCAATGCTTGGTTGTAAATTATCCTCACCAGAGAGAAGTCACCCCCACTGCAGCCTGTTACGACCCTTTCTGGTGGTATGGCTCTCCTGCAGCATCTCCAGGACCTAACTACCTCAGTTAATACAGCGTGCATCTTTTAGGATCTCAGCTTAAACTTGAATGACGACAGCTCCAAGAATCTGAAGGATCTCTGCAACACTATCGGTCTGGTACAAATGACACTTGAAAATACCAGGCCAAACAGAAAATTTCCTGAATGTAGCACTCTCCTGGACCTTATGCTAGTAAATAAGCCTTATAACATTTCTCATGCTGGAGTATTCTTCAATGATATAAGCGACTATTGTGCTACTATGACATTAGACACCCCTTACAACTAAACCAAATGGCCAAATCTATACTGAGAAGCATGAAAAATTCTCCCAGAATGAATTTCTGAAAGACCTAAGTAGCATCCAGTGGCAGAACTTCTATCTAGCCCCCTCTATTAGCGAGGCATTTAATATCTTCCATAGTCTCTTAATGGGATTAATCGATAAACATGCCCCACTAAGGCTGATTAGATCTAAAAAGATCCCTGGGTGGTTCTCTCCTCTTTAAAGAGAGTGCTTAGAGACAGGGATTACTGGTGGAAAAGAGCAAGGAAATCCAGCGGAGACAGACTGGTTAGCATTCGCATCTTGAGAAATGCCTGCGCTACACTAATTAGGGCTGAAAAACTAGGTATTTCAAGCAGAACTAGAACCCAACAAAATCAACTCTGCCAAATTCTGGAACATCCTCCGAGAAATTGAAGGATCCTCCGCTGACTCATCTATACCAGCCAAAATTTTGTTTACTGGACACACCTACACAGACAGAGCCGATATTCTTGAGCTGTTAAATGATCACTTTGCCACTGCAGGGCTAGCTTTTGACACTTCACCTATCAGTAAAATCAACCTACTGGTGAACCTGATGTTGCATTTAATAATAATCCTATACCTAAATTACCTCACCCAGACGTTTAACTTCCATACAGTCACATTTAAGCAAGTTGAGGACTTACTTCTTTCCTGGATACCAAAAGAGTGCAAGTGCAGACAACATTGAACCATACTTCCTCAAGCTTGGCTATCCCTACCTGACAGTCCCATTACACATTTATTCAATTTATTACTAAAGCAAGGAGAACTCTCTCTGCTATGGAAAACCGTCCGTATCCTCCCTCTTCTCAAGTCAGGGATCCATGCGATCTGAATAATTACCTCGAATTCTTCCTGGACAATAAACTAACTTTCTATGCCACCTGAATGAAATCTCGAAGAAATTAAGGCAATGGTTAGGCCTATTCTACCAAATTAAACATCTGGTTACCTTAGATGCTAGGAAGAGATTAGTACAATCTACATTCTTACCTATATTAGATTATGCTGACTTTATCTACACACATTGCCCCTTAATGTCGATTAGCAAACTCAACACTTTATACCACCGGCCCTTAGATTTATCCTCAAACTACCCTTACAAACCCACCATTGCCTACTTTACCAGGAAGTGGGGTGGCCTTCACTTGCTACTAGGAGGGAAAAAATGCTCTTCTCTGGCTTGAAAGAGCACTCTCTAACAATCTCCTACATATATATCAAGCTTATTCAAGCGAGCAAAGGGCTGTTATGGGTTGAGGCGTTTTACTATGCTCTACTTTCAGATTCCAAGAATAAAACAAACTATAACTCGTCTGCAATCAGCTTTACACTTCCATGTCTGTGGAACTCAATGCAAAACACACTAAAATTGTCCACACTCCTGGCCTTTCCGCATTCAAAGAGATGCTAGTCGCATTCTTGAAGAAAACTTGTAACTGCTTCAGAAAAGATTGAACGCTACTAACTAACCGCTTCACTAGCTCTTCATTTAGAATTTCCCACAGTGCCATCACACAGGGGACAACCAGTTAACTACAGTCTATCTGCTTCTTCACTAGCCCTCTTCACTCCATCTCTCTCTTCCCTTACTCACGCTCTCCGCTACTTTCCCTTCTCCGCTTTACCACCTATAGAAATAGTCTGGGATTGATGATTCTCCTATACATTGTGTAAAACTATTGTTTATGAACTACATGTCATTGTAAATCTAGCAACTCAGTAGATGCTGGCCTGCCACATCCTCCACTGCTCTATATTTTGTACACTTTTGTGTATATTTAGCTGTGACCATTTACTTATTGTATTGTATGTACTGTTTTGTATTGTTTTCCGTCCAGGACCACCTTGAAAATGAGCTTGGTTAATGGTGTTTTCACCTGGTTAAATAAAGTGATTGATTGATTGATAACCTTGTCCATTCCTCCCCTAAGATGGGGGTCTGTACCAACCCCTGTGCAGATTGTGGTGCCATTTCCAGTCTCTAAGGTGACCCACAGTGCCTGCTCTCCTCCTGTTTACTCTTTTGTTCAGTTGCTTTTATCCCTTCCCTTACATAGAGAGCTACTCCTCCCCTCTTCTACCCTCCCTGTCTCTCCTGTAGGTTGTGTACCCTGGTATGTAACATCTCAGTCACGGATCTCTGTGTACCATGTTTCTGTGACTGCCACGATATCCAGGCATGCCTCTTCCATCAAGGCCACCGGTTCAGGGAGCTTGTTGCCCAGACTACAGGCATTGGTACTCATTCCCTCCATTTCTTGATGGCCTTACCCATTTGCCCATCTCTGTCCTTATTGCTTTTGTCGTTTTCTCCATTTACCCTGCCTTCTCCCTATCGATGTCTCTGTCTTGGTGTTTACCTCCTTACTACCCTGATTTTTTTTGGGGGGCTAGGATTTCCTGCTCTTTCAGTGCCTCCCCTTGGCTAGTTTAAACTTGCCAATGAAGCATTTAAACCTATCGCCCTAGAGTTCCTGTTTCCCTCCGGACAGTTGCAGACCATCGTGCAGTATAGGCCTGCATCACTCCAGGTGGACCCCAGTCTCCAATGAAGCCAAAACCCTGAGCTCTGCACCAGTTTTCAACCACTGATTGAATCCCATGGTGTGGAGCACCCTAGCCTCACCCATGCCATGACAGGCAGCACCTCTGAGAAGGTTACCATGCATGCTACTTGTCTAAGGCCCTCCCCAACTCCACAAACTCTTCCTGCACTTCTCAGTCCCTTTCCCAGCCAGGTCATTTGTCCCTAGGTGGACAATGCCATCCAACTCCCTCCCCATGAAGGTTGGTGGCCTTACTTTATGTTTTTAATCACTGCTGATTTCCTCGACTCAATTGTCATTGCTGTGGCCATTTCCAGAGTAGTAGAGGATGGACGTGGAATGTCCATGTATGAATGTGTCCCATGTTGTTAGTGCTTCAGTAGCTACGTGACTAATGTAGCACAACACACAAAGTGACGTAGCTACCGCAGCACAACAATGATGTTCTAAGCATGGACTTCATGCAGGACAGCATTCGATCATACACTATATTGATTTTCACAAACTATTGTATTTTGTTTTCGTGTTATTGTTTTGCATGTGTAACATAACTATAGCAAAATAAAGGATATGCTTTTCAACTTCAAGCCCAAGTTATGTCTCCAATCTTCTAACTTCACTATTGCTTGTACCAGAGGCTCACAACTTGAGGAGAGTACTGCTGTAAAATACCTGGAAGTTACCTTAGACCCATCGTTAGATTTCTCTCCCACATCCAGGCAATCTGCAGTAACCTCTAAGCTGGGCATGTGCCATAGAATCAAGCACTGCCTCTTCCTAATAGCCCACCTCTCCATAGCCAAGAGTACTGCCTCTGGCCTCAGGTATGATATGCTGGCAAATATTTACACTTCAAAGCAAATCTAAAGAAGAGTGTTGTAGCATACAACAACATGTCGATTGCCTTGCCTATTCCTGACTTACCCACCACTGCCTCATCTACTAGGGTCAAGGCTGGATACCACCAGATGGGTTACAATCCTTTCACATGCGATATTTTGTTGACAAACTGCTCAGATCCTGAGCCTCTTCTATGCTAGCTGACTTCCTTCAGTACCCCCTCATCCCCATTGCCTGTGATCTGCGGAGTTCCCTGCCCTCTTGGAATGTAGATGTACCACAAACATCAGTCAGTAGGCTTTGCCACCATGTTCCAAAAGCCTGGAACTCATTGCCTCCCCTCCGTGTGGAATACTACCACTCGTTCATCTTTCTGTGTGTCATTAAAGTCTCTCTACTTTTGTCGGGCTCATGCTCCTGCTCGTGCCTGGTTACCCACTATGGTACTTTTCATTATAAAAATATTAACTGTCTCTAGCTTCACTCTTAATTTGGTCCAAATGACTTGTTTCCTTGCACTGTTGTGGTATGCTGCTATTGTAATAGTAGTTTTGTTTGTTTTGGCACCCTTCCCCAGAGGCCCAAGGCACCATTGCAAAGAGAAACTAACACAACAGACATCAAAATACATAGTAATTAGTAATAAATACATAATATAAATTAGAATAAAATTAAACCCCTATATACCAATATAACACTGAAATGAAAATTAAATACCTATTGGCAATCATTTTAAAAGACAATTTAAACACCAAATGCCTGATCAAACAAAAAGTTTTCAGACTTTTCTTAAAACTTCTACCAAAGGGGCCTCCTGAGAGCCCTCGGTAATGAATTCTAATAGCAGACCTGCCACCTCAAAGGCTCTGTCCCTTGACATCTTAAGTCTAGTCCTGGGGACAACCAGGAGGCCCTCTTTGGCAGAACAGAGAGGATGAACAGGAAAATAAGGATGTAGAAGTTTGCATAGGTAGCCTGAACCCAGCCCATGTAGGGTCTTATAGGTGAACAAACCAACCTTATAGGATATACACCACTTAACATGCAACCAGTGCAGTTCTCGCAGAATCAGGGGTGATGTGACTTGTCCGAGAGATGCCAGTCAACAGCCTCCCAGCTGTGTTCTGCACTAGCTGCAGGTAGCATACTCCACTGCCCCCAAGGTAGAGGGCGTTACAATAATCGGGTGAGACATCACAGGGCATGTAGTAGAGATGACAAGGACTCAGGAGGAATAAAGGAATGAATCTGGTTGATACTTCTAAGATGGTAAAAGCCATTCCAGATGATTACTGACACATGAGCCTGAAGTGTCAGAGCTTCATCCAGAATGACACCTAGATTCTTCACCTTATAAGCAGCGTTGAGCCTCAAGGTACCAAGTCAGAGGACTGATACTCTCTCAGACACTGCCAATCCTCCACCCCACCCAACTCAATCACCAGTGCTTCAGTTTTGTCTGGGTTTAGCCTGAGCCAGCTCAAAGACATCCAGCCCGGATCTCGGCCAGATACTTTCTCATCATCAACTACTCCCTGGTCCTAGGGTGTAAAGACAGCTAGAGCTGGGTATCATCTGCATAACAGTGAAACCCAACTCCATACCGTGGCCTGCAGTGCTGCTCCACTCACCGCTGTACCACGTTTGTCCGAGGCATTTTCATTACTCTCACCATTGATGTTGCTTCTCTTTTTGCTGTTGTAATTCATTCTAATGCATAAAATGAAGATCTAATTTGCATTAGTGTTTGAGCTACATTGAGATCTTTTTTATGCACTTTGCAGATATTGGGCTGCTGCTCTCTCGGAGATGCAATAGGTATTGCTGTGTCCCAAACCTGGAGTTTCTTGCTGTGTGTTTTTGCTCCAGGGCAGCCTTATGCTGGCCGGACTATTTCTGGCTGAGCCTCTGCTCGATGTATCGGGAGGATTGCTAGTGATTGATCGAGCCATGTTAATTCCTGAAAAGATGAAGGCAAGACCCACAGGCACACTATACGTGCTGAAACACCTGCTTTGCATTTTAAAAGATATGTTGTTAGCCGGCCCAGTGGCACAGAGGGTTGAGGTGCTGGATGCCTTACCTCGCACTATGACAGAGACCCTGGTTCAGGGACAACCCAGGTCGTCGGGGTGTTGGCATGGGGGAGGAGTAGGATTGAGCATGCGGGGAGCTCTCCTCTCCTGAGGGTGGTGAGGTGGGTTGGCACCCCCATAGTTCGTCCCAGCAGGTAGTGGTCTGGTGGGTAGCGTGAAGCGGAGAGGGGGTGACAAAGTGTTGAAGGTGGAAGGGGCTGAGCTGGTGCCACAGGGTGCGAAGCGTGCCTCACATGCTCACATGTCCCTGTGCCAGGGCCTTGGGGGGGTTGAGGGAAAATCTGTACAAAAAAAAAAAAAAATACATACATGTGTTCCCATCACCAGTTGGCGGGAGGAGGCGAGGACAAAAAAGTTAAATAATGATAAAAAAAAAGGTATGCTGCTGTTGCCTAGGGCTTGGGGACATCAGTGACATATCTGATGTATAAATGTTACTGTGGTTAGTGGAGTGATTATTTTCTCTCTTTCCCAGATGACTATAAATAAAGCAAACATCAAAGCTGGAGCACTGAGCATAATGGAGGACTGAGCTTGGGAGCAGGAGGTAGTAAAAGATGAGAAGTATGTTTTGGGGAGTCAGAAGCTTTGGAAAACTTGGTATACACTCTCCTGGAGAATGAAATGAATACTAAATGATAGCGAACATGTGATTTAGAGTTCTGTCTGCAGTTTAGCTCCTGTATTTGGCCTCTAATAATGGTGTCTTTACCAGTCCTGTTTTGTTTCAAGGTGACCGCTGCAGAAGACTCATGATATGTGGGTATTCTTCTTAACATATCTAGGTGGATGGCTGTGGTATGGGCACGTATGGACACATTGCAGTGGACGGCTTATTGAAAGCGGACACATACTCTTATTGAGTATAAGTATAAAACTAGTGGAGAAATTTCATGAAATTCGTGTTGTAAGCATATAAGGTTTTGGTGAACTCCTTGAAACTTTGAAGTTTGAAACCAATTAAATTGCATGTCATTTGATGCTCAGAATTTACAGGCTGCTTTGGCCATGTGCTTATTGATCTAAAGGTTCTTAAAAGGTGTGGAAGTACTGAACAATAACATTTTTACAGCCTTATTTTTTATTTTGTAACTTTAAATTTTATTTTCTTATGCAACTTTGAAGCCCCTTATTTTAGGGGAAGGCTAACAGGGTTTAATGTGAATTTGACAGCCAATGTAGATATTAATCAATTAGCCAATACTGAGGTGACTTTTAGAATCCATCTGAAATATACTGGATAAGTAGCGAAACCTGATGAATTACAAGGTATTTTGGGATATTTTGGGACCCTGGGAATTAATGATGTACTCTATTTGTAATCCTCTACCTTTTTAGTTTGACTAGTATGGGCACTGGGTCCCATAATGACAGTTACAATATTGCAGTCAAGAACTGTGCTGTAAAAATGGCGTCAGTTTTTTTTTTTTTTTCACGGGGGCTCTGCCCACACCCCATACTTATGGATACTAACTCTGGGGGAACAGGAGAAGAAAACATGTGGGGCCGTGGAATACTGTTTCAAGGCCTCTTGTAAAAATTAAATCCCAATGAAGTAAAATCAAGGGAGACCAGAATTAGAACCCTGGTCTCCACTGCCACGCACCGAGCTGCTCCATGCCTCAGTCCTCCATGCCATGAGAGCAACTCAGCCAGCCTCCAGAATTCCTGTGCCCTTGTCCCGTGGCAGCACCACGGACAGCGACCTGGGAGTGCTTACTACAAGTGCTTTCAATCCCTCTAGCTGTCCGTTGCAATGCCATCCAGACTAGTGCGTGCTTTCCTTGTGCTATTCTGGTAGTGCTATCTAACCGGGTACCATTAGGATGTGGTTTAACTTTTTGGTAATAGCCAGAAGTAGGAGAGTACTCTCTGGATATTCTTTTAGCCTTGAGCATAGATTACTTAGTATGACAAATTTTGAATGAGAATTTAGGTCTGACAAGTCAGAGCACAAAGTAAGGACAGGCCATATACTTTCTAGCACCAGGACAATAGACATGAACCGATTCTGGCTCCCTTCCATATTAGGTGTTTAGGGACTGTTAAAGACTTAATCAGTCTGGCAGGCCTACAGGAAAACTTACCCAGTTTTAAGGTAAGGTAGTACAGGGGTCATCTTCAGTCTAGTTTCACTAGCTAGGTGTTTGGAGACATATACTGTACAATTTTGGGCGTTAACTGACCTGTAGTTCGTAACATTGCTTGACAGACCCTTATGCAGTGTAGGACTGTAGCATGACTGAGATCCCCCAAATGGGCATCAGAAAAGTCTTTGCTGCCTGGCGAAAATGAGTGTCTTAGAATGCCCTTTGAAAAGATGGCTTTATCATTTTGTTTAAGGCCAGGAGAAACACCTATATTTGGGAAGGGGACAAAGAGAGTGAGGCATTTAACGCCTGAGTAACTTAGGCATCTCTGTTTCACATGGGTTATACATTTATTTCCAGTTATATACACTGTACCTCAGAATATTGAATACATGACTGCTCTGACCAACAAGAGTACCACAAGTTAAAGCAGGTACTTTGTTTGGTTTAAATGCTGGGCTCTGATATTTTATTCAGTGTTTGTATTATCACTTAGAAGGTATCTAGGAGGTATAGAAGGAAACCTTTCATACTGTATGTTTTGCAATTTGTGTCTAAAATGGGTTTTAACTGTACTTTATTAAAATCTATGTAATGTTGTAATGGCTTGTTTAACGATCAACAATAAATTGAAACTGAAACTCCATACTGCCTAATGATCTTGCCCAAGGCAACATGTACACTGAGAACAGCATGGGCGAAAGGACTGACCTTGGAGTACCCACAGTGTAGGTTCCTTGGGTGCAATGAGAATTATCCATCACAACCTACTGAGACCTGACCATGAGGTAAGACTCAAACCAGCAGATGACTTTGCCAGTGAGATCACGTATTCCCTGAGATGTTCCAATAATAGCCCACGGTCAGTGGTGTCAAATACCGAAGAGAGATCGAGGAGAACAGAATTTACTGCTCTCCCTTCCCTCGCCATGAGCACATCATTGTGCACCCTGACCAGAGCAGTCTCAGTGCTAACATTTTCTGAAACCCGACTGGAGATGTTTCAATATATGTAGAAGGTTGCCAGATGAGTCTCTAGCTGCAGCGCAGAATGACCTTCTTGATAACCTTGCTTAAAAAGGCAGGTTACAGACATGCCTGCAGTTCAACCACATCTGGGTCCAACATCATTTTTTTCCAAAAGGGCCTCCCAGTTGAGTTTTCAGTTCTGCAGGAAGACCCCCTCTGACAAAGGACACTGAATGATCCTGTCGAACACTGGGCCCCAACTGCTCAGTGCAATGCCCCCAAAGTCGCGTTAGGCCAGGGTCCAATTCACAGTATAAGTACGGTATGTTGGTTGCAGCCGTGAGGTCACCTTAACAGCTTCTTCCATTGTCAGTGTCTGAAACTCCCCCATGACCACTGGCCACCACTGTTACAACCAGTCCCACAACAGCTGGATGATAAGTGTCCATTAGAAGAGATCCCAGCCCTAAAGATGACACTATGTCCGAGAAGAACCGAGCAAACACCTGCATCTCATGGATGGCGCTGCCTTCAGGGGCTGTATGCAGGCTGGATTTAAAGCCTGTCCACTGCCTGAAAGAACTGAACTTGTCAATTCTTCCTGGCTGCAATTTCTTTGGACAGGAATTCTGTCTTCTTATGAGAGACCTTTGATACTCACTGTAGTAGTATTCAAAGCTCATTTGTCCTCATGGGACCTGGATCTCCTCCTATGCCGTTCTAACCTTCGCCTTTGTATCTGTGTGTGTTATTGCAATGTTTGTTCATGACCTGACTCCTTGCACCAGCTGCAAGGATGCTACTTTATGTTATACACCCTATTTTGCACCATTCCCAAGTATCTAATTGTCTTGAACCTTTCCTGATATGATGATTCCAAGCATTTCTTTTAATATCAATAATAATAATAATAATTTTATTTATCAAAGCGCCAATTCAAATATTAAAGCGCTGTACAGATATAAAATCGTAAAACTTTAAAACAGGCATTAAAACCCAATGTACTCAAACCAAGTAATTGTTCTCAGTATTTCACAAAACAAGATTAAATAAATGGGTTTTAGTGCAATTTTGAAACTCTCCATGGTCTGGCACTCTTGAACCGGTGAGTAGAGAATTCCACAGGGTAGGCACTACAAAGGCAAATGAACAAGCACCAGATGTTTTCAGCTGCACCCTGGGAACTTCTAGCAATCCCTCAGCGGTGGAATGAAGGGCAGAGGGGTGAGGGGCAAAGAAGCTCTTGCAAGTAACTTGGATCCTGTCCATGTAGGGGTCAGTAGGTCAGCAAGCCAACCTTAAAGGTGATCTGCCATTGCACTGGCAACCAGTACAGTGCAGCACAGGAATATCTGGCTAGATCGAGAAAGCCCAGTCAGTAACCTGGCTGCCGCATTCTGCACTAGCTGCAGATGGCAGATATCAAACCCTGGTAGCTCTACCTAGAGGGCATTACAGTAATCAAGGCAGGAGGTCAGAAAGGCATGGACCAGAGTTGAAAATCTCCAGGTGGAACCAGGTGCTTGATTCGAGTGATATTCTTCAGATGGTAAAATGAGGTCTTGACCACAGATGACACCTGAGACTTCAAGTCAATCCCTCATCGAGGATAATGCCCAAACTACACACCCATTCAGAAGTCCTCAGCTGGCAGTCACCCAGTACCAGACCAGATGCTCGCCTGCCAAAGACCCTCTACCCGGTGACCGGATCCACCACCAAAATCTCATTCTTATCAGAATTCAGCTTCAGCCAGTTGGCACTCATCCATTAATGGATCTTGGATAGGCAGGAGTTAAATACTGAGAGTGCAACATCCTGTCCAGGTGCAAAGGGCATGTACAGCTGAGTATCATCTGCATAGCAGTGAAAATTCAGTCTGTACTACCATACAATGTTTCCAACGGCAACATGTATGCCATAAATGACATGGGGAAGCACTGAGCCCTGTGGAACCCCACATAGCAGGGAGAAAGTATCAGAGGAAAAAGGAAAAAATCTGACACTACTGTCTGAAGCTTGCCAGTGAGGAAAGAATTAAACCATCTGAGGACTGTACCAGACAGTCCACAGATCAGCCACAGGTGCTCTAGCAATACTGCATGGTCCATGGTGTCAAATGCCGCTGAGAGATCAAAGAGGACCAAGACAGTATGGCTCCTCGATCTCTCACAAGAAGGAGGTCACTGAGCACCCAAACAAGGGCAGTTTCGGTACTGTGCCTTTTCTTGAAACCTGACTGGAAGAGATCATAGATGTCATGGATGGCAAGATGATCCTCCAGCTGCAGCGCAACCACCTTCTCAATAACCTTACCCACAAGGAAGATTAGAGATGGGCCTGTAGTTGACAAGACAGTCCGGTCGAGAGAAGATTTTTAAGAAGGGGAATCACCACTGCCTCTTTCAAAGAACCGGGAATTCTCTAGTTTCTAACGAGCCCCAGAATATCTCTGCCAGGACTGGGCCAATGACATCCACGCACCCCACAAGGAGTGGATTGGGCAGGATCAAACCACAGAAAGTCGACGCGTACTTTGGATGATCATCATGGCTTTTGAGATCGCCACCGGCCAAACGCTGACCAACCAGACTGAGGTTCTGCGACTTTCCACTGGTCACTACAACCCCTCTTAGAGCATGCCAAACAGATCTCATACCTGATGCCAGCAACTTTATCTGCAAAGAATCAAGCAAACTCATCCATTTATCCTGTGACAATGCTCTTTGCAACTGCAGACAGGCTGGATTGCACAGTCTGTCCACAGTCAGAAAGAGCTGGAGTCAGTCAGTTCCATGCAGCAGAGATCTCCCAGATAGGAATTCTGCCTTCTTACGGGAGATCTCTGATTGATAGTCTGCATAATGTGCCATCAATCGATGCTTGTCGGCATCTAGGCCTGATTTTTGCCAGTGTCGCTCTAGCCTTTGCCTCTCTTCATCTCCCTCAAAGTCCCGTCAAACCAAGGGCTCGAGGTCCAAGGAGAGGGCGAACATGGAGAGGAGATATGGAATCCAGAGCTGCCACCACGCCTATTATAGGCCTGTAGTAGAACCTCTGGACCCATGCTTGCACTTGTACTTCCCGATAGATCCAGCACCGCCATTAGGTCATCTGGTACCACATCCCTCAATGGACGGTACGGACCATCTACGAGGCGACATATAGGGGGTGCCTGGAATCTGAACCTGATAGTGTGATGGTCAGACCTTTTTTCTTGCTAGTTTATGTGAGCTACCCTAATTAAGTGTAGCCATATCTTTTATTTCACCATCCACTTTTTGTATAGTTATTTTCAATATTGTACTTGCCCTGTTGTACTGTATTGTAACTCCCCAGGTCATGGGAAAATAGGCATCTGTTTGCCTAATGCATTTACCTAGTAACAAAACAAACAACTAAATAAATAGATAAATACATGCATGCATGCGTACATACATAACTAATTAACTAAATACATACATAAAGTATGCTGGGTTGGTCTGTAGAAGGCATTTTGGTTTGCTTGTAAACTGAATAATTTAATCTCTGTGAAATCCATTGATATGCACATCAACTATATTGGTCTGTGTACAAAGAATGTCCATTTGCATTTAAACTGTACTGGTTCAAAGTGTATAAGGCATATTGGTTCTAACATGAACTATATTGGTTGGTGTGTGAAGCATGTTGGTCTGTGGGAAGGTGTACTGGTTTGTACAAGAGGGTGTACTGATAAATAACAAGATAAAAAAGTTTCTCTTGACCCACTATAGCAAGATAATAATATTGTACAAGGAGAGAACAGTTTCAGCACCAGTAATCATAATATGGTATAGTTTGTTGTCTACTGGTACTGGGTAGATAGCTGCGGTCTAAGACAATAATGTTTGGTAGAACAGAATTTTCTACCATGAGATGAGAGACTTGTCTAATGGGGATTGGGACATAGACTTCACAAATAAAAGCACTGATTCCAAATGGTACCACGGGACCTAGAAGATAGTTATGTACCAGTTTCAGTCAAGTACACGTATATAAGTAGTAAAGTATCAAATCACCCACTTTGTTAAGTATAACAAGAGCGAGAAAACTTTCTTTGCTTAGTCTTTCAGTCTAGAGAAAATTAAACAAAACAGAAGGTTCTATATCAAGATGAGGGAGGAGCAGGGAACACAATATAAAATATTACTAGGACATTACCAAAAATGTAACAGGTTAATTAAAAGTAAAACAAACAAACAAGCAAAACAAAACAAAACAAAAAATGAATCTGGCAACAAACTCTAAGGAAAGCCATAAAGGGTTCCATAAACATGTAAACAGGGAAGAAACATAGAAACTTAGAATCTGACAGCAGATAAGGACGCTTGGGCACACCCAGTCTGCACATTTCCCTACCTAATAGATAAGCTGCAGATCCTAGTTAACCAACAGCCTACTGCCTCCTACTCCCGCCCCTAGAATTACCTTATGACTGTCCCATGCATTATTTAATTCCACCACTGTTTTTGACCCACAACCTCTTCAGGAAGGCCATTCCATGCCTCCACAACTCTCTCCATGAAAAATACTTCCTCACATTACCTCTGAACTGTCCCCCTCTATCTCCAAATTGTGCCCCTTGTTCTTGCACCTCTTTTTCTGAAAGATGCTACCCACTTGGACTTTGTTGATTCCCTTGAGGTACTTGAAAGTTTCTATCATGTCCCCCCACCCCTTTCCTCGAGGCTATACATATTAAGCTCCTTAACTCTCTTCATATGTCTTCTGGTGCAGACCCTGCACCATTTTAGTTGCCTCCTCTGGACTGCCTCCATCCTGTCTATGTCTTTGCTGGAGGCTGGGTCTCCAGAACTGGACGCAAGTACTCAGATGGGGTCTCACCAGCTGTCTGTACAGAGGGATAACAACTTCCTGTTTTCTACTGGTGATGCCTCTCCCTATGCATCCCAGTATCTCCCAACCGTCCTTACTGCCCTCTCACATTGCTTGCCCACCTTTAGGTCTTCTGATATGACTACCCCAGGTCACTTTCAATTTTTGTTGTTGTTGTTAGTATCTCACCTCCCCCATTGTGTACTCTTCCCCTGGGTTTTTGTTTCCCAGGTGCATTACTCGCACTTCTTAGCATTGAATCTAAGCTGCCATACATTTGACCATTCCTCCAACCTTGCCAAGTCCCTTCTCATCCTTTCCACATCACCTTGTGTATCAACTCTGTTGCAGATTTTAGTGTCATCTGCAAAGAGATATACTTTTCCTTCCAGTCCCTCTGCAATGTCACTTATAAAGGCGTTGAAGAGGCCTGATCCTAGAACTGAACCCTGCAGTACCCCACTAGTAACCCTGCTTTCTTCAGAGTGGACTCCATTTACTATTACCCTCTGTGTCCTATTCTCCAGCCAATTCTTTACCCAGGCTATCTTGGGACCCACTCCCAGGCTGGCTAACTTGTATATTAATCTTTTGTGGGACTGAGTCAAATGCCTTGCTAAAGTCTAGGTAGGCCATGTCCACAGCCCCTCCTTGATCTACTACTGTCTGACACGACCTTCCCACTGTGAATCCAGCTGCCTTGGGTCCTGTGCCCTCTGGCCTCTAGGTACTCAACAGTTCTTTCCTTCAGAAGTGATTCCATCATTTTCCTGTCACTGAGGTTAAACTAACAGGTCTGTAATTTCCTGCTTTTGCCCTGCTCCCACTTTTGTGGCGGAATCACATCTGCCCTCCTCCAGTCCTCGGGTGCCACCCCACCCTCCCATGATTTGTTAAAGAGGGTAGTCAGTGGTGTCACTAGTTCTACCCTTAGTTGTTTTAGAATCTGGGATGAATCCCATCAGGCCCCATTGCTTTGTCCACCTTCAGTTTTAAGAGTTCTTTCAGAACTCTTTCTTCTGTGAATGGGCTGGTATCAACCCCCATATCCAGAGTGTTTCTGTTGTTTGGTTTAGGTACTCCCCTTCATTTGTGAATACTGAGCAAAAATATTTGTTTAGTATCTCTGCCTTTTCACAGTCACCCTCTGACCACCCTCCCATTTATTAAGCCTCACTATCCCTCCCTTGGTCTTCCTTCGCTACCTGATGTACCTATAAAAGGTTTTACCTCTTCTTAACTGAGTTGGCTGTCTTTTCCTCGGTTTGGACCTTTGCTGTTCTGACTGCCTTTCCTGCTTCCTTTTGTTTTAACGGATACCGCTCTCTGTCCTGCTCCTTCTGTGTTTCTTTATACTTCCTGAATGCTGTCTTTTTCCCTAACCTTTCCTGCCACCTTCTTTGAGAACCATAGTGTGTTGCTTACATTGTTTTGTTTGTTTATTTGCTTCACAGGAAGACTTGTTGCCTCTGTGATGGCAGTTTTGATTATTCCCCATATTAGTGCAGTGCAGTTATGCCCCATAAGTAGGATGGCAAACCTGTCACAAATGAATTAGATATGCTACAGTCCTTAAATAAGTGCAAAGTCTTTCATGTCAAACAGAAAATAGCCTTTGAAGCCTTGTCAGAGGAAGGATTGATTTCGCCCACTTCCTGTGGAAGCTGTATACAATCTCTTAAGTAATCTAGATAAAAACAAAGCACCTGGGCCAAATAGATTACACCCCAGGGTACTCGGGAATGTGCCAAGGAACTATCAGGACCCATACACAATATACTGGACCGTTCAGTAAGTAAGGAAAGGGATGGTCCATCTGACCTGGAGAAAGGTCATAGTTCTACCAATCTTCAAAAGGATGACAAGAGCTCAACAAGCAATTACAACTCTGTTGGCCTCACACCAATTGTTTACAAACCCAAGCAAAGAAAAATAAAGAGAAATGGAACACCATATGGAGGTGAATGGGATGACAGATAAAACATGGATTTCAGAAAGGGTGCCTCTGTACTAACTTTATCAACTTCTTGCGGTCCTTAATCTCTAAGACACTTTGTCATTATATGGGTCAAGAGGTCATAGACCTCTCTCATGACGATAAATATGATACCTTAGGTAAGGCTGTGCTATATCCCTTTATTTACATATAGAAACCAATATGATTTAAACTCAAACTGATACATGCCTTGCACAATCCATGTATATCGCACACATGCTAATTTTAAACAAACAGAATATTATTCACAGTACAAACCAGAATGTGTGATGCATAAACCAACGTATTTGACACAAAACCAACTTGTTATTCAGAGAACCCAGTATAGCCTGCATGATTCAAAGCATTTCAATGACTACCTAGGTGATTTTTGACATGTCTGGCACCTCACAGTTTTTCTTGCTGCTCCCATATTTTCTCAGACTAGGGTTAGGAAGGACTGAGCTACAAAAGTTGCCTTGGTGAGGCATTGAGTTTAACCGCAGGTTCAGTTTGAATCTGTGGAACTAACAGTTCTGTATACATGGCCACTTTTGCTCCTGCTGTGGTCTGTGCTAGCACTGTCTTTAACTCCTGAAACAATTACCATAAGTTTACACAGCCTCACTCATTGCCAATGCAGGATCGCTGGGAGGGACCATGAGCCTGGGGCGGTTTGCTGCAGGCGCTGGAGTATACTAGGTGCCTCTTCTATGTTGGAGCGAGCAGTGCAGCCTGTCCACATGGCACCTTACACCGCTTGCTGTGCTGCACATTCCACGCTTGCTCTGCAGTACATTGCAAGGACTGAAGCGTTCCAGGAAAGGTTCACCAACTAACTTACTGGAATCAGGTACTTGTCCAATGGTTTTGCACTGAAGCAACCTGAGCACTCAGGTTGCTCCAGTGCACAAACGACCGTGTAGATAGCCCTAAAGACTTATTAACCAACCATTTCGATTTCCATTTTGGGAGGCACATGATTTATTTTCATGCAGCAGTATTGCATTGCAAGATGATCAAATTGGGCTATTTATATTTTGAAACTGTGCAAGATTGCAGCTGCTTTTTTTTATGCGTTATTTGTTTGTCCTCCTCCTCGATGTCTCAACAAGCCTCTCCTTCAGGCCGCCAGGGATGTCTCTCACCTCCCCGAGAACCCCCATTGCCAACTCCCACCTCACATAGCAGCCACTCTTCAGGGTAACCCGACGTATCCTTCGCCGACTAGTCCTCTCCTTCCGAGAGAATGTGCCTTCGGCTTACCTTTCTTGGCCCTGGCTGCTGCTGTCTGTTTTATTTTTTTGTTTTATTTCATTGTTTAACCAGATATAGCACACTAAGCTGAAAGCTTTTTACAGGAAGCGACCTGGGAGCACAAGGAGGTTAAGTGACTTGCTCAGGGTCTCACAGTATGCAAGTGGAAGCTGTGGGATTCAAACCTAGGTCTGGTCTGCTGGATGTCACCAGATTTGCAGCTCAGAGCCTTAGACCACTGTGCTATACTGCATCCTGTGGGAAGCAGGTCAGTCCTGGCTGTCCGGTGGCTCCGTGCGGCAAGGGTCCAGGCAGCCGTAATGTGGTCATCCAAACGCCATTTTTTCTGGTTTTCTTGGCCCATCTACAGCGCCACTCTGCAGTGTCCCGGTCTCCACTGGGAGCCGCTACAGAGTGAGCAAGCAACTTAACCCTCCCAGGACAGGAGAGCAGTCCTCCGGATGCTCAATTATCTCCTTCCTCTGCCAACCCCAGTGTCCCACGTCCATTCCCGAACCCGGGTCATGCAGTTGCTTTTAAAAACCAGTACCAGCTTGACTTGTGCCATGAAAGTATTTAGTCCAACCACAAAACTTTCTTTTAACCAAATCATGAAAGTGAAAACACAATTTCCCAAACTGCTATGTATGTTAATTTACTTCCCACATACAACGCAAATATAAGACAAATGGGACGTCTCTTTGAAACGGTATCCAATATCAGTAACGGTATCACTCAAATGATCTGCTAAGCATTCCTTTATTTTTTTCATGATGTTTTTCTTTCCTCAGTGAGACAGGTGGCCCTTCAGCCCTGTCATCGTTTTCCTATGACTGGCTGTCACCTACTCTGATTCTAGGGGTATTCATCCCTGCGTTTTCCCTCTGCATTGGAGTCAGGAGGGGAAGGCAGCCCCTGGTCAAGAAATCCAGATTCCCCAAGATTAGATGGGAGTGGACCCAGGCAGGGCTTCCAGTAGCCCGCCTTCCTGTTTCCATTTTCTTGTCCTGTCCCTTGCATGGCAGCAGTACCTGTGTGTGAAGGTGCATGTATCCTGTACAGCCATAGCCCCTCTCCGAGTCACTCGAGCCTGCACTGCCACCAGGCCACCACCGGTGTGGTAGCCTGAGGCTGAGACAATGTCCTCCTCCTCCTCCAAGAGAGGAGAGCAGTTCCTAGGACACTCAAGCCTCTCTCACCCCACTGACCCCGACAACCCATGCTTGTTTCAGAATATGGGTTGCCAGCGTGGCAGGAGGTAAGATGTTCAGTGCCTTAGCCCTCCATCATGCCACGGACCAGACAGGCATTTCTGTATTTCAGTGATAGATCACAGAGTTCAAATCACCAGCTTCCTGCTACAGTCTGACAGGTACCATCAGGCTGTCAGTAGTGCTGCGGGAGGAAGGTTCCCAGTCTGTCAGCTATAGTTCCACAGGCGAACCTCAAAATTCAGTAAAGCTTTTATTGACACTTTGAGAGTAGCTAACATCTAAAAGGATTTGGCAGTTTGTGACGATGCAAGTCAGTTATGAAAATACACATGTGGCTGTTTGAAAAACCAGATCTGAGATGTTTAAAGAGCCTTGCCCAGAGATCAGAAACAAAAACTTTGGAAAACAATATTTTGACACATTTCAGCTTAAATGTTACATAGTTTATGGATTCAGCTTCTCTTTATTCTTTATAATTATACATAGTACCATAAAACATGATTATGCTTCATTAGATCTCATGTTTAGACAAGCAGCCAGAACAGTCATGGGAAAAGTGATTCTATTTTAATGTTAATGTAGATAGCTATATAGACAAGCATCAGCCAACGCCAGCTATGTTCGCTTGCAAGTTTTAATAGTGAAACTGTTATGTCTCTCACTGACAGAGGAGACATAATTAAAATAACGACTTAGCTGATCCGCTGGAGTTGTAAATTCTGGAGGAGATAGGGAATACAGTACTAGGGACCTGAAATGGAAGATAAGAGGAGGCTGATGAGACACAAAGTTTCTAAGGTCCTAGAGGAGGGAACTAGAGAATGAATAACGAGGATACTTATTTGATAGGTAGAAAGCTAACATTCAGAGGGACCTGGAGAAATAAAGGTGAAATCAATTATGATAGACAAGGATACCACTTACTCTGCCTCCTCTGTGACCATTCTCAATCAGTGCTATCACTGGGGTGCTACTTGGGGACAGTTTTCATAGGACCTGGCAAGTCCCAGGGACTACATTGCTGTGGAAAATTGCTAGAGTAAGGAAAAATCCCTCATTGGTGAAAATGCTGTTCTGACATGGATGGCATTTTTGGTTTTGAGCAGATGACACATCTGATAATAGCATTGTAGAGCCAGCACAAAAAGATTTGTGCAAGCTGCTAGAAAATGTGGAACAGTTCACAATAAGGCAACTTTTTTTTGATATACATTGTTTGGAGTCCTCTACGGCTGGAGGGTGTTACCTATGGTTCCCCCAGTCAGGCTGGTCTCACAGCTCCTGTGCCACTCCAAATACCATGCTCTACCCTCCACTGATCTGACAACGTCACGACAGGTAATGCACTCCCACCACCGCAGAGCCGGGGTGTCGGGTCCAGGGGGAGCATCCGAGTCAGAACAGCACAGCTCTGTTGGACCGACCCTCATCCTGCATATCGAGGAGTATTTTTATGTAACTGCTTGTTCCCCTAGCACGGGCATGCAATAGTGCCAGCGCTGCCATGCGTACTCCCACGCACTGTGCACTGCCACCTGCACTGACCCACTGCTTTTGAGCCATCTGTCTGCAGTGACTCCGGGCCACCACCAGGAGCCGGCAAAGCTCGACTACTCATCCCGCCTTCCTGGAGAAGGAGAGCAGTCATTTGGATGCTCAATCCTTCTCCCCGCCGACCCCAACAACCGGGCTCATTTCGAACCGGGTCACGGTGTGGCACGAGGTGGCATCCAGTGCCTCAACCCTCAGTGCCACTGGACTGGAAAAAGGCAACCTTTTGGAAATTATGAGCAAGCAGCAACGCTGCATTTGTGCAGGGGCCTCCTCCGATGAACAACTTTTAAGCTGTGCATGTGCAGTTTTCCACTTTGAGAATTCTGCTCCAGCTATTGACTCCCCACAGACGCGCTCCCAGCCCGCCACCCACTCTGTGGCTTACACAGTTTCTTGGTACTGGCATTATAGCGGTGCTGGCTGGCAGAATAATAATATATTTGGTCTCTGCTCTGTCTTTTGCTCATTCTCTGAGACAGTGGTTACAATGAAGGTTTGTGCACAGGATTCTTTGGTGAACTTCATAGTCGGAAACATCATGTAGTAAACTTGGCTTCAGTTTCCACATCTTTATCTAAGAGAGCCACTGAAGAAATGTTTTTTTTTATGTTTTATTTATAATGTTTAATTCTTGAGGCCACAATAAGCATAAAACTGCTCATATTGCATGTACCAATGGGAATAGTTTGTGAATAATCAGTGTCAACTTAAGAACAGGAGTATTACCATTGCATGAGCGTTACGCTCAGTACTAACGCTTCTGTAACGTGTGCATTTTGTCCATAAGTATTTTTGGAAACTCAATCCTAATGATAGAATACGGTAACTTTGTTATAGAAGAAGGATGAAGCGATGCTTCCTAAAAATATTGGATCAGTAAACCTATTTAAGAGCGATACGGTGGCTCAGGGACCAACAAGTAAAGCCAGTGGTAAAATGGAAATGCAGGCGTTTAACCTCTCAGGTTTTGGAGGTTTTGTCCAGTTTGTGAGTGTCGAGCCTGGCTGCTTTGGGTGTTTTGCATTAGTAGACCTACTTCATATTGGGTGTTTGTTTAAACATGGGTTCTCAGGGACAGGTACCATTCCCATATGGATGTCTTTGTGTAATTGTCTTTATGAAGAAATCCCATTAAATGCCAATGATTTACCCTAAAATGACTGTATAAAATATCAAAAGAGCCATGTGCTTTTATGGATACACCGCTTACTTCCTCCCACAGCCCACACACCATGGATATTTTCCACCGGACAGACAGCCAGTAAAGTCCACAAATATATCACACTGTTTTGTTGGAAATTTAAAAGACATTATAGACCTACCTTACTGACTTGAGGGGAAACTGGAAATATGCTGAACTACTACTCTTACAGGGATGCCAAGGGATGGGCCATGGCACACAAGGAGATAACCCAAGCTTTTGGCCTGTGCGCTTCTTCAGAGCCTCCAGCAAAAACTGTTAAATAGTTCTGGCTATATTTTTGGGGATTTTGACTGTCAGCCTCGTGGAAATCTCAGTGCTTCCCCCAAAAAGCTACCCCACTACTCTTAAGGCCATCAAGTATAGACTGACTGTGATTTTTGCTGTTGGATTTCAGTCCTGTTATAGCATAAGGCCCGTGGCTGATGTTGCCATGCAGTCCAGCGGCCATTTTAGGATAAATTATTGATGTGTAAATCGACTTGATCATAAAGAAAATTTCACATGAAGAGATTTATGTGGGACTAGTACCTGTCTCCTGGACCCATGATTAAATAAACATTCTGTGTGAAGTACATTTGCTAAGCCAATATTTTTATTTCACAACAGCACATCTTTAAATAGAAGTCCATCAGGGCGAAGACCCCACCGTGATGGGGGTGCTTTGTGGCAGGAGACCTGCTAGGCATCCTGGCCCCTCTTCCTTGCTTGATTCTGGGGAAGAAAAGTGGAGAGCAGTTGTGAGGGTGAAGCTGCGGGGAATACCGCAGGAGGGATAAACAGGGAGGGCACACAGGAGGATGCACCTCAAGGAACTGAAAAAGGATTCCAAAACCAGATTTCAAGATATTAAGAAATAACTTTATCATGAGCAGAAAAACAGAAAGGAAAACTCTGACATGCGCCTCAACGCCTAACCTGCACTATGTCTTTATCAAGGGGTGGAGAACGAAAGGCTCTCCATGGACTTTGCTGGTGTCAGAGCAAGTGTTTAGGAAAAGGACTGTGGACAAACAGCTGTGGGAGTTGGGAGAAGGGTATATTTAAACAAACTGCATTTACTCTGGATGACACAACTTAGATATATAGTGTGTGTGTGTGTGTGTGTGTGTGTGTGTAGGGGAGATTTCATATGAAGTTCAGATATTCTTGTATCTGCTAAGGATGCACCATAATTCACCAAGCTTCTTTTTGTCTCCTGAGACTAGAAAACAAGGTCATGGCACTAGGTTCACGCTCTGATGTCTGTGAACTTCTATCGCTGTGGAAGAGTTCTAGGAGTTCTGAGGATGGGTCTCTGATTCTGACTGTTTCCAAGGATGAAAATACAAGGTACAGAGTCTGCTGAGAACACACAATGATTTTGATGATATTTGAAAAGATATTCAAAAGGGGCCATAGTTATTTTCCTTCAGACTTTGATGCTACACTCAGCAATGGCGTTCCCTCCCCAACTGTGAAGCCTAAGAAAAAGTATTCATTTAGAATGCCTGCTTTTGCAGATCTACCTCCACTCATGCCTCCTCTTTTTAAATCATTTATTAATAACATTTTAAATGTACAAATAGTTACAGTACACATAGACTGTAAAAGCTATTACTTCATTCATTCACAGGAAAACACATCAATCAGAAAAACTGTAAACAGAGGTTCCCTCAGACCAGTTCATGTGGAGGACAACAGGAACTTACATGCAGCATAATAGAGAAAGGACAGAAAAACCTGACTGCTGCAACAAATAGTGAAAAATTTCACTGATTCTGGCCATTAACATATCCGATATTATACTCAGAAGTGCATCTAAAGACAAGCCGAAAAGAAACAGTAGCTGTATCTTTAGCCACCATAAAACCTGCTGCTTGCATTCTTATATATCACAGCATACGATGCCTTACATTTGAAAGTGAGAATATTTCTCAAGTGGTATCAGGAAACTCTCAACGATTATATTCAAGATGCTCAATTTATTGACTGAAATGGTAACCGGAAAAGCACACTGAGCCACGTTTGCTTGCAGGTGCGACTTGGGGAAGGGAAATAGGGAGACAAAATATACTGCAGGCAAAATGTACAAAGTATACATGGCAGAAAATGCAAGATGCAGCAAAAACAGTAATTAAACAAGCAAAACAATACAGTAAAATGTGTACAGGCTAGTATATGAGAACTAAAGGACTAGTACTAAGTAAATGAGAGGAGTATATAGGAGCAGAGGGGCAGCAAGAGGCTCGAGCTGGCATTTGAGGGAAAAGAAGGAAGGGAGAGGCGGAGGGTGGAGGGAGAGGTGGAGGGTGGGAGGGAGATTGTTCCATATGTAGGAAAATGTGAGGAGAAATCAGACTTTCCAACAGCAGAGCTGGAATGTAGTATGGAGAAAGTACAAGAGTCACGAGAGCAACGAGAATAAGAGGGAATATGGGGAGAGGAGGAAAGATTGAGGGCAACGTGTTAAAACCAGTACTTAGAAACTAGGGAATGCAAAGTGTACGAGGCAACAGGAGGAAAGGGGAGGGATAGAAATGGGAAGTGTAAAGGGTACAGTGATGTGAACAAGAAGGAGCACTAGCAGCAAAATGGCAGAAAGCATTGTAGAGGTGTCCAGTCTGGCAAGACAGGAGTACGGGCGGTACTATAACCACATCTGCATAGCCAAACACTGGTAGCAACTGCCTTAGTAATCAGCTTACTGCAGACAAGGGATGAGAGAAAGTCTGTGTTGCTGTAGAGGGCACCAAATTTCAGGTAGTGCTTACTGTGGATGGCATCAACATGGACAGGGAAGCAAGCCTACTATCCAACCATACATTGAGTTATTTGAAACCGGGAACAAGCTCAGGAGTGCCATCCAGGGTGGAGAAAATGGGGGGCAGAGAGCCTAGAACATTTTGGCTGGTGCTAAAGATCATGAACACAGTTTCTTTATGTTAACCCTGAGTTGGTTGGAGGGAACCAGCATCGGACATTGTTAAAGTCACACTTTAGTGATGATTCCAAGGATGAACTTGAAATGCATGAGGCAAAGAGTACAGTGTCATCCACATACATGTGAATACCTGAGTGAACACAGATGGATGGGAGGTCGTTAAGAAGAATTGAGAATAAGATGAGATCCAGGATGGAGCCCTATGGAACTCTGGACTGGATGCGTGGGGGGCAGTCACCGACCTGCACCAACTGGAGATGGCTTGAGAGATAGTATCCAAACCAGTCAGTTGTTGGAGTGGAAAGACCTGCAGATCTCAACTTCTCCAAATGGACAGGGTGAACTACTGAATCTAAGGGCCATAGCAGGGTCAATGAAGATAGCAGCAGTGATGTGTCCTGATCATCCCAATGAGGATGGAGTCAGTAACAGGCAGCAGGGAGGATACAGTGAAGTGGTTCTTTCAGAAACCAGACTGGAAAAGAGACAGGAAATTAGTGGAGTAGAGGAATTTGGAGAGCTGGGAATAAACTAGTTTTTCATGTACAGTCATTTAGCAAGAGTAGGGGAAAAGGAGATAGGACGATAGTTGAGAGGCAGGGTCACCGTTCTTGTGAAGTGGGAGTAACTTGGGAAATTTTCAGGATGGAGGGACAGTGCAGAGGAGAAGGAGAGTCTAAATAGATAAGGGGTACAGCAAGAGCAGGGCAAAGAGGTTGAGTAGTTTAGGGTCATTCCCATCAGGGCTAGATTCTTTGGAGGGAATAAGGGAGGAAAGAGCATTAATGGTATCCAGTGGGGTAACCAGAGGGAAATAAAACAGGCAGGAGAGGGTGCAGAGAGGGAGGACTGAGGTGGGGAGGAGAAGCCAGCAGTTGCGACTGAAGGGGTGCAGGTGGTTAAGAAATTGTTAAAGTGAAAGGTAAACAGGGAGGAGTAGAGATACATAAATTATTCATAGTAGGACAGGAGAGGAAGACTGAAGAGGAGGGTCATAAAGGAGGAATGACCTTCCAGAACATAGTGGAGACTTTAAGGTTATTCTGAAAGTTGTAGTCAAAATAGTTTGATTTGGTGGCCTTATGGTCTCTGTGCAGGAATTCTGAGTCTTTTGTAGGTGAGGAGGGCAGAAGAGGAGTGTGACAGTTTGAAACAGACCCAGGCATTATCATGAGGTTTATAAAGATCACTGAGGTTCACTGTGATTCAAGGCTGTTGGAAGCCATTTATGCAGGACTTTATAGAGGGCAGGATTGTCCCACTTGCAGAAATTGGAGTGGAAGAGGAGAGGGCGCATTGATGTCAGTAGCTAAGAGGGTAGGGGATCTATCAATACGAGCGTATGAATATGCCAGCAGCTAAAGGCATTACAGTCCATCTAGTCTGCTCAAGTGTGCAGGTCCCACCTGTGTCTACAGAGGGACCTGAACCCCCTCCCAATCCCCTGATCCCCTCGAGTCCCCCTCCTCCTCCCCATCCATCACCAGCAACCTTCCCTTCATTCTTTCCTGTCCTGTCTTGAAGCTATCCATCATTTTTAGTGAGTCCACCTCCTCTGGCAACTCATTTCACTTGGCCGTCCCTGACAGCTTTAAGCTTTGCCCCCTAGTGGACTTGTTCCCATTAAGCACAAGAGACCCCTTAGTATTCACATTGTTAATACCTGTACGGTACTTGAAGGTTTTGATCATATCCTCCTTCTGTCCTCAAGAGAGTATATTGAGCCCCTTGAGCCTCTCTTTGTAGGTGTTGCCCTGCTGACCTTGGATCTTCTTGTCCCCCTTCTCTGGACTGTCTCCAGCAAATTAACATCCTTCCTAAAATAAGGGCACCAATACTGCACACTGTACTCCAGCTACAGTCTTACCAGTGACCTGTACAGCAGTACTATGACCTCTGCCTTCCTGCTGGTAATCCCCTGGCTATGCAGCCCAGCATCTAATTTGCTTTGCTGCTGCTCTCCTGCAGTGTGCTGCATGCTTCAGGTCACTCATGATAACTCCCAGGTCCTTTTCTTTTCTGACTTGGTTGCCTGCACCCCACCACACCAGTATTTGGTCACTGTGTTTTTGCCCCTGAATGCATAACTTTACACAGTAGTTATGCATGTGTACCACAGTAGCTGTGTGGTCTCAAAGTAGGGTGTCAGTGTTTAAAGAGTGAAGAGCGTGGCCCATGCAAATTTAGGAGGAGGAAGAGAGGAGATACATTTTTCTGATGCAGTAAGTTATACAATGGTCCCTAAAGGCATCAGATAAAATGCCTGCAGCAACTATGCAATAAGGTGGGAGGAGGACCCAATCCCACAGAGAACAGTTAGACAAGTGAGCAATTAGAGGTCCGTTTTACTGTTGATGCAGATATTTCTGTTTTAGATCCATTCGGGAATCAGGCTCATCGGGTCTGCAATGTGTGAATAAAATTCCTCTGATAGCTGGCAGGTTGATCGATGTCAAAGAACATATTGCCTTTCCCATCTTTAACAATTTTTGCGTTTGCTTGCATGCATGGCAAGGAATGTCTTGCACCAGTGTGCCTTTTGAGGTATGTGACCCTCCTCCCCAATCCAGTGCTCAGTGTCAGGCGCAACCCTACGGACCAATACATGCTGTGCTGTGTATGACAGCAGTTTTGCTGTGTTGGCTTCACATCAAAGAAAAGGTCCGCTGCAGTCAGCGGTGGTAGCGTGCCTGCAATTAGCATGTCAAGCCAAACTGCTGTCATCCACAGCTCAGCATCAAAGCCCTCCCGCTCCTCCCTCTGCTAATGTCCTCCTCCCTGTTCCTTGGGCCCCTGCCTCAGGGGCCGAGGGGTGCTCAATCCCCTCGGGTCATGAGCCCCTCAGTAATCACCCGCCGGCTGCAGCCCCCAAAAAACAACCAGTTGACATGCTGGAGCCCACCATGTGTCATGCACTCTAAACACAACAATCATGGGGGGTACCCAGTCCTGCCAGCTCCAGTCCCCTTGCAAACACATAGGTGGCATGCTGGGAGCCCACCCCAGCGTGCAGCAGTGTCCATTTTTTTGTTTCCTGCCTGCAACCTGCGCCCACCCTGCACTCCCACCTCCCCCACACACACACTATCTAGAGGCACACTGGGAGCCCACCCCAGTGTGCCAAAAGCCCTGCTTTTCTTTTCTTTTTTTTAATCCTGTAAACAAAAACGGTCCCTCAGTGAGTCCTTCCCCCTCTGCCATCCTGTGCCCACCCTCTGCACACCCACCTCCCACAGCCCTCACCCCATACTTACCTCCGGAGTCCGGCGACGATCTTTGGTGGACTGAGAACACTTCTGCACTCTTCAAAGCTGACTCGAACTGAAGAAATGCCGTAAGCTGTATAATGGCATAAATAGGGTTTTTCAACTTGGTGCAAATCCGGCCATTTTTTGGGAATTTTGGCACCAAATTTTTAACATGGGTTATTGGGACCTCCTCATGAATTCAGTCACTGTCATGGCATTATTCGTCCCGAAAGGTGATTTCACAGTCACTGCACGGAATCACCTTTCGGGACCTATTAACTAAACAGCAGTGTTGGTGTTCATGAGGTGGGCTCTCAAAAGCCTATGTTGCAGATTTGGTGAAAAATTCCAAAAATCATCACTGTTTTATGAGCATGCATTGTGTAGTCCACGCACACTTGTAAGTGCGAATTTGTAATATTTTCATCTCCAGATTTTCAATATAGGCATATTTCCACACCTCCTTATGAACAGTACAGCAGTCATTTTTCACATACTGCCCGAAATGTGTTTTCACACTTCCAAGTAAAATAGCATGGTCGCTGTTGGAAACCAGTGTTTGCTAGAGAGTAAGACAATCACAGTGACACTGTTCATGAGCAGAGGTCCTAAAATTCCTATGCTGAAAATTTGGTGGTAAAGTTCATAAAATGGCTGTTGATGAAAGTATGCTTGTGCAGTTTCTACGACATCAGAAAGTTTGTGAATTTGTAATGTTTCCATCCAGATTTTCAACATTGCGTTTCCTGCATCTCCTTATGACCAGTACAGCTGTCATTTTTCATATCCTGGCCAAATGTGATTTCACACTTCTGGCATACAATAGCGTGGCGTTGTGGGAAATCATGTTTGGTACAGAGTAAGAAAATCACAGTGACACTGTTCATGAGCAGATGTCCTAAAATGCCTATGTTTGAAAATTTGGTGCAAAAATTCCAAACAATGACTGTTTTATGAGCATGCTGCGCAGTTTCCATGCGTACTCGTAACTTTCGAATTTGTCATACTTTCACTCCAGATTTCCAACATTTGCATTATCCTACACCTCCTTATGAACAGTTCAGCTGTCATTTTCATATCCTGGCTGAAATGTGTTTTCACACTTCCGACGCAGAATATAGTGGTCGCTGTGGAAATCAGTGTTGGTGCACAAAGAAAATCATAGTGACAGTGTTCATGACCAGAGGTGACAAAATGCCTATGTTGAAAATTTGATGAAATAATTTCACTGAATGACTGTTACAAGCGCAGGTTGTGCAGTTTCCACACAGGCTCGTTCTCTTGAGCACGCCAAGGGCGTTAGGGTTCCTAAGACAAACACTTAAGAAGTATGAGGGTGAAATGTTGATCAGATGCAAGAGGAGTTGTAGAGAGTACTCTGTTGGGATATGGATGCTAAAGGGACATGGATACAACTGGGGGCCTGCATAAATGCCAAACGCCAATGCAAATACCTGCAAGCGAACGCTCGGCATTGACAAATGCTTGTTACTTTAGTAGGGGTAGCAAGAAAACTGAGTGCCAGTTTCAAGGACATCCTGTCTATATGCGAGAAATTTTCTTCTTCTTTGTTGTGTCTGATAGCAGTAATCAGGGAGCAAGACAGTAATGAACATTTTTATGAAATACATTTTAATGAAAATGCCTGTATTCTAGTGCCTCTTTAATATTTAAAAGTAAAAAAATTGACTATATTGGACTCAGAAGCAAGCATTGCTAGGATTGTGGATTTACTGGCTGTAGGTTACTTCTTTTACGTGCTACATTTTGCCAAACAGTGGGGGATTATCAAGTAGAACATTGAACGTGGTAACTAAGTAAGCAATAATACCCGACAGGGTGGGTGTGTTGTGCTATACTGGACTGCCCAGGTGTGATGAGGCCCGACGCCACAGGCAGAGGGCCTTATAGCCCCTGGAAGGTCCAGTATAGCACAATACCGCCTAATTCTTGAGGGTACTGTCGCACTTAGAAATGGGCACAGTAGAACAATATTAATTTTAAAAAAATTGTTAACTAAATAATTAGTTTAATATGGCTTTTGTAATAAAATAGCTCCTCTACCTGGATTTAACTGGTCATCTTGGTTACCCCCAACACACACACATACACACACACACACATAACCCCCTGCAAATGGGGTTCCCAAAAGACTTCAGGAGCTTGCTTGAATGCTCCAAGCCTGAATGGTGTTTGGCGTTTAAGCCATTTATCAGTGAGTGTTTTAGAGCCTCTGGTACTGTCTCTTTAAGAGCTGTCTGCTTGCAGACATAATTAGTTGTATGGGGGACTGTGAGCTTCTCTGTTTGAGTACCACTCGAGCTGCTGCCAATTCCTCCATTTTTGCAGTCACTAGAGTGCAAAGGGAACCTATCTGAAAGATGTAACTGTTTGCCAGAAATCATTTACAGTAATAATGAAATGACAGTTTGTCTAACCTGCTTTCTTTGCAGTCAGAACTGTGTCTGCCTAGTTCCCCATTCTGGTTTTGAACTGCTGAACTGGACCAATCAGTGTGGGGTAAGCTAGCTCTAAAATGGTGCCTTGGACGAATCAGAACTTGGACTCATAATCTGAGCCAGCCACAAGAGGATTGTATGGGCAGTGACTCTGGGAGATGTAGTTTAGACTTGGTGCCTTTTGGACCAACAGCAGCAGTCTATTGTGAGTGACAACCAATCCAGTCAAGAACTGGGAGGAACTCAAAGGAAGTGCCAGTTTTGTCTGTTGGAGTTTCAGTTTAGCTCTGGCAGTGAAGGGAAAGAAACCCTGTGCTCCTTCAGTGCACAGTTTTCAATCAAAAACATGTGTAAGGTCCAGAGTTCCGGTCTGCAGCTTGTGTAACTGCTTGTTAGACTGAATCCGTCCTGTGAAGAGAATCAAAGGATATCTGAAGAGTAGAAACCAGGCTCACCTGTAGAAGACTGGAGAAATTGCTGAATTGCATCGATCTGTCAGGAACTGAATTCTGCTGTGTGTTCTCCCGGGTATTGTGCAGTAATTGCGATCGGGTACAGAAGCAGCCTGCCTGGTATAGTACTTTCTTTTACCATATAAATGTGTGAGGAGGCTTGTGTACCTCAAGTGAATCCTGCTGCCATTAAGTGACTTTTGCCTGTGACTGTTTACCATATAAATGTGTGAGGAGTCTCTTGGAGCTCAAGAGTAGCCCTGCTGGACGTTGAAGGACCCTATCTTGTTTGGAGGTCGTGAGTACTAATTCAGGGTCACTCCCTGTTGAATTGCCACATTAAATCCAAATGGAATCACTGTACTGCTGACTGTTTAAACTAATTTTCTTTTCACTGTGTGAAAGGGCCCCTACCAGCTGCCACGGTTTGGACTAGCCACTAGGGCTTGGGTACCCAGGACAGTAACTGGTAGGATAGGCCTGTGCACAGAGCCATAGGTAGATAGTAAAGTGATAAGCTAATTAACCTGATTTCCCCTGTCCTTGTTATATCCCCTAAATAAATCAGAGCTGCTTGTTTCAGCAAAGTTATACTGCCTGAGGTATTTGTCTATGTTAAAGTACTGTACTGTGATTGTTGCACTGTATCTTATTTCACAGGAGGTCCCAGTGCCGAACTAGTCCTGGGGATAAGTGTATACTGTGAAGGTAATTCTGATATATTGTGTGGGCCACTAGTGGGAAAGAAAGGGGGATTGCAGTGTCCCCAGAGGGCTGTGACCAAGTAAGTTTAACTATTGCAAACCCCTGACCTCTGGTGGAGGCACCCGCATTGGATCCAGGCCCCTCAACCTGTTAGTGGCAAATCAGGCAGGGGTAGTAGCCCCTGGGATAGCGCCATCTGGTTACACACACACACACACACACACACACACACACACACACAAGTTGCTTCATTTGTTGGGAAATATGATTTCTAGTAAACAAACAGAGGAAGCACTAGTGCATGGCAAGCAGCAGTACTGTTTTGGGCTGCTATGGAAGCCTCATGTTCTGGTAGCTGTGTGTGTCAGTGTACTCTTGCTATCTCAGGGTACCATTGCTGATCATGCTTATGGCAAGCAGCAGTACTGTGTTAGAGCTGCTATAGAAAGCGCTTGCGCTGCCCTTAAAAAAACAACAAAAAAAAACTCACTGCTCAAGATCATTTCTTTTGATCATCTACACTCTCTCCATTCTTGTGTTTGTAGAGGCAGTTATGGTCCTTTTGGCTTTGTTCGAGTACAACAGCCAGGGAGCCGTTCAGATGGTAGGCGCATGCTGCACAGCACTGATTAGATAAAGCTGATCGGACTAACGGTTTCTTTTCCTTTCCTTCATTCCGTCCACTTTCTTTCTCACTAAGGAGTGTTTTGGGGGAGTACTCTACATAAAAGAAACAGAAATAAAAGAGATATTTATTTATTTTTGTTGACGGGTAAGTGCACTAGACAAATCCTGCCTATTTTCAGGCACGACCGGGAGAGGATACAGATGAATGCCAACTGACTTTGAACCAAATTAAGCTGTTGGTGGTATTTTTAGTGAATAGGGAAATTTGGTCAGGACACGGGAAATTCCCTACTTTTCGATAAGTGCCATGGGATCTTTAACAGCCACCTGAACTACCACCAATCCAGGCAGATGGGACCTCAGTTTAACGGCTCATCCGAAGACGGCACCTCAGAAGTGCAGCACCCCTCTCATGCTGCACTGCAGTGTCAATACTGGGATATTAACCAAGTGCCAGATGTGGAACTGAACCCACAGCCCTCTGATCTCCGGCCTTAGAGGCGAGTGTGCTACCTACTGAGCCACTGACACTGCTAAATATGATAGAGCAGCAGTTTCCCACTAAACACTAAGGGGTTCTGGGGACCAGTAGCTCTCGCTGAGTGAGAGAACAAAATGGCGGAGATTTGAAATTTTATCGGTACTTATGCCAATAGAAATTAGGCTGGGCACAATGACACAGGACTACATGAAAGGCTAGTACTTTTATCTACTGGGCTCTGTTGTCAGATAGACCAGGGCTTTGGGTAAGGAACTGGCCAATCAGAAGCCAGGATTTATAAGCTCATTTTCAAAACATCATTAACAAGGTCTCAGTGCAGGTATTCCGTGTCTAGGTGTTTGGGTTAGCTGACAATGTAGAAGTTCCTGTGTCTTAATTGATTTTCAGCATTTTCCAACTTGCCACTGATATTAAAATGATCTTTAAAGCCAGCCATTACTGTGGCTTCCAGAGCCAGTGTCTTAGTCACGCTGCTTTACTTTGATATCGTGCTCATTCACCATTTTTTTTAGAAAAGTTCTCAAGTATCATTTTCACATCTGATTGCAGAAAAGCAAAGTGCCTCATAAAGGCGATCAAATCTTCAGCCCAGGTGGTTATGTGATCCACTGCTCTACTAAGCGAGTTTAGAGTATATTCTTTTCTTTCTCGCTTCATTTCCTTTAATCGTGAGGGATCAACAAAGGATAATGTGAGGCTGTAGGTGAAGAGGTAGAATATGCAGCCTCAGCGATGAGTTTACTTGTTGCAGTCGGATTTACCTACTCCTTCAAGGGATGTGCCTCTGATCCAGAGGTGTAGCTTGGGGAGGTAATATGTTCATAAAACAAGCATTAGCAGACGCTGAGTAGTCTCTTTGTCCTTTGCAGGTTCCATTGACTCAATATCAGTCAGAGACCCAACAAAACATTTTCCCTTCCCTGGTGTTTCAGCAGTGTGCAACACAGCAATCAGTCAGGTGGCCATCTTGATCTCATCACCTCTTTTCTTAACCTCTCAGTTCTGGTTCCCCATGTTCTTTCTTCTTTCGCTCTGGCATACCTAAAAAGTCCTTATCACTTCCCTCAGCCCTTCTGCTGTTTTAAACATTTTCTTCCTTCCGTTCTTCCTTCCTTCCTTCCTTCTCAGGTAAGTTGGACTTAGACATAAATCCGTTTGGAATCATGACCTGGGGAAAACAAAGAGACATAGAGAATAATGCTAGGCAGGGTGTGTGTTATGAGTTTGTCTTTACACACCCAAGGGTGTGATGACCCATAATCCTCGACAGCAAAACTCAAGAGGTTTCTATGTTATCACACACAGAGGTGTGTAAAACCTCATAGACACACATGTTCATGTTTTATTTTTATAAAAGCTAGTGCAGGAATTTGTTTAAAAGACCTATCTGAAAGGCAAGCACAAATGTGAATGCGACCAAGAGAGTTAGCACTACCAGGACAGAGGGAGGAAGCAAGCAAAACGATACAAAAAACTCTTTGAAAGCTAAAGTTCTTTTTAAGTGTTAAACTGCTAGTGCCTACCTAAGACAGTGAGTCGATGGAAGTTTGCATGTAAGTTTGTGCTTCTGCCAAGCAGTTAAAAATGTCACTCAGAAATGCCGTAATAACTAGGTGTGTCTCATCATACCCAGTTATCATGGCATTTGAAACAACATAAAACATGTTGTTAATGACAGTCACCAGTTATAATAGTACAGTACAATACAGTTCAATAAAATACAATATTGTATAATACAATACCACGTCACGATGCATAACGAAGAATTTGCAGCACCTAGCAGTCATAGCTCAGAGACTGGACACCCTAAATTCTACTTCAAGAATCTCCATCAACGACATCCAAAAGTATATCAAAAGAATATTGGATAAAACTAGGGTTGGAGGTGACACAATTGATATAGCGTTGCTAGCACTGTCCCTTGAAGAACTTGCCCTCCCGCCTCCAAGATTTTCCAGCTTTTATTTACAGTACTCACAATTCCCAGGGTTTGGAAAACCACGTTAGTTATGCCTATCTTCAAAAATGGTGACTGCTCTAACCTGGCAAACGACAGACCAATCTCCATCCTATCTCCCCTGTCAAAGACCCTGAGAGAATCATCTCAGACCAACTGGTAGCCCATTTGGAGAAATACAACATCAAATGCCCACAACAGCATGGGTTCAGAAACCTGTATAGTACCAGCTCTGCCCTTATTGAACTCACTAGCTACCTGCATGAAGTGCTCGACACTGGAGACATGGCTGGAGCTATTTTATTGACCTGACTAAGGCCTCTGACTTAGTCCATCACAGATGCTGCTTGATAAGCTCTCTCCTCCCTTAGCTATCACTGGACACGGTAATGTGGTTTCGAGCTACCTCTCTAACCGATCTCAGCGGTAAAAATAGATGGCTTTCTCTAAGACACAAGGAATGTTTCAATTGGGTGCCCCAGGGCTTAATACTCAGCCACCTCCTATTCGATCTGTTTATTAATAATCTACCTGAGACCTGCCTGTCTACTGGGGTACTACTATACACAGATGATGCAGTCATCTTCTCCAGAAATACCAGCCACAGTAAAATCACTGCAGACTTCCAGACCAACTTTGAGTACCTGGAAAAATAGTTCACTGCCAACAAGTCTCCTTGATGGAGATTCATGACTTACTAGAAAAGGTGAGTTCCAAATGTATAATAATGGAGATTTCAACCTTAACTAGAAGGACTTAGAGTTCCAAAAGACGAAGGAGTTCTGTGACATGCATGGGTTAGCACATGTTACCTGTTAGGCCACTAGACTCAATAGGAAAAACCTGGACCATAGCACTCTTCTGGACCTTATGCTTGTTAGCAAACCACATCTCCCATGCAGGGGTCTTTCACAATGACCTAAATGACCATTGCACAATGGCTTGCATTAGATGCTCTCCTCACCTAACTTTGGCTTCCAACTTCAAGCTAAAAGATGTTTGAAAAATTCAGCCAGTCTGCCTTTTTGGCTGACCTCGCAATATTATATGGCAGGATTTCTATCTGGCCCCTTCAATCACTGAGGCATTTTACATTTTCATAGCCTATTATTGGGTCTGATAGACAAACACACCCTTTTAGGTTGATCAAGACTAGGAAAAGATCTCCAGGCTGGTTCTCTCCTTCCTAAAGAAAGCCTTAGGGACAGAGACATTTTGTGGAAAAGGGCAAGGAAGTCAAAGCAGATTGACTGGCTTGCCTTTCGGTGTCTAGAAACAACTGCACTAAACTAGTTAGGACAGAAAAAGCTCATTATTTCCAAACAGCCCTCGAGGAAAATAAAATAGTAGTTCTGCCAAGTTCTGGAACACCCTCAAAGAGGTTGAGGTCATCCCCTGCATCTCCCCTGCCAGCCAAAATAGTGTCTGGAGCGCTACACATACAGATAGAGCTGACATCCTGGAACAACAACAATCACTTTGCTACAGCAGGACTTGCATTTGATGTCTCTCCTGTCAGCTAAGCTCAGCCCTCTCAGGGGCGCTAACAATGGCTCAATCTCCAGCGCTGATTCCAAGCAGAGTTCCTCCTCCTTCAGGTTTCTTCCAGTATCTTTTTAAGCAAGTGGAGGACCTCCTACTGTCCCTGGATACTAAAAGAGTGCTGGCACTGACCACATTGAACCTTTCTTTCTGAAAGCGGGCTACTATTACCTGACTGCCCCATCATCCACTTATTCAATACTTCTCTGGGACAAGATGTGATACCATCGATCTGGAATCGCGCACATCATTCCCTTCTTCAAGTTAGGTGAACCTAGTGATCTGAATAACTACCAGTCAATTTCCATACTTCCTATTCTCTCAAAGCTTCTTCTGGAAAAATTGTTAACTCCCAAATCAGGGAGCACCTGGAATCATAAAATTTCCTAAACTCAGCCCAGTCGGCTTTAGATCAAACACAGTACAGTTTCTGCCCTAGCTAAAGTGTCTATGGATTGGTAAAATGCTTTGGACTCAAAAAATGTGTTTGCACTCTTCCTAGACCTCAGTAAGGCCTTTGATACCAAGGACCATAACCTTCTGCTAAGCTGTGAGTAACCTCGGTTTGGATAACACTGCCATAGAATGGTTTACATGCTACCTCACTAATAGATTGCAACAAAATAAAGCCCTAGGGATCTTGTCTCCATTAAAAACCCTACCTTGGGGTGTCCATAAGGCTCCATCCTGGGCCTATACTCTTCACAATCTACATCAACCTTGATTCACACTTATAAAATGTTTGTAATTTAGGTTGTCAGGTAAGGTGTATAGGGATAGATTTTGTGTATTTATTTATATTTTGTATTTAATTGTTCTTGGTTGGTTTGATTATGTGAAACTTAGAGAGTCTGCACAAGACTGTCTTGAAAACTGGATTATATTATCAAATGACATATATTATTCCTGTATAAAATTAATTTTTACTACTTTATTACTACTTATGTACAGCTAACACATTTATTTGCAGACAATACGGTCCTTTTCACCACAAATTCTTCACTGGACTTGGCTCATAGGAACTACAGCATGATTTGTCTCCCTTCAGTATAACCTCCTAAAGCTTAAGCTCCTTCTTAATGCCAAAAGACTAAAGCCATAATCCTTTCACCACATGCCTCCCCAGCCTCAGGGTCATCAAGTAGCCACTAGCTCTATACGTACTTGGTGAACCATTGGAAATCGTGGATAACTTCAAATACCTGGGATTCTGACTGGACAACAGGCTCAATTTTCTGTCCCATCTGCATGAACTTTCAAAAACTTAAGACAACGTTTAGGCATATTTTATCGCATTAAGCATCTTCTTACCTTTGAAGCCAGGAAGAGACTAATCCAAACAACCTTCTTGCCACTACTTGACCTTGCTGACTTTCTCTACAGCCACTGTCCTATCTTGGCACTTTGCAAACTTGACACCCTTTATCATCGTGCCTTGAGCTTTATCCTTAATTCACCATTACGCACCCATCACTGCCTTCTGTACCAGGAGTTGGGTTGGTCTTCCCTTTGCTGAAAAGGCAAAGAAATGCTCTCCTCTGGTTCTACAGGGCACTGACTGATAAACTGCCAGTTTATATCTCTAGCCTATTTGAGCATGCCAAGGGGTCTTATGGTTTGAGGCGTTTCTCACTAATCAACTTTTATGTACCTAGGATAAAAGCTTGGCATGGTTCAGCTGCTGTCAACTTCTCTCTCCCTCTCCTTATGGAGATGCTATGCAAAGATCCTTAAAGTTCACTACAATCCAGGACCTTCACTTTCAAATCTCTGATAGCAGGTTACCTGAAGGAATCCTGCAACTGTTATGTAGGTGACCCTTATAGCCATTCATAGCTCTTGGCTTCCTACGGACTCAACTTGCCCATTCAACGTTAGCACTCTTTTTTACTGCAAACAGTTTCCTGCCACCTTCCCTCTTGTTTACTCCTCCGCTTCCACTTCCTGTTACCCCTCCTGACTGCTTTTTATACCCCAGGTTGCACCCTAGAAGCCTCTTCCTATTAATTTACTCTGGCGTGCGAATAGTCTTGTCCTTCTCTAGTCATGACTACTTATATTTTTAACAGCATATGTCATGTGTACAATGTTGTTCTATGTCTGTTATTGTTTTTGTATGTCTTTGTTTACCATGTATTTGTCATTCTCTTGTCAAAGACCACTTTGCTCAATGGTGTTATGTCTGGTTAAATAAAGTTTTGATTGATTGATTGATTGATTGATTGATAGTCAGTGTTGAACTATAATAAAATAAAGCTATTCTACTGAAAACAAAAATCTTCCACTGGTCGTACTGAACAATAAGGAGAAAGTCTGGAACAAGTACAAACTTTTAAATACCTCAGCATCTTTCTGGACGATATCCACTCATTTGCCCTACACATAGGCAACATTGCAACCACTACTTAAAACAAACTGGGTGCCTTGTATAGGAACCACCACAACCTCACGCCAGGGCAGACGCCTACTGCTCTCTCTAGCACTGTCATATCCGTCACTGGCTGTGACCTCCTGTGTATGCTGCTGCTTGTGACACTTTATTAAACAGGATCAAAGTGATCTGCAATAAGCGTGTTGATTCATTATAGAGCTGATAAGGCTTTTCCACACTGCATCCTATACTCACTGACCAACTGGCAGATAATACCAGTCCTGTCTGCTTGCCAAAATGCACTACTGGGTCTCACCTTTGGCTATATGAAGCTGCTTTAACATGTTAACAATCAATATGGCACTAGAAGCATGTCAAGATCTGCCCTAGAACTTCCTCACTGAAAAACCAACCTAGGGAATCGCTTCTTTGCTGTGTGGGCAGCAATCTGGATAAATGAACTACGTGAATCGGTTCTTAGCCTACTAAACATGACCCAGTTTAATAAAGCTGTGCATGTAGCCTTCTTCCTCAACTCCAGCTGCACTTGCCACCAATAATCCATAATCATGCATTGAGGCTCCTAGAACTCCACACAGTAGTGTTTTTGTTGGCATTAATTGTACCTTACTCACCCTATTACATGTTGTGTTTGTGTTGAATACATTCCATTGGACTTCTGTAGCAGTTTTTGCTCTATTTGTAACTATGCTTTGGTGTGGAACCTTTGTTAGTCAGCACCTACAGTATGCTCAAGGTGCTCTCAAATATATTAAAATAAACAATACATCAAATTTAGTGATATTCTATACAAAAATAAGTTCAAGCGGATTTGGGATACAAGCAAGACAGAAATCTTGACTGCTGGCAAGGCAGCAGGGTTGTCCAACAGACAATTTACCGTCCCTTGATTAGAGCTGTGAAAAACAGCTGCCAAGCAGAGCTAGTCATAAGGTAGGCCATAGCGTCATTTAAATTCGTCAAAGTTTGACTCAACTTGTGCACCTTAGGGGTAGCATGTTTCATAGCGTAAGGCCCCTGGTATGGAAAGATATGTTCTCCAATTTTGTCCTCACCCTGGGGATGTCAGAAACATTGGTGGCCATGGAGCAGAGATTCTGATGTTCATTTTGTACTTGGAGGAGGCTGTACAGTGCATCTGCTTCTTTATTTTTCGTTGTGTTAAATAACAGTTTGTACCATAGCGTGTTCACCTTTCCAAGCAGGTGGAATGCCCAGTTGAGAGTACAGCTGGCAGTGATGGGTAAACCTAGGCCTATTAAGCACAAACCTGCAGACATTGTTACATGCAATGCTTAATTTGTCTTGGTCCTTTTGGAGAGACCCATGTAGACAGTTGCACCTTATTCAAGTATAGGGAAGTGGGTGTGACTTGCAACTGCTTTTCTAGTCTTACCAGTTAGGCAGCTTTTTACAGTACAGTGGCCCCAAGTTTTTGTTTATAGCTTTGGTGGTTTTGTTATATGCTCTTCAAAGGTCAGATATGGGTCAAACAAGAGGCCCAGGTAAGTACTTCCGCATTTTATAAGATGGTCCCATCTAGACAGTGGATGATCAGAGCAACCTCAGTGTGTTAAGTCTGTGTCTTTAGCTGAAAATCATAGCTTGAGTTATGCTTTTATTTAGCAGAAGTTTAGTACTGAGCGTCTAGTTTGCAGTATGTCGGATCCTTTTGCAATATGTTTGTAAATATCCTGGATATCTGGCACGCTAGCATAATTCATCGGCATACAGTTTGACTGAGACATCCCTAAAGGTACAGTGTTCCTCTATATAGTGAACCCTTCTATAACAAAATCCCTTTTATGGCTGCAATTCACTAAGGCATGGATTTCATGCAAGAAACACTGTGTAGCTCTGCACCCATAGACAGGCGCACACTGGCGGCAATCACCATCGCCAGCCGCCTGTCCGCAGCCCCGCACCATGGCATGCATGGTCCTGGGGACAGACAGGTGCAGAGCGGTGGATCCAGACTGGCATCCAATCTGATGCCGTCCTGGGTCCCAAGGATCCTGGGATGGTGCGCACTGTTCAGTGCTAACCAACAGGAGGCCCAAACAGCCACCTGCCATCCCAGGCGGCCCAGCCGGATGGCAGCTGTGTGTAGGGGTTCCCATGGCTGCCATGTCCCACAGCTGACATGTGGGAACACGTGATGGACACCAGGTTCTCCCAAGTGGAGGTGTTGCAGCCCTGGAACCGTGCACTGTGTCGTTGTGCATAGGCAAGGTGTAGGGCACTCCTCCGGCATGCCCAGCCCAGCCCGGCACATAGCTGCTAGGCATCTGGGGATCAGCACACAAGGAGCTAGTGCGCCTGAGGCAAATGATGCATCACGGGTTGCTGCATGGCTTTGCCATAGGGTTGCCTATGTGCCTCTTATCGCAACACATAGGTAATTCACTTATACGTGAATTGTGGGCCATCGTGAACATCTGTGATGGCTCCATTAACACCTCACTATAGTGAACATCTAGCTATAGTGAACACATCAGCTGGCTCCAGAGATGTTCACTATAGAGGTGACCACTGTGTAGGTAAGTCATTTATGAACAGAGTGAACAACAACTGGGCCCATTATGGATTCCTGAGGACCTCTGGTAGTACTTTGGCAGGTGAAAAGAGGTTGCTATTTACTTTTACCATCTGTATTCTGTTTGTGACATTGGGCTGGATTTTCAAAGCCTTGAGATGGATGCAAGGTTCTTGTGTCAAACATGTCTGACACAACTGGCACCTTGCATCAAAGATGCAACATTCGGATTTAGAAACGTGGTCTGTGCCTGAGATTAGGAGCCACTGTGTTAAAGTGGTACTCGCCCCCTTGCGACAAAACGGAGGTTGCGCCACATCTCAAGGAGCTTACTCCATGGCGGGCTGCAGCATCCCCTTTCTGGGATTCAGGAAGTCCTGCCATGGCTGAAGCAAGGGCTCAAGATAGACCAGCAATGAGCTGGTGTAAGTCCCTTGCACCAGTGCAAGATGCTGTTGTGACCTGTTTTGTGAGGCCCTGACAATTGTGTATGGGGGCGGCATGGGCGCGGGGTGCCATATTGGTGGTTGAGGTGCCGATTATTGAGCAATACTGTCACTGGCAAGGAGCGGTGATGGGGGTACAGAGACACACAGTGCCATGGTGGGCACGGCCCTGGGGCTGCTGCCAGGGCCGTGCGCATGTGGGGCCATGGCACTGTGTGTCTGTACCCCCATCACCATTCCCTTTGTCAGTGACACTATCTCAATAATCGGCACCCTCGTTGGGTGTAACATCACTGATGTGCCTGCCCACCCCATCCCAACTGCCAACATGGCTGCCCGTGCCCATGCTGCCCGTGCCGCATGCCTGTGTGTTTGCCCCTCACCCCAACCACCCTGGTGCCTTTTGCACCGGGTCGAGAGCAACCGGATCCCCTGCTCCATATCCTGCAGGTGCACTGATTGTTTTGGCACACACATGTGGTGTGGCAACTCCGGTTGTGGCGCGGGGACCCAGTTCTTTCTGAATCACGGTGCAGGGTCCCTGATGCAGCCAGGGTATGCTGCAGCCCTAGATCACTGCAAGTTGTGGCAATTTAGGTGCTCTTTGAAAATCCAGCCCATAGTCTTTAAACCAGTTTTGTGCTGGGAGCCTATGCCTGGGAGCTCTAATTTCTGCAACAGTAGCTGATGATCCACTAGTGAAAACCCTAGTCAGATCAGGTAATCACATCATTTTGTAAATTTAACTATAGCATGCACTGTGCTATGTCCTTGTTGAAAACCAATTGCTTGGTGGTTTAGCAGGTTATTGTTCAAGAGATGAACACGTGGTTTGCTTAACTACCAATGTTTCAAAGTAATTTGGCTGCAGATACACTAGGTGGTGTCCCCTGTCTTGAAAACTGGGGTGACGTAGTAGTTTCAGATGTCTGGTACTGCCCCAGTAAAAGTGATAGGTCGTATATGTAGGCCAGGGAACAGGAGATTACAGAGGCTGCTGCCTTCAGTAACTTGGGCTCTAGCTGGTCTCTACTGGCTTTTTATTGGCATTGATTTCTGTTAGCAGCTTACGGACCTCATTTACCTTCACCTGTCTGAAACAGAAGGCAGGTATTTCCTTGGGGGGCTGTTGAGGTAGGTCAGGAATTTTGCTCTGAGCTTATTTAACTATCCAGTTTTTGCTTGTAGTGGGAGAAGTCAGTGAAGAAGTCTTTTAGAGGACTTGCTGTTTGTTCTGATAAACTGTCTACACCTTGGTCTGTTAGTTTTGCTATTTGGGAATGATTTTTATTTCCTAGCAGCCCACTGATAGAGTGCCATAACATTTGGGGTTTTCTAAGTTGTTAGCATGCTGGGTTAGGTAGAAATTTGCCTTAGCTGTTTTCACCAGCTGCTTACACTTGTTCTTTATCTAGCCCTGTGGCCCAGTATCGCTTCAATGATTTAATCCTTTACCTTTGGCTCTCCTTACTGCCTTGTTGGCCGCCTCTTCAATTTGTTGAGTTAGAGCTCCCTACTTGCCTCTGACTGGTTGACCTTATGCCTTCTGAAGGCCAGTGTTTTGACCTGCATGGCTACCGCCATTGAAAACCATATAGGTCACTTGTGCCTCTTCTCTTTCTCACTGCCTCAGGACGTACCCTTGATACCTCACGGATCCCCTGTTTTATGGTTTACCACTTTTTCTCTGCCCTTCTAGAAGGCAGGACCCATTGAACCTCTCTTTTGTTTCTCTTCTGGGAGGAAGTAGGCTGTTGGTAAAACTAGGATCTGCAGCTTATCCAATAGGTAAGGAAATGGGCAGACTGGGTGGGCCAAGCAGTCCTTATCTGCCGTCAAAGTCTATGTTTCGATGTTTCTATTTTCTTGAAGTTTGCTCCTAAAGTCCAGGACTAGTGTCTGGGACTTCTGATGCTGGTTTACAGGGCTGTGTTGATCCACACTGTATTGTTGTTTGGTTGCTTGACTCAAGAAAATTCTCCTCTTACATCCGCCCCAGTGCTGTACTAGTTTGACAGAACTAGGTCGAGTACGGTACTATCCCCTGTCTATTCTTCTACATGCTGAGTTAGGAAACAGTCCTGGAAGGTATTCACTAGAGTCTGGTTCCTGGTGTTCCTTGTCCCAGGAATGCTCCAGTCTATATCAGGCATATTGAAATCTCCTAGTGACATGATCTCCTCAGCCACTGCCCTCCTGATCTCCTTGGCAAGTGGTCCTCTATGTCTTCAGAGAGATTCTGGGGTCTGTAGACCACCACCTTATGGGTGATCCTCCCTCTCCACTGTCAGGAGAGCCACAATAAAGCCTCCTGCCCCGCCCCTGCCTCCTTATCTTCTGAGTCCCTGATGACGTCCCTGATGTACAGCACAACCCTTTGTCTGTCCCTCCTAAACAGTATGCAGTGAGGGACATTACCCATTGCCTTCCAACCCCTGTAGTGAACCCATGGAGGTCACAGAGAAAGAGAAGCAGTAATGGGCACCAACAGCCCCACTCCTACCTGTTCTGCAGCTGGAAAATTACTGCGCTGCAGCAGCCAGCCCAGAGTGTAGTATCCCCAACCTCAAGCAGACTGGGAAGCCTCTACACAAATCCATGGAATACCCTGTAGGAGTGTGGCACTGCAGGTGCTGCAGCTAATTAAATCCTGTTCCCAAGGTCCTACATTCTCCTTTGTGCAAGGCTACTCCAGGTCCCCATGTAATGCCTTTATTTTGATGTACCTGGATATAGATTTTATTTTACTTTATTTTAGTTTTATTTTCACTTTTGTGGATCAGGAAAGGAGGGCTAGACAATACTGCCTATTTTCAACCTTGTTCCAGGGAGGGGAGAAATGCAGATACAAATCAGCTGAAAATGAGCCAGATGAAGCTGTTGGGGGTATTCAAGTAATTGGTGGAAATTTGGTCATGTCACCAGGAAAATTCTCCTACTCTTTCAAAAGTGCCATGAGATCTTTAACCTCTACCTAAATCACCAGAAAAAGGCTGATGGGGGCAAGGGGCATGGCCAGCAGCCGACTGTCACTGACTGTACTTCAGGGACCGTTATCTGATTGAACATTAACTTATTAAATTTAGCTGTTAAAGTTTACTGACAGTTGTTTAAATTTGAATAATTCAATAGAGCTGATCAGGAGCAGAGTGCCCTAATTTGCTTGCAGAAGAAGAATGAGGGAGATCATTAGTCCCACAAGACAGTGGTAAAACTGAATCGTCAAAGCCACCCAAGCTGGCTGGGAGAGCAGTACAAGTACTGAGGCAAGGAAGGATGGCTAGCCTTCCAATTCAGCTCTGCTACAAGCAATTATAGACCTTGATAAAAGCTTGAAAGTCTGGGCACAACATTCTCAATGCTGGAATGGAAACTCTATACTGTATCAGATGAAGCCAAGGCGCCTCTGAGTCAGCTGTAAAGTCTGTGATGACAGTGATGGTAGTAACCATGGAGAATAAGCTACTGCACCTAGGACTGAGCACCTCGAGAACAGTGCTCATGGCTTGACATGCAGCTCCTCAGGTATTCAGAGGAGATGAGGACACAGACCTGCTTGACTGCACCACTAAATTGCATGAATTTATCTTGGATTTAAACCTCACAAGACACATTATAAAAAATTATAGAATTAGCCTCTTTATAAGCCATCAAATCAGGATTATCCCCAGACAATTGTTATTGTCACCTTAGAAGCACACATTAAAGAGAATATACTGTATAGGAGAATGAATTCATGGCCCCTAGAATTTGTGCTGTCATCTGGTGAGACAGGTTTGTGGCAGTTTAAATTAGGGCATGCAGCGACAGGCCAACTTTCAGTTAGCGCTAACAGTAATCACCCTATAAAACTGGACACTCTACCTCAATTGATGTTCATGCCTTTTATGTGCATGTCCTGATCACTCTTTTGCTGTTCCACTGGTCACTATGTCCTTGCTTTTCTGGCTGAAACCCAAACCCAGAGCCGCAAACTGTGAGCACCCTACTGATGTTACAGCAATTTTTTTTTCCCAATTGTTTAACCAGGTGAGACACACTAAGCTGAAAGCTTGTTTACAGGTGCAACCTGGGAGCACAGGGAAGTTAAGTGACTTGCTCACAGTCACATAGTATGCAAGTGGAGGCTGTGAGATTCAAACCCAGGTCTCCAGATTTGCAGCTCAGAGCCTTAAACCACTCGCTAAACTGTCTGCGGCTTCAGGTGTTGATAAACAGGTTGTTAGCTCCATTTCAAAAGAGCTAACTTGTACTCCACCTCCACAAAGGAAAAGACTTAATAGTTATACCCATTATAGCCCTCAGACAAGATTCGAGTTTAGCGGTATCCGCTGATCATGGAGTAATGTCAGTCCGCCACTTTAAACAAAAAAATAATAGTGAAATAAATGAAAGCACAGTGAGGAAATTTAGAAAAGATTATTTATAGCAGCTGAAAGCTACACCTGACCAACTAATCTGAAACCCTCTGCCACATAAACCTAGGGACACCCTACGTTACTGATGTCTGATGTCATAGATCTGCTGCATAATATTGTTACTACGCTAAGATGCGGGTGGCAGTTGTAAATGCTAGGGTTGTTCTGGCAATCACACAGAGCATTGTGAAATCCAATGTGCCTCATTTATTAAAGGAGAATGGTGGTACCATAGAACTGACAATGAAGTGATCCTGGCAGTTCTTGAACCGCATGGGTTTCAGCTGACGAAGGGTACAAAAACCACCAGAAAGACCCCATCTGATTACCCAACTCTGAAGGCAGCATTCCTGAGCAGAATAGCCAAATGTGTGGCACAAAATTAATACCCCAGAACTGGTGATAAACATTGAGGCAAAAACATTGTGCATCGACATCATTTATTTCGTTGATAATTTCGCTTGAAATATCAAAATGTGAACATAGCGAAATTATTCTGCCAATAAAAATTATGTCTTATACAGTGCTCCTTGCAGTGAAGAGGAAGGGACAGCTACACTTAACCGATGGTGCAGTATTTTTCTTGTTCCTATGAGGCAAAGGAGGAAGAGTTTTGAGGTGGTAGGGGCAGGCTTGTGGACATCGGGAGTCATGCATGTTCTCCAGTTCCCCGTCCATCTTCGTATTCCTTATGCTGCCAAGAACTATCTTTATATGGACTCTGCAGAGGCTGGTAGGAAGCTTGAGATCATTAAGTAAGACTGTGTATTGAGGAGCAGGAGGAGGCCACTGACAGTGAGGGCAAAGTATTATAGTAAAGGTTGTGCACAGCATATCAAAACGTGTCTGTTATTTGATAATGGAAGCCATTTGTTGTTGTTTATTAGCCTAAACAGGGCACAAAGTGGTACCATGCTCTTAATATGATAAATTACATTTCCTCAGTGTTGGAGGTCTTGAGCCTAATCTTGTTTATTAAAGTTTTGGATTTCAGCGATGCTGTCTGGTGGGAGGTTTTAGAGCTGCGAGGGGCCAAGCATTTTCAAGATGGCCGCCACATGGCAGCAGTTGGCATGCTACATGTGTGCAAGGCTGATCTCCCAACGCATAGCAGTCTGTAGAATTCCTATCCATGGCCCTTGCTGACTTAAGATGGATCAAATTACTTGAGGCTCAGACATAATGCTTGCATAAGGGAAAGAATATAACACACTCATGTGTTTATAAAATTTGTTATTGCACTTGTTTCCACAGAGAACTATTGTTTCCTGTCTGACTTTAAAGTTTGTTCACTGTAACACTGTTACTTTTCCGTCCTCGTTGAAAACAGGTTTATTTAGTTTAGCCTTCAGGACAATGTCTGTGTGTATTACTGCTGCCTATGTTAACATTTTGATATGTTTTATCTGATTGATTATTTTTTTTTATATTGTCACATGCTTTGATATTTGCAAAGCGTTATAAATAAAGTCTGATTTGATTTGATATTGGTTACTCAAGAAACATGTTAGATCTCCTGAATGTTTGAGAGGGAATTTCTCCCTTCTGCACCTATATGTTGTTTAAATATTTTATCTTACACCAGGTCTTCGATCGTCACACAGCTAACATTTTCCACATGCACAAAGCATGGCATGAACTTTACAGACAATAACTGGATATAAGACCCAGTCATTGCTGTGATGGTTTATTATGGACTCAATTTAAAAAAGTTATATTAAATCTTTGTTTGACCCACAAATGTCATAACAATGGTAGACAAATATCCTATATACTGATACTGAGATGTGATCTATAATTTGCTGTACTTGGAATCAAGCTGTTTTAAATTTACTTAGTATGTGTAACCCCCAAATGGGGCTTACCTTATAACCTGCTTGTCTCCCATGCTGCTGTTCCTTGGAGCACCTCCCGATGCCTGCTGGGTTCCTGAGTGTTTCCCTGTGTATGTGCAACAGCCCAGGTCCAGCAATGGTGTCCTAGAGAGCCCTGTGCCTTTGTTTTGCCCTTGTTGGGCAACTGGAGCTTACATGGTTGCCACCTCTCTCCCCACTTTCATGGCTGGGCGGACAGCTCCTGCACTCACAAAGCTCCCCGAGGTTCCCTGTCAGCAGTTACACCATCTGCAGTCTCAGAATGGCTTCTCCTGTGGTCTTGGCCCCTAAACAGGCTGGCATAGGGGGACGGTGACTCAGAAGAACCAGAGGGAGCTGCTAAATTAATTAAATAAAGAGCGCTCGTGTGCTAGTGGTCCTGGTTCGTGTCATAAATATTAATGAGAAAGGTACATTAATATTCATGAGTGGGTACGCTTTGTGTCAGGGGTTGCAAGTTCCGGCTGCTGCCGATTGTAATAAATGTAAATAATAGCATTAGAAGGGTAGCACTGGCATGGACATTAAAGGGCAGAAGAATGAAGGGGAAATTATTTAAATAAAATAGATATACTGGCTGCACCAGAGCTGAACATTGGGACTCAGATGGACTGTCTGTCTGCTGCCTGAGGGCACTTAACTATGGCAGCAGTGACAGGCTAGAGACTGAAGAAAGTGTTTAATCAGGGCAGCATTTAAAAGGGCACAGCTGTGGCTACAAGATTACAGGGCAAACAACTAAATAATGTATTTAGCTTGGCTGCACTAGGATGTTATATTTGGGACTGTGATAAAACTACAAAGGGACTCGTGTTCAGCAGCCATACTTGAAGCAGCAACAGCCAATCAGAAAGCCAGGATGTCAGGCAAAGTGCTGGGACAATGCCAGAGACTGTGGGACATTACCCAGTGCTTATGGGGAAATTGCAGGAACCTTGTTCAGGCGCCAAAACAGGGAGCCTATTGTACATTGAGAGTGGCTAATGAATATTCATTTTGTGGACTGACAGATTCTTTCAGCCAATTATTGTGGGAGCAACAAGTGGACTCAGCCAATCAGGAGCCTCAGAAGGACTCCAAAAAGACTGTGTTTTGCAGGCTGAGGAGTTCAAGCTGGAGCCCTCCACAGGGGTGGGGCTCAGGTCCTTGCTTCAGTATGGGCCTAGCAACCAGTGCAAGCCCTCCACAGGGAGGGGCTTTCTTCTGCCACAAGAGACAAGTAGCTGTAGGCAACACAAGTCACTAACCTGGGGTTGCCAGAAATTGTCCTTCAGGGTTATCACACTTTTCCACATTTGGGAAAATGTGGGTGAACCTGAACATTCAGCTGTGAGAGAGCTGCACACATGTTCTGCCTCAGCAGTGAGAGTGCTGATGAAGCCTGAAACCTCAGAGGAAGAAAGCCATTCTGCAATTAATCTGAGTGAGTAAACCTGCTACTTACAAGTGCAAGTTTGAGAAATCTTTAAGGGCAGTGAAGCCCAAAAATCTACTGGTTGTGACTGTCTGTCTGCAGGGTGGACATCTGCTAAGCGACCAGAGAAGGGTCCAGATTTAAATAGTGTTAATGTGATTGTTGTGAGAATGCCTACAGGACTGAAGGGGTACCCAGAGCACATGGCTCTTCCTGGCATTGCCTGTGAAGTCCAGTAATTGTCCAGTTGGAGCTGCTAATGCCAGCAATGCCACAAGGGGCTAAAATAATGTGAGCCTGAGAGCGCTACAGAGATCAGTTTTGTCAAAATGTAAAGTGTCTCAAGAGTAAAGAGTTACAGTTTCTGCTTTGCAACCAAGTAAAGCCTCGAGAGGGTAGAAAGCCATGTCTTAAGCTTTGTCTAGTTCAGTGTTGTCTCAAATGGTAGTTAGCCTTGCATCAAACTCTGTCTGGTTAAAATGTGGTAAAGCAACTGGATTTGTCTAAGATGGACTGTAAGCAGTTGGGTCACCCTAGTCTTAGGGAGTGAAAGCACCCAGTCTGATGAAAGTCTGTATTCGAAAGCTAAAAGGACCACACTGGCCCATGGTTGTAGTGAGAGTGAACTAAATGTATAAATCTGCTGACTAATAAATGTGCTGAATGCAATGTGTCCAGCTCTGATTTGGCTTGGGACACAGTCTGGTAGTGTGCCACCCAGGCGCTGCTATATGCGCTTCTCCTGGGTGGTATAGCCCGGATGTGAGGTTGAAACGTGTCGGCTCTGGTCCCAGCCTGGTCTATCCAGTGAGTGATTTCAGCCCAGAAAGGGCACTGCCAATAGAAGTAAAGGTATGAGTTTCCATCTAAAACCTTTAAGATCCTGCAGTCAGTAGAGGGACTGGCTGTTAGCTTTCCCGCATCCTAACCTCTGGAGTCAGAGCTCATCTGATGAAAGCACCTGGATTCTGTCTTGTACAGCTCAGAATATGACTTGCCTGAGGACGTTTAGCCGTGAGTATACAGGGGCCAATCCCTGTTATTGAAGAGACATGTAAATAGTTCACCAGTTGTTAAGTTCTACAGCTAGAGCCAAACCTTCTGAATCAAAACAGGGTTAGTGTCTGCCACCACTACAGTTGGGATTTGTTTCAAAAGTAAAGATAACTGTTAATCTGATTATTTTCCTTTAAGGGCCCCAACTAGCCGCCAACAGCTGCACCGAACATCAGGCTTGCAACTTATAAGAACTTAGTTACTAGGTACCCACACTACAAATGTAGAATTGTGGGTTCTATATAATTCTGGGAACTGGTGCCAGTGTAGGGTTAATAATGTGTCACCTTTCTAGTTGCAGCTAGCGTAGAAAGCATCAGGATCTGAATGCCTCAGCGCTGGCAGGTGCCACTGTGATTGATGCCTAAAGATAAAATGTTAAAGAATTTCTGTGATGTCAGGTCAATCTAAACCAAACCAAACCCACCCTAATTATTGTAAATAGCTTGACTTCTGCTCCAATCACCCTTTCCTAGCCCTTCCCCATGTAAATAAATTGTTGTTCGATGTTTTGCATAATCCTGTCTCACTAGCATATTATTAGAAGAGAGTCAATAATTGCAAATGTTATAAAATGTGGGAGAATGTTTATTGGGTCATGTTTGGAGTGGCATCAGGTAATGGGTGGGTACAGCATCCCAGAGGTCGTGCACAATTTAATCTAGCCCACTTAAAGGTATACTCTGGTGGAGGCACTGTGCAATTTTATTATCTTGGGAAAGAACCAGTTTATAGCTAAAATAGGAACCCAGGCCCTTAACCTTGTTAGTGGCCACCAAGGCTGGGGTAGTAGCCCTTGGTATAATGGCGCCAGAGTTACATATGTTATGAAAGCAATGAAAATACATTAAAAACAATAGACAGGACCTCAGTTTAATGTCTTATCAGAAGGATTCTAGAAACAGACAGTTGAGGCACTGGATACTGCTGCTGAACAGCCCTGTATATGTGAGTTTGCACCAAATAAAGAAGAATATTACACCACATTAAGAAAATTATTTGGCCCATTGTAATTCTTGTATATAGTAAACACGTCTGTTGCTGCTCTGTTCATTCACAAGATGTTTTCTTGTTTCTTACTGTGTATGTTCATGCTTTACTTTGTTATTGATTAACTCGCAACAGATGTTTGTGTTTTACATGTGCTAATTTTTAATCAGGAAGCCATTGAAAATGAGCGCAAGCTCAATTTGGTCTGTTATACCTTTCCTGTTTTAAATAAAAATCTTAAAATATTCTGCAGTGCTTCTTTTAATGCTACAAAGTGTGATGCGTGCCTGAACTGCCTGTTTGTAGACTGTTTTTAGGGCTGTGGGCAGAACCTACAGACGTTTTGCAGAGCTTTGCAGCTCTGAAAACAGCCGATCATAACAGCTTCTATTAGACATTTAGAAGTATCCTTCCAAAGCCACGGTGCTTAAACCCCCTCCACCACAATTGGCCCCTCACAGATTACAGCTGCACTATTTCAGCTGTTGCTTCCACATTCTGATCGTGCACTAGCATGCACCACAGTCGGCCTTGCGTGCTCAGTGCTGCAGTGCCATCATGTTGCAGATGGCACATTGCCATTCACTATTTTGTGCCCCTGTCACGAACCCACTCAGCAGGTCAGGCCCTTTACTCCACAGTGCCAACCTCTGAACGCAGTCTTTTGAACAGTTAACAGAAACAGGGTAACCCTCCTTTCTGTTTTGTGGGTTCAAATCAACCTTTGGTCTCAGTTCTGGAAGGATTCAAACTGTGAACCCCTTGCTAGTATACCCAATGTACGGGCTCAGATAATTCTGCTCTTCAGGGGCCAGATATCTTCGCCTATGGGCACCTAACCAGGTGTACAAAATTAACCCTTAAAACTCTAATAAAGACCTCAGATAACTCTTACCTTTTCCTAGTTTGGTATTACCATATAAGCTCATGCACAGTGTTGTCACACTCTTACCATCTACCATCACAAATGAAAACAGAAGGACTTGGAAGACACAAATAGTCTATTAAAAATGGGAGGTTTACTTAAAATAGATAAAAATGTAAAGTGTAAATACAGAACCATATATCACAAAACATACAAATCACTTGAAAGAATAAGGTTTTAAAAAGTGCAGATTCCTACCACTAGTACACTTGGAATTGTCTGTTCTAAGGTATTCTTATCTCACAATGCTGTAGATGTTGCTTTTTCAGAGTCCAAATATTTGTGTATAAATGGAAAACAGAATACTGTTTAAAACTGGCTTTGCTAGCCTCTTCGTGAGGTCACCTAGCTCCTCCCTGTCAGAATATAAATAAAATATATCTATGCAAAACAGGATGTCTTATCAAAGGTAAATTAAAATTCTGTGACCTCAGCACAACTCATTTTCTCATATGACACTTTGATCTTATGAGCAGCTTCCCTTTCCAGGGCATCAAAGGACTTGATATGCCCTCTGCCAGATCTCACGGAGGTGCAACATGCTTTGTATCACCATGTGAATTTTAACTGTTTCCTCTGAACGTTATAAAAGTTTATGATCTATCTTGGCAGTTGTCAAGCTGCAATTAGTCACATAAAAAGGAGCTCTAAATTTTAAGTCTCTTCTAGCCTGTAATTATCTCTTGGCCTTCCAGGTAACATCATTTAGCTAAAACCTGAGGGGAATGTCATTCCACAGGCTGTCAGCATCTCTCATGACAGACATTCAGTAACACATTTTTATATTACAAAATCATAGATTAATCAGAACCAGCTGTCTGAGTGTCACAATTCCTCCCCACCTAGACTGAATTTGGGGCTCTATCACCTGCATGGGATGAGCTTCCAAATCAGTTCACTCCTCGTTCACATGAGACAGCCCATCAGAGTTCTGATTTTGGCCCCAGCCCTATGTAGAATTGTCATATCATACTCTGCAAAGCAAGACTCCATCTTAGCAATCTACCATTGTTTTCCCCATCTGCGCCAGCCAAACCAAGGGGTTGTGTCAGTCTGCACCACAAAATTCTGCCCATATAAGTATGGCTCTAATTTCTTTAGGACCCACACTATGGCAAGACACTCTTTTTCCACAGTGGAGTATGCCTGTTCCCTGGGAAGTAACTTCATGCAGGTACACTACTGCGGATCTCTCCCTTGGCTGGATGTCTGACTCAGTACTGCCCCAATACCCACGCTCTGAGGCATCAGTCTGAACTATAAAGGGTTTGCTATAGTCAGGACTTGTCAAAACAGGAGCACTGCACAGTGCCTCCTTTAGTTGGAAAAGGCTTCCTCACAGGATGGGCCCCAGGTAATTTTCTTGGGCATCCTTTTCTTTGTCAGGTCAGATAGGGAGCAGCCAGGACACTGTAATTGGGTAGAAATTTCCGTAGTACTCTGCTATCCCTTGAAAACTACTGACCTACTTCTGTGTTTCTGGTCTGGGCCATGCCCGATTACCTCTATTTTTATTTGGTTAGGACGGAGCTGTCACCAGCCTACCACATGCCCGAGGTATGCCACTTCTCCCATGGCCACCTGGCACTTCTCGGCTTTGACAGTGAGCCTGGCCCTCTGTATCCTGCCCAGCACTTCCCTAAGGTGGGACAGGTTGTTCCTCCCAGCTGGTAGTAAAGATGGCAATGTCATCCAGGTATGCCAGCGCACTCCTCAGCACCATTTAACACCTGGTTCACCAACCTTTGAAAGTGGCTGGGGCATTCTTCATTCGAAGGCATTACTTTAAATTCAAATAAGCCTATCGGATGATGAAGGCCGACCTCTCCTAAGCTCTGTCTGTCAACTCTACCTGCCAATACCCTTGGTCAGGTCAATGGTCTTAAGGTAGGTCACCCTCCCAACTTGTCCAGGAGTTCGCCTGTCCGGGGCATCAGGTGGGCATCTGACTTTGTGACTGCATTCAGTCCATGATAGTCCACACAGAAATGAGTAGAGCCATCTAGCTTGGGCACAAAGACTACGGGTGAGGCCCGGGGCTGTGGGATCTCTGGATTACCCCTAAATCAAGCATCTTCACTTCCTCCTAATGTCCTTTGGACAGCCTCTGACACTGACATGCTTCCGCCATATGGACGTCTGTGTCCCTGTCTCCACCTCATGAGTCGCTAGGGGTTAGTCCAGGCTTGGCGCTAAACAATGGGGCAAAGTCTGCTAAAACCTCCCTTACTTTCTGGATCTGGTCTGGGGCCAGCTGGGGAGACAATTTAACTGCCTCCACAGAGGTCTTCGCTTACTTTCTTCCAGCAAGTCCAGAAGGGGTCTCCTTCATCTGTGCCCTCCCAGGACTACACACTGCAAACACCATGTCATCCCTATTTGCATATGGCTTCATCATGTTGACATAGTACATCCTTTCTGTCTGTCTCGGTCAGGTAACTACAATATAGTTCACATCATTTACCTTCCTAACCACTTTATACAGTCCTGCCCACTCAGCCTGCAGCTTGTCTTTCTGGACCGAATAAGGACCAGACTTCCTGACCCACCATGTATGAGCAAGCTCTGGCTCTGCGGTCATATTACCACACTTTTGTTTTCTGTTGGGTAGCTGCCAGGTTGCTCTGGGCTGTCCCATAGCTCCTTCATCCTTTCCCTAAACCTAAGGATGTAATCCACAATGGAGTTCCTGGGTGGCGTGCTTGCCTTCCCAGTCCTCCCGGATCAAGTCTAGGGGCCCACGACCGCGCCCATATAAGAGTTCAAGGGGAAAATCCTTGTTGACTCTTGGGGCACCTCCTGTATGCAAACAACAGATGGGAAGGTATTTCTCCAGTCCCTCCCATGCGGTTCAGCAAACACCGGAGCATTGACTTCAGGGTACCATTGAATCTTTCCACAAGGCCATTGGCTTGTGGGTGATGATGTTGTGCATCTTGCACCACCCACACTTCTCCCATAAACATTTCATCAGGTCCGACATGAAGGAACCCCTCGATCGTTGATTACCTCCTGCAGAAACCCAGCATGAGAGAAAATCCCAAGTAAGGCATCTGCCACTTTGTCTGTCCTCTGTGAGGATAGAGCAGCTGCCTCTGGGTACTGGGTGGCATAATCCACCACAGTCAGGATGAATCTCTTCCCTGAGCAGCTGGGGTATTTAAAGGCCCCAAATATCCATTCCCACCCTCTGGAATGGCTCCTCCACTATGGGCAATGGAATCAGGGTGGCTTGGGTTTTTGCCTGCCTTCCCTATTTCTTGGCACTTGTGACAAGACCTGCAACTCTCCTTCACCTGTTGGGTGAAATTCGCCAAGTAGAAATTCTGGGCCAACTGCGTCGTGCACATGATTTCCAGATGACCAGACAAGGGAATATCATGTGCAATCTTGAGCAACTGCTTACGATACCCCTGGGGAGCAAGCTGCCTCTCTAGTACCCCTCCCTCTGTCTGTACAGCCTGAGTATACAAAGTCCATTTTCCCAATAAACCTTGTCTCTCATCACCTCCCTGTGTGCCATCGAGTCTGCCCAAGCCCTCAGCTTCTCTAGACTGGGTCACTTCTGAGCAGCTGCAGACCCTCACATATTCCCAAGGCATGGGACAGGGTCCTTCAGTCGCTAAACTAGGGTCCCTAGAACTAGCATCAGGGCACTCAGGATCACTGTTATTTCTATCCCTCTGACAATGGGTTACCCTCCTCCTTAGAGCAACCCTCTGTAGCTGTGTGGTTACTTGCTACCAGGGAAATTTCTACCCTTTTCATTAATCCATATCAGGAAACACAGGCTGGGGAACCAGCCTCAGTGGTTTCCACAATGGCTTCTGTGAGGTTCAGGGAACTACAATTTTCCTTGCCACTTGGCTATGGGTAACTGCACATATCATCCTCTATTTAAGAGTATTGCTCAGGATCACATCCACTGCTAATGTTTTGGCTGCTGCCACCTGTTGCACAGTTCCTCCTGTTTCACCCCAGTCTAGGAGAACTCTAGCGAGGGGCAATGTTTTGCCTCACCAGTAAAATCCTGTACAGTGACATATTTATTGGGTATAAGCTGACCAGCCTCTACTAGATCCCCTTTACCAATGTCAGGGATGCCCTGTGTCCCTTAACCCTTGCGTCTGTACACCATTCACCATGACTGGGTGACGTGTTCCTTCAAGTTCACAGGCATGCTTCCAGGGACACACAAACAACCTTCTTTTCTAGTACCATTCTGTGTATTGTTGCTCATTCTTTGGAACACTGTCTGGCAATATGCCCAGTTTCTTTACATAACCAACATTCATTTCTTCTCTCAGAAATCTTTCTCTGAAACCTGGGCTAACTGGTTTTGGTGGAGGCAGTGAGGGTTTTAGCTGCCCTGAAGGTGCGCTTTTCCCTTTCTGCACTGCCATGCCTGCCCCATTCATTCTCAGAGCAGGTCTGCTCTTGGCATAGAGAGTTCAGCAGTCTCTTGCACTGTTTTGGGATCTCGGTCCTCCAGCCAGGTTTTTAGCTCTGCTGGCATGCCCAATAAAACTGTTCTAACAAAATCACATTTTCAACTTTATCAACAGAGTTTGCCTCAATTCCTTCCCACCAACATTTTAAAACTTGACGTCGGTGGCTAGCTCCTCATAGCTCATGTCAGGGCTTCTCCTGAGCTTACGGAATTTAGCACTGTATGATTCAGCAGTTAACCCAAATTTCTTTAACAGTGCAGCTTTAGGTTTGTTGTAATCATCACTGTCCTCATTGTCCATTTGACCCAATGCATCCTGAGCTTTCCCAGTAAGTAGTGGGATAGCTGGAAGCTCCAGGACTCTCTAGGAATTTTAGCCTGAATACAAACTTTTCAAAAGAATTTAAAAGGCATCCATATTCTCCCCTCTTTAAATTCGGCTATCAATTTGGAATTCAATTTGTAACCCAGTCCTGTAGTCCCAGTTAAACCCAAGCCACTACCTGCTCTGGTGCTGCTGGTTGGAGTCAGCCTCTCCAGTTCATGTTGCCTCTGGCGCCACTCTCCTCACAGTCCGTGTCTCTCTGTTCTCACTCTGCCTCAGCTTTCTCGCTCCTCTTCTTCTCTGCAGCTCACTGGCGCTCACGCTCCTCACAGTCTGTCTCTCTGTTCTCCTCTGCCTCTCAGCTTTCTCGCTCCCTCTTCTTCTCTGCAGCTCACTGCGCTCACGCTCCTCACAGTCCGTGTCTCTGTTCTCACTCTGCCTCTCAGCTTCTCGCTCCTCTTCTTCTCTGCAGCTCACTAGGCTCACGCTCCCTCACAGTCCGTGTCTCTGTTCTCACTCTGCCTCTCAGCTTTCTGCTCCCTCTTCTTCTCTGCAGCTCACTGGCTCACGCTCCTCACAGTCCGTGTCTCTGTTCTCACTCTGCCTCTCAGCTTTCTCCTCCCTCTTCTTCTCTGCAGCTCACTGGCGCCACGCCTCCTCACAGTCCGTGTCTCTCTGTTCTCACTCTGCCTCTCAGCTTTCGCTCCCTCTTCTTCTCTGCAGCTCACTGGCGCTCACGCTCCTCACAGTCCGTGTCTCTCTGTTCTCACTCTGCCTCTCAGCTTTCTCGCTCCTCTTCTTCTCTGCAGCTCACTGGCGCTCACGCTCCTCACAGTCCGTGTCTCTCTGTTCTCCTCTCTGCCTCTCAGCTTTCGCTCCCTCTTCTTCTCTGCAGCTCACTGGCGCTCACGCTCCTCACAGTCTGTGTCTCTGTTCTCCTCTGCCTCTCAGCTTTCTTCCCTCTTCTTCTCTGCAGCTCACTGGCGCTCACGCTCCTCTGATCCGTGTCTCTCTGTTCTCACTCTGCCTCTCAGCTTTCTGCTCCCTCTTCTTCTCTGCAGCTCACTGGCGCTCACGCTCCTCACAGTCCGTGTCTCTCTGTTCTCCTCTGCCTCTCAGCTTTCGCTCCCTCTTCTTCTCTGCAGCTCACTGGCGCCACGCTCCTCACAGTCCGTGTCTCTGTTCTCACTCTGCCTCTCAGCTTTCTCGCCTCTTCTTCTCTGCAGCTCACTGGCGCCACGCCTCACAGTCCGTGTCTCTCTGTTCTCCTCTGCCTCTCAGCTTTCTCGCTCCTCTTCTTCTCTGCAGCTCACTGGCGCTCACGCTCCTCACAGTCCGTGTCTCTCTGTTCTCACTCTGCCTCTCAGCTTTCGCTCCCTCTTCTTCTCTGCAGCTCACTGGCGCTCACGCTCCTCACAGTCCGTGTCTCTCTGTTCTCACTCTGCCTCTCAGCTTTCTCGCTCCCTCTTCTTCTCTGCAGCTCACTGGCGCTCACGCTCCTCACAGTCCGTGTCTCTCTGTTCTCCTCTGCCTCTCAGCTTTCGCTCCTCTTCTTCTCTGCAGCTCACTGGCGCTCACGCTCCTCACAGTCCGTGTCTCTCTGTTCTCACTCTGCCTCTCAGCTTTCTCGCTCCCTCTTCTTCTCTGCAGCTCACTGGCGCACGCTCCTCACAGTCCTGTCTCTCTGTTCTCCTCTGCCTCTCAGCTTTCTGCTCCCTCTTCTTCTCTGCAGCTCACTGGCGCTCACGCTCCTCCTGATCCGTGTCTCTCTGTTCTCCTCTGCCTCTCAACTTTCTCGCTCCCTCTTCTTCTCTGCAGCTCACTGGCGCTCACGCTCCTCACGATCCGTGTCTCTCTGTTCTCACTCTGCCTCTCAGCTTTCTCGCTCCCTCTTCCTCTCTGCAGCTCACACGCGCTCACGCTCCTCACAGTCCGTGTCTCTCTGTTCTCCTCTGCCTCTCAGCTTTCGCTCCCTCTTCTTCTCTGCAGCTCACTGGCGCTCATGCTCCTCACAGTCCGTGTCTCTCTGTTCTCCTCTGCCTCTCAGCTTTCTCGCTCCCTCTTCTTCTCTGCAGCTCACTGGCGCTCACGCTCCTCACAGTCCGTGTCTCTCTGTTCTCCTCTGCCTCTCAGCTTTCTCGCTCCCTCTTCTTCTCTGCAGCTCACTGGCGCTCACGCTCCTCACAGTCCGTGTCTCTCTGTTCTCACTCTGCCTCTCAGCTTCTGCTCCCTCTTCTTCTCTGCAGCTCACTGGCGCTCACGCTCCTCACAGTCCGTGTCTCTCTGTTCTCCTCTGCCTCTCAGCTTTCTCGCTCCCTCTTCTTCTCTGCAGCTCACTGGCGCTCACGCTCCTCACAGTCCGTGTCTCTCTGTTCTCACTCTGCCTCTCAGCTTTCTCGCTCCCTCTTCTTCTCTGCAGCTCACTGGCGCTCACGCTCCTCACAGTCCGTGTCTCTCTGTTCTCACTCTGCCTCTCAGCTTTCTCGCTCCTCTTCTTCTCTGCAGCTCACTGGCGCTCACGCTCCTCACAGTCCGTGTCTCTCTGTTCTCACTCTGCCTCTCAGCTTTCTCTCCCTCTTCTTCTCTGCAGCTCACTGGCGCTCACGCTCCTCACAGTCCGTGTCTCTCTGTTCTCACTCTGCCTCTCAGCTTTCTCGCTCCTCTTCTTCTCTGCAGCTCACTGGCGCTCACGCTCCTCACAGTCCGTGTCTCTCTGTTCTCACTCTGCCTCTCAGCTTTCTCGCTCCCTCTTCTTCTCTGCAGCTCACTGGCTCACGCTCCTCACAGTCTGCCTCCAGCTCTTCCCGGTCCCTCTCCTCTGGAACTTCAGCTCCATTCTCGCAATTCAGTTTGCAGCCTGAGTACTTCTGGATCCAGGATATGGTGACCTTCCCTGCTGCTGTGGCCCTTCACTGACAGTGGCCCTGTTGCCCTCCTCATCAGATCTGGACACTGCACTGGCGCTAGCCCTGCCACATTCAAGGTTTGGTCCCTTACAGTTACTGTCTGTGACTCGGTGCTCTGGGTATCTGCTACCATCAGGGCATCCACAGGTTCTGTTTGCTGACTTTCACCTCAAACAGGACTCCTCTGTCCCTGCACAACTGCTTTAAGTAGTCTACAGTGTGCCTGCTATAGTTGGAAGCCATCTTCTTCCCTAACTACGGCTACTCTGACTTGCACTTTTAGAAAGAAATTAAATAAAATGGGTAGGAACTTGACTGTACACCAAGTGATATAGTTCTGTCTCCTTTTAAAATAAATCACTGCCCTTTTCTTTTTTGCAAGTGAGCTGAAAGTCTTAAGCTGACACACTGAACAATCAGAGCTTGTTACAATATATTCCACTTGTAACTGACTAGTTTGACAAAGGGCTTGCGCCCATTACATGCGGTGTCCGGTACATCATTGGTGTAAAAATAGCCAAATTCTTACAGAACAGATTTTGGACCTCAGACTAAAGTAACGCTACTCCAGGAGCGAGCAGTCTGGTGAAGCAAAGAGCTGTCCTCCTGGGAAAATTGAAGCGTGTTGTTTCTTCTGTGTTGAGTACCAAACAAGAGGAGCTCCTTATATTTATATACATGAGCAAGGGATTACAATCGGCTGAATTTTGCAGTACCTTCACTAATCCCACTAACCAAGACACCTATGAAATTACCTCATCACGTTGGCGTACAAAGAACCTGATCTATGCATTCTGGTGTCCATGCTCTAACCTCTACATAGGCAGAACAATAAGACTATGAAGGACAGAATACAGAGCATGTTCAGTCGATAATAAGAAGGACACACTCTGGTATTGCTGTGAAACCATGACCAAGGGATAGCAAACAGCTGAATTTCACTGAGAATCCAGCTCCTGTTGAGAAAGTCCACAATTAGAGTCTGCTTTAGTGCTGTTGCTCCAGCAGGAAAAGAATGTATGTGCCACAGAAGTTCTCACCAGGTACAGTGTCGCTTTAACAGAAGGCATTGAAGCATTGAAGCACAGTGTGGAGTTCAGGAAATCTTCTCAGGTGTTAAATACAGTGTTAATTGGTGCACTGGCGGCGCTATGAGGAGTTAAGGTCCACCTTAACAGGAATAATCAACATTGAAAACAGCGCTTGGCATTTGGAACGGGAAATGTGTCTGGTTGAAGCGGACGTCTAGCAATAGTGTCCGCATAGTTAGCGACATTGTACCAAAATTTATCGCACCACTGTTAACCAATCTGTTCACAAACCCACTCAGCAGGTCAGGCCTCTGCTCCCACAGTGCCAACCTCTGAGCGCAGTCTTGTGAACAGTTAACAGAAACAGGGTAACCCTTCTGTCTGTTTTGTGGGTTTTAATCAACCTTGGTCTCAGTTCTGGAGGGATTCAAACTTGTTAGCATACCCAATGTACAGGCTCAGATAATTCTGCCTTCAGGGGCCAGATATCTTTTGCCTATGGGCACCCAACCAGGTATACAAAATGAACCCTTAAAACTCTAATAAAGACCTCAGATAACTCTTACCTTTTCCTCTTTGGTATTACCATACAAGCTCATGCACAGTGTTGTCACACTCTTACCATCCATGCATCACAGGCGAAAACAGAAGGACTTGGAAGACACAAATAGTCTATTAAAAAATGAGAGGTTTACTTAAAATAGATAAAATGTAAAGTGTAAATGCAGAACCATATATCACAAAACATACAAATCACTTAAAAGAATAAGATTTTAAAAATGCAGATTCCACCACTAGTACACTTAGAATTGTCTGTTCTAAGGTATTCTTATCTCACAGTGCTGTAGATGTTGCTTTTTCAGAGTCCAAATATTTGTAAATAGAATACTGTTTAAAACTGGCTTTGCCAACCTCTTTGCTTGAGGTCACTAGCTCCTCCCTGTCAGAATATAAAAATATATATCTATGCAAAACAGGATGTCTTATCAAAGGTAAATTACAATTCTGTGACCTCAGCACAACTCATTTTCTCATATGACACTTTGATCTTATGAGCAACTTCCCTTTCCAGGACATCAAAGGACTTGTTATGTCTCTCTGCCAGATCTCACGGAGGTGCAACATGCTTTGTATCACCATGTGAATATTAACTGTGTTTCCTCTAAACGTTGTAAAGTTTAAGATCTATCTTGGCAGTTGTCAAGCTGCAATTAGTCACATAAAAGGAGCTCCTAAATTTTAAGTCTCTTCTAGCCTGTAATTATCTCTTGGCCTTCCAGGTAACACCATTTAGCTAAAACCTGGGAGGGAATGTCATTCCACAGGCTGTCAGTATCTCTCATGAGAGACATTCAATAACATATTTTATATTACAAAATCATAGATTAATCAGAACCAGCTGTCTGGGTGTCACCCCCAAGTCATCCCGATATGTTATAGCAACACTGGGAGCCCACCCCAGTGTGCAAAATGTGTTTTTCTCTGTAAATCAGAAAACGGTCCCTTGTCGTGTTTCTTTGTTCCTGGTGCCCCTGCCCACACCATGCCCAACATCGGGTGCCCAATCCCCATGTCAGCATTTATGTGACACACTGGAGCCCACCCAGTGTGCCTAAATGTTAATTTTGCTGTAAATTAGAAAATGGTCCCTAGTTGTCGGTTTGTTTTCCCTGAAACTGGAAAATGATCCTCATCATCGCCAAGGTCTCCCTCCCTCCCTCCCCTCCTCTCCCACCCTCCCACTGAGCACCCACTTCCCACACACCCTTACCCAATACCTACCTCCGAGGTTGGTGCTGTCATCTTATCTGGACTGGGACATGTCTGCACTCTTCAAAGCCCAATCGTGAACTGAAGATTAAAGGTAAGCGTGCTAGACAGCCCTTCAATGGGATTTTCAACTTATGCTCATATGTCAGCCACTTTTGGAATTTCTGCCCCAAATTTTCAGCATTGAGGTTCTTGGGACCACCACGTGAAAACTGTCACTGCCATTTTGTTACTCAGTCCTGAAAGGTGATTTTGTGGTCACTGCGAAATCACCTTTCGAGACAGATTCATGAAATGACAGTGCCACTGTTCATGAGGTGGGGTTCCAAAAGCCCATATTAGAAATTCTGGTGAAAAAATTCCAAATAAATGATCATGCTACACGCTGCAGTTGGGCAGCTTCTACAACGCCCTAACATTGCTAATTTTAATATTTTCAATTTACATTTTTAACATTGCCATTTTGCACACCTCCTTCCAATATAGTACAGCTGTCATTTTCGACAACCTGCCCGAAATGTGTTTTGCCCTGTGGGCGCAGAATAGTGCATTTGCTCCACACAATCACCTTCAGGACAATTGAACAAAATGACACTGGCACTGTTTATGAGGAGGGGTCCAAAAAGCCATGTTAAATTTGTGAAAAAATTCCAAACAGTGACTGTGTTATGAGTGTCGTTGCGCAGTTTCTTTGCACTCTAACACGCTAATTTTAATATTTTCACTTCACAGTTTAACATTGCCATTTTGTACACCTCCTACACAACAGTACAGCTGTTATTTTCCATAACCTGCCTGAAACATGTTTTCACACCTGTGGTGCAGAATAGCAGGTTTGGTCATGAATCACCTTGGACAATTGAACAAAATGACACTGGCACTGTTCATGAGAAGGGGTCCAAAAAGGCCATGTTGAAAATTTGTGCACCACCACCTCCAACATATGGCCACACCTGGGCGTTGATTAATTTTATGCACATGTGTAACTTTGTCACTTGGTAGCTTCACAGCCCTATCGGCTCTGGCCAGAGTTTGTTTTAATTTTGTTTGCTGGCACCTGGCTCTTGGGAAGTGGCTCTATATTTGAACCTTGTGTCATCTGAAGGACTTTACACTCCTGTATACTGCCTTTATACCTTTAGTTTGAGGTACCCCAGATTAAGTGTTGATAATAACCCCTCAACCAAAAGTACTTTGCAAGAGAAATACTTACTTCACAATCACTGCACTCTATCATTGTCACAGCACTTGGGTGTCGCTAATGCTTCCCAAGTGACTAACCAAACAAGTAAGTCCCAGTTTCGTACAGTCTCCTCCACTGGGTACTTTAATACCCCTAGTATAAACCAGAAGTATGTCCTAAGTACAGAGACTATTTTACAATTACTAACACCTACACAGCATTACCTCGGCTAGGGGTTTCCAACAAGTCCACTTTTCCAGCCACACTCGTATGTCTCAAATTTAGAAACCAGATACACCCACAGATGTAATGCTGATTAACAATGAAGACTGCCCTTAGTGGGTTAAACTAGATGGCTCTTGTCTTGGACTAAGAGACAAAACAGGCAGAGTGTCTTGCAGACATGTGGACTACCTTACAGATGCTGTCTTCCTTCTCTATAGTTCTTTACACTCAGGGGTCCTTTATGCTCCAGGGTCGCTTGGACTTATGGGAAATAAATAATGGGCTGGGCGCTAGCAGTCACAGGACCATTATCCCATCGTAGAACTGCAGCTGTGTGTATGTCTACCTTCTCCCATCCTACAATCTCCCACGGGCTTCCTGCCTCACAGCCTCCCTTCCCACAGTGCCCACAAAAAACACCTTACTTTCAGTCAGCAAGCGTGCTCCCTCTGTACTTCTGGAAAGGGCTCTTTGCCCTGCAGTCAACCGTTACTATTGCAGAAAAAGAACTGTGCTGCCTTTTTATCCCAGGGAGTGCAAATCATGATTGGGTTCTAGCAGTCATGGGACTACAATCCTTGCACAGAAATTGCACCATTTTGGCTGCCTTCTCGTGACCTTCTGCTTCTTGCAATACCTCCCACCTCCCGCCTCCCCACCCACAGTGCCCACAAACAACTTCCTGCAGTTTTGGTTGGCAAAAGCATTCCTTTCTGTACCTTCCGGAAACAAGAATGTAGAAACACATGCACCATGTAAGCCACGGTATTCAAATTTCATTCTAAAGGACAACATTTTGCCTTACCACAAGGTTACTGCTTGCCTGAACTTCTAAATGTTCTACTATGATTTGTATGTCTTTTGAAAGCAAGCTGCTATGTAGATGCATACAACAGAGTGCTGCTCTAGTTTTGTTTTTTCCATGCTTAACACAGCACTATACATTTGTAGAAAACAAATGGTACAACAAGAGACAATACTGAGGGTACTACTGGGGTAATAAACAAGGTAAAGGGCAAAAACTAAGGTTATTTTATTTTATTTTTTTATATCAGGTACGATACACCAGGCATACATCTGCCTATTTTTAGGCATGACCTAGAAAAATTACAGACTAACAGCAAGAAAATATATAACAAACAGTAAACATAAATTGAAAGCAATGTCATCAGGGGAGTTACAATTAATGGACTTCTTGAATAAGCAGTAGTAGGAATAAAAATACTGCAGTTAATGCAGTCGAAAATGTCTTTGCTAAAGAGAAACAGTGCAGGACACAGGAAACAATCGGTATCGATTTTGCGTGCAGGTACAATAATACAGAGTGCAAATACATTTAGTATGAAAGAAAAATGCATCAGAGAAACTGAGTTTTAAGTGAAGCAGTGCTAGAGTAGCCAGTCCTGTGGTTACTAGCAGGAGCAAGGGTTGGGAAGACACACTGAGTCCTTTAGAGCCTTATAAAGATCAGGTGGCTGGAAGAGACATCATTCTGGGAAAGGGAATGCCAGTAGATTGAGGCAAGACTGAAAAGAGGTGTGCAAACTGTATTTTCTTACCTACACTGCCACTGGAAAAGGACTGTTTGTTTTGTAGTCAGCTGCTCCTTTTGTAGAAATAAGACATGTGCTACCTTTACCCCTGAGACTGCTAGCACTCTGTTGGGTGCCTGGTGTCACGTGCCCGTGTCACGTGCCCATGAACCCCTCACAAAATGTGCTGCACAAATATGGGCATATGGTTTGTGCGCTATCGCTCTGAGGCAATGGCAACATAAGCGTGTGCTCTCCTACAGTCTGGAATATTTTCGAAATTAAAGCCAATTTTACCTTTCGTCAGTTATAAATTGCAGCTCAGTCAGTCCGCAATACTACTCTCCTATACTGTGAAACTCTAAGGGTATTTGGTAGCTCAATCATCTTTTTTTTTAATTATTTGTTTACTGCCTCCCCTCCTCTGCCGCCATACCATCCACCCGGTCATGGACCCCTCGGCTGTGGCATCCCACTTAGCTGCACTCCCGGAACCCTGGATTACCCCCAGGAGGAGACGTGGGCACCCGTGCCCTTTCGGGAGGTGCCATGTATGACAGGATAGGGCGAGAGTCAGCCTGGGAGCTGATAGCAGCCGAGAGGCGGGCATCACCAAGGCGGCGAGAGGGAGGCTTAGATTTTCCCCTGGGGGCGGGCGAATGCAATGACGCCGTCCGTCCGCCTCTTAAGACCTTGCTTGTCCCATATGCTGAGGTACTCCTGGTCTCCACCAGGTGTCCCCCAGCTACGGGCGACATCCTCGCACCTCCCCTGGAGAAGGAGAGCAGTCGAGGACGCCGATCCTTCTCCCCCCCCGTCAAGCTCCGACCCACCTGAGTCCGCTCCTGAACCCAGGTCGCCAGCATCGCAAGCGAAATCCAACCACTGCATCTTTTTTAATTAAGTAATTTGAAGCCCTTTGAAGTTCTGGAGACCCCATCTCCAGAAAGACATAGACAGAGTGGAGACTGTCCAGAGGAGGGTAATCAAATGGTGCAGGGTCTGCAACAGAGGACATACAAAGAAAGACTAAAGGAACTTAATATGTATACCCTTGAGGAAAGAAGGAGAGAGGGACATGATAGAAACTTTCAAGTACCTCAAGGGAATCAACAAAGTCCAAGAGGGTAGCATCTTTCAGAAAAGAGATGTGCAAGAACAAGGGGCCAATTGGAAGATAGGGGAGACGGCTCAGAGGTAATGTGAGGAAGTATTTTTCATGGAGAGGGTTGTGGATGCATGGAACAGCCTCCCTGAGGAGGTCGTGGAGTCAAGAACAGTGGGGAATTCAAGAATGCATGGGACAGACATAAGGCAGTCCTAGTGGGGTAGGAGGAAGTAAGCTGTTGATTAACTAGGATCTACAGCTTATCTGTTGGTAGAAAATGGGCAGACTAGGTGGGCCAAGCGTCCTTATCTGCCATCAAATTTATGCTTCTATGTTTCTATGAAGCTTACCTTTGAGGCAACATGCCATCTGGACAGCCGGAGCAGTGTGGCAGGAAACTCAAGTCAGCTTGAGGCTTCATCAACGAGGTCTCTTGAAGCTCAAGGAGGGCAGAATACTTTAAACAGTGCTATGAAGGCAACAACAAAAAATGTTAATGAGTCCTGCCCTAGTGACATGGATTTTATTTAGAGAAACTGCAAAACATGCATATTGGCATTGTCTCCCTCAAACAACAGGCTGACTCTGAGAGGGCTCAAACTGGTGTGATGGAGGCAACGTTAAATGTGTTGGCGGAAGGACTAGCGTTGTTAGAAGTCTTTATGCAAAGGCGGAGGACAAAATGGATACAAACTGGTCTAAAATTGAATATTTGGGTACTAAAGTTGATGATCTGGAGAATAGGAGCAGGTGTAATAATCTTCGTCTGGTAGGGGTACCTGAGCATCTTGAAGGCAACGATATGGCTAGATTTTAATGGATTTCATACCCACTATTTTAAATGTGTCTTGGCAGTGGTCCTTAGAGAACGAAAGGCTCACAGATCTTTAAGAGCACTCCTAAACAAGGACAAAAGCCCAGGCCCCTTATAGTGCGATTCTAAGGTTTAATGTTAAAGAGGAGATCCTTACAATTGCCAGGCAGAATAAAACTCTTTACTGGGAAAGGGCATGTCTTTATTTTTCAGAACTCTTCCTCTGACATTGTAGAAAATACATAAAGCATATAATGACTGCGCTTTGTTCTACAGTTGTATGTGTACCTTACTATATAAAATACCCTGCTACGATGGTGATCAACAGAGGGAGGATCACACAGTTTTAAGTCACTTGAAGAGGCATGGGGCTTTATCTCAAGGAACTGGCATGAGGCCTCACATTCTGAATGAAAGGTCCAAGAACAATCCAAGCCTGAGTTATTCCCCAACGGCAGCAAACAGATTTCAAAAACATGGAGGTGCCAATTCAGAATCACAGGCACAAGCTCTCACTCCAGAAAGGAGCTCATGACTGTACCCGAACATGTCAGATTCTATGCTTCGAGCAGATACTCAAGAACACACACATACCAGTGGTCAAACACACTGTGAGACATCTGAACACCAAAGCATCTTTGCTCAAATCTGTAGCATGGCCTTCAAATATCACTCGGAAATCTCAACCTTTACAAAAATAAATCAGCTATTCTTGCCTCCATTGCTCCCAAGACGACAGCTGAGAATGACTGGCATTTGCCGCCTGTGTCTCCATCCAAAAGGTCTCTTTAAACTGCTCACCTAGAGGAATCCCAGAGTGCTTCAAAGACCCTTGCAGTCCAGTTGCAGACATGTTCGCAGAACCTCCTCTCTTGGATACCCCAAGTCCCCACCATCTAAATAGAAGCCTGGTTACATGAAGGAACTGGCGTCAGCCAAAAAGCTGTTCATTGGTTTAGAGGAGAGCCTAAATTGGGGCTCTCCACATAATGATTCGAGGATCAGGTCACACGTTGTCCTCAGTTTGTGACCTCCGGCCTTTACTGCAGGCTTTACTTTTATTTATTATAAGATGATTTTTGTTTTAATCGTTTCTTTCCCAAATGCTGTATTATTTCTTTTGAAATTTCTAAGCAGTTTAGTGAGTTGAGGAAGGAACAGGAAGTCTTGCTCATGGTCACTTCCTGTGGGGTGATTTTCAGTGTATCAATGTGCTGTTCCAAGGGTAAGTGCTTCATGCACTTTGTCATGCTCTGCATTATTTTATAGATGTCTGGCCAGTCTCTATACTTGTCGCATCGACTAATGGCTCTAAGATGGTCTACAGTGGGTTTTTGTTCTGCCTATCAGTTTGGCCTTTATAAAACGTGCTGTATTTGCAGGCTGGCAAATAACTTCTCCGTACAAAACCACAACTGATAAACTTAATGATCCTACATTGCCTGTTAGAACTGATGCTGCTAAACACCTTCTTGTTTGATAGACCTCCAAATAGAATATGGATTGGCGCGTCTGTGGCAATCTTCTGCAGGTTTCAGTAACCAGTTATTGTTTTTGGATGCTGGGGCCTGTAAATTGGTTACACTAGTTTGCCAATATAATGTTGGACCTCCGTAACCTTATTGAGGGATGTAGCTGCAAATTGTTTCATTCAGGGTCTGTCTGCAGAGTGTGCTAATTTTTCTCATGCTCCTTTTTATTAGGTACGTGGTGGTGGTGGTGGGTGGGGTAATGTAGTGATAAAACTGATAGGATTAATGCAACTTCCTTTTGCTTTGGCTAAACAGACTGGAGCGTAGCATGCAGGCAATGGCACCAAGTAACGCAACATTAGGATGGCTGGTTTCTCCTAGCAAAGACAACTAATGTTCAATCTCGATCTGATAGGGGCAAGATTAATTTATCAGTTTTTTTTTTTCCTGGCTTTGCACTCATGGGGAGGGAGGGGGGTTCAAAATTAATACATGGCCAGCCTGTGGGGAACCTTTAATAGGACTAGCATTTAGGCAAGATGTTGGGTAGGAAGTCAGCTGAGCTAAATATTTTGTTTATGATTTTCTTTGTACTTACAGTGGCTCCCCTACCATACCTTCCACTATAACTTGTAGCATTATGGGGGGCATGGCCAAGTGCTGGAGCAAGATGGTCGTCTGAACTAAGAGCTCCGTGGCTATCCACCACGTAATCTTGCCATCCTTCATGTCATTCCAGCAGTCTGGCTAATTTTGTGCATTAAAACTCTGCTAAATGCCAGCACCAGCGAAATCAGTGAAGAAACAGGTGAAATTGACATTTCAATTGCACCCAGCTGTGGAGACAAGCAGAGGTCTGCCAAAATCCAGCTCAAAAGGCGCCTCTGGCAGGCAGTTCAGGTACGCATGGGCTGAAGGTACTCCTCCTATTAACCCAACAATGGACCAAGTGACCCCCTACCACTAATGAGGGGTATCATGTGCTGGAAAGGCTGTTAAAAGAATTGAAGTATGATCTGGGGACAAGGATGGAGGCTGGATTTGAGAATGTCACCACACAATCCAACATCTTCAGCAGACAGTGAACTCTGTGTCGGAGACAGTCAACCTGCATGAGACTAGGTGGGGAGAATTTGAAGCACGAGTCAGCACACAGGAGTACTCTCTTAAGCTCCCACACTGACCTTCAGAAAGCTTTACGAGAGATTGAATTTTAAAGCAAGCTATAGATGACTACATGAAAATAGGGAGCACAGGTGCAATGTGAGAGTGGTGGGCCTACCAGAGGGTCTGGAGGGAGAGACTGTGCCTCATTTGTAAAGAAATGGCTCTGTGACACCCTGGACTTTCCCAAGAGGTTACCCTGAAATTCAACGGCGCACCAGTCTCCTGGCCTTAAACCTTCCCTGACCAAAGACCCAGGCATATCATTATAAAATTCCTCCGATTCATGGATCGGCAAACTGTGCTGGAAAAGGCGAGGCAGAAGGGCAAAATAATGGTGCAGCACTCACGTATCAGCTTGTTTCCGATTATTTCTGGCAGCTTCAAAGTCAAAGACGGCGTTTGTTGAGGTTAAGAAGCATCTCCATGACCTGGGTTTCCAATTTGCTCTAGTATACCTGGCACACCTGATCATCAGGCCTCAGGAAGGGAAACCAAAATGTTTTACCAGCCCAGATGCAGCTATGGAGTATGTAGCTGATCTGGAAAAGCTAGGGCTGCAACAAGAGCAGTAAGGGCTGCTGAGGTACTTTCATTATGGTGTTTCCAGAAGGCATGCAGATTTTTCAGAGGTACTGGGGCTGGGATTTGCTGTGATTGGGATGTGGGTGAGGGCACACATTTCTGTGAGCCAGACCACAATTCCTTTATGGGGCCTATAATGGCTGGTTTGGTGAGGCTCCCCTTCCTGCCCCCACGTTATTCCTTAGTTACATCTTTCTGGGGCACACCCAGATTGAGACTCAGCTTGAAGGTTATCTTGGCGAGACCAGTCAGTATGAATAAGCGGTCTTCTGACTGTGTGGAGTTATGCCTTGTTTCTAAAGCCGTGCCAGGCCTGGGAGGTTGGGCCTGAACAATGTGCTTTTCGTGATGGCGGACTGTACTGTCTATCCTTATAACAGTGACTGGATGGAGGCTTCTTTGTAGGCTTCAGCCTTCTCTTTAACACAGGACAGTTTCCTGGCTCCCACCCAGAGTGTTTGCTTTGGGGCCCCAAATTAAAGCACAAGGACGTCTGAGCAGTGCGGCTTAAAACTGTATTCTGCATATTTGTAATTCGATACTTTCTGTTGTGTTCTGTTAGGAGTGTCCGAAATTCCATGGGGGGCGGGGCAGTCATGGGATGGGGTTATACAAGATTGATATAAGAGGGTTGCAAATTGCCGGGAGACCCTGCTTTTAGGGTTTTATTTAATAAACAGCCTGGAGATATCTTCCATTCTTGTTCAATGGGCTTTGTAGGGGGTCCAGGTCGATCCCGCTCAATGACATTACCTCAGAGGGGCCTTGAGGCTGTCATCTGCCGGGGATACTTTGTTGAAGGCACCTTTATTTCCAGGGCTAGAGGGGTTGCATTCTGGCTGAGGCCTGGCCTGCCATACAAACTTTTGAGAACACTTGCAGACCCCCAGGAATGATATCTCATAGAGGTGGATATAGGAGGAACAGTTTACATCTTGGTTTTGGTATATGACCCCGATTTTGATGATCATGATCTCTTCATGCACTTGGGGTCACACTAGCCACACTGTCGGATAACCTAATAATAGGAGGGATTTTACACATACCTGGACCCTGTTTTAGATCATTTGGGTCAGAGATCTAGACCCCCCATGCAGCATGGCAGCCTTACGGAACATGGTAGAGGATGAGCCTTGATGGACGTGTGGATGCAGGGTCACCCACCACCAGAGAATATTCTTTTCTCCTCAGCCCACCAGGTGTATACACGTCTAGACTATTTATTTCTAAAGGTGTGGGCGGGCAGATGGAGGAGGCCTCAGATGGACTACTGGTGGTTTTGGACCATGCTCCTTGCAGGTAGTACTCCTACTTCAGACGGGGGGATCCAGGCCCAGTTGGCGAATGGACCCTTCCTTATTAGTAGATGAGGGCTTTGTTTCACAAGTTAGGGATAGTATTAAGGAATACTTACTACATAATGACCCTCAGGACACATCAGTGCATAATACCTGGGATTCACTCAAGGCACATATTCTTGGGGAGGCTATTTCTACTCCTCCTACCTCAAAAAAGTTAAACCAAGAAGAAAGGAATTACAGAAACAGGTGGGGAATTGGAAAGGGATCTGATGGGATGCATCGACCCCCAGAAAGCATGGCAACTGAAAGCTTTAAAGTGCTCCCTCAATAAACTGTCTGATCATAGAATAGAGATAAATCTTTTGATTAGCAAAGCAGGGACACATTTTGATGGGGATAAGGAGGGTAAATGGTTATCTGGCCTGGCAAAGAGTAAAAAGTGCTAGAGGACAAGTCTGGGGATGGAGACGGGGTAGGGCCATCACATATGACCAATCCCAAATCAATGCTACTTTTAAAGAGTTTTACTCAAGCTGTATACCTCGGAGTTCCCACTGGGTGGGGACCCAGAGGGCTTCCTCCAGAACACTGATTTACCCTTGGAAGGAGAGGAGGATAGGGAGATTTTGGACATGCCAATATCCGAACAGGAACTGAAGCGGGCAGCCTGGAAGGGAGGAGAGTAAGCGCCAGGCCCAGATGGGATACTCCTTGAGTTCTACAGATTGGTGTGGGAGGAGATAGGCCCCTTTATGCTCCAAATGATATTCAGCCTTCCAGACGGAGCTCTACCACCTTCTATGTGCCTGGCCACTATAGTGGTTTTACCTAAGCCTGGGAAAGACCCACTTTAAATGTGGGTCATACAGACCCATATCAGTTTTGAATTCTGATTGCAAAATCCCTAAGCTATTAGCCTTAAGACTGGACCGACTTTGCCAAAGGTGATTAATCTGGATCGGGGGCTTTGGTCGGGAGGAGACAGGCTAAACAAAATATACGAAGGACAATTAATATTATTCATGGTTGGACTCGAAGAGGTGGAAAGGGGAGCCTGCTAGCTGTTGATGCTGAAAAGGCGTCGAACGTGTAGAATGGCTTTTATGTTTGCAGTCCTGAAAAATATGGCCTGGGAGATGCTATCCTTAGCTGGCTTAGGATCTTATATAATTCTCCCAAGGCCAAATTTTAACCAACTCCACTATATCCTGTCCTTCCATCTGAGGTGAGGCATGAGGCAAGGATGTCCATTATCTCCGGTCTTATATGTGCTTATCATAGAGGCCCTGGTGGAAACTATTAGCTCCCATAGAAACATTCAGGGATTTCTGGGTGGTGGAAGAGCACATGTCATTTTGCTTTTGTAGATGACATTCTGCTTTTTATAAAGGATCTGGGGTGGCCCTCCCAGCTCTGACCCACATTTTGACACTTATGGCCCAATTTCTGGCCAAAAATAGAATTGGAGCAAAGTGTGAATGGATGCCCTTCAAAAACAAGGCTCTATTAGACTTAATCAGTGTCTTGTACCCCATCCCAGGAAATCAAATATTTTTTTTAGTTGTTTAACCAGGAGTAGCACACTGTTGAAAGCGTTTTACAGGTGCGACCTGGGAGCACAGGGAAGTTAAGTGACTTGCTCAGGGTCACACAATCTGCAAGTGGAAGCTGTGGGATTCAAACCCAGGTCTGGTTTGCTGGATGTCACCAGATTTGCAGCTCAGAGCCTTAAACCACTGTGCTATACTGCCTCTAGGTATATACCTCCTGTGAAGCTATCAGAATGGCAGGCATTAACATGTGCAGGGTGGTGGCTAAGGTAAAGAAGACTGTTGTAGTGGGAGAGCTCTCCTTTAACCCTGCTAAGGAGGGTTAATCTCATAAAGATGAGCATCCTGCCACAGTTTCTTTATCCCTTCCAGACGATACCAGTCTATATTCCTAATAGATATATCAAGGTCATGGAGGGTGCTATAACCTAGCTACTATGGGTGGGGAGACCTAAGATTAAATAAGCCATATTGTGGAAGCCAGCTTCATATGGGGGTTTGGGATTACCCAATGTTAAACTTTATTACATGGCGTCCCAACTGGCACATATCAAGGACCTGATGGGTGGTGAGGAGAGCCAACCAACTTGGGTGGGCTTGAGTCAAAGTCTAACGTACCACTATATCATGAAGTGCTGGTTGGCAGCATGGTGGAGGAGGGGGGGAGAATTGCGGTCACCCTTGTACCAGAGCCACCTTGAGGCCTGGGCATATGGCCCATCACATTTTTACAGCACAAGACAGGATTGTTGCCAGACACCCCTGAACCATGAAAAGCTAGGAGGAGGAAACTGCAAGAGAACTCTGGATCTGTGGAACTGTAGGGGTTCTACTTTATAGAGCAGATGTTGAGTGATGGGCAGGTCGTGGACTTTCATATAATCAAACAAAAATATAACCTCTCCCCTTCCTTTCCTGTCTCTCCCTCGTAGAATAATAAAACAATGGTTAGTGGGTCTGGGGACCAGGGGCTATGGGTGGTACTCTCCGGAAGAGACTTTAAAGGCAGACATCAGGACCAGCTTCAAATCCCTTCAGGTATGTTACAAGCTATTGATAGGGCCTTTCTGGACCAGCTGGACAGACTCAAATAGGGATGGGAGGAGGATGTATTCCTGATTCTCCACGGGGTGACTGGGCTTGGATTTTCAAGCACTCGCTCAACTGCTCGTGAACAATAAACTACAAGCAGTTCAATACAATGTTCTTATGAGAGTATATTTATAGGCTGTTGGTTAACTAGGATCTACGGCCTATCCTGTAGGTAGGGAAATGGGCAGACTAGATGGGCCTATCGTCCTTATCTGCCATCAGTCTATGTTTTTATGTTTCTATGCCAGTTCTGGCCCACAGGATTGACCCCACCCAGACCTATGCCCCAAATATAACATACACACTGGTACATTTTTCCATTTGATATGGGAATGCCCAGAGTTTGTGCCTATTGGAAAGAAATTATTTAACTCTTGCAGCATATTCTGGGTCAATCCATTCGTTTGACCCAGTGGAGTACTTCTGGGTTTGGGGGCCAAGAGCAGGATGAGGCGGATACACTGCCCTGACACGCTTAGGATTGGTGATGGGCCTCGTCCAGCTGGTCTTGTTTTGGAGGCTTCGAACACTCCGCCTGTGGCATTATGGGCCTGAGACTTGGTAGAATGTATGAAACTAGAGAGAATACAATACAAAATTAAACATCAAGAAGATAAATTTAAAGAAATCTGGGAACCAGTGGAGACAGTGGTGCAGTTTTCCTGGTTTCCACTGTTTTAACCACTTGTAGAACTTGATCTCTGAGTTCCGGTAAACCACACCGCCTGGCCCCTCAACTTGTTTTTATATATGTACAGTACACAGCGTCATATATTGACTGCATGTTTAATAGGTGGAGCTCAAGCAACAACACAAGTTCCATTTGTGCATAGGAGCAACTTATTTCATGTTAAAATGTATTTCAAGAATATGTCATGTCTAAATGTCATTCATCTGCCTTATATATTGGTACCTACTATATGCCTGCTTAAAATAAGTACCGCCTTTAATAGGGTGGTCATTTTTGTACAATTTGGAATACTTTTAAAATAAAGTTTACAAACCCCCAAAAAAAACTGGTAGCATTGTGCCATCTTGTGTGCTTAAGGTTGGAACTGAAAGTGCATAGTTGAATCTGAGTCCTAAATAGAATAACAAGCATTTGTCAAAGCCGAATGTTTGCTTGCTGGCATTAGCAGTGGAAGTGCAGGAGTTAGACAGATGCAGTATAGGAATGGCAGTGAAGTACTGAACTGACACCAACTCCACCCTCACCCTGCAGAGATGGACAGACATTGGGGCATGGCTTTGGGTCGTCATACCATGATGGTCATGACATTTCACCTCACCCTACCCTGCAGACACTGACAAATGTCGAGGTGTGCCTTGGGGTGTTTGGGCTTTACATTCATCTCATTCCATAAGGAAACCTCTACAGAAAAGGGGTGCAGTATGGGAGAATGGGGTGAATTCTGGGGCCAAAGGGTCCAAAGCGCTGATACCACTGGCTGCAGGTGGATGGGGGTGGAATGGCATGAACATTACTGTTGACAATCCCAAGTCACACCCTGATGCCTGTCAGTCCCTACAGGGTAGGGCATTATGGTTGAAAACCCTAACACCCTGGGCATTTTTTGTTTTTTACTCCAAGTTTTCTTTTTTTTTTATATTACCCCTCTTTCTGGTCCCCTCATCTTCCGTCACTGATCAGCCCTAATCACAGTGCTCCACGGCTTCCACCATCTAATCAGCTACTCTCACTCCCAGTCACTCCTGGCTTACTCCCCCAGGAGGAAGGCGCAGTGCCGCCACCAGAATCGGCACCGTGGAATGTATCTAGTTGGGGAGTTCTTGGCCAAGCGGCTGATCGAAGCCGGAAGCAGGGCATCATGGAGATGTTTGAAGAGGAGGATTTCTTTGTTCCTATTGGCTGGGACAGAGACTTGCAATGACGCCAGCGTCTGTCCTGCCCCAGCCCCTCCCCTCCTCGACCATATGTTGGTGCACAGAGTAGGACACCCAGCCTCCTCTAGGTGTCACCTCGCACCAATTGCAGAGACTCGAGAGGAGAGAGAGCAGTCCCAGGACGCCCATCCTTCTCCCCGTCTAGCCCTCCGATGACCCAGGTGCGTTCCTGAACCCGGTCATCGGCATTGCAAGTGGAACCCCAACCACTGCACCAATGGCTGGCTCTACTCAAGTTTTCAACATGGGCTTTTGTGACCCCACTGCATGAACAGTGACACTATCAGTTCGTTAGCGAAGGTGATTTTGCACAGCGACTGTGCCATTTGGCGCCACAGGTGTGAAAACACATTTCAAACAGGATGTGAAAATGACAGCTGTACTGTTCATGAGGAGATGTAAAAATGGCAATGTTGAAAATCTGGAGTGAAAATATAAAAACTGGAGACACGAGCATGCGTAGAAACTGCGTAATGCACACCTGTAATGTAATTAGTTTGGGGATTTTTACAGCAGATTTTCAACACAGGCATTTTGGGACCTCTGCTCATGAACAGTGTCACTGTAATTTTCTTAATGTGTCCCAAACACTGATTTCCACAGTAACCGTGCTATTCCTGCGCGGAAGTGCGAAAACACATTTTGTTCGGGGTGTGAAAATAACAGCTGTACTGTTCATAAGGAGGTGTAGAAAAATGCCAGTGTTGAAAATCTGGACTGAAAATTTTACAAATTCGTGAACTTAAGAGGGTGCGTGGAAACTGCACAATGCCGTTGTAACACAGTCATTTATGGACCTTTGTCACCGAATTTTCAATATAGCCATTTTAGGACATCTGCTCATGAACAGTGTCACTGTGATTTTCTTACTCTGTCCCGAACATTGATTTTGCCACTGATCGGCCATTGTGTGTGCTACATGTGAAAACACATTTTGGGAAAGATGTGAACAATAGCAGCTGTACTGTTCACAAGGAGGTGTGGTAAAATGGCAATGTTGAAAATCTGGAGTGAAAAATATTAAACATTTTCGAGGTTACGACCCGCGTGGGAACTGCTAACGCATGCTCATAAAACAGTCATTTTGTGAATTTTTCACCAAATTTTCAACATAGGGTTTTAGGGTCTACCTCATGAACTGTGGCACTCTCTTTTCTTTAATCGGTCCTGAAGTTGTTTCCACATGGTGACCACAAAATCACCTTTCAGGACTGAATAACCAGATGATAGTGACTGAATTCATGAGATGGGGTCCAAGAACCCCATGTTGAAATTTTTTGCAAAATTCAAAAAAATGACCGAGTATGAACCAAAGTTGAAAAAAAACAATTTATGCCATTATACAGTTTACCGGCAATTCTTCAGTTAGTAGTCAGCTTTGAAGAGAGCAGATGTGTTCCCAGTCCACAAAGATCGTGCGCTGACAGGCTCCGGAGGTAAATATGGCATGAGGGGTGTGGGGAGGTGGGGTGCACAGAAGGTTGGGCGTGGGTTGGGGAAGAGAGTCAACGAGGGACTGTTTCTTTTGTTACGGGTTTTAAAAAAAAGAGCGATGTGGGACTTTTACCATGCTGGGTGGGCTCCCAGTGTGGCACCTGGAAGTTTGTTGGGGGACAGTGGAGCCAACAGGGATTGGGCATCCCATTGGCCATACAGTGTGCAGGGAGCACATGATGGCGCAGGACTTTTGCCATGCTGGGGTGGGCTCCCAGTGTGGCACGCGAAGTTTGCTTTTGGGGGGCACTGGAGCTGACGAGGATTGGGCACCCGTCGGACATACAGTGTGCTTGGGGATGGGGAGTGTGCATTTGCCGAGCGGGATTGTGCACCTCCTCAGCACCTAACAAATGGGTGGGCGCATCATGCAGGAGATGCAGTGGCGTACAGCTGAAACAGAACGACTGCTAGGGTGGTGAGTGTAGCAATTTGCATACTGCTGGCTGCACGGCAGTTTGCAAATTGCCACACGTTACCACCGCTGATTGTAGCGGTCTTTCTCTTTCAACTGCACGCCACTGCATCTGAACTGCTGTCATAGACAGCTCAGACATTCATTGGTGCCCTGCTGCCGTGCCTGTAAAAGCGATCAGGTCATTGGGCGGGAGTGCCACACCTCTGAAAACTCATTGGTGGCACTATGTTTGCTTGCACGTGTGCAAGCAAACAAAGCTGCTGCAGACCAATCTATGGTGACCGCTTGTACGCCTGGGTCTCATATAGGCTGTTTGCTAATGCTTTGCACTTAACAGTTTTCTACACTTGCAGGCTAAATCCTGAGCAAATTAAGGGCAAGTTTCAGACCATTGTGAGGATTTAAGTACACAAAGGGCAGCTACTGAAAGTTAAGTAAGTATGGATTGGTGCAGAGATGGAGCTTACAGATAGGGCCTTACGGTCAGCTTTATTTGCCAGGCAATGTAAAATGGTTTTGATTAATAATTTGCCTGTTCTGGTACTTGTTATACAAAACTTTTGCTGCTTCTTCTACTCAGTAGGCTGTTCATGGGAAGGCTAGATATTTCAGTGGGGAAGTAGTTTTGTTTACCATGAGATGCAAAGTGTATACCCAGCTTATTGGTCCATACTAGTGAACTTTTAAATTATATGTGGCCTGTGCTTTTGTAATTGTGGGTTGTCTTAGAAGTGCTGCCTGAAGGTGTGTGTTTATCACGTTGAGGAATTCCCTCAGTAACGTTCATGCCTCTTTACAGTGTTTGTCTTCTGCTTTTCGTGTGTGTCTTGTGTGGGTACTGTGGTTGTGCTCTTTAAGTGTAAGTTACATATTCATTCAGGGTATATTGTTGATGTTAGAAAATGGCAAGAATCAATTGTAAAAGCTGATTGGCTGAGACAGGCTCAAGCTGGGCATTTATTTTTCAATAGATGCCCAGCTAAAATAAGAGACAGTTCAAGTGCCACTTTACAGTGTAGCATTTTCCAGAGGTGCCCAGCCTTCTTTCTAATTGGCTGAAAGCACCCTAGAAAATTTGAAAACCCGCCATGTTTTTTCTCTTGTTTAGCGAGAAGCACAGCTGCCCCAGCACTACTGCCTTCAGCGCTGACGCCCTCTCCTCCCGACCCAGATAAAAACAACTGTTTTGCCATTAAATGGCATGGCATACTAAATGCTTCAGTCTGATTGTAAAAACTGCTGACTGTACTGACATACAAACACTATTATCACGAAACAACCACTGAGCATGAGAACAGCCGATATTTCCTTGGTTTTCATACCACACTTTACAGGGCCCATCTGTGGTACGAAAAATGAAAAATACCAGTGTTCTCATGTACAGTAGCAGTGCTGGAGAGATGGGGAGGGGTAGGTACCTTGCACAAAAAAAAAAAAAAGCATTGTCATACAGATGGAGGAACTATTTTATTACAAAAATGATTTAAACAAGTTTATTTAGATTATTTTATTACATTTTTTTTCTTTTACAGTGGCCATTTTCTAAGAATAATATCCTCCAGGGTGGGCATTATTGAGAAATACGGACCTTCCAGGCTATAAGGCCCTCCACCTGTGGCGTCGGGCCTCATTATGCCCATGGGTCCGGTATTTCCAATAATGCCCACCCTGTCGGGTATTATTGCTATACTTATTTTGTAGTCTGCAGAGGTTATAGAGTATTTGTACACAGGTTTATCTCTAGGTTTTATTGTACACACCATTGTTAGTTTCTTTTAACTGTTCAATACAAAAATAGCTTTTGTTTCTGTTCATAAAGTGTCGTACCTTTTAACATGAGTTCTGTGAAATGTCCACGATTGAGGGTCACCCATTAAGAGATATAGAGTGTGCAATCATCTTAACAAACATAAAGTAGATGTAGCCATGCTTCAAGAAACTCATCTAATTCTGGAGGAAGCAGAAAAGCTAGCTCATAGGAGGTAGCTACAGCTAACCACTGTTGTTTTTCATTAAAAAGGTGTGTGGCTATTTTAATCAGAAAAGGAGTAAACTTTATCAAGCACAGTCCTGTGACTGACCCAGAGGGAAGGTTCCAAATACTACTGGGAAATTTATATGGTAAGGATATAGCCCTCTGTAATGTCTATGCCCCCACTACACATACGCAACAAAAGGACTTCTTTCAAATCATAACATATGCTCTAGCAGATGTAGGAAATAAAAGTCCTACGACGAGGGATTTTAACACAGTGATTGATCCATTGTTAGATAGGTCTCACCCCATAACCCGGACAGGTTATCTGTACCCACAAGTATGTCATCATATGGCTTTGGATGATTTGGGCCCCTTAGGCGTTTGGAGGCTGGCACACCTAGGGTTAGGGATTAATCATTTTATCAGCCAGGTTTGCGACTTTTAGCAGGCTAGATTATTTCTTTCTGCCTCTGGAACAATGTAATAATACTTGTCGAGTTCATATTGGAGCATACTTATCTCGGACTACTGTCTCTTGAAGAGCTCAATAATGTTTGAAAACAAGTCTGATAGAGTCACCCAGAAATTTAACACCTCTCTATTGCAAGATGTAAATTTTCAAGCCTGACTTCAAGAGGAATGTAAGGCATATTTCAGGGTAAACTGTAATGGGGAAGTGTCTCCAAAATAGTATGGGATGCCTACAAAGCGTTCATCGGGGTGGGGGTATTATCAGTTATGCATCCAAAAAGAAAAGGGTAAAATTAAATCATTACAGGAAATGGAAGAATCCTTGAAAAATCCTTTCAGAGTTGAAACAAAACCCACCTAGTAAGAAGGAACTGCTTTTGAAAGTAGTGGGGCTTAAATTTGACATTAACAAGATTTATTCTGAAAAAATTGAGTATTCTCTTTTTAGGGTAAAACAAAATTTCTGGGAAGCAGGTGAGAAGAAAGGTAAGTTATTGGCATATAGGCTGCGTAAATTTCAAAATCAGAATAACGTAATTGACCCCTGTTCACAGTAGGAATACCACCACTTGTGACACGGTAACCGGGGTCAGTAGTGAGCCTGGGGTTGCTGGAGGGCTGGCTGGGGAAGAAGGATTGAGTGCCCGCTGGGCTGCTCTCCTTCTCCAGAAGGGAGGGCTGCAGACCTCGCTGCTATACTGCCATCTGGGTGACCACAGGGGTGGTGCAGACAAGGTAGCAGTACAGAGAGGGGTGGACGTCGCATGAGGGTCTGAGTGAAGGCACACATCTCTGGGTGCCTTTGTCTCCCTTGGCCCTCCTAGTGTGTTGACATTTGCTGGGGTAGGCACCAGAAAATGGAAAATCCCCACAGAGTCACCTGGAGACGGGTCTCTGTGCTGGCTGGAGGGTTTGAGGTGGCTCATGGTGCACGGTCTCCCTGAAGTATGAAGGGGAGAAGGGCTCCTCCTCCACCTCACCAGGGCAAACCGGGCTCGTGAAACAATGGAAGCGGGGCACTCATTAGGGAAGCCATTGCCCTCAGCCCCTCAATTACTAACTGTAGAGGCATTAGCGACCTCCAAAAGAAAGGGGTTGCTGTGGAGTGCAGGGACTTACACAGTAAGTTAAAAAAAATCAGAATAATATTAAGGAATCAAAGACAGCTCAGGGAAAATTACATATAAAGTTAAGAAAATTAATAGCTGTTTTAAGACATTTTCCAGAAGAGAACCTGTATAAATCTAAAGGAACTATACAGGTGGATATAATAGACAATTTTCTTAACTCAGTTAAGCTCCATTGCCTGTCTAGTCAATATAAACATTTGTTGGATAGGCCAATTTCCATGCAGGAGATATCAGAAACAATTGCACAGGAGCCAAAGGAAATCCCTGGACCGATGGTTTATCCAACAAATTTTATAGACAACTTAACAGCATTGTTGCTTCCCATTATTTAATGCTTTCCAGCACCTTTTGTGGATGGAACCCTTGCTGACTCTTTGAATGAAGCATTCATCTGTCTGCAAGGCAAGAAAGGAAAGATTCTTTAGATTATGGTAACTATAGACCGAGTTCTCTTTAAATTTCGACTATAGGATTTTGGCAAAAATCTAGCCATCAGATTAACTAAACTCCTTAATAACTTAGTGGGTAAGGAACAAGTGGGCTTCCTGAAGAACAGACAGGCTGCTGATAACTTCCGAAGATTATTTTCTATCCTCTGGTCAGCTCACTCAACAAAATTTCCTCCCTTTCCTTGGCTATGTCACTAGATATAAGAAAGCCTTGATTCACTCAAATGGAGCTATTTATATAAAGTGTTGGGGAAAATAATATTGGCCTGGTTTAATGAAATGGGTATAAATGCTTTATGCATCTCCCAGAGCTTGTGTAGTTACTAATAGACTTAGATCCCATCTTTCATTTGCAAAGAGAGGCAAGGATGCCCGCTTTCCCTTTATTATTTGTTTTGGCAATAGAACCCCTCATCAGGAAGATTGTGCAAACTAACATTATTTGTGGTGTTATAACTGGTAATTACACTAATAAAGTCCTAGCTTTTGCAGATGATGTACTCCTCACCCTAAACACCTATTAACTCCTTGAAATATGTGACATCCTTGCTACTACGTTTTGGAGAACTCTTGGGCCAATATGTTAATTGGTCTAAAATGGAATGTCTAAAATAATGTCCGTCGATTTCAAAACAGCTATTTCAGGATTCTTCCAGATGTGACCTGGCCTGATGAGGTTTGACATATTTGGGGATAAAAGTGTTTGATTCTATAGACAGGATTTTATTCCACAATATATCAAAGATGATAGAGGATTTAAAATCTGATTTAGATAGGTGTGCAAATTGCATTTTTCATTGTGGGAAAAAATTAATTCTTTAAAAGTTATTTTTGCCCCAAATAATTTTATTTCATGAACAACTTTGCAGCAAACATCCCCAATATCTGGTTCAACAAAATTGAAAAAGCTGTTTCCACTTTCTTATGGGACAAACCTGCTATGTGCTCTAAATTTAAACTTAGTCGCTGGTTAAATTGGTGATCTGGCCTTACCATGGTGGCAAGGTTACTTCTGGGCATACAAGCTGAAACAAGTGGCCAACTGTTTTTGCCATTATGGGTAAGGATAGAAGAAGAGATGGTATCCTCTCTAAATCTGACAGATTTGTTTTCTGTAAGACTCCATGTCACTTATTAAATCAACCTGCTCAAGCCTCAGTAATGATCTGTAGGAAATTCAGTCTTCTCAAAGGTGGACTCCATCCCTTTGCAATTTGTGCCCATCTGGGATAATCCTAGGATGACCCCAGACAATAAACTCATTAGGGATATTGGATGGAAACATAAAGGTATCGTGGTGTTGGGAGACCTATTGGATGATCAGGACAGGCTGTTCTCCTTCACTGATCTCAAATAAAATTATGTTTGCTTAAATGTGATTTCTGCTTCTATCTACAAATCAGGAGCTTTCTCCTTAACAAGTTTTGAATACTTCCTATAAACTTGTCTCTTCCATACCTAGGGAGAATTTCTTTAGAATGTGTTATTTACCTAACAGTTTCATCATCATATATGCCTTTTTGAATGGATCTGGCAGCTTGGTTTCAATGCCAAAAATGCAAAGTTATGCAAATTGAGCCAAGAATTCCAGGACAGAGTACTACCTGGGTGAATTCGAATATCTGCATCAGAGGAGAAGCAGGACCTGGGAGTGATGATCACTAGTGACCTGAAGCACTCCATGCAGTGCAAGAAAGCAGCAGCAAAGGCAAACAAGATGCTGGGATGCATATCTAGGGGATCAGTAGTAGGAGAGAGAGGTGATACTGCCCTTGTACAGGTCACTGGTAAGGCTGCATCTAGAGCATGGAGTTCGGTACTGGTGCCCACACCTCAAAAGGACATTAACCTGCTGGAGAAGGTCCAGAGAGAGCTACAAAAATGATAGTGGGTCAGCAGGGTAAGGCATACGAGGAGAGGTTGAGAGTACTGAACATGTACTCCCTGGAAGACAGGAGAGAGAAAGGGACATGATCGGATCTTCAAGTACTTGAAAGGGATAAATAAGGTTAATAAGAAGAATCTCTTTAAGCTGAGTGGCAACCATAACACGAGGGGCACAGTCTTAAGCTGGAGGGTGAGAGGTTTATGAGGGAGGTCAGGAAGCACTTCTTCACAGAGGTGGGGACACTTAAAATGCACTGCGGAAGAGGTAATCTCATTGAAGACAGTGGGCAGTGTTAGAGAGGCTGGGATAGGCATGGGGAAGGTAGGATCATGGGTAGGGAGGATGGGAGGAGGGGAGGAGGGAGGGATATTAGCTCAAGCTGTGGACCCTGCAATATGTGCAGACTTGATAGACCAAATGACCTTCTTCTGCTGGCTTCTTCATATGTTCGTATGTTCATATGAAACAGATGTACATTTAACAGAATGTGCTAGGCTGAAATGGCAGGAAGATCTAGCCTTGTCATTTCAAAGGAAATTGGACAGGACTTGGAGAATGCTGTCAAATCTTCCAGAGAAATGCAGGGAGACTTGTACAATTCAGAATACTGCATTATTAGTATTATTCCCCAAACAATTGTTCAGCATAGGAATAGGGCAGACAGCAATTGTTGGCGTAGTAGGGAATCAATGCAGGCCTGGCGCATATGTTGTGGCACTATAGGTGATTTCTTTTCATTGGAAGCAAATTCATGCTGTGTGCCAGTCTACTCTAGGCTCTATGCCCTTTTTCCCTTTAGTATTTATCCTTGGGGATACTAATTTGATCCCAAGCAAGGAAACTTTGAGCTTGTCTTGTGCTCTGGCTTATAAAATATTGCTCCTTCAAAATTGGAAGGATAAGAAAGTTCCTCCTACACAACAATGGCTTAACACTCTGATGGTTATTGCAAATAATTTGCTATTCTCTTATGAATAAGAATGATGTATTTTTGAGCATATAGGGATCTTTTCTAGCCTTTTGTGTCTAAGGGTGATGCTATACTTCATGTGTTACTTTTATAAAGTATCTTTGGCTCTTATGGTTCATCTAGGCATTTTCAAGCCTTTGTTTGGTCCTTTTTATGTTAGAGTTTACCTTCAATTTCATTTCAGAAATGTACATGACTATTGGGGCCAGATATTCGTAAACTTTGTCCCAGGGCTAAATTCAAACTGCCCCGCATGCAAAATTAGCCCTGAACCAATAACCCACTATATTCAAAAGGATAGCCCCACTGCTAAACATTTTTTTTTTTAGTCTTTTGGTAACTGGGTGAGGCCCACTCAGGCACAAGTGCCTGTTTTCAGGGGCGACCTAGAGCACATGGCAGTTAAAATGACTTGCACAGAGTCACACAGTATGCAAGTGGCGACATTGTGAGAATCAAACCCAGGTCTGATTTGCTGGATGTACCAAGCTCATTCACAGCTCTTTACTCTAACCACTAGGCTATACTACCAGCCCAAATAGTATGCTAAGGACACTGGGCAAACTGGGCTGGGAGTGCAGTAAAAAATAGCCTGGAAATAAGACAGCTCTGAATATGGCAACCAGGAATTGCAAACCACGACAGCAGCCCAGTGCACAGTGATGTGAAGGAAGGTAAGGCGAACTATGTGGCCAGCGTGTGGCTAGCAAAGGTGGATTCATTAAAGCTGCAAGCACCAGCACATGTAAAATTCTACAGAAAATACCATGTTTCCGAAACATTTGCACAGCGCAGACACATTTGGAAGGTTTTGCGTGGAGCTAAGACATTTGCCCGTGCTCTCACATTTGCCAGGCAAAAATTTGCTATTTTCAAAAGTGACATGCAAATGAGCCTACTTAGGCAGTCTGTGGGCAAAATCCGGATTGGCAGCTCATTATGACCTGATTTGCATGCAGTTTGCCCAGTACTATTGCAGGTCCCACAGCGCCACCTGTAGGTCAGTCTGAAGTACAGGGTCTGGTGGGTCTGCCCCAGTTCCACTTGTAGGTCAGTCTGAAGTGCGTGGTGATAGCTGCAGGCTACATTTGTACAGAACCACATAGAATATTGTGTCCCAGGGGACTATACAACACAGGTGGTGGTGCTGCATGCAATAGTCAAACTGTAGTTCCTGCTACAGTGCACAGCAGACACTACAGTAACAAGGGGCCAATAGTATGAGGGACACAGCAATGCTTATGGTGTGTATGGCAACAATGACTGCTGCACTTTACACAGTGACAGGCCCATCTTGCAGGTATGTACTGACAGTGGACATTACTGTTATGCTGTTGTGCGATTCACAGATGCTGCACCACTGGTATGGGATACTCACAGTGATATATACAGTATACATGGCTGGCTGTGTGTGCTGTGGTGTCTGTACAGATATGTAGTATGTGGCTGGGGTGGCACATACCATCAGACAGGCACACTGGTTTTGGGGTATTCCCTACACTGGACCATTTGCACTGTGTGGATTGTCCCAGCCTTGTGGCAGCACCCAGTATATGGTGCAGCCTGGCCACCTGTACACCCTCCCTCAACATCCTCCACGCCCCTAGTGTTGCATGTGTGTGCTGGATTCTGTTGGTATCCACCAAAGGGTGGTCTGCAGGTGTGTGCTGTATCAGCACACTGCCATGGTGTCCGCTGGTGCCGGGTCACCAATTAATGCCTGGCATGGTTGGGACTGGTGGCAGATGATGGCAACATTGGAGGTGCCATCTGTGAGCAGCATGTTTCTTCCATGTCTGGTTTCTTTCTATGTTTAATATTTACTGGTTAAGGTCAATAAACCACAGCTGGCAGACCATGCAAACTCCATAATTCACACTTGCAGATTACAGAGTTCCATAAACCATATTTCTATGTTGCGCAAAGTCACGCAAAAGTTGCACAAAGCCACAGAATCAACAAAGCTGGTTTACTCAGAATTAAGACTATCTTTTCCTGGGTGGTAATTTGCACCATGCAAAGTGTCACGCTAAGTTGTGCAAAAAATCTTTGTGGGCGCTAATGCAGTGAATACAGCATTGAGCCTGTATTCTTATGCATGCCCCTCTTTTGCCCTTCGCACATTATACTTTTGCCCAGTGCTAATGCAATTTGCCTGTGCTATTTGGCCTTTGAATATAAGCGGACCCGTGCAAACCTAGCACAAATGGTTTGTACCCAGCTTAAAGTTTTGAATATCTGGCCCTTGATGTTTTCTAAAGTGATGTATTGATATGATAGAATTAATCTGCTTCTGATAGTGCTATGTGTAAAATGTATTGTCATATATTCTTTTATGAATTTCAATAAACTTTAACTAAAAAATATATATATATGGGCATATTAAAAGCCAGATTTGAGTTGAGTATTAGGGCCATCAATACTGTTAGAGCTACAGTAAAGAACAAGGTCATCCACATACAGGAGGGAGGCACAGTGCAAGCTGTTTAGTGGTAACTTCAGGTGATTGTATTCTTCATGAACAAGGATATATGTATGTATGGAAATGAACCTTTGTCCTTTTCAGCTCATTTGCCCTGCTGCTTGACAGGAGGCAACAAGAAGTAATGTAAAACAAATGATGCATGAAGGCAAATAAAACAAATGAAGACAGAAAATAAAAAGGGAAAGAGAAGGATACAAGTGCAGCTATCTCAAGTAACACAGTGCCTTCAGAATACTTGAGTGTCTGGCAATAAACCTACTCTGGCACAATGGAAGGCATTGGCTATCAATCCCTGGCATTGGGGTGTTTGGCATACATTCTAAAGGGCAGGGAGCAAGGTTTTGTTGCTACTTGGGAAAAGTTTCTGAGCTCTGTCCAGCTGAAGCCATGACTTTGAGGAAGGTATACTATAAACGCCTCTTGCAGTGCTCATAGGACTGGAGAGAAGGGATTGAGCAGTGATCAGATCACCATATTACATGTGTATTGATTGATGGTGTATAATTACAAGACTTTGCAGTGTAATTGCATGTGTGACAAACTGTGGAATGAACTGGTTTCTTCGTCCTCATTGGTTTTGTTTGTGTTTGTCTATCGTATAATTGTACTACATTTAATAATCTAATAAAGAAATTATGCAAAAAGGAGGAAAGAACAAGAAAATCAAGAGACACAAGAAGAACCCAATAGCCCTTAGTAGCGTTCTCTTTGGATACTCTATTGGAACTATATCTAATTTGGCACAGTTCAGTTGTTGATTGATCCTTACAGACTTCTGACATTAATTATGTTTGCCCTGCATGTGCATAAGCAAACATCTTGATATGAAGTGCCTTTTGAAAGGTGTGACTGTGGAGGGGTAGTGGGATAACAGATGGACCAGACACAGAACATCAAGTTCAACACACAATCTCTGTGTGATGTTTATTCAAAAGACAGTGAATAACCATAAACAATGGCATACCCTTCTTCAGTACATCAGTTTGCAGCAACAGACTATGCACGTCCTTCCTCTGCATAGTCAAGCCTACTGACCCACTAATCTACTGGTCTGCTCTTTTTGTAAAAAAATAGTTTAATTCCTATGTTGGTCTTGTGTGTTTGGGTGATGGGAGCTCAAAAAGAAAACTCTCAAAACAAGCTAAAGACAAAGAACCTCAGGGCAGAAGCACTGAAGCAAGGGTTACTACAAAGGGCACTGGCAATAAAGCCAAGTTTCAAAGAAACATCACACACACCTCATAATGCAAAGCATCATGGGATGTATATAAAATCACCATGAAATTTTAGGCTGGTTCAGCTTAAAGCAGGAGTGCATGGTGCCAAAGGGCCTCTCAAACAATCTGTAATTTACATGCATTTTAAATAACACAATGGGGATTTTCTGATATCTCTACCACTGTAACTTAGTTTTTATAATACAGTTCCTGTAACTTTTACCTTTATCAAAACACCTAATGCCATGGTATTTTCAACATTTACAGGTTTCATACACATAGCATATACATCAAGGTATTTTATGACAGTGCTATTGCATGCTAAATCCAACAATGAGGAACACAGCCTGTTGTTTTACATCAGCTCAGAGGTCACCACAATAACCTCCTCTGTATGAGGACCTCGAGGGAAATGGAAAATTAAAGAGGACACTATAGCATAGACAAGAAAGGGAAGGGGGCTCCCATAGGTGGTCAACCTTATGGACTTAAATGAAAGGATTACTTATACTTTGAGGAACAAATTAAATACTTTTAAACATCTGGGGTCCCTTTTTTCCCCAAGATTGAAACAACTCCAACTCTAATTATGGTGTTTTACATGAAGTTTAGCTGCTTTATGTTTACATAATCTGCTGTGTTGTTTATTATCTTTTAATGTTCTTAGACTTACTCTGAACTACTATAGGATGGACCTGTACTATTTAAATTATAGTTTAGTTATGCTGTATACTTATTAAGACAAATACAATTCTATTATGGAAAAACCTTATGGACTACAAATTGTGAAGGATAGATTAGACTAAGAAATAGAAGAACTGTTGCAAAAGATTTAAGAAGAGGTCATTCCTCAAGCTTGGCAGGATCTTCCTGTCACATATCCCCCACCTTAAGAGAGCAGTTATCTCAGACTGCTTACCACCTTCCTGTCCCAGGAAGGATGAAGCTTCCACCCATCCATCATCAGAAACTCCATCTCAGGGTCCCCATTTACGATAAACTTTCCATCATAAACATCGTGGATGTCATCGTTCTTTACCCTGAGGCGTTAACACATTTCTCAACAGAGACTAATGACACCTTCCTGCACTATCTCCTTTTAGGGAAAGTCAGTCATATTTCATTGACATCAATTCCTGCACCATATCTAGACATGAAATCAGCATTTACATTTTTGTCCCTGCCCTGTGGGACACAATAAATTGACAGGGCTGAAGAGTATACCACTGCATTATATGGATTTTTTCTCTCATTTGGGCAACCAGCAAAGGGGGTTATGATTAGTTACAACCTAAATTCAGCCCCAAGTAATATTTCAGAGAATAGCCCATTTCAGAGCTAAGCATTCTTCTCTATGGTAGCATATCTTCTCTCCCTCTCATGTAGCTTCCTGCTGATATACATGATCGGATGTTCTTCCCAATCTGTTTTCTGAGATAAGACTGCCCCAATACCATTCTCTGATACATCTGTTTGAACCTCAAACACTTGGTTGAAATCAGGGCTTTTCAATACAGGAGCTATAGATAGAATGGCCTTGATATTCCCAAAAGCTTCATCACAAATGAGGTCCACTAAAGATACTTGGGCGCCTCTTTTAGTGAGATCAGTCAAAGGACTGGCAATGGCCAAGATGTTTGGAATAAATCTCCAGTAATAACCAACCCAGGCCTAGAAAGATCTCATGTGCTTTTGTGGTAGGTATTGGGCTGTTTGCTACAGCTGTAACCTTCTCTACCTCGGGCTTCACTTGTCTGTTGTTTAAAATGAACCCCAGATATCTTGTCTCGGTCTTTGCTAGGGCACACTTGGCAGGGTTAATGGTCACTCCTGACTCCTTTATTGCTTGCAGTACCTGGGACAAGTGTCTAACACAGGATTCCTAGTCAGGGCTGAATATGACCACATCGTCCAAATAAGCCACACGGTACTCAGTGTGTGGTCTTAGTATGTGGTCCATAAAACTCTGAAAAGTGGTTGGGGCCCCATGTAGTCCAAATGGCATTGTAACAAACTGGTATAAACTGACTGGGGTGCTAAATGTGGTTTTATCTTGTGAACCAAGTGACAGGGGATTTGCCAGTATCCCTTAGTAAGGCCAAGAGTGGAGATTTACTGTGCATTGCCTAGCCTGTCAATGATGTCATCTATTCATGGCATGGCTCACTGCTGGGGCTGGTATTGTTCACTGTCTTCATCAATGACATTGGGGATGACATTAAGGGCAAAATATGTCTATTCACGGATGACACCAAGCTCTGCAGAAGAGTGGACACAGTTGAAGGGATACAGGACCTACAGGATGATTTGAAAAAGCTGGGGAGGTGGTACAGGATCTGGCAGCTTAGCTTCAATGCCAAGAAATGCAAAGTTATGCATAGTGGAGCCAGGACAGAGTACTATCTGGGTGGAGTCGAATATTTGCATCAGAGGAGGAGAAGGACCTGGGAGTGATGATCACTAGTGACCTGAAGCACTCCACGCAGTGAAAAGCAGCAGCAAAGGCAAACAAGATGCTGGGTTGCATATCTAGGGGATCAGTAGTAGGAGAGAGAGGTTATACTACCCTGTACAGGTCCCTGGTAAGGCCTCATCTAGAGTATGGAGTTCAGTACTGGTGACCACACCTCAAAAGGACATTAACCTGCTGGAGAAGGTCCAGAGGGGGCTACAAAGTTGATAGTGGGTCCAGCAGGGTAAGGCATACGAGGAGAGGTTGATAGCACTGAACATGTACTCCCTGGAAGACAGGAGGGAGGGACATGATTGGGACCTTCAAGTACTTGAAAGGGATAAATAAGCTGGCTAGGAGGTCTCTTTAAACTGAGTGTCAACCATAACACGAGGGACACAGTCTTAAGCTGGAGGGTGGGAGGTTTATGAGGGAGGTCAGAAGCACTTCTTCACAGAGGGTGGTGAACACTTGGAATGCGCTGCTGGAAGAGGTGATCTCATTGAAGACATTGGGCAGCTTTAAGAGAGGCTGGGATAGGCATGGGAAGGTAAGGAACATGGGTAGGGAGAATGGGAGGTGTCGGGAGGGAGGCAGGGACATTAGCTCAAGCTGTGTACCCTGCAATATGAGCAGACTAGATAGACCAAATTGCCTTCTTCTGCTGGCTTCTTTGTATGTTCGTATTCAGGGTATTGGATAGCCATTGAATAGTGACATGTTAAGCTTCCTAAAATCTAGGCATGGGCGTATCCCATGCACTCTTTGAGGTCACGATTATGCCTAACTGCCCCATTTTTGACTTTCTGAATCACCTCATCCTCACTTTCATGGGCAGTCTGTAGGGCTTTTGGTGTATGGGCTTGTCTTGTGTGGCAGTCATGGTGTGTACAATTTCTTTGGCTCTCCCCAGGATGTTTGTGAATATGGGCTCAAATTCTTGTAATATCCCTGAAAATCTTTCTGTTGCTGAGGCTCCAATTCAGGGTTTATCTGGATCTCTCCCAACTGTCCTTACTGCTCTAGTCTTTTTAGGCAACCTCCAGCTCTGACTCCTTAACTGCAGGATGGATGTAAAGGAAGGGTTAGGCTTCTCATGCTATTTCCTAAGGAGGTTCACATGGTATATTTTCTGGGTGGGAGTCTCTTTCCTGGCATACTAAGCTCATAATTCACTGCTCCTGTTTGCCTCAAAATGGTGAAGGGCCCTGCCATTTCATGAGTAATTTGTTCTCTGTGGAGGAAGAAGTAATAACACTTGGTCCCTTGACTGAAATGTTTTAGCCATTGAACCTGGTCGTATCTTTCTGCAAGTCTTGTTTCTGTTCTAAGCTCTGGTGTACCAAGTTGATATACCTCACCAGGCGTCTGCATAACTGAGTCATGTACTCTATGACATTAAGATGTTCCACCTCCTTCCCTTCTTCTCAGTGTTCTTTAGCCACATCCAGTGCCCCTCGGGTTCCTCCCATACAATAATGAGAAAGGAGAGAAACCAGTGGATGCTTTTGGGATTTCTCTGTAAGTGAAAAGTAAATAGGGAGGTACCTATACCAATTTCTACCCTCTTCTTTTACATACTTCCTTAATGTTCTCTTTAATGTCTGACTAAACCTCTGTATGAGGCCATCAATCTGTGGGTGGTATGGGAAATACGACTGCTACCACACCCAGCAGAATGTACAATTCTTTTAGCAGGTGTGCATTAAATTACTCCCCTGATCAGTAAATATTTCTTGGGAATTCCCATGTGGCTAAACACCTTTGCTAGCTTCTCTGCTATCCTTGGAGTGGTGACAGTTCTCATGGGGATAGCTTCTGGGTAGTGGGTATCATAATCACATATGACCAGTACAAATCTGTTACCCTTGGAGCCCTTTAGGGGCCACTACATCCATGGCTATCCTGTCAAAGGGGTTAGTGACAATGGGAATGGGTTGTAGTGGCACTCTATCCCTTTTTCCTGACTGAGCTACCTTCTGACACTCAGCACATGCTTTATAATACTCAGCTAGGTTCTCATGGATAGAGGGTCAATAAAAGCTGGGTAATATCCTATTCAGGTGCTATCTCTGCCTGCATGGCCTGCTAAAGGGATGTCATGTGCTAGATACATGATTTGGGGTGGAATTTTCTGGAACCATTACTTGGTCTACTACTCTCCAGTTCTGAGGTTAGTGTATTCTCTGTACAGTAGTCCTTGTTTTACAACAACTGAGGGGCACCTTTTTCTACTCCTTCCCCACCTGTGGAAAAAGAAAAAGGTTACGTGAAGGGTCTGCTTTTGCTCATGCTGCATATCACATTTAAAAGTGTGTCCCAAGTCTGGCTGTACACCAGCATGAGTATCAATCCAGTCCTTCTTTAGCTTCCTCTTCTCCACCTTAGTTTTACGGTCCTTGCCAGGATCCTCAAAACATCATCTAATGGGAACACAGATGGTAAATGTCCTGCTTCATTTGAACTCTGGTGGTCATGGCAACTACAGCAGAGTCCTGGGTGGCATGACAATGTATAAATGAAGCAAAGTCTGGGTGGTCATGCCCGATAACAACTGGCATTGGTAGGAGAGATACCAACCCGACTTGTACCTCATGTGTCTTTTCTTGAACAGTTATTTGTATGGTGGCTGTAGGGTAGTGATGGGTATCACCGTGCACACAGATGACTGCTGTATCTGGCTATTATTCCCAGTCATCAGATTTGCTGGCACAAGACTCAGGCAGCTCCTTGAATCAGTCAGTCCATCATTTGCTGTGATCCAATCTGCACAGTAGCCATACAATGACCCCAGTTTGCTAAGACTACATGAGCTGCCTCTTTCTTTATATTAGGACAGTTTGTTACATAATGTCCCTTCTTTTGGCACCATGACATACAGTATCTGCTACTGGAATTTGCCCTCTCTCTTTCTCTCTCTCTCTCTCTCTGCTCTCCAGTCTTGTTTCACTGGGGCTGGATCTGACAGTTTATAAGTAAAAGGGTTCCTTACTGGATTGCTGGTGGTTGCAGCTGCTGATTTCCCTTGGAACCCTCTGGGTCTGGATGGTCTGGCTGCCAGGAAGTCTTCTGCCAACATGATGGTTTTATCCATGGAATCAGGCTTATGCTCCCGAACCCAAAGTTATACATCCTAGGTAAAACTTTAATAAACTGTTCAATAATTATTGCCTCCAAAAGTTGGTCCTTGCTCTTGTTATCTAGCTGCAACCATTTGTAGCAGAGCTCGTTGAGATGGGCATTAGTCTCTCAGGAGTATCCAGTGACAACATTTTAAGAAACCTAAACCTCTGGCGATAGGTTTCAGTGTTTATGTCATAGCGCCTGAGGATCTCCTGCTTCACACAGTCATAGTCCTCTGTCTCTAGGGAGTCCATGTGGCTATAAACCAATTGGGCACTGCCTGTCAGGTGCAGTGTCAGTCAAACAACCACCGTTCCTTTGGCCATGCGCGTATTCGCGTGATCCACTCAAACATTGTGAGGTAGGCTTCAATGTCATCACTGTCCAAAAGTTTAGACAGTTTAATGCTTTTGGGCTGCTGGCACTTTCTGTTTGCCTGCATTGATGGCATGCAAGACCCTCATGGTATCTGCCCATTTAGCATCTTGCCTTCTCTGCTCAATGTCTCTATCTCTTTCCATCTGCACCTGTTTTATGCAGAGCCATTTCAATGACTCCCTATGTTGTCAGGTGGAGCATCTTCAAGAGGAGGCAGTTCCTCAATTCTTCCTCATCTTCTTGCATCTCTTTGTCGTCTTCAGGCTTGGCTTTCCTTCAAGTGCCCAGGTCCAGTCCAGGCAGCAGCTTCTCTCCACATCTGTCAGCCATGGTTCTGGTCAGACCTCCATGGACTTTCTTCTCCAGGTTCTCCTCTGGCAACTCCTGGTGCATCAGTTCACCTGGGATATCTGGATGATATCCACCAGAAAACATCCCTAGCCCAGTCCAGATGTTTTCAGCAAGTTATCAACTTCTAGCACCAAGTCTGTGGAGGGTAGTGGGATAGCAGATGGATCATGCACAGAACTTCTGGTTCAACACACAATCTCTGTGTGATGTTTATTCAAAACACAGAGAATAACCTTAAAGAGCTACTGGCCTCAAAGAAAACTTTGAAAACATAATAATTAGGTAAAATTCTGCTTGTATTCCATATACATTCTAGATTTCTCATCCATTATTTATTACTGAGAAAATGTGCATGAATACATGATTTTAACCCTTTCAGTTACTTAAAGTTAACCTGCCTCTATAGCTTACTCCCTACTTCAAGCCATAATGCTCTGTTGTGACATCACAATCCATTGCCATGACAGTAACTGTGATGTCACAAGCAGTGCATTATGACCTCATGTAGGGAGACAGCAACAAAATAGATGAACTCTTCAGGAGCAAAAGTCTGTTTTCATGCAAATGACCTCAGCAATAAATAATGGGGAGGAATAAGAACTAATGTGAAACACAAGCTGAACTTTATCTAAATATTAATGTTTTGTTAAAGTTCTTGAAGGTGTCAGCTGCTCTTTAAGCAATGGCATATCCCTTGTTCAATACATCAGTTTGCAGCAACAGACTATGCATGTCCTTCCTCTGCACTTAGTCAGCACCTGCTGACCCACTGATCTACTGATCTACTGTTTTTTGTGAAAATTATTCATTCCCTATGTTAGTCTTGTGTGTTTGAGTGGTGAACTCAAAAGAAAAAATTCAAAACAAGCTAAAGACAAGGAACCTCAGTGTAGACGCACTGAAGCAAGGGCATTAGCAATAAAGCCATGTTTTGAAGAAGCACATCGATCAATCAGTCAGTCAATCAAATCTTTATTTATCCAGGTGAACATCATTGAGCAGGGTTCATTTGCAAGATGGACCTGGGTAGGACAAGGTCAGTTACACATAACAAGGAACCATACATATGTATATACACAATAGACAAGGTAAAAACAAACAAAACAAAAACCCATCAGCATTCAAGGTACCATAACATAACACATAAGGATATAGCATATTTTATTTACAAATTGCAATAATATATGTACATCACAAAATTGTGGAATTGTAGATTTAGGTAAGTAGCACAGATAAAGTGGTAAGATGTGGATTAGTGACTTAGTGACTCACATACCCCCATAATGCACAGCATCATGGGATGTATATGCAAATCACCATGACATTTTAGGCTGGTTCAGCTTAAAGGAGTAGTACACCCAAAATTTGTACAAACTTATCTTGTGCAGAGTGTTTTGATTTGTGTGTGAAGTCCTAGTGTGTCCTTCCTCTGTCTTCTATCAGGAGTTTTTCCTAAATTAGCCTGCTAGTTTTATGATAGTTTCGACCCTGGGATTTTCATCTCAGCTGATTTTATTGCTTTTCTTGTACCTACAATGCATCCTATCTCGTGTGACAGTGATGTAACTGAGCCCATAGGTTCAGGAACAAGCACTGCTTTACAATATAATAGCAGAGATGGCTGTATTTTAAAAACCATTCATAGTTCAGCTTAGTGACTACCCTCATTGTAAAGGTATTTTGTTGTGAACAATTTTGACACTGGTTGTGTATGTGTAGTCTGTATGGTTTTCAAGATATTTACATTTTTTGGCATGTCTACTTGAGTGTTCACTCGAAGAAAAAATGCATCTACTGTTTGTAAGCGCATCTGCACATTGCCAAACAAATCTAAATATCTTGAAAACTGTACAAGCTACACAAAAATAACAGCAGCAAAGTTGTTCAGGACAAAAATATTGTTACAATGAGGGTAGTCACTAAACTGAACTCCTTACAGTTTTAAAATATTTGCCATCCAAAGTGGGAAATTTGGTAAACAACATGGAAATCTGGTTAATCAGATGGCTATATTTTTAAAACTATACTGAGTTCAGCTTAGTAACTACTGCAGTAATTTTCAATATTTTGACCCAACTTTTACACATAGCCATTTTTGACACCACCTCATGAATGTGACAGTTATCAGTTCTCATATCCTCCCCAAAATGTGTTTTAACACTTGTGGTGCAAAATAATGTTTCAGCCATTGTTTTATTAATTAATTAATTAATTAATTAATTTACTATCTTTCTAGAACTCAGTGGCAGCCCCACTTCTGCTGGCAGACCCCAAGGAATCTGCTCACAGTGCCCCCAGGGTGGAGTCTTCAGAGACCCCTACTTGGCTCCACTGGATCAAGGCCTCTGTTGTGTCAGGGACTGGAATCTGTCACAGGACAGGGCATCATTAGGCACACCAGGGAGGATTTTTCAACTGTTGTGGTGTTGTAAGGTGTGTCAGTTGGGCACCAGTGGTATTACCATGCCATGCATCCTACACGCCCCCAGAGCAGTACTAGCTGGTGTTCTGGTAGCAGCATGTCCCATGGCCACCTTGGAGCACTGAACCAGTAGCACTCTCTCCCTCCCTCAGGGATGGAGAACGGCTATGGCCATCAATCTACCCCTCGCCAGCCCTTGAGCATCCCAAGTCCATTCCCTAATCCCAGGATGCCCACATTGCAGTGGTAAATCTTTCCACTGCACTGGTGGGCCAGCTAGCCATTGTTTTATAAATGACACCTGTCATGCTCAGAAGGAGTGGTCATAAAATGATTATGTTGAAAATTTGGGGTAAAATGAAAAAACAACTTAGTTATGAGAAACAAATTGTTCCAACATTTTTAATAATAACTCTAGTTTTTGATTTTGCTACTATTCAACATATTTATTTATTTAGCTTTTGTTTACCAGGTAGGTGCACTAGCCATAACAATGACTATTTTCAGGTACGACCTGGGGAGTACAGGACAAACATCAAGAATATTACAGTACAGGTTTGATACAAGTAGATGATTGTAAGGAAAACAAGCAGTAAATAACAACATAGAAGTGGTAGATACAATACAGTGTCAAGAAATAGACAGGAAACAATACATTAAGCAAATACAGTGACAACAATGCTCAATTAGGGAGGAATAATACAATCATGATAGTAGTGCAAATAATAATCAGACAGAAATCGGTATGGGAGAGATGAACAATAGGATAGGAGTAGGGTAGCTGGAAGTAGGAGGTTAAAATTAAGTAGAAATTCAGACAAGGTAAGAGGTAGGATACAGCTGGTAAGATAGATAATACTAGAAGTTGCAAGGAAGTGCTGAGCGTTGAAGAAAGACCAAAAAGATCTGAGTGGGAGGGTGGAGTTAGGAAGTATAGGGGCTAGGGTGGTTTGAAACATGAGCATTTTAGGATGAGATGGTGCCATAGTTCTCTCTTAAAGAGATGTAGGATGCGGCTTGATGTAAAGTTAGTGGGAGGAGTTCCAGAAATAGGGTGCGTGATAGACAAAAGCACTAGCACTTTTAAAGTATTATGTCTTGGGATGTAAACAGGGGCATTGTCCACAGAGCAAAGGCCATAGCTGGTTGTCTGGTTTAGAAAGAGACACACCAGGGTTTGGGTATTGGGATCTAATAATGTTGCCAATGATAGAGCCGAGTGCATAAGACCTAGACACTTGAGGAGAAACCATCCCAGATCTGAGTAGCGGACAGTGGTGTTTCAGCTGAAGAGAGGAGATGCACAGCAGCAGTTGTTATTGTAGGTGACATCCCACATACATAGACTCGATTTACAGGTGGAGGCATAAGTAGCAACCCCATAGGTAAGTGAGGGTGGTAGTATCCCACGGGCTATGGCTAGTCTAGCAGAGGGAGCACATAGCTAGTTCGGTGAGCAATACCAAGTTTAGTGTTTACCTGCTTGCAGGTCAGTTGAATATGGAGATCATAGTTTAGTGATGGGTCAAGTGTGACACCCAGATATTTGAAAAGAGTTTACCATCCCAATGGATGTGCCAACAAAGTGTAGACTTCAAAGTTGTGTTGGGAGTCTTTGAGTTTGAGGTTGGATCAAATAACATAGCTTGGGTAGCAGATTCATTTAAGACAAGTTTGTGACTATGAGCCACTGTTGAATGAGCTGAAAGTCATAGGAGAGTGGGAGATTAATGTCCTCAATGTTTTGACACTAGTGTGCAGTACAATGTCATCCACATATAACAGGGAGGCAGTCCTCAGGAGGTTAGAAGTGATGCTGTTGATGAAAATAGAAAAGAGCAAAGGTCCTAAAATAGACCCTTGTGGTACACCAATGTTCATAGTACCCTTGTCCAAGAAGGTGTAGTTAGATTTTACAAATTGTGTACTATCCGTTAGGTAGCTACCAAACCAATTGACAACATTAGGCGAAAGCCTAGTGATTGGAAGGTGGCAATGAGAATAGTGTGGTCAACTAGATCAAACGCTTAGTCATGTCCAATAGAAAATGGCATCAGTGAGCCTGCCAGCGTCCATAGCCACTAGAGTGTCAGATGTACATTTGAGTAGGGTAGCAGTAAACTACACTCGCTATACTAGGATATAGGCAGAGGTGTGGCTAAATCCTACTGAGCTGGCCATTTCATAGTGGCTAGAGCCACTACTTATGAAACCAGTGGACCTAGGTTTGGGTCCCACAGTAAGATATAAATTTATTTTTTTAATTCCGCTGTCCGGAGATGATTATATTAAACTCAGGTGAGTGCGGTGGACTTCCACCCACAAAAAAGTGTTTGTATTGCTGTTAGTTGAACAGCTGAGGATCGTTCTGCTGCGGCGGTCTTGTTTTTTGAGGTTGCCCTTCTGCGTTGGGTGATGTTTGAGTTGTGGTTTGTGTGCTGCAGTAAGGATTTGCCCTTATCACATAAACCTTTAAGTGGACTAACAAAAGCAAAATTTAGATGCTACAGAGCACATAAGCTTTTAAAAATGTGTTTTTATTTATTTATTTCCATTTTACTGGGAAGGTGGACTGGATCAAAAGGATCAGTTTTCAGCCACGCCTGGGGAAAAGGTACAACATGATGAGTATCACAGTACGTACAGAATTACAAAATAAGAACAAAATCAATAAAATCATCAACAGAAATAATTATATATGTGTGTTAGAGCAAACACTGCAAACAGAAAACAGTTGCAGTGTAGATTAACTGCCTTTACACAACAGCATGTGGAAGATGCCTGCAAAGTATCAGCCACATTTCATTTATAAATAGAATACTTTACTGATTGAGCAATACCCTGTTGAACTGATTTATTTAAAATCTTAGGACCATAACAAAGAGTTACCTGTCTGCTATTCTGGTTTGTGTACATTTTTCCTTACACCATAATAGTGAACCATTTATGAGTGCTGTATTTTGGTACTTAGAATCAAATTTCTTGGTAAACATTCAGGTACATTTGCTGTAAACACTTTTAAGCAATGCTCGAACCTTTTGAAATATTCTATCTCGTGGCGCTAGGACTTGTGCACATGCATACAAACTGCAATGATGAGTATATTTGGAAACATTAGTAACAAATCTACAAATATTATTGAAGGAACCATATACTTAGACATAGTACTTTCGAAGCTTGCTGTGATAAGATTGAATTGTACTTCAATGCAGGGAGCAGTACTGCACTTGCTTTGCTATAGTATTTTAGCCTTGATTGTTATTTTGGTTTCTATAAAGAAACCTAACTTACTGTTCACTTTTGTAGTCACATTGTGTACAAGTTCTTGCATAGTCAACATTTGATCAAAGACTACACCTAAATAATTAAACGTGTTTACTACACTTAATGGTTCCCCATCAAATCCCCTTATTGTAAAACTTTGCCCATGTGCATTTAGTTTCTGTCTAGTCCCAAAAATCATCACCTTAGTTTTTTCTCATTTAGTAATAATCTATTATTACAAAACCAATTCTGTAATTTATTATCGCATCCTGGAGTCGCCCCTCTAGGTTCACGCTGTTTTACCAGAACAGTACAACACTGTATCGTCCATGTACATTGCTGTAGCTATGTCTCTACAAACTTTGTCTTTTGGGGCCACACAGGTCCCTTTGTCAGGCATGTTAGCAGACTGCACAACTGGAAATAGGTTTAACAATAAAGCTTATGTTAAATAATTAGCGTAATAGGAGAGACAGGCAGGAGAGAAGAGGGGGGAGTAGCTCTCTATGTAAAGGAAGGGATAAAAGCAACTGAACAAAAGAGTAAACAGGGAGGAGAGGAGGCACTGTGGGTCACCTTGGAGACTGGAAAGGGCACCACAATCCACTGGGGTTGTGCAAGCCCCCAGTCAGGGAGGGAATGGACAGGATATGATAGAAGGAATTCTTAGGATGGCAGAGAAAGGGAGATACTGTTGAAGGGAGACCTGAATATGACAGATGTTAACTGGAGCACATTTACTGCAGCCACATCCAAGAGTAGGGCCATTCTCGATGCCCTAGAGGTGGCAGGCCTCAGACAGCTAGTTTCAGAACCCACTCATGAGGGAGCAATCTTAGACCTTGTACTCTCAAATGGGGGCAGTGAGAGGATCTCAGATCTAGAGTGGGTTGCCATCTGGGAACAAGTGACCATCAAACAGTGTGGTTCATGTTAAACTCAGCTACAGAGTCGTTCATACAAAAGTGAGGGTATTGGACTTCAGGAGGGCTGATGTTGGCAAGATGGGAGAGTGCCTCAGAAAAGCACTAGCAAACAGGCTAGAAGGAGGGTGGAGCAACAATGGGGAATCATCAAAACTGCCATCACAGAGCAACAAGACTTTGTGTGAAGCAAATAAATCAAAACAAAAGAAAAAGACACTATGGTTCTCAAAAGAGGTGGCTGGGAAAGTCAGGAGAAAAAGACAGCATTCAGGAAGTATAAGGAAACACAGAAGGGCAGGACAGAGAGCTGTACCAGTTAAGGCAGAAGGAAGCAGGAGGGAAGTCAGAATAGCAAAGGCCCAGACTGAGGAAAAGATAGCCAACTTGGTTAAGAAGGGGATAAAACCTTTCATAGGTACATCAGAGAGAGTAGAAAGACAAAGGGAGGGATAGTGAGGCTGAATAGAATGAATGGTGGGTGGGCAGAGGGGACAGTGAAAAGCAGGATACTAAACTAATATTTCTGATCAGTATTCACAAAGAGGAGGAAGTGCCTAATCCAGTTAACAGAAGCACTCTTGATGGGGGTTGATCCAGCCCTTTCATAGAAGAAACGGTTCTGCAAGAACTCCTAAAACTGAAGGTAGACAAAGCAATGGGGCCTGATGGAATTCACCCCAGAATTCTAAAAGAATTAAGGGGAACTAGTGAAACCACTGACTACTCTTTTAATAAATCATGGGAGGATGGTGTGGTACCCGAGGACTGGAAGAAGGCGGATGTGATTCTCTTCACAAAAGTGGGACCAAGAGCAGAGCAGGAAACTACAGACTTGTCAGTTTGACCTCTGTGGTAGGGAAAGTGATGGAGTCACTTCGAAGGAAGAGAATTGTTGAGTACCTAGAGGCCAGTGGGACACAGGACCCAAGGCAGCATGGGTTCACAGTGGGAAGGTCATGTCAGACGAATCTAATAGGATTTCTTTGACTGGGTGACCAAAGTAGTAGACCAGGGAGGGCTGTGGACATGGCCTACCTAGACTTTAGCAAGGCATTTGACACAGTCCCACACAAAAGATTAATAGTCAAATTAACCACCCTGGGAGTGGGTCCCAGGGTGGTAGCCTGGGCAAAACATTGGCTGGACAACAGGACACAGAAGGTAATTGTAAATGGAGTCCACTCTGAAGAAAGAGGGGTTACTAGTGGGGCACTGCAGGGTTCAGTACTGGGTCCAGTCCTTTTAATGTCTTTATAAGTGACATTGCAGAGGACTGGAAGGAAAAGTATGCCTCTTTGCAGATGACACAAAGATCTGCAACAGGGTTGATACACAAGGAGGCGTGGAAAGGATGAAAAGGGACTTGGCAAGGTTGGAGGAATGGTCAGAAGTATGGCAGCTGGGATTCAATGCAAAGAAATGCAAAATAATGCACCTGGGAAACGAGAACCCAGGGAAGATTACACAATGGGGGGTAGTAACAACAACAAAAGGAAGGGACCTGGGGTAAGCATATCAGATGACCTTAAGGTTAGCAAGCAATGTGAGAAGGCAGTAGGGAGGGCTGGGGTATGCTGGGATGCATAGGGAGAGACATCACCAGCAGAAAACAGGAAGTTGTTATCCTTTGTACAGACAGTTGGTGAGACCCCATCTGGAGTACTCGTCCCAGTTCTGAGACCCCATCTCTGCAAGGACATAGACAGGATAGAGGCAGTCCAGAGGAGGCAACCAAAATGGTGCAGGGTCTGCAAGAGAAACTATGTGAGGAGAGACTAAAGGAGCTTAATATGTATACCCTTGAGGAAAGAAGGAGAGGGGACATGATAGAAACTTTTAGTACCTCAGTGGAATCAACAAAGTCCAAGAGGGTAGCATCTTTCAGAAAAAGAGACTTGCAAGAACAAGGGACACAATTTAAAGATAATGGGGGTTCGGGGCAATGTGAGGAAGTATTTTTCACAGAGAGGGAGTGGATGCATGGAACAGCCTTCCTGAGGAGGTTGTGGGGTCTAAAACTGTGGGAGAATTCAAAGAATGCATGGGACAGACATAAGGCAGTTCTTGTGGGGGTAGGAAGAAATAGGCTGTTGGTTAACTAGGATCTGTGGCCTATCCTGTAGGTAGGGAAATGGGCAGACTAGGTTGGCCAAGTGGTCCTTATCTGCTGTCAAAGTCTATGTTTCTATAACAGTAGAACACTGTTTCATCCAGCGTACATTGCTGTAGATATGTCTTTAAATGTAAGGCTTTTGGGGCCGCACAGGTCCCTTTAGTCAGGTGCATCAGCAGGCTGCACAAAGGAAGCAAATTTTATAACAAAGGTTTATGTTAAATAATTAGCATAGGAAGGTAGTTCTGGCTGGCACAGGGTTAAGATAACCACTGCAAATACAGCACGGTCAAATACCGTGCAGGAAAACAACTAAACCAAAGATACCACTCAGTAAAAACACAGGCGCTAACATAGTGAACAAACCAATCACAGACAAAATGACTGTGTAAGGGCTCTGCCCTGAACCCCAAATTAATATAACTACCTCTGGGGTGGGGCGAGGACAATTGGGGATGGGGAGAAACCTCGGGAGGAATTGTTGTGGAGAGGAAGGGGAACCAGCAGAACAACTGGGAGAGACAAAAAGCACAGGATGGGGCAGACAGATACTCTGGAGGGGGAGACAAAACCAAAAAAAAAAAAGTAGGTGTCTCAGGAGTGAATTGAACCCCAGTTTCATGACATCCACTGATCTTCCTTCCTGGTCCTACCCTCTGCACCACAGCAATTGCTCAGTAGCATTCCGCTCAGCAGAGGCTTTATCCTCTTCACCACAATATAGCTACAGGATAGCGCTAATGTTACCTTCATTATACTGTTCCTGTAGCTATTTGGTTTTAGCTAATTTGACATTGCAGTTTTGTTTGCGCTTTTATTCCTGAGCTGTATTGACCCAGTACCACACTGGCTTCAGATTTCACCCAAGAAACTTAATGCTCTTCTCCTGAGGTTTATGGAGTCCCCGTTTTATGTTGGCTTGTGTGCGTGCAAGCAACATCTTGTGGTAGTAGCAAATTTCAGAAGTGTGTCAGTGTTGTGGAGAATGCAGGGGATGCTTTAGTGGGTGTGTCCTCAGTTGCCAATCAATGAGCATACTGGCGATGACAGCAGCTTCAAAGAGAGCCAAGGAGTTGAAACAAATTCGCCGCTGCAATCACGGACAGTTTTGTCATTGCAGCTGGCACCTCCTCTCGCAACCTCGCGGCTCCTGCCACACGCCAAGCATTCTGTCCCCAGGCCTTGCTCTATGAGAGCAACTTGTTTTGTTCACTGTGCCTTTCGGTGAAACATTTCAATAAATAAATCAGCCCCTGCGTGGCTTTCCACATTGGCAGCTCCTGCCACTTCGCCACAGACTCCTCGGAAAGCCAACATCGGGTACCCAATCCCCAAGTTGGTGTATTCACCACCTCCACATTGTGGTGTCCAGATAAGTTTTTATATATTTATTTTCCAACACTGGGATGCCCACTCCGTGTCACCGACAGGTGCCAAATCCCCATCAGCGTCATGTTTTCTCTCAACACCCAAGCTCACTTTCTTTGCTGATGGGGTGCCCAATCCCCATCAGCATCATGTCATCCCCAACCTCATATGGCACACTGGGAGCGCACGGGTACTTGACAATTCACTCCCACAAATTCATCCCTGGACAACCCGCTCCCGACAATACGCTTCCTGCCCTTCTCACTTCCTGTTAATTCACCCCAGTCAACTCCTCCCTCATTTCCTTGTAACAATAGGGAGACAAGTCACTGTACCTGGTGTGTCTTTTTACCATTTTGTAGTGGGAGAGCTGATCCTCTCTCTCTCTCTCTCTCTCTCTCTCTCCTCCCTGGTGCGCTGTCTCTCATTCTCTGGTACTCTAGGCACACTGTGTATACACATTCTCCTGGAGAGTGTCGGGTGTGGCAGGACATCGTGGACAGCCGGGCACAAACAAAGAAAGAGATACACACACACACTCGCAATGCTCCTCTGTGTGTACTGAGTGCGATGTCACGTTGTGTGTGTATCTATGTCTCTCTCACTCTCTGACACTCCTCACTGACTGACCCTGCTCAGGGCATCCCTCACTGAATTGTGGAGGTATTTAGTAAACCTAGAAGTTAATCCTTGCAGAGGAACTATTGTTGCGAATAGCAGTGATATGTGTCAGGACCAAAGCCCTAATGAAGTGGCACCTTTGCTATGAAACATTAGGGCTGTTTTGTTTTGTGGCTGGTAGCAGCAAGTGGGCTCTAAGATCTCTTTTTAATTGCTGGTTGACCAGAGACAGAGCCCCATCAGAATTTTTTTCTTGCCTTGCAGAACACTGCAGCACCCTATGCTGTACTGTATGCGAGGGAGCGAGGTGACTGGGAGTAAATTAACAGGGAGCCGAAGGGCAGGGGCGTGTTGTCGGGAGTGAGTTGTCGAGGCAAATTCACGGAGCGAATTGACGTGCTGCCAAACCCACCCCAGTATGCCCAAAAGTATTTTTTTTTAACCTGTAAATTAAGAAAATCATCCCCGGCATTTTTTAATCTGCAAAACGAAAATGGTCCCTCTTAGTCTCTCACCTCCCCTCCCCATCCCCACCCTCCCTGTGCACCACCTCTCCGCACCCTCATTACCCCATACTTCCCTGGAGCTCGAGAGCAGTGATCTTCTATGGAGCAGGACATGTCTGCACTCTTCAAAGCCGACTGGCAACTGAAGAATCAAAGGTAAGTGTGTATAATGGCTGTCAATGGGAGTTTCAACTTATGTTGATATCTCAGCCAGTTTTAGGAATTTGCCCCAAATTTTCAACATGGGTGCCTAGGACCCCACCTCATGAACATGTCACTGTCATTTTGTTAATCAGCCCCGAAAGGTGGTTTTGTGGTCACTGTGTGAAATCACCTTTTGGGACTGAATAATGAAATGACAGTGCCTGTTCATGGTGGGAGTCACAACCATGTAGCAAATTTGGTGAAAAATTCAAAAAATAATTAATATTGCGTTACGTGCATTGTGCAGTTTCCTACGCACTGTAACTTCACCAATTTTAAATATTTTCACTCCAGATGTTCAACATTGCCATTTTTTCACACCTCCTTATGAACAGTACAGCTGTCATTGTTCCCATCCTGCCTGAAATGTGTTTTCGCACCTGTTGCACAGAATGGCACAGTCACTGTGGGAAATCAACTTTCAGGACAGATTAACAAAATCACAGTGCCACTGTTCATGAGGGAGGTCCCAAAATGTTCATGTTGAAAATTTTGTGAAAAATTCCAGCAATTGATTGCGTTACGGGTGTGTGTGCGCAGTTTCTGAATGCTCATAACTTCACCAATTTTTCATATTTTCCTCCAGATTTTAAACATTGCCTATTTTCACACTTCCTCATGAACAGTACAGCTAGCATTTTTCACATCCTGCCCAAAATGTGTTTTGCACCTGTGGCACAATCGTGCAGTCACTGTGTGAAATCACCTTCGGGAATAAGTAACAAAATGATAGTGTCACTGTTCATGAGGTGGGGTCCCAAGAGCACATGTTGAAAATCTGGAGTGAAAATACCAACAAACTTACCAGAGCTGTTGGGTTTCCAACTGTAACACCCACCCTGGAGAGACTGACAGGTGTCGGGGGTGTGACTTGAGATGCGTCAGCAGTAATGCTCACGACATTCCACCCCACCACGCAGCCATTGACAGGCATCGAGGTGTGCCTTGGGTCTTGACCCTAACGTTCACCCCATTCTCCTATACTGCACCTATCTCAATTTATTTCCTTATGAAATGGGGTGAGTGTAAGGGCCGAAGACCCCAAGGCACACTGTGACACCTGTTGCTGTCTGCAGGGTGGGGTGAGGTGGAATGCAAGCGTTATGGCCGATGACCCAAAGCTTCCAACGCCTTTCAGTCTCTGCGGGGGTGGGGTTGGCGTTAGTTCAATACTTCACTGCCATTCCTATTATGCATCTCTTTAACTCCTGCACTACCAATGCCAATGCCAGCAAGTCAACATTCGGCATTGACAAATGCTTATTTAGATTATTTGTAAAGTCATTCTCATCTTTTGTGACAGTTGTTGATGAAGCTGTTTTAGTATAAGAAATACCACTTTTGAAGCAGGACAGGTAATTACCTAGACCCTTGTTAATACCATGGATATTATCTGAACTCCTATACAAAATGGCATGATCAGCATATAGCAGTACAGTAAAACCCCAGTTATTCGAACCTCAATTATCCAAAGCTCTCAGTTATCCGAAACTGTGGTGTCTCCCAGCTTTATAGACTTAAATGTAAGTTCCCTCACTTATCCGAAACCCCATTTAGCCAAACAATTTTATTGTCCCCAGCACATTCAGATAAATGAGGTTATACGTATATTAAAATGGCACAAATGAATGATACAAGGTTAATGACTATCCCAGCTTCCTGAGCTCCAGATTTCAGCTAACAAAATGAAATCTCAGTGTCCTCCCTGGATTGCTAGACTGTTTTACTAGAGTGTGTTCTAAAGTGTATTTACAAAACAGCAGAGTCTCAAAATGTTTAGCAGTGTACCAGAATCCTATGTAGTGTAATGGATTTCTGTTTATTCACTCTGCAGCAAATAGTTGACTTTCAGGTCTCTCCTTCAACCCCTGTCAGTCATCTGTACAGAGGTTTCAAGTGGGAGGAGCTCCCCGGCAGCCTAAGCCATAGTGGAACCTTGTGGCTGGGCAGCTGCTCACAGAGAGCTGAGATGTAAAGTCACCAGTCTGAGACAGGGAGCTGAGGAGAGTTTCCCAACCCTCTCCTGTCCTGATATTCAGTCCCTAGTTTGGTCCCAGAGTAGCTGAGGATCAAGCTGTGAAGGCTGCCTTCTCCAGTGGCATACCCAGTGTGGGGTGAAGGAGTTTTATCACACCTGGTCATGGGAACTGTGAGTATAATGTGGAAACATCCCTGAACTGAGAGAGACTTTCTTTATGTGACAGCCCCAGAACTAGGTTCTCCAGGATGGCCTCAACTGGAATACCTGTGAGGGACTGGATGGACTAAAGTCCAGTTTGTCTGACAGGATGCTTGAAAGATAGCAGTCAAGTCATGGCTCCTTGCACACTTTCTGTAGTGGACAGAGTGTATCACCCTGACTCCAAAATGGGACACTTGCCACGCTAACCAGAAGATGGAGAAGAGTTCACATACTGCAACGAGCTGTACATGTTACAGAATCTGTTTTCAGTAAAGGACATAATCTATCCCAAAATGTGCAGTTTCTGACGAGAGTGTTTGCAATTAAGGACACCAGCTGTCCCCAACAGAGTTTTCCAGTTTTTGAAAAATATTCTCAGTAAAGGCACCAGCTGCCTTTTAAAGTGTTTCTGCCTGTGTGGAAAATGTGCTTTGAACCCAACATGTTCAAATTCTGTGAGCACATGCTCTGTCTTGGCTCTGATCCCAGAAGAGGAATGGACATAAAGACTTTTTCTTGATCCTAATTCAGGGACCTTCTTGGGCTTTGTGTACAGTGCAATGGACGTTGTACCCTTTGTATCTTATGCACCTGCTGGCCCCCAGTGGGCAAAACGTTGTCGGCTATTCATCTTGTGTACAGAATAAAGCCTACTACTGACCTGAGCTAAAGGAGAGGCCATTCCTTCGTGATTACTCGTTTTACTAGTGCCCCACCATGACTGCCATGATTGTGCAGGTCCACGGTGTAATGGCCCACCCTAGTTCCTGGCTTAAAAGAAATGTTGGACTGCGCGTAAATGGGCTCAGCAGCTAAGCGTTACACATCACTCCTGGCCCACTGTGGCAAATGAAGTATTAATCTGTATCCACTGTCAGTATTACGGGATGAAATAGTACAACAGATGGTCACTGTAGGCAGTATGGATACTTATCTGGTGGCAACAGGCTCCAAACCACCCAGAGCAACACAGAAAAAGGCCAGCCTAGTGGCGTTGAGGTTGAGGCACGGACGCCACACCTCGCACCATGCCAGCGACCCGGGTTCGGGAGCGGACTCAGGAGCTGAGGGTCGGCTGGGGAGGAGAGGATTGAGTGTCCAGAGGACAGCTCTCCTCTCCTGGGGAGGATCCTGGGGCTGCTCGGGGTCCTTGCAACCCCGATGGAGATTGGGGTATAGTAGGATCACCAGCCAGAAGAGGCGGGAGTGTGGCAGGCGTCAGCAGGCAGCCTTGTGCAGATGTCATTGCACTGCACTCCTGGAACATATACATAGAAAACCCTGACTCGAGGATGAGCGAGCACCTCCACCCACTCAGCCACACTCCACCGCTGGTTGCTGTCCTCTCCTCTCCTCTCCTGGGCCAGGCCCAGCCCGGCTTAATTCAAGATAGAGCACCCTGGGCGGATAGGGTGGCCCTACCTCAGGGGCTTAGAGCCAGGGGATAGCCGAGCTAGTGCCAGGAATCGAGGCCTCTCAGGCATGGAGGTAGAGCTGGGGGTGTTGGAGGATGCCCGGTTCACTGGGTCGGTGCAAAATAGACTCCACGAAAAAAAAAAAAAAAAACCCACAGAAAAGAGAGACACAACAAAGGCTGGGGCTGTGCATGGGTGAATGCAGATGGTCAGGAGGCCTCGAAGGAAGCAGTGGAGGCATTTGGCCAAGCCATCTCCGCATAACTCCTAGCTGCTCTGTTGCCTAAATTATAGTCTGTAGCAGCAAACTACATACTATGGTGATGAGAAGTGAGGAGTAGGCAAAGTGAATAATGGCGACTGCAACTGAGAATCGGATCTTGTCCATCAAGGATGATGTGGCGGGTCTTCTGGGCTGCGTGGTGCAACTTGAGAAAGAAGTGTGCAGGATTAAGGGAGCAGCTAGATGCACAGAAAACCACCAGAGAAGAAACAACCTTTGGATCCAGGGGCCCCTGGAGGGCATGGAGGAAGCAGACATGGCAGCATACCTATCAACTTGGATCTCCAAAGTGCTCAAATGGAATGTCCCAGGGAAACTGAAGATCGATAGGGCTCACAGGATGGTGGGACCGAAGCCCCATCTGGATGCCCCCACAAGGCAGATCATCCTGTGTCTACACCATTTCCTGGACAAGCAACTGATCCTGCAAGCTTTCTGAACATCATGAGGCGTGAAGGTGGGGACACAAACATCTACATTTTTAGGACTTTTCTAAGGTCGTGCAGTGAAAGAGAGGAAGGAGTTTGCCCCTTGATTAACTCACTATGGGTCAAGATGATAGACTTCAGATTCACATATCCTGCACTGGTCACGGTGAGGATGGAGGGTCAGTCCTTCATGTTTTGGGAGGTGAGTAAAGCACAGCAATTTTGCAGGGATAAAACTGATTGAATGACATGATTACTGAGGTGAGAACTCTGACTTTTGCTTCCTAATGGACTTCTGTGTGTGGGATGAGTGCTGGCACCTTCAGTGCCATGTGTAATGGCATGGACCTGCTTGACACTCCTCCTCGTGTGTCCCTCCAGGGTTATTAGACTTTGAGAAGCAGCACTGCCCTGCCATTATGCCATCTCTCAGAACATCCTCCTCTGCACCTCGACCTAACTACCTGACCAGTGTATTGGTATATGTACATCTTTTAATGTCACTTTACTCTTAGGACACTCTGTGGGGTGCAGGGTGACTGATGAACGTGGATCTGAACTGCATATTAGTTTACGCTGACTCAACCCACGCCACCATTACTCGACTGTGTCGCGGAACAACTCATTGCTTGCACTAGCATATGGATTACTTGGAGGGGCTGCTGCAGCACGTGTTTGAAGGACTAGCAGGACTTTAAAGTATTTTGACTTTGTTACCTAATGTAATCAGTTCCTTGCTCTGTACCATTCTAAAACAGTACATCCAAACACTGCTGCAGTCTTTGCTGTGTTGGTGAGAAGAGATCTGGGGGATAACTATGACCTGGAGGCCCCCGCTCTGTGGCGATGTTGGTATGTGTCCTTAGTTTGCAGGTGACCTAACCTGAGGGGAGTGCATGTGTGGGGGAGTGTGTGGGGATTGCTTATGTGGGTGGAGGGTCTACCACCACAAGACAGGGGATACAACTCTGCACCTGAGCCCTGGGTCTGGGCCTGGGAAGAGAGGTGGGGAGTCACAATGTGCACCAGTGGCGATGGTCTCTAGGCCTCAGCGTGCTTATGCAGAAGAGGAATATTAACTTGGTAAATCAGTATATGGGAAATGGTAATTAAGTACTGTGCAAGAGGAGCGATGGAACAGTGGCTGCAGAGCAATACAAAGGAGCACTTTATAAGGAATGACTGCCGGGGAGGCGGGGAATATGTATCTGCAAAGGGTTATGAGGAGGTAATGCAGTTGGTGGTGTATAACCACGTGAAAAAGCAACCATCAAGGAGAAGGAGGAGATCGGAGTGCAGGGTCTGTAGGTTCGAGTGATCTAGACCTGCCTCCCCACTAGGGAGGGACATCACAAATTTAGAGGTTTTATTTCTTTGTTCATGTTCATACTGTTTTGTATTGTGCAAGTGACACACACTACTAGCGACCACGTCAGGATTTATTGTGTGATGGGAAAGCCTTTGGGAGGAGAGGACAGCCAAGCTGGAATGGGATCTGGATCTGTGCCAGGTGGGAAATCCTCCTCCAGAGCCTAGTGAAGTATAGGCAACATGGTAATGAATAAGTTATCAACAGGTACAGGTACACCTTGTAAGAGGGCTCTTGTGGCCCTAATGGTGATAAGTTTGTCTTCTTTCCTGTATAAATAAACATTTACTGCTACTTATCAGTCTGCACTGGGGAACATCTAGGGCATTTCTTCCCTCTGTTAAAGGGAAAAATCTATACTGTACTGAAGAAGCATGATGTTGACATGGCAATGCTCCAGGAGACTCATATGGTGTCATAGGAGCAAGACAAACTAACCAGTGAATGGGTGGGACAGTGTTTCGCTGTGTCCTTTAATGGACACAAAGAGGGTGTAAATACTCTTGCACAATAGATTACCTTTCATCAAAGATAGGGCTGTGGCACAGTAGATGGTAAGCATGTATTTGTGCAGGGTGGGATCGATCATATGCCCCTGCAGAGCAGGACCAGTGTTATATGACCAGATGCTGTCTCTGCTGTAGAAAGAATGATTCTGTAATCTAATCCTGGGGGAGACTTGACTGTGCATTTGATCCTCACATGGACAGGTTGGAGGAAGGACACAAATTGGATCATGCCTTAGGGAGATGGGGTGGGAGGGTTGGACTGATGTAGCTAGACCTAGTTGATGTTTGGAAAGAGGACAATCCAGGAAGAAAACAGTTCATTTTTCCCTAACCCCATCAATTCTGGTCATGCATAGATTATATAATAGTACCCAAGCGGCCTGGTACCAGGTGTCTGCCATACTGCCATAAGTCCAGTCGTGGTATCAGACCATGCGAGTACTGGTACGCTTAACCCAGGACAGAATAAGAGGCAAGGAAGGGCCTAGAGGTTCCCGTGTAGTATGTTAAACAATGAGAAATTCAGGGAACACCTGACCAATAGCTGGAATTATACCTGGACACTAATATGGCCACTGCCCTTCAAAGCAACCTTTTGGGAAGCTGGGAAGGCATACATGAGGGTCAGCGGTAGCATACATGGCTGCTCAGTACAGGAAAAAATGATAAGCTAAAGGGCCCAGAGAACACATCTATGGGGCTGGGCTGGCAACCTTTAGGACCAAAGAAAACACCCTGAAGGACCTCAAAATAGGAACGGAAGCTATAAGCAGGAACTGCCAGGGGTGAAAATAGAGCCCTATTTATGCCAACCAAATATTTTATGAGTAGGGAACAAATCTAGCCCCTATTGGCGTGCATAGCTAAAAAGCAGGAAAAGATCAATTTGATAGCCTTGGTGGAGGATGAGGAGGGTAACCTGGCTGACAACACCAAAAGAATGCAGCATAGCTTTGTGGAGTTCTAGACTACTCTTTACAAAAGCAAATGTGGGAGCCACAAAGGCTACTGAGACATTTCTGGGGCGACTGGACCTACCAAACTCCTGTGGAACAGGCGGAAGCCCTAAACAGGCCACTCATGGAAGGAGAGATTAGACAGGTGGCCTTTGGCTTAACAGAGGGGAAGCGGTGGGGCCCAGGTGGCCTTCCTATAAATTTTATGGAGCTTTAGATGAAACAGTGTGAAACATCTCCACAATCTGTTTCTAGAAGTGAAGGAGGAGGGAGCCTCCCAGCTGCCTGTCATTTAGCCACTATCACACTCATTCATAAGGAGGACATGGACCTCACACAGTGCTTTGCCTATAGGCCATCGTCTCCTCAAAAGTGGCGATGGAGGTGCTGGCTAAGGCACTAGAGAGGAGGCTCAAGGAGGTGTTGCCAACACTTGTGAAGGATGGCCAAACAGGTTTTTTCAACAATAGACACTCCTACCACAATGTTTGGCATCTCTTGGAGGTGGTAGAACGAGTGTCCCAGTCTCGGAGGAGCATGTTGCTCTTCTTAGATGCCAAGAAGGCCTTTGACAGGGTGGAATGAGGGTGCTAATTCAGAACACCAGTGAAGTTCAAGCTAGGGACTTTTTATACATAATCATGCTGTTGTATGGGTACCCAGGGCAAACATACTAGTTAATGGGGAGACCACTTGGGAATTTAAGCTTGCCAGAGGCACATAATAAGGGTGTCCTCTGCCCCCCTCCTTTTGCTGTATCAGTTGGCGTACCAGGTTAGAATAGCACTTACTAAATAGTGCTGTCTAAACTGCACTGCAGGAACCGCATATACCTGAATAGCGACAGGGTACAATAGTGTATGTCAGTTACTGCTACCCGTCACTATTCAGGCAAGACAGGAAGTGGACAAGTAAGTAAAAACTGTGGAAGCTGGCTGAGCTGCTTCCATGGCAGAAAAGCTAAAGGAGAAGCAGCTAGCCAGTGCAGATTGAGAGACCAGGGTTCTGTTTCTGGTCTCCTGAATCCTACTTCTCCCATCTTCCCCACCCAAAATGTGTTTTTTGTTTCTGTCTGTCCAAAACAAATGGACCCCACTGTTCCTAACCTTTCCTGAGACCTGCGCTCCTCGGAGTTTGTTATTTTAAGTTTGTGGGGTGTGGGGGGCAGAGCCCTACAAAACTCTACAAAGCTCAAAACCCTCCTGGAACTCACTTAGCACATCCACTCCACTCTAGATAGAGGACAAATCACAGGGGCTGTATTCATAGATCTTACTAAGGTGTTTGACGCCATCAACCATCCGCTCCTGCTATCCACTCTGACCAGCACGGGATTCTCTCCGGATGTCCTTGGTTGGTTCTCTGACTACCTGTCAAACCGCTCCCAGAAAGTAAAGATGGGAGACACAGTCTCTAGTAGGCTACCTGTCCTCTCGGGTGTCCCATGAGGTCCGTTACTATTCAGCCTCTTTCTAAATTCCCTCCCAAGACCTGCTCCAGGAACCTTCTCCTTTATCACGGATGATGCGTCCTCTATATATCGAACACTGACCCTTTACAGCTCCACCTCTCCCTCCTGTCCTCCTCCTTCTGCTCCGCCCGAAAAATGGCTAGCCTCCCATCGTCTTGTCCTGAACTATTCCAAGACTAAGGTTATGTACTTCTCCCACCCATTTAATTCTAAAAAGGTACATTGTCCACAACTGAGGACTGCCAACCATACCACCCTTGACCAGGTGGACTCCTTCAGATATCTTGGCTTAACACTCGACCCTGCACTAACATTCCACCAGCATATTCACCTTCTATCTGCTGCCCTCTAATGTGACTCGGGCTCCTGTCGCCTCAAACACTGCTTTACCCCACATGCATTAAGGCTAGCTGTCTCCTCCTCAGTCCTCTCCCTACTAGATTATGGTCTAGTCATCTATGAGACAGCTAACTCATCAGCACTCAGCAGACTACGTGTCTCCTAAATAAAGCTTGCCACCTCACCTTGGGCTGTGACCGCTAACTCATACATGCACACTGTACAATGCTACCAACTGGCTGAACCTTGACAATAGGATCAAGTTCCACACATGCCTCATGGCAAAAAAATTGCCCTTGGTCTCTGCCCATCAGGTCTCACTCCACTAATAAGACCAGCCCAATCGCTTAAGCATACTCGTAGCTATGGTAAGCACCTCCTCTCTGTCCCCCATTGCCGTACATCCCTATGCCAGAGGTCCTTCAGCTACAGAGACCTATCCTGGATAAACAGTCTGCCCACTCCGCTTGCAAATGAGAACAGATTAGGATCATACAAAGCCACCCTTAGAGCCCACCTACAGGCCTCGAACTATTGTGATTGCCTTTGACCAATCCTCCATCAAGCGACTGGCCTAGGCTGAGGCTGGCACCCCCTCCTCATAACCCTGCCACTAACAGCGTCCCTCTTGTTTAGCTCTGCACTGATATGCCATTTGTTTTGCTTGTTTGCTCTATCTTGACCTAGGTCTCCTCTGAGGCCCACAGATGCCTCTGTAACAACTGATAATGTACTACCTGACTATGTACTGCTATACTGCTATGTAACCTCTCTTCTCGTATGTAATATTTGTGACGTGGAACCTTTGTAAAGGGTCTTTGACTCAAAGGTACTTCGAATCTCAATAAATAGATAAATAAAAAACAAGGAGTATATTGTGTTTAGTTCAGTCATGGTAGCGGTTGTTAGTATGGGTTCGGACCGCTACCATTGGCGCTGTTTTGTCCATTGGTGTTTTCCTAGCCTGTATTTACTGTGCAGTTCTAGACAGCACATTTATTGTATCGTGATGCTGACTTAGTGTCGCAGTTGAGTCATTAGCTGAAGCAGTCTGGAAGGTGAATGGGATTGGGGTGCAAGGTGCTTGGGGCAGACTGCACAAAATCTCTTTATACACAGACAGTGTCCTGCTGTACATGACCACCCAAGAGGCTTTGATCCTGGCAGTAACCTCATATAACAGAAGTTCTCCACCTTCTCTGGATAAAAGATTTCTTTTGAGAAATCAAAACTTCTGTGTCTAGGTAATGTTAGGATTGGGGACCAGTGCACAATCAAGTACTGGGTGGTCACTTCACACATTAAGTATCTGGGCATCCAATATGGAAATCCGTGGAGCTCGCTCTACAAGCTGAATTATATACCAATTCTTAACATGATTTGGAGGACCTGCAAAGATGGCAGGGACTGCCAATCTCATAGCTAAGCAGAATAAATCTTGTTAAAATCAACATTCTGCCGAGGGTCTTGTACCCAGTCCAGGTGCTGCCAATCGGACTGCACAAAAGGACATCCAGGCACTTGAGAAGGCATGCTCAGACTTCATATGGAGAAAGAACAGGCCCAGGGTTAGCTTAAGAGGCTCAACAACCCCACAAACAAGGGAGGCTTAGATATCTGAACTTTGGGTTCTACCACCTGGTGGCACAAGCGAGACTCCTGACAGAGTGATTGAATGGACCCAGGGAGCATAATGGGTATCTCTGGGCCAGGAGAGGCTGGATCAGAGTCACTACATACCTGAGCCCAGGTGGCTAATGAGCTTACAGATCAGTGGAGCCTAGGAGTGAGCTGGTGGGCAGAGTATTTGAGGCGGAGGTAACTGCATCGTCATATGGGGGGTAGTGAAAGGGGACACGTCTGGTCCCTGTGCACTCCAACCTAGAATTCCTCCCGGCCCGGAGAATGCAATATTTCAAATGTGAGAAGAAAATAGGATACAGTGCCTGGGGGATCTATTCTGTTCCCAGGATTTAAGTCCTTCCAACAGTTAGCAGATGATCTGGGGATACCCCATTTACATATGTTCAGGGGCTTTCAAGCTAGAAACTCAGACAGGCATGTGAATAGGCTAGGGCACATGAAACTCCTCTCCACGGTCTGGAGTGCTGTATCTTGCAAGCTAGATCTAACCACAAGGGACCAGTAGCTAAGAACTACCATTGTAAGAGGGAAAATATGCCTAATCTGTCCATGAACATTAAGGCCCTCTGGAGAGAGAGAGACATGGGATGCCCAGTCTCAGAGAAGGTGTGGCAGGAACTACATGATTCCCATATGAGGCTCACCATTTGTAACTGCTACAAAGAGGTCCAATGCAAGTTTCTACACAGATTATCATAGTCCCTGCTATAGTGATGTAACCCCTAGGTGGCGCTATCCCAAGGGCTACTACCCTTGCCTGCATGGCTAGTAGCAGGTTAAGGGCCTGAGTTCTGACGGGTGCCTCCACCCGGAAGTCAGGGTTGGTAGTGGTCAAACTTACCTGGGCACAGCCTCCAGGACACTGTAATCCTCCTCTTCCCTTCTAGTGGCCTGAGCAACATACTGATACTCACTTTCACAGTACCTCTTGTACACCATACCAGTGTTCACACTGTTTGCACTTACCACCAGGGCTGGTTCCTCTGGCTCGACTCTGGGGTCCCCTGTAAAACAAGGTTATGCACAGTAAATAGCAACAGTACAGTACTCTTGGCACAAACTGGAACCACAGTCAGGGTAAATGCAAAAGAGTTAGATCTGATTTATTTAAGGGGCTTGAACAAGGGAGGGTGTAATCAGGTTAATTTGCTTAAAGGCTGTAGCAATCAAACAGTTATGCATGCACTTCAGGGTCCATAAACAGTCACACCTCTGGTTACCCAGATGGAGAATGGTGGGCTAGCCAGGAATGTTGCAGCTGGTTGGGGCCCTGTGATGGAAGAAAACAACATGCACAACACACACTATTGGTAATCGGGCGGAGGGCTCAGTTTGTGAAAAAACAACAAGACAATCAGATGACACACTTTTAGATAATGCTGTTGTTTGAGGAGCCACACTGATGATTACTCACGATGTCCAAGACTGGACACAGGCTGGAAAATCGAGACAGCAGGTGGTTAATCTGGAGTGCCAGAGGAAGCAGGGCCCACATGATTTGCTGAGGCATCATTCCTGTTCAAGCGTGGAGCAGGGGACTGATTCCCAGGCAGGTCTCTCGTTGGTGGCTTTCTCTGTGCAGTGGGGTAGTCTGGCAGGGCCAGCATGGCATAGCCCTGGCCAAATGGAGATGAGCAGTTCAGTTCGATTAGGCTGGATAAAGCTTCCAGCAAGCAGAACACAGTTCACACAGTGGGGAACCAAATCACGACCCACTTTCAATACAGTACATTTACATGTAAAGAAATTCTACTGTACCATGCAAACCGCTCTCGCTCTGTGTTTACCATGCAGTCCCAAATTAGTAACAACACATGATCTCAGGTCGAAGCTCTTGAGCCTTTACTTTTTATCATGCCTCTCTTTGTTGGCTAGATTTCTCTTGGCGGCCATTGTCTGGGCCAGTTGATAGGCATGGTTCAATTGAGCTTTCAGTTTTGTACATATTGCAAGTAGTTTTTGGCTTGGACCCCATCTGGAGAGACCCCAAAACAGACATCAACAGGCAGCCAGGCCTCTCTCCCGAACATGAGGTGGTGGGAGAGAACCCGATAACATAATTTTTGTGTAATTGTATCGTGTACCAAGGTGCTAATCTACTGGCTCCATTTATGCTTGTCTTTTGGGTGGAGGGCCTAGCATGTCTAACGAGGTGCGGTTAAAAGCGTTCTGGTTGGGGTCCCCTGCGGGTGATAAAGGGTGGTTCTTGACTTTCGCACCCCATAGAGAGCATTTCTTTGATTAGCTGACTCTCAAAGTCTCTGCCTTGATCAGAATGAATCCGCTGGGGGCACCATAGTGAGCAGAAGAAATTTTCCACTAGCGCCTTGACCATGGTAGATGCCTTTTGATCGTTGGTGGGAAAGCTTGTGCATACCGTGTGAAATGTCTGTAACCACTAACACATTGCCAATGTTCCACTGATCAGGTTCTGGACACAAAGTCTATGCAGACTAGTTCCATGGGGGTGCTGGTAGTAATATTAACAAGGGGCAGCCTCTGAGGCAGGGCTTTTCTTTACAGGCAGCGACTACAAGTCTTTACATGGTGCAGAACATCGCCCCAATTTGGGGCCAGTAAAGCGAGATTGTATCAGGTCAAGGGCTCTGTCAATATCGAGGTGCCCTATGTGATTGTGGAGGGACCTCAGTACCAAATCTTTAAAGGCAGTGGGCAGGACCAATTGTTGCTTGTCTACTTTGCCACTACAATCTCCTGTCTATCTATACAACTGATTGAGCAACTTCAACCTGGGGCCTTCTTTAAACAATAAAGCAGTTCGCAAGTCAGTGGACGTAACTTAGACACATCTTTCCCGCATGCAGGGCATCAAGTGCTGGCTGAATCATAGGATCTTGGGATTGAGCCCACTGAATGCTGTCATTGTCAAATTGAGGTAGTGCACTAATATCTAGAGCAGAGAAGTGGCAATAAGCAGCTGGTATGCAGGTGTCAGAAGGGCCCAAGCAATCTCCTAAACAGTCCACTGTGTCCGCAGACATCTGTTCATCTCTATCAAACTTCTGGCACAATGCTTGAATGTCAGGTTCAGACAGCCTGACCCAATCACTCTTGGAAGTGGGCCTTCAAGATAGGGCGTCAGCATCAATATGGTTCAGGTCTTGTCTGTCTTCAACAGCATAATCATAGGTTGATAATGCAGAAAGCCACCGTGCCCAGTGGCGCTCTAACTTAGCTGAAGTCTGTACATACTGTAGGTCAACAGGTTATTGTCAGTCTTCACCAGTATCTTTGCCCCATAGAGGTATTCATGAAACTGGTCAACGATGGCCCATTTTAGTGCAAAGAACTCCAACTTATGCACAGGGTAGTTTCGCTCGACGGGTCAAGCTCCTACTGGCGAAAGCTACTGGTCTCAGGCCATCCACATGGTCTTGATACAGCAGCGTCCTAGACCCTGCAGACTAGCGTCCGTATGCAGCACATAGAGTTTGGTGGGGTCAGCATAGGCGAGGATGGGGATGTGGGTGAGCTGGTATATGATCTCATGGAAGGCTGCTTCACAGTTGGGTGTTCAGTAGGGCCTGAAGAGTTCACCTATTCTTTTCTGGTTCTTTAATGACCCTTTTTGTATTTATGATTGGCAGGAGGGTAACCCTGGGTAGGTTCAAGAGTGGGTGAACCACCTTGGAATAGTCTTTTATGAACCTGCGGTAGTAGCCACAGAACCCCAGGAAGCGTTGTAGTTCTTTCAGATTATGGGGCTGGGGCCAAGTGAGTCAGTGCTTCAACCTTACTGGGATCAGTCTCTATCCCTTTTGTAGATACTATGTGCCCCACATACTTCATGAAAGTTTGGAAAAACTGGCACTTGTCAATGTGCAGCTTGAGGCGAAGTCTTCCAGTCAGTCTAGGACTTTAAACAGTCAGTTCTCATGCTCCTCTAAGGTGTTCCCAAACACAATGACATTGTCCAAGTACACAAGGCATTCCAGCAAATTCATATCTCCACGCACGTTCCATCAGTCACTGAAAGGTGGCTGGGGCACCCGATATCCTGTGGCATCCTCAGAATTCATAGAACCCAATGGACAGATGAAGGCTGTTTTCTCATGGTCTTCCGAGCCATCGGGATCTGGTAGTATCCACTGCAAGATCCAACACTGAGAACCATTTGCTCCCATTCAAGCAATCCAGGGCATCTTTTCTACGAGGGATAGTGTATTGGTCTGGGATGGTCTGCGGTTCAGGGTTCGATAATCAACACACATCCTCACAGACCCATTCTTCTTACACACAACCACAATGGGAGGCGTATGGACTCCTGGATTCTTGTATCACACCAGCAGCAAGCATTTCCTGCAGGTGTCTTCTCACATCATCTGTCTGCAGAGTGAGGCGTGGGATCTCTCGAAATGGCCGGTCATCATGCAGGTGTATGTGATGCTCTGCACCCTGGACACACCCACATCCCATTCTTTTAATGAAAACACTTGGTCCCTCTAAGCGAGTTTCTTGCTAATTCTAGCCTTCCATTCAGCTGGCAATGGGAGTCACCAAAGTGAAATAAGTCCGGGTCCTCTCTCCTTCTTGTCAGGGTGCTTGTTGCTGGGCAATACTGCAGTGTCGGCAGCAGTGTACCATAGCTGGGTGCACCCTCTATTCACCCAGATCTCCCCAATCTGACACATTGTGAATCTGGACCATCACTCATTAAATGCGTAGGCATGAGCCACGAGCAGGCAAGATGCTGAGCGATCAGCCAAATCCTTCTGGCAATTTTCCATTGCCTGGCAGCTAACATCAGTATTTTGTTCATGACATCTTTCCGAGGTGGACCTCCCCTGAATGGTACACTGGGCATTGGGGCCAGTACCATTGAATTGGGATCCTTCTTCCACACGATTCCCACCAGTTCATCCTGGTGTACTTCCTCTGGCTTCTGTTGCAAGTCATAGGCCCTCTTGATCTTAGAGCCTTTCCAGTCCGTCGCCCTTGTTTTCATGACAGAGTTATGCTAGCCTCCCAAACATGTGGGTGTTTCTTCCAGTTAACAGGGGAACTCCATCATACAGTCCAGTGGGGTACACACTAGAGCCAGTGTCTCTACTTGGTCCTCCACACCACTTACAGTTGCAGGAAAAGACAACCAAAGGTGAATATATCCTAAGTAGGGATAAGACTTGTCACTCAGCCACCACACACGTAGCCTTCCAGGGATTGTAATGGCATATCAGATAAGTATTTGTCGTAGCAGTCCTGAAATACAATGGTTACTTGCGATTCACTGTCAAGCACAGCCCAGTAAGAATACCATTCACAACCACAGTAGTCTCCATTGAAGGGCCCACTATTTCGGACCAGTCGGGAGGGACAGCAGCAAGGGCCTGGACAGATGATTCAGAAGAAGAATAATCAGCATTTATATAGCACTTTTCATACATCCAAAGTGCTTTACAAGCAATGCTAGACTGGTAGTGAAGTGACTGAATGTGTGGTTGTGGCCATATGCACATCATCACCACACACAGCCTGGATAATTACATGAACGGTTTATGGGAAGGGAATGTTGGCCAGGACACCGGGAAGTTCCCCACTTTGCGAAGAGTGCCCTGGGTTCTTTACTTCCACCTGGACACCCACCAGGACAACACCAGGATGGGTAGAAGGGACCTCGGTTTAACATCTCATCCGAAGGATGGCACACCCCAGTACAGACACCCCCAATACTGCACTTTCGGATGCCAGCGATTTTTAGGTGCAAGTCCAATCCGGTGTGGGGCGAGAACCCACGACCTTCTGGTCCAGAGGCAGATGTGCTACCAACTGAGCCACGCTGACACCACAAATAGGTTTGAGTTAGGATGTCCGAAGCCTTCACTGCGATCATTTTGTGCACCCTTGACCACTGATTTGGTTTCTGAAACTCCCCTTGAAGCGGTTCACCACTCTCTTTTAAGTCCCTCTGAGAATGGCATTCCCTCTTCATGTGACCATCCTTGCCACAACTGTGACAAATGACAGGCTCGGGGCATCCTTGGAGAGAGCATTTCAGGGATGCTGGAGTACCGATGGAGGGTTGTGATCTGGCTCCTGCTGATAGTGTGCCATATCTCAAAAGTTCCTTTAGGGTGGCAGTCAATTCCTTGAGCTCAGCCGAAAGCCACCTTCAGTAGCGGATGTCTGAGGATGCACCCCTTAGTGGTCTCCATTTCTGAAAGGCCTTCCAGTGCCATGATCACTTGAGCTACACTCACCCCATAATTACAATCTCCTCTTCCCTTCAATCTCCTGGGTTCTTTTATCAAGCCACAGTAGTCAGGTGGGTTACCTCTCCTCTCCTATCCTGGAGCCTTAACTGGAGGATCTGCAATTTAGAATGCTTTGCATGTTGCAGTATGTGCCCCAATCTCACATGGTTCAAGTCACTGGTGGCTACCCCACCTTTCCGTAAGCTTTCTGCAAAGCTCTTTCTAGATGAGTAACATATGCAGACAAACTTTCCCCTTTGTTTAGTACCTCTGAATTTCCACATCAAATTCTCTCCTGACTCAATGCTCCCAAAATTGCCTTTGAGTGCAGATAGGTACTTCTGAGTAGATGCATCAGGGTTTGTGGACCTCAAAATGTAATGGCTTTGAGGACGGGACCTCTCAAACTTTCTATGATTCTTTTCTGCTTCTCAGCCTCCGCACACTGCCACTCGGTACCAAGGGACAACACAGTCTATCCAGGTTTCCCAGTTATTCTTCCACTGCGGGGTGGGGAGGGTTCAGAAGATTCTCAGCCCGGTGAGGTCGTGACTAATGACAGGTACAGATATAGGAACCAGCATTGGCACAGGCACAGAAGGTGGGGCAGTAACAGGTGCTGGAGTGGGAGGGGTGTTGGGAAGGAACACCCCAAGTGGCAGGAATAGTTTCTTAAGGTCCTCTACAGTTTTCCCTTCCTCCAGCAACAATTAGCAAATTTCTCCTCAGAAGTCTCAGATAATGGTGGAGCTCATCCTCCTGGAGACTTTACTGTCTTTGTTATCACTCTCCAGGCAGTTGGAACCCCTTCTGGGGCAATAGTCTGTGGCACTTTAGAGCTGTCCACAAGGTCACTACACTCTACCAAGGCTATGAAAGTTGGGGCAATCAAATCGGCCTGTCGACCCACCACCACAGGGTTTTTAAACATTCAACTTTGGAGTGCTCCTCTACAGTATCTTTTCTGGTACCCAGAGATATCCAGTATAAGCAAGAGTATTTTGGGGTCGATCTCAGCCCAGTACACCATCCCACCAACTGGTGTACAGCCATTTCTACTGGGGTAGCCATTAATCTTTTAACAATAATTCATCATTTTGGGCACTTGAAGGCACAAAATCCCTAGTGGTGAGCCTCCAAAATGTAACCCCTAGGTGGCGCTATCCCAAGGGCTACTACCCTGCCTGCGTGGCTAGTAGCAGGTTAAGGGCCTGAGTTCTGAAACAGGTGCCTCCACCCAGAGGTCAGGGTTGGTAGTGGTCAAACTAATCTGGGCACAGCCCTCCGGGACACTGTAACCCCCTCTTTCCCTACTAGTGGCCTGAGCAATATATGATAATCACTTTCACAGTACCCTTGTACACAATACCAGTACCCACACTGTTTGCACTTACCACCAGGGCTGGTTCCTCTGGCTCGACCCTGGGGACCCCTGTAAAACAAGGTTATGCACAGTAAATAGCAACAGTACAGTACTCTTGGCACAAACTAGAACCACAGTCAGGATAAATGCAAAAGGAGTTAGATCTGATTTATTTAAGGGACTTGAACAAGGGAGGGTGTAATCAGGTTAATTTGCTTAAAGGCTGTGTCAATCAAACAGTTATGCATGCACTTCAGGGTCCATAAACAGTCACACACTCTGGGTACCCAGATGGAGAATGGTGGGCTAGCCAGGAACATTGCAGCTGGTTGGGGCCCTGTGATGAAGAAAACAACATGCACAACACACACTATTGGTAATCCGGAGCTGGAGGGCTCAGTTTGTGAAAAGAAACAACAAGACAATCAGATGACACCCTTTCAGATTAGGCTGTTGTTGCAGGGAGCTACCCTGATGATTACTCATGATACCCAAGACTAGACACATGCTGGACGAAAATCAAGACAGCAGGTGGTTAATCTAGAGTGCCAGGAGAAGCAGGGCCACACGATTCACGAGGTGTCGTTCCTGTTCATGCATTGAGCAGGGGCTGATCCCAGGCAGGTCTCTCGTTGGTGGCTTTCTCTGTGCAGTGGGGTAGTCTGGCAGGGCCAGCGTGGCATGCCCAGGCCGAATGGAGATGAATCCGGATTCAGTTCGATTAGGCTGGATAAAGCTTCCAGCAAGCAGAACACAGTTCACACAGTGGGGAACCAAATCACGACCCACTTTCAATACACAGCACATTTACATGTAAGAAAATTCTACTGTACCAGGCAAACTGCTCTCGGTCCACGATCACAAAGTCTTTGCACAAACCGAGGATTCAAAGCAGCTGGAAATCCTGACAGGCCGATTGCATTCAGCAAAATCTTTGGTCTTCTTCAGGTATGAGCCTGGTAAAAATCAGTGGCCTACTTTGTTCTCACAAACTTGGATTTAGTCCAAAATAATTCTCTTCTCTCCTCTCAGGGGCAGCAGGCAGACATGCAGGCCACAACTCAGGCCTTTCCACAGTTCTCCCACGTGAAACTACTCAGACGGCTGCTTGACTGTCTCAAGCATGTTGCTTCTTCAGCTTCCAACTTAGATCTGACTCGACTACCAGCAAGCCTGGGACTTTCCCCAGAATCCAAAAGGTTCAGTTGGCTGATCTGTCTGTCAGTCACAACAAAGGTTCCCACTTCAGGTGCAAAGCGCCAAAAGCCCCAAACTACAATTCCTACAGATTTTGACTCCAGACAGCTCCTGTAGTCCGGCTTCATTTTAGGTCCCACCAGTACTGATTAGTCCAATTCGACAGTCAGGACCAAGATAGTGGAGATAAACAAAACAGTCCTTGCTGCAAAGAAGGCAGGTTAGACAAACTACATTATCATTATCGCTCTAAATGATTTTCAGCAAATAGTTACATCTTTCAACAGAGCTCCCTCTCAGATTACTTATGGCTGCAATCCAGGCAGCTCTTAAAGAGACAGTACACAGAGGCTATACAGGCACTCTCTGGCAATCACATTTAAACTGCTAAAATGCAGGACACCAGCCTGGCAGTGAGCATTTAGGCAAGCTCAAGGAAGACTTTCAGGAACCCCAATTTGTAGGGGGTTACAGTAAGCAAATTTAATAAAGGTATCTCTCAAATGTGCAGACAGAGTGGAGATGAGAGGGCACAGGTATATATTATTTCTGGCACTGCATAGCTGTCAAAATATTCTGAACTGAAATAGCGCAGTGTATCTTACAAATAATGCAACTCAGAATAAAGATGAACCCTGGTCAGTGCTGTTTGGGGTGGAATCCAGGGGTGAGAATGGGTGGGACCTGTTCCCTGGGATAAGAAGAACAATGCTGGTCACAGCTGGAGGTGTATTCAGAACACCTGAGTGTCCTATCTCCGTCAATGACTGAAATGTGGGCGAGACTTGCTCCTTAAAATGCTTCAGCTTAAATGTCTCACTTATGAATTTAAAGGGTGGTCAACAGATGAAGTGGGGCCCTATTCGGACTCAGTCCCCAGTTGGAGCAAGCAGTAATCAGGTTGGGAGGCTAGACTGGATAGCGTTGGCTCACCTAAGGCCCAGAGATTATTGAACCCAGTGCTGTCACCAGTGGGTACATGCCATTCTATAGGGCAGTATATGAAACATACCTGATGTATTATGAAATTGACACCTCATCCTGACCACGATATTCCTCTTTTAAACACATATGTCTTGTATGTGTTTATAGAGTTTATTGCACCGGCATTTTAAGTACCGACCATGCGATGCATTTATTTATCCACACTATGTACATACCGTCTACAACGAAATAAGGAAGGCAATGTAACTTTGAAAGCTGGAACTTTCGCATTGTTGTATGTTGTAAAACTAAATGTTTTTAATCAGCAGAATTAAAAAAAGAAATGTTTTGTTTAACACCCCATCGAGAGCCAAGCTCTGCAGAGCAACTCTAGCTGGGGGTAGGGGTGGGCAGATGTCAGCAGCAAGGCAGGCTGACTCTGTATAGGGTTACAAAACTGTAATGGTGGTTTTAAAGTTCAGAAAGGTTGAATAGGTGTGAAAATCAGTTTTGATAGCTCTTTTACCTCACCCATAGCACAATAATAGCTGAGAACTGAGACCTGAAGCTTTAAGGTTTTTAGATTTAGTGCCTAGAAAGTTACTTTGGTATTCTTTTTTTTTTAAGTGTTGTAGATTTTAAATTATTTAGGAAACATGTTTGTGCTGTTGCACATGTGCAGTTCTGTTTTTTTAATAATTTTGTATGAGTACCCCCAAAAAAGTTTCACAAGTTACATCAATTTTGTATGAATTTTGCCTGACTTACATAGATACATAGATACATAGACAGTGTCGGCAGATAAGGGCCTATGGCCCACCCAGTCTGCCCATTTGAGCTTATAAGTTCAGTTTATGTTTCCCTAGAAGTCTGTTGCCCCTTACCCTGACCTCCAGAATTCCTTTATGTCTATCCGTTTCATTCTTAAATCCGTGATTGTTTCAGCCCCACCACGTCCTCTGGCAGGGTGTTCCACTTGTCCACCACCCGTAGTGACTTGTAGTGGTCATGAAAATGGTGGAATTAATTTGCCCAAGCAAAAGCATTTGGGGGTGATCTGTAATTTACCACTGAGTTTGTCATGGGGTCTGGGGATGGTGGTAACTTGTAAGTACCCCAAGTTAGAGGAAAAACTTAAAAGTTATGATCAAAGAAAATGGTAATCAAAAAATTAAGCCCGCTGGCGGTGGTGCTGAGGCTGAAGCACTGGATAATCTGCGGCGACCCGTGTTTGGGAAATGAGCACGGGCCGCTAGGTTTGGCAGGGGGAGGAGAAGGATTAAGCATCTGAGGGACTGCTCTCCTTCTCTGGGGAGGGAGGAGGCCAATGGTCGGTCCCAGACTGGCCCCTAGTGCAGGCTAGGGGCAGCATGCTGACACTGAAGACAAGGGGTGGAGACGGGCGGCGCCTTGGAGGAGCATGTGCAGATGCATGCGAGCTCCTCCTCGTCAGCGTCATTGCACGCCTTCTCCTGGGGTCCAATCAGAAAGTCAGGAAAATGGTTTCCAGGTCAGCACAGAGTGAGCGGCTGCCACCACAGGTCCCAACCCAGAATGGCGCTTCCCAGATGCTGGATCCTGCTGGAGGTAAGTTGAGCTGGGGTATCCTCACCGTCCTGCCATGGAGGGAAACCATGGGGAAGATAGGGATTCAGCCTGATGTCGAGTGCAGGGCTGGGTGGGTAGCCTCAGATGTGAGCCGACTAGGGACCGAGGGAGAAAAGATTAACATAAAAAAAAAAAAAGTCCATGTGCATCTGCAGTGCTTGATTTTTCAGACAGAGGCCCCATTTTCAAAGGTCAGCGCAGTGCAAACTGGGTGTGTGCCGCTAACCAGGAATAGCCATCAAGGGTGTGGCCGTATTCAAAGGCCACCTGTGCTGTACCCCCGACAGCACTGTGATGCACAATATCGCACTGCACATATGCAAATGAGGGAGCCCTCATGCACACGCAGCACAGCACGATACTAGGAATGTTCAGAAGTGCTTAACAGCCACAAGTGTGGTACACTTTAATGTTCCAGTCCTTAACAGTGTGCAGAGGAGGTGGGTGCCCCACACACTGTCCACGCACTGTCAAGGGCTGGGTACCTCCGTAGTCAGCGGTCCCTCCCAATTCCCCAGTCCCCATCCTTGTGTGGAGAATGAGAAATACCTGGTGGTCCAGTGGTTTCTCCTTCCTACTCAGACCTGCCTGTAGCAGATAAATCCAGTCCCTGGTGGTCTGGTGGACCCCCACCCTGGCAGGTAGTGCTCTACCACCCGCTTCCTCCTGACCCAACACCAAGAGCGGTGTCCAGCAAAACCCCTGCTCAGATCCACAGCTGGCTGCAGACTGAGCTGTCCTGATCCACTGTACAATCATTATACAGTACACATGCCAGGAGTATTTCAGTCTGTGGCTGGCCATGGAGATGAGCGGAGGGCTGTGTCAGTGGCTGGCTCTTGGTGTTGAGTTGAATGTGGGGAGTGGGGTGGCAGGTCACTACCTGCTGGGTGAGAGTCCACGACTGCCAGGGACTGAATTTGTTTGGTTACAGGCAAGCTAGGGTTAGTGATTGGGAACCATTGGACCATCAGGGTTCTTTCATTCTGAACACAAGAGATGGGGACTGGCCAGAAGGACTGCTGGACCACTAGAGAGTGTATATTTATTTCCACAATGGATGGGGATCGGGCTGGGGAAAGACCTGAGGACCACCAGGAGTTCATGTTTTACACAGGGCGGGGGTTGGGACTGGTGAGTTACTGCTGGACCACCAGGGATTTCTTTCATTCTCCACACAAAGACAAGGATTGGGACTGGGGAGGACCACTGGACCACCAGTGAGTGTATATTTCTTTCCACAATGGATGGGGATCAGGGCTGGGAAAGACCGCAGGACCACTAGGAGTTCATGTTCAAGCCTTTCCCTTGTTTAGCTGGCCCTGATGCACTTACCTCTGACCCTCCTTATTCACCCATAGAAACATAGACTTTGATGGCAGATAAGGACCGCTTGGCTCACCTAGTCTGCCCATTTCCCTACCTATTGGATAAGCTGCCGATCTCGATAACCCACAGCCTACTTTCTTCTTACTCCCACAAGAATTGCCTTATGTCTGTCCCATGCATTCTTGAATTCCCATTTTGACCCCACAACCTCATCAGGAAGGCCATTCCATGTGTTCACCCACCCTCTCTGGAAAAATACTTCCTCACATTGCCCCTGAGCTGTCCCTCTATGTCTTCAAATTGTGTCCCCTTGTTCTTGCACATCTCTTTTTCTGAAAGATGCTACCCTCTTGGACTTTGTTGATTTCCTTGAGGTGCTTAAAAGTTCCTATCATGTCCCCCTTCCTTCCTTTCCTCAAGGATATACAAATTAAGCTTCTTCAGTCGCTCTTCATATGGCTTCTGTTGCAGACCCTACACCATTTTAGTTGCCTTCCCCTGGACTGTTTCCATCTTGTCTATGTCCTTGTGGAGATGGGGTTTCCAGAGCTGCACGCAGTACTCCAGATGGGGTCTCACCACCTGTCTGTACAGAGGGATAACAACTTCCTGTTTTCTACTGGTGATGCCTGTCCCTATACATCCCAGTATCCTCCCAGTCATCCCTACTGCCTTCTCCATTGCTTGCTAACCTTTAAGTCATCTGATATGACTACCCCCAGGTCCTTTCCATTTTGTTGTTGTTACTACCTCCCCCATTGTGTACTCTTCCTCTGGGTTTTGCTTCCCAGGTACATTACTTTTGCACTTCTTTACATTGAATCTAAGCTGCCATACTTCTGACCATTCCTCCAACCTTGCTAAGAGTCCTTCTCATCCTTTCCACCCCCTTGTGTATCAACCCTGTTGCAGATCTTTGTGTTGTCTCTAAAAGGGCATACTTTTCCTTCAGTCCCTCTGCAATGTCATTTATAAAGACATTAAAAGGACTGGACCCAGTACCGAACCCTACGGTACACCACTAGTAACCCTCTTTCTTCAGAGTGGATCCGTTTACTATTACCTTCTGTGTCCTGCTGTCCAGCCAATGTTTACCCAGACTACCACCCTGGGACCCACTCCCAGGCTGGCTAATTGTTTATTAATCTTTTGTGTGGGACTGTGTCAAGTGCCTTGCTAAAGTCTAGGTAGGCCATGTCCACAGCCCTCTCTGGTCTACTACTTTGGTCACCCAGTCAAAGAAATCAATTAGATTCATCTGACATGACCTTCCCACTGTGAATCCATGCTACCTTGGGTCCTGTGCCCTGCTGGCCTCTAGGCATTCAACAATTCTTTCCTTCAGAAGTGATTCCATCATTTTCCCTACCACTGAGGTCAAACTGACAGGTCTGTAGTTTCCTGCCTCTGTCTTGCTCCCATGTTTGTGAAGGGAATCACATCTGTTCTCCTCCAGTCCTCAGGTAACACACCATCCTCCCATGATTTGTTAAAAGGGTGGTCAGTGGTGTCACTAGTTCTCCCTTAGTTCTTTTAGAATTCTGGGGTGAATCCCATCAGGCCCCATTGCTCTGTTCACCTTCAGTTTTATGAGTTCTTTTAGAACCCTTTCTTCTGTGAAAGGACTGGTATCGACCCCCCTATCCAGAGTGCTTCTATTGACTGGATTAGGTACCTCCCCTCTTCTTCTTTTGTGAATACTGAGCAGATATTCGTTCAGTATCCCTGTTTTTCACTGGCGTCTCTGCCCACCCACCTCCCTTTATTAAGCCTAGCTATCCCTCCCTTTGTCTTTCTTCTCTCCCTAATATACCTATAAAGTTTTACTCCCTTCTTAACTAGTTGGCTATCTTTTCCTTGGTTTGGGCCTTTGTTATTCTGACTACCTTCCTGCTTCCTTCTGCTTTAACTGGTACAGTTCTCTGTCCTGCTTCTTCTGTGTTTCCTTAAACTTCCTGAATGCTATCTTTTCTCCCTAACCTTCCTGCCACCTCTTTTGATGACCATAATAATTTTTCTTTCGTTTTGATTTGGTTGCTTCACAGAAAGACTTGGTACCTCTGTGATGGCAATTTTGATGTTCCCATTGTTGCTCCACCTCCTTCTTGCCTGTTTGCTAGTGCTTTTCTGAGGCACTCTCCCATTTGACAAAGTCAGCCCTCCAAAAGTCCAGTACCCTCACTTTTGTATGGCTTGACTCTACAGCTGAGTTTATACTAAGAACCATACTAAGAATAGATTGAAGCAAAAGGCTGTGAGGCCCATTGCGCTTGAAGCTTACATATAGTAAGCTAAGTGCTTACCTGATCTCATATAGTTATCCAATCTATTTTTGAAGTATTTTTGTTATTACTAATAATTGTTAGAGGCAAGCTATTCCGGGGTCTAATAATTTTCTAGGAGAAGTAGGTTGCCCTCTTTTTTGTGTTATATTTACTTCTTGCAAGTTGTAATGGTTGGCGCTGGTATTAACAGAAACTTGCTTAAAGTCCAGGCCGCATTCAGCTGATAAATACATATCGTGAATTACATCCCAGGTAAACAAAAGACCACCTCTAAGTCTGCGTTCCTTCAGTGACATCAAATTAAATTTGGACAATCTGTCCTCGTCGAAAGTGCTTGTTTGAGACAACTGATTTGGTGACTCTTTTTGTAATTTTTCAATTCTGATTATGTCTTTCCTTTTGAAGGACTCCAGAGTTCGCGAGGCATAATCAAAATAGAGTTTTACATATACCCTGTATACTGGTAACAGAATATCAGGATCTTGTGATGTTATGTTGTGACAAATAGCCCACCATGTTCTGTTTGCCTTACTAATAATATTTGTACTATAACTTTAAACATGAATCAACAGTGATTCCTAGATCTTTTCACTATCTTTGTTGACTAATGCAACATCATATAAATAATACTGTTTTTTTGGATTATGTTTTCCAAAGTGTAGGACACGCATTTGGATGAGTTAAATCTTAAATTCCATTTTACAGGCCATGTTTCTAACCGACTTAAATCTTTTGGATAACCCATGATCTTCAGATGACACACATATACTAGCAATTTTTCAGTCATCTCGTATTGTGTGATATTACTTTGTATGTTAAGGGATATTAATAATAATAATAATAAAATAATAAATCTTTATTTTGCATAAGCGCCTTTCAAAGTACCAAGGCACTTTACATAAAGTTAAAACAACAGTAATAAAATCTGTAAATACAATCCAATCAATAACAAAAATCTGGTGAGGTCCATTATTCAGTGCCGTCAAAGGCCTGGCACCATAAAAGTCTTTAGCATCTGTAAAGCCTCCACCATCATGCACTCCACAGCTGACAGGGTAGAGAATTCCAGAGGGTAGGGGCGGCGTATATAAATATCTAGAAGATTTCTAGAGCCAAAACGTTTCCACATTTTCCAATTGGATTTATGGCTGTTGATGACCACTCTCTGTTTTCTGTCCGACAGCCAGTTTGAAATCCATTGAGTATATAAGAAATTAATGTTGAGAGTCTGTAACTTTTGAGTTAAGGCCCAGTGAGGTGCAGAGTTGAAGCTTTTTAAATCCAACAGACTCGCATTACAGGGTATACCCTTGTCCAGGTTATCACTAACAAAGTTATAGAAACCCACTAAGTTTGTTGCACAAGATCAACCTTTAACAAATCCTTGCTGACAAGGGTCTAAGGTTACTAAAACTGAAGTCAGTTCATCTTTAATTATTCGTTCTAACACTTTGCAGAAAATAGCAGTTAAACTAGTAGGGTGGTAATTATCTGGGAACTCTTTTCTCCCTTTTAAATAAGGGTATCACCTTTGCTTGTTTCCATTCTGATGGAACAAGACCTGTATTTATTTATTCTTTTATCAAATAAAATGTTAAGTGGTACACACAGTACTCTTTCATTATGAAAATAATATCCCGGAAATGCCGTCTGGGCCTGGGGAGGATCCTTTCTTAATTTCTTTTAGTTAGTTTTTAATAGTGTCTAAAGAAATATCTATATTATTATTAGTTTGCCTGTCCAAGTCTGTTGGGTTGTCTGTGTTTGAACTTATACTAAAGGCTTTACAGAAATGTAAGTTAAGGAACTCGCCATTTCCTTTAGATGGGATAAAACTGATTCATTTGTAGTTAGTAGACCAACCTTACATTCCTGTTTTTGATGGAATTGATGTAACTAAAATAATTTTACTATTTCCTTTTTGTGCTTGTGAGGCAGAAACCCTTCCGTATTTAATTTAACTTTTCTAATTTCTTTTTACAATTCCTCTGAATTTTTAAAAAAGCCAACAAACTCTTAGCATTTGTTTGTGATATTTCTTATAAAGTTTATTTTTCTTTTGATCAATTTGTGTAGTTTATTATTTAACCATTTGGGATGTGAATGAAATTTCCTTTTTTCATTTTGGGGATAAATTTATTAGCAGTTTTCATAATAATAAATATAAAGTCTTCCACACATCTTCAATGTCATCTTGATACAGACTGCTAGTCCAATCAATGTTAGCCAAATGGTTATTTAAAGCAGTGAAATCTGTTTTATGAAAGCAAATACTTCAGTGATTTTTCTGAATGTAAAAAGACCTGTGAAGATTAAAGCTAAATGCACAGTGATCACTGTTAACAGAGAGGCTAAAGCAATACATTTGTAATGCTTACTGGTTCACTACATAGTTCAAGATCTAGAATGTTTGGGCCACAGTAGGAAAACTGACATCTTGTATTAGATTCAGTTCTTCCATGCTTCTAGGAAATCTTTTGACATCATAGACTTAGTGGATTTGTTTATCCAGTTTATGTCCCCTAGGTTTAGGTCACCCATAAATAGAATGTTTCCTATATCTGCAGCTGATGCCATTTCTGAGATAATTTTTTCAGTACTGACCTCTGGGAATCTAGGGCCCTGTAACAGAGGCCCAATATGAGGTGCTTGTTATTCTGATATTTCATGTTCAGCTAAACTGACTCAGTTGAACTTGCTTCTTTTTAATTTTATTAGAGATATTATTTACTATTAGGGATGAGGTGGTAAAGAGAGCAATACCCCCATTTCCAATTGTCTCTACATAGGTGGAACAAAGTATAACCTGGAATACATATGTTCCAAGCAGTTTCTTATGGCCACCAGCTCTCTGATTCCTATAATGTTTGGGTGTTCAATATTTGTTCTCAATATTAGCTCATCCAATTTGTTGCCTAAGCTACAGGCATTTAACAGAAGAATTTTAACTCATCCTTCCTAACCTGTTGGATGTTAGCCAGAAATGTCATAAAAGAGGAATCTGCTAGTGTTTCCCGATGTTACCAGTTCAAATTAATTGAGGGTATGTTATTTTGAAAAATTTGACAAAGACTGATTGCCCCTGTTTGTCTAAATGCAGACCTTCTCTTGCAAATAACTTAAGAGTTCTTATTGCAATTCATCCAATGACAAGCCACACTGTTTGGTGGTGACTTGTTCCCAGATAGCTACCCACTTCTAGATCTGAGATCCTCTCTCCATCCCCATGTGAGAGTACCAGGTCTAAGATTGCTCCTCCTGAGTGGGTTCCAACACTAGCTGTCTGAGGCATGCCCCTGTAAGGCATCAAGAATGACTCTGCTCTTGGATGTGGCTGTAGCAAAGGTGCTCCAGTTAACATCTGGCATATTCAGATCCCCATCAACAATGTCTCCCTGTTTCTGCCATCCTAAGGATGCCTTCTATTCCTTCCACTCCCTCTCACCTCCTCCATGCCCTCCCTAGTCTTTCCCACCTTAACCCCTTCCACCCCTTTTTATCCCTTTGACTATGCCTCATGGGCTAATGCTCCCATTCCTTCTTCTTGCAGTAGTATTGTCTCTGAGTGTCTGCCAAATTTGTATATGCTTTTTGCCCTATGGCATACATTGTACAATGCCATTCATACTCATTCACTGTAGCTTCTCATTTTAGCTGTGATTTGTCCTGTTTTAACCCTATTACATTGTAATTTTGATATTGTGCTTACTGCCTTCTGGCAACCTCATTGTTCTAATTTGTGTATTCCTCTGACATGGAACCTATGTAAAGAGCTTTCAGTTCAAAGGTGTTAATCCAAGAATTCAATAAATAAATAAATAAAATAAATAAATGTTTTACACAAGGATGGGGATCAGGGCTGAGGAGGGACTGCTAGACCACCAGGAGGTCATCTTTGCAGAAGGACAGGGATTGGGGCTGACAAGGGACTGCTGAATGACCAGGAGTTCATGTTTACTACAAGGATGGGGATCGGGGCTGGAAGGGACCACTGGACCACCAGGAAGTTTATGTTTTACACAAGGATGGGGATCAGGGCTGGAAGGGACCACTGGACTGCCAAGGAGTTCACTTTTACACAAGGATGGGGATTGAGGATTGGGGCTTGCATCGTCCATGCCCAGTGGGCTCATCTGCTTCTTTGGGCTGAATATGACCCATAGGGGTTGTGGCACTAACCAATGTGTACTGTGCTTTACTCAAGTGTCAGTGGCTCAGCAGGTGGCGCACTCGCCTCTGAGGCTGCGAGATCAGAAGGATGTGGTTCTATCCCACACCAGGCACATGGGTTAAATCCCAATACTAACACTGTAGTGCAGCATAAGGGTCGGCATTAAACTGAGGCCCCATCTGCCAGTTCTGGTGGTAATTCAGGTGGATGTTAAAGATCCCATGGTACTTCTTGAAAAGAGTAGAATTTTTATTTGCAACTTCAAAACAAATAATAAACAATGTTAATTCACATCAAATAATACATACAGTAAATGAAAGAATGCTTCAATAAAGTAGTACCTCATACTATTCAAATTAAGACAAGATTCACAAAATTGTTAAAAACAACTAAATAACAACATTAATTCATATTCATCCCCTTTCCATAATTCTTAAATAGAAAAAAAAGACAATTATTTTCTGCATACTCTTATCAAACTAAAATAATTTGTTAAGAAAATTGTGAAAATATCCCCTTCCTCTCAAAGAGTAGGGAACATTTTCTAAAATCAACATAGAGCAGACAAGATTGTAATATTACATACAAATCAAAATGAAAAATAAAGTATTACTTCATACAATAGATTCTAATTACCAAGAAATAAGAACATAACGAATCATAAAAATTTGAAAAATAAAACAATGAAGTATTATAAGCATACTTTTCTCATAATATAATAAATTAACTTTAACCCAAAGCAATATTTAAACACTAAATCCCCCTTCCCTTACTAAAATCATGAACATTCTAGTTATACCGGTACTGCATACTTGGTTGTTAACTAGGAAACAAATGCTAAGTCATTGCCTTGAAAATCATAATAAAGCTTGAAAAAGGACGTCACCATCATTTCATTCAATCTTAACAAGCAGAGTGACTCATCCTGTATCTAACCAGTGAAGCAATTTCCATCTCTTATCATAAAGTGAAATAGGTAACTGCATCTTATCCCTAATCCTAATCTCAGAATTGCATTTCTGATCATTTGGAATAATTGTTCTTGTGTAATAAATATTTGCTACAATGACCACTGGCAATGAACTTGCCATATATAATATTTAACACAACCTAGTATCCCATGCACCATGTGCATATCATACTTCTGCCAATGTTTTGGAAGAATACCAAGTAACAATATGTCTGAGTAATGTTCATGAAAGATGAATTGATCCAATAATCATTCCATAATTCCAGAAACACTTAATATATGGACAATAAAATAAATGATCCATTGATTCTATGGCTGCATTACAGAGAAGAGCCGAGGACAAGCTTATTCCTCTATTTTTTATGGGATAAATTACCCTTTATGTTGAGCTTTCCATGTACTCCCAGCCATGTAATGCCCTACATAAAAGATGGCATATTTGAATGAGTTAGCATTTCTTTAATGACATTTTATCCTGTTATGTTCTATCAATATAATGGGACAACTGAAAGAAATACTTTTGTTGAAGACAGTAATAAAAGTCTTTTCTTGTGGAATGAATAATGTTGATCTTAGTCACCTTCCACAGTTTCAACTTCCCAAAACATTCAAAAATGATATGGTAGGCCTTGAATATGTTTCTGTCTTATTATCGGGGTATCTGGTTTCCAATCATCTATCCACTGAGTATTGGGTCCAGAACCCATGGAGACCAGATAGAAAAGTATTACAATGTAACAGTATTATATTGAAATACAAAAAAAAGGAAAAAAATAGAATGGGGTTAACCATGTGTAAACCACCTTGATCTTTCTGAAGATGCAATACACCCTTTTATCGGATTTAACCGATTACCCCAAATAGCTCAAAAAAGGCTTAATAGCGACATTTCAAGTTGCCTCGGTAGTGGATATATTGCAGCTAAATGTAAAACAGCCCATTAAAAATGTTTTAATCATACAAACTCTTTTAAGTTTTGACATCCACCATTTATTCCATATAATCACCCTTAATTGTGCTTCTTTAATAAGGATATTCCAATTAAATTCAGCCACATTATCCACCCAAAATAAATCCCTAAAATTTGCTGCTTCTGTCAACACCAGAATACCCATGACAGTTTTTGCACGTGGAGGTCCCTCCCAAGAACAAAACACTTACTTTTGTGATGGTTAATCCTTGCTCCTGTACACTCCATAAAAGCTAATGTTACAGCATCAGTAGTGTTACTGGATTGCAAATTTGCTAGAAAATATAAATGTCATCAGCATATGCAATTATTTTAAGTTCCTCCATATCACTATCTAAAGAAAGACCTCTAATCTGTATGTCTGCATGACTGTGTACCAACAACGGTTCCAATGTCAAAATGTACTGAAGAGGGCTTAGGGGACATGCTTGTTTCACTCCCTTGTGTGTTTTCTAAACTGTCCAACCCAACCATTCGCATAAGGAGCCACTTCTATAATATCATAGTAATTCTGAAGCCACTTAATAAATGCTTTTGAAACCCAAACTTTCTAAACACTTCCAAATGTAGCAGTGAGAAACCCTGTCAAGGCTTTCAACTGATCTAAACTTAACAAAACAAGCATTTGTCAATGCCGAATGTTTGCTTGCTGGCATTGGCAGTGGTAGTGTAGAAGTTACAGAGCTGCATAATAGGAATGGCAGTGAAGTATTGAACTGAAGCCAACCCACCACCACCCTGCAGAGGTGACAGGCATTGGGGTGTGCCTTTGGGTCGTCAGGCATAACGGCCACGCCATTTCACCACACCACCCTGCAGACACTGACAAGAGTCACAGTGTGCCTTGGGGTCTTTGACCCTTATGCGCACCCCATTCCATCAGGAAATATGGTGAGATGGGTGCGGTATAGGAGAATGGGTGAACTTTGGGGCCAAAGAGTCCAAGGCATACCTCAATGGCTCTCACTGGCTGCGGGGTGTGGAATGGTATCATCATTGCAGGCAAGAATCCCAAGTCACATCCCTGATACCTGTCATTCTCTATGGGGTTGGGTGTTATGGTTGGAAACCGTAATACCTCACGCATTCGTTGGTATTTTCACTCAAATTTTCAACATTTTTTTTGTGACCCCACCTCATGAACAGTGGCAATATCAGTTTGTTAGCAGCTGCTTATGCACAGCGACTGGCATTTAACACCACAGGTGCAAAACACATTCGAACAGGATGTAAAAATGACAACTGTACTGTTCATGGGAGGTGTAAAAATGGCAATGTTGCAAATCTGGTAGAAAATATTAAAAAACTAGTGAAATCACGGCGTGCAAAAGAAACTGTGCAACGCACACCTGTAATATAATTAGTGTGGGGATTTTTACAGCAGATTGTCAACAGAGGCATTTTGGGACCTCCGATCATGAACAGTGTCACTGTGATTTTCTTTATCTGTCCGAACAATGATTTCCCACAGTGACCACGCATCTCTGCGCTGAGCGTGTGAAAACACATTTCGGCCATGTCGTGAAAAGTGGCAGCTGTACTGTTCATAAGGAAGTGTGGAAAAATGCCACTGGTGAAAATCTGGACTGAAAAATATTACAAAGTCATGAACTTATGAGGGTGCGTGGAAATTGTACAATGCTCACTCGTAACACAGTCATTTATGGACTTTTGTCACCAAATTTTCAACATAGCCATTTTAAGACCTCTGCTCATGAACAGTGTAACTGTGATTTTCTTACTCTGTCCCAAACATTGCTTTCGCACTGACTGCACCATTATGCTACATGTCTGAAAACACATTTTGGGTGGCGTGAAAAATGGCAGCTGTACTGTTCATAAGGAAGTGTTATAAAATGGCAATGTTGAAAAATCTGAGTAAAATATTGATTAAGCAAACTTACGGTAGTAGAACTGCATGGCATGCGCTCGTAAAACAATCATTTAGAATTTTTTCACCAAATTTTCAACATAGCCATTTTAAGACCTCTGCTCATGAACAGTGTCACTGTGATTTTCTTATTATGCCCCATATCATTGATTTCAAGACACCGACTGCGTCACTGTGCGCCTACATGTATGGAAACACATTTTGGGCAAGATATGAAAATGACAAATGACAGCTATACTGCTCATAAGGAGGAGTGGTAAAATGGCAATGTTGAAAATCTGGAGGAAAATATTGAAAATTGCGGAACTTATGAGCGCAAGGAACTGTACAACGGACGCCAGAAAACCGGCTATTTTAGGATTTTTCACCAAATCTTCAACACAGTCATTTTAAGACCTCTGCTCATGAACAGTGTCACTGTGATTTTCTTAATGTGTCCCATATATTGATTTAGCACACTGACTGTGCCATTATGCGCTACATGGGCGGAAACATGTTTTGGGAAAGATGTGACAAATGACAGCTGTATTGCTCATAAGAAGCGTAATAAAATGGCAATGTTGAAAATCTGGATTGAAAATATTGAAAATTCGCAAACTTATGAGCGTGTGTAGGAACTGTACAACGACGCTCGTAAAACAGTCATATTTAGGATTTTTCACCAAATTTTCAATATAGCCATTTTAAGATGTCTGCTCATGAACAGTGTCACTGTGATTTTCTTAATGTGTCCCATACATTGATTTACGCACCGACTGCGCCATTATATCGCTACATGGTAGAAACACATTTTGAGGCAAGATGTGAAAAATGACAGCTGTACTGCTCATAAGGAGGTGTAATAAAATGGCAATGTTGAAAATCTGGATTGAAAATATTGAAATTTGTGAACTTATGAGCGTGCGTAGGGAACTGTGCAACGCACTTGTAAAACAGTCATTTTATGGATTTTTCACCAAATCTTCCAACATAGTCATTTGAAGACCTCTGCTCATGAACAGTGTCACTGTGATTTTCTTAATGTGTCCCATACATTGATTTCGTACACTGACTGCGCCATTTATGCGCTACATGAAGGAAACTGCGTTTTGGGTGAGATGTGACAAATGACAGCTGTATTGCTCATAAGGAAGTGTAATAAAATGGCAATGTTGAAAATCTGGGTGAAAATATTGAAAATTCGTAAATTTACGAGTGTACGTAGGAACTCGCATAGCATGCTCGTAAAACAGTCATATTTAGGATTTTTCATCAAATTTTCAACATAGCCATTTTAAGATGTCTGCTCATGAACAGAGTCACTGTGATTTTCTTAATGTGTCCCATATATTGATTTGCTTTACCGACTGCGCCATTGTGCACTACATGGGGAAACACATTTTGGGCAATATGTGAAAAATGGCAGCTATACTGCTCATAAGGGTGTGGTAAAATGGCACTGTTGAAAATCTGGAGTGAAAATATTGAAAATTTGCGAACTTCTGGCGTGCATAGGAACTGTGCAACGCATGCTCGTAAAACAGTCATTTTAGGGATTTTTCACCAAATTTTCAACATAGCCATTTAAGACCTCTGCTCATGAACAGTGTCACTGTGATTTTCTTATTGTGCCCCATACATTGATTTGCACACCGACTGCGCCACTGTGCGCTACATGGGGAAACACATTTTGGGCAAGATATGAAAAATGACAAATGACAGCTATACTGCTCATAAGGAGGGTGGTAAAATGGCACTGTTGAAAATCTGGAGTGAAAATATTGAAAATTCAGTGAACTTAAGGGCGTAGGAACCGTAACGACGCCAGAAAACCGCTATTTTAGGGATTTTTCACCAAATCTTCAACACAGTCATTTTAAGACCTCTGCTCATGAACAGTGTCACTGTGATTTTCTTAATGTGTCCCATATATTGATTTAGCACCAACTGTGCCATTTATGCGCTTCATGGGCGGAAACATGTTTTGGGAAAGATGTGACAAATGACAGCTGTATTGCTCATAAGGAAGTGTAATAAAATGGCAATGTTGAAAATCTGGATTGAAAATATTGAAAATTCACAAACTTATGAGGCGTGTGTAGGAACTTCGCATAGCATGCAGCTCGTAAACAGTCATATTTAGAATTTTTTACCAAATTTTCAATATAGCCATTTTAAGATGTCTGCTCATGAACAGTGTCACTGTGATTTTCTTAATGTGTCCCATACATTGATTTACGCACACCGACTGCGCCATTGTGCATAAGCTACATGGGCGGAAACACATGTTGAGCAAGATGTGAAAAATGACAGCTGTACTGCTCATAAGGAGGTGTAATAAAATGGCAATGTTGAAAATCTGGATTGAAAATATTGAAAATTCATGAACTTATGGCGTGCGTAGGAACTATGCAATGCGGCTAAATAAAACAGTCATTTTATGGATTTTCACCAAATCTTCAACATAGTCATTTGAAGACCTCTGCTCATGAACAGTGTCACTGTGATTTTCTTAATGTGTCCCATACATTGATTTCAGTACACCGACTGCGCCATTTTAAGCTACATGTGGCTGAAACCGTTTTGGGTGAGATGTGAAAATGACAGCTGTACTACTCATAAGAAGATGTGGTAAAATGGCAATGTTGAAATCTAGAGTGAAAATATTGAAAATTCACGAACTTACGAGCCTGTGTAAGAACTGTGCAATGCGCATTGTAAAACAGTCATTTTGGAATTTTCCACTAAATTTTAAAATAGGCTTCTTGAGAGCCCACCTTATGAGCAGCTGGCAGTGTTGTTTCATTAATCAGGCCGAAAGGTGATTTCATGCAGTGACTGTGAAATCACCCTTGGGCTGAATCTTCTACCATGACAGTGACATCATTCATGAGAAGGGTCCCAAAAACTCCATGTTGAAAATTTGGTGGAAAATTCCAAAAATGCCTGAATATACAACAAAGTTGAAAAAACCTATCTATCCCATTATACAGCTTACTGGCATTTCCTCAGTTTGCAGTCGGCTCAAGAGTGCAGATGTGTTACCGGTCCATGGAAGATCGCGCCAAGGTCGGAAGTATATGGGGTGAGGGGGTGTGGGGAGGCAGGGTGCGCAGTGGGTGGGTGGGTGTGGGTTGTGGGAGGAGGGCAGGAGAAGCGCCAAGGGATAGTTTTTAATTTTCAGGGTTTTTCTTCAAAATGATTATGCGGGGCGTTTGCCACACTGGGTGAGCCAGCGTGGCACAAGGGCAGACTAGTTGAGGGCGTGGAGCTGACAGAGTTAGGCACCCCATTGGCCACAGCATCAGTTGCCATGCTGGGGTGGGCTCCCAGCGTGGCACCCAGTACTCAGGGGAGGACAGTGGAGCTGATGGGGATTGGGCACCCTCGTCAGCTATCTGATGATTTGCCACACTGGGGTGGGCCTCAGCGTGGCATGTGAAGGCTTTTAGGGGTGCAGCACAGCAGGCCGGGATTAGGCACTCGGCTGTACAGTGTGTGCGTGGGAAGCCGCGGTATGTGTTTGTGTGTGTGTGTGTGTGTGTGTGTGTGTGTGTGGGGAGCTGCGCGGGCAGGCGATATCTGATCACTGCTCACTGAAGCATAGCTCCCCTTTCAACTGTACGCCACTGCATTTTGGAGCTGTCATGAGACAGCTCCAGCACATATTGGTGGACTGGGGCCATGCCTGCCAACACACTGACTGAACTGGAAGAGGGGTGACACACCTCTGAAAACTCGGATGATGGCACTATGTTTCTTGCACATCGTGCAAGCAAACATAAAAATGTGTTATCTTTCCAGACTAGCTACTTTCCATCACCTCTCTAAGTAAAATCAAAACATCTGTGATCTTTTCCCTGGAACAGAACAAAACTGAAAAGGACCAACAATAAAAGGTAATACCAGTGATAACCTATTGCTTACTATCTTGGACAAAATTTTGCTATCCAAGTTTAACAATGTAATAGGTCTCCAGTTTTGGACATCTTCCTTTACTCCTGCTTTGTATAAAAAATTACTAATCCCGTATAAAAGTTTGTGAGGACAAACCCAGTCTCCAAAATATTATTGAAAAGGTGTAATAATTCTACACTTAGAATATTGTATATTATTGGATATACCTCATTTGTGAAACCATCATATCAAAGGTTTTTTGGGAGGGGTAAACCTTTTAATACTACATACTAACATACTAAAATGCCAGCAGAATAAGCCTAACGGTCTTTCATGTCTGCTGGTTTGTCAACCCACCCTGGGTGCTGACCTTGCTGTCCCCTCACCTTCTCTGGCTTCTTCCTTCCCAGTTCGGATATTCTTGCTGCATTGGATTTTGCTTCCAGAACCCTTCCATGTACCTGTCCCACCCCTCTTGAACCCCTCCACTGTCTCTGCCTCCAAGACCCCCTAGGCAGTGCATTCCATTGCTCCACCACCCTCTCAGTGAAGTAGCACCTCCTCCTTTCTCCCTGAATCTTCCCCTCCAGCTTCCACCCATGCCTCTAGTGGCCCCCTCCTCCTTCCTTGAAGCACCCTGACTGTTCCTCCCTATTTACCCTCTTCATGTACCTGAAAACCTCTATCATGTCCCTCGGTCCCTTCTCTCTTCCAATGTGACATATTTAGCTCTTGAGCCTCTCCTCATAGGTCCTGTCCCCAAGTCCCAAATCATTTGGTTGCCCTCCTCTGGACCCTCTCCAGGAGGTTAATGTCCCCGTTTAAGTGTGGCCTCCAAAACTGCAAAGCAGTACTCAAGGTGCGGCCTCACCAAGCAGTTATACAGAGGAGTATCGCCCTCTTTCTGGAGGTGATCCCCTAGCGATGCATCCCAGCATCCTGTTGGCCTTGGCTGCTGCCTCCTACAAGTCTCAGAGTTGTTCATCTTGACATTCACCACCATCCCAGGTCCCTCTCAGCCATCGAGACTTGTAGCATTCCCCCAGTCATCTTGACATCCACCACCACCCCTAGGTCCTCTCAGCCATCGAGACTTGTAGCATTTCCCCATCTAATTCCTGCATTGTTATTGTGGTAACAAGAGGACAACAAGTAATCCGGTATGAGTGGGAGAGCACAAGACTTCAACCACTGATACAATTTATCCTTTGACACCTTTGGATCAGCTTTGAAGAGCTGACAAATAAGTGTCCAATTCAGTTAATATTTCTTGTTGGTTACTACTAGGTCTCCTGAAGTCATTTCCAATGCTTTAATTTCTTTTCTTGCGCTGTGCAGCACAACTCTCAAAAGGTTACTGGCCCTTGAGTCCCAGACATACCAAATCTTTGTTCAGTTTCTAGTGTTTCGCCAATCATATTGGGATTGTACCAATTTATTTTTAAATCTAATATAACATATGTCGCTACAAATTCTCCATTATGGAGTTTAGAATATAATTGATGTAATGCAGTCTGTAATAAGCTGTATTCCATTTGTTTTGCCCACCTTAAATCCTACCAATGTGTTGAAAATACTGCTTCATATCACTTTTCATGTCGTCCCACCATAACTGTGGAGAATCATACAAAAATGTACTGATTTTCTAGCTAACAATAACGAAACAAAACCTTCACGCACTTTGGGTATATCAAGTAGAGAAAATTCAACTTCCAATATCTGGGTCCTTTAAGTTGCTGAAAAATCAGATAACGTTAGCTGCAACACCACATGATCCGACGTGGCCATAGGTACTGTTTAGGGGATCTTATGTGTAAATTTGGAGACAAAACCAATAATCAATTCTTGATTTACGTGAACCTGAAAATATGTGTAAGGTGCTGTTCTTCCAAAATCAGCAAATCCATCTTTTAAACCATCAGTTTTATCAAATCATTTAAACAATGTGTCGCATTATAATTTTTACCTGTTGCCCCCAACCTGTAAAGTTCTATTTATATTAAAGTCTCCACCAAACAGCACATTCTTTCTAGTAAAGAGATATGGTTGTATCTTCTGTAGTAAAGCTATTCTAGCAGGGTTTTTTTGCTGCCTATTTTTCCTCCTTGAGCCACCAGACTGCCTACCTGACCGCTTCTGGCATCCCTTCAGGTTTCGGCCGCCATCTCCAGGAATCGCGGCTCCTTTTGTGGATCCTGTGGCTACCCCTGCGGCTTACTCCCCACGGTAGGGTGGAGGGCGTCTCCCCTGAGCTCAACCCTCCTGAACAGGATCCAGTGCTGCATATCCATGGAGCTGACGGTCTTCCTCACAGGGATGGCCATCAAGCCACCATGTCTTGTGCCCATATTTCCTTTTTCTCCCTCCCCATCATCTATGGCGTGCAATCAATCCCAAGGACCCAAGTGCATGCCATCCAGACGCCCCTCTGCCCTGGCATCCTGCTGCCAGCATGAGCCCCATACATCCCACCCATGCTCAGTGATCCTCAGCCGCCGCCAGGCCGCCAAGCACCGGCAGCAGTCCACCCTCCCCAGAGAAGGAGAGCAGTCCTATGGATACTCGATCCTTCTCCTCCCTGACGGCCCTGGCTCATTCTCGACCCGGTCGCCAGCGTGAGCAAGGTGTGGCGCCCAGCGCCTCAACCTCAGCGCCACAGGGCTGGCTTATTCTAGCAGTTTTAACTTGAGGCCCATAAATGTTAATTAGTCAAAATCAAATTTTGAATGGTAAGATCCAGTAAAAGTGCTCTACCTGGTTCAATATCTACCCTATTCGTTACCTTGATATCAAAAGTAAAAAACAAATCCTCACTCAGAACTTGTTACCTCCTCCCCAGACCAATAACATTCCCCACTAATCCATGCATTAGAAGCTTTTCAAAGTCTTCTATAGAGTATAATCTGGTATCCTGAAAAAAACACTTCAAGTTCAGAACCTGTAAAAAATCAAAAGTTGCCAGCCTCTTCTTTTCAGACCAACTGTAATACTATTAACAGTCAAAGGTGCTATATGTAAATCACAGGTCATAAAGAGATATAGTAATCTGATCCTATGTGGGCAAATGTTTATTCGGTGCTTTTTGTACTCCCTTTCTGCTACCTTGCTGTTTTTTTTTTTTGGTTTAGGTACACCGCAAACTTAGGACCTTGTTCCATATCCGAGGTCGGATCCCTTTGTGAAGAAGCTATTGAGGCACTGTGCAAGTCCAAGTCTTCCATACCCTCCTCCACTGGGAGACCATCAAATTTATTGGTCAGAAGAATAGTTTGGTTAGAGACACTAACACCCTCCATCTCCTATCGTCTCAACTAACATGCTGTGACCCTTATGTAATATCCATCGAAGTGGTGGTGCCATAGCACCTTCAACACCACCAGGGCCTATGGGCAGAAATGCCTTCTCCAAGCAGTTCTTTTTCAACGGCCTCTGGCACTGGATTACTGGGCAAACTAACTCTGTTGCATCAAGGTCTATAACAGGATTACCTGGAGCATCGACCATAATCTCTAGCCAAGGCCTTCTAGGTGGTCTAGGAGCAATAGAACCTTGTCTTGAAAAAGCAGATTTTATGTAAAAATCTTGCATAGCATAGTCAGCTTCTTCAGTATTATGAGGCGCTAATGGGCAGTCAGTGAGCGTTTGGCCAGGTTCTTCACAAAAATTACAATTTGGGGCATTGTCACGATCTAACACAGCATGTCCTAGTTCCCCACAGTGAAAACATTGCATTTTATCACAATGAGTGCTTATATGTCTTAAAGAACCACATTTATGACAGTGTCTAGGTTGACCTAAATAAAATATAAAGCCTTTATCTCTTCCCAAGAAAAAACAATTTGGTAGGTACTGAAAATCATTTTCAATTTGAAACAATTTAACCTTAAGGCGTCACCCCATTCCAAAACCCCTCAGAGTCTGAAATAGGTTCTGGGGCCCTTGAACATCACATGTTTTGTTTAACCAGTGCAGTATATCAGTAATATTTACATCCTCATTTCGAAAAGAGAACAGTTATAATCCTGAAGAATTGTTTCGTAAGGGTATCACCTGAAAATGTACCCAGAAAGGATTGTTTTTAAAAGAATACTTTGTCCAAAACTTTTCAATAAGGCAGGGGTTCTAAAACTAATATTGAATACACGTTCTCCCGGGCATTGATTAAGGCATAAAACTCAGTAGGGTAAAAACCCAATGTTTGTTTTAGGAGAATACTGTTAGTTTAACCTCAGTGATAGGAAAAATGATGGAATCACTTCGAAGGAAAGAACTGTCAGTATCTAGAGGCCAGAGGGCACAGGACCCTAGGCAGTATGGATTCACAGTGGAAGGTCATGCCAGACAAATCTGATAGATTTCTTTGACTGGGTGACCAAAGTAGTAGATCAGGGAGGGGCTGTGGACATGGCCTACCTAGACTTTAGCAAGGCATTTGACACAGTCCCACACAAAGATTAACATACAGGTTAGCCAGCCTGGGAGTGGGTCCCAAGATGACAGCCTGGGTAAAACTGGCTGGAGAATAGGACACAGAGAGTAATAGTAAATGGAGTCCACTCAGAAGAAAGGAGGGTTACTAGTGGGGTACCGCAGGGTTCAGTATTAGGACGGTCCTCTTCAATGTCTTTATAAGCGACATTGTGGAAGGACTGGAAAGAAAAGTATGTCTCTTTGCAGATGACACTAAGATCTGCAACAGAGTTGATGCACAGGGTGGGGTGGAAAGGATGAGAAGGACTTGGCAAGGTTAGAGGAATGGTCAAATGTATGGCAGCTTAGATTCAATGCTAAGAAGTGCAAGGTAATGCACCTGGGAAACAAAACCAGGGAAGAGTACACAATGGGGGTGAGATACTAACAACAACAAAATGGAAAGGGACCTGGGGTAGTCATATCAGATGACCTAAAGGTGGGCAAGCAATGTGAGAGGCAGCAAGGAGGGCTGGGGGTTATTTGGATGCATAGGGAGAGGCATCACCAGTAGAAAACAGGAAGTTATTATCCTCTGTACAGACAGCTGGTGAGACCCCATCTGAGTACTGTGTGCAGTTCTGGAGACCAAATCTCCGCAAAGACATAGACAGGATGGAAGCTGTCCAGAGGAGGGCAACTAAAATGGTGCAGGGTCTGCACCGGAAGACATATGAAGAGAGATTTAAGGAGCTTAATATGTATAGCCTCGAGGAAAGGAGGGAGAGGGGACATGATAGAAACTTTCAAGTACCTCAAGGGAATCAACAAAGTCCAAGAAGGTAGCATCTTTCAAAAGAGATGTGCAGAACAAGAGGCATAATTTGAAGATGGGGGGCAGCTCAGAAGTAATTTAAGGAAGTATTTTTCACAGAGAGGGTTGTGGATGCATGGAGCGGCCTTCGGAGGAAGGAGGTTGTGGAGTCAAAATCAGTGGTGGAATTCAAGCATGCATGGGACAGTCATAAGGCAATTCTGGGGGTGGGGTAAGAAGAAGTAGGCTGCTGGTTAACTAGGATCTGCAGCTTATCCAGTAGGTAGGGAAATGGGCAGACTGGGTGGGCCAAGTGGTCCTTATCTGCCATCAAATTCTATGTTTCTATACAGCCTACAAAGAAACGATCTGGTAGTTCATCCATACCTCCCAAATATCATAGCTTAATGGCATTGCGTCTTTTGCCATTTCAACAAGCTTATGAAACAGCTCAGCATATGTTTTTTTTAACAAGAAGCAGTATCCTGAATATTAGATGCAGTATTTGAGTACTCCCCCCCTACCATGTCCCTCAGTCCTTCAGTAGACAGGCTTAAAAGGGGGAATATGAAGGAGTACCTTTTTCCAAATTTGATTCTATATGCTCACCATCTGCAGTCACCTCTTCTGAAAGAGGAAGATCCATTTGTGGATCCAAGCCAGACGTAATCTTTTCCATACCCTCTCCTAAAACAGGAGGTTCACCAATCTGTGGTTGAAAATCATCCTCCACTTCCCAGGTCCCATCATAAGTGTTTCCATCCGGCCTGTGTTAAGGCCATATCTGCTAACCAGTTTGTTTTGCCTGGCGCGTCACTGTTGTGGGCAGTTTAAACTTTCCCAGGCTCTGTGTTTGCTACTAAAGGCAACTTGACCTAACTCCTCGTTGTGCAGCCATAAAGACTTTAGCTGCTGATTTCTCCGTGAAGGCGAGAGACCTTGTAGTTTCTTCCATTCTTTTGCCTCATGCAACAGCTGTGAAGCCAATTGTAGTCTTCCCTAGCAGACTGAATTTTATTTTCCAAAGTTTTCCATAACTCTCCTTCACCCTCGGTTTCCTCAACATCAGTATCCCCATAACAGGGTTACTCAGGTTATCCATCGGCCACTCCTTGCTAGCAGCATTTTCTATGCCCGCCGAGGAGACCTCACTGCATACACCTTCTTCTGACTCCAGATCCACCGCAAAATGACATGCACAGCTCCGAGACAGTGCCCCCTACCAAACAGTAGGGGAATTTTCCTGGTGCCTTGCCAAATCTCCCCTATTCATTAAAAATACCATCAACAGCTTAATCTGGTTCAAGGTCAGTTGGCATTCATCTGTATCCCTCCCTGGTCATGCTTGAAAATAGGCAGAATTTGTCTAGTGCACTTACCCAGTCAACAAAAGCTAAATAAATAAATAAAATAAATATGGGCGGTCTTTGGTCTGGCGCCCAGTAGCGCAGCTCAAAGCATGGCAACCCATGGCTATGTGTCATGCTACCATGGCCTGATATTCATAATGGATGTGCTGCATCTGTTTGGATCGTGCTATCCATTTAATATGGTGTCAGAGTCAGCCGGGCCTGTTTTTTTGAGTGGCACCCCATGTGTATGCGCAGCTGTCTGGCTCTGAATGTGAGGCCATTTGTTTTTCACCCATATCTTTATTTTAAATCTAGCTTTTAGTCCCTGTCACCTCCTCCTGCCAACTGGCTACAGGGACACGTATGTATTTTAGGATTTTCTTCCCCTGACCCCCTCCTGAGGCCCGGCACATGGCTGTGTGAGTGTGTGGAGGCATGCATCACACCCCATGGTGCCAGCTCAGCCCCTTCCACCTCCCGATGCTTTTTGCCACCCTCTCTGCCTACACTACCCACTGGACCTCCACCCGGTGCGAGAGGAACTATGGGGCGCCAACCACCCTCACCACCCTCTGGAGAGGAGAGGACTGCTACATTCTCAATCCTGCTCCACCCTCCCTCACATGCTAGCACTCGTATGACCCAAGGTCATTCCGAACCTGGATCACCTAGGTAAGGCATCTAGCGCCTCAACCCTTTGTGCTACTGGGCGGCTTTTACCCATATCTTTTGAAAATACATTTTTCTTTTAGTCATAACTTTTATTTTTCAGCGTTTGTCACCAAACTTGTGTGATTTGCAAGTTATGCCTCCCACCACGTAGTGGTAACTTGTAAATCCCCAAAATGTGTTTTCAGGGAACTGAATTCCATCATTTCTGTGACTGCTACAGGTCAGACAAATGGTAGAATGCATATGAAATTGATGTAAGGTACACATGAAAACAGCATACTCCATTTTCGTAAAATGCACCGTGTGAAAAATTTGTAAAATGGACCTGTGCATTTATGAAAGGGCAAACAACTTTTGATACCATTTATGTGTTTTGGGGTGTTGTGCCTGCGTTCAGCTGCTTCTAGACTACTTGCACAATCAGTTTCAGGTCTGCTGCAGTGTGTGTGATAATCCAGCAGTGTTCATTACAGGTATGGCACAGTGCGTGTGATGATGCAGCTACTTTGGGCCACTTCGCAATGTCTGCTACAGGCGTGGTGCAATGTGTGTGATGCACCTGTGCCTGCTGTGTATTGGCCTACAGCTACAGGTTCTGGCTGTGCTCGGCAGGGCAGCTGCTTTGCATATGGCCTGCAAGTTCATGCACAAAGTAAGGTAGTTTGGCTATCTATCTCAGACAGAGAGAAACTCATTGCAAAAATTATGTTAATGCAAAGTTAATGCAATAACAGTTCAGCTCCAGTGGAATCTGATGCCAATGTAATACACAGTAAATAATCGTCAAACAACAAACTGTGGTCTTATGAGGTGAGCGGAGAAAAAAATCTATGGAAGGAAAAGGTTAAAACAAGGCAAACAATAAAGACAGCACTGGCTATGGTAGCCCAATCCAAAAAAGAGGCAGCACCAGCATCCGTCTCACTTTATGAAAACAACATTTATTGTATTACATGCCTGTAAAGAAGCAGTGGCAATAAAGGCAGACTCTACAAGCCCGACCGGTTTGTGCATCGCACTTCCTCACTTGCCCCTGAGGAATGCGTATGCACGAAACCGGGCTTGTGAGTCTGCCTTTATTGCCACTGCTTCTTTACAGGCATATAAACTGAGACGGATGCTGGTGCTGCCTTTTGGATTGGACTGAGACTGATTTGGTTTGTACAGCCCAGTGTGGAGCTGCTTTTTGGTTTTCCACTGGCTATGGTAGTGCCTTTTACTAAAGCCTTCCCCACCTTTCACCATATCCACTCCCCCACTGTATAACCTTCAGGCCCTACTTCACAGTCCCACCCAGGTACCAGTGTAAAGCCTTAATCAATCAGGGAACTCCCAGTACAGTTACTGGGTACCCAGGCATGGAATCGGTGTATGCCCATCGACAGCTGTGTTGTACGTGATCTTGCTGGTTAGAATAATAAGTGCAAAGCGCAAAATTAAAGTGCACTACTTGTATCACAGGCCCACTGGACTATCTGTAATCCAAATGGGAAGATATGGATGGCTGCTTAAGTCAACCAGTCCATTTGCAAACAAAGTTCTTGAATTGTTAAACTAGCTTAATTAACTGTGCTGCAGTTGCAGGATCAAGGCCGTGTTCAATTACCCATCCTTCCCAAGCAACTGAAGCATCACTGGATTTTATGGATCACAGTCTTTGCCTCACTCACCATGGTGCTGGATGCTCAGTTCACCTGTGCTGTCACTGTGACTAGGGGCTCAGATTTTGTTCTCGCCGTCAGTCAGTCTCTCAATGACTCTGGTGGAACAGCACAGCTTTGACCTCTCTATGGGTCGGTCGCCTAAGTCTGAATATAGTGCTTGCTGAGGTGCACCTCCCCAGCCCAGTGATACCCAACACTGCGGACCAGTCATCTGGCAGTGGTGGCTGGTAACGATGGCTCCTAGACTAGCTGTGGCAATCTTTCATGTTCCACAAGTCTGATATGAAACAACATCTCTCAGTTCATACTGAAGCATAAACAGTAGGGCAGCTTAACCTCTCAGAACGGGTCTCATCAGAAGCTACAGTCAGCATTTAGTTTGAGTAATTTTGAATAATAACTAGTCTATTTATACATTTATACAGGTAAAAACAAAAGAAAAAAGAGGAAGATATTCTTATTTCAAAGGGAACAAAGTATTTTGGGGATACCAGTAATAGTTACACCCTCTACAAAACAAAAGAATGGAAACAAAAACACTTTAAAATCTTAGGGGGAAGGTAATGATGTTTCATCTTCGTTCCAACTGACTCCATCAATTATAAACAATGCATTCTATAGTGGGGCCTAACTTTTCAATCATTAGAGTTTCTCTTATGGCAAGTTACCATGTCTGCTTATCAAAATCAGGGATCTTTTCAGCATTTCAACTTCCAAAATAAGGCATCTAGTAGCCACCTTACCTAGAGACAGGATCTTCTCTTTATTTTTATCCAGAGTTAAGGTTACTGTATTCTTAAATAGAAATATATCTATAGTGAATGGTATATCAAACTCTAGTATTTAAGGATGAATGTTCCTTGGTCAGACGCCACCATTTATAATCTCAATGGCAATTCCAGAATCCACAGAGCAAGTCACCTCTGTTACTGTACTGATGCCAACATCCAACACCCATCATTGTCCTTGTTGTTAATTTTAGCCAAGATAATGGCAGTAAAATAGACTCTATTAATAACTTTCCTGTTAAAGTGATTTATTTTTGGCTGTGGTGTATACTTCACTTGCTTTAATACATAAGTTTTCCATTGTTGCTGGAGAGATAACATATTTTCTGCTATATTTTGTTTAGTGTCAGTTTTATGTCTGATATCCAATTAAACCAACTCTAGATACTTATATGAGTCTAGAGAGCAGTTTCTTAGTTCCCATACTTATTATTCTCTCTTGTTCTCTAAGAATCTTTTAAAGTGTGTTTCTGCTCTCCTAACATATATTTACTTAGTTCAGTAAACTTTGATTTTATTATAACATATATCAAATAATTTGGGAGATATCTTTAAAAAAAAATGTTGAAATTCTCTGAATGAGCAACATTTTCCATCGACAAGTATATCTTTCCATTGATAAATGCCATTTTGGCTCAGTTTTTAGCAATTAATTTAGAAGAAGAGGCCAACATTTATCACTAGCATCCAATGTTATGTATAACCAGGGAATATTCCACCTAATAATTTTTTCAGAGCCAGGTTAAGAGGTTTCCAAGGGTCTAAAAAGTGACCTGTTCCTTTTCCCTTTCTGTACAGTTTAGTAGTAAATTATTAAGTTTCTAATTATCTTGTCCTTTTCGTGAAAGGTGAAATGCTCATTGCTTTGGAAAAAAGACCAATTCCCACACTAGGCTAAGTAACTGGCTCAAACTATAATTATATGCATCATATGGTATCTAAAGCCTATCTGATGCCTTTGGATAGTAAATTATTTGCTCACTAAGGGGCACTTCTCCATAAGAATTATCCAGTACAAATGGGTCATGTCTAAAGTACGATACTTGAGGGTCCAGATACAGTATAAGCCACTTTATTGGAATATGGTTAATGGGGCGTCCACTTAATAGGGACAATCCCTCAAGCACTGATTTTAAAGCTATGCATTTCAGTGGGCTCAGTCCCTGATAATCGAGATAGCTGTGCCATTTATTGTGGATGATTGAGCTGCTGCTAGCCCTTCATGCCTCATTCAGCCTATTATCCACTGCCAGTACAAATGGGAGCCTGTGCTTGCACTCCGTTTTCAACTGTGTTTTCAACAATGGCATCAGCTAAGAGACTTGATCTGCCTTTGTCGGCCAGAGTCAAAGTTATCAAGGTTTTACAGCAGCCCAACAACATCCTGTCTATTGTGGAGAAACAGTTTGGTATCTCCAAGAGCCAGGCAGGAACAGGTCAGCATAAATAAAGAAACAATTCTGTCGAATGGCAAGGAGCAACAACCCAAATCGAAGTACAAATGGGAAGAAAAATACACCATGGTAGAGGAGCGGCTACTGTTAGGGGTTCAATGACACTGTCAGTAAAGGTGCACGGTGCGGCATCAACCAGGTGCACCAGGTCGCATGAGGGCTTGTACCATGGTGGGGCTGTACATCCCCTTTTTGGGGATTTTGCAAGCTCCACCATGGATGCAGCAGGGCACCACTTAGACCAGCCAAGAGGTGGTCTAAGTGGCTTATGCCAGTGGGACGAAGTCTGGGATGGGCTGCCAGGGCAGAAGAGGCACAGGAAGTGTCATGGTGGAGGGATCAGGAGACAACTGGGCATGGGCATGGGAGGGTGTGATTCTGGACCGGGGGTGCATTTTGTATGAATGTATGCATTATTGCAAACACCCTATTGTATGCAGTGTTCTTAATTGTATCACAGTTCTATAGTCCATTCTCACAGAGAACAGTGCTCTTTCATACCCCAGTGTGTGTGTATTGTTCACACCTTTCTGGCTATCTTTATAAGATTTGTCATTACTGTAGCACATAACCCTGGGGTTTTGCTGCCAGTCTGTCTTGTATTATCATGCTACTGAGTAGAGTGCCAATAAAACAGACTCCAAATAATAAGCAGAACAGGTCCAAAATGCGTCGGCCTGATGGCACAGAGGGCTGAGGCACTGGACATCTCACCTCGCGGCATGCTGGTGACCCAGGTTCGGAGTGAGCCTGGGTCATCGGAGGTCGACATGGGGGAGGGCAGAGCTGGGTGGAGCGGCTGACAGGCAGCTCTCCTCTCCATGGTGGTGGGTGGCATCCCTCACTCAATGGCTGCGCCAGGCAGGGTGCCTGTCATTAAGCCAATGGGGTGGGCGGAGGGATCATTACTGGGGCTGCAAGGGTGTGCACACCTCCACACGCATGCATGCTTCTCCTGGGACCCTCGGGAGAAAAATGGTGGACAGAAAATACGGTGGCAGGATGACGACCGACTGTCCTCAGGCACTGCTCCCGGACCGGGCGTAAGGTAAGCCCTGGTAATTCTGGGTGATGGAGCTGGGGAGTTGGTTAGATGGGGTCATCCAGGGGTGAAAAATAGAATAAAAAAAGAACAGGTCCAACACTTCCATGGAGGGCATGTGCGATGTCCGACTATCAACTTCAGCATACAGTATGTACAGTAACCCAGCATACCTCAACACTGTTATGGTATACAGACTGTGAAAAACAGAACTATATATCTGGTAATGGGGGTGCCATTTGTATATCCTCAGAGCTGATGGGATGACCCGCCAAGGAGGTGGGGTGTGCCAAGGACAGAAAGTGCCCACCATCAGTACATGGAGCTTGCTGATTTTGTTACCCAGGTTCCTGGCATTATGGTATACCCCTTCCATCTGACCCTGACCCTCCATTGCTACTACCCTTTTGCTTCCTTGTCCTCTCATCCTTTTTTTGGGTATTTGCACACTTTGCAGTACCATCGCTAATGTCTCCTTACCTAGTTCAGTTGGAGCCACAACCCCCTTTACCTGCTCTGTTGCTACAAGCCCCAGATGTGGGGAAGTACTAGCTAGGATCCCCTTCCTCTCACCTGCCACCATGGTTCTCCCTCGTTCCAGTCTCCCCACAGTCAGTTTAAATGTCCAGTGCAAACATCAAACTTCTGCCCCAGCATACAGGCTCCCTCTCTTGTCAGGTGAAGAGTCTCCTATCCCAGAGTTCCCCATCCCCACAAAGTGGTACCCCTTCTCCTGATACCCCCTTAATCCACCCATTAAACTCCTCAATTACATCACTCCTTATCCTATCCTGCTTCCCTCCCTGCCCCACATAGGAAGAACTTTGGAAACAGCCAGGGAGGTGGAGTGTGCCAACAATCTGCCCCTAGTGTATGGACGTTTCATTTCACCCTCTCTATCCACTGGTTCGTCAGATCATTGGTACCCAGGTGTACCAGCACCTCCAAATCCCCTACTCCTCTCTGACATCCTCCCTATTCTGTTTAAATCTCTGATTGCTGATGCACCAAGAAGGCAATGAACCATCCCCTTCCTGTCCAACCCCCAACCCTGTAATCATTAAGTCCCCAACCACCAAGACTCTCCTGGTAGACTTGCTCCCCAGGGTGCCATCATGTTGTCCTGCCCTTTCTGATGGACTGCGCTGTCTGGATGGTGCTGGGCTGGTCAGCCTCTTTATGGCTAGCCCTGGCCCCCACTCCTCACCACTCTCCATCCACTGGGACCAGTGAGTCTCTGGGGAGTGGGGATGTGAGGGTGGGCTACTGTTGAGCTAGTGATGCAGCTGGGATATTTCTACCCTTGCTGCCACCAGCTGAGTCTAGAGTTCTGTCATGGTCCTGCAGATGGGGCAGAGCCCTCCTCCAGAGCATATCCCTAGAGAAGAGCACCCCACAGCCACCACAACTGAGTTCCTCTGAACTCCTTCCCTATACAGGCAATTGAAAGAGGCTAAACCTAGCTAATGTGTATTTCAAACAACAGGTTCATAGTTAACAAAATACTAAGTCAACTCATAGTGCTCTCCCAGATAGGGTGCAGCTGTTGGGCACAGCTATAGCACAGGAAACAGGGATAAAACCTACCTTGTAGTGCTCACCCAGATAAAGTACAACTGTAAGACTAAACTATAACACAAGTACTACATTAAGTCATACAGCTACACCCAGACAGGGTGTGACTGTATATAACACAAGTACTAAATTAACCTGTAGTATTCACCCATATAGGGTGCAGCTGAAAGACCAACTATAACACAAGTACTAAATTCACTTGGACAGCTACACCTAGGTAGGGTGTAACTAACTATACACAAGTACTAAATTAGCTCATAGTGCTCATCCGGATAGGCTGTGGCTATGCGACCTAACTGTAGCACAACTCAGGATGTGATAAGCTCAGGGTAACATTAGGAAGTACTTCTTCTTCCATAGGTTGGTAAATCTATGGAAAGGCCCACCAGTGGAGACAGCAGATATAAAGGTGGTATAGACCTTCAAGGTAAGAAACATAGAAACATAGAATTTGACGGCAGATAAGGACCGCTTGGCCCACCTAGTCTGCCCATTTTCCTACCTAACAGATAAGCTGCAAATCCTAGTTAACCAACAGCTTACTTCCTCCTACCCCCACTAGGACTGCCTTATGCCTGTCCCATGCATTCTTGAAGTCCCTCACTGTTCTTGACTCCACAACCTCCTCAGGGAGGCTGTTCCATGCATCCACAACCCTCTCAGTGAAAAAATACTTCCTCACATTACCTCTGAGCCATCCCCTCTATCTTCAAATTGTGCCCCTTGTTCTTGCACATCTCTTTTTTCTGGAAGATGCTACCCTCTTGGACTTTGTTAATTCCCTTGAGGTACTTGAAAGTTTCTATCATGTCCCCTCTCTCCCTCCTTTCCTCTAGGGTATACATATTAAGCTCCTTTAGTCTTTCTTCATATGTCTTCTGGTGCAGACCCTGCACCATTTGGTTGCCCTCCTCTGGACAGCTTCCACTCTGTCTATGTCTTTGCGGAGATGGGGTCTCCAGAACTGCACACAGTACTCAGATGGGGTCTCACCAACTGTCTGTACAGAGGGATAACAACTTCCTGTTTTCTACTATTGATGCCTCTTCCTATGCATCCCAGTATCCCCCTGCCTTCCTTACTGCCTTCTCACATTGCTTGCCCACCTTTAGGTCATCTGATATAATTACCCCCAGGTCCCTTTCTATTTTACTGTTGTCAGTATCTCACCCCCAATTGTGTACACTTCCCTGGGTTTTGTTTCCCATGTGCATTACCTTGCACTTCTTTGCATTGAATCTGAGCTGCCATACATTTGACCATTCCTCCAACCTTGCCAAGTCCCTTCTCATCCTTTCCACTCCATCTTGTGTATCAACCCTGTTGCAGCTCTTTGTGTCATCTGCAAAGAGACATACTTTTCCTTCCAGTTCCTCTGCAATGTCACTTATAAAGACATTAAAAGGACCGGTCCCAGTACTGAACCCTACGGTACCCACTAGTAACCCTCTTTTCTTCACTGTGTATGCCATTTACTACTACCCTTTGGGTCCTGTTGTCTAGCCAATTTTTATCCAGGCTACCACCTTGGGACCCACTCCAAGGCTAGCTATCTTGTGAATTAATCTTTTGTGTGGGACTGTATCAAATGCCTTGCTAAAATCTCGTGAATCCATGTCCACAGCCCTCCCTGGTCTACTACTTGGGTCACCCAGTCAAAGAAATCTATTAGATTCGTCTGACCGACCTTTCCATCGTGAATCCATGCTGCCTTGGGTCCTGTGCCCCACTGGCCTCTAGGTACTCAACAATTCTTTCCTTCAGAAGTGATTCCATCATTTTCCCTACCACTGAGGTCAAACTAACTGGTCTGTAGTTTCCTGCCTCTGTCCTGCTTCCACTTTTGTGAAGAGAAATCACATCTGCCCTCCTCCAGTCCTCAGGTACCACCCCATCCTCCCATGATTTCTTAAAGAGGTAGTCAGCGGTGTCCACTAGTTCTACCCTAGTTCTTTTAGAATTCTTGGGTGAATCCCATCAGGCCCCATTGCTTTGTCCACCTTCAATTTTATCAGTTCTTTCAGAACCCTTTCTTCTGTAAATGGGCTGGTATCGACCCCGTCTTCAGAGTGTTTCTCTTGTTTGGTTTAGGTAACTCCCCTCGTCTTCCTTTGAATACTGAGCAGAAATATTCGTTCAGTATCCCTGCTTTTCACTGTCACCCTCTACCCACATTCCCTCCCTTTATTAAGCTTCAGTATCCCTCCTTTGGTCTTTCTTTGCTCCCTAATGTACCTATAAAGGTCTTATCCCCTTCTTAACAGAATTGGCTATCCTTTCCTCGGTTTGGGCCTTTGCTATTCTGACTGCCTTCCCAGCCTCTTTCTGCTTTAACTGATAAAGTTCTTTGTCCTGCTCCTTCTGTGTTTCCTTATCTTTCCTGAGTGCTGTCCTTTTCTCCTTAACCTTCCTGACACCTCTTTTGAGAACCATAGCGGTTTTCCTTCGTTGTGTTTTATTGATTTGCTTTACACAAGGCTTGTTGCCTCTGTGATGGCTGTTTTGATCACTCCCCATTGTTCATCCACCCTCCTTCTTGCCTGTTTGCTAGTGTTTTCTGAGGCACTCTCTCATTTTCCCAAAAGTCGGCCCTCCTAAAGTCCGGTACTCTTGCTTTTGTATGGCTTGATTGTATAGCTGTGTTTATCGTGAACCACACTGTTTGGTGGTCGCTTGTTCCCAGATGGCTACCCACTTCTAAATCTAGATTCTTTCTCCATCCCATTTGAGAGTACCAGGTCTAAGATTGCTCCCTCAGTGGGTTCCAATACTAGCTGTCTGAGGCATGCCCCTGTAGGGCATTAAGAATGACCCTGCTCTTGGATGTGCCTGCAGCAAAGGTGCTCCAATTAACATCTGGCATATTCAGGTCCCCATCAACAATATCTCCCTTTTCTGCCATTCTAAGAGCCTTCTATCATTTCCTTGTCCATTCCCTCCCCTGAGATGGGGTCTGTATACAACCCCATACGGATTGTGGTGCCATTTCCTGTCTCCAGGGTGACCCAAAGTGCCTCATCTGCTCCCTGTTTACTCTTTAGTTCTGTTACTTTGATCCCTTCCTTTACATGAGAGCTACCCCCTCCTCTTTTACCCTCTCTATCCCTCCTGTAGATTGTGTATCCTGGTATGTTGACATCCCAGTCATGGTTCTCTGTGTACCATGTTTCTGTGACTGCCACAATATCAGGCAACCCTCTTCCATCAATGCCACTAGTTCAGGGAGCTTGTCCACACAGACTACGGGCATTGGTACTCATCACCCTCCACTTTTTGATAACCTTACCCTTTTAGCCCCATTTCTGTCCTTACTGCCTTTGCCTTTTTACATTTAAATCTGTTCTGCTCCTAATAACTTCTGTACCTTAGTGTTTACCTCACTAATCACCATGTTTTGTGGGAGGAGGCTCGGTTCCTGCTCCTTTTCAGTGCCTCCCCTTGGCTAGTTTAAATGCTTCCAATGAAGCATTTAAACCTCTCACCTAGGATCCTGGTTCCCCCGGACAGATGCAGACCATCGCACCAGTATAAGTCTGCATCCCTCCAGGTGGCTCCCCAGTCCCCAATGAAGCCAAAACCCTGAGCTCCACACAGTTTTCAACCACTCATTGAATTCCCTGGTGAAAGTGCCTAGCATCTTCCTTGCCATAGACAGGCAGCACCTCCGAGAAGGTTACCAGATGCGCTATTTGTCTAAGGCCCTTCCCAACTCTATAAACTCCTCCTGCACTGCTCTGATCCCATTCCTAGCCAGGTCATTTGTCCCTAGGTGGACAATGACATCCAGCTCCCTCCCTCGTGCAGCTTCTCCCACGATCCTGAGGATTCGCTTCCTGTCCCTCAAGCCGTGGTGCCAGGAAGGCGCCACCTCCCTCCCCTTCCTCCCCATTTCTACCCCCTAATGATTGAGTTCCCCACAGAGTTGTTTCCTTCCCTGTTGGGTCCCATGCCACCCTCATGTGGGTCTCCTTTGTGAAGGTTCCCAGCATCCTCCTTGGTCTCCACTGCAGGTGCCTCCATGAGGAACCACTATCCACCAGAAGAGTGAATGAATTGTGGAGGTACAGCTGGAGGGATGCAGCTCTGTTCCACCACCCCCCCCTCCTTGAGCCCACCTGGTCCAGCCTCTCCTCTTTCTTGGCAACCTCTGAGGTAGTGGCATTGGCCCTGGTGGTCCCTGGAGTGGGGAGGAGTTCATGAATCCTAGCCAGGTCAGCCTGAGGCAGGCAACCTCCTCTCTCAGACCAGAGAGGTGCCTGCAAATAGGGCAGCATCGCAGCCTCCAGAATGTCTCCAGAACACTGCCACCCCACAGCCATTGCACTGCACCACTCCTATCATGTCTTATTTTGTGTCCTCTCTACTGTTTCTCTGGATGCTTACTCTCTCCTCTCCTTACAACTCTGACCCTTCCTGTTCTGGGACAGCAACTTCCTATCTTCTTCAGTAGCCTCCTTCTTCCTTGCTCAATATCAGACCACCAGCAGCTGGGGGAGAGTGAGCTACTTTATTTTACTTTAGGGTTGACAAAACCAATGTTTCTCTATGGTCCTTTCCTTCCTACTGCCAAACAGGAAGTTCCTGTTGACAGTCAAATCCAGTGGCTATAAAAGTAGAACTGGCTTTGGGTGGGTGGGATCGAGGGCAATTAGTAAGAAAAAGGCTAGCAACAGGAAGTTGTAATTTGACTCACCTGCTTTTCTAGTATCTAAACCACACCCAGGTAAGCTCTCTTTCCTCCTACTGGTTTAAAAAAGTCACCTGATACAGTACCTTTCCATTGGGCAAACTGCTGCTTTCGAGGGAATCTCGAGACACTGGGTAGTAGTGTGTGTGGGTATCCTGTGTACCAGCACGTCTGCATGGCATACTTATTAAGCCCTCCTTTGAATCAGGCAGCGAGGACTAACCTGATGGTACCAGCAACCCTTTCAACCTTAAATTAGTTTGTTATTACGTGTACATGGAGTTTGCTCAGTACAGGTGTAGCTACATGTTTGTTATTTAAGATTATACAATGGACATTTGAGTCCATCAGTTTGATTGGCTAGCTAGCACTTTTAGCATGGGTAAATTTCATCACAGCCCACGCAAAAGTGCCAGTCAGTCAGGGTAGCAGCACAGCAAATACAGCAGTAACCATGTGACCACCCCACCTTGAAATTTTCCAAACAAACCCAATGCCATTTTTTCCTCGCTAAAGTTGACCTAAATCGCTCCACATAAAAGTCATGTATAACCACTTTCTGCCTGTTTAGTTAGTGACTGCTTCCTCCGGCTCAGCTGCTGAAAACTCAGCATTTGAAACCACTCGCTAACCCATGGTTCTAATCACCTCCTGCTCTCTCTCAGCTCCATACATGATCCTTCATGCTCCTCGCTCTCATTGTTTCCTGCAAATACCCCATGCTCCGATCCCAGTAAAAGTAAAAATCTTGTCCTGACCCTTCAGTGTGGACACCACTGAACATATACAGAGCACTCACACCTGTCATCTGGCGTTGTCTCATAGAGCTAACTACTGGAGCTGCTCATATCTCACTCCACCTCACTGCTTTAAAAAAAGGCACAACATGGCAAACGCACCAAAAAAATCCCCCCACCATGTGTCCATGCCTTCATCTGTGTGTATGTATGGGTGGGTGGGTGGGCGTGAACAGTATCCCAGCATATCTCTGTCTCTGTGAGGGGTACATATTCTACCTAGCAACAAAGAACTATTTAGGTTGGGAGGAAGGATTTTTACACAAAATAATCAGTAAAAAACTTTAAAAGTGGTAATTGTAACATTTTTATTAACTTTTTTATTTTTCATTGTATAATTGCAATAATCCACTCCAGGGTGTGGGTTATGGTGGAATTACTCACTTCTGGTGTAGTTTATTCACTTGGCCTGCAGCCTTGTGACCGAACCACATGAGGCATGGGTAAATCTCACCATAACTCACACCCTGTCAAGGTTTATTGCTTAAATAAGCCATGACACGGTGTGCTATATAGGATTTTAATGCATACCTAGGGGTGGCGTGGGGCATGAGCGCGAGTGTCCTCATGCCCTGGGAAGAGCATTACAGTCCTATGATGTATACCCTGCAGGGGCTTATTAGATTTCTTTTTTTTTTGCTTCTGTTTTTATCCTCCAGGGCCACTGATCTGCCTACCTGCCACGTCCTGGCTTCACCCACAGGTCTGTCTGGCGCTGTCCCTTGAACTACCCCAGCAGCCTCATTAGGCACAGCGGCTACCCCAACGCTTCGCTGGACGGGGTGGGGCACTCCTCCGGGCTCACCCACCCATTCCGATCCAGTAATGCCGCATACCCAGGTGCGGGAGAGTCCAGACGCTGGAGACGGCCATCATGCCGCGCAACCAGTGCCCTCCTTTTTACCACTTTTCACCCCTGAGCCAGCAGGCGTGCACTGATGCCAATGGCCATGGTGTGCATCCGCCCCACGTTCTGGCCGGCGTCTGCCTCCGGCTGTGCTTGTGCTCCCAGCAGCGGAGTACCTCCAGTCTCCACCGAGGGTCTCTCCTGTGCGGGATGCCCCTGGATCCCCCGCGGGGAGAGGAGAGCTTGTCCTGAGCTCGATCCTACTCCCTTCCACGCCGACCCCCAGCACGGGCTCCGTTTCTGAACCGGGTGCGCTGGCGTGTGCGAGGTGTGGCGTCCAGCGCCTCAACCCTCAGTGCCACTGGGCGGCAGCTTATTACATTTCTAAAATGGCTCCAAGTAGATTTTACTGCTGTGGCCCTTTTCTGTTTTCATACTCCACTCACCTCCCAGATGCGTGCACAGGTGATGCCCTGGGGTGGTATGCAACAGTGTGTGGTCACATAGGCTGCCTAGGGCATTACCATCATGCTTCCACCAGAGGCACTAGTATAGTGGCACAAAATATCTCCCACCGACCCCCATCCCCACAGTGGGAAGGAGGTATCCTATGGTTGTGCAAACTGGCTCTGAGAACTCAGTTTGGCTGTTGAAGGAATCATCATTAAGAAGGCTGAGTATTTGTCTGGTTTGATTGCTGCAGGGAAGAGCAGACCAGCTCAGCTCTTCTGCACCATGATGTACCTGCTTCACCAGGTTACCTATGGTCCAAAAGGTATTTTACAGCAAAGAAGTGCAAGGAGTTTCATAATGTCTTCCTTACCAGGGTGTTGACTATTTGGAGGCGTTTACAACAGACAGTCACAGGCAGACTGATAGTGATCAAGCTTGGATGACATGGTTGTGCCATATTCCTGGACTGAATTTTTCAACCAGTAACATGTAAACAGCTGTCTCAGGTGTTAGCGGAGCTGCAGTCCACTTACTGTGCTTTGGATCCTGGTCCTACCTGGCTTGTGATCAGCTTCTGGGAGACTTTGGTTTGCATTTTGTGGAGAATGTCTGCTGTTCCCTTGAGGAGGATCATCTGCCTGTTTCCTTCAAGATGATGGTGGTGGCACCCTTCACAAAAAATATCTTTAGACCCAGACATCATCACAAATTACAGACCTATCTTGAACCTTCCTTTCTGGGAAGATTATTGAGAAGATGGTGGCGCTACAGCTTGAGGCACGCCAGGAGCAGAATGAAATCTACGAGCCATTCCAATTGGGCTCAAGATCCTCACACAGCACTGAGCCTGCCCTGATTGGGATGTCAAATGATCTCCTGTTGGAAAGAGATAGAAGGAGCAGTTATTTGTTGATCTCTTTGATCCTCTCTCAACATTAACACAGGTGGACCATACCTCTCAACCTTTTGCACTGAAATGAGGAAACAGACACTCAAAATAAGGTACAGTTTGGGACACTGGTCCTCAAAATGAGGACACATTTTCACGTACTGTATAGAAATGCAAGCTCACGACACAGAAGATACCAGTACATTTATTGTTCAAATTTAGCAACAATGACCAATGGTGTCGCTGGTGTCTTGGTAATGGACAGAAAACCACCGCTAGATGTGTATACAATTAAGAACCTGGGAGTTGTTCTTGACTGTAAGTTGTCCTGGAAACCAAGGTAGCACTGGTAATCATGGGTAGCTTTTCACGTAAAAATATTGCCAGGTTGAAGTTGTATTTAGTTTAGCAGGACTTGGCTATGTTGGAACATTCTTTGTGACATCATGCCTGGAGTACTGTAATGCTTTGTATTTAGGCCTGCTTGGGAGTTAGAGGCGTATTGCCTGCAGCTAGTGTGGAATGCTACAGCCCAGATGATAACTAACACAGGCCTTAGAGATTGTGTCATGGCTGTGCTGTGTGAACTGCACGGTTACCTGTTAAGAGTGCGTTGACATCAAGGTGTGCTTGCTGTGCTATAAGGCTTTGAACAGAGTCCATGCTACCTCTGTGACTCCTGTCCCATACATCCCTAGGTATCCACTTTGCTTGACAAAACACGTGGCTCTTACAATACCTAGATCTTGTTTAAAATATTCAGGAGGCAGGGCTTTTTCAGTGCAACATCTATCCTTTCTAATAATCTGCTGTCCACCTTTGTCTTCAACCAGCGGGAATGTTTTAAAGCAGCTCTGAAGACCAAACTGTTCCAGCTCACCTACCCAAAGTTTCAAGTATTTTTTAATTATATTTTATTGATTTTATAATCATACATAGAAAGACAATTCATTACTTGCAACAGTAAAGCAAACAACCGCAGAGAATATGAACTCATTCTGGATGGCCCTACTTTGAACCATATTACTTTATCTAGGAAACAGTTCATTACACACAAAAAAGACAAAGACAAAACTGGTTATGTGGCTCATTATTCCTGGGTTTCAATTCCAATATACACCCATGGCTGCCAGTTTATTGTCTCGCCAGCTCTATGACTAGTTGGCAGCGTGGGCATCTGGGCATAAGCTCCTCATGAGAGTACAATGTAGTGGTGTGGGGTACAGGTATTTTCTCTGAGTGGGGTTTTCCCTGTTCAAAGATTAGGTGGTGGATAGTTTGGTAGGGATAGGCAGTGTGAATCAGGAGAGACAGGAGGGGAGAAGAGGGGAGGAGTAGCTCTCATGTAAGGGAAGAGATAAAAGCAATGGAACAAAAGAGTAAACAGGAAGGAGAGGAGGCACTGTGGGTCACCTTAGAGACTGGAAATGGCACCACAATCTGTACAGGGGTTCATACAGACCCACATCTCAGGGGAGGGAATGGACAAGGATATGATAGAAGGCATCCTTAGGATGGCAGAGAAAGGGAGATACTGTTGATGGGGGACCTGAATATGCCAGATGTTAACTGGAGCACCTTTGCAGCAGCCACATCCAAGAGCAGGGCCATTCTTGATTCCCTACAAGTGGCATGCCTCAGACAGCTAGTTCTGGAACCCACTCATGAGGGAGCAGTCTTAGACCTCATACTCTCAAATGGGGACAGTGAGATGATCTCAGATCTAGAAGTGGGTAGTCATCTGGGAACAAGTGACCACAAACTGTGATTCACGTTAAACTCAAGCTACAGAGTCAAGCCATACAAAATTGAGGGTACTGGACTTCAGCAAGGGCTGACTTTGGCAAGGCAGGAGGTGCCTTAGAAAAGCACTAGCAAACAGGCTAGAAGGAGGGGTGGAGCAACAATGGGGAAACATCAAAACTGCCATCACAGAGGCAACAAGCCTTTGTGTGAAGCAAATACACAAATCAAATTGAAAGAAAAGCCACTATGGTTCTCAAAAGTGATGAGGGGAAGGTTAGGGAGAAAAAGATAGCATTTAGACAGTATAAGGAAACACAGAAGGAGTAGGACAGAGAACTGTACCAGTTAAGGCAGAAGGAAGCAGGGAGGGAAGTCAGAATAGCAAAGGCCCAAACTGAGGAAAAGATAGCCAACCTCGGTTAAGAAGGGGATAAAGCCTTTTATAGGTACATCAGGGAGCATAGAAAGGCAAAGGGAGGGATAGTGAGGCTGAATAGAATGGACGAGTGGGTGGGCAGAGAGGGACATTGAAAAGCAGGGATACTGGAATGAGTACTTCTGCTCAGTATTCATAAAAGAGGAGGAGGGAGGTACCTAATCCAATTAACAGAAGCACTCTGGATAGGGGGTCAGATCCCAGTCCTTTCACAGAAGAAAGGGTTCTGAAAGAACTCCTAAAACTAAAGGTGGACAAAGCAATGGGGCTTGATGGAATTCACCCCAGAATTCTAAAAGGATTAAGGGAGAACTAGAGACACCACTGTCTACCCTTTTAACAAATCATGGAGGATGGTGTGGTACATGAGAACTGGAGGAAGGCAGATGTGATTCTTCTTCCCAAAAGTGGAGCAAGACAGAGGCAGAAAACTACAGACCTGTCAGTTTGACCTCTGTGGTAGGGAAAGTGATGGAATCACTCTGAAGGAAAGAATTATTGAGTACCTAGAGGCTAGTGGGGCACAAGACCCAAGGCAGCATGGGTTCACAGCGGAAGGTCATGTCAGATGAATCTAATTGATTTCTTTGACTGGGTGACCAAAGTAGTAGACCAGGGAGGGGCTGTGGACATGGCCTACCTAGACTTTAGCAAGGCATTTGACACAGTCCCACACAAAGATTAATAATCAAATTAACCAGCCTGGGAGTGGGTCCCAGGGTGGTAGCCTGGGTAAAACATTGGCTGGACAACAGGACACAGAAGGTAATTGTAAATAGGAGTCCACTCTGAATAAAGAGGGGTTACTATGGGTACTGCAGGGTTCATACTGGGTCCAGTCCTTTTAATGTCTTTATAAGTGACATTGCAGAGGGACTGAAGGAAAGTATGCCTCTTTGCAGATAACACAAACATCTGCAACAGGGTTGATACACAAGGAGGCATGGAAAGAATGAAAAGGGACTTGGCAACATTGGAGGAATGGTCAAGTATGGCAGCTTGGATTCAATGCAAAAGAAGTGTAAAATAATGCACCTTGAAACAAAACCCAGGGAAGATTACACAATTGGGGGAGGTAGTAACAACCACAAAATGGAAAGGCACCTGGGGGTAATCATATCAGATGACCTTAAGGTTGGCAAGCAATGTGAGAAGGTGGTAGGGAGGGCTGGGGATACTGGAATGTATAGGAGAGGCATCACCAGCAGAAAACAGGAAGTAATCATCCTCTGTGCAGACAGTTGGTGAGACCCCATCTGGAGTACTCGTCCCAGTTCTGGAGACCTCATATCCGCCAAGGACATGACAGGATGGAGGCAGTCCAGAGGAGTGCAACTAAAATAGTGCAGGTCTGCATGAGAAGCTATATGAGGAGGAGACTAAAGGAGCTTAATATGTATACCCTGAGGAGGGGTGGGGACATGATAGAAACTTTTGGCACCTCAGTGGAATCAACAAAGTCCAAGAGGGTAGCATCTTTCAGAAAAGAGATGTGCAAGAACAAGGAGGCACAATTGGAAGATAGAGGGGAATGGCTCAGGTGCAATGTGAGGAAGTATTTTTTCACAGAGAGGGCAGTGGACACATGGAACAGCCTTCCTGAGGAGGTTGTGGGGTCTAAACTGTGGGAGAAATGAAGAATGCATGGGACAGACATAAGGTAATTATTGTGGGGGTAGGAAGAAATAGGCTGCTGGTTAACTAGGATCTGGCGGCTATCCTGTGGTAGGGAAATGGGCAGACTAGGTGGGCCAAGTGGTCCTTATCTCGTCAAAGTCTATGTTTCTATGTTTAGATATAGTCAGGTGATGCACTGGTTTTACCCCTAAGTAGTAACAGTTTATTATAAACATCTGTTTCTGATATTATGATTGGTTTATCAGAGGAGTCGCAGTGTCACACTTTTCTGATTTGTTTGAAATATTTGTACAAAATTTGGTGTTAAAAAGTTAGCTATATCACTAAGAGTATGAATAATGTTATCATTTGATTGTAAAGGACCCACCTGACACATAGGTTTTTTAAGTGAGTTGATGTATAAAAAAGGATTTACTGTTATTTTATTAGCTTCTGTTGCCAGTTTATATTCCCATTTTTTTTTGCTTTTTGAATGTTTCTTTGCATTTATTTGGACTTGTAAGTAAGAGATCCAGTTTGATTGTGTTGGAGATTTTAAGTAATTGGAGTGTCTTTTATTTTTTTGTTTGATTAATTTTTAATGGATTTATTCATCCCTTTGGGTAGTGGCGACTACTTTTTTTTTTTAAATTTTAAATAGAATGTAATTATCCCTTAGGTTACAGATAGTGTCATTTAATTTATTGAAATGTATACTTATGTTTGATGAAGAGGTATATCCTGCCAATTGATGTTGTTTAAATGAGCATTAATGTTAGAAATGTCTGCTTTATCATATAAAAATATTTTGGTTGAGTTATGAGCAATAGTCAGTGATTGTTCTAATATGAATCCAACAGCTGTATGTCGCTATTGCCTATTGGTGGAAGAATCTTGACATTTTACAATCAGATTTTTATTATGAAATACCAGGTCCAAAATAGTATTTCCTCTAGTTGGTGATTTTATACATTGAATAAGGTTGCATTGTTGGCTGATATCTAATAAAGTTTTGCCTAAACAGAAGCACCAGTTAGATTCACCCAGTCAATATCACTGATGTTAAAATCTCCCATCAGAAGTATATCACCCAAGGTACAAGCAGTATCAATTTCATGGACAATATTGTCAAAGTACTCAGGAGAAGTATTTGGAGGGTGATAACAAATTCTTAGAATAACATATTGTATTTTGTTTAAAAGAATTTTGACCCAGATGGTTTCAGTTGTACTAGTAGGATTTTAAACTTTATTAGAAATGTCTACCGAGTGTAATGTGTCTCTCAGGAATATGACCACACCACCACCTTTTCTGTGTTTTCTGTTAAGAAAATAAGATGTAAATCCAGGTAGATGACAATCCCAGTCAAACTTATCATTACCCATGTTTCAGTGACAGAAACAATATCTATGTTATCTAGAGTGAAGTACTTTTAATTCATCTAATTTATTGGAAAGACTCCTGGCATTAAAATATAGACATTTTAGTTATTTTAAATGGTAACTGTTATGTTTATTAATGGCAAAACCTAAGGGGGTGAACCAAGGATTTCACCCCAACTCTATGAGTTTCAAATTTTTGTCAGGTAGTTAAGAATGTTTACTAAGAAGGAATTTCCCGGTAGCTCAAATGAAGACCATCTCTAGCAAAGAGATCTGGTCTGCTAGAGACTTTCTTCCAGTGGGTGATGCAAGTCTGACACTGTTTAAGGCACCATTTACACAGCCACTCTGTTATCACATTTTATTTTGTGATTAATCATATATGGTGCTCTGGGGACAGGTAGAATTTCAGAAAATGCTATATCACAATCATATTTTGCAAACGATTGAATAGAGCCACAATGTCTTTTTGTATGCCTAGTAGGTCATCATGCATGATGCTATTTGTAGCCTACATGAAGCACCACAAGAGGATTAGTACCACAATCTTTAAGGATGTTTTTCACCATTCTAGTGATATCAGATATTCTTGCACCACAAAAAACTGGAGCAAGTACGGTTTGCCTTGTCTTCAGAGCAAATATCCCTATCCAAATGTTTAAGAAGAGAATCATCAAGCACATAAACTTGTCTTTTCTGAAAGGTGACACTCAGGGCTGTGTCCATGGGAAGTTCATGACGTGCTCATGTAGTATTGCTAGTGGACTGGACTGAATTAGATACAATGGACTGAGGGATTAGAGGTATGCTAGAGGGAGGAGGGCAGCTACCAACTGATTCAGTATGTTATAGTGAGTTCCACCATTGTGCATAATGTTTTCCCAGTGTCTGCCACTTTGTTCAAACATCAGAGGGCACATCAGAAGAGTTTGCATCAAAGGTAAGAGGATAAAAACTATTAGAAGTATCTAAGAAAATGCCGTAGCTTTACACCCTTTTTATATGTTCTTTTACTTTGTACTTCATACCAAAGTTCATTAGTATTGTCACTGTAATCATTATCACTATCTCTAGGTCTTTTTATGAGTGGTGTTCAAATTTACACCTGATATAGGAACACTATCAATTAATTGTTCTGGTACAAAGGTTTTATTAGGGTTTCTATGAGTCAGACTTGTCAGTGGGGCCACTATTAGGGCACTTGGGTTGATAGTATTATATATTTAGTGCATTTCCTTTGACTCTCTTTAACTGCCAGCAATCTGGTATTAAATGACTGAACTTCCTGATACAGAATACCATTTTAGTACACTTTAGACAGACATTATCACCCCTGATTTATGATGGCCAAAGAAAATGCATACACTAGGCATTTAGAGCATTGCACTCCTTCCCTTCCATCTATGGACTTAATAGTTACTACCATTGCAGATAGACTCTAATGAGAAACTGCAACAGTACAGGTTTATATGTTCACAAACACAGGGTTACTACTGAACGAGTGATAGCCAGAACACTCAGTTGGATATGCCCCTGTAACAATAATGAAAAACAAGACTCAAGCAACAATTTTAGGCAGACTTACATTTAGTAGGGACCAAGAGACTAGTCACACACGACCACACTGAACATGCAGAACAGGCAGGCAACGCATGTCCCTGCATAGCTTCTCTGCTCGCTAGTGCAGTGTTTTAAACCCTTTTACCGTAGTACCTGGACAAATACAGTCCGTTTAGCATGCTGTTAAAAAGTGTCACAAGGTTAGAATAGCCCCAAAAGGAGCTAGTAATGATTGTAAAACAATATATTTCATACATTTCAGAACAGGCTTTGTTGCAGCCTACCTCTCACCAGAGGTGCGCAGTACTCCAGCTCCACAGAGCAACGGTTCCTCTCGCTAATGCGAGTGTTTTAAACCCTTTACTCAGAAGTACCTGGACAATATAGTCCAGTTTAGCACGCTGTTAAAGTACTAACAGAGTGCTCAGCAGTGCCCTGTTCACAAGAAGTGAGAGCAAAGTAACATGAGGGCATGAATAAAAACTGCTAAGTGTAAGCTTTAAGAGGGATGTACGGAAGTTCTTTATAGAAACAGCTGTGCAGGAGTGGCATGCATTGCCAGAAGTGACTGACATGGAGTCTGTTACTAACATCAAACGCAAGTGGGATAAGCGCAGGGTAATAGTCCAAACCAGAGGAGGGAGGGTGTGAGGTTGGAGGAAGGGGATGAGTGGACCAGGAGGGACGGGTGTTGAAATACAATCAGGACCATCAAGAGACTTCTGTCCAGCATTAGGCAGGGTGTGGATGCATGCAGGTACTGGTCAGACTCGTGGGCCATCAGGCTTTTTCTGCCATTGACATCTGTGACGTCAGACTAGAGTCAATACAGTGAAGGGTCACCAAGATGACCCAAGGCCAGCAAGGCGGATCCTATGAGGAATGTCTGGAAGACTTAAACATGTGTTTGCTGGAAGTCAGGTGGAAGCAAGGGACATAATTGAAAATATAAGCTTCTCTGGGGATAAAGAAGGCAAACAGTGAGGGCCTATTAGTAAGAAATAGGGATGCAGTTCCTACGGGCATGACTGGAGGCTGTTTGGGGCAAATTCAGGAGAAACTTGAAGACGTTCTACTTCATTGAGAAGGAGGTAGAACTGTGGAAAAGAGTGCTATCAGAAGTGATGGGGCAGCTTCCTTTTATGGGTTCAAATACAGTTGTGACAGGGCAAGAAGACTCATAGTCCTCAAGGTGAGCAGCAAGGAGTTTGAGGGTGGGGGTAGTGGTGGGGAGGGATACAGCTCACCAGGACAGTAGATCAGTGGGTTAAGGCAGTATGGTAAGGACAAACTCGATGGACCTTTGGTCTCCTTCTGCTGTCAAATTCTATGTTTCTGTGTTATTTTATTGTATAATTCGTGTTTATGATCCTGTTTTCTGTACAACGGCAGAAACATTTCGGATAGGTACTATATTAAATAAAATTGCCTAGCCTAAGATGTTGAGTAGCTTCCATGCGGCCTCTCTCCTGATGTCTCAGGCTTAGGAGAGCAAACCCAGGTCATGCCAGAACATTCCCATGCCGCTCTGTACAAAACTGAATCTGAACATATCATTTGAAAACTCAAAATAAAAATTACAAAAAAACAATAAATTACCTTTGCATGGGCAGTCACAGTGGAACTGGCGACATTACAGAGAAATGAAAGTTACATACTTACTGTAAGCGTTGACTCTGTGGGAAAAAGAGGAACTGAAGCAGTTAGGGGCTGTATGCCAGTGAGCACATGCAGTGACATGAGTGAGGCCCATCCATGTCACAAGCTACCACCAGAAAAGTTCGGGCTTCCTGGGGTCCCATTGCCTCCGACTCAGACCCATTAGTGGAATCTATGCCAAGACTGATTCTTGGAAGATTCGCTGTTCAAGCTGTTGATGAGTTAACCAACCTAATAAAAGCCATCCAACCTTGATGCCACTGACTTGGTCCTGATACTACAGTTCCCCATAAGATGGATGTCTACTGTACACCTCTGTAAAGGAGGGCTCTGGCAGCTAAGGGAATACCGGAAGGAAAGAAAGCAAGAGACGAGAAAGGTGAACCACAAAGAAAACAATAAATAGAATTAAATATTCAGAGAACTACTCTTCAGCCATAAGTAAAACATGCATGGCCGGATTTCAAAAGCTGTGCTAGAATTGTGTCCCATACTTGTGGCAATCCTGCAAACTGCACAAGAATGATCACATAAAGGTGGTCCAGCTTTCTGGCATAATTGCTGTAATTTGTACATATAACTGACGTAATGCATCAAGAAAATAGAGCATGTATCATTTTTTGCCATGCAGTAGGTAACTGCTAAATGCATCAAAATGTTTGAAAATAGCATTCAAACATGTTGGAGCATTTATTCTGATGCAGGCCGAAAACAAAATTGGGACCTGCGCCTGATTCAAGGCTTTTGAAAATTCAGCCCTTTCATCTCAGCTAAGATAATATGAATTATATTTTAACACCGTTTTGAAAATGTTCAAAAACAGGGAGCATAACTTCTCTGTCTCATCACTCCTCCCAATCTTTTGAGCTTCCCGCCCCTCACTTACATAGATACATAGATATATAGACAGTGTCGGCAGATAAGGGCCTATGGCCCACCCAGTCTGCCCATTTGAGCTTGTAAGTTCAGTTTGTTTTCCTAGAAGTGTGTTGCACCTTACCCTGACCTCCAGAATTCCTTTATGTCTATCCCATGCATTCTTAAATCCGTGATTGTTTCAGCCTCCACCACTTCCTCTGGCAGGGTGTTCCACTTGTCCACCACCCATTCTGTGAAGAAATTCTTTCTCATGTTTCCTCTGAATCATCCTCCCTCCAACTTCATCCCATGCCCTCTAGTCCTGGAACATCTTTTTCGCTTAAAAATAGTGTTTTCCTGCACCCTGTTCCTCCCTTTAAGATACTTGTATGTCTCTATCATATCCCTCTCTCCCTCCTCTCCTCCAGGGAGTACATGTTCAGTTCCTTCAACCTGTCTTCATAGGACTTGTGATGCAATCCATGCACCATCTTTGCTGCCCTCTCTGAACCTTTCTACCCTGTCTATGTCCTTACGTAGGTATGGTCTCCAGAACTGTACACTGTACTCCAGGTGGGGCCTCACTAGTGTCTTGTATAGTGGAATTATGACTCCTTTTCCTGCTGGTGATGCCCCTGCCTATACATCCCAGCATCCTATTTGCTTTACCTGCTGCCTTGTCACACTGTTTCTCACTCTTGAGGTCATCAGAGATGATAACCCCAAGATCCCTTTCCTGCTTGGTACATGCTGTATCCTCACCCCCCAACTGATATATTGTGCCAGGGTTTTGTGCCCCTATATGCATTATCTTGCACTTTTTACATTGAATTTCAACTGCCAAACCCTGACCATTCTTCAAGTTTCTGCAGGTCGCTTCTCATTCTGTCTACACCCTCTGGTGTGTCTACTCTGTTACAGAGCTTTGTGTCATCAGCGAACAGTGAAATTCTGCCTTCTAGGTCCCAGTGCTCCAGGTTCTAGATAATATCCTTCCAGGTTCTAGGTCACTTGTCTCTACCCATCATAACTCCTTTCTGGCCTCCTCGCGACTCTCTCTCAATGACTGCCCCCTCCTTAATCCAGAGGTTTGAATGTGTTGGCCCACTCCTGCCTTATGACAATGCTGTCAGTTGATGAACCATTACACCCTATGTAAGCTGCATTTCAGACTTGATTTATTTGTAGCCTGGTAAGACCACTGGAAAATGATTCTCTTTACAGGGCAACCTGGAGACAGATGCAACATATTACACCAAATACAGATCTACAGCAAATACAAATATATGATAAACATATAATAAACAAGTGAGATATATACATGTAATCATATAGGAGACACGAGGCGATTCCAGGGCCAGACTCGCTGGCGTAGGAGAGATACACCAAACCCCATGGCGTATCCATGACTTATGCCATGTATTATCCTCGGTGGCATTCCAGGTGGTGACTTGCACCATGGAGGATGCGGACTGTGACATCCACGGGCTATGCCACCCTCTATGCCACAGCCTAGCTAATGCTCGGTGGGTGCATGTTATGACAGTACTGGCCCCACCTAGGAGGGTGGCTGTCATAACCTGCAATTGCCATTCTGAAGGGGCACTGGTAGAGCTAAACTCTGACAACCTGAGCTGCTCTAAGTGGCAGCCGATAGTGCTATCCATCAGCTGCCCACCCTGGCACCACAGCACTGGTGCAGCCGTGATCCCTTGCCCCCAGGCATACCCCAGCCCCTGCCCCCAAATGTCGGGACCCCCATGGGTCTGTAAGGGGTGCACCCCCAGATGCCTGTGCCCGCTGTCCTGCCCCTTCATGCCCCCTGGTGTGTGCCGAGGTGGTCTGGGGTGGGGAGCTTGGGGTGCCGCCTGTCACCTGCCACGAGCTGCGGCACAGCGATGGAATACACCAGGCATGTGGCAGTAGCCTACACCTGGTGTATCCTGCATGTCGCAAATGCCGGGACCTTACCACTCCTGGAATGTGGGTGCAGCGCCCCTGGTATAGGGCTGAATGGCGAATCGCAATCATGCGTTAGTTATGCCATTTGTCCTGGAATTGGCCCCACAGTAATCAAGCAGTCAAAACAATGATTTGAAAGAAGGCACATGAACTTTGTTTAAATAAATATTATAAGAAATATAAAATTACATATATCCCCATAATGCAAAGCATTGTGAAAGGTATATGCAAAACACTATGAACCCTCTGTGTGCTATATATATATATATATATATATATATATATATATTAAGAGGCAAAAACTCTGTTTAATGCATTAGTTAGGTTTGTTCCACAGTGACAGTGAGGAAATTGGTGTTGAGTTTGAAAGCCCCCCCTTTGTTACTCTGCAGACCAGCATTAGGTGTGATGTTGGGGTTGTCGGCCCCAACTCTCACCCCATCAGATGTGTGAAGAAGCAGAGGTATAGGAGAATGGGGTGAGAGTTAAGACCGACAACCTCAACGGCACCCCGATGCCAGTTGGGGTGTGGACGGGGTCAAAGGGGCTTTCAACCCCTAACACCAAATTTCCTCGCTTTTGTCGCTGTGGAACAACCCTAACTAATGCATTAAACAGAGTTTTTGCCTCTAATTTCCTTCTTGAGAATGATAATGAGAAATAGTGAATGTATGTGGCGGTGGGAGGCCGAGGCCAAAGGGCCCCACACTCCCCGCCACGTGATGTCTTGTCACATAGTAACACGGTGCCCGCAAACGCAAATGGTAATGCTCATGGTGATGCAAAGCAAAACAGAAAGATAAACAGTACTGTAGACACAAATGGTTAAAATAATGCAAACACAAGCGCAAATGAAAAACACAAAGGGTAACGCACATGGTGCCATAGACGGAACGGTAAGTGAAACAGGTACAGAAACCACAAGCGGAAGTGGTAAGGGTAACAGTAATGTGCCGCACAGGCTGGTTTCCCAAAAGCTGCATAGAGAAAGACAGTGAGTACAAAGAATGTATGCATAATAATGGGTCTCGGAGCAGAAAATGAGGAGTTGGAATACTAAATTGCTTATACCTCAGGAACGTATGGCGTGAAAAAATGTAAAAGTCATATGATGTATGACTTTCCTGGCTAGTTTCTACTTAGCCCTTGTTGGGGCTAAGCATTTTCTGACGAAAGCCCATATCTCGACCGCTTCGAGATATGGGCCCTGAAAGGCGCTATGAATGCCGTAATGTTATCCTATGGGGAAAAAGAGAAGTTCAGAGTGCGATAACTTTGGCTGCCTGTAATATTTTTCACCAAACCACTGAAGAGCACATCTGTGGGATGTTGGCTTTCTTCCTCCAAATTTCAGCCCAATAGACCAAACCGTTATTTTGCAGCAGGGCGGCAAAGGATTCTTGTACTGGCGGACGCTGTAATGTTATCCTATGGGAAAAAGTGACAAATTTGGAGTACCATAACTTTGCCGCCCTGTAATATTTTTTCACCAAAGACTGAAGGGCACATCTGTGAGATGTTGCTGTGTTCCTCCAAATTTCAGCCCAAAAGACCTAACCGTTCTTTTGCAGCAGGGTGGCAAAGAATTGCTGTCATTTTGCCCTAGCCTGGAAAAGTAGTGTCGCACTTCAGGAAAGCTTTCACAAAATTATACACTTTCGGTGAGTGCTATACTACTTTGCAAAAGTACTTTTTCAGAAACTTGAAAACATATTTCTAGGGTGTTTAACCTCAAAATAAAGATATGCCTAGTATCCTCAGGGTCCGACTAGGTAAACATAAAAGAATTGTGTTGCTACAGGTCCCAAATTTAAATGCCAAGCATTTTATGATCACCAACTGAAAACAAAATGGTGGATTTACAAAAGTAAAAGGGCCATTTGTGAAAGTAAAACTGCATTTATGAAAGTTTTCCCATTGACTTATAATGGGAAACTGTTTTTGAATAACTTTTGAACCGCTTAATATTTTTCACAAAATCTTCAAAGGCACATCGGGACCCTGGCTGCACATTCCCTGAAGATTTCGGACTGGTTGCATGAAACCGTGCAACTTGTAGAAACGACCAAAGAATTGCAAAAAGGTAAATGCGTGCAACAGATCACGCTTAATAACCCGCAGCCGTATATCTTGAACAGAACGGAAATTTGGCAGATCCCAAGATATATGGTTCTTTGATTGTGTATTCCAAATTTCAGGCAAATCCATTGAACGCTGCAAAGTTATTAAGGTGCAAAATTTTAGGTTTAACATGTAAATGGCTCCTCAATTCCTAACTATGGTAGCACTATCATGCTACCATAATATATATATATATATATATCATTTCTGTTTATTTTAATTTTGGGGCTTGTTTTTAACTTGCAATTAGGCCTCATTTTAGCATGTATAGTATTTATTATCCGTAGGATTGCCTTTCATTGGCTGTGTTCTTTAAACACAAGGGCAATTGCAATTAAAGTTGTAAGCTCTCATCTTACATGTAATTAGGAGACTAATATCCTAAGATTTTGTTATCAGTAGACTGTTTTCTTGAAACTACAGAGATATTTTAAAATTTATGTGAGGAGAACTCTCTGCTTGTTGCTATTTCTTGATAACATTTGACCTTCAGGGACTTCTCAGCTAAAAGCATACTGGTGTTAATTAGCTTCTCTGACATAATCTTCTGTTATGTTGCAAATGAATACGTTAAACCAGTGAGAATTATTTTGTTTTTATGCATTATCTGGGTGTTAATAGTATGGGATTTTTAAATAACTGTCATAAAGCTTCTGCAGAAGGACTTGGTTGGTCCGAAACACTTTGTTCTTTTGTTGTAACATCTGTGTTGGTCCAATAAAAGGTATCAAACCATCTGCTTCTGGATCTGTAAACACTATAAAATAATTTACACTGATTCTGCTTTAATGAGCATGTATGGTGCCAAATGGCCTCTCACATAATCTCAGGACTCACCAGTGTGCCTTGTCTGTAACAGCCCAGGCTGGCTTTATTGTCAGTGCCCTTTCTGTAACCCTTGCCTCAGTGCTTGTGCGGAGGTTCTTTGTCTTGTAGAATATTTACAGTCAACTTTGTCTTTTTGTATTCAGATTTTAGTGACAGTTTTTCATAATAGACAACAAAAATACACTATACAGAACAGTGTACATGGCAACAGTAGATACAGTAACCGAAAGGTACATACTAGAATTAAAATTATTCTTACTTTGTACATGGTAAGAGTTTAAGGCAGATTTCACCAGTGTATAGCTGGCTCAATGCCCCATCCAGATGCATACCTCTACTCTCTCACAAGGCACAAACGTTGGGTCTTTTATTCAAAATGAACAATAGTCATCTGTTCCACTGGTTTTGACTTTTCCTCTTTTCTGTCGCAGACCACAAGTAGTGGATTCTAGCTTATATGTGGTGTTCACCAGGGCCATCTATTCCTTAAGGTGAAACATGAAACAGACTTTGGCAGCAGATAAGGACCACTTGGCCCACCTAGTCTGCCTGTTTCCTACCTACAAGATAAGCTGCAGATCCTAGTTAACCAGCAGCCTATTTCTTCCTACTCCCCACAAGAATTGCCTTATGTCTGTCCCATGCATTCTTGAATTCTCCCACAGTTTTAGACCCCACAACCTCCTCAGGAAGGCTGTTCCATGCGTCCACCACCCTCTCTGTGAAAAAATACTTCCTCACATTGCCCCTGGAGCCATCCACCTCTATCTTTAAATTGTGTCCCCTTGTTCTGAAACATCTCTTTTCTGAAAGATGCTACCCTCCATTTTTGTTATTGTTACTACCTCCCTCCCCCATTGTGTAATCTTCCTGGGTTTTATGTTTCCCAGGTGCATTATTTTGCACTCTTTGCATTGAATCCAAGCTGCCATACTTGACCATTCCTCCAACCTTGCCAAGTCCCTTCATCCTTTCCACACCTCCTGTGTATCAACCCTGTTGCAGATCTTCGTGTCATCTGCAAGGAGGCATATTTTCCTTCCAGTCCCTCTGCAATGTCACTTATAAGACATTAAAAAGGACTGGACTGAGTACTGAACCCTCGCGGTACCCCACTAGTAACCCCTCTTTCTTCAGAGTGGACTCCATTTACAATTACCTTCTGTGTCCTGTTGTCCAACCAATGTTTTATCCAGGCTACCACCCTGGAACCCACTCCCAGGCTGGTTAATTTGATTATTATCTTTGTGTGGGATTGTGTCAATGCCTTGCTAAAAGTCTAGGTAGGTCATGTCCAAAGCCCCTGTCTGGTCTACTACTTTGGTCATCCAGTCAAAGAATCAATTAGATTCATCTGACATGACCTTCCTGCTGTGAATCCATGCTGTCTTGGGTCCTGTGCCCCACTGGCCTTTAGGTACTCAACAATTCTTTCCTTCAGAAATGATTCCACCACTTTCCTACCACAAAGGTCAAACTGACAGGTTTGTAGCTTCCTGCCTCTGTCTTGCTCCCACTTTTGTGAAGGGGAATCACATCCGCCTTCCTCCAGTCCTCAGGTACCACACCATTCTCTCATGATTTGTTAAAAGGGTAGTCAGTGGTGTCACTAGTTCTCCCTTAAGTCTTTTAGAATTCTGGGTGAATTCCATCAGGCCCCATTGCTTTGTCCACCTTCAGTTTTAGGAGTTCTTCAGAACCTTTCTTCTGTGGAAGGACTGGGATCAACCCCCATCCAGAGTGCTTCTGTTAATTGGATTAGACACTCCTTCCTCCTCTATTGTGAATACTGAGCAGAAGTATTCGCTCAGTATCCCTGCTTTTTCACTGTCCCTCTTGCCCAACCATCGCCCTTTCTATTCAGCCTCACTATCCTCCCTTTGTCTTTCTACACTCCCTAATGTACCTATGAAAGGTTTTATCCTCTTCTTAACTGAGTTGGCTATCTTTTCCTCAGTTTGGGCCTTTGCTATTCTGACTTCCTCCATGCTTCCCTTCTGCCTTAACTGGTACAGTTCTCTGTCCTGCTCCTTCTGTGTTCCTTATATTTCCTAAATGCTATTTTTTCTCATTAACCTTCCCACCACCTCTTTTGAGAACCATAGTGGCTTTTTCTTTCATTTTGCTTTGTTTATTTGCTTCACACAAAGGCTTGTTGCCTCTGTGATGGCAGTTTTGATGTTTCCTATTGTTATTTCACCCTCCTTTTAGCCTGTTTGCTAGTGCTTTTCTAAGACACTCTCCGTCTTGCCAAAGTCAGCCTCCTGAAGTCCAGTACCCTCACTTTTGTATGGCTTGACTCTGTAGCTGAGTTTATCATGAACCACTGTTTGGTGGTCACTTGTTCCCAGATGGCTACCCACTTCTAGATCTGAGATCCTCTCACTGTCCCCATTTGAGAGTATGAAGTCTAAGATTGCTCCCTCATGAGTGGGTTCCAAAACTAGCTGTCTGAGGCATGCCACCTGTAGGGCATCGAGAATGGCCCTGCTCTTGGATGTGGCTGCAGCAAGGGTGCTCCAGTTAACATCTGGCATATTCAGGTCCCCCATCAACAGTATCTCCCTTTCTCTGCCATCCTAAGGATGCCTTCTATCGTATCCTTGTCCATTCTCTCTCTGACATGGGGGTCTGTGAACAACCCTGTGCAGATTATGGTGCCATTTCTAGTCTGTAGGTGACCCACAGTGCCTCCTCTCCTCCTGTTTACTCTTTTGTTCCGTTGCTTTTATCCCTTCCCTTACATAGATAGCTACTCCTCCCCATCTTTTACCCTCCCTGTCTTTCCTATAGGTTGTGTACCCTGGTATGTTAACATCCCAGTCATGTCCTCTGTGTACCATATTTCTGTGACTACTACAATATCCAGGCATCCCTCTTCCATCAGGGCCACAAGTTCAGGGAACTTGTTGCCCAGACTATGGGCATTGGTACTCATTACCCTCCATTTCTTGATGGCCTTACCCCTTTTTCCCAATCCCTGTCCTTATTGCCTTTGTCTTTTCTTCATTTACCCTGCCCTTCTCCCTATCGACATCTCTATGTTGGTGTTTACCTCACTTACTACCCTGATTTTTTGGGGGCTAGGATTTCCCTGCTCCTTTCCAGTGCCTCCCCCTTGGCTAGTTTAAATGCTTACCAATGAAGCATTTAAAGCTATCATCTGGGATCCTGGTTCCCCTCCTGGATAGATGCAGACCATCATGCCAGTATGGGACTGCATCACCCCAGGTGGACCCCAGTCCCCAATGAAGCCAAATCCTGAGCTCTGCACCAGTTTTCAACTACTGATTGAATCCCATGGTATGGAGCACCTTAGCCTCATCCATGCCATAGACAGGCAGCACCTCCGAGAGGTTACCATGCATGCTACTTGTCTAAGGCCCCTCCCAACTCCACAAACTCTACCTGCACTGCTCTGATCCCTTTCTCAGCCAGGTCATTTGTCCCTAGGTGGACAATGACATCCAGCTCCCTCTCCTGTGTAGCTGCTCAGCAATATTGAAGATTTGCTCCCCTGTCTCTCCAAGCCATGACACCAGGCAGGCACCTTACCTGCCTCTCCTTCCTCCCCAGTTCTACACCCCTAACAATGGAGTCCCCACCAGGAGTTGTTTCTTCCCTGTGTGGTGCCATGCCACCCTCCTGTGGGTCTTCTGTGTGGAGGTTCCCAGTATCCTCCTTGGTCTCCACTGTGGGTGCCACCATGGAGGAACCACACTTTGCCAGAATGGCATATGAATTGTGGAGAGGTTCAACTGGGGATGTGCCTCTGTTCCACCACCCTCACCCTCCCTGAGCCCTGTGGTCAAACCACTCCTCTTTCTTGGCAATCTCTGAGGCAACAGCAGTGGCCCTGGTGGTCCCTGGGTGGGAGAGGATCCCCAAATCCTGACCAACTCAGCCTAGAGATGAGAAACCTCCTCCCTCAGCCCAGAGAGGTGCCTGCAGATGGGACAACACCACATCCTCCAGAACGTGTCCCGGAAGACTGTTGCTCCACAGCCACTGCACTGCACCACTCCCATCATGTCTTATTTCTGGCCCCTTAACTGTTGCTTGGAATACTTACTCTTTCCTCTGTTTATTTTTATTTATTTATTTGTTTTTCTCCCTAATTACTTACTGCCTCTGTGCCTTTTAAGCTCCTGATCTTCCTGTTCTGAGACAAGACGTTCCTATATTTCTCAATAGTCTCCTTACTTGCTCAGAGTTTGACCTCCAGCAGCTAGGGGAAACGAAGAGCTACTCTTTGCTTCTAGGATGGTGAGTCTTTTGTGGCTCTGTGATCACTCACTTCCTGCTCCCAAACAGGAAGTTCCCTGTTGTCAGTCAAATCCTGTGCCCATACCTCTCAACTGTCCCTGATTTTCAGGGACATCCCTGATTTTGCCTCAAAAATTTTACTCTGTCCCTCCTAAAATTGTGTTTACATGACCAAACAGTGGGAGTTATAAGCACAAACTAATGTCAAACATTAAAGTTACAGACTTGTTCTTCTTTAGAAAATGCATTTTACACTGAGCCCTTTATTCTACCAGCTTCCTGGTGGATATCTCCAATTTTGAAGAAGTGTCCCTGATTTTGGTCCTTTGTCCCTGATTTTTAAGCCTTGTCCCTGATTTGTAAGGTGGAGGTTGAGAGGTATGCAGCTGTGCCTATAAAAGTAGAACTGGCTTAGAGTGGGTGGGTGGTGAAGGAGGGCAATATAGTCCCAGTAGAGAAGTATAGTTATAACAGCAGCTCCTTTTTCTTGGTGTTCTATGCCTGTTCTCTGGCAGAAGCTATCTAGGGCAGTTTGTAAATCTCATTTTAACCTGGCTTCCTTCTAGCTAAGCCACTCCCCTACTTCACAGCTCTTTCTACACTTAGTTAATTGCACAGATAGCAATCCCTTCAGCCACCTGAGACAAACACCTAGATAACTGCACAGAGAACCAGTTGTGTAAGCCACCTTTTCATGATGCATTTTTTGCCACTGTAAGGAGAATACCTAATAAATATTCATGGGCTCTCTTAGTCCCTGTGGGCATAATGTAAAAAGTAATGAAGTTTCAGAAGAGAGACAGAGAGGCGAGAGGGGCTGAACACTTCTGTAAGTGCACTTTCAATTGCTGTAACAAAGGGTATCAATTTTGGACAGGACCAAAATATGTGCTAATGCTCCGCCCTTCCCTCCCCATACTGCCTCCAACATTGACTTGTGTGCGCTGTCTTTCTATGAACCTGTTGAGCTGGTGTTAAGAAATATCTAATCATGCATTTCCAACAAGAGGTAGATGCGAAGATTTTGTGTGTATTGGAGCAACTAATCTTCCACATCTCTATATCCAAAGGATGCCGCAGTTCCTAGTTCCACTTATTAAAGAACTAAGTGTACTACTTGGAATTAATAGTAATTTTCAGATGCAGTCAGCTATCACTTCCAGTATCTGAAGTTTTTTTTATTTTCTGTTTGCTAATTAGAAGATTTTCCACCTGGCAGTACTGGGGTGATGTGTGAGCAACACACTCTGCCTGGAGGGAAAAGTCAGTTCTGTTCCTCCCACTATGTCATCAGAAATGAGACCAAACACTTTGAGACAACACAATCACTTGCAGCCAGTAGTGACTTTCTGAAAGCTACCAATCAAAATGCAGGAAATTGTGACATCACTAGTAACCAGGAGAGCCAGTCCCTGCTACTTCATGTGAAAGTGAAACCTGGCAGTGAGAAATGGTTCTCATTGGTTACTAGTGATGTCATAGTCAGTGTGGTTTCAGTGTTGATGTAGTGGGGAGAACAGAATTGACTTTTTTCCCATCCAGACAGAGTGCTGCTCCACACATCACCCCAGTACTGCCAGGTGGAAAATCTTCTAATTAGCAAACAGAAAAGAATAACTACTTGAGATGTAAGAAGTGATAGCTGACTACACCTGAAAGTTACAATTGACTGCAGGCAGCGTCCAGGCAGTACACTAGCTCCTTTAAAGGCTTTGATGGGGAGAGGTTGGAGCAACTCAGAGTGTGGAATACAATTGAGAGATAAGATGCGGAATATTTTCCCCACTAGTGCAGAAATTATTAAAAGTGTAAGAGGGTTTCTGTAGTCTAATGGTGGCCCCTCACGTAACCAGTTTGAGATGTAAGCCCTTCCTGGAAATACCTGAGTGTGTCCATTTGGGGAGAGCAAGGCTTTCTTTTATGGACTGGAATGTCTTCATATCCCTGCCCTGCAAGAACTGGAAAAGAGTATTTAAGCCCTCTGCAGTCCGAAATCTTATAGCGGTGTCCAGCTGAGCTGGTGCAAAGGCGGTATGGAGATGCAAGGGTAAAAGCCATAGGAGTTGCTTCTTCAGGTTTGTGTGGAGTATCCACGCCCTCCAGACCTTGAAAAGGGTAGATACAACGGGTAGCTTACATGAAGTATGGGTTGGGAACAGGTGCCATTCTAACAATCCTATATCAGTGGCAGATGTGGGCAGTAGTTCTGCCATTCCAGCTGGGCCAGTGTTGTGTCAGGGTATTTCTAAACCAGTATAGTACTGGTTGCAGTTGCACTTCCTCATAATACAGTAGTAGGTCTGGAAATGCAAGACATCCCGAGCCTTTGGTCTGCAGAGTGTGGCATAGCTGATTCTGGAGATGGGCCCTGACATGCATATCTAGAAATAATTTTCTGTCACTTGGCCCAGTGATGAGCAGGGCTGGTATGGACAGTAACTGAAAATGTTATAGGAATTTTGAGAGGACCATCATCTTAATTATCACCACCTTCTTTCCAGGGTTAGTGGCAGTACTGACCACTTATCCAGATCTGCCTGCAGCTATGCCTTCAGTGAGAGAATATTAGCCCTGAAAGCTGGGGGATAGAGCTTGTTAACTGACTCCCCAGATATTTCACTTGTTGTAGCCCCCATCTAAAGGGAACTGGGCTATTAATGTAGCAGAAGGACTGTGGTCAATGGTCAATGCCTTCGTCTTGCTCTCATTTAGTTTGTCTCCAGAGAGTGTTCCATAGGACCTCAAGAGAGACCAGATGGCCAAGAGATCAGTGTTAGGGGTGGTAAGGTACAGCATTATATTGTCCATAAAATGCACGATATGATGCTCTGAGCCATCCTGAGTCTGAAACCCCTGCATTCCTGCATGCTGTCTAATTACCTCCACCAGGGGCTCTATGTATATGGTGAAATGGGTAGGAAAGAGGGCAACCCTGATGGGTGCCCTTTGTAATTCAAAATGGGAAGAAGGTGTCCACTAGCATGGATCTGTGCCTGAGGGCAATATATATATATATTATCTACACACACACATATATATATATATTTATAAAATGGGTAGGAAATTGCAGCAATATCATTAGCTGACTAGCATCACATGACCGTCATGTATATCAAGCTGTGACCGCACACCTACACTAACCCCCTCAAAACAATTTTGACATTTTATAAGATAGATAAACCACTCTGAGGTGTGCGAGTCACGCTCTGATATCACATGCGCCTTGGGCGGTTGACGCGCTCTCGGCCTTGGGGCCTCGTCGCGTCTAGCGCACACCAAGCGTCGCGTATATCAAGCGTGACCAAATCTATCTAATACATTTATAAAATGGGTTGGTAAAATCATAGGAATTCCACTAACATAATTGGACAGAATGCATCACATGACCATGCATTATTTCCCAATGACCGCACACCTCCCATTTGAGCCAACGCCTAAACTACTTTCTAGCCCACAGAACCCTCTCACCAGCAGTGAGATCACTCCACATCTGGTACACACAGGCTGCCACACAAACACACACAGGCTGGCCCCACAGCAGTAACTAAAATGTGCTGTATATAGCTGCCCCACACAGCTCTAACTAAAGTCTGTATAGCTGCCCCACACTAGGTACAATTATCTGGTTGATCCTACCATAACTGTTAAACAAAACTCATTAAAAAACTTATCTAGTTGATCCTGCTATTTTCACGCTGTGTCAAGGTGGAATCACTTTTAATTTTCTAGCTCTAGTGTGCACTGACCGACCAAAGTTAAAAATGGCAATGAAATTGCTGGCAGACGTTTAAAACAAATCATGTTGTCTCCCAAAAACACATGTAATCTCTCTTTTTATGTTACTGTTGTTCTTTTATTTTTTAAGATGCCTGTAACTGTAATGGGGCTAAACAAAGCTGGTCTCTGTCTCTGTATTGTGAGCGTGACCGAGTGGTTTTATTGCCAGTTCAGGGCGTGCTGGCAGAGCTTGTAAAAAGGTATTTTACTTTTAGACACTGCATAAACTCCTTTTTATTTTAAGGTTCCTCATATTTCTACAAAATGAAGCCACCTACTGCAGAAAGCAGACAGCGAGCGAATCGTTGGCTTCAGAAGGGTAGACGAAAGCATGAGCGAGAGTTGTTGATATAGCAACTCTCGCTCACGCTCCATCACCCCCTCTGAAGCTGCTGACTTGCTCCTCTCTACTCTCTATAGTCAGTGGCTTCCTTCTGCAGAAATATCAGAACCTTAAAATAAAAGGACTTACACAGTGTCTGGAAGTAAAATACCTTCTTTTCAAGCTCTGCCAGCACGTCCTGAACTGACAATAAAACCATTCGGTCACACTAAATACAGAGACGGATGACTCACTCAGCAGCCCCATTACAGTTGGAAGCTCTTCAAAAATGAAGTAACATAAAAATGGGGCATTACATAGTTTTTAGACATAAAATTCCGTGTGTTTGAACCTCTCCCACCAGGTCTTTAACACAGTTTACACTGCTTGATGACACTACAGTACAGAAATAAAACTGAAAGGGCTTAGAGTGTAACACACTCTGACAATAGAGGATCAACCAGATAAATACCACCTTTAACTTTAAACCCATCACAATTATGACAGGATCAGCCAGACAACCTACTGTAAATTAAACATTTATCGCTGCCAGACAGGGACTACTTTCTGAACCTCCTCCCCTGCCCAAATATTTTTGGCCATTTTATAAGATAGATAACCCACTCTTAGGTGTGTGGTCGTGCTGTGATATACTCACTCCTTGGGTGGTTGATACTTTCTGACCTCTTGAGGTCTCGTGTGTACAGCACACTAAAGGCGTGCGTATATCAGAGCGAACCGCACACCTAAATGAGTTATTATATATATATATATATATATATATATATATATATATACATATGTGATCTGTGAAGGGGAAGCTGACTCTTAGCAGGGTAGGGCAGAGAAAGTCTGGGACACCTGATTGAAAGCTTTCTCCGTGTCAAGGCCAAGGGCAAGTAGGAGAGCCAGCAGCTGCAGCACACTGCATGATCAATAATGACTTCTTGACACTGTGCATTGTTTGTCTAGCTCTTTCTTACAGTTCACTTTGAAAGACCCATTTGAATCAGCAAGCATCAGACATACTGGGATAGAATTCCAAACTTTTTAAGATGAATAAGTAAAGGAACATCAGCCCATCTGGGATGTCATCAAAGGACACTCCGTGAGGTTTTCATTTCAGAT